>OU343063.1:37610123-38895542 GCA_910593695.2 Ocypus olens | reverse complement strand
AAAATTTTTCCATTTCCGTAGACATCGTCAAAGTTGGGCATGGTTTTCTGAAAAAACATTTTTTTTCACAGTTGTGCTAGAGAGGGACGGAAGGGGTTACGCTTAAGTTCGCATGGATGACTTTAAAGAAGACACTTCAAAGTTTTTCGCCCTTAAAAATTCATCAAAATCTATTGAAAATACGCCAAGTTATCGCGGTTTGAAAATGGCTGATATTTCACGAATTTCAAGTGTTTCATTTTTTTCCTCCGGTGTATTTTACATTGCTTAATATATTTATGGTAAAAACGTACCCAGCGCCGTTTAGAAATTATGAAAAATTTATACTCGTGTATTAGTGGACATGAATCGATTAGTTATTTCTAAAGATATCCATAACTAAATTATTTTAAGTTACCTAATTCATGTTGCTTATCATGTTTATGTTTAAATATCGAGTGTGTAGCGTTAAATGGCATAATTTTTTGAGGTTTTTCGATTTCTTGGTCGATTTCAAAAATTAATTACTTAATTGTTTTTGAAGTTCACTATAAATAAATTAGTTTAAATTGTTTGGTTGCTATTGCTTGTTATATTTATGTGAAACATAATGGCAACACTGCCAGGAATTTTTTTGCCAATCCACTATTATCAGCTGACATTACAGTGATAGACGAACACTTCGTTTACATGAATTATCGTAAATGCTATTGATGTATTGTAATTTTTCGCAAAATCCAATCTTGAATGCATTTTAAGGGATTTTGTGAAGCTTCAAGTAGCAATTGGTTTTATATTTTTTTGAGAATTTTGAATGGCGAGCACTAATATCTTAGAAATCATTTGGATTTTGATTAAATAACAAATTAATTTAGAATAAGATACTGAAATAAACTTTTACGACTACAGCGAGAAGATCATCCCACCGAGGGATGAAATTCGAGATACAATCTAAAATAAAAATGAAACAACACTTGAATCAGGAATTTTATTGAGCTCCATCACGCGTAGATTTATATTTAAAATAAACTCGCTTAAGTCGACGATTTAAAATGTTTTACGACGACGCGTCGCGAATAATTTTAGATTCACTCCAACGGGATACCCGCAATAACCAAACATCAGTGTAATTTAATATTCGCCCTGTACAGTTTATTATCCGGACTCCAAAAATGTCGA
Organism: Ocypus olens; assembly: GCA_910593695.2. Lineage (NCBI taxonomy): Eukaryota > Metazoa > Arthropoda > Insecta > Coleoptera > Staphylinidae > Ocypus > Ocypus olens. Next base: position 38,894,384 of record OU343063.1, on the reverse strand, counting down.
ATTAACGTTGAAAATCCGGAAAGAATTCTCAAACGAGCTCGGCATTAAAAAAAAAACCCACCGGAGGAGGCCGCTCGTAAAAACTCTTATAAAATGGTCGCAGTAAAATAATAAAATTGACGGTTTTAATTAATTTGTATAAGGGGTGTAAAAATGCACATTCGAACCTTACTTTCATGTGTTTTTGCACCGTTTCAGCCTTGTTGGGAATCATCTATTGATCTTTTTTCACTAACTATTAACTTCTCCAATCAAACTTAATTTTTTTTCTGAATATTCAGAATAATTACGAATTACCATATTTCTTCGCACTACATATTTTATTCCTCAATTTTTTTTTAATTAACAGGAAAACGGCCTTACCTGCAACTTTTTTGAATCTGAAATTATTGCTCATGAATCTTTACCGTCGAGAAAGCTTCTACCGTTAAACTTTAATACCGTATGGAGTATGTCAACTTTCATAAGATTATTGAAGATAATGGCATGTTTGCCAACCATCTCTGGCATTTGGATAGTTCGAGTGCCCTTAAAAAGCGCGATTTGTCATATTATTGTTTCATATTTTTTACGGGACCATAAAATTTAATTATGAAATAATTCCGTGTAAATGTCACCGCATGATCCGACGGCCACCAAGAACCTGATTTATTCGTTGTGATGGGCATAAAACCAACGAATTTATGACCACGGCGTATGCAAATAATAAATGAGTTTTTTTGCAGGTGTAATGGCTATTTTGATGTGATGATGTATTTTGAGTTTTTTTTTGAAAGTTATTTATAAGCATCGCTTCTTCACTCATTCCATACCGAGTTTAATTTGTAGTTCAAGACACCTTGAAAAATTGTAATAATTTGTTTGACTCAAAAAAAAAACAATAGCTATCCACTTTGATACTTCTCAAAATCACTCCATTAATTCAAGAATGATTTGGTGAAAAACCACAACACATTCCTTTGACAGCGTTTGCAATATTTCATATAAAAGCGGATGAACATTTTTGAAAATGTGTGCGCCAACTTTTTTGAAAAAAAATACATTTTTCAAATCAGTTTAATGCCAAAAATTGTTATAGGTGAAGATCGTGCAGGACGATTGTTCATGAATTGATGCCTCGGTATTACAATTTCTATTTTGGAGCGATGACTTATTCATCGGTTTTGAAATCCGCTCTGCCATTCGGCGAAGATGTGAAGCGAACCACAAGAATGTCGAGCTTAATGCGCTTTCGTTGTCCGCCGTATCTCCTGATACAGATATCGGCGAGGAATCTAGTTATGAAGCGCGAACCGCCAGAGTTATAGCCAGAACGCACGGGAGTCGTTCTTTAAGCTAAAGCATTACCTTTACCTAAGATTTTTTCGTTAATATTTCATTCGAGACCGACATAACTTATACCACTCCGCGACAAAAGTATAAATTATTATTTTTAGAGATGGACCAGCGTTTTTAAAAAGAAAAAAACGGTAATTGTTTTGAACAAATGTTTGGCTTCGTCGGTCATTGACATTGATATCCGATTGCATGAGGTGTTTCACAGTGCTCATGATTTTGACATCGCGTAAATCACACCTGGGTTTTTTTGGATGAAAACAATTCAGTTTTAATTCGTCTGGAATTGTATAATAAAACCATACTCAGTGCTATTATTAACCATAGATATTTAAAAAAACTATCACGAGTAAATTTATTTAGAACTAAATACCATTAGAATGACTGGTGGTTGTGGTAATCAATAATTAAATTATGGAATATTGTTTTGAAAAAAATGAATCAATTTTGTTGTTCGGTAATAAAGGAGTGTTGTAAGTTGGGCAAGTAAATGAACTACAAAACATTGCTTGGGCCAAGGCAATCCCTCCTCTTTATTGCGCAACCGAAACGGGCCTGCCTACGGCCGCATAACTATAAAACATGTCTATTCTTAAATTATGCCACCGCACCAAAGGCAAGATAACTATTTTATCTACTACCGGCTCTGCTCGTACTTTATTTCCGAGGCAGTAAACATGCACAAACGGCGAACCCTTACTTGCTCTCACACACACACACACACACAGACACACTCCTGCCGCCGTTGCCGTTGCCTGGCCTCTAATAACTTAATAGAGGAATGTTCGTTTGTTCGGTTGGTGCCCTGTAATTACCGGCAATTAATAAATTGTTTTCGGGTTTCAAAATCTCCACCTGATTTCATCTCTGGACACGTTGCTACTGGTTACTTGATTAAATTAATCGGAACGTTGGAAATTGATTGCTGGTAATTTATAGTTACTATAATAAATAAGTATTTGAAATCATTTCTAATATTTCTAGTGGAAGATTGCGACCGAAAAAATTGTGTTAGAAAAATACCTGAGAACTAAAGAAAAAATTTGTCAAAAAAGTTTTGAAAATTATGTTAGTGTCAATAATTATTAAATTCAATTATTATAATTCATACATTCAGGCTACATTTCGTTTTATTGAATTTATTTAATGCTTTCTGCAACAAGTAAGGTTGTTTCTAATTTGTTTAATAATTATTTTTAAATTTAGGAACTAAGAAAAAACATGCGGTTTTAGTTCATGATCTGCTTTGACTATTTTTTTCTTGATCTCATGGTATACTTGATCTCATGGGTGCACCCTCTAATGGATGACTCTCAGTCAAAAAATATTATAAATATGCACTTTAATTACTTTCTTACCCATCAGCAATTCGTGAACTTTCAGTGATATGATAAACTATGCCATTTAAGGCATTACTCTTCGTAACTTCCAACCCCGACAATCTCCAATGCTTACTTTCAACACAAATCGGTATAATTTGTACGATTGCAAAAATGGCGGCCGCTGAACGAACTTAATCGCGATCATCGGAAAACTCCTCAACGGTTGGTAGTAAACTCTCAACTGCTTTCTCTGATGAAAATTGATTGAAATTTAGGCACAATTTGCCTAAAAAGTAAAGTTGATCTTATGATGCCATCGCAAACATCACTGCCACATACTTCAAATGATCAATTTCACTGCCCGCTCTATTGCGACCATTCTGGCACAGTGCTGCCAAGAAGTTAACGTTTATCAATGAGCTCTTTATGTGATACAGTCCTTATAACTAGTGGCACGGTAATAGAAACATTAGTGCTTTCCCAAATTTTGCCTCAAAATTCTCGATTTGAAGTCAAAAAATCCATTATGGAGGTAAGCCAAAAAATATTTAGATGCAAGGTTGAATAATTATAATTATAAAATGTATGAGATGTTTCAAACCGTCATCTCGAAATGGAACATAATGTCAAGTATAGTTTTTATTACAAATATTTTCAACTTTTCATTTGGGCTAGGTATCATCTACACAAGATAAAGTGGACAACACTTCTTCTTGTGGATTGGCAGAAGAAACGAACAAACGCATTCTATGCAAGTATGTAGCATTAGCCAGACTGGCCTAACCGGAGGAATGGCGATAACACCAGAACGAATTAAGGCATTGCCTCCCTGGAAATTAATTGGCCTTACCAAGGAAGTTAAATTCCTGCGAAACTATTAGCAGACCTAACTAGGTGCTGTAAGGCTCACCACATGTAATCTAATCTTCAGGAAGTGGCGTGCAACATAGTCAAGGACTACGAAGATGAAAAATTGACTAAAATAAAATGCAAATATTATTATTATTTAATTACTATTAGTTTTGTAACAGGACTGAACAACCTCGCTCAATTGCTTGAATTCGTTAATGTAATTTAATGTTTTATAATAAATAAATTCTCTCTCTCTCTCTCTCTCTCTCTCTCTCTCTCTCTCTCTCTCAAATGCGAATAAATTATTTTTTTTCACTGTAATATCAATTTGTAGCTTCATTTTCCGTTTAATTTCAGAAGTGTTCCATAAGTCCTGTGGCCTTTCCTAGGACACTAATATCACGGTTTAATAGGCGTACGCCACAAATAATATTTTTAATAGAAGACGGAACATTCATAGAACTATTGTTTATGCTGGAGGCTTCCACTTCGTTATACATTTTAAATATTATAATAAAACACTTTTAACTTTGTTTTGTATAACTTATAGTCACAAAAATAAATATATAAGTTATACAAAACAAAGTTAAAAGTGTTTTATTATAATATTCATAGAACTCATGTGAAATGAATTCTTTAGCGGATGACCCTCGCGGATCCTCTTAAAATTCCGATTCGCATAATTATTCAACTGGTACCGCCATTAATTCAAACAATTTTTATCTACCGCAAAGGGTTAATTTATGCAAGCACTCAAGTCACCGATAACTACTCCAGACACGAAATAAAATGTAATTTTTGAAGAATGTGAACAGTGTTTCTAGTATTACAGCAATCTAATCAATTAAAATTTCGATAAGTTTACTCAAAATATTATTGACTCTATTTGTTGTAGAAGATCTACGAACGAATATGCCTACAAGAAAATAATACAATTTGATACAGTTAACACTTTGTGTGCACACTTGATGAAACAAAATTAATTAGACACTTGTTTTGTTTCGTGTTTATTTTTTTTCCAGTTTCCTGACACGTGTTCCGGTGAAAAAAAATGAAACACTTGAAATTTGTGAAATTTCGACCATTTTCAAACCGCCATAACTCGGCGTATTTTCAATCGATTTTGATGAATCTTTGAGGGAGGACACCTTTGAAGTGTCTTCTTTAAAGTCATGTATGCAAACTTAAGCGTAACATACATAATTATTGCTAAATAACATCCGATGCCCCAAAGAATACTTAGGTCACCACATTTAACCAGCAATAAATAATTGGGTGGATATACTCCTTTCTATTTTTTTGGTGTACACGGTCATCATTTAGTTATTAGAAAATTTAAGAATGCCTTCGAGTTAGAACCAACTCATAAATGGTGAAGATCAAAATTTTGATAGCTTTCAAGGATGCAATTCAGGCCGAATAACTTCTTATTTTTTCTATTTTATCGTCCGTAATTGAAATTGATTTTGTCGCTTCATCAGTTACCCTTCGATCCAAAACGTACATTAGAAATATCTTTATATCTCTCCAAGTATTTGCAATGATGATTATTCTGCATTATTTGAAAATATTTTGGAGCGCTTCCAAAAAATTCCGCAATGTAATAAGATAAAATATGAAACCAACTAGATAATTCCGGAATGTACAGCAGTCAAGAATAAAAATAAATAAAAAAATAAAAAACGGCATTATTGATTTTTCGAAAATAAATTCAGAAGGCTACAGTAAGAGAACTTGGGCACATTTCAAAACGGAGGATATTGTTTTATTCAGAAAAATATCATTTTTCAAATAAAAAAAAACTACAACAAAATATCTTGAACCGTTCCAGAGATACAGTATTTTAAAAGTGAAAAATGGGCCCCCTCTATTTATGCCAAAACAAAACAAAAAAACGGGTTTCATACTTTTTCCTGAATTTTAACATACAGGGTTGGGATAAAGTATGGAACCAAGTGAATATCTTTAAAACAAAAAGAGCTAAATGTATGAAACTTTACAGGCAAGTATAATGGCACATAACGCATCTCATGCCATATTTTTTGTTACTACTGTACTTCCGGTTTCGCCGGAAATACCCTCAACCCTCAATACCTAGGATTGCATGGGTATCTTTCTTATTCTTAAAGCTAGAGATCTGGTTAAATGGGCAATGTTGTGCAGTTTTCTATGCTGATTCAGATTATGTTGAGAAATTTTCAAAATTCCGAGCAGTTTAGAAATTATTTAAAAAAATCGCGATTTTCAAAAAAATCAAAAATCTCAATAATTATTAAAGATGCGTTGTTTCAACATCGTTGAAAAGAGAAAAAAAAAGTCTATTTATGCGTGTAAAAATCAAATATGGCGGCCATTTGAAATAAGAAAGTTGGTATTAATATCTCGGAAACCGCCATCTTGAATTTTATTTTGACTTGATTTCTATGTTTGCCTAATTAAACCAAGTAACTTTTATTTAAAACTTTTTTTCGAATCTTTAATAATTATTGAGATATTTGATTTTTTTTTAAATCGCGATTTTCAGTTTTTTTTAAATATTTTCTAAACTGCTCGGAATTATGAAAATTTCTCAACATAATCTGAATCAGCATAGAAAACTGCACAATTTTGCCTATTTAACCAGATCTCTAGCTTTAAGAATAAGAAAGATACCCATGCAATCCTACTCTATTTAAGACACCCTGTATAACTTGTTCAAAATTGAATTGATCTATGTGGTAGGACGTATTTTATTTAGAAAAAAATCGGTGCAGTGATTTTCGGGATATCGTGGTCACCGTGTTAAAAATGCGGTTTTGAGAAAATCGCGTTTAAAGTTTCGACTATGCGAACGGAGCGTACTTTAAACGCCTGTAACTTTGTCAATTTGAATCGGACTAATTTAAACTTTTTAGGAAATATTCTTAAAACATTGTTCTTACTGGAAATGTCAAAACTCAAAAATCGATTTTTTTGAAATTTAAATAACCCTGTATAAGACTAACAAAAAAACATACTTTCGCCAGGTTGGAAATATGAGTGATCATTGTTACAAAGTAAAAGTATTTCCAGTGATGATTTTTTTGTGTTCTAAATGCTTTGACAGAATATCAAAAAAAAAACTGAATAGCAATGAACAAAAAGAAGTCTCCCATGGTGCGAATGATGAAGATTTTGAATATGTAGAAGATTAGATTCAGCCAACTGCAGGAGTTGATGTTAGTCCTGCTATGAAAGCGTGGTCAGTGAAGTCAAGTCGTAAGTGCAGAGAAATTGCCGAAGCTGTTAGTGAGTACATCAATGTAAAAAATTCATCTTCAGAAGAAAACAAATGCGGAGAAGCTTGTGAATCGAGAATTTATATAAATATCCGTTGTGAGTTAAATGAAATCGTCATGAACTTTATGCTAGTACCACATGGACCAGCTGCTGGATATAAAATTCCAGCTGCAAGACTGCAACATCATCATCAGCGCTCACTTCCAATTCTCAGTGTTTTAAAGATTGTGGATCCTCCAGTTCCTATTGGTTCAATGGGATTGCATCACTTAGTAACAAAGGAAGAAAAAATTTGTTCATTAAATTGCTAATTACAGTTCTGAGCAGAGTGCACAGAAGTGGTATGCTGTCGAACCTGTAATATGCTTGGGAACACATATATTTTCAAAACTTTAATATGTTTTGAAAGCTGTGTCTCTTACCTAACTATATTTAAGAATATTAAGCCAGGTCAAAAAAGACTAAATTTTGATTTCATTTCAGACTGGTATGTGAGTATGTGGTAATGGTAATTGCATTTACCTGTTAACTTCAAAAGTGGAAGTTCTCTTTTTGAGTGCCATATGGTACTGGTCAGCAATCAAAAAATCATAATTTTTAAAAATTGAATTTTGTTTCTTTGTTTTAAACACAAATTTTAAAGGCTTACTTATATTTCAAAACGGATCATTTTGTTCGGAACAATATTTTGATATTTGTAATCCATTCTAATGGGTTTTGATACGAATGTAGTCCTTTTTAAATTTTTTTTTTCAGAAAAATAAAATAAAATATAATGTAAATATAATTTGTGTATAGTAATATTTTTAAAAATTTTGTGATTATAACCTGAATCATGTATTTTTGATCGAAAGTACTAATAATAAATAATACTACAGTCGCATCAATCAGAAAAATATAATTTTTCAAATAAAAATATCCATAACAAAATATCTTCAACCGTTCCAGAGCATTTTAAAAAAAATTTTAAGTGAGAAATGGCGGCAGGGATGTCATTCTTGGCAGCCTCTATATTTGGCTACGATTTTTTTAAAGCGCGTTTCATACTTTTTCCTGAATTTTGAAAAACATTAGAGACTATGAAGGTAAGATTTTTTTCTTTGTCTGCCTGAATTGATATGGACTATGCCTGCTAGAGAATATATTAAAATGTGTGTGAGCAAACTTTTTCATTCATGAATATTAACAAACCGAAAAATAAGAACAGCTTGACTCAAAATTCGAAATCCATTTTGCGGTTGGCTACCACAAAAATGGAACCTTACATTAAAACGATTATCAAAAATCAAAGCAATATCAAGCGTCAAATTTATCATCTTTTATTTACTAATAATTGGAGGTATTAATAACCTAAATCAAACATGGTAGATTTTTTTTAGAGTTCTGTGTAGCCCATGGTCTTAACAAGTCTGTGCATCCCCGGTCTAAACACACGATTCGGAACAAACGCATACACTCGAGTATTGATAAATGCCATTTCGTTTTGTTATAACATTTGAATTAGAATGTATAATTCTCGTTTAAGGTTAGAAGAAAAAAAAAAGGTTTGCAGGCGCCATCGGTCTTTGAAAAGGAAAGGTAATTTGTACAGCAAATTATAATTGTCTTGTTCAATTAAGGCGTGGAGAACGTGTACATCGTATTAACATGAGTAATAAAATGTTTATTATGATGTTGTTTATAGTGCACACACAGGCATCATCAATGGGTGTAAAATTATGAAATTATATTTCAGATTGTAGTATAAGATTTCAAAGATTTAGTAAACAGATGTCTTTATAGTACTATTAATATAACTTCTTTGGTTAACATTTTTGGAGAATTTTTTTTTGATGAACGATTTCACTTCATATTTTACATGTTTATTCAGACCAATTTTTTGACAGTAATTTGTTTATATAATAAAACACTTTTACTTTGTCGGTATAACACAAATTTTATTTGATTGTTGACTATAGTTTCAATAAAATAAAATTTGTGTTATACCAACAAAGTAAAAGTGTTTTATTATATTTACAACATGTATAACGAAGTAGAAGTCTCCAACATAAACAATAGTAATTTGTTTGATTGTAAAGGTGTGAGCCACATAATTTTTGTTTTTTAAGACAAAGTATCGTTTCAGTTTGGACATGGACTACATTTTTAAATTATCAGAGATTAGTGGAAATGATTCAGGTGCAAAAATCTTTACCCCTTTATTTCTCAACTGTACCCGCTGTCTTTTTCCATTGCACGGCAATATATTATTTAAAAGAAAATCAATATTTTCCTTCGCCAACACTGACCCCAGTTGCAATCGTTAAACTAAACAACAAAATCTAGTCAAGAATTCAATAGTTATTACCAGAAAATGATTCTGGATTATTTACCACAACCACATTTACCGCCCCGGGAAAGTTCTTACCTTCGCCCCCTACACTAATTTTTTCTTCTACAAAATATAAATATTCTTACCTTCGCCCCTACACTAATCTTTTCTTCTACAAAATATAAATATTGAAAACAGTGTTTAGTCCTTTACCATCTCTAAATGTAACGTGTAATATAAAATATTGACAACAAACCCATTTGAGGATACTGCAAGTACAGTCAACTAATTCCGGTAGGACGCCAACAGGTGGTGCGCGCTCTCTTTCTCTCGCGGTATGTTATCGGACGATTACATCTGCGCAGACACGTTCCCGGATTAAATAGAGATGCACCGCGCATGCATGCATCGGTCGGCCTTTTCGAGGTGGATGATAATGTTTGCTTGTTAGTAGAATTTATTTTTATGCGACGGTTTAAAGGTTGTGTGTGCGCGAATGCGGCCCGTAATACAAGCCGGGCAAGAGAGCGGACCATAAAATATTCACCGGAGATTATTTATAAGACCAGTCCCGGCCCGTAATCCGCTCATTAAAACTGCAAGGATCACTCTGACAATCAAAATGACATAATTGAAATTATATATGTTCGGGCGGTGGAAATACTTTATTTATTGAAATCGGCCGCCCGCGAGGGATTCGTTGAAGCTTGTTTCCAATTAATTCCATCGCGCTGAATTTTTTATCGAATGTGCAGTTTTCGGCGGTTAGAAAAATGCATCATGGCAAAACTGGAAGACATTTACAAGAAAGCGCATGACTTGAGGTACCGTAGAAGAAGGCGGAAGATTATTGATACAAATCCTAGCTCAAGTAGAGTTGTACCAAGCACTCGTATTGCGTATTGCGCAGTGACCATCTTACATTCATTTGCCTCCGGAGATTTGTTGTTGCGTTCTCTAGCGTTCTCCGAATACTTTCTCACTCTGCGCAAACTGTATCCCCACATGTCTCGAGTGCTCGGTAATACTGTACAAGTACAGATCCTAGTCCGGTTACTAGTACAAATGACAGTCCACGTATAAACCTAGTCGAAGTTCAATCTTGGTTGAATAGTAGTCTCAATCGACTGGATGTTTTGATCTACTTAGATTTGAACTGAATTAATGACGGACTTCGTTTAAAGTTGCTAAAAGAGCCTAGGATTCAAACGTATGATTTTTAAGATAGACGCAAATCCTAACTCTAAACGTTATTTGAGTGGAATGGCCCAAATCTACCATCGGTTGACCTACTCAGACCGTCCAAAATAATTTTTCTGTAGAATCTGCATCTTGTTTCGGTCTGCAATTCAACACACAAAATTTATCGTTTGTCCTTGCCTCAAATAAAACACAACTAATAAAGTTGCACAAATTCATGCAATGAGTCTGTGAAATTGTGAAAAGGTAGCAACACAACATTCATCAAAGTTTGGATTCGACGTACCACTAGGTAAGAAAACAGGGTAAAGCTTCTTTCGATTCTATTAACAATTTTATTTATCGCACAATATGAACTTCCTTTAGACATATGCTTCATTTTTGTGTAGAATCTGGAGATGAAATTTTGAAGTCATCAAATGCTCTATACACCTAACTGAATTCTAGCAGACTTCAAATAACATTTGCATTTTTACATATATCTTTATGAAATTTCTATTTCAAATAAAATACTCGTGGATTTTTGCATAAATTAATTCGTCTCTAAATTCCGAGTCTACGGTATTTATCATTTGTATGTATCATAAGTGACCCTTTTGTTTAAACAAAAAACTAACAACCAAAAGGTCACTTATGATACATCTAAAAATTTTAGTGAAAACTTTTAAAGAATTTAGAGACGAATTAAGTTATGTAAAAATATACCGGGTGTTCCATTTTAAATAGAAAAGTTAAGGTAATTTCCGGTTAAACTGGAGTCCACATGTCGACACACTTTATTCTCTAAAAACACCATACTAAATTTCATAAAGATATATGTAAAAATGCAAATGATATTTGGGGTTTACCAGAATTCAGTTACACCCGGTACATCGCATCAAATTCAAAATGAGTTAATTCAAACTTATCCAGACGTCTCAAAGAAAAAATACTCGATGATGTGAAACGCACTTCTGCATATTTTTGAAGAAAACAAAAAACCCGGAATTAATGAAGAATTCCTGGACTAGACAGCTCGGCAAAAATCAAACGCTTTGTTGATTTCAGAAACAATCATTAAATTTCTGAATTTGGATTCGTCACGACTTGTTGGTCGAGGGTATGATGGACGTTCTGCGATGGATGATCATGAGAGTGGCGTTCAAAAATCGTTTAACCTCTTCACGCCCAGGTTCGTCACATGTGGCAACAAGCAAAAAATGAGAACAAAAACATTTTACAAAAAAAATTACTTCTTTAGCGCCATCTATGGAATATTTTTTCATATTTTTTTTGCATAAATGGGAAAGTTTGTGACAGTGAAATCATATTTCGTAGAAAAAGTTAACAACAACAAAGAAGTAATTTTTCATTAAACCTGGGATTAAATCGAAGCAGCATGGGTGCGAAGTGGTTAATGACAAATATTATTGGCTTGGTTCTATCCTCGTGCCAGGCATATATTGAATCTTGTAATTAATGACCTGAACATACCGGGAATACGGAATGCTATTGGAACCACGAAGGAGATTACATTTTTTTTTTCAGAGAAATCACATTGCGGCCGAATTTGATTCTTCTGCGAAATCAGAGAAAGCCGAATTTACATCCCTCTTTTCTGTGAAACACTTTAGTCAGCAAAATAAAGGAGTATGAAAATATTTTCTGATAACTTGATCACGCAAGCATTGGAAAAACTTAAGATTCTGCAGACAACCACATGAAGGTCAACGCTTATTTACTTTTTACAGCTACCAGAACTCCAACTTACATTGTAACGCTATTAGTGATTACTACTTACTCTGCCACACTAGAACCTATGTTGCGGCAAGTAAATATGAACATTAAAGAAATAAACAATCAAGTAATCAATTTAACAGATGTTTTACAACCTCGTCAAAACGATGCCTTAGTAGAGTTTTCCGTTACCTTCCAAAAAGCCCAACATAACAATTGAACTAGGCGTCGAAATACAACTGGAAGACAGGTTAATAGATCGAATCGTTCTTCTGAAAATGGAAAAAAAATCATCGCTTATTTGGACTCACCATTTTTGAGGACCGTTTTCCACCCATGCAACGAAAAGCATTTTCACTTTTGCAACTTTGCCCAAATGAGATAAAAACATTAACATTATATAAAGGGTGTCCTGGGAAGGATCTGTCAAACTTTAGAGGTATATTACATCATTTTAAGCAGAAAAGTCAACTTAGGTCCGATTTGGAAAGGTCAGTGAATTATGACTTATTGAAGGGGTAGGCTTTGAAAAGCATTGCTTCGAAATTATTTTAAACATGCCTTTAACGTTAGCCGATGTATAGTCTGCAGGTATTCACTCCTAGAGTTTGGCAAATTCTTCGCGGGATAAAGATATTTTACTACATCGTCTGAAGCCAAGGCAACATCGAACGGTCTTTTAGTATATCATATTATGACGTGTCAAGACTTGGAATAGATCTACAATGACTGATGAAAGTAGGCTGTGTAAGCCAAGTGTTCATAGTGAGTGAATAGAAGACGATCCAGAATGTATTAACAAGGCGGTGACTAAATTTGGTTAGCAACCAAGATGACTTCAACAAATAATTCCATTTTACTTGAGTTCAAACAAAAATGTTTAATGTAAATTACTTAATTTTTATTTATAAATAAAACACTTTCTTTGTTAATATCACATGATTTATTGATACTGATCAGTACGTGATCGAAACTAAACTCGCTATTAATAAATCGTGGGATGTTGAGAAAGAAAGTGTTTTATTTATAATTCAAAATGTATCACGAAGTAAACGCCTCCAGTGTCAATCAATTTATACAGTCTGTTTGATTTATTGTGACACAGCACATATGTCCGTTATTAGTACAGATAGAAAAAAAAGTTAAAGACAATAGTTTTAGTATTTTTCATGATCTATTCAGTAGCATTGTCAGAAAAACAATTGAAAATCAAATAAACACGTGAAAGCTATTAGCTTCATTTTCTTTAATGGAACACCCTGTATATTTTGTTTATTTCAAATAGATAATAACCTTAGCTTTATAATGATACCACATAAGTACCCCTTCATTATACAAATAACGCGACAATTGCAAATAAATGAAATTTATCAGTTGACATGAATAACAATTGACATAAAACAATTTGTTAACGCTTTAATGTCAAAGTGGTGTAGTAACTTCCCGTCTTGCGTGTTGTTGATTCAAATCTTTAGAGATGGGTGATAATTACTATTCTAATGATAAAAAAATGGATATGCTAAAGGTCTTCGTTAGATGCAACGATAATTCTAGAGAAGCTAGTATCACTTATGGAAACATGTATCCAGAAAGAAGACAACCACATTATGGCACTTTTGCAAGACTTGAACAAAATTTACGGAGAAATGGGTGTTTTAATAATAAATTACGAAGGAGAAGACAAGAAAGAGAAGATAATAATGAAGTATTGATATTGGCCTATTTTAGAGCACATCCACGTAATTCAATACGCGAAGCATTTTCTATTCTGAGAAAACATAAAATGAGACCATATAAAATTAAGTTAGTACAAGGTTTAAGAGATGGTGATTCTGACAGGAGGATAGTATTCTGTAATTGGCTTAGCAACAATCAACATTTATTAAATTTAATTCTTTGGAGTGATGAATCAAATTTCAACAACAACGGAATCTCCAACCGAAAAAACGACCATTACTGGGATACTGAGAATCCACGTCAAATTCGAGAATGCAGATTCCAACAAAGATTTGCAGTTAATGTGTGGCTTGGTGTGTTAGGTGATACCATAATAGGACCATTTTTTTATCAAGGAACGTTGAATGCGGAGCGATATGCCAACTTTCTTACGATAGAATTTGAAGATTATTTAGATGATATCCCCCTAGAAATACGTCGAGATATGTGGTTCCAACAAGATGGAGCTCCTCCCCATAACGCAAGAAATGTCAAAGATATTTTGGAAAGAAAGTTTGGTTTGAAATTGATTGCAAATGGTGGCCCCATAAACTGGCCAGCAAGATCGCCAGATCTGTCTATTTTAGATTTTTTTATTTGGGGATTTTTAAAGCAAAAAGTTTATGTTACTCGTCCAGAAAATCTAGACGATCTGAAAAATCGTATTCGTATGGCATGTGGCCAAATAACACCACGGATGTTGCAAAAAGCACGACGAAATTTAATGAAGAGATGTGAAGAATGTATTGCAAACAACGGACGTCACTTTGAACAGACACTTTAAATAGTTATTCATGTCAACTGATAAATTTCATTTATTGGCAATTGTCGTGTTATTTCTATAATAAAGGGGTACTTATGTGGTATCATTATAAGGCTAATATTAATGCCTATTTGAAATAAACAAAATATACAGGGTGTTCCATTAAAGAAAATGAAACTAATAGCTTTCACGTGTTTATTTGATTTTCAACTGTTTTTCTGATATTACAATTGAATAGATCATAAAAAATACTAAAACTGTTGTATTTAACTTTTTTTTCTATCTGTACTAATAACGGACATATGTGCTGTGTTACAATAAATCAAACAGACTGTATTTTTATGCTAAATATCTTTTTTTAGACCCAGGGGAGTGCAAGTGCAGCCCCCTGCACCCCCTTCCGGCACCCGTGCGATCAACTACGAGCACGAGTTCCACAACCTGAAAACGTTGGAATCGAAACTCTCATTGATTGAGAGTGGGAAATTCCAGGCAGATATAAAACAGCTTTAGGCAGAAAATCACCTAAAAGCCGTGATTCCGACTAGCTACAGCAACTTCATCCTAGACATAGATATCTTCGTGGGCGTCCCAGTCATCAAAAAACCCACCGCCGCCGCTCACACGGACACCACAGCGAATAAAAATTCCAACCGTAGACCAGTCCAATGATCATAATTCCCAAAAATTCAAAGAATATTGTCACTGCGCAGAAGCCGAAACAGACTAACTCCACAGATGACACCGCTGATCCAGGATACCCGATACCACACCGAAGCCGAAACCACTGCCAGTCATTCTGCCCGCGAGCATTCACTAGTCATCCATAAACGAGATTATAACAGACAGCAATATTTCACAGATGTCGCCCAAACTCGCAATGTTCGGGCCGCTAATTATGACTACCACAAAAACCGATTTCCAAAAATTAATCAAGATTTTTGCGAACCTGAAGATACCCCTCCACACCGAAAGGAAAAACATTTAAGGTTGTCATAAAACACGTACTTAAATCACTGATAGAGGTGGAAGTCCTCCAGAACCTTGTCAGCTGCACGTGAAATCTGTTACCATAATGCATGGAGGTGACAGGACATCTGACATAATATTCAAGCAAAGGCGATGCAGGAAAGACAATCTTCAAGCTCACTCACGTCCTGAACCTGGATGTTACGTCACGATCGGAAACGGAAGTTTGTAACAATATCACAGCTACGAGTAGCTGGGTCACTCTCAGAGCTGCTATAACCGACCTTCATTCTACGACAAGTGTATCGGCGCACAATGGACAAAATAATGTCTTCTCCCAAGAACGAAATCCGCCACCTGCGTAAGCTGTGGTCACGCCCACTCAGACAACTACAGAGGCGGCAGCCAAAATCACACCAAAGACTAAATCGAATCAACACAGGCCCGGCAAAAGCTACACCGCTGACGCTGCCAAAGTCACCACTTCCTAGGCACCTTCAGCCACCTATTAGGACGTCTTAAACCAATGGGTGAAATTGTGGCGACAATCCAGCAATCCGTATCCAAACACCAAAACCATAGCTCATCATGCCGCTATAGCAATGACAGATATTCCTCACCTTACTGGATGATATACGAACACAGGAACAAAAACACAGATATCAGTCAGGAAGGCCTACGGCAAACAAACAAACTTAATCTGATTGGAAGGTTTTAGCCGGTAGGCGCGATCTAAGAAGACCGTGAATCCAGCGCAACGTTGTTCAAAGATTAGACTTCTCATCCTTAAAACAAAACAAATCTCATCAAAATCATTCAGATGCGAGCAGTCGAACTGAATGCTTCGAAGAAAAGAAACCCAGCCAGCGAATCCTCTCCAGACCGACGCACAGTGGTCCCGATTCCCGAAAAGCTGGTCAAAAGTCGAAAAATGGAGTTTCATTTTATAGGATTTAGAGTACATAGTTGGATAGAGTAATGTTTAAAGAATGTAATGGAACATTTTATAAGGGCTGGTGAAATATACCTGGCAAGTATAAGCCAGTACAGAAGAGACCTTCCCACAATATAGTGATAGCTCGATCCTTCGAGCTCATATTCAAGCGTCATCTTAAAAAATCATTGGTCTTTCTTAATTCTGCAAAATGAAGGTTTCAGGTTGAAGACAGTAGTTTAATATAATAATATGCGACAAAAATTGCAACAGGTACAAATAAATTAATAGCTAAACAATGTCTAAAGTACAAAAAATATGAATAATTACGAGCAATCATTTTAGAAAAAATTGGAAAACGTTATAAGTTAAGATGAGTTAAGTGACGAAACAAGTTTTTAAATAAAGTGTGTACTATTATGTAACAAAATCAATCAAAATCAGCTGCTACTAGGTGCTATCCCATTTTTAGTTTAACTTAAAAAATTACAAATTCACATCAACTACATGGGCAGACCAACAGCAGACCTAGCAAAAAACCTGAATATTGGTATGAGAGCATTTGATTAAGAGATGATTTATTATGAAATAAAACGATTTTTTCAGTTGTTAAAATAATTTTTAAACAATTTGTTCAGATACGAGAAAACTGATGGAGCCAATTGATTCTAACGGAAAAAATAACATGGAATTTATGTATTGGATAATTTCGTCTTTAACCACTTCACGCCCATGCAACTTTGACTGGGTATGTCACAAATTTACTTATTTATGCAAAAAAATATGAAAAAACATTCCATAGATGGCGCTAAAGGGGCGAAATGTTTTTGTTTTCTTTTTTTTTTGCTATTTTTGCTTGTCGCTACATGTGGCGACCTGGGCGTGAAGAGGTCAACCAAATTTGCTATAAAAAATAAATTACTTCCCATAAAACCCGCTTCTGCCCATGGACAGACCAGCAGACATAGCAAAAAACGGAATATTGGGATGAGAGTATTTGGTTAAAAGATGATTTATTATAAAAAAAAGAGATTTTTCCAGTTGTTTAAACAACTTGTTGAAAAATGTGAGATACGCGAAAACTAATTACGTCAATTTATTCTACGGAAAAAAATGTATTGGAAAATTCAATGTGTTATAAAAAATAAATTACTTCTAAAAATACAAGAACCAAAAGCTCTGATGATAATAATCAAATACAATGCAAAGACATGCTCTGATTTGCCCGTCTTTGTATTGTATTAAATTACTTTTCATAAAACAATTTTTAAAAAATTTGAAATTAGAGTAATTTTTGGATTCTAACATTTTTAGAGGGTAACGGAAGATTTGAAAAGAGTTGACTATTTATATACCTGCAATATAGGTATAGGCCTGCCTGCAAATAGTGGAACAGTTCCTTTTGCGGGGGTAACGGAACATAAAAGGGACGCTATTTTGAATCCGCCATTTTGGAGTTTGCCCTTTTCACATCAGATTCATGTTCAGCGACCCCAAACACCTCAAATTAACAAGTTTTAAGCGAATCCGGCCGATTTCAAAAATGGCGTCCGCTATATTGGATCTGCCATTTTGAATTTAATTTTTTTCACACCAGATTCGTATTCAGCGACCCCAAAACCCTCAAATTTGTTTCAAGCGAATCCGGCCGATTACGAAAATTGTGTCCGCCGTGTTGGATTCGAAATTTTGAATTTTGTTTTGTTGACACCGGATTTGTAATCAGCGACCTCTAAACCCCTATATATTACATCTCAAACAGATTGAACTACGCTTTCGACTTTTGACCAGTTTTTCGAGAATCAAGACCACTGTGCGACGTCGAAAAACAAGCTAATAGGCGGCGCTAATTTTAAGGAATTCCAGTTTCTCAAAATTGATAAGGAATCTTTGGACATATTGAAAAAGTTGTCATCCAAAATGCAGACGAAAGGGAACGAATGCAATCGCATGAAAATTTGATTTCCTAAGAAAGTATCAAGACTGGCTAGAGTCGTCAATTAAAACTTATATATCTCTTAAAATAAATAAATTGGAAACAACCTTACTTGTTGCAGAAAGCATTAAACAAATTCAATAAAATGAAATATAGCCTGAATATATGAATATTCAACCTGTGCCAGCAAAATTAAGTCTTACTAAGACTTATAGTCTCACAATTTTTTCATAGCATAAAGAAATTACTGCAAAATCATGATTTTAACCTGCGAAAGAATCAATTAAGATCACAGAAACCAACGCTGAAGGGTTTAATGATCACACAGATTTTATACTGATAGAAAACATACATGAGGACATTTTACATTCACTTCCCAAGAAGAATAATACGTGGCTCCATCCTGCTGAAATAACACATTCCCGACATCCCATTGTACCATTTGGTAGAAAAAATCTTCATCATGTTCTTATAGAGATCACTATACTCTGTAACTGCAACTTTATTCTCTTAAAAAAATACGGACCAATCCCTACACTCGATAGTGCACACCAAAGAGTTACACGTCCACAATTAAGGGGCCTAGCACGGGATTGTTATCACTTCTGTAGCGCATGTTTTGCTTGTTACAATCGCAAAGTTTCAAGGAACGCTTCAATGCATTTTGCCGAGTACGGTAAGTTATTGCGGAACAGCCAACTTATAAGGATGAAAGTGGATGTCATCATGAAGAATCCGCCTCCCGGACCGACCAGAAATTCCAAGGGCAGTTGCGTGCTTGCGTGTAGAGCATCGAGGAGATCGCAAAAAAGACTGCCTTACTGCCTGGTTTTGGGTTGATCTACTCGAGAATTTCTCTTTTCCACTCATCCATTTTCCCTGAAGTCATCGATGGCCAGCTGGGAACACGAGCTCAGGTGGCAATTTTGAAGTGCCCGTGGGAATGCTCGCTGCTTGGCGACGATCGAGCAACCATTAGAACAGTAAGCCTCTAAGGCAAAGATAGGCAACCTGTAGAACGATTTTGTGTCGCCCGCGCTCGCTTCCTGCACAAAAACTCAGGTTACTTCCAGCGACACGCCAGTATGGCAAACCGTAGTATGCATAACTTTACACATGCAATCTATGTATTGGCACGTCGAGTGTTGAATTTTGGCATTTTTGGTCCGCCATATTGAATCCGCCATTTTGAATTTCAAAATTTTGACATCGAATTCGTAATCAGCGACCTCGAAAACGTAAATTAACGAAATATTTAGCAGTTATACATTTGCATATGATGGCCAGGTTATTTTTGACTGTGGCCCACTGAGCGTCACTCGAAGTCGATGCAACCCGCCGCATATCTGAAGTTTTAAATGTACGTAGACGTAAACAGCGCGCTGTTCCTTCATTTAACGCATTCTCCATGATCCCCTTCCTCGCGCCCAGTTCAAATCAGCAAATTATGTTGTCCCACTCAGTTTACATTGATTCGACACCTGTGACCAAATTTCTCATAAATTATGGTTCAATATTTCGTTGAAACATCTTCACATTTTTTTACTTATTCCAGCTTAATATACTTCATATATGGTACATCTGGATTATGGTAACTATTTCTGATTTTATCATTACATCACATGCAAATCACATCTTGGCAGAGGGGAAGGTAAAAGTAGCGCAATCAAACCGAACCAACACAGCCGTTGATGAGGTTGCGAGTAATGTCAAAATTACAGATGGGAAATTTATTGCGCAGTTAACTGAAAAATCTCATGAATTCTCGCCAAGCATAAGTTTATTACTCATCAAATCAATTAATTCGATATAATTTTGAGTGACGGCGAACGTTATGCCGACAATAAAAAGCCACAGCACATCATGCGAATTAGAAATAACATAAATAGCCGCCTAGAAGTTCCGCAAGTTTCGCTCATTGGTTCAGAAACGGTCGATAAATTCCTTTGTATATCCAACCAATTAGCGTGTACCGGGAATATAAATTTTTAATTTATGAAATCAAATCTGGAGAGAAGTCTCCCTGCATTCTGCGCCAATTAAGACCGTCGGAAGTCCCGCAGCGCTCTTTATGACTAATTTAAGCACTCGTCCGACTTTCTGACTTTTTACAAATGGTCGCGCCGAGCGCATCATTCCGCCCAATTAATAAAATAAAAATAAATTTACATTTTTCGTTTTTCCTTCCCATTACTTTCCGGGGCTGAAAAATCGACCTTAAAGTCCAGAACGAATGTCGAAGTCGACCCCCTGTGAACCGCGGACGACACCGATGGTAATTTATGGGCTTCGCTTTACATGCTTAAACGAATTAAAGTGGGTGCAATTCTCTAATTATTTCCGCATGGGTCGCCTCTAAAACCGTCCGGAAATTAATTACTTTAGGCAACTAAATTATTGTAAGACGTCGTAAAGATTTTAGTCGTACTTCGTACCATATGGTGAAGCTTAGCGCTGGTACTCGTTTCAATGGAATTTCAATCTTGTAACAGTTCGATTCATAATTCCTATTGGAATTTTTGCGAAATATGAATTGCACATTCAAACAAAACAAAACTGCTATGTTGTATGCTGGATGTGAAAATTTGCAATGCATAATTTTCGAAACGTACTAATATTTTTAGTATGAAGATCTAGTAGTAGGTACCACAAAATATATTGCTTCAACTAACTTTTACGTTTCTTCGTTTAACTTCTTTGTATAATATAGCACGACTTATTTTACAATTAAAGCTGTGCAAAAACAAAATTAATCAATAATTTTGGATTTCTAGCGCCAACAAAAATCGACGACGAAAATTTTTGTTGTACGCTCGTTAAAATCGATTCATATATTAATGTACTTTTTGATTATTATTTAAAAAATAATCAACTATTTGAATAATCGATTAATCGATTATTTGATTAATCGATGAATTACTTATTTGATTAATCGATCAATTGTACACGCCCGCTGTACGGAGAAAGTAACGGTGTTGATGTAGCCATTATATAACTTTCTCCAATTTTAATATGAAGGGCATTTTGTTAAATTTATCATATTTAAAAATAACAAAAAACAGGGTACCTTAAATTTACTAGCATTAAAGAGTTTTTCATAAAAAAAAATCAGTATAATTACGGATTACCAAGTATTAACTGTAGCAACAATTGGTATGATTTATACTCAAAATGCATAAAAGGCATGTAAAATTTAACATATGTTTCATACTTTTGAAAGCAAAACAAGTTAATCGAAATATACCTTTAGACGGCTTAATATTTACGAATTATTTTTTTCATCCAATCTCGACGTGATTCTCCACGGTTCCGATAAACCCATCCGAGGGTGAACTCTCTTCGCCGCGGATTAATTGTTCCTTTAAAACTCTGGCCGTTTCCTCGTCACGATATAACGCGATAATTCGCAGGTAGACATTGAAATTCCTATTGGCCCTACCGCTTCTATTCACGTCTCCATAGGCGAAGGGGCCCTCTCGTACCTCTCGTACCTGTTTACCTTCAGGTAGACAAAAAAAGACCCCTCGCCCCAAAAACACCCGCCGTCAGGCTTATATAATAGAGAGAAGGCCTTTTAATATATTTTTATGCCTCCCGTCCGTCGCGCTTTGTCCTCACGAATCTAACCGCATTCCAGAATGGACAATTAAGGATCCTTGCGGAATACCACAAACGGCGACGCGGTGAAATTGTTAATTTCTTCGTTGTGCATTGTAATTATAAATTAATTGTAGTAATTAATATGATTGAATGAATGAAGTTATTATGGTGAAAAATAAACCTAAAATTCATCATTCATAATGATTATTTATGTTGTTGACATAGCTATGTAAAACTGCGTCAATAAGCATTAACTAATATTAAAACAGACAAAGATTTTTCTCCTGTTGCATTACTTATAGTTAATTAAATTCTTAACAATATTTTGGTGTTATTAAAAGCATAATAGATGCAATATTGTTATTTTTTATGAACTTTGTAACTAAGCTACTTTTTTCAGAAAATCGCTGAGAGTATTATTATAATTTAATAAAGGTCAAAACAAAATTAAATTCAGTCAGGATCACCCCATGTGGGTGGGTGATTTGTGTTACAAAAACTATAGTTCCTAGCATTAGATTCTTTAAGGGGTTACTTCCTCAGTCTTTTTTCATTAAAAAATGGTGATGTGGCCATCATGTTACTTTCTCCGATTTGAGGGTTTAATACTTTTATGATTTAATTTCAATTTAAATGATATTTTAAATGTACATCGAGCAGATGAAACTGACGTTTAAAACGTCAAAATTATAAAAGATGGAAAAATTATCCTTCAAATTCAAAAACTCGAAAACTAAAGCGATTTCGAAAAAAACTTATTCCACATAAGTTGTTCATTTTAGCATTCTCTACAATTATTATTCACATAAATTTGTTGTAACTGTTATCGTTTTATTATTATAAACCAAAAATTTAAAAAAAAAGAATAAATTTTTTTCTCGAATAAAAATGATTTTATGAAAAAAATTTTCATGCAAAAGATGTTCATTTCTTTGTTGTCTTCAAAGTTTGTTTAAATGTTTTTGTGATATTTTTTATTTTTAAGAAAATATTGGCAAAAACAAAAAACCGTTAAGGTAAACGCCCACTTCCGGTGAATGAAATTTTACCAAAAGCTTTTCTGTTCTTCAGATTATCAAATAAGACGGATGTTCAAAGTTTCATATCAATTGCTCTATTAGTTTTTGAGATACAGCGCGCACAGACAGACACACACACACAAAAAAAATTTCCAGAAATTGTTGAAATTTTTGAAAAAACAATCACGATCACAATACTTTCTCGTACTTCGTAACGGAGAAAGTAAAAACGTGAATTTTAGGTACACTTTTCTAGAAAACTACTACCGATTTCTCTGAAATTTTGCACACATGTTCTTACCTCCAAAATAAGCATTTATGGCTGAGGATTTTTTTTCTTTTTTTGACTTTGGCAGGTGCCCTTCAGTCACATCAGTTACTGTATTTTAGGCTGAGGAATTAAAAAAAATATTAATTTGATTCAGAATTATGACATGAAAAAAAACATGAACATTTTTGAGTTCTTTTTATGTTTAAAAAATCCGCCTCTCAACATATGGAAATATTCTCAACCATAAAGGTAGGTATTGATACCACCTTTAAAACAAAAAAAATAATCGTGTTGGTAGCTTTCATAGTTTTGAAGAAAAGTTTACCTGAACTTAAAAAGATGAATTTTTCTGGAGAGCAAAAAAAAACTTAAAAATAGTCCGTACTAGCGTTAGCTTCTCCCACTTTGCTTACAAATTTCGATCACTTGTACCAACCAGAAAAATGTAAAATATTTTTTTCAATACGCAGAATTGAGTGTCGAATCAGAATCGATGAAAAAGAAAAACGATTGTTTTGTTCATTTTTGAGGAAGTGACCCCCTTAAAAAATCGACATACAGTCAAAAATAGTGAATCCATCGCAGTCATCTTTATGTAACTCCCAAAAAAATGTAAAAAATAATCAATCGAGAAATTTGCTTTGAAAGCTCCAGATCCATTAAAACGACAAAGCATTCCTGATTTCGCTTAAAAACAATTGCCATATACTAGTTGGAACCAAAACGGTAACGCTCAAAACTCGAAAATTTTACACAAAGATTTTAAAAAAATTATGAATTTAAGTTTTATGCAAATCAAAGCATTTCTAATTTCCCATAAAAAAAAATGGCACATCCTGGGTGGAAACAAAATTTGAACAGGAAATCCAAAATTACATCTGAAGCTTTTACGAATTGAAACACAATTCAACCTTTGCTTCAAAAGCTCCGAAATCATAAACAAATTTCTGATTTCCCATAAAAATTTGAAAAAAATATATAAATCATGGAAATTGCTTCAGAGGCTCCAGATTAATAAATAAATAACACATTTTCTATAAAAAAGCAATTACCATATCATCATATCATGGATGAAAACAAAACGGCAACGATTTAAACTTTAACTGGTAAATCAAAAATTGTATTCAACGGTTTTAAAAATTGTAAGAAAATAATCCATCAATAAATTTACTTCAAAAGCTCAAGATTCATTAACAAATAATACATTTTTGATTTCTGCAACAAACAACTGCTACATCTTAGGTAGAAACAAAACGGCAACGCTTCAAACCTGAAGTAGAAAATCAAAAATTGCATTCAACTATTTGAAAAACTGTACAAAAAAAAATCAAACAAGAAATTTGTGAAAAAATGTGAAAATCGCTCAACAAATAATACATTTATGATTTCTCATAAAAACAATTGCCGTATCAACGGTGTAAACAAAAGGGCAACGCTCCAAACTTTAACTGGAAAATCGAAAATTGTATTCAACGATTTTAAAGATTGTAGGAAAATCATCCATCAATGAATTTACTTCAAAAGCTCAAGATTCATCAACAAACAATACATTTTTGATTTTGCAACATTTGCCATTGACTTGAAACTTTTCAAAATTAAGCTAAATTCATTCGAAATTATGACTTTGTAACAATCCCACACTGAATTTTAAGATAATTTCATAAAATCTAAGCGTTAAGTTGTGAGATAGTGCAATAAATGAAACAAAACAGAAAGGCTTCAAACTGTACCGGAAAATATTAAAACTTCAAAAATTTCAATATTTTGATTTTAAAAATATTTTATCGAGGAATTTGCTTTAACCCTCTATTGCATTCTGCTTCCAAAAGGGAACATAATTTGTGTTAGACAAGGTGCTGCTATCTTACAAAATAAATTATTACTAAAATATATAAAACAGATACGAAAACTGTAAGTGATTTATTTTTGAGGAAATTTTTCAAAAGAGTGTATTTTTTTCTTTATATCTCAACTGGTAGAGCAAACATGTTCGTTCAGCGCACAGAAAAAACTAAACAAACCAATTACGAGTAACTCTAAGGAAATGGAGCAATTCATAGGAATATTGGATGTCCTCTCATCACACAATTTTCCTCAAGAAGGTATTGGACCGCTAAAACCAGAATGGTTAAAATAAGTTTGAAGAACTCAAACGCTTTCTTCATTTCTTTGATAATTGTGTTGCTGCCAAAAATACTGATAAAATTACGTCAGTACTAAACTAAATAAAAGATTTTTACAAAAAATATAATTTTGCTTTATTGCTTTAACTATTTAATCTAAAAACTTATATTTTTATATTTAAATAAATCATGCAATAGAGGGTTAAAAGCTTATTTCTGATTTCTCTTAAAAGCAATTTGATAAATAAATTGTGACAGCTTGTCCTCCAGTTTTTCAACAGCAATGCCATTAAAGTAAACTTTTTTTATCTCATTTATTTAATACTTGAAATTTTGTAGGAAAATACTTAAAATATTTTGTCAATTTCTCCAATTTTTTTTTTATATTTCGGTACTAATTTTGTCACAAATAACATGCAATGTTTTTATTTTCAAAGCGCTCGAGCATTTAAACTGTTATCTTCATCTGTTCGGTTTTCACGAAAACAATCGTTTCCGCTTTCTGGATATTTTAGTATCAGCATGAAATTTGATTTTGGATATTGCTTTGGTTGGATTTGAATTATTTGAGATATCAATTTGATATGTGGTATGATTGGAGTTTATTGGTGATTTAGTCATATATCCGGTTTTACCGGAAGTGTCAAATTAGAAATGTTAAACGAAACACCCTGTATATATTGATATATTGTTGTTTTCGTATTCAGGACGTTATTATACATACAAATCGATTGTTTGTTTAAAAATAATCATTTTTTAAATCAATCTTGCATCTAGCTTGCCATGAGGATAAAATTCATTATTAATATACAGGGTATTTTTTTTATCGTGGGCCATAGGATTTTATATGCTAAAAATTATACCTTGTTAAAATATACATTAACACAAGGTATAATTTTTAGCATGTAAAATCCTATGGCCCACGATAAAAAAAACATACTGTATACTAAAAGCCTAAGGTAAAAATTACGTTTTTTTTTTAAATATTTCAAAAACCCTTTTAGATAACGATTTGAAATTTTAATGAAAAATTGCAAATACTTCAAGACACCTACCATTAAAATTTCAACTTTCTCCGACCACCCCTTTAAAAAAGGTGTTGCCAACCCCACAAAATTTTTTTTCCAATTTTTATTTTTTTTCCGAAAGCCGAAAACTTCCTCTAAGAAATTATACAAGAAAATTCGGCCCGGCCTTCCGGACGGAAGGGGGAAGTGAAATTGAGCAGCGGGGCACAACATTTTTTTTGAAAATGTTCGGATTTAATGACATTGACATGACATGCTTAAAGTCGCGGGTTTAGGTTAGGAACCCATCAGCTGTGCGTCAAACATGACAGTCACTCACATATCTGAAAAAGGTCATGATTGCACACAATTATCAGATTTAATGACATTGACATGACATGCCAAAGTCGAGGGTTTAGGTTAGGAACCTATCAGCTGTGGGTGAGACATGATATTCACTGACATATCTGGAACAAGGTTATGATTGCACACAATTTTCAGATTTAATGACATTGACATGACATGCTTTAAGCCTTCAGTTTGAACTTTTTTTTTGTCGTTCGTCAGTTACGTCAATTTTATATTTCACTATTTCACATAAAGAACACAATTTCACATACAGTAACTTAAGCTTGAAAAACTAGTTTTCTTTCTAAATAACTCAATTTTTTTCAAACAAAAACATGGCGGCTCATTGTGAATTTCTAAGAAGTTACAAGGCTACTTTGCCACGGCGTATCGTTGAGTTTACGACAAATTTATCACGGTATAACGAATAGACTGTAATATCCTCTCTATCCAAAGGTATTTCTTAGTAATAGTATGAACTGTTACTTTTGTGACTGGTAATTTAATTTATTAAATTAACTGAATTTTGAGGGTGGATTATTTGAGGTCCGGGGGCGTTGTTACCGTTGTTTAAAAGGATATTTCAAACAACGTTTTGAACTGTCAATAAAATGGAAATATCCGCTTTTAGGTCCCTAGAAGCGATTTCAAAAATTACTGGAAAAAAAAAATGTGTCTGTGTGTGCCTGCTGTATCTCCAAACCTAATACAGCAATCAATATGAACTTTCAGCAAAATGTCTTATTTGACAATCCAAAAAGCGGAAAAGCTTTTGGTAAAATATCATACAATTTTTTTTTTTGTTTTTTTTCAATAATTTTTTAAATATGAGAAATATTGCAGAAATATTAAAACAAATATTAAACAGAACTAAGAAACGAACATCTTTTGTTTGAAAATATTTTTTTTATAAAATCATAGTTTCTTGATTTTTACTTTCTCCGTTACAAAGTACGAGAAATTGTGATCGTGATTTTTTTTCAAAAATTTTTTTTACGGAAATATCCGTTTTGGGGTCCTAGATGCCATTTCAATAATTTCTGGAATATTTTTTTTGTGTCTCTATGTGTGTGTGTGTGTGTGTGTGTCTATGCGTGTGTGTTTGTCTCTGTGTGTGTCTGTGTGTGTGTGTGTCTCTCTCTGTGCGCGCTGTATCTCAAAAACTAATAGAGCAATTGATATAAAACTTCGGACATACGTCTTATTTGATAATCTGAAAAGCTTTTGGTAAAATTTCCTACACCGGAAGTGGGCGTTTACCTTAACTGTTTTTTGTTTTTTGTCTATATTTTCTTAAATAATGAAAAATATCACAAACATATTTAAACAAACTTTGAAGACAACAAAGAAATTAACATCTTTCATAAAATCATTTTTATTCGAGAAAAAAATTTATTTATTTTTTTTAATTTTTGGTTTATAATTATAAAACGATAATAGTTACAGCAAATGTATGTTAATAATAATTGTAGAGAATGCTAAAATGAACAATTTATAAAGAATAAGTTTTTTTTTTCGAAATCCCTTTTGTTTTTGAGAAAACTGAGTTTTTGAATTTGAAGTATAATTTTTCCATCTTTCATAATTTTGACGTTTAAAACGTCAGTTTCATCCGAGTTTACACATCGCTCGATGTACATTTAAAATATGACTTCAATTGAAAATAAACCATGAAAATGTAAATATAAATGGCTGATGATACCATCAAGTCGGAGAAAGTAACATGATGGCCACATCACAATTTTTTATCTCCGTTGTATAATTCGATATATTGAACACTTCAAATTCCGTAAAAATAAATCTCGAAATATTTGATCAATTTCTTGAATTTTTCTGGGTCTTTTTTGAGCATCAGCGTGAAATTTGATTTCGGATATTGCTAATGCCTCATTTTAAATTTGGTTGGATTTCAAATATTTGCGATATCAATTTGAAACTTGAAACTAGGATTAAAGTAAAACTCAATTGGAGTTTAGTGGTGATTTAGTCGTATTTCCGGTTTTACCGGAAGTATCAATTTTGAATTTTTATACAAAACACCCTGTATATTTCTCGTTTTTCAAAAATTATTTATTGGTACGGCACTGTCTTATCTACTACGTACCGGTACAATATTGAAGATTGGGAACCTCTGTTGTAGATTATAGTAACGAAAAAGAAATTTAATAGAATTATCTAAGACTTCAACGCTTTTTACATTTTATATAAAATAGTAAACAACTTTCTGAAAAAAGATACTATCGACAGCCTAAGTACTACAGACTACAACATTCGAGCTGAAACCTTGACTTCATTTATTTTTACACCAAAGGAATATTTTAAATCTGAAATATTCCGGTCGGTCTTGGTGCTCTTCGATCGTTATGCGTACGTCAAAGAGCGTCAAGTCCAATCAATTCCACCAAGGTCTCGGCGTCCGCGACACATTAAATAGAAAATCCGGCGACTTCTTTAATCAAAAATAATTGACAATGCCGTTTGTTTTCTCCATAATTTACATTCCTCACCGATAAACATATGAAACTCTTTGAAGAAAAAAAAAAAGGAATACCACGAGCGGTTCGGCATCAGAATAAAAATGAAACGACGACAACAATGAGAAACCGTACATCCTCTCCGGTTTCTACTTCTACTCGGCTTGCCTTCTTCTTCTGTTTCTGCCTCTGCTTCACCTCTCCGAGAGGAGAGTATTTAAATTGCAGAACTGCAACAACAACGCGGTACAATACACGCATAATTGCTGGATTTATTCACTTCCCGATTCACATCTATAAGTCATCATCATTCATCATCTTTCCTTTTGTGCTGGTGTAACGTACACCAGATATTCACATAAATAAACATTGCTGCCGTATGCCTTTTTACATCATGTGTGTGCAGTTGAAAACTCGACTCGGAGCTAATTAAATGCGTTAAAAGTTTTGGGTTCGTGTCTTGACCCGTCATACAGTCTTCCAATTATATAAAGAATTAACGAAGTTCTCGGGTTTAGTTTACTTAATTAGCAATTAGTCTTTGGTTTTAATTTGGGTATTAGTGATAACCTGCGTTTTATTTCATATGTTTCGTTTCCCTTTTACGTATAAATCTACAGTTAAATTGGATGGAATCCAAGGTTTATACGCTGTACACATGTAAAATACTTTCCAATTGGTATTGCTAACAAACTCTAGAAACTGACATTCTTAAACGCGGTGGTTGTGACAAATATAATTATCCTGTCTACATTCATAATATTATTTTAACTAGCGGATTGTGTTCCATTTGGTATTATTGAAAATTGCATGTGTATTATATAAGAAGCGGTATTAAAGGTCACTAATAATTTTAGTCTTTCAAAGGTTACTCTTCTCAAACAGTACCTAGTTACTTTATTCATTTTATAGTGGAGAGTATTAAATCACCATTATTTTATAATGATAATAATTTATTTGTGTTAGGAATATATAATTTTTCACAGGTCAGTAATAATTCTTGGGAAACAATTATTAATGAGGAAAATGTTTGTACGAAAAATTGGTGGAAATCCCTCAATATCCTCATTCGAAATGTGATTGTTCAATGAATAGCTATCAAGATCGTACAATGTAAATTTGAAAACTTTGAAAGTTTCTAATAATTAGAAATGAAGATGTTTTAAAAATTGTAATTGAGATAAATAAAGACAAATTCTGGTTGGGAGACGTTCCTATGAGACTTATACAGTGTGTTTCAAAAGGAAATTAATCGCAGTCGCCTATGAATTAAAATGCGCATTAATGCTTTTTGCAACATTTTTGATGCTGCGCAGACATGCGCATTTCAATTCATTTTCTCTTTAATTGAATTTTAAATTCCGCGCCATATGTTTTCTTGATCACTTTGTACAAATAATTTGATTTTTACAGGATAATTAATGAAGAAGTATGTCTATAATTACCTTGCTCTCGATTAACCATTCATACAAATATGAAACTACAAATCTACTAATGTCACTTAACCATAATTCGTTCAGCACTGCTGATTTAATCGTTAATTAAGGCTAGATGTAGCATGATCGCGATTTATCGTTTCCGGGAATAAGGCATAAACATTTCAATTTGCCGTCACTTTAATATTTTCTAATAAGGAAAACGTGTACCGACAAGACTTTTGCATGAGCAAGAATTTCAAATATTCTCCTATGTGGATGCAATCATTTTAAAAACGGTTTTATTTCAACGAAAATAAATCGCAATTAAATCTGACCTTCCGTCGAAGTCGTGTTATGGTTTTTTTTTTCAGAGTTGATTTTCAATACATATATGAAATCAATTTAATAGTTTCTATGCTTTTTTAGTGAGTCAGTGGTCACTGAGACTCAATCCTCATTCATAAATAGTATTTTATGTATCAAGGGTATAATCAATAGATTATGGGTCTGGGCAATGTATTAAGTCCGTGGTACATATAATCTTTTATTTCATTTTGGTAATAAAATTAATTAGATTATACATCAATTTTGACCCTAAAATTGTCAAAAATTCAGCTTATATTTCTAATCCTTTAAAAGACAAATATTTCCATTAAATTTCTACTTTACACGTAATCCTAAATATATATTTGTTCACGAAAATGTTATAATGTGCGTATTATTTAATTGTATGGGCAGCATTAATGGGGTACATTTAACACTCAATTTCTTAAACAGGCGTTTGCGTGTTTAATATGGTTATTAAACACGCTAATTCGCGCTTTAATTCACAGAACGCGATTTAAAATAATATTTTGTTTACCCTGTTTAATACTGTTTTTTTTTTAATTGTAATTTTAATTACAACTTTAATTTCGATTCGATAATATTTTTTATTTTGTTTTTGTTTTTTTTTTATTTTGATTTTGATTTTAATTTTCGTGAACAAAGTATAGTGTATATCTCGCATATAATGGCTATTAATCACGAGAACGATGCTCGTACAATATAATATTTTGCGAAACTGTCTCAAAATACTGATATTAAAACATTTGTCTACTTTTGTTCTAGGAAGAAAGAATGGCAGACCAACTAAGTAGCAGCACAGTAGAATACAGAAAATTAGGGTTAACTTTTCCCAGATTAGAAAAACGTTGGAACCAGAAGAATATCTCGATTAAAAAGAAGAAGCGACAACAGATGATTTCTGAAGTGATCGTTCACAATATGTAAAAAAAATAAATTATATCTCTAAGGTTTGCATCTTCCTTCAGGTTTACCAAAAGGGTCGCATTGTGGTCATTTATTGTTCATATTATTTATTAACGACATAGCACATGCTATAAAGAACATAGATTATCTGCGATTTGAAGATGTTTAGAGAAATACGGAATACTAATGATTGTCGGCTACTTCAAAGTAACCCTTGGTCTGTTGCTTAACTTTAATATTGATAAATGTAAATTTGACTTTTTCCCGGAAGAAACTTATTCACAATTTTGACTATGGTATTAATAATACCGATCTTGTTAAAGTCAACATGTTTGAAGATATTGGTGTCTGGTTTGATAACAAATTAAGTTTTAATTATCTTATTAACTATATTTCTAACCGGGCTGCTAAAATGTTAGGGTTTGTTAAGAGCATGTCTAGAGACTTATCAGATATGTCTATTAAAATTGTATATTTTGCATATGTTCGCTTAGAGTACATCTCTATTGTTTGGTCGCCTTACAAAATAAAATATATTAATCAAATAGATACTTTTTTGTAGTAAATTCTCCTCCCAATCATTTTATGTAATAAAAAATGGTGATGTGGCCATCATGTTACTTTCTCCGGCTTGGTGGTATCATTTATATTTACGCTTTCATGTTTTATTTTTAATTTAAATCATATTTTAAATATATATCGAGCGTTTCGTAGACTCGGATGAAACTGACGTTTAAATCGTCAAAATTATAAAAGATGAAAAAATTATACTTCAAATTCAAAAACTCAGTTTACTCAAAAAGAGATTTCGAAAAAAACTTATTCTTCATAAATTGTTCATTTTGTCATTCTCTACAATTATTATTAACATAAGTTTGCTGTAACTATTAGCGTTTCATAATTGTATACCAAAAATGACAACAGAAAAAAATAATTTTTTTCTCAAATAACAATGATTTTATGAAAAATATTTTTAAACCAAAGATGTTCATTTCTTTGTTATCTTCAATATTTGATTAAATATTTTTGTGGTATTTTTCATATTTAAGAAAATATTGGAAAAAACAAAAAAAACAGTTAAGGTAAACACCCACTTCCGGTGTACGAAATTTTACCAAAAGCTTTTCAGTTCTTCGGATTATCAAATAAGACGTATGTTCAAAGTTTCATACCAATTGCTTTATTAGTTTTTGAGATACAGCGCGCACAGCCAGACACACACACACAAATTTTTTTTTTTTTTTTTCAGAAATTGTTGAAATGGCATCTAGGGACCCAAAAACAGATATTTCTGTAAAAAATCACAATACTTCCTCGTACTTCGTAACGTAGAAAGTAAAAATTGAATTACGAGATATTTAACAGGGCACTTAGATATTGCTATTTTACTCATAGGGGCATACTCTAGGTACAATTAGAGATATGAATCATATTTTTATCTTATTCTTAAGAGAAGTTACTGGCAGATTTCAAGTTTCAAAATTTTAGAAATATTTATTTTTCTTAAAAACTAAAATAGATAAGTGTACAAACGTTCCTACAAAATATATTACAATTTAAAAGACGAACCCAAAATATAATAATATATAGGGTGTTCCATTTAAAATACCAAATTTGGTGCTATTTCCGGTGGAAAGTGAAAGTTAAAAATATTTCACATGAGGAGAACTGATTCAAGCGTATTGCAGGATTTTTTTCAAATTTTTAATACAACGGCAACCACTTAAACTTTTAACGTATGGGGCATTCCGCGAGAGATTTTTTTTCGAAATGTAAGTTGGCCTCCTGACTACGTCAAAATGTTCGTCTACTTGTCCCTAAACACCGTGAATTTTTTCAGATTTTTTTTCGATCGCGTTCCCAAAATATCCAGGATTCAATATAGAAAAATCCAGGTTTTTGTCCATTTTTCTCAGACGTTCATGTGAAAATAACTTTAAATAGACACGATTTCATGAAAAATTCATCAGGACCAAAGTTGCTCGGCTTAGATAGAGGAATAAGATCCCGAGGTATATATTTTTTTTGGGCGTAAACAAAATCAAAAAATTGCATATTTTCCGAAAAATTCGGGGAAAACCTATTTTCGCCCATTCGAAAATGGCTCATCTTGGTTCGAAAACTTAGATAAATGTGTCGGGAATAACCTGACAAATTTTCAGAGTGGTTCTCGACAAACATCAGATGCAATATCAAAAATAGCCATAAAAAATGTATGTCTCGAGGGTTGAAGTGGGTTTTCGGGGTTCTCTGCGTTACTTTTGAGGCATATTGTTCATGGGAAATAACCTCGGAAACATCCGGGATACATGTTGCATTGTCATCTTTTATTTTCCCGAATTATTCAATTTTTTATGGCTATTTTTGATATTGCACCTGATGCTTGTCGAGAACCACTCTGAAAATTTGTCATATTATTCTCGACACATTTATCTAAGTTTTCGGAGCAAGATGAGCCATTTTCAAATGGGCGAAAATAGGTTTTCCTCAAATTTTCCGGAAAAACGCAATTTTTAGGTTATGTTTTCGCCCCAAAAAAAATTTCCACCTCGGGATCTTGGTTGTCTATTCAAGCCGATCAACTTTGGTTCTTATG
Organism: Ocypus olens; assembly: GCA_910593695.2. NCBI lineage: Eukaryota > Metazoa > Arthropoda > Insecta > Coleoptera > Staphylinidae > Ocypus > Ocypus olens. The sequence goes on along the minus strand of OU343063.1, from coordinate 38,859,965 downwards.
AATGTTTCATGAAAACGCGTCTATTGAAAGTTATTTTCACATGAACGTCTGAGAAAAATGGATAAAAACCTGGATTTTTCTATATTGAATCGTGGATATCTCGAGAACGCGAGCGAAAAAAAATCTGAAAAAATTCACGATGTTTAGGGACAAGTAGACGTACATTTTGACGTAGTCATTACGTTTAGAAAAAAAAATCTCTCGCGGAATGCCCCGTATACGTTAATTTTGTATAAAATTATAAATGGTGGGATCCAATGCTCTGTTATTCTGTGCATGCTAAGTTTCCATGTCACATCCGATGACCGTTACAGCCGTCACATGCCTCTACTTCGGATACCTTTCCATAAAACTAATTACGGTTTCAATAGCTCCAATAAATCGTTTCATGCGTAACATCTAAATTTGCTGATTTTGACATATTTTCTGAATCTTCATCAGTTTTTTTTGCGCACCATTAAATATTTAAACTTTTGTCACTAGCCTCTTCATATATAATTTAATTTGTTCTTGATAAGTGTTATGCTTCGATTTTGTTTCTATATATTTGCATTTATTTCTATTTCTATCTATTTTGATGATCTCATTTTCTTTTGTTTATTTTGTATATTGGGTCTATCCGTAAATAAATGATTATTGTTATTATTATGACTGAATCTTAGAAGGTATGAGTGAGAAAGAAGAAAAATCAAAGGAAACAGAAAGCTAATAAAAATACGAGGGTCATTTTTAAAGTAAGAACCGTTCTAGTTTAAAAATAAATATAACTAACGTTTCTTCAATTTTTTTATTTCTCCAATAACTGTCATCATTTGGCTATTTTTCCACAAAAACATTCGACCCGATAAAGATATTTTTCCGAACGGGAGATGAGTTTGAAGATCCTCCCGTCGTAGAAGTCGGCCGCCAATACATGCATTTCGTTTTGTGTTCCTGCGTAAGCATTTTTGGAACCCTCCTGGCACAGATCTTTGCATTCTGTAAGTGTATACTGACAACGTCATAATGTCACAGACAACGTCGGGAAACTTGTGGGAAATCTTATGAAGTTCATCAATAGTAAAGCGCCTATTTCGTCGAATGTTTGCATCAACAGTTGCTTTCAGTTCATCCATTATCACGATTAGACGGCTAGTCATGAATGATTGTTCTTTACGCATTATGAAAACGATACCACTTTTTGACTTTCCCATCATTCATCGCATCTTACGAATACGCTTCAAAGACAATGGATTTTGCTAGGACGATTGTTTTTTGCATTTAAAATCAGACTCATTGCAAGTACTTTGCAATTGGCGGGATTAGTAATGGACATAACTAATCTTACCATAAAATATCGTCTACCACATTTTAAGACTTGAGACTGACCGACAACATAGTCAAATGTTTAGAGAAGCCATTTGTCAGTAAAAAAACTTCGGGGAAGGCTATGCGCAGATAGGATCCACAAACGGTTCTTACTTTTAAAATGACCTTCGTACACCTCTTAATCCCCCTGGTTTATCAACTGGTCCCGTCCCTACCGAGTGGCCATATTTAGGTCTTCAGGACTTTGGTAAGATTATTTGGAGGACGGTAAGATCACCCCAATAGCAGAAACTGTTGTCAGTGAACTGGCTAAACGTGTAGGTATTTCGCTGGTTAATAAAATGGGTTTATCAGGCTTTTCAAATAATACTGACAAGGACGTTGTTAGCTTTTATTTTCGTACAGATATATTGTACACTCTTCTAGGATTAAGGCATGACTCTGGGGCAATGTGGAAACAAGTTGGTACTGCAGATGCACTACCTCGCAATGTTTCGCTTTTTTGATTATTCAAAGAAGAAAGCCCAGGCTTTGAAAGTTTTGTTCATTAGGTACAAAAAATGTTATTTTACTCAAAACCGTCTGATCAATATAAATGTACGAGGATCATTTTTGAAGTAAGAACCATTTGTGGATCCTATCCGCGCATAGCCTTCACCGAAGTTTTTTTTACTGACAAATGGCTTCTCTAAATATTCGATTATGTTGTCGGTCAACATCAAGTCTTTAAATGGGGTAGATGATATTTTCTGACAATTTAAGATTAGTTATGTCCATTACTAATCCTGCCGATTGCAAAGTACGCGCTGAGAATCTGATTTTAAATGCAAAAAAACACTCGTCCTGGCAAAATCAATTGCCAACTCTTTGAAGAGTATGGGTAAGATGTGATGAATGATGGCAAAGTCAACGTTGTCTCGTTTACATAATGGTTACAGAACAATCATCCATGATGAGCCGTCTAATCATGATAACGGACGAACTGTAAGCAACTGTTGTTGCACACATTCTGCAAAACGAGCGCTTCATTGATGAACTGCATACGATTTTCCATATGTTTCCCGATATGTTGTCTGGCATTGTGATATTGTCAGCATACACTTGCAGAATGCAAAGATCTGTGCCTTTTGGGTTACAAGAATGCTTACACATCATCCCCTCTCTCCCCTTCAGAAAAATACCTTTATCGGGTTAAGCATTTTGTCGAAAAATAGCGAAAGGATGATAGTTATTGCAGAAATCAAGAAATTGAATAAATGTTGGTTATATCTATATTTAAACTAGAACCCCTTCCGTCCCCCTCTAGCACCCCTGTGAAAAAAAAATGTCCAACTTTGACGATGTGTACGGAGTTGAAAAAAATGTGTCGACTCGATCCACCAAAAGGGCATTGAAATGTGTTCAATTGCCTGTGCAGGACTCAAAAAACGAGGTTTCTACGACGATTTGGCACAAAACTATCCCAAAGAGGACACTTTTTTCTTTTGATTTCTCAAAAGATAGAAGCCGATTTATGGCCATTTGAAAATTACGTAAATTTTGAACATTTTTCTGCCCAAAAACGTGTTTTTCTTGTTCGAGGGTTGAAGGGTTCGAAAAGGAATCTGAGTTTGCCCCTTTAAAGTAGAGACAAATTGGGATTTTTTCCCGAAAGAATCATCGTGTTTCATTTTTTTTCCACCAGTGTAGTAAGCATTGAAGAGTGCCACGACAAAAACTTATATTTATCGAGATATTTACACAACGCTGTCGCACAAAAAATAAGTTTTTTTTTTAATTTGCGGGAAAAAATGTAACTATTTCTTTCGCTCAGAAATTTATGAGCAGATTATTTCCTTCGGCAATCGTTAAAATGGACACGGATCATGAAGGTCAATTGAAGAAGAAATGACGATTGAACAAGGATTAAATAGAAAGTTAATTAAATAAAAACAAATACTAAATAATATATGATGCAACTGGCAAAAAAGCGAAAATGTAAATAATTTATTTCAAGCTGTGCACACAATCAAACCTAAGCCCACAGAAAATGAGCGTGTCTTTTCCGTTTCTGAAAATTTGGCCAGTAAAATCCGAAATTGATTCAGATATGTTATTAAACGCGAAAATTTGAAATTGATTCAGACATGTCATTTAAATGAAGAAAGTAACCCTCTACAACAGAATATTATCTGGTTATTCCTTTATCGTCAGATACAAAATTAATAACATTTCTATCGGTGAGTCTCTTAGATTTACATGGGATTTCAGATGACAACTTGTGCCCATGTTTACCTTGCAACTTAATTTTTCATGGTTATACTTTGAGTAAAGGGACATCATCTTCAGATGAACTACATTCAACTGCTACTCCTTCACCTAGAGTTTTTATTTGAATTGATGAATCCACACCAGCACTTTTATGTGAAGCATGAGCATGAAAATTAGGAACCATCTGTCATCTAGACTACGTTCAGAGAGGAAATCAAAACAACTTTTTCCACTTAAACTAAATACTATTTCAGGAAATAATTAGTAGGTATTAATTTTTATATATTTTTCTAGTTATTTTATTTGTTATTACATATTTTGTTAATAAATTGCACTAAAGCTAAATTGATTTGATTTGTATTTCTTTCAATTTAGAGATTTTAACAAAAAACTGAGATACTTACAAAATTTCGGGAAATTTAAAATAAAATACCCGCTTCCCAGAATTCAAGGGATTCAAAAAATTGACTAGAAACAGAAACCCTAGCACGTACGGATTATCGAACATTTTCAGTATTGGAGCGTACTTATACTACGAATTAACGTTAATGGCAAATTTGTCGACACCTGCCTTGTTCTAAATCTTACCAATCGTAAAGTAAAATTTCATTAAAAAAAAACGATTTAATAATAACGCGGGTTCTTAAACTGTTTTTGATGTAATAATAAGTCAATTATTAAATCAAAGTAGAAAATAAATTGTTAATTTAATTCTAACTTAAAAACTGATCCAAAAACTACAGTTTTTGGATGTGAGTAAGCGATTTAACTAAAGTATGAAGGCAATTCTCGCAAGAGTAGAATATGTAATTGTGGTGGTATTAATTGTATTTGTTTAAGGTAGCTAAAAGGTAGTTTAAGATAAGGGCAACTCCGCATTCTGTTCTGGACGGATTTGTAAAGTGGTTTAAGTACGCCGTGCAACAAATAAGATAACGCAATCAAAATAATTCAAACGAGCAATATAACAATCTGCAATCCCTGGTTTATTATATGTTAATGAGATGGATGCGGTGCAATCGCAAGCATTCTTCGATCCTAGATAACGTTCTTGACTCCGAGAGACGTGTGTTCTGGTTTCGAAAGTGCTCCACACCATTTTCCCTCTTGCTCTCTTTCTAATAAATTGCTGCCTACTTTTCAGCATCAAGGTTTTAAGCTTCGATAATTCAATGATAAAAAATATAACATAGTTTCACATAGTTTTACAAAAGTGTTTAATCAAGAAATTTATTTAGACATAAAAGGATGGTTCATAACTTACTGTCTACAGAATGGATACAGCTGCGAATTGTATATTTTAAAGAAATCTTAAAGAAAACCAATTGAATTCTTATTTGATGGTGTGTTTATGATTTTTATATGAAAGTCGATATTTATTTCACACCCAGGGTTCGCTGTCTATGCGCGCATACAGTCTCCGAACGCAATTTCCAATTTCAGCTCGCATTTATCAAAACGTTCAGATCAAATTACCGATACAAATGAATACCATAAGTAAAGTAATCGCGATACCAGAGACCCTCGTGGTTTATTCAATTTTCCATTGCAAAGCCGAGAAATTAATTGGCGAAGGAGCAGCGGTTTAATTATTTCCTCGGCGTATTGATTAGAAATGAATAATGTCCGCCATCCTTCGTATTTAGCATTAATCTCGAGATTGGCTCAGCAACAAATGGAGAAAAGAGAATCGATCGGAATCGGCGGCTTTTGCGCTCGGCGTCGAGCTTGAAAAAGGCGACCGCGGCAATCGTTGCCTATATAAATCGTATTTAAAATGCGCAGTTAAGCGGGGATTTTACGATTTGTATTACATTGTTCAGCCCACCAGACTTCATGACTAAGGGCACGGAATTATAATTTATTAGAGGCGAAATGAAGTAGGATATGAATGCAGTGTCGTATTGCATTATGTGCGAGCCGGTAATATGATATGTGGACACACTTTGGACTCGCCCGGCCATAATGGCGGGTGTGGCCCACGGCCGGGAAACTTGCAAATTGCTCTCGAACTTTCTAACTGAAGCGTTATGCATTATTCAGTCTACAATACTTGTTAATTCGATTACACCAATTGGTACATGCACGTGAAAAAATCATATATCTTCAGTTCTATTCTATTATAACAAGTATGCGACTCTGTTGCGGCCGCCACTATGTGGTCATCTTTAATGATGATTGATATGAGAATGATCGAGATTAGGATGAGTAGATGATACGAAACTGGCTTAGCTAATATTTTTTCTATCCTAAAAAGAAAAATTTCGCTACACACCTAAGTAGACACAGACGAATTTTTTTAAGTTAAATAAATGACGAAAAATAATAAATCTGTGTATTTACATTAAAACACCCTTTGAGAAACAGTAGAGTAGTCAGCCACGACCGATTGGTATTAAATATAGATGTTAATATATCAGGAGCCAAACACAAGAAAACCATGGTCACGCACGATCATACTGCGTTAGAAATTTTTTTTAGTAAATTTTAACTCGCATTCAAAATAAACTTTTATATTTGACTGGTTGGATTGTAGAATAGGGCCCGACCACTTACCACCCTTCATATCTGCTTTAATTAAAGCTACAAGTCTTTATTTCAGTTAATTTAAATATCATTGTACATACAGCGAAAAACTTCGATTGCAAGGAAACGCCACCGGAAAACAGTGCTTGAAGTGAAGTTTTTACAAAATGTCATTTTGTAAGGGAAGCAGGAGCAAATGTGAATTTTGTCTCTCATTCAAAATACACATTTGGCAATAACCTATCTTGTATTTAACTTGTTGAATTGCAGTATAGGGTCCAATGGTTCTTTGCTTTTGCTCAAAAATTGCATTTGATATGATTTCCTGGAGAAACCACTCGTACGATTCAGATTATCCATACGTCACAGTAAAGATCTTATTAAGGTCCATCAGAAAATCAGAAGATGCACTTGCGCAAGAACAAATGTTAATTTCAAGTTCGCGCCGCGTTCATAAAGAAAATTCGAAAAATCATTTTTCTTAATAATCATCAGACCTGCCATAAATTCAAGAGGTTTAGGGAGGATAAATAAAATGATTAATCATTAAACGCAGTAATGCAACGTCGTGTAACGTATTCGTTTGTTGTAATAAAAGCACTACTTATTTTTTCAACAAATAAAAATTTTATTTACACAAATTTATTTCACACTTGCTCCGCTAATGGTTCCCTAAAGTATCATCAAGAAAGAAAAAGAAAACTAATCAAAGAAAGGGAAGAAGTAATCAACGACACGCCACCAAAAATTATTTAATTAATTTCCAGAATTAGAAAGAGAAGCAGAAAAAAGAAAGAAAAAACTTCAAACGTCTAAAAAAGCTGCGAAGCAAGAAAACAAGTTTCAAAACAGTGTCGGATGATTCATCAGAATCGGAATGTGGGGCAGAAAAAAGTTACAAGAAATGCTTCAAGACAAGTTTAAAAAAAAATTGAAAAAAATTCTCCAATTTGATTTCTCTACGCGAATTTGAATTTCTCCCACTAAAATCCCTACAACTTGAAGCTTAACTTTGGGTTTTAATTGATACTCCTGTAAACACCGTTTTGGGGTGAAGCCGGATGTAATTCCCGAATAACTGATGCCTTTTTGGCAACACTGTAGATTTGAAATCTTCGCTGTTGCCACTCTAATTCTCGCTACGGCAACACCCAGATTTTTTACACTGGCAGATATTTTGGGTACGTAAGTCCCTCAGATTTTTTTTTGTTTAAACATGTTTGGAGTTCGAATTTAACTTTCCCGTAAATTCCCCAAGTTTAAATTTTCCGCCCCTAAATTCCCCCAGATATTTCTAGGTTGGTAACCCCCAATTTAAATTTCTCTACGCGAAATTTCCCGAAGTTTGAATTTCCCGCCCCTAAATTCCCCAAGAGTTTTCTTCGTTAGTAACCTTGAATTTAACAAGATATGGACACATTAATATTGTTATATTTGCCGCCGCTGGCAATGTCCATATCTTGTCGGTGTTAAAGCCACCCGGATTTGGTTCAGTACAGCATTCAGGCAATAGATTCCGCCACTTTGGCGTTTCTACCTTTAACGGTGTTTGGAATATTTATATTCCAATAGTAATCTCCGTTTCCCCATCAGCAACTAACTACACTAATGAGACCTGAAAGGTCAAAACCGGTCTGTAGGTGTTCTGATGGGGGAACCATATTTAATGTTCCCTTGAATTTAAATTTCTCTAAGCGAAAATTTCCGAAGTTTAAAGTCACTAAATCGTTTTTAGATATTTCCAGATTAGTTGCTGTTCGGTGCAAATAACGCGAGGAATGGATAGTTAGTTTTAATGCATTTATTTGCCATTTCATTCCATCCTTTATTTCCATGCGCACATTTTTTTCACAAAAACATCGCAGACAAAAATATAAAAAAGGAAAAATTGCATAAAAAATCATCCTCAATGGTCGAAGTTTCGCTTATTCAGAATCAATTTGGTTTTTATAAATTCAACTATTTTCAACAGAAATATGTATTTTTGGAAATTTTTGTAATAATTTTTTGAGCACCTGAACAAAAACATCGCAGAAAAAAAATATTAAAAACGCAGGAAAAATTCCATAAAAAATCATCCTCAATGGTCGAAGTATCGCTTATTCAGAATCGATTTGGTTTTTGTAAATTTAACAATTTTTAACGGAGTTATGGATTTTTGGAAATTTTTGTTTTAATTTTTTGAGCACCTGAACAAAAACATCGCAGAAAAAAATATTAAAAACGCAAGAAAAATTCCATAAAAAATCATCCTCAATGGTCGAAGTATCGCTTATTCAGAATCAATTTGATTTTTGTAAATTCAATAATTTTCAATAGAAATATGGATTTTTGAAAATTTTTGTTTTAATTTTCTGAGCACCCGAACAAAAACCTCGCAGAAAAAAATCTAAAAAAACGCAGGAAAAATTTCATAAAAAATCATCCTCAATGGTCGAAGTATTGCTTATTCAGAATCAATTTGGTTTTTGTAAATTCAACAATTTTTAATGGAGATATGGATTTTTGAAAATTTTCGTTTTAATTTTTTGACCACCTAAACAAAAACCTTGCAGTAAAAAAATATAAAAAACGCAGGAAAAATTCTATAAAAAATCATCCTCAATGGTCGAGGTATCGCTGATTCAGAATCAATTTGGTTTTTGTAAATTCAACAATTTTCAACAGAGATATGAATTTTTGAAGATTTTCGTTTCAATTTTTTAAGCACCTGAACAAAAACCTTGCAGAAAAAAATATAAAAACCGCAGGAAAAATTCCATTAAAAATCATCCTCAATGGCCGAAGTATCGCTTATTCAAAATCAATTTGGTTTTTGTAAATTCAACAATTTTCAACAGAGATATGGATTTTAGGAAATTTTTGTTTTAATTTTTTGAGCACCTGAACAAAAACCTTGCAGAAAAAAAAATAAAAAACGCAGTAAAAATTCCATTAAAAATCATTTTCAATGGCCAAAGTATCGCTTATTCAAAATCAATTTGGTTTTTGTAAATTTAATAATTTTCAAAAGAAATATGGATTTTTTGAAATTTTTGTTTTAATTTTTTGAGCACCCGAACAAAAAAATCGCAGAAAAAAATATTAAAAACGCAGGAAAAATTCCATTAAAAATCATCCTCAATGGCCGGAGTTTCGCTGATTCAAAATGAATTTGGTTTTTGTAAATTTAACAATTTTTAATGAAGACATGAATTTTTGAAGATTTTCGTTTTAATTTTTTGAGCACCTGAACAAAAAATCTTGCAGAAAAAAATATAAAAAACGCAGGAAAAATTCTATAAAAAATCATCCTCAATGGTCAAAGTATCGCTTATTCAAAACCAATTTAGTTTTTGTAAATTCAACAATTTTCAATAGTGATATAGATTTTTGAAAATTTTTGTTTTAATTTTCTGAGCACCTGAACAAAAACCTCGCAGATAAAAATATAAAAAACGCAGGAAAAATTTCATAAAAAATCATCCTCAATGGTCGAAGTGTCGCTTATTCAGAATCTATTTGGTTTTTGTGAATTCAACAATTTTCAACAGAGATATGGATTTTTGAAAATTTTCGTTTTAATTTTTTGAGCACCTGAACAAAAACCTCGCAGAAAGAAATATAAAAAACGCAGGAAAAATTCCATAAAAAATCATCTTGAATTGAAACTTTCAAAATGACTCAAAATAGATTTTGTATAAATATATATACACATTTCTTCATAAGATTTCAAAACATTTCACAGGTTGCACAATTTGGAGGTTCAAAAATTGAAAAATTTGAAACTTTCAAAATTCGTTTAAAGTAGATTACTCTAATAAATCTGTAAAAATTTGCACGAATGCTTTCGCAAGATTTCAAAATATTCAAACTTAAACACAGTTTGCTTCAATTTTCGGGTTACACAATTTTAAAGTCGGCTAAAAAAATTAAAAAGCAATTGGCAAACTTTGAAAATGATTCTTCTTCATAGCATCAAATATTGTTTCGCCACCAATGAACCGGTTTCGACCTTTCAGGTCTCATCAGAGCAGTTAGAATCTGATGGAGAAACGGAAATTACTATTGGAATATAAATATTCTTCTCTATAAATCAATAAAAATCTGCACACATCCCTTGTCTAGATATCACACTTGAAGTCGCTTTGCATCATTTCTGAAGTCACACAATTTTAATTTTGAGTTCGGCTTAAAAGATTTATACACGATTGAATATCACGCTGTTCGCAATTCTGCAAAATTATATCTAAAAACAAATAACAAATTGAAACAACTACTTCCCTGGCTAATGCCACGCCGGATATTGAACGATATATATAAAATAAATTTGCATGTGTTATTAATAGTACGACTATTTTAAATGATCACAAAATTTATGCTCGATTTTAAAATCAATTAAAAGTGTTATAAATTAATTTCGGATTATGCAGAATACCAACGGTATTTAAATCTCATCTAAATCATAGATGGCGCGCGCACACACACACACACACACAATCGAAAAAACGCCGATACGAAATAAACAAGCGCAGAGAAAACGGACGCGCGGAGTTTTAAATATATTTCAAAGGCGAAGCCGGTCGAAATTAAAAAAACTAGAAACATAAATATAAGGATTTAATTTGATTTAATTATGAAATCGCGCCGAGTGCAGCGGGCCGACGCACGGCGCAAAAAGTAGGCGGCAGCAATAAAATTCGCGACGAATTATGACGAAAAAAGGGAGGCGCATTGTTCGATAACGCGCCCGTTTCGAAAAAGTCAAGAAAGAAAAAAAAAACGAGAAAAAAACGCACGGTATCGCCGTCGCCCGTAGATGTCTGGAAATCCACCGCCAGGGGGCGCGTCCCATCAGATCACAGATGGCGCGCTCGTGTGTAATTACGCGACTGCGGCAGCTCGTAATTTGCGTTGCGGACGCGGAGATGGGGAGTCGCGATTAGACTGCGGATTTACATAATATTTCTTAAAAAAAAAACTGTGGCAGAGCAACAACAGAATTCTTTGGATAATTCGATTTGTCAGACACTGGACAACTAGAATGTAAATAAAAGATTCACACGATAAAATAACTGCGACGCAACCGAACTTACACTCTTCGTTAGCGCTCAATGGATTTTAAGGTTTGAGGTTATGTCAAACTTTACCGTATCAAAAGGTCTAGAACAGCTCTAGGCAATCTATGGCACGCGAAAGATTTTGGTGGCTGAATCGGAAAAGCAAATTCAAAATTGCACCAAGTTCTGTTCTCGTGAGATTATCCCAAAATCTAGGGAAGGGGTGTTTTTAGATTTCTTTTGGAATGTAATTTGAAGTTCATTTTGAGTAAATTTGAGAAGTTTCAAGTGCGTAGCAACTGTTTTTATATTTTTTTTACTGAACGGGAAATAAGCAAATTCAAAATTGCACTAAGTTCTGTTCTAGTGAGATTATCTCGAAATCTAGTGAAGGCGTGTTTTGAGATTTCTTTTGGAATGTAATTTGGAGTTCATTTTGAGTAAATTTGAGAAGTTTCAAGTGCGTAGTAATTGTTTTTATATTTTTTTTTACTGAACGGGAAATAAGCAAATTCAAGATTGCACTAAGTTCTGTTCTAGTGAGATTATCTCGAAATCTAGTGAAGGCGTGTTTTGAGATTTCTTTTGGAATGTAATTTGGAGTTCATTTTGAGTAAATTTGAGAAGTTTCAAGTGCGTAGCAATTGTTTTTATATTTTTTATTGCTGAATGGGAAATGAGCAAATTCAAAATTGCACTAAGTTCTGTTCTCGTGATTTTATCCCGAAATCTAGGGAAGGAGTCTTTTGAGATTTCTTTTGGAATGTAATTTGGAGTTCATTTTGAGTAAATTTGAGAAGTTTCAAGTGCGTAGCAACTGTTTTTATATTTTTTTTTACTGAACGGGAAATGAGCAAATTCAAAATTGCACTAAGTTCTGTTCTCGTGAGATTATCTCGAAATCTAGTGAAGGCGTGTTTTGAGATTTCTTTTGGAATGTAATTTGGAGTTCATTTTGAGTAAATTTGAGAAGTTTCAAGTGCGTAGCAATTGTTTTTATATTTTTTATTGCTGAATGGGAAATGAGCAAATTCAAAATTGCACTAAGTTCTGTTCTCGTGATTTTATCCCGAAATCTAGGGAAGGAGTCTTTTGAGATTTCTTTTGGAATGTAATTTGGAGTTCATTTTGAGTAAATTTGAGAAGTTTCAAGTGCGTAGCAACTGTTTTTATATTTTTTTTTACTGAACGGGAAATAAGCAAATTCAAAATTGCACTAAGTTCTGTTCTAGTGAGATTATCTCGAAATCTAGTGAAGGCGTGTTTTGAGATTTCTTTTGGAATGTAATTTGGAGTTCATTTTGAGTAAATTTGAGAAGTTTCAAGTGCGTAGTAATTGTTTTTATATTTTTTTTTGCTGAACGGGAAATGAGCAAATTTAAAATTGCACTAAGTTCTGTTCTCGTGAGATTATCTCGAAATCTAGTGAAGGCGTGTTTTGAGATTTCTTTTGGAATGTAATTTGGAGTTCATTTTGAGTAAATTTGAGAAGTTTCAAGTGCGTAGTAATTGTTTTTATATTTTTTTTTACTGAACGGGAAATAAGCAAATTCAAGATTGCACTGAGTTCTGTTCTCGTGAGATTATCTCGAAATCTAGTGAAGGCGTGTTTTGAGATTTCTTTTGGAATTTAATTTGGAGTTCATTTTGAGTAAATTTGAGAAGTTTCAAGTGCGTAGTAATTGTTTTTATATTTTTTTTTACTGAACGGGAAATAAGCAAATTCAAAATTGCACCAAGTTCTGTTCTCGTGAGATTATCCCAAAATCTAGGGAAGGGGTGTTTTTAGATTTCTTTTGGAATGTAATTTGGAGTTCATTTTGAGTAAATTTGAGAAGTTTCAAGTGCGTAGCAATTGTTTTTATATTTTTTTTGCTGAATGGGAAATGAGCAAATTCAAAATTGCACTAAGTTCTGTTCTCGTGATATTATCCCGAAATCTAGGGAAGGAGTCTTTTGAGATTTCTTTTGGAATGTAATTTGGAGTTCATTTTGAGTAAATTTGAGAAGTTTCAAGTGCGTAGCAACTGTTTTTATATTTTTTTTTACTGAACGGGAAATAAGCAAATTCAAAATTGCACTAAGTTCTGTTCTAGTGAGATTATCTCGAAATCTAGTGAAGGCGTGTTTTGAGATTTCTTTTGGAATGTAATTTGGAGTTCATTTTGAGTAAATTTGAGAAGTTTCAAGTGCGTAGTAATTGTTTTTATATTTTTTTTACTGAACGGGAAATAAGCAAATTCAAGATTGCACTAAGTTCTGTTCTCGTGAGATTATCTCGAAATCTAGTGAAGGCGTGTTTTGAGATTTCTTTTGGAATGTAATTTGGAGTTCATTTTGAGTAAATTTGAGAAGTTTCAAGTGCGTAGTAATTGTTTTTATATTTTTTTTTACTGAACGGGAAATAAGCAAATTCAAGATTGCACTGAGTTCTGTTCTCGTGAGATTATCTCGAAATCTAGTGAAGGCGTGTTTTGAGATTTCTTTTGGAATTTAATTTGGAGTTCATTTTGAGTAAATTTGAGAAGTTTCAAGTGCGTAGTAATTGTTTTTATATTTTTTTTTACTGAACGGGAAATAAGCAAATTCAAAATTGCACCAAGTTCTGTTCTCGTGAGATTATCCCAAAATCTAGGGAAGGGGTGTTTTTAGATTTCTTTTGGAATGTAATTTGGAGTTCATTTTGAGTAAATTTGAGAAGTTTCAAGTGCGTAGCAATTGTTTTTATATTTTTTTTGCTGAATGGGAAATGAGCAAATTCAAAATTGCACTAAGTTCTGTTCTCGTGATATTATCCCGAAATCTAGGGAAGGAGTCTTTTGAGATTTCTTTTGGAATGTAATTTGGAGTTCATTTTGAGTAAATTTGAGAAGTTTCAAGTGCGTAGTAATTAATAATAATAATAATAATAAACTTTATTCTCACATGGTGGTGATACACACATATATACAGCGAAAAATTACAAAATAAATTAGAGAGAATCGTAAGGTGGGATTCAGCTTTGGGTAACAACCCAGCTGTTCTTCCATCCAAACCTTCAGCATATAGAGAAAACTAAAAATGGAGATTTGAACAGACAAAAAATAATAAAACTAATAATAATAATGACGTTGAACTAACACAATAAACGTTTGTAGAGAAACAGTTTAGTTGGGAACAAAAAATAAAATGCATAGTGCTTTCTTAAAACTACTTAAAGATAATTGTTTTTATATTTTTTTTTACTGAACGGGAAATAAGCAAATTCAAAATTGCACTGAGTTCTGTTCTCGTGAGATTATCTCGAAATCTAGGGAAGGGGTGTTTTGAGATTACTTTTGGAATGTAATTTGGAGTTCATTTTGAGTAAATTTGAGAAGTTTCAAGTACGTAGCAATTGCTTTTTTTTGCTGAATGGGAAATGAGCAAACAAATCACTTTGCGCATGAGCGTGTAAACCCACCTTTAGACGTCCCACATATTAACAAATAAAATAAAAATAAATGTTTAAATCCTCAATCTCTAAAGTGTGAATAGATTAATAGCGTCAATGTAGGAAACGAAATTGAACATGAAAACCGTCGAAATTTCTCGAACCCGACTCTAATTCATCCATTCAGGTTTTCCATTATTTATTAATCCCCGTCCATTAAATCATCCGCGAGTCCCATTCGTTCGTTATTAAATCATACCGAATCCAGGGCCGTCTTCATAAATTCGAGGACGAAATACGTTACGAAACGCATAAATTCGTAATTTTTCAAAATAATAAATATATGTATATAAGAAAAAAGGCTACGAATTATTAATTAAGCACCGCGGCGAACTATTAAGATAAATGTGAAGATATAAAAGGAGCCAAACGCATAAATATCGTTCGTTATCTTTTATGCGTTCGATTCGTCTTGTTGCCACATCGGGACGACTGAATTTATACTTTTCACGGCGTTCATAAAGACCGACGCACACTTGGACTAGTGTAGTTGATGTTGGTAACATGTTAAAAAAAAAAAAATTGGTGATGAAAATTTATTGCTCGGTGTCTGCTACGCTTGTGGCAGTAATATGTATAGCCTGTTACGTGAAATCAAGGTGACATTAATTGCATGGATTCATCCATGGGTTTCATTTTTTTATATAAAATGAAAATACTCTAACGTTACTAAATTCATAGTAAGATTTATGCAGTTAGAAATTTTTTTCCGCAACTCAAATCAAAATTTTTTTAAACATTCATAACTCGCTTAAAAATTGGTGTATCTTCAAAAACAAAAATTACTGCTAAAGAATGAAATCTTCTTAGTTGTTTTTAATTTTTTTCATAATTTTATTTCGGTGTTTTATATTTTCTTCAAATTTTTTCACACAACGCTTCTTCAACCAAAATTAAACTTTTTAAAAAATTCACAACACACTTAAAAATTGGTGTATCTTCGAAAACAAAAATGGCTGCTAAAGAATAAAATCTTCTTAGTTGTTTTTAATTTTTTCATAATTTTATTTCGGTGTTTTATATTTTCTTAAAATTTTTTCACACAACGCTTCCTCAACCAAAATCAAACTTTTTTAAACATTCATAACACGCTTAAAAATTGATGTATCTTCGAAAACAAAATTGGCTACTAAAGAATAAAATCTTCTTAGTTGTTTTTAATTTTTGCATAATTTTATTTCGGTGTTTTATATTTTTTTCATTTTTTTTTCACACAACGCTTCCTCAACTCAAATCAAACTTTTTTTAAACATTCATAACTCACTTAAAAATTGGTATATCTTCAAAAACAAAAATGGCTGCTAAAGAATGAAATCTTCTTAGTTGTTATTAATATTTACATAATTTTGTGTTTCGGTGTTTTATATTTTTTTTTTCAAATTTTTTCACACGATGATTCCTCATCTCAAATCAAACTTTTTTTAAACATTCATAACTTGCTTAAAAATTGGTGTATCTTCGAAAACAAAATTGGCTGCTAAAGAATAAAATCTTCTTAGTTGTTTTTAATTTTTTCATAATTTTATTTCGGTGTTTTATATTTTTTTCAAATTTTTTTACACAACGGTTCCTGAACCAAAATCAAACTGTTTTTAAACATTCATAACTCGCTTCAAAATTGGTGTATCTTCAAAAACAAAAATTACTGATAAAGAATAAAATCTTCTTAGTTGTTTTTAACTTTAACAGCATTTTTTTAAGCGTTTCATTTTTTTTTTTTTCGATTTTGTTCACGCAACGCATTCGGATCTGAAATCGATTTTTAAAGTATAAATCAAAATACTCAATCAAAAATTGAAGTACTTTCAAAAACAAAAATGGGTTTTAAAGAAAAAAAACTGGCTCAGTTGTCTTGGTTATTTTTCATTTTTGCATAATTTTATTTCGGCGTTTTATACATATTTTTATTTATTAAGTTCAAGCAACACAACTGAAATGATTTTTTAAGCATTCATAACTCACTCAAAAATAATGTAGTTTAATAAAAAAAAAAGAATTTAAAATTAAAACAAAACTGGCTTTGTTATTATCATTTTTGTATAATTTTATTTCGGTGTTTTATATTTTTTCTCGATTTTTTCACACAACGCTTCTACAACTCAAATCAAACTTTTTTTAAATATTCTTAACTCAGTTAAAAATTACTGTATCTTCAAAAACAAAAATGGCTGGTAAAGAACAAAATCTTCTTAGTTGTTTTTAATTTTTGCATAATTTTATTTTGGCGTTTCATATTTTCTTTTTCGAATTTTTTCAGACAACGCTTCGCTTCCACAACTCAAATCAAACTTTTATAAACATTAATAACTCGCTTAAAAATTGGTGTATCTTCAAAAACAAAAATGACTGCTAAAGAATAAAATCTTCTTAGTTGTTTTTAATTTTTGCATAATTTTATTTCCGCGTTTCATATTTTCTTTTTCGATTTTTTTTTCAGACAACGCTTCGCTTCCACAACTCAAATCAAACTTTTTTAAACATTTATAACTCGCTTAAAAATTGGTGTATCTTCAAAAACAAAAATGACTGCTAAAGAACGAAATCTTCTTAGTTGTTTTTAATTTTTGCATAATTTTATTTCGGCGTTTCACATTTTCTTTTTCGATTTTTTTTCAGACAACGCTTCCACAACTCAAATAAAACTTTTTTTTTTAACATTAATCACTCGCTTAAAAATTGGTGTATTTTCAAAAACAAAAATGACTGCTAAAGAACGAAATCTTCTTAGTTGTTTTTAATTTTTGCATAATTTTATTTCGGCGTTTCATATTTTCTTTTTCGATTTTTTTTCAGACAACGCTTCCACAACTCAAATAAAACTTTTTTTCTTCAGAAACAAAAATGGCTGGTAAAGAACGAAATCTTCTTAGTTGTTTTTAATTTTTGCACAATTTTATTTTGGCGGTTCATATTTTCTTTTTCGATTTTTTTTCAGACAACGCTTCCACAACTCAAATAAAACTTTTTTTTAAAACATTAATCACTCGCTTAAAAATTACTGTATCTTCAGAAATAAAAATGGCTGGTAAAGAACGAAATCTTCTTAGTTGTTTTTAATTTTTGCATAATTTTATTTCGGCGTTTCATATTTTCTTTTTCGATTTTTTTTCAGACAACGCTTCCACAACTCAAATAAAACTTTTTTTCTTCAGAAACAAAAATGGCTGGTAAAGAACGAAATCTTCTTAGTTGTTTTTAATTTTTGCACAATTTTATTTTGGCGGTTCATATTTTGTTTTTCGATTTTTTTCAGACAACGATTCCACAACTCAAATCAAACTTTTTTAAACATTAATAACTCGCTTAAAAATTGGTGTATCTTCACAAACAAAAATGACTGCTAAATAATGAAATCTTTATAGTTGTTTTTAATTTTCGAATAATTTTATTTTGGCGCTTTATATTTTTTCTTCGATTTTATTCATCGAACGCTTCCGCAACTTAAATCGATTTTTTTAATAAGCATTCACAACTCACGCAAAAATTGGTGTAGTTTCAAAAACAAAAAATATTTTTAAAGAAAGTTGTTTTCAATTTTTGTAAAATTTTATTTCGGCGTTTTTTATTTCTTTTGAGAATTTTTCAGACTACGCTTCCACAACTAAAATCATTTTTTTAAACATTCATAACTCGCTTAAAAATTAGTGTATCTTCACAAACAAAAATGATTGCTAAAGAATAAAATCTTCTTGGTTGTTTTGCATGTTTACATAATTTTATTTCGGCGTTTCATATTTTTTTTTTCGATTTTGTCGAAGCAACACTTTCGCAACAAATCAATTTTTTTAAACAATTATAACTCACTCAAAAATTAGTGTAGGTTAAAAAACAAAAATTATTTTGAAAGAAAAAAACTGACTCGGTTGTTTTCAATTTTTCTAAAATTTTATTTCGGCGTTTTATATTTTCTTTTTAGAATTTTTCAGATAACACTTCGACAACCAAAATCTTTTTTTTAACAATTATAACTCGCTTAAAAATTAGTGTATCTTCAAAAACAAAAATGATTGGTAAAGAAAAAAATCTTCTTGGTTGTTTTGCATATTTACATAATTTTATTTCAGTGTTTCATATTTTTTTTTCGATTTTATCCAAGCAACACTTCCGCGACAAATCAATTTTTTTAAACATTCACAACTCACTCAAAAATTGGTGTAGGTTAAAAAACAAAAATTATTTTGAAAGAAAAAAACTGAGTCGGTTGTTTTCAATTTTTGTATAATTTTATTTCGGTGTTTTATATTTTTTTGTTTCACACAACGCTTCCACAACTCAATTCAAACTTTTTTAAACATCCATAGCTCGCTTAAAAATTAGTGTGTTTTCAAAAACAAAAATGATTGCTAAGGAGTGATATCTTCTTAGTTATTTTTAATTTTTGCGGAATTTTATTTAGGCGTTTTATATTTTTTTTTTTCGATTTTGTTCAGACAGCGCATCTGCAACTGAAATCATTTTTTTTAATATACACCACTCTCTTAGAAATTGGTGTACTTCAAAATCAAATATGTTTTTTGGCGGGCAAAACCTGTTTAGTTGTCTTTAATTTTTGAATAATTTTATTACGGCGTTTTATATATTTTTTCGATTTTTTCACATAACGCTCCTACAACTTCTCAAGTAGAGGGAATTAGCCAATGCGGAAGTAATTCCGGAAGTGACCTTGACCTTGATCCCGGAAGTGACATTGATCTTGATCCCGGAAGTGACCATGACCTTAATCCCTGATTGAACTTGGCTTCGCGCAAAGAGGGTCGCCAACCTTAAAATGTGGGGGAATTTAGTGGCGGGAAATTCAAATCTGGGTGACCTTGATCCTGGAAGTGACCATGACCTTAATCCCTAATTGAACTTGGCTTCGCGCAAAGACACAAATTTAAAATGTGGGGGAATTTAGTGGCGGGAAATTCAAATCTGGGTGACCTTGATCCCGGAAGTGACCATGACCTTAATCCCTGATTGAACTTGGCTTCGCGCAAAGAGGGTCGCCAACCTTAAAATGTGGGGGAATTTAGTGGCGGGAAATTCAAATCTGGGTGACCTTGATCCTGGAAGTGACCATGACCTTAATCCCTAATTGGCTTCGCGCAAAGAAAAAAATTTAAAATGTGGGGGAATTTAGTGGCGGGAAATTCAAATCTGGGAATATTTAAACTGAAATAGACCGCTATAGAGACAGCGAGGTCTGGGTCAAGGTCACTTGCGAAATGTTCCTCTATTTTGAATAGTCCTTCCTGTTAGTAGATTTTAGTTTTCTTTTCGCAAAATATTGACTGTTTTCGAATTAAGGCTGAATTTACTGAAAATAAATTTTAGTTCATGTTACAGATAAAAAATTTTCAAATGTGACTCAAATTTCCCACTGATCTTCGTTTATAAAAAAATACATTGAATGCATTTTTCATAAGCAATGCCAAATATCACTTGAGATGAAACACCAACTGAATTCATTCGCCCAGCAACAGATCCCTTTGTCTCGCTCGCGCATTATTATTATTCTCTGCACTTAACATTCCCATAAAAACATGCAATACCGCAACCTTTGATTAACTGAATATGTGATCAATGTTGAAATACATACACACACACGAGATATAAAATTGTGATCGAGTGTGCACACTCGTGAGCTTGTGCACTTAACATAAAATGCAGATTGTAAAAAGTTGGCGGCGGCGCCCAACCTTAAAACCTTCAAATCCGTTTTGCTCCGCAATAGAAATTTCGACCTATATATGGGCAAACGCTCGCTTCTCGGGTCCGAATTAATTGCGCTCTTGTAAATTGTTGCAACAATGACCCATACATATAAACTGTCACCGCTGTCCGAATAAATTACCTGGATATTGCACGTTGGTGTTGGATGGTTTAATAAATGCACCGGCGGAGATAAATTATCTTGGGCGGGTAAAGTGAATTATACCGTTGCGGCCGAAAATGTTTGACGCGATTTTGAATTCTATTTCAATTTTTCACTAAACACCAAATCTGCCCATTTTGGAGTTAGTCAAAACTGATAGTAGTCGCTAACATTGATTTAATTTAAGTGCAGACCAAAAATGGTTTGAGCTGTTACGACAATTTACGGTGTACCGTAAAACATGTTTAGTCTTACAGAATTTTTTAGAACCATTCTATTTTGTATGAAACATATTTCGATATTATGATAAATAAGCTGGCGATTCTGTAGATTACTTAATTTCACACATGAAATAATCTGTATTTTGAAAATCACTGCAGATTTTTAAAACTTTAAACTTTTTTTCTACAAAAAAGTTTTTAATAAAATTTTGTAAATTGTAAATATACAGGGTGCCTCAAACATGACTCCCCAGGCCTATAACTTTCTTATGTTTAAAGATAAATATAGAAAACCATATATATTTTTAAATGGGAGCAAATTTTTTTTAAAATTATAAGGATAAAATTTTCAAAAATTTCTGCTCATATTTCGACAGTGATGTTCAACTTCTTTTTTTTAAATGGCTCTGGACTTGTTTTTTCCATATTATAATAGTATTTTTTATTCTCTTTACAACCATGTAAACCAATATGGTTATTACATTAGAAAAAAAATGAGAAAAATGAGATTATATTCCGCAAGAAGTATTATTGAATGCTACCAGCAAAGCGTTAATGCAAAGACTTGAATGTTGTGCAACTGAAAATGGTGAGAATTTCGAACAATTTTTGTAATCTTTTAAAGTTATTAATATGTTAAAGTTAAATCAAAAATATAATTTAATAAATACTGATTATTTACTATTCAATTGATTTCTTGTTGTAATTTTAAACAAGGTGCAATAAAATAATGATATTGAACAACTGTAATGACAATCTGTGAGTCAAATATTTCCATGGCCAACTAAAAAAAAATGAACTTAAAAATCAACCTTTAATCTCATTTTTTTTTCTAATGTAACAATCATATTGGTTTACATGGTTGTAAAGAGATTAAATAATACTAATATAATAAGAAAAAAACAAGCCCAGTGCCCTTTGAAAAAAAAAGTTGAACATCACTGTCAAAATATGAGCAGATATTTTTGAAAATTTTATTATTATAATTTTAAAGAGAATTTGCTCCCATTTAAAAATATATATGGTTTTCTATATTTATCCTTAAAAATAAGAAAGTTATAGGCCTGGGGAGTCATGTCTGATACACCCTATTTATTAACTCTTGACATTTTTTGTTGTTATTACAATAATTGAAGTAATCTATAACAATGCGCATCAGTGAGGTATTTTGATTTTCTACAGCTGCCCTATTTTTCGAGATATGACGTCATCGGCATTTTTTTAATGGATCACCCTGTGTTTTTTTACATTTTTAAATAGACACCTTTTCAACAATTACAATGATATAAACTTTGGTGGGTGCGCGATTTGTGTTTTTTTTTTAATAATAAATAAAATAATGAAAAATAAAATTTGTGAATTTCGTAAAAATTTCGTTCAATGCTTGAAAACTTTGATTTAGAAATATTAGAATTTCTATCACGGACTGTTGCATTAAAAATATTCGATGCATGTTGTAGAAATCTCTACTAATCTCCAAAACTAACCATCATTAACAACGTAATTATTCCACGTTCAGTTAGTGTGTCAAGTTGGCACCCCAACGAAAAGTTCTGATAGTTCTGAATAAAATTCTCAATTCCTTTTGATGTATCTAGAAGTACTATCAACGTTTTAAAAAGAGTTCTGTAAAATTGGGCTGTCAGACATTTTTGGAAAAATGGGTTGCCAACTTGACACCGCACCCCAACATTGTTATCGAATAGTTCTGAACTAGTTTTAAGATGTGTTTCGGTTAGTACTATAGTTCCTGATACTTTTAAAAAAGAGTTCTGTTGAATTTCCAGAGATAAAAATTTTCAAAGTTTCAAAGTTGGAAATTCGAAATATTGAAATTCATATTACTCACTTAATATTGGTTGAATCTAAATATTTCATAACTTCATAACAACTATGAATAGAACTCACAAAGAACTAGAAGTAACACCAATCAGAAGTATACGGAACTATTAAAAAAAAAAAAAATTCTAAGTCGTAAAGCAAAAAAAAATATCTCTGTTCTCTGAGTTCTGAGTTAATTTTCTATTTCTACTAGAGATGGCCAAAACTGCTACTTTTGAATCGCGTTGCTACCTGTGATTGCTACTTTCTAATATCAGTGATTTTAAACTGTGACTATGATCACAACGCAGAAAAAAATATAAAAATCGCAGGAAAAATTCCATAAAAATTCATTCTCAATGGCCGAAGTATCGCTTATTCAAAATCAATTTGGTTTTTGTAAATTCAACAATTTTCAATAGAGATATGGATTTTTGAAAATTTTCGTTTAAATTTATTGAGTAATTTAACAAAAACATCGCAGAAAAAAATATAAAACGTGCAGGCAAAATTCTGTAAAAAATATCCTCAATGGCCGAAGTACCGCTTATTCGAAATTAGTTTGGTTTTTGTAAATTCAACAATTTTCAATAGAGATATGGATTTTTGAAAATTTTCGTTTAAATTTATTGAGTAATTTAACAAAAACATCGCAGAAAAAAATATAAAACGTGCAGGCAAAATTCTGTAAAAAATATCCTCAATGGCCGAAGTACCGCTTATTCGAAATTAGTTTGGTTTTTATAAATTCAACAATTTTTAATTGAGATATGGATTTTTGAAATTTTTCGTTCAAATTTTTTGAGTAATTTAACAAAAACATCGCAGAAAAAAATATAAAACATGCAGGCAAAATTCTATAAAAAATATCCTCAATGGCCGAAGTACCGCTTATTCGAAATTAGTTTGGTTTTTATAAATTCAACAATTTTCAATTGAGATATGGATTTTTGAAATTTTTCGTTTAAATTTTTTGAGTAATTTAACAAAAACATCGTAGAAAAAAATATAAAACATGCAGGCAAATTTCTATAAAAAATATCCTCAACGGCTGAAGTACCGCTTATTTAAAATTAGTTTGGTTTTTGTAAATTCAACCATTTTCAATAGATATATGTATTTTTGAAAATTGTTGCTTTAATTTTTTGAGCACCAAAACAAAAACATCGCAGAAGAAAATATAAAACATGCAGGAACAATTCCATAAAAAAATATCCTCAATAGCCGAAGTATCGCTTATTAAAAATAAATTTGGTTTTTATAAATTCAACAATTTTCAATAAACACGGAGATATGGATTTTTGAAAATTTTTGTTTTAATTTTTTGAACATCGCAGAAAAAATATATAAAAAGGTCAGGAAAATTCAATAAAAAATCATCCTCAATGGCCGAAGTATCACTTATTAAAAATTAATTTGGTTTTTATAAATTCAACAATTTTCAATAAACACGGAGTTTTGAAAATTTACATTTTAATTTTTTGAGCATTTTAACGAAAATATCGCGGAAGAAAATATAAAACATACAGGAAAAATTCCTTAAAACATTCTCAATGGCCGAAGTAACGCTTATACAAAATCAATTTGGTTTTTCAATAGAGGTATGGATTTTTGAAAATTTCCGTTTAAATTTTTTGAGCACAAAAACATCGCAGAAGAAAATATAAAACATGCAGGCAAAATTCTATAAAAAATTATCCTCAACGGCTGAAGTACCGCTTATTCAAAATTAGTTTGGTTTTTGTAAATTTAACCATTTTCAATGGATATATGTATTTTTGAAAATTGATGTTTTAATTTTTTGAGCACCTGAACAAAAACATCGCAGAAAAAAATATAAAGCATGCAGGCAAAATTCTATAAAATTATCCTCAATGACCGAAGTACCGCTTATTCGAAATTAGTTTGGTTTTTGTAAATTCAACCATTTTTAATAGAGATATGGATTTTTGAAAAATTTTGTTTTCATTTTTTGATCAGCTGAACAAAAACATCGCAGAAAAAATATAAGACCGCAGGAAAAATTCCATAAAAAATCATCCTTAATGGCCGAAGTACCGCTTATTCAAAATCAATTTGGTTTTTGTAAATACAACAATTTTCAATACAAATATGGATTTTTGAAAATTTTTGTTTTAATTTTTTGATCACCTGAACAAAAACATCGCAGAAAAAAATATAAGAAGCGCAGGAAAAATTCCATAAAAAATCATCCTTAATTGCCGAAGTATCGCTTATTCAAAATCAATTTGGTTTTTGTAAATTCAACAATTTTCAATAGAAATATGGATTTTTGAAAATTTTTATTTTAATTTTTTGATCACCTGAACAAAAACATCGCAGAATAAAATACAAAACATGCAGGAAAAATTCTATAAAAAATTATCCTCAATGGCCAAAGAACCGCTTATCCAAAATTAGTTTTGTTTTTGTAAATCCAACCATTTTCAATAGAGATTTGGATTTTTGAAAATTGTTTTTTTAATTTTTCGAGCACCTGAACAAGGAGGAGCATTTGGAGGTTTTCACAGTTTGGTGAATTGTTTTAATTTTTTTTCAGTTCATGAAGTTTGCAATTTCAAAATTGGTTTCGTGGTATTATTTCAAAATGTATGTTTAGATATTCGCAATGAATCTTAAATTTTGAGTCATTTTGGATTTACCATTTGTAGCAATTGTTCTTATATATTGGTTTTTCAGTTGATGAAAATCGTAATTTGAATATGAACGTAAGAGTAAATGGGAGTATACATTACTGAATATAAAATAATATTTAGAATGCTATTCTGTATTGTCTTCTATCAATCACGATTTAAGTAACAGTCACAGTTTAAGTAGCAATCTTACCATTTATGTTAAACTTTCTACTGACTTTTCTAATATGTATGAATATTGTATACATCTATAGAAATAAACTGTTTATTATTATTATTATTATTATTATTATAATCACTGTTTATTAAACAATTTTGATTTTAAGGAGCAATTACAGTTTAAGTCACAGTTTAAATAGCAGTGATTTTAAGTAGCGGTGATTTTAAGTAACAGTGATATTAAGTAGCAGTGATTTTAAGTAGCAGTGATTTTAAGTAGCGGTGATTTTAAGTAGCAGTGATTTTAAGTAGCAGTGATTTTAAGTAGCGGTGATTTTAAGTAGCAGTGATTTTAAGTAGCAGTGATTTTAAGTAGCGGTGATTTTAAGTACCGGTGATTTTAAGTAGCAGTGATTTTAAGTAGCAGTGATTTTAAGTAGCAGTGAAATTTGTCTATTAGTAACAGTAACGACCTGTGATTTTTCAATACTAGTGAAAAATCACAGGTACGTGAAATATCGTCCATCCCTAATTTCCAATTATTGAGTACAATATTTCTTTCTCATAAACAAATTCGATACAATCACGATTTACGGCATTTTTAAATAAATTTTAAAATTCGATAATTGAAAATTGAATTTTTAAAATACCCATTTCCTGTCATTTAATCGCAATTTGCCATTAGAGTTTTCGTTAGAACTCCTTGAGTACAACCCATAAGTCAAATCAGAAGTCCGAAAAGAAAAAAAATGAGAGTTCTAGGAGTTCTGTATTTTGTAAGAATATATGAAAATTTCAGAAAATACCATGGATTGTTAAGTTTAGCATTCTATTACTTAAAATAAAATTGAAAACCATTCTTGCAAATTCGAATTATTCAAAATATAATTTAACTTTGATCCTAAGAATTTCGTGATTGAAGATCAGCAGAAGGGTAATTAGAAAATTTCTTAAATTTACTTAAAATATAATCATTTCTAAAATTTTATATAAATCTGGCAGCAAAGATTAGATTTTTAGAGTGTGTTGAATGAAGTTAATTTGTGAGGCTGTGCACCCTTGAAGCTCATAGAAAAAGGTAATTAAAATGATGAACAATTTTCAAGTTGATTAAAAAAAGGTGATGTGGCCATCATGTTACTTTCTTCGACTTGATGGTATCATAGCTATTTATATTTATATGGTTTATTTTCAATTGAAATCATATTTGAAATGTACATCGAGCGTTGCGTAAACTCGGATGAAACTGACGTTTAAAACGTCAAAATTATGAAAGATGAAAAAATTATACTTCCAATTCAAAAACTCAGTTTACTCAAAAACTAAAGGGATTTCGAAAAAAAACTTATTCTTTATAAGTTGTTCATTTTAGCATTCTCTACAATTATTATCAACATAAATTTGCTGTAACTATTATCGTTTTATAATTATAAACCAAAATTTACTTTAAAAAAAAACTTTTTTGAAAGGGGCAAAAAAGGGTTAAAATGAAGGGTTGATTCTTTTTGTGTTATTAATTTAGACCTTCCCTAATGGTATGGTTAACTTTTTTTTTCGAATTGCTTTTCTTTTCTCCGAGATATGAGTTTTTAAAATCTATTGCTAACTTCACACCCGTATTATTTTCTAATAGCTGCATTCGTTAAAAATAAAATAAAATTTAAAAACGGAGAAAAATATAATAGACCCCTGCAATACTATCGACCCTTTCTAAACTTCCATCGACCCTCAAGGGATCCACCTAGACCACGCTGATCTATAACATATAATTAACGACGAATCAATCAATCCGATTGCGCAGCATTTACCTTATTTCAACGAAACAATTAAAGCAAAACGACCGCGCTGTGACAATTCCATCGGCAGTCCAAGCGTGGAATGTCCATTTTGATTTTTTTCCATCTCGCGGCCATCTTAGCCGATGCACCATTGCGCGTTGGCCAACGAAGGACTACAGTTAGGTGCATTAATAACTCAAAATAAATTATTAGTGGTTAGTGTTTGCATAATGAAGACCGTAATTGAGGAGGAAGCTGTAAATGCTTCGGATCCAATCTATGCCGGAGTGGTCAACCAAGATGGCCTCATCCATTACAATTTCGAATCTAATTTATCAGTGGCCGTTTCGCTTAATAGAATCTTCGGTGTACACACTACCTGTTTTTTTTTATTCTTGTTACTTATTAGGCGTTGATAAATAATATTTTTGAATAGTATACATACCGTGCGTGAACATTGAAATGTAACATGTTAAACCATATTTATGCAAACGAAACGTTGGAAAATGCACAGAAAGTGTATTACTTGTATATTTTGACGAATTGTCAAAAGTGAAGAAATTGGTCAGATTATTCCATGCTGAAAGCAACATTAAAAATAAAAGAAAATATTGATATTGGTAAATTCCTAATTGCATTTCTAAAACCCAAAATCTTCAGTTTTCAGAAGAGAAGAAGTTACCAAATTTTTGATTGAAGCACCGGACGACTATTATTTAATAAATATAGCACCAACTTCCGGAATTGTTATTAAAAATGGCGAAAGTTGCACGTTCACTTTTAATATTGTTAATAATAAATAATTGGATTAATTAAATTGTTTTTTGTTGGTTGTTTATTCATTAAAAAAATTTCAGATAATGTTCTATTATTATTATAAGGATTTATTCCAAAATACCTACATTTAATTTAAGTGTGCGGGAAAGTATTTTTGTTCGGAAAACGTCTACTTTGCGTTGTCAAATAAATGCGCAAAAGTCCACTTTATTTATCGGTCGTAGAAAACATAATTATTGACACTGACACAGTCATAGTTTTTTAGGAACTAAGTAAAGGTTCACTAAAAAAACTCTGCCAGTGTCAATAACTATTTTGAAATTTAGATACCAAGATCAGACATGACGATTTTTGTTCATGACCTTCGTTGACTATTTTTTTTTTCGATCTCGCCATATTTTAAATATCTCATCCATTATATAAATTATAAATAAATTAAAAAAATATCAAGAATTTTTGGCAGATCGCATTTTTCACATTCCAAATTTCGTGTCCGATAGCTGTTGGGTTATAAATCTCCGAGGTCGGTCACTCCTCGCTTTCGGAATTTCATATATCAAAAGTCCCATACATTAACGAAGAGACAGCTAATTATTAATAACCATTATCTGGAATTTTTTGCTTTTCGCCCACGACGCTTCCACGGAGACACAAAAAAAAATTGCGAAAAGATCTGCATCCATTTAAATAAACGAAGTGTCAAGTGGCGTGTAAGTTATTGCGGATATTTTTCTTTTGTGTTTTAATAATGGCGTGGACGGACATTCCGAATGTCAGTGTGATGATGTATGTGTGCATGGAATTGAAAAAATATCAAAAATATGTGCCAAGTAAATATTTTATATTGGTTTTCGTTTTCGATGTTTACTTTCTCCACATTAATTTGGTGCTTTTTTCGAATTCTAAATCCGTTTAACCCAATATAGCCCACGACATATAAATGTTCAAAAGAATTTCAAATTCTCAGATATCTTCTAGAACTCAATATCATAAATTCATTATATCATTAAGCCAGAACGTTTTTGGTTACAAATAATTTCACCAAAGTAACTAATATTGCCACTAAATATTACAATGTTTTACGAAACTACAAGCCAAAGATCTAAAATATCGGCCGGAAAATCAAAAACCTTGAACTAAAAGTAAAAAATGCAGACCGAAAACTTGAGAATTCAAGTAAAGGAACATTAATTTGCCATTTTCACCCCCAAAATAATAAGCTCAAAGTAAATTTCTGGCCAGAAACTCGGAAATAATAGCCAGAAAATAAAAAATTAAATCACCCAACAAAATTAATCATTCAAGTTAAAAAATCTAACAAATATAAAGAAAATCATAAATTTAGACCAAAGTCGAAAATTCGAGACTAAAAATCAAAAACGCAGCTTAAAAAAATTGAACAAAATTTCGGTCAAAATAAGGAAAAATGTATACCGCAAAGTCGAAAATGCAAGTAAAAAATCTAAAATAGAGGCCAAAAAATGAAGAATCAACAATCGTGGCCAAAAATCAAACATTTTGACTCGGGCCTAAAAATAAAAAATGCAGACCAAACAAATCGAAATTTTCTGCCAAAATAAAGGAAATGTAGGACAGAAGACCTTGAATTTAGACTACAAAATCGAAAATACAGGTCAAAAATCAGAAATATATACTAAAAAAAATCCACAATCAAAAATGTTGACCAAAAATCGAAAACTCTGGTTTAAAAATAAAAAAATGTAGACACAATAATCAATCATTCAGGTTACAAATTCAAACTATAGGGCCAAAAATAAGAAATTCGAGCCTGAAAATAAAAAATACGGACCAGAAAATTGAAAGTTTAGGCCAAAATAAAGAATATTTCGACTGAATGATCACAAAAGACCAACAAAATTAATCAAAAATCTAAAAAAAAAAAGGCCAAAGATCTTAAATATGAGCCAAAAAATCAAAAATCCCGGTCTGGAAATAAAAAATTGTGACAAAAAATTGAAGTAAAAGAAAAACAATTTTTTTAGAACATTAGAATGAATATAATTTTTCATAATTTCGAGCTCTGTTCAAAAAATTGTAAAATTGTATCGCACAACTTGAGCAAGGTGTGTGTCCAGCTTTTTCCAAAATCATCATATTGAATGAATTTTGAGTGTTTTAGGAAAATTTCAAATCGATTTTTATATTTATTTCAAGCCACCAAAATTATAACAATGTTTTGCGATTTTTCGCAGTGATTACATGAAATTATGACAATATCTGGTGATGGTGTATAAACAGTTTTCCGCATAATAATAATCTCAAATGATTTTTGAGTAATTTCGGAAAATTTTAAGTTTTTGTTTGACAATTGTTTTTGTATATTCTTGAGAGCATTAAATTGATTATAATTTTTCATAAGTTCACGTGCTGTTCAAGTAAAAATTTGGTTTCGATATTTACCCAGATTTTCCCAAAATCATAATTTCGAATAAATTTTGAGTTATTTTGGAAGGTTTTAAATCGTTGGCAGTTGTTTTTATATTTATTTCAAGCCACCAAAATTATAACAATCTTTTTCCGGCTATTCGCACTGATTACAAGAAATTATCACAAAATCTGATGATGGTGTGTAAGTACTTGTTTACGTAATAATAATCTCTAATGATTTTTGAGTAATTTTAGAAAATTTTGAGTTCACAACAATTGTTTTTGTATTTTTTTTTTGAGAGCATTAAAATTTTTAAAATTTTCATAATTTTACGCGCTGTTCGAATAGAAGTATCACAAAATTTGGTTCAGGTGTGTATCCAGATTTTCCCAAAATCGTAATTTCGAATGATTTTTGAGTAATTTTGGAAAAAAAACCGTCGATGAAGGATTAAGTCACAAAACATCGAAATATACAAGTATATTATAATTGAAACATTCACAACTCTGTCAATTTAAGTCAGATTTTAACAAATAAATTCGTTTTGAATTCGTATTAATATCCTCTGTCGACACAGTATATCATTCGATCATTAGGATGGACCATTTAATATTAGGGGGGCTAAAATGAAAAAAAGGGGGAAAAACGATTTTTTTCAAATTTTCTATTCTACAATCCAATCAGCAAAATATAACAAAGGGTTTCTACAAATGAATTAGTTTATGAAGGAAAAATAAAACAGAAAGTCAACATTTCAATGAATAATTCATGATTTTCATGAAACCTTCGCGTATGTTCTGCTGTTTGCGAGGATGGGATAGTGCCCACCCACCACTCTTCGCATTTTCTTAAACCTAACCTACAAACTCTTTTTTATTGACGTTGTTAAAATTTACATCACTGATAGAGTGGCAAAAATTATATTGAATATATTCCTTTTTATTGACAGTTAAAATTTACAATATCACTGATGAAGTGACAAAAATTATATTAAACAAAACACAAGTTTGTGCGTTAAGGTTATTTGGATACTAAGGGTGGTGGGTGGGCGCTATACTACAATCCAACAAGTAAAACGTAACTCAAAGTTTCTACAAAGGAATTAATTTATGAAGGCAAAATATAACAAAAAGTCAACATTTCAATGATGAATTCATGGTTTTCCACCTGTGAAAACCTCACGTATGTTTTGCTGTTTGCGAGAATAGCATAGTGCCCACCCGCCGCTTTTCGTATCGCCTTAAACCCAACCGACAAACTTTTTTTTTATTGACAGTTGTTAAAATTTACAACATCACTAATGAAGAGACAAAAGTCATATTAAATAAAATACAAGTTTGTGAATTATGGTTAATTAGACACTAAAGGTGGTGGGTGGGCCCTATCCTACAATCCAACTGGTAGAACATTAGCCAGGGTTTCCACAAATAAAACAATTTATGAAGAAAAATAATAATAATGATGAATTCATGGGTTTCCGTCTGTAAAACCCTCTACTGTTGGAAGGGTAGGTTAGGGCGCCATACCGCCCCTCATACTTTCTTAAACCTAACCTTCAAACTTCTTTTTATTGACAGTTGTTAGAATTTACAACATGACTGATGAAGTAACAAAAATTATTTAAAATAAAACATGAATTTGTAGGTTATGTTTAATTGGATACTAGGGGTGGTGGGTGGTCACAACATTTCAATAATTCATTCATGATTTTCCACCAGTGAAACCCTCGCGTATATTCTGCTATTTGATTAGAATCATCAAAAATAATGGTTGTTATTAAAGTTTTATTAAATTCAAAAAGATGGTGGTTGGTCCCTATCCTACAATTCAACCAGTTGAACCAAAAAATAATTGTTTCGTTGGTTAAGTACCAAAATTTCGAAAAAATATATCCTGTTGGTTTTAAAAATTGGACCCTGCCTTATAATCAACTAATTGGAAGATAAAATCGAGCCCACCCACCGTTGGAAGGTAGGATAGGGCCCACCCACCATTGGAAGGTAGGACAGGATCCACCCACCACCTTGGTGTTCACTTTCCCTGAAGGTGAACTTTATTTACGCTAAACAAAATTGCATTGCTCATTTATTGGAAAATGTGGATAAGAACCACAAAAAACAAACACAAATAATTGTTTGGTAGTGCCGTATTAAGGTTACGTCTTCGTCTTCTTACTTCTTTGACCTTAGTTTTGTCTCAGTTTTTGGTGAAAGGAAGTATTAATTTTATCGTTACGTGTTTATTTTGGTTGCTAACTACCAAAATTTTATATACCATATTATCAAATTTCCCACGTATATAACCACACCTACGCCCATCATCCATGGCGCCTGTAAAAAAAAGTGTTTCGTGATTTGCGCAATTTGATTAATTCCGGGCATAAACGTCCCCGTAAAACAGAATTAACGGCGATAATTGTACAAAAACCACAATAAATTTTAAACAATATCATTTGAATAATCTCACTATAAAAATAACCGACCGGGATTAGCTACCGCAGATATAAATAAACATTACCGTTACGAAACGGAAGATATACACAAAATGGTTATTATCTGGAAACGCTATAATTGGAATTTGAATTTTTATTCGCGCAGCCGCGGCGGCGCCGTAAAATATTATCAAATAAGGACCGCGCTGTAAATTATGGTAAATTGTAATAAAACACAATGGGTGTAAGCTTTTTCTTGGTGACATTTGCTCAATGCTCAAAAAGTTTTTATTTCATTTACCGTTGAAAGATATCTAATTGACAAACTTTTAACAAGAATTTTGGGTTTTTTGTGCTCTTCGAGATCTCTACAGAATACTACTGGGTGTTGTGTTGCGGTGCAAAACGATCATTTTTCCTACGATTTCCTGAAAATTGACTTTTTTTTTCGGCGTTACGCCTGGCCTTGGTTCTATGACCATTAGCCATCATCAATGTCAATAATCGCACTTAAACAACCCATGTTTTTTTTCGGATTGTACATTTTTCAAGTTGGTGAAAATAATTGAAAAACAACTGCTACTAACTTGAAACTTTCAAAATTTACTCAGAATCAATTCTAGTTTATGATTCTGTAACAATCTGTAACGTCTACCTTCCGAAATTTTAAAATAATCGCACTTAAACAACCCATGTTTTTTTTCGGGTTGTATATTTTTCAAGTTGGTGAAAAAAATTGAAAAACACCAGCCACTAACTTTAAACTTTCAAAATTTACTCAGAATCAATTCTAGTTTATGATTCTGTAAAAATCTGTAACGTCTACCTTCCGAAATTTTAAAATAATCGCACTTAAACAACCCATGTTTTTTTTCGGGTTGTACATTTTTCAAGTTGGTGAAAATAATTGAAAAACAACTGCTACTAACTTGAAACTTTCAAAATTTACTCAGAATCAATTCTAGTTTATGATTCTGTAAAAATTTGTAACGTCTACCTTCCGAAATTTTAAAATAATCGCACTTAAACAACCCATGTTTTTTTTTTCGGGTTGTATATTTTTCAAGTTGGTGAAAAAAATTGAAAAACACCAGCCACTAACTTTAAACTTTCAAAATTTACTCAGAATCAATTCTAGTTTATGATTCTGTAAAAATCTGTAACGTCTACCTTCCGAAATTTTAAAATAATCGCACTTAAACAACCCATGTTTTTTTTCGGGTTGTACATTTTTCAAGTTGGTGAAAAAAATTGAAAAACAACTGCTACTAACTTGAAACTTTCAAAATATACTCAGAATCAATTCTAGTTTATGATTCTGTAAAAATCTGTAACGTCTACCTTTTGAAATTTTAAAATAATCGCACTTAAACAACCCATATTTTTTTTCGGGTTGTACATTTTTCAAGTTGGTGAAAAAAATTGAAAAACAACTGCTACTAGCTTGAAACTTTCAAAATTTACTCAGAATCAATCCTAGTTTATGATTCTGTACAAATCTGTAACGTCTACCTTCCGAAATTTTAAAATAATCGCACTTAAACAACCCATATTTTTTTTCGGGTTGTATATTTTTCAAGTTGGTGAAAAAAATTGAAAAACAACTGCTACTAACTTGAAACTTTCAAAATTTACTCAAAATCAATCCTAGTTTATGATTCTGTACAAATCTGTAACGTCTACCTTCCGAAATTTTAAAATAATCGCACTTAAACAACCCATATTTTTTTTCGGGTTGTATATTTTTCAAGTTGGTGAAAAAAATTGAAAAACAACTGCTACTAGCTTGAAACTTTCAAAATTTACTCAGAATCAATCCTAGTTTATGATTCTGTACAAATCTGTAACGTCTACCTTCCGAAATTTTAAAATAATCGCACTTAAACAACCCATGTTTTTTTTCGGGTTGTATATTTTTCAAGTTGGTGCAAAAAATTGAAAAACAACTGCTACTAACTTGAAACTTTCAAAATTTACTCAGAATCAATTCTAGTTTATGATTCTGTACAAATCTGTAACGTCTACCTTCCGAAATTTTAAAATAATCGCACTTAAACAACCCATATTTTTTTTCGGGTTGTATATTTTTCAAGTTGGTGAAAAAAATTGAAAAACAACTGCTACTAGCTTGAAACTTTCAAAATTTACTCAGAATCAATCCTAGTTTATGATTCTGTACAAATCTGTAACGTCTACCTTCCGAAATTTTAAAATAATCGCACTTAAACAACCCATGTTTTTTTTTTGGGTTGTACATTTTTCAAGTTGGTGAAAAAAATTGAAAAACAACTGCTACTAACTTGAAACTTTCAAAATTTACTCAGAATCAATCCTAGTTTATGATTCTGTACAAATCTGTAACGTCTACCTTCCGAAATTTTAAAATAATCGCACTTAAACAACCCATGTTTTTTTTCGGGTTGTATATTTTTCAAGTTGGTGAAAATAATTGAAAAACAACTGCTACTAACTTGAAACTTTCAAAATTTACTCAGAATCAATTCTAGTTTATGATTCTGTAACAATCTGTAACGTCTACCTTCCGAAATTTTAAAATAATCGCACTTAAACAACCCATGTTTTTTTTCGGGTTGTATATTTTTCAAGTTGGTGAAAAAAATTGAAAAACACCAGCCACTAACTTGAAACTTTCAAAATTTACTCAGAATCAATCCTAGTTTATGATTCTGTACAAATCTGTAACGTCTACCTTCCGAAATTTTAAAATAATCGCACTTAAACAACCCATGTTTTTTTTCGGGTTGTATATTTTTCAAGTTGGTGAAAATAATTGAAAAACAACTGCTACTAACTTGAAACTTTCAAAATTTACTCAGAATCAATTCTAGTTTATGATTCTGTAACAATCTGTAACGTCTACCTTCCGAAATTTTAAAATAATCGCACTTAAACAACCCATGTTTTTTTTCGGGTTGTATATTTTTCAAGTTGGTGAAAAAAATTGAAAAACACCAGCCACTAACTTGAAACTTTCAAAATTTACTCAGAATCAATCCTAGTTTATGATTCTGTACAAATCTGTAACGTCTACCTTCCGAAATTTTAAAATAATCGCACTTAAACAACCCATGTTTTTTTTCGGGTTGTATATTTTTCAAGTTGGTGAAAAAAATTGAAAAACAACTGCTACTAACTTGAAACTTTCAAAATTTACTCAGAATCAATTCTAGTTTATGATTCTGTAAAAATCTGTAACGTCTACCTTCCGAAATTTTAAAATAATCGCACTTAAACAACCCATATTTTTTTTCGGGTTGTACATTTTTCAAGTTGGTGAAAAAAATTGAAAAACAACTGCTACTAGCTTGAAACTTTCAAAATTTACTCAGAATCAATTCTAGTTTATGATTCTGTAAAAATCGGTAACGTCTACCTTCCGAAATTTTAAAATAATCGCACTTAAACAACCCATGTTTTTTTTTTTTCGGGTTGTACATTTTTCAAGTTGGTGAAAAAAATTTAAAAACAACAGCCACTAACTTGAAACTTTCAAAATTTACTCAGAATCAATTCTAGTTTATGATTCTGTAAAAATCGGTAACGTCTACCTTCCGAAATTTTAAAATAATCGCACTTAAACAACCCATGTTTTTTTTTCGGGTTGTACATTTTTCAAGTTGGTGAAAAAAATTTAAAAACAACAGCCACTAACTTGAAACTTTCAAAATTTACTCAGAATCAATTCTAGTTTATGATTCTGTAAAAATCGGTAACGTCTACCTTCCGAAATTTTAAAATAATCGCACTTAAACAACCCATGTTTTTTTTTTCGGGTTGTACATTTTTCAAGTTGGTGAAAAAAATTTAAAAACAACTAACTTGAAACTTTAAAAATTTACTCAGAATCAATTCTAGTTTATGATTCTGTAAAAATCTGTAACGTCTACCTTCCGTAATTTTAAAATAATCGCACTTAAACAACCCATGTTTTTTTTCGGGTTGTACATTTTTCAAGTTGGTGAAAAAAATTGAAAAATAACTGCTACTAACTTGAAACTTTCAAAATTTACTCAAAATCAATTCTAGTGTATGATTCTATAAAAATCTGTAACGTCTACCTTCCGAAATTTTAAAATAATCGCACCTAAACAAGCCGTATTTTATTTTCGAGTTGTGTATTTTTCAAGTTGGTAAAAAAAATTGAAAACAACAGCCACTTACTTGAAACTTTCAAAATATACTCAGAATAAATTCTAGTTTATGATTCTGTACAAATCTGTAATGTCTACCTTCCGAAATTTTAAAATAATCGCACTTAAACAACCCATGTTTTTTTTTTCGGGTTGTATATTTTTCAAGTTGGTGAAAAAAATTGAAAAACAACTGCTACTAACTTGAAACTTTCAAAATTTACTCAGAATCAATTCTAGTTTATGATTCTGTAAAAATCTGTAATGTCTACCTTCCGAAATTTTGAAATAATCACACCTAAACAAGCCGTGTCTTATTTTCGGGTTGCACATTTTTTAAGTTGGTAAAAAAATTGAAAAATAGTTACCACAAACTTCAAACTTTGAAAATTTACTCAGACTCAATTCTAGTTTATGATTCTATAAAAATCTGTAATGTCTAATTGCCAAAATTTTGAAATAATCGCACTTGAACCAGCCCTGTCGCAATTTTAGGTTGCAAATTTTTCAAGTTGATAAATGAAATAGATGCACACAACTGCTACAAAAAAAAATTATACCATCCAATCGGAGAAAGTTACATGATGACCAGATCTACTTTTTTCCTACAATTTTTCGTTATGAAAATCTACATATCGTCGCAATACCTTTGCATTGAAAGTTGTCAATTGTATTTGGCACAAGTAATATCAAGCTTGAAAGTTGCATTTTCAAAACAGTTATTTTGATGGTGTTTAGCAGTATCGAAGTCCTCAAACATCAGTGTTGTTAAAATCATTAAAATAAATTTACATCTACCTAAATTTAAAAAAAAATTGAAGATAGGATTGAACATGTTATTATTTTAATTATAAAAATAAAGATGTTTAACGATAACTAAGCACATTATCGCGTTCACTAACTCTAATGTGAATTATTTACAATTATCCTTCAACGAAAAAAAAAAACTCTTTCTAATTTCCGCGTTTGTACCGTCTTTAACACACCATTAACGGATGGGCGTTTGCAAACTGTTAAAATTATAATGACAACGGATTGTCTTAAACAATCTTTAGCAATCGATTATCGCCAGGCGGATTGTAAAAGATGAGTTCCGCTGAAACTGCTAAATAAACAATTTAATGTTGATTAGTTTCTTAAAGTGGTTGATGAGCCATTGTGCGGCTCTTCCTTGTGCTTTTCCACTGATGCGTTGTTTTATTCGTTTATTCGCGAACGTATATGTAATGTTGGCATCACCCACCTTTCAAATGTTGGGAAGTGATTATTGACCGCTATTTGCCACCCTCATTTTCCGTCCGCTTTACATCTCATTACTGACCGCCATAAAAAAAAAAACTTCTGTTCCAACTGAGGGTTTCTGCATTACACGACTAATTGGATAATCAAATAATTTCTTATTATTTTCATGTTTTTCGTGTTCGTTTTTGCAATTTAAAAGACGTTCTTGCGTTAGTTTCTTGTTACCTAGAATTTACAATTTGGGTTCGTCGTTTATTGCTTCATTTAAATCACTATATAGTGTGTTTGGTTTGTGAGTTACGCGAAGAGAATTTAATTAAAATAAAGCACTTTCTTCGCAATTTAAGAAATTAATTCTAATCAATGTTTTATTTTAACACTATGATGTGAATGGATCAAATGAATTGTTTGCGTCTTTTCTTCAAATGTGGTGAAACAATACTTTTCGCTCTTTGAACTGGCGTTAAATAAAAATGCAGTAAATATTACTTACTTCCCAAAATAACAAAGTAATCTGATTACTCGTAAATTACGTGCAAATTACGTGAAACTTCATCTATGTTACTTAATCGAAGCAAGTGTGCAAATGTGGATATTACAAATTTCAGATAGGATAGCAAAAATCGAATTAATGATTGGTCTAAGTTCGCCTTTCTAAGAAATCAATTAATGTATTCAAATTTATGTATATGTTATGGGGGGTAATAAAATTATATTATCGTCGTGGAGAGGTGACTGACTGGCCAGACAGTTTGGTTACCTGTGAATTTTTGAACATTTGCATAGGGGTGCTCATAAAAGGAACAAGATATACCAATCGAAGTATAATTTATCGCCACACGTGTGAGGAGAGAATTCGGATTTTTTTTTATTATAGAATTGGAAATAAATGAATTCGCAGTTGGTCGAAATATAAAGAATACATTGCGTGTGTAATATTTCACTAGCGTACTAAACCTTAGATTGAAGAAACTTAACTAATCGGAGATGTTTAAAGATAATATGAAACGTGATTTTGTAGTTAGAAGTAGATTTGGAGGTGGTGGGTGGGTCCTACCCTACTATTCATGAATGATAAAAGTATAAATCAATACATAAGAGTAAGAAAGACATTAAAACGTCTTTTTTTATTTACTAACTTACATTTATTAGTGGAAATTTGAGCTTGTATTATGATATAGGGCCCACTTATTAAAAACAAAATTTAACAGATGCCATTTTGCGAACCTCAGAAGTCTCACAAAAAAACATTCAGACAGATAGTTCTCAGAATGAGTGATTGGCTTGAATATTTTTTCTCTAATCGTTATTCATGCGACTATTCTCGATAGTGTCATTTTGCGTATCTCCGTTTTTAGAAGTTTCACAAAAGATTTTTTCAGACAAATAGTTCTCAGAATGAGACTTGGAAAACAATTTGAAAAAAAAAATTTAATCTTTATTTATGCGTTTCGAGTCGAATTAAGCACTATTTTCGACAAGTGTCATTTTGAGTATTTCCATTACCAGAAGTCCCACAAAAAAAAATCAGCCAAATAGTTCTCAGAATGAGTGGTTAGGCTTGAAATAAAAAAAAATTGAAAAAAAAAATTTATTGTTTTTTTTTTATTTTCGTCATCGTCAACTGTCATTTTGCGCATCTCCATGTTCAGAAGTCCCACAAAAGAATTTTTCAGACAAATAGTTCTCAGAATGAGACTTGGCAAAAATTTTGAAATTTTTTTTTTATCTTATTTATGCGTTTCAAATCGAATTCAGCACTATTTTCGACAAATGTCATTCTGCATATCTCCGTTTCCAGAAGTCCCACAAAATAATTTTTAGACAAATAGTTCTCAAAATGAGTGTTTAAGCGTGGAAAAAAATTTTGAAAAAATAATTTTGAAAAAAAAAATGTTAATCGTTATTTATGCATTTCGAGTTGAATTTAGCACTATTTTCCACAAGTATCATTTTGCGTATTTCCTAATTCGGAAATCCGACAAAAAAAATCACACAAATAGTTCTCCAAATAAGTAGGTCAACTTGAAATTTTTTTTTTAAACAATTTTTTAATTATTAGTCAAATTAAGCACTATTTTCGAAATGTGGCATTTTGCAGTGGCATTGTGCATATCTCCGTTCCCAGAAGTCCCACATTTTTTTCAGACAAATAGTTCTCAGAATGAGACGGAAAAAAATTTGAAAAAAAAAATTTAATCTTTATTTAAAAAAAAAATTATTGTTTTTTTTTTCGTCATCGTCAACTATCATTTTGAGTATCTCCATTACCAGAAGTCCCACAAAAAAATCAGACAAATAGTTCTCAGAATGAGTGGTTAGGCTTGAAAGAAAAATAAAAAAATGTAAAAAAAAAAATATTGTTCCTTTTTATTTTAGACAACTGTCATTTTGCGTATCTCCGTTTTTAGAAGTCCCATAAAGGAATTTTTCAGACAAAAAGTTCTCAGGATGAGTGGTTAGACTAGGCAAAAATTTTCTCAACATTTTTTTTAAATCTTTAATTATGCGTTCAAATCGAATTCAGCACTATTTTCGACAAATGTCATTCTGCGTATCTCCGTTTCCAGAAGTCCCACAAAGTAATTTTTAGACAAATAGTTCTTAGAATGAGTGGTTAAGCGTGGAAAAAAAATTGAATAAATAATAAAAAAAAATGTTAATCGTTATTTATGCATTTCGAGTTGAATTTAGCACTATTTTCCAAAAGTATCATTTTGCGTATTTCCTAATTCGGAAGTCCGACAAAACAAAATCAGACAAATAGTTCTCAAAATAAGTAGGTCACCTTGAAATGTTTTTTTTGAAAAAAACAATTTTTCAATTATTAGTCGAATTAAGCACTATTTTCGACAAGTGGCATTTTGCATATCTCCGTTCCCAGAAGTCCCGCAATTTTTTCAGACAAATAGTTCTCAGAATGAGACGGAAACAAATTTGAAAAAAAAAATGTAATCTTTATTTATGCGTTTCGAGTCAAATTAAGCATCATTTTCATTTTGAGTATCTGCATTACCAGAAGTCCCACAAAAAAATCAGACAAATAGTTCTCAGAATGAGTGATTAGGCTTGAAAGAAAAATAAAAAAAAGTTTAAAAAAAAAAAAGGTTTTTTTTTTATTTTCATCGTCAACTGTCATTTTGCGTATCTCCGTTTTCGGAAGTCCCATAAAAGGGTTTTTCAGACAAATAGTTTTCAGAATGAGACTTGAAAAAAAAATTTAAATTTTTTTTTATCTTTATTTATGCGTTTCGAGTCGAATTAAGCACTATTTCCGACAAATGTCATTTTGAGTATCTCTGTTACCAGAAGTCCCTCAAAAAAAATCAGACAAATAGTTCTCAGAATGAGTGGTTAGGCTTGAAAAAAAAAAAAAAAGTTTTGAAAAATTTATTGTTTTTTTTTATTTTCGTCATCGTCAACTGTCATTTTGCGTATCTCCGTTTTCAGAAGTCCCACAAAAGAATTTTTCTCCGGATGAGTGGTTGGGCGTGGAAAAAATTTAAAAAAATAATAATTTTGAAAAAAAAGTGTTAATCGTTATTAATGCGTTTCAAATCGAATTCAGCACTATTTTCGACAAATGTCATTCTGCGTATCTCCATTCCCAGGTAATCCACAGAGGAATTTTTCACACAAATAGTTCTCAGAATGTGTGGTTAGACTTGAAAAGTAAATTTAAAAAAAAATGATTTTTGTAAAATTATTATTTGTGCGTTTCGAGTTGAATTAAGCACTATTTTCGACAAGTGCTATTTTGCCTATCTCAGTTCGGAGAAGTCTCACAAAAAACATTCTCAGACAAATAGTTCTCAGAATGAGAGGTTAGAAAAAAAAAATTGATTTTTTTTAAACCGTTATTCATGCGTTTCGAGTCTAATTAAGCACTATTTTGGATAGGGTTATTTTGTTTATTTCCGTTCTTAAAAGTCTCACAAAAAAATCTCAGACAATTAGTTCTCAGAATGAGTGGTTAAACTTGAGAAAAAAATTTAAAAATTTTTTTTTTTATTGTTATTTACGCGTTTCGAGTCGAATTATTATGGACTATTATCAACAAGTGTAATTTTGAGTATCTCCGTTCCCAGAAGTCCCACAAAGATTTTTTTTAGAGAAATTGTTCTCAGAATGAGTGGTTAGATTTGAAAATGTTTTTTTTTTAATTTTGAATTTTTCTTTTTTGAATTGTTATTTATGCGTTTCGAGTCGAATTAGGCACTATTTTCGATAAGTGCCATTCTGGGCATCTCAGTTCGCAGAAGTCTCACAAAAAAAATTTTCAGACAAATAGTTCTCAGAATGAGTGGTTAAACTTTAAAAGTAATTTTAAACATTGATTTTTTTATTGTTATTTGTGCGTTTCGAGTCGAATTAAGCACTATTTTCGACAAGTGCCATTTTGCTTATCTCAGTTCGGAGAAGTCTCACAAAAAAACATTTTCAAACAAATAGTTATCAAAATGAGTGGTTAGACTTGAAAAGTAATTTAAAAAAAATGATTTTTTTTTAATTGATATTTGTGCGTTTCGAGTCGAATTAAGCACTATTTTCGACAAGTGCCATTTTACCTGTTTGAGTTCGGAGAAGTCTCACAAAAAAACATTTTCAGACAAATAGTTCTCAGAATGTGTGGTTATACACTTGAAAAAAAAAATATTAAAAAATTTTGATTTTTTTTTTAAACCGTTATTCATGCGTTTCAAGTCGAATTTAGCACTATTATCGACAAGTGTAATTTTGAGTATTTTCGTTCCCAGAAGTCCCACAAAGAATTTTTTTGTTCTCAGAATTAATGGTTAGACTTGAAGAAAAAAATTTTTTAATTTTTAATTTTTCTTTTTTGAATTGTTATTTATGCGTTTCCAGTCGAATTAGGCACTATTTTCGACAAGTGCCATTTTGGGCATCCCAGTTTGCAGAAGTTTCACAAAAAAAAATTCAGACAAATAGTTCTCAGAATGAGTGTTAGACTTGAAAATTAATTTTAAAAAAATTGAATTTTTTTATTGTTATTTGTGCGTTTCGAGTCGAATTAAGCACTATTTTCGACAGGTGCCATTTTGCCTATCTCAATTCGGAGAAGTCTCACAAAAAAACATTTTCAGCAAAAGTTTTTAGAATTGAAAAAAAATATTAAAAAATTTTGTTTTTTTAATCGTTATTCGTGCGTTTCGAGTCGAATTAAGCACTATTTTCGACAGGTGCCATTTTGCGTATATCCGTTCTCAGAAGTCTCATAAACATTTTTTTAGACAAATAGTTCTCAGAATGAGTGATTAGACTTGAAAAAGAAATATTAAAAAAAATTGTTTTCTTTTTATCGTTGTTTATGCGTTTCGAGTCGAATTAAGCACTATTTTTGACAACTGCCATTTTGCCTATCTCAGTTCGGAGAAGTCTCACAAAAAAACATTTTTAGCAAAATAGTTCTCAGAATTGAAAATAAAAATATTAATTTTTTTTTTTTTAATCGTTATTCGTGCGTTTCGAGTCGAATTAAGCACTAATTTCGACAAGTACCATTTTGCCTATCTCAGTTCGGAGAAGTCTCACAAAAAAGCATTTTCAGCAAAATAGTTCTCAGAATTGAAAAAAAATATTAAAAAATTTTGTTTTATTTTAAATCGTTATTCATGCGTTTCGAGTCGAATTAAGCACTATTTTGCGTATATCCGTTCTCAGAAGTCCCATAAATATTTTTTTAGACAAATAGTTCTCAGAATTAGTGACTAGACTTGAAAAAGAAATATTAAAAAAATGCTTTCTTTTTATCGTTGTTTATGCGTTTCGAGTCGAATTAAGCACTATTTTTAATAAGTGCCATTTTGCCTATCTCAGTTCGGAGAAGTCTCACAAAAAAACATTTTCAGCAAAAGTTCTCAGAATTGAAAAAAATAATATTAAAAAATTTTGATTTTTTTTTAAATCGTTATTCATGTGTTTCGAGTCGAATTAAGCACTAATTTCGACAAGTGCCATTTTTCCTATCTCAGTTCGGAGAAGTCTCACAAAAAAAACATTTTCAGCAAAAGTTCTCAGAATTGAAAAAAAAATATTATTTTTTTTTCTTTTAATCGTTATTCATGCGTTTCGAGTCGAATTAAGCACTATTTTGCACATATTCGTTCTCAGAAGTCCCATAAATATTTTTTTAGACAAATAGTTCTCAGAATGAGTGATTAGACTTAAAAAAGGAATATTAAAAAAAATTGCTTTCTTTTTATCGTTGTTTATGCGTTTCGAGTCGAATTAAGCACTATTTTTAATAAGTGCCATTTTGCCTATCTCAGTTCGGAGAAGTCTCACAAAAAAACATTTTCAGCAAAAGTTCTCAGAATTGAAAAAAATAATATTAAAAAATTTTGATTTTTTTTTAAATCGTTATTCATGTGTTTCGAGTCGAATTAAGCACTAATTTCGACAAGTGCCATTTTTCCTATCTCAGTTCGGAGAAGTCTTACAAAAAAACATTTTCAGCAAAATAGTTCTCAGAATTGAAAATAAAAATATTTAAAAATTTTGTTTTTTTTTAATCGTTATTCATGCGTTTCGAGTCGAATGAAGCACTAATTTC
Source organism: Ocypus olens (assembly GCA_910593695.2). Lineage (NCBI taxonomy): Eukaryota > Metazoa > Arthropoda > Insecta > Coleoptera > Staphylinidae > Ocypus > Ocypus olens. The sequence goes on along the minus strand of OU343063.1, from coordinate 38,815,316 downwards.
GACAAGTGCCATTTTGCCTATCTCAGTTCGAAGAAGTCTCACAAAAAAACATTTTCAGCAAAATAGTTCTCAGAATTGAAAAAAAAATATTAAAAAAATTTGTTTTTTTTTTAAATCGTTATTCATGCGTTTCGAGTCGAATTAAGCACTAATTTCGACAAGTGCCATTTTGCCTATCTCAGTACGGAGAAGTCTCACAAAAAAACATTTTCAGCAAAATAATTCTCAGAATTGAAAAAAAATATATTAAAAATTTTTGTTTTTTTTTAATGGTTATTCATGCGTTTCGAGTCGAATTAAGCACCATTTTCGACAGGTGCCATTTTGCCTATCTCAGTTCGGAGAAGTCTCACAAAAAACATTTTCAGCAAAATAGTTCTCAGAATTGAAAATAAAAATATTTAAAAATTTTCTTTTTTTTTTATCGTTATTCGTGCGTTTCGAGTCGAATTAAGCACTATTTTTGACAGGTGCCATTTTTCCTATCTCAGTTCGGAGAAGTCTCACAAAAAAACATTTTCAGCAAAATAGTTCTCAGAATTGAAAATAAAAATATTTAAAAATTTTCTTTTTTTTTTAATCGTTGTTCGTGCGTTTCGAGTCGAATTAAGCACTATTTTTGACAGGTGCCATTTTTCCTATCTCAGTTCGGAGAAGTCTCACAAAAAAACATTTTCAGCAAAATAGTTCTCAGAATTGAAAAAAAATATTAAAAAAATTTGTTTTTTTTTTAAATCGTTATTCATGCGTTTCGAGTCGAATTAAGCACTAATTTCGACAAGTGCCATTTGGCCTATCTCAGTACGGAGAAGTCTCACAAAAAAACATTTTCAGCAAAATAGTTCTCAGAATTGAAAAAAAAAATATTTAAAAATTTTGTTTTTTTTTATCGTTATTCGTACGTTTCGAAGTCTATTATAAATAAATAAATATTTTTTTAGACAAATAGTTCTCCAAATGAGTGATTAGACTTGAACAAGAAAAAAAAATGCTTTCTTTTTATCGTTGTTTATGCGTTTCGAGTCGAATTAAGCACTATTTTCGACAGGTGCCATTTTGCCTATCTCAGTTCGGAGAAGTCTCACAAAAAAACATTTTCAGCAAAATAGTTCTCAGAATTGAAAATAAAAATATTTAAAAATTTTCTTTTTTTTTTAATCGTTGTTCGTGCGTTTCGAGTCGAATTAAGCACTATTTTTGACAGGTGCCATTTTTCCTATCTCAGTTCGGAGAAGTCTCACAAAAAAACATTTTCAGCAAAATAGTTCTCAGAATTGAAAAAAAATATTAAAAAAATTTGTTTTTTTTTTAAATCGTTATTCATGCGTTTCGAGTCGAATTAAGCACTAATTTCGACAAGTGCCATTTTGCCTATCTCAGTACGGAGAAGTCTCACAAAAAAACATTTTTAGCAAAACAGTTCTCAGAATTGAAAATAAAAATATTTTTTTTTTTTTTTATCGTTATTCGTGCGTTTCGAGTCGAATTAAGCACTAATTTCGACAAGTACCATTTTGCCTATCTCAGTTCGGAGAAGTCTCACAAAAAAACATTTTCAGCAAAATAGTTCTCAGAATTGAAAAAAAAATATTTAAAAATTTTGTTTTTTTTTTATCGTTATTCGTGCGTTTTGAAGTCTATTATAAATAAATAAATATTTTTTTAGACAAATAGTTCTCCAAATGAGTGATTAGACTTGAACAAGAAATATTAAAAAAAAATGCTTTCTTTTTATCGTTGTTTATGCGTTTCGAGTCGAATTAAGCACTATTTTCGACAGGTGCCATTTTGCCTATCTCAGTTCGGAGAAGTCTCACAAAAAAACGTTTTCAGCAAAATAGAATTGAAAAGAAAGATATTAAAAAAATTTGATTTTTTTTTTAAATCGTTATTCATGCGTATTTTCGACAAGTGTTATTTTGCGTATTCCCAGGTCACACAAAAAGATTTTTTAGACAAATAATTCTCAGAATGAGAAATAAAAAAAAAAAAAATTTGATTTTCTCGAAAATACCGCGATGAATCTTGATAAAATTTTCAAGAAACACTTTAGTAGTAAATCCAACAAATAACTTTATGCAATATTTCCAACCTTAGTTTTTGAAGTTTTCGGCGTTCCTTCCCCGACGACGATCGCGTAAACCTCCACCTCGTAGAGATCCAAACCGACCTCCCTGTCCAGTTCCACGGCCGTCGAAAGGACCCCCAATTTCGTGTCGATGTCAAACAGTCTGTCCACTTGCACACCCTTCCCCGTCACATTAGTTACATAGTATTCGACGTCGGCCGATCCGAACTTGGCCGATATCGTCAGAATACTAGTACCTGGGGGCTCGTTTTCGAAGACACTACCACTGAACGAATCACTCTGAAAAGTCGGTCCCTTCGAGTACGGACTCACCGCGACGATGGTTATGTAAGCGTCGGTGGACTTGCGTTCGCTCTGGACGGCCTCGTCGGTCGCCTTGATGCTGAGCTGGTACCTGGGTTCTGGGTTCGATGGGGATTTTCGTAAGGTGAGGGCTCCCGAGCTTCTGTGGAGGTAGAAGAGGTCCATGTTCCCGCTGCTGAGTTCGTAGGTCACCAGGCCGTTGGTGCTCGAGTCGAGGTCTCTCGCGAAAACGTTCATTATTAGAGCGCCGTCTCGCCCCATGTGTGTGGGTAGGACTGCTGAATTCATGGAGACGAACATCGGGGCGTTGTCGTTGATGTCTTCCACGATTACGGTTACTAATTTGTCAGCTGATAGTCGGTTAGAGGGAGGTAGGGCTTCGTCAGTTGCGACGACTGTTAGGCGGAACGTGTCGATTTTCTCCCTGTCGATTGGTAACATGGTGTGGATTACTCCTGTGGATGGGTTTATGCCGAAGTGTCTGCGTCCATCCTCGGGTTCTTGACGTGATATCGCGTAAGTAACCTTTCCGTTAATTCCCGAATCCGGATCCTCCGCTGTTACAGTAACTATGGGGGTGTGCACGGGAATTCCTTCTCTAATCTGGCGCACGATTGCCGTGTTTGGAAAACTAGGCGGATTATCGTTAGCGTCCAAGACCTCAACGGTGAACATTACCGTCGTGGATAATCTAGGATTACCATTATCCGAGGCGGTGATGTTTAATTGGTAAACCGATAATTCTTCGTAATCCAAGGCTTTGTGTAGATACAGGGTGCCGCTTGTCGGATCGATGTGGAACGTGTCTTTACGATTTCCGACCGTGATCGAAAAAATTATCTCGCTGTTCATCCCTAAGTCATCATCGGTGGCTCTGAATCGGATCAGCTCCGTGTTAACGGGGGTCGTTTCCCGGATCGAAATTTTCGCCTCCATCCTGGTGAACCGCGGCGCGTTATCGTTCTCATCCAGCACCTCGATTTGCACAGTCGTCGCGGCACTCAATCTGTTCTTGAGGCCGGCATCGTGAGCGATTATGTTAAGCGTGTACTTCGACTTGGTCTCCCTATCCAACGGCCGGACGAGAACGATTTGTCCGGTCGCCTCGTCCACTTCGAATTTCCCGTCCTCATTTCCTGATTCGATCGTGTAGAACACGTCGCCGTTTAAGCCTTCGTCGGCGTCCGTGGTGTACAAACGCACCACCTGGGTGCTGAGCGGGGAGCCCTCGCTGATTTGGATCTTGTAGGGCGTGCGGAGGAACTTCGGGGGGTTGTCGTTGACGTCGGTGATGTAGACGTTGACCTTGACTTTATCCCGCAAGCGGGGATTGCCGTTGTCGGTGACGGTCGCCTCGAAGGTGATGAAGTTGCGGCCGGTGAGCGCGACGAGGTCCTCCCTGTCGAACGTGTGGAGGGTCTTGATGAACCCGTTCTTGGGGTCGATCACGAAATCGTTTTGCGTGTTCGAGAGGGAGAAAATCAGCTCGGCGTTCCTTCCGATGTCGCGATCGCTCGCGGTGAGTTTTCCCACGAAGGTGTCGGGGGGTTCGTTCTCGCGGATGTTGAAAGTGAAGGTGGTGTTGGTGAATTCCGGCGGGTTGTCGTTCTCGTCGATCACGTGAATCACGACGGGGACGAGTGAGGAGCGCGCGGGGTTGCCTAAATCTGTCGCCGTCACCGACAGCGAGTAGTAGTCCTTGTCCTCGCGATCGAGCGGGCTGCGCACGTAGAGTAATCCATCGGGGAAGATTCCGAATTTCGCTTCTTGATTACCTTCGGTTATCGAGTACGTCACTAGTCCGTTTAGGTTTAGGTCGGTGTCGGTGGCGGAGAGCGCGAAGAAGCGCGCGTTCACTGGTGTGGATTCCAGGAGGGATGTTTCGTAAGACGTGTGATCGAACATCGGCGTGTGATCGTTCACGTCTTCCACGGTAACGACGACGCCGTGCTTGGAGGATAATTGGGGCTCTCCGCCGTCCGTGGCCGTTACTTCTATATGTAAAACAGTGCCGGGTTCGGCTGAAACGGGCCGATTTAAATATATAACGCCGGTAGCTTCGGATATTTTAAACTGATCTTCAGGGTTATAGCTTAAATTATACGTTACGCGACTGTTTACGCCGGCATCCAGATCCCGCGCCCTCGCTAGGTAAACCTCTTGCCCGACAGCTGCGTTCTCGGGTAATTTTATATCCTCCTTTTCGCGCAAAAACAGCGGCTTGTTGTCGTTGAGATCCGAGACGGTGATGATGGCGGCGGTTTTCCCGTACGACAATCCGGATCTCGCGACGATGCTCAGGGTGTAGGAGAGGGTCTGCTCGCGGTCGATCCGGCTGGATGTCGTTATCGCACCGGTGTATTCGTCGATTTGGAAATTGTGCTTGAAATCGCCGTAGATGATGTGGTAGGTTACGGATTCCGAGCTGCGGACGCGCACCTTGCCAACCTCGCGTCCTAACTGGGGAGGTTTTTCGCCGTGATCTTCAGCGATGGTGAACTCGTAGTTGTAGTTGTCGAATTGCAATTCCTCGATGTATGATTCTTTCATGATTTCGACGATCGCGTCCTCGGGGGCGCGCTTACCTCCGTGGTCCACCGCGGAAATTTTCAAGCGGTGTATCGGTTTCGGCGAGTTTCTTAAATTCCCGCGGAGGCTTATAGTACCGGACCAAGCGTTGATGATGAAAAATCCATCGCCACCGGTTTCGAGTTTGTACGTGACCATCGCGTTCTCGCCCTCGTCCAAGTCCGCGGCGGTTACTTTTATCAGGGAAGTGCCTGTTGTCACGTCCTCGGAAACTGGTAGGAAATATTTCTGCGGGTAAAACTCGGGACTGTTATCGTTGATATCGAGGACGTTCAGGTAAACCGTGGCGGTGGATGATTGCGGGGGGATCCCTTGATCCTTCGCGATGACGTTTATCTCGTAATGCGAAATCCTTTCACGGTCCAGGCTCGTGCGTGTCGTTAATTGCCCCGTGAGTGGATCTAATGAAAACGCGTCGGGGTACCTTTGTTGCACCGAGGGGTGTAATGAATACGTAACGCTGCCATTAGTGCCTTGATCGTGATCCGCCGCTGTTAACATCGCCACCAGTGTGCGTGGAGGCGAGCTCTCGGAGAGGCTCACGTTGATTCGCGATTGCGAAAATTTCGGCGCTTCGTCGTTCTCGTCCAAAATCATCACTTTTAATTGCGTGTACGCCCATTTCGGATTCGGCCCTCCATCCCTCGCGGATATATTAAGCTCGACCGTGCCCTGAATCTCGCGGTCGAGAGCCGCGCGCGTGGTGATCAATCCAGATTCGGAATCGATGTCGAACCACTGGTGGTCGTTACCAGAAACGAACGCGTAGAATATTTGAGAGTTGACTCCCGAATCCTCATCGGTGGCGGTGATGCCGGCGGCGTAGGTACCCGGAGGCGCCAGCTCGCTCAGCACGGTCGAGTACTCGCTCTTCTCGAACACGGGTTCATGGTCATTCACGTCGTTCACGTGTATAATTAAGAAAGCCGTCGCCGTCCGCGGAGGATTCCCCTTATCAGTCGCGACAACGGTTAAATTGTACTTGCCGATTTCCTCGCGGTCCAAAACACCGTTCACTCGGACGATATCGAAACTGGGCGTGTAATCCAACCGGAAGTGATTGAGCTCGTTACCGTTCACTATTTTCACGTTAGTCTCCCCGTTCAGCCCCTCGTCTAAATCCACCACGGAAACCGCCGCCACCACCGAACCGTTCCCCGCGTTTTCATCCACCGTCGCGAACCCTGCCGTGGGTGGGAAGTACCTGAACTTAATCACCGGATCGTGATCGTTGGCATCCACTAAATTAACCGTAACGTAGGTCCTGCCGTCCTGTCTGGGAGAGCCGTGATCGCGGGCGAACACCGTAAAAACGCAGCTTTTCGGGCAATTACCTCCAGGTTTCGCGGTCTGCGGGCAATTCTGCTGCGGGCACTCCAACAATTCCGTGGTGGAAATCACGCCGGTTTCCGGATCGACCGCGAATTGCCTCTCCGTATCCGCGAGGTAGTAAGTAATCTTGGAATTATCACCTAAATCATTATCGGTGGCCATGACTTGCAGCACCGGCGTACCTGGAGGGACGCTCTCGTTGAGCGACACTATGTAATCGCTGTGATCGAATATCGGCGGATTATCATTGACGTCCAGAATGGTAACGTTGACCTGCAGAAACCCGTGCTTGGGCGGATTTCCTCCATCACGCGCGGAAATATTCAAAACATAAAATCCCTGCGTCTCCCTATCCAACTTCCCCGTGGTCTCCAGATGCAAATACGATGTCTCCCCCGTCGGATTCGCCGTCAGCGCCAACTTAAACTTATCATCCTTATTCCCCGCGATGATCCTGTAATCATCCGAAACTCCATTGATCCCAATATCCTTATCAGTAGCCGCGTCCAACAACAACCGCGTACCAGAAGCAGCACTTTCCGAAAACGAAACCGCGATTACGGATTCCGGAAACTCCGGCGCGTTATCGTTAATGTCCAAAACAACAATCCGCACCTCGATCGGGTAGGTGGGCTGGCTCGACAACACCACCAAATCGAATCGGTCATTTTTCAAACTCTCGCGATCCAAAATCGCGTTTGTTTTGATTTCCCCGCTCTCTGGATCCAGCGTGAATTCCCGCGGCGGCTCGTTAAAACGGTAGGTGAACTCCGGCTTGATCGGTATCCTCCCCACGATCGCACCCTTCGGCTGCCCCTCGAGTATCTCCAGCGTGACCCGCGTGTCCACCGCCCTCGATTGCATCTGCGTGGAGTACGAAGATTCCGGCGTCGAGCGTTTCCGTCCGGGGCCCGGTCCGGGCCCTCGCGCCCCCGCTATCAGCACCGTCCCCACCGCCAATAGCCAGCACAGTGAACCCCACATTATCAAAAATCACAAAAATCCCACGGGGTGCGACGATAACATTATTACTAGGAACGATTTTTTTTCACTACGCGCGACACGTGTATTAGAAAGACGGGCGCTCTAACATTCCAGGGCCCCTTCGCCCCGTCCAGGAACTCGTCCAGCCTCTGGAGGTGTTCTCCTCTCTCTCTTCTCCTCCTCTACGCCGCCGTCCGCATCTCGCTCTCGCTCTCGCTCTTTCGGCCCGACGACTGGTATGCAATATGGCCGGCCCGTACCAGATCAACTCTTTTCCCCTACAAAAAGCACACCTTCATTAACAACAAAGCAAAAACACGCCGCCACCCTTAAACAAACAAAAACGCACCCCTTGACACTGTAATCGCCGGGTAATCCAATCGCACTCGCACTTAAAAAATCATCTCTTCGGCGCGCACTGTAAACAATTCCAATTCGAATTTCCGCAATCAAACAACCGCACCGGCGTACCTTTTTTTTTAAGACCTGACCGGACCGCGCGCGTAGCTCAACTGAAGACAATTCCTCCGCGCGGTATTTACCTGGGGAGGAGTTGGTGCCCAGAACCAATGGTAACAAGACGACGTTGCCAGTTTACCTACCTGTTCGACCTAAACATAAACAATATTTATGACGATGTCAGATGGACCAGCTTTTGATCGTAAATCTATTCCACGTTCCATTTCTCCGGCCGCCTCACTCACCTCGCCCGAAATTATCGTACCCCATTTTTTTTTGTACTCCTCGTCTTAAAATATATAAATGTCTATGAAATCGTAATTACATACTTAATATTTAATAGTCCGTTTGTGCACGGTCGAATGAACAGGCGACCGACGTTTCTGACTGATTGTTGTTTGTTGCGACGCTTTTTTTACGGCTTCATTTGTAATCGCGCGCTCCAAGAAAATGCTCCGGCGCATTTCAAATCGGGAATTCGATACGGATTTATCGTAATTATTACATTTGTCATATTTAATTATTAAATATTAGAAATCGTTTCGAATATAAATTCTAATTAATCTCAGTCGTATTATAATTTTTACTTTTATCAATTACCTGGTTTGAAATGAATTTGAAGGATTGTGATCGTAACCATTCTTTGAATTATTGATTTAACACATTTCATTCGTATTCTCAATTGGAATCACTTTTTAAGGTAGTTGTGATTTTTTTTTTTAATTAAAGATGCAAACAAGCAAAAATTTGGGTAAGGTTTAGAATTGTGAAAAAATATACGGAGTATTCAGAAAATTCTGAAAATTAACCAATTTGCAGTTGTATTATTGATTTAACACAATTCATCCGTTTTCTCAATTGGAATCACTTTTTAAGAAAATTGTGATTTTTTTAAATTAAAGATGCAAAAAAGCAAAAATTTGGGTAAGGTTTATAACTGTGAAAAAAATATACAGGGTATTCACAAAATTCCAAAAATTAACCAATTTGCAGATGTATTATTGATTCAAAACAATTCATTCGTTTTCTCAATTGGAATCACTTTTTAAGGTAGGTGTGATTTTTTTTAATTAAAGATGCAAAAAAGCAAAAATTTGGGTAAGGTTTAGAATTGTGAAAAAATATACAGAGTATTCAGAAAATTCTGAAAATTAACCAATTTACAGATGTATTATTGATTCAAAACAATTCATTCGTTTTCTCAATTGGAATCACTTTCTAAGGTAGTTGTGATTTTTTTAAATTAAAGATGCAAAAAAGCAAAAATTTGGGTAAGGTTTAGAATTCTGAAAAAATATACAGAGTTTTCAAAAAATTCTGAAAATTAACCAATTTGCAGATGTATTATTGATTTAACACAATTCATCTGTTTTCTCAATTGGAATCACTTTTTAAGGTAGTTGTGATTTTTTTAAATTAAAGATGCAAAAAAGCAAAAATTTGGGTTAGGTTCAGAATTGTTAATAAAATATACGGAGTTTTCAGAAAATTCTGAAAATTAACCAATTTATAGATGTATTATTGATTTAACACAATTCATTCGTTTTCCCGATTGGAATCACTTTTTAAGGTAGTTGTGATTTTTTTAAATTAAAGATGCAAAAAACAATAATTTGGGTAAGGTTTAGAATTGTGAAAAAATCTTCAGAGTATTTAGAAAATTCTGACAATTAACTAATTTACAGATGTATTATTGATTTAACACAATTCATTCATTTTCTCGATTGGAATCACTTTTTAAGGTAGTTGTGATTTTTTTAAATCAATGATGCAAAAAAACAAACATTTGGGTAAGGTTTAGAATTGTTAAAAAAATATACAGAGTATTCAGAAAATTCTGAAAATTAACCAGTTTGCAGATGTATCATTGATTTAACACAATTCATCCGTTCTCTCAATTGGAATCACTTTTTAAGGTAGTTGTGATTTTTTAAAATTAAAGATGCAAAAAACAAACATTTGGGTAAGGTTTAGAATTGTTAAAAAAATATACGGAGTATTCAGAAAATTCTGAAAATTAACCAATTTATAGATGTAATATTGATTTAACACAATTCATTCGTTTTCTTAATTGGAATCACTTTTTAAGGTGGTTGTGATTTTTTTAAATCAATGATGCAAAAAAACAAACATTTGGGTAAGGTTTAGAATTGTTAAAAAAATATACGGAGTATTTAGAAAATTCTGAAAATTAACCAATTTACAGATGTATTATTGATTTAACACAATTCATCCGTTTTCTCAATTGGAATCACTTTTTAAGAAAGTTGTGATTTTTTTTAATTAAAGATGCAAAAAAGCAAAAATTTGGGTAAGGTTTAGAATTGTGAAAAAATATACGGAGTATTCAGAAAATTCTGAAAATTAACCAATTTGCAGATGTATCATTGATTTAACACAATTCATCCGTTTTCTCGATTGGAATCACTTTTTAAGGTAGTTGTGATTTTTTTTAATTAAAGATGCAAATAAGAAAAAAATTGGGTAAGGTTAAGAATTGTGAAAAAATATACAGAGTATTCAGAAAAGTCTGAAAATTAACCAATTTACAGATATATTATTGATTTAACACAATTCATCCGTTTTCTCAATTGGAATCACTTTTTAAGGCAGTTGTGATTTTTTTAAATTAAAAATGCGAAAAAGCAAAAATTTGGGTAAGGTTTAGAATTGTGAAAAAATATACGGAGTATTCAGAAAATTCTGAAAATTAACCAATTTGCAGATGTATTATTGATTTAACACAATTCATCCATTTTCTCAACTGGAATCACTTTTTAAGGTAGTTGTGATTTTTTTGAATTAAAGATGTAAAAAAACAAAAATTTGGGTAAAGTTCAGAATTGTGAAAAAATATACAGGGTATTCAGAAAATTTTGAAAATTAACCAATTTGCAGATGTATTATTGATTTAATACAATTCACACAAAAACAATTCAACACAAAACTTTCATCTCGCGATTAGAAAAATTCTAAAAAAATTATCACAAGCACAATTCGTTTCAAAATTTCAAAATCTACCCAGAAAGAATGTATTTTCAACATTCTGAGAAACAGTTGACATACCTTGGCTGGAAACAAAATTGCAACACTTTAAACTGGAATTTGAGGAAGCAAAACTTTCATCTCGCGATTAGAAAAATTCTAAAAAAATTATCACAATCGCAATTCGCTTCAAAATTTCTAAATCTACCCGGAAATAATGTATTTTCAACATTCTGAGAAACAGTTGACGTACCTTGGCGGGAAACAAAATTGCAACACTTTAAACTGGAATTTGAGGAAGCAAAACTTTCATCTCCCGATTAGAAAAATTGTAAAAAAAATATCACAAGCGCAATTCATTTCAAAATTTCTGAATCTACCCAGAAGGAATGTATTTTCAACATTCTGAAAAACAGTTGACATATCTTGGCTGGAAACAAAATTGCAACACTTTAAACTTGAATTTGAGAAAGCAAAACTTTCATCTCGCGATTAGAAAAATTCTAAAAAAATTACCCCAAGCGGAATTCGTTTCAAAATTTCTAAATCTACCCAGAGGGAATGTATTTTCAACATTCTGAGAAATAGTTGACGTACCTTGGCTGGAATTTCAATAATTTCGGCGACTTGAAAAAAATACAAAAACAATTGCCATCGACTTGAAATTTTCCAAAATTTCTCCTAATTCATTCGAGATATTGATTCTGTGAAAAACTCCATACATCACACATCACTAGATTCTGTAACAATTGCATGTCATTCGAGCGTGGATTTGTGAAAAATTTTAATAATTTCGGCGACTTGAAAAAAATACAAAAACAATTGCCATCGACTTGAAATATTCCAAAATTACTCCAAATTCATTCGAGATATTGATTCTGTGAAAAACTCCATACATCACATCACCAGATTTTGTAACAATTGCATGCCATTCGAGCGGAGATTTGTGAAAAATTTCAATAATTTCGGCGACTTGAAAAAAATACAAAAACAATTGCCATCGACTTGAAATTTTTCAAAATTACACAAAATTAATTCGAGATATTGATTCTGTAAAAAACTCCATACATCACATCACCAGATTTTGTAACAATTGCATGTCATTGGAGCGTGGATTTGTGAAAAATTTAAATAATTTCGGCGACTTGAAAAAAAATACAAAAACAATTGCCATCGACTTGAAATATTCCAAAATTACTCCAAATTCATTCGAGATATTGATTCTGTGAAAAACTCCATATATCACATCACCAGATCTTGTAACAATTACACGTCATTGGAGCGTGGATTTGTGAAAAATTTTAATAATTTCGGCGACATGAAAAAAATACAAAAACAATTGCCATCGACTTGAAATATTCCAAAATTACTCCAAATTCATTCAAGATATTGATTGGGTGAAAAACTCCATACATCACATCACTAGATTTTGTAGCAATTCCATGTGATTAGAGCGTGGATTTGTGAAAAAATTCAATAATTTCAGCGACTTGAAAAAAATACAAAAACAATTGCCATCGACTTGAAATTTTCCAAAATTACTCAAAATTCATTCGAGATATTGATTCTGTAAAAAACTCCATACATCACATCACTAGATTTTGTAACAATTGCATGTGATTAGAGCATGGATTTGTGAAAAATTTCAATAATTTCGGCGACTAGAAAAAAATACAAAAACAATTGCCATCGACTTGCAATATTCCAAAATTACTCCAAATTCATTCGAGATATTGATTCTGTGAAAAACACCATACATCACATCACTAGATTTTGTAACAATTGCATGTGATTAGAGCGTGGATTTGTGAAAAAATTCAATAATTTCGGTGACTTGAAAAAAATACAAGAACAATTGCAATCGACTTGAAATATTTCAAAATTACTCCAAATTCACTCGAGAAATTGATTCTGTGAAAAACTCCATACATTACATCACAAGATTTTGTAACAATTGCATGTCATTCGAGCGGGGATTTGTGAAAAATTTCAATAATTTCGGCGACTTGAAAAAAATACAAAAACAATTGCCATCGACTTGGAATATTCCAAAATTACTCCAAATTCATTCGAGATATTGATTCTGTGAAAAACACCATACATCACATCACTAGATTTTGTAACCATTGCATGTGATTAGAGCGTGGATTTGTGAAAAAATTCAATAATTTCGGTGACTTGAAAAAAATACAAGAACAATTGCAATCGACTTGAAATATTCCAAAATTACTCCAAATTTACTCGAGAAATTGATTCTGTGAAAAACTCCATACATCACATCACCAGATTTTGTAACGATTGCATGTCATTTGGGCGTGGATTTGTGAAAAATTTCAATAATTTCGGCGACTTGAAAAAAATACAAAAACAATTGCCATCGACTTGAAATATTCCAAAATTACTCCAAATTTACTCGAGATATTGATTCTGTGAAAAACTCCATACATCACATTACTAGATTTTGTAACAATTCCATGTGATTAGAGCGTGGATTTGTGAAAAATTTCAATAATTTCGGCGACTAGAAAAACATACAAAAACAATTGCCATCGACTTGAAATTTTCCAAAATTACTCAAAATTCATTCGAGATATTGATTCTGTGAAAAACTCCATACATCACCTCAACGTATTGATAGGTAGGCAACCATTCTTACTCATTTTTTATTTAATTGGCAAAATTGTGTTATTAATAAAAATGTATTATACATTTGCTTGTAATTGTTTGTATTGATAACAATATAAGGTCGGGGTAAATAGGTCACAGGGGTAACAATATTGAAAAAGTTAGGAACCACTGTACTAGAAGAACATAAAATGTAATTTGTAACTCTGACTTTATAGACTTCTCCGCATTCGCTCGGCAGTAAACGGCCATTAAACTTCCAGATTATGTACTTGTTACGTAAATAATAGGTATTTAAGTATAACAACAAGGTTTAATAAAATGTTGATGTAATACAATGTTAAATCAGCCAATTAGTTTAAATGGTCATATAAATCCGACTCCGTAATATAATTGTTGCGTCCACCAATGCCTTAACGAATTTAATTAAACCTTCAAAGCTGTAAGTTTTATATTTTTGGCATTGCCCATTTTTTTTTTATTCGTTTTGTATTTTTACCTCTTTCCATATAATTATTATATTAAAAATCAGGTTTTGGCCGCACGCATTATTAAGCGTGGCGGGGGGTTGAATCCTCACATGCTCCTTCGCTCTCTCCAGGTAAAATATTTGAATAAAGAAACGGCGTTTAATTACGTGCCATGCCGCGAAATCAAAAGCACAGGTAGACTTTTCTACGAAACGGTAAGAAACGGTGGGAATCGTCTTTGTAAAGATGGAAATAAACAAAAAGGAAAACGGATATGTTATTATGCATTTGTATACATCAGTCTCGTGTAAGTATTGCCCTTGATTCAGATATTATTATAATCTAAAATAATTTGCCAATTGTTGAGTAATTAATAGGTTTACATTTCATTTTTAATTTAACTGTTTAAAAGGTTAAAGTGTTTACATTTATTGTTTTTTTATAAATATTGATACTAGTGGTATCCCACAGGGTTCTAATTTGAGCCCACTAATATTTATAATTTTTATGAACGAGTTGACAATAAAAAAACCTGATTTCAAAAATGAAGAAAACAATATAGGTTACCGTTAAAAAACTGGTTGTACACCATCGCGCTTAGCATAGCAAAATTAAGGATTAATAATTTTTTTTTTTTTTTTTTAATAATAATCGTTTATTGCCCTCCTTAGAGGAATACAATGGGCCAGCGACCTAAGTCTTTCAGCCAGTAAGGATTAATATTTTTCCGTAAATCCAAAAACCCGTTTTATTTCTAGTAAAAATTCACAGGGTATGTTCTTGACATCTCTTCTCTTTGTCCCCACGTAAATTCAGTAGATGTGAGCAAATATTTCCCATCTATAGAGAAACTAATTTTCGGTAGAAAAAAAAAATGTTAAATATCATAATTGAAGAATTAGTAATCTAAATATCTTAAGCACCAATTTATGTAGAAAACAACTCATAACTTATTCATGGGTTTCTGATCGCTCTTCGCGGGATTTTGCCTTTCAGATTAAAGCGTGGCTTAAATATGTATGCGCGGCTTAATGCAACAGCACCTGCCATCTGTTGAAACTATGCGGAAGCATCACGAACAATACGGATTTATACGTTCCCATGGACGAATTAATGAAAGCAAATACAACATGCCTGATTATTCAGTTTCATTATAAAATCGCTTGTATTTACGTTATAATTAATTTCATTGTATTATTTAATATCTACTTACATTTTTTTTTAATTGACATTGACATTACAGTAAAATTAAGCATTGCAGAGCTTAAATTGATTAAATATCTTTGTTTTATTGTCAAAGAGCATAAATTTAAAAAAAAAAACATGAACTATAAATTTGGTTAAATAAACTAAATTCTAACCACAAAGATATTTCAATTCTGTCCAATAAATAAAACTGTAAATTAAAGAAGAAAAAAAAATATCTAAACGTTTCACCTTACACATTTTTTGTGGATGTTTTTTCTTCCTCGATTCTCGACCCTAGCGTCCCCGTAACAATTGATGTCTATCGGAAGGGTGTTTTATAGGTCCGAAAAGCACACAGGTAGTTGCCGGCGGGGGATCTACGCTCAAACAGGTATAACAAGATAAGGGCGTACCTTCTCTTACGTGTCACTTCCCCGAGTGAACACAATGTATTAGAGTACCTATATTTTTTTTAATGTTTCCATTTTTTTTTTTGAAATGTGTCAGCCAGTTGGGATTTTATAGATTCTTCAACTGCGGGGAGTCCAATAGAATTTTCATATTGGATGTTACTTTTTTTTTCTTTCTCGAGAGTTAACGGTTATTAGGAATTCTTGTAGATATTAATTCATCTACTAGAATTCTTGATAATCATTCAGTCTCGGGAAAGAAAAGAAAATAACATTCAACATGAAAATATTAAGATATATTTTACACGAAAGCGGACGTCAATAACCAGTTGTATTTATTAAACTAAAATAAATAATTTGTTGGTGAGGCTGTTGGTTGGTTCCAATAATAATTTGGTTTGCATTACATCTTCTTTTATATCGTGTACAACTTTACGGGTCCGGAAAATTCATCACAGAAAATTCATCGCAGAAAATTATTCCCAGGAAATTCATCGCAAATAATTAAACTCAGAAAATTCATTACAGAGTAAGTAAGTAAGTAAATAGTATTTATTTCCAAGATAAACGTATACATTCATGGGTGGAGCTGATTTAGACTAACTTAGTGGTACTTATTCTAAGTTGGTGTAATTAGATAAAAAAATTAATCGCATAAAATTCATCGCAAAAAATTAATCTCAGCAAATTCATCGCAAAAATTTAATCTCAGAAAATTCACCGCAAAGAATGAATCGCAGAAAATTCATCGCAGAAAATTCATTGCAAAAAATTCATTGCAAAAAAATTAATCTCACAAATTAAACGCAGAAAATTTATCGCAAAAATTATTCGCAAAAAATTTACCGCAAAAAATTCATCGCAGGAAACTAATTGCAAAAAATTGATCTCAGAAAATTAATCCCAGGAATTTCATCGCAAAAAAAAATAATCT
The DNA here is from genome assembly GCA_910593695.2 of Ocypus olens. Lineage (NCBI taxonomy): Eukaryota > Metazoa > Arthropoda > Insecta > Coleoptera > Staphylinidae > Ocypus > Ocypus olens. The sequence continues at coordinate 38,798,948 of OU343063.1, read as the reverse complement.
CAGAAAATTCATGGAAAAAAATTAATCGCAGAAAATTATTCGCAGAAAATTAATTGCAAAAAATTGATCTCAGAAAATTAATCGCAGAAATTTCATCGCAAAAATTAATCTCAGAAAATTCATCGCAAAAAATTAATAGCAGAAAATTCAGGCAGAAAATTGATCTCAGAAAATGATTCGCAGAAAATTTACCGCAGAAAATTCACCGCAGAAAGTTAATTGCAAAAAATTCATTGCAAAAAATTGATCTCAGAAAATTAATCCCAGAAATTTCATCGCAAAAAATTAATCACAGAAAATTCATCGCAGAAAATTAATTGCAAAAAATTTATTGAAAAAAATTGATCTCATAAAATTAATAGCAGAAAATTCATCACAAAAAAATCATCGCAGAAATTTCATCACAAAAAATGAATCTCAGAAAATTCATTGCAAAAAAGTAATCGCAGAAAATTCAGGTAGAAAATTTATCGCAGAAAATTAATTGCAAAAAATTCATGGCAAAAATTATTCGCAGAAAATTTACAGCAGAAAATTCATCGCAGAAAATTAATTGCAAAAAATTCATTGCAAAAATTTGATCTCAAAAAATTAATCGCGGAAATTTCATCGCAAAAAAATAATCTCAGAAAATTCATGAGAAAAAATTAATCGCAGAAAATTAATCGAGAAAATTCATTGCAAAAATTGATCTCAGAAAATTAATTGCAGACATTCATCGCAAAAAATTAATCGCAGAAAATTCACCCCAGAAAATTCATCGCAAAAAATTAATTGCAGAAAATTCACCGCAGAAAATACATCGCAAAAAAAATAATCTCAGAAAATTCACCGCAGAAAATATCGCAGAAAATTCACCGCAGAAAATACATCGCAAAAAATTAAGTGCAGACAATTCATCGCAGAAAATTCATTGCAAAAAATACATCGCAAGAAAATTAATCTCACAAAATTAATCGCAGAAAATACATCGCAAAAAATTAATCGCAGAAAATTAATCGCAGAAAATTCATCGCAGAAAATTCACCGTAGAAATTTCATCGCAGAAAATACATTACAAAAAAATTAATCACAGAAAATTCACCGCAGAAAATCCATCGCAGAAAATACATCGCAAAAATTAATTGCAGAAAATTAATCGCAAAAAATTAATCGCAGAAAATTCACCGCAGAAAATAAATCGCAGAAAATACATCGCAAAAAAATTTAACTCAGAAAATGAATCGCAGAACATTCATTGCAAAAAAATCATTGCAAAAAATTGTCTCAAAAAATTAATCACAGAAATTTCATCGCAAAAAATTAATCGCAGAAAATTCACCGCAGAAAATTCATCGCAGAAAATACATCGCAAAAAAATTAGTCTCAGAAAATTAATCGCAGAAAATACATCGCAAAAATTCATCGCAGAAAATACATTACAAAACCATTAATCACAAAAAATTCAACGCAGAAAATTCATCGCATAAAATACATCGCAAAAATTAATCACAGAAAATTCACCGCCGAAAAATCAGTCGCAAAAAATTAATCGCAGAAAATTAATCGCAGAACATTCATTGCAAAAAAATAATTGCAAAAAATTGTCTCAGAAAATTAATCACAGAAATTTCATCGCAAAAAATTAATCGTAGAAAATTCACCGCAAAAAATACATCGCAAAAAAATAATCTCAGAAAATTCATCGCAGAAAATTTATCGCAAAAATTAATCGCAGAAAATTTACCCCAGAAAATACATCGCAAAAAAATTAATCTCAGAAAATTCATCGCAGAAAATACACTGCAAAAAATTAATCTCAGAAATTTCATCGCAAAAAATTAATCGCAGAAAATTCATCGCAAAAAATTAATCGCAGAAAATTCATTGCAAAAAATACATCGCAAAAAAATAATTTCAGAAAATTCATCGCAGAAAATACATCGCAAAAAATTAATCTTATAAATTTCATCGCAGAAAATTCATAGCAAAAAATTAATCTCAGAAAATTCATCGCTCAAAATACATCGCAAAAATTTATTCTCAAAAATTTCATCTCAGAAAATTCATCGCAAAAAATACATTGCAAAAAAATAATGTCAGAAAATTAATCGCAGAAAATACATCGCAAAAAATTAATTGCAGAAAATTCACCGCAGAAAATACATCGCAAAAAATTAATCGCAAAAAATTAATCGCAGAAATTTCACCGCAGAAAATTCATCGCAAGGAAAAATCAACGCGTTTTATTTAGTCAGAAATGAATATTTTCAGAAGGTGAATATTCCTGCGGTGTAATTTCTCCCTATAAATTTTCTTATGATGAATTTTCTTGCTGTGTTTATTTTCTCGAGATGAATTTTTTCCCGATGAATTTTCAACAAAAGGAATATTAAGCGCCAAAAACTGGGGGTCCTAATAATTCGAATCTTCGCAACTTCGAAGTTTCGAAGAATCCAAAGAAACGAAGACAACTTCAAATATCGAAGTTTTCGAATTTTTCGAAGATTCGAAGTACGAAGTTGCAGAGTTTTTGAATTTTTCGAAGATTCGAAGTATCCAAGTTGCAGAGTTTTTGAATTTTTCGAAGAATCGCAGTTTTAAAGTTTCGAAGTTTTCGAATTTTTCAATCTCAAAATATTTAACTATTAGGGATTTCAACTTTTAAGTAATTAAAAAAAAAAATCCTCGAAAACCCAAGACGAAACGAAACTTTAGGTACGCATGCTGAGTTGCTGTAATAATAAATTCAAATCAAACTAATGTATCGGCAACTTAAGAAGCAATAACACATCTTGCAAAATTAATCGTTTTTGTTAGTTTTGAAATAATAATAATGATATAAATTAACTTTTTCATTTGTAATTATTCGCGAAATGAGACCTCGAAACTTAGAAAATTCTTCAATACTTCGATACTTCGATACCCCAATACTTCGATACTACGGTACCCCAATACTTCGGTACCCAATACTTCGATACTTCAAATCTTCGGAACTTCAAATCATCGAAACTCAAAATCTATAAAACTTCGCAACTTCGAAACTTCGAAACTTCAATCTTCGAAGATTTTGTATTTGCATTTCTTCGAATCTTCGAAGCTTCGAACCTTCGAAATTGGAAATCTTCCTGTCGGGTCTTGACATTCCCTTGAGCCAGAATCTATTGAATAAGTCCTTAACACATACATTACTATTCATTGACGCGATTTCCAAAAATTTACATATGAATAGTGTAAAAGTTTGTACTCGCAATTCTTGTGGCACAATTTGAATACAGGAGATTATATAATAAATGAAACGTCATATATAACAAGAATAAAGGCAGCCATTAAAGTAATTTCGGCACCAAAATTACCACTACCACCAATTTGTCGCGACCTTTTGAGTTGTCAAAAATGGACATTCCACGATTAGGCAGATTTATCGGCCGAAGTTTTCCATTTATTTTCGGACGGAAGGGACTTTAATGAGCAAAAAGGAGAACGGGGCACAAGGGTTATTATTAAGCCGGAATATATTCAGCGGTTATTAATTTACCATTATAGAACCATTACAGTACCAACGGCCGTTCGCACGGTTTTTAACCTGGACGAGCGCAACACCTACGGGCGGTTTTAGTGCACTATGATTGCATTAAGATATTAACTTGTCATCTCGAAACATGTGTGACTGTCTCGTGCATTATTAATCCTTTCTTGTGGAAATTGCCTCCATTTATTATCAGGCCCTGTATTAAACTTCATTTCATAAGAGGCCAAATTGTTTATGATAAAGGATAATGCCGCACGCGCATATATTCGTGTATAAGTCTGACGTGAAGAATTGAGGGCACGGAAAAATAATGCTGAAAGGCGAGCACGATTATTCATCATTTTGATTAACTTGCATAATTATATTGGGTGAAATGGCTACAAAAGAGAGGACACTTCTTTCTTTCATATGCAGCTCTATAGAATCCATTTTCAATTTGTTAGGTATCCTGGTAATAGCGTCTGCAAATCAAGTTGCAAATTTATTGGCATTCGTTTCCTAATACTATAACCTCAAAAAGTCAATTATTGCTATAGTCTAATTTCTTCCTGCGCGCCCAGAGGATCACAATTGTGATTACTTGAGCCATGTCAAAGCATGGTTCACTAACTGGGGTCAATCGGCGGATAACGGTATCACGCCGGCAGGGTCACTAACTGGGGTCAATCGGCGGATAAGTCCGCCACAAAACCACATCGTTCTATTCTTCTTTCGTAATGTGTAGATATTGATTATCTTTATTTTATTTTATTTATTATGTATATACGGGAAACCCCTTTTACAAAAATTATAACACAAAATACAAAATAGACGTCATTCTTAAAACTGATAATTAACAATAAAATTAAAAAAATGCTATTAATTAATTAATTAATCTTGAATGATTTGTTTTTCTTTTTGTATACAATTTATTTTTAGGAAATATTCAACCGTTATGAAGGTTATCAATTACATGTAGGTTCCTACGGTGGTCAAGGGTGTCAGGTTGGTGAACCAGAGGGTATTCCCCAGGGCGTTTTTTTACGGGAACTCAACCCTTCAAAATAACACAACGGAAGTCCGCATTTTTTGTGTTTAAGTGACATAAACAATCAGGTCAACGCGTTTTTCTTCGTTAGAAAAGTGCATTTAAAAAAAGTAATATAGTTAATGCCAAAACTGTCATCAGTTGTCAAAATTATGGTACGTCTCAAAGTCAATGCCTACTCTTCAATTTTTACAAATTATCAAATAACTCCAACAGCAAACGATTTAGTGACGGGTGTGACACATCATTAGTTTTGGGTGGTGAAAAGCTATTCAAAAATTAAATAAAAAATCAAGGCCTGTATTAAAAAATGTATCTAAATAACGAAACTTCGTATTTGAAAAATAATAGTTATTTAAGCAACAAGGAACGTAAGGACGTATTAACGTTAATTGTCATTACGTTCCGTGTTGCTTATTAATTTTTTTCCGCTATAGGAAATATAATACTTAAAAAAGATCAAAAAATATTCTAAAAAACGGTTTGTAACATTTGGGATTAAAATTTTATAGTCACCTATGCGTCCTATGGTAACCCAGCAACCGAGAAAACAATGTCGAATTGTATTTGTTTGTGTCAATCCAGTGACAGTTTTTGCGGGCATGGATGCAAACGAAGCTGCGAATATTGCGTGTTAGAACCTGTTACCGACAAAATCGAAAAGGAATGTGCCCTGTTACGACTCTTTTAAGCAGTGGTTATGTAAAAAGGATGCCGATGCTATAGGTATAGACGAAAATGTGTTGCTCGCTTATACGTTTCTGTTCATTATTTTCCTAGGTCTGTAAGTAAAAAATTAAGTCCCGTCGTCACACGTATGTTATCAGCCACTTACGGTACCTGTAACTATGGATGCAATGCTTATTTACGTTGTCGCTAGCGGAAAAAATTATTTTCTGGAAGAGCTTAAAAAAGTGTCTCAAGAAAGTGATTTTTATTTTTCAAAATAACCTGTAGTAAAGCAGTGAAAAAATAAAAACCAAAATTGAGTTTTTCGGTTTTTTCGAATATCTCGGAAGTAGTCAGAATATATTAAATTGCTTTTTAACAAATTATTTAGTATTAAAATGCGCAACATTGCCTTCATTTTACCAACTCTCTATCTCTTATAGTTACTGAGATGACAATGCTAATGTATCTTGCCTTTATTTACCCAACTCTCTGTTATAATTACTGAGATGACAATGCTAATGCATCGAATTTTTATCACCCTGTAAAAAAGTTGATAACTATAAATCGTTAGTCTTGTGCATTTTATTTTATTTATAGAAACTATAGTTGTGTGGATGAAAGCAGTGGCGGACTGGCAACATTTTTCTGTGCGAAATTAAGTTAAAATAACAAATTCAAACTTTTTTTAAATCCGAAGATTTTAAATACGCGATTTTGATTTTTGAAATAGCACAACCTCCAAACGCATTTAAAGTCAAAATGTGGCGAATTTTGTGCAATTTAAAAAACTGGCTAACAGATTTTTTCCTGAAATTAACACGAAACGTCAAAATTGTACGTTTTCTAAGACCGAAGATTTCAAATTCGCGATTTTGATTTTTGAAATTGCACAACTACAAAACGCGCTGTACCATTTTGATGATTTTGACGCCAAAATGTGGAAAATTTAGTGCAATTTGAAAACTGGTAAATAATTCTGTTCGTGAAATTAACGCTAAACATCAAAATTGCACGTTTTTAAAGTCCAAGTATTAAAAATAGGGAGTTTAATTTTTCAAATTGCACAACTGCAAATCGCGTTGTCTGATTTTGATGTTTCTAAAGTTAAAATGTGGCAAATTTTGTGTAATTTAAAAATTGATTAAAACAGTTTTCGTGCAATTAACGCAAAATGACAAAATTGCACTTTTTCAAAGTCCAAATATTAAAAATTGCGATTTTATTTTTCTTAATTGCACAACTGCCAGTCAAGTTAATAAAAACATTTTTCGAGAAATTAACGTAAAATAACAAAATTTCACGTTTTTAAACTACCAATCGCGTTATCTAATTTAGATGCCTCTAACCGCCAAACGCATTGTCCAATTTTGAAGATTTTAACGTCCAAATGTGGAGAATTTAGTGCAATTTAAAAACTGGTTAACAGATTTTTTCGAGAAATTAACATGAAACGTCAAAATTGTACGTTTTCAAAGACCGAAAATTTCAAATTCGCAATTTTGATTTTTGAAATTGCACAACTACAAAACGCGCTGTACCATTTTGATGATTTTGAGGTCAAAATGTGAAAAATTTAGTGCAATTTGAAAACTGGTTAATAATCTTGTTCGTGAAATTAACGCTAAACGTCAAAATTGCACGTTTTTTTAAGTACAAGTATTGAAAATAGGGAGTTTAATTTTTCAAATTGCACAACTGCCAATCCCGTTGTCTGATTTTGATGTTCCTAATGTCAAAATGTGGCAAATTTTGTGTAATTTAAAGATTAATTAAAACAGTTTTCGTGAAGTTAACGCAAAATGAAAAAATTGCACGTTTTCAAAGTCAAAATATTAAAAATTGCGATTTTATTTTTTTTTAATTGCACAACTGCCAGTCATGTTGATAAAAACATTTTACAGAAATTAACGCAAAATGACAAAATTGCACGTTTTTAAAATCCAAATATTAAAATTTGCGATTTTAATTTTACAAATTGCACAACTACCAATCGCGTTATCTGATTTAGATGCGTCTAACCGCAAAATATAGCAAATTCAGTGTAATTTCAATATTTATTTAAACATATTTCATGAATGTAACGCAAAATGACAAAAATATCACTATTTTAAAGTTCGAAGATTTTAAATTCCCAACTTTGATTTTTGAAATTGCACAACTGCCAAACGCGCTGCACGATTTTAATGATTTTGCCGTCAAAATGTGGAAAATTTAGTTCAATTTAAAAACTGGTTAATAATTTTGTTTGTGAAATTAACGTCAAAATTATTATTATAATAAAATATTAAAATTTGCGATTTTAGTTTTTCAAACTGCACAACTGCCAATCGCGTTGTCCGATTTAGATGTTTCTAACGTCAAAAATGCCAAATTTAGTGTAATTTCAAAATTGATTAAAACATTTTTCATGAATTTAACGCAAAATGACAAAAATATCACTATTTTAAACTTCGAAGATTTTCAATTCCCAACTTTGATTTTTGAAATTGCATAACTGCCAAACGCGATTTTGACGAGTCCACGTCACAATGTGAAAAATTTAGAGCAATTTGAAAAGCGGTTAATAAATTTCTTTGTAAAATTAACACAAAACGTCAAAATTACACGTTTGTGCAAAGATTAAAAATTGCTGTTTTGATTTCTTAAATTGCACAACTTTACAACGCGTTGTTCGCATTTGATGATTCTAACGTCAATATTTAGAGAATTTAATGTAATTTTTAAAACGGGTCACAAAAATATTCTCGTGAAATTAACATAAAATGCAAAAATCTCACTTTTTTTAAAGTTCGAAGATTTCAAATTCGCGATTTTGATTTTTGAGATTGCTCCACTGCCAAACGCGCTGTACGATGATTTTGATGTCAAAATGAGTAACATTTAGTGCAATTTGAAAACTGGTTAATAATTTTGTTCGTGAAATTAACGCTAAAAGTCAAAATTGCACATTTTTAAAGTCCAAATATTAAAAATAGAGATTTTAATTTTTCAAATTGCACAACTGCCAATCCCGTTGTCTGATTTTGATGTTTCTAGCGGTAAAATATGGCAAATTTAGTGTCATTTAAAAATTAATTAAAACATTTTTTGTGAAATTAACGCAAAATGACAAAATTGCACGTTTTCAAAGTCCAAATATTAAAAATTGCGATTTAATGTTTCAAACTGCACAACTGCCAATAGCGTGGTCGGATTTTGATGTTTCTAACATCAAAACATGGCAACTTGTAATTTGAAAACTGATTCAAATTTTTCGTGAAATTAACGCTACTGCAGCACTGAGTGATCATGCCAGGGTTATAGTATATCAATATAAATTCTCGTTAATTGTTGACGAATTTTTGAAAATAATTCACACGTTATATTTTTGTCCGTGGAATCACGATTATTATATTGACAATGGGACCTTTATTACGATTTTCCCGAATAGAGTTTATAGGCGTAATGTATTTGTGATTGTTAACCGTGTGAAATAAAATTCATTCCGTTTACAAATAGTTGCATTTATGCGTGATAAACACGATCAACAAGAAACGCAACAAGTGTTACAGTAAATTATGAGCTACGCCATCGCATTATAAAAATATTTAAATTCCTCTAATATCCTAAAGAGCCAACTTTATCTATCGTCCATCCTGGCATTACATAATCCGCAATGGCGTCTCTTGATACCAGAGAGTACTTCCTGGTCTCGAGTCGTGTACTTAGGCCAATTACAATGAATTACACGTGCACAGCTGAATTTCCGAGGCGCCTGAGGATGGCATGACAATGCACCTGTGAATTTGCGATCGTAAAATTAACGGCGGCCAATAAATAGGACGGGGACGGGCCCCACAAAAGCGGCGAAAAACGTAAACAAGATTTTACTATATTGGTTTTGTCGGGCCTGCAACGGGAACAGGAGGATTTACTCGTCTCTTGGGCAAGAACTGATGTTTTTTTGCCGAAAGCAAAGCTCTTATCGGCATGCAAATATTTACAGAGATGGATGCGTTAATTGGTCGGGCTTGCAGGCTTGGTACCTTGGGTGGTATTAAACACTATCCGTCATGGGACAGGAAGCTGTAAATATTGATGTATGGTAAAGTATCCTGAGGAGTTATTAGCTGTTGCACGAGACAATTATAACTGAATAAGGTAAGTTCTGTGTTCATTACGTTTATAGCGACATCTTTAATTAAAATAATGACCTTATATGCTTAGGTGCAATGAGAGATGTATCATTGTTTGATTAAATCATACAGATTTCCTGTAATAAACTCACCGATGCGTTGGACCAAAAAAAATGCACGAATATGAAAAAGCTCTAGATAAATCGGTTAAGGTAAACACCCACTTCATTTTTTTTTTCAAAAGCTCCTCAGTTCTTCAGATTGTTAAATAAAGCTGAAATTAAACTTTTAATTTAAAAATCCGTATTAAAGTTCTAAATACAGCGCCCACAGTCAGACAAATGAAATTGAAATGTAACAAGGCACACAGACATTTTTCAAAAATAGTGAGAATTGGACCTTTCGAATAATCACGAAAAATATTCTAATTTCAATCATTAATTGAGTATTAAGGATTGTTTTAACAATCCTGAATATTAAAAATATTTCATCACGAGAACCAAATTCAACAAACGTTTTTGGGGATCGATTTGGAAGTTTACAAAATTTTTACTAATACATATTGTACTATTGTTCAAAACTCAAAAGCGGGAGAAAACGAAAAGTTACGTTTTTTTTTAATCGGGAACTAGTTTTGTGCGTGTACATTCTATTTTGATACAATTATAATAACGGCCTTCTCGTGCCTCTGTAACATTACAGAAGGTTGCATAGATATTATCGAGAAATGGCCGCGAGGTGTCGCGCACAATGGAACCGAAGCGGCGCGATAAAATCGTCGCTGGAAGGAAGGAATACCAACGCACACAACACACTATTTTCTATTCAAACTCGAAGCAATCCAACAATCCGACGATACAGTACAGCCGCATATGGGGGCAAAGAATTGGAACTCGCGATCTGGTGTTCTCTAAGAATTATTCATCGAATACCAAACGATTGATTTATAAAAATCATTAATATAGGAGGCTGAACGACCTCTGGTCTAGAGATGGGCTAAACTGCTACTTTTGAATCACGTTCCTACCTGTGATTGCTACTTTATAATATCAGTGATTTTAAACTGTTAGTAAACGTCGTAACACCTTTTGAAATTGTTAATGGTTTCTCAAAAATGTTTTCGATACGATTCTGCTAATATTTGTCCACCCGGTCACGTAAATAGTGTACCTTTTGATATTATACCTGTGACCTTCAGTCATATTTTGGCTATATTATCTGCTATACCAAATAAATATACGACTATCCTTGATTCAGTTCAAAATTCGAGAAGTATTTGGAATTTTTTGCAGAAAAACAGAAATTTAAAAAGTTGAAAAGTTTTAGGTATGTGGCAAATGTTTTCCTATTTTGGTTTTACCTCTGAAAAAACGCATCTTTCGAAAGATTATTTGCTCGAAGGATTATTTTGAAATAAAAGCATTAACCAATAGAGATATGGATTTTTGAAAATGTTCGTTTTAATTTTTTGAGCACTTGGCCAAAAACATCGCAGAAAAAAATATAAAACGTGCAGGCAAAATTCCATAAAAAATTATCCTCAATGGCCGAAGTGCCGCTTATTCGAAATCCATTTGGTTTTTTGTAAATTCAACAATTTTCAATACAGAAAATCCTCAAAAATCCTTTCAAAGATTTTTGTTTTAATTTTTCAACACTTGCAGAAAAAAATATAAAAATGCAAAATTCCATATGAAAAAAAAAACAAAAAACGGTTTTAATAAACACGGAGTTTTGGTGCACGAAATTTTAAAAGCTTTTGGTTCTTCGGATTGTCAAATAAAGTTTAATTTAAAAATATTTATTAGTATTTGAGATACAGCGCCCACAGACAGACAGACACACACGGACAAACAGATAGAAAGACACATTCAGACAGACAGACACATTCAGACAGACAGGCACATACGGACAGACAGACAGACAGACAGACACATTCAGACAGACAGACAGACACATACGGACAGATAGACAGACAGACACATTCAGACAGACAGACACATTCGGACAGACAGACACATTCAGACAGACAGACAAATACGGACAGACAGACACATTCGGACAGACAGACACATTCAGACAGACAGACAGACACACACGGATAAACAGATATACAGATACATTCAGACAGACAGACACATACGGACAGACAGACATACAGACACATTCAGACAGACAGACACATACGGACAGACACATACGGACAGACACAGACAGACACATTCAGACAGACAGAGACATACGGACAGACACAGACAGATACATTCAGACAAACAGACAGTTTTTCAAAAATGATGGGAATAGTCTCGGGAACCTTAAAATGAAAATATCCATTGAAATTTCGAATTTGAAAAAATCACGATCGCAATACTTTCTTGTATTTCGTGCGAAGAAAGTAAAAATTTAAGCATTTAAGATGGATTTTTAAACTATGAGTTTTTATTTCTGAAGGTGATATAATAATGATGGTGATATAATAGTGATATAATATAAATTTTGGTTGGTAATAAAATTTCGATATTTAAATGCATTATATAAAACAATTCGAGTAAATTCAGAAAATGGCCACTTCCGGACTGTATCTATCTACCGGGTGTAACTGAATTCTGGTAGACCCCAAATATCATTTACATTTTTACATACATATATCTTTAAGAAATTTACTGTGGTGTTTCTAAGGAATAAAGTGTGTCGACATGTGGACTTTTCATAAAAATTCCTCGCGATCTTTCGATTGTTGGTTTTTGTTTAAATTTAAATTAAATTATATAAAAATTCCATTTTCGGTCTAACCGGAAATTACCTTAACTTTTCAATTTCAAATGGAACACCCTGTAGATTTTTACATAATTTAATTCGTCTCTAAATTCTGAGTTTTTAGATGTATCACTCATCTCTAGTCCTGACAAAACATGTCCTTAAATCCTTAAAACAAACCCAAAGAAGTCGGAAAGAAGTTCTAGAAAAATTGACTTGAAACCCAAAATGAAAAAGAAAAGTCCTGAAAAAACGGCCTTTGATAAGACCTGAAAAAGGTTCCAACAAAATCATCCTGAAAAATGGCCTGAAAAAATGGTCCTAAAAGAAAGTATAATGGATAAAAAAAAGTCCCAAATAAATGCTTCTGAACAGAAAGTCTTATAAGAAAGTATTAAAAAACAGTTCTTAAAAAAGTTTTGAAGTTTTGAAGCAAGAAGTCCTGGAAAAAAATCCTGAATAAAAGTTCCAAAGAAAATGTCCAGAAAAAAATCGTGAAAAACTTCCGACAAAAATAGTCCCAAAAAATATCCTTAGAAAAAGTACTGACAAAAATATCCTGAGAAAAAGTACTGAAAAAATTCTGTAAAAAAGTTCCGAAAAAAGTCCAGAAAAGGGCCAAAAAAACCGGAAAAATGTCCAGAAAAAAGTCCTGAAAATTCTTTACAAAAGTTCTGACAGAAAATTCTGAAAGAAGACTCGTCAAAATAAAGTATAGAAAAAATTCTTTAAGAAAGATCCTTAAAAAATACCGGAAAAACTACTAAAAAAAATCTGAAAAAATTGTCCTTAAAACAGCCCTGAAAAAAAATCTTAAAAAGGTGTGAAAAATGTACTGAGAAAAAAATCCTTAAAAAGTCTTGAAATTTGTAGTAAAAAATAACCAGAAAAAGTTTTGAAAAAGGTAACGAAATGAAGCTTTGAAAATTATAAAAAAAATCACAAATAAATGCTTCTGAACAAAAAGTCCTATAAGAAAGTATTAAAAAACAGTTCTTTTAGATATTAGATATTATTAGATGTTAGAATTAATTAATTAATATTCTTAAAAAAGTTTTGAAGATTTGAAGCAAGAAGTCCTGGAAATAAATCCTGAATAAAAGTCCCGAAGAAAATGTCATGAAAAAAAATCCTGAAAAAACCGACAAAAATAGTCCCAAAAAATTCCTGACAAAAATATCCTGAGAAAAAGTACTAACAAAAATATCCTGAGAAAAAGTACTGAAAAAATTCTTTAAAAAGGTTCCGAAAGCAGTCCAGAAAAGGGCCTAAAAAAACCGGAAAAATTTCGCGAAAAAAGTCCTAAAAGAAAATTCTTGAAAAAAGTTCTGACAGAAAATAAAAAAAGGCCTAAAAAAACCGGAAAAATGTCCCGAAAAAAGGCCTAAAAGAAAATTCTTGAAAAAAGTTCTGACAGAAAATTCTGAAAGAAGAGTCGTCAAAATAAAGTATTGAAAAAAATCTTTAAGAAATCCTTCAAAAATACCTGAAAAAAAGACCAGAAAAAAAAAATCTTGAAAAAGCCCTGAAAAAAGTTCTGAGAAAAAAATCCTTAAAAAGTCTTGAAATTTGTCCTAGTAAATAACCTGAAAAAGGTCCCGAAATAAAGTTTTGAAAATAAAGTCTTAAAAAATCTTTAAAAAAATCGTGAAAAAGAAGTCCTTAAAAAGTCCCGAAAACAATGTCCTGAAAGAGACTTTAAAAGAGTCCTGATAAAAGAAGTCTTGAAAAAAAAATCCTGAAAATAAAGTTTTAAAAAAAGTCCTGAAAAAATGAAGTTAAAAATCCTAAAAAATTCCATCAAAAGGTCCTAAAAAAAGACTTGAAAAAAGTTATAAAAAATAGGTTGGAAATAAAGAAAGTACTTCGAAAAGGCCTAAAGAAGTGCCGAAAAAAAGTCCTAAAATAAGTCTTGAATATACCGGGTGTAACTGAAATCTGGAAGACCCCAAATATCATTTGAATTTTTACATTTATCTTTATGTAATTTAGTATGGTGTTTTTAGAGAATAAAGTGGACTTTTAATAAAAATTAAATATATTAACTTTTCTATTTCAAATGGAACACCCTGTATATTTTTACATAATTTAACTTGTCTCTAAATTGTGAGGTAAAATTAAATTCAAACAAAAAACCAATTTGAATTACATTTAAATCTGAAACTAACAACCAAAGGGTCACTTACGATACATTTGTAAACTCAGAATTTAAAGACGAATTCAAATATGTAAAAATATACAGAGTGTTCTATTTGAAATAGAAAAGTTAAAGTCGTTTCCGGCCATGTCGTCATGTCGTCACACTTCTTTCCCCTAAAACACCGTACTAAATTTCATAAAGATATATGTAAAAATGCAAATGATATTTGGAGTCTACCAGAATTTAGTTACACCCGGTATATCTATTTGACTGCTGTTTAGAAGTTATTCATGTATTCAAAAGTTATTCTCAAAAAAACCGGAAAACAGGTAAATTCCGAATTTGAATTATCTATCTTATCTATATTTATTCGATTAATAAAAACCATTAAAACAAAAATTTTCAAAATCTGTATAAGAGTTATTCTCTAAAAAAATTACAAGTTTGGCTTCATCTGTGTGTACTCAACGAATGTAAGCCATTGACGTGGAGATTTATTTATTCTAGTCATCCTTGAAAAAGTTAACAATCTGCTTCACTATTGACCATCTAAAAAGTATTCAACGATTGTATGCGCCATTTTTGCAAAATATCTAATATTGGGGAATCTGCCGACATCTATTAAGAGTTAAAAAAAACTCTCGGAGTAAACTTTACATACTTTTTTCATATAAGGACTCACGGTCCTTCAAAGGCCGTTTTTTCATTTCTCTTTCCCTAGAGGGTGAAGAAAATTTTATATGATCGGATGGCACCTTTGAAACCATTAAACTTTTGTTCGAAACATTTTTTTGTACAATACTATTCCAGTGGATAAATTAAAATGGGTCACCCTGTATATGATTTTCATCTTCGACATATTAAACGCTTATTAAGTAACGACGCTTTATTTTGGCTAAAAGTCCAGTGTTATCATCATATAACTAGTCGCAAGGATGGATGCGTTAATTGCTAGTTTACGGGTTTGGTACTTCGGATGGCATTAAATACCATTCTCCGAGGGGCAGAATGCTATAAAGAGTGATGTATTGCCAGGAGTATCTCGAGGAGTTATTAGCCGTTGTAAATTAAATTAACAATTATAACTAAATAAGGCAAGTCGTAATATGGAAAATCGATAATATTGAGCCCATCGCGGTTTCCGAGCCAAAATACTTTATCCGCGAGTAAAAATTTAAATACCAAACATGCTGGTACATACAGTGAAATCAATCAATGAGACGTAATGTTTCTAGTAAACTACAACAGCGGCGGCTCGTGGAAAATTTGACGAAAATAGCAACGAAATATCGTATGTTCATTAAAAAGAAAACCTCAAGTGTGCCATGATTTTTTATTTAAGTCGTTACTGAATTTCACCGTGACTGTGATTGCGACTGTTAGCCAAACTGTGACTGCTAATTAAACAGTGATTGCTACTTCAAACGTGATTGCTCCGTAAAATTGTAATTGATACCCAAATTGTGATTGTTAGCGAAAATCCTAATTTTTTTACATTTCTCACCAATTTTATAGAAAATTTTCTTAACCATTTTTCGAAGCCCGTAAATATTGGCACATTTTGGTTTTCAAATAATCGAGATCACCTGACACGTTTGGATATTATAAACCTTTAAAAAGTCACTTAATATGCGTTTCTAAACTGGACTCAGAAACCTTATTTTTGGATATTTTTTTACACATTTTACAAACAATTTTCTTAACAATTTTTTGAGGATATTTTAGATTTCAATCAATTGAGATCATCCAACGCATTTGCAAGTTATAAACCTCGAAAAAATTACCGGCAAAAACTATCTAATAACAAAAAATGCAAAAATCATTTATATTTTTCTTGAATGATTTTTTTCACATTTGAAAGCTTAAATCACCTTTTGCAAAAATTTAACACACAAATGTCTCGATTTTGACTTTTCAATGGTCAAGAGAAATTCTCTAAAACGAGAAAAAGGGTTAAAAAACAAGATTTGCAGTGTTTAAGATATTTGGTCGCTATACGTTTTAAAAAACCAAACATCAAAGATTCGATTTTTAAAACGTATAACGACCACACTTGAAAATCTTGATTTTCTAATCTTTTCTTTTTAGAGAATTTTTTTTAATCGTAAATTTGGCACTATTCTGCTTATGAATGATCATAATCAAGATTTTAAAGGTATTTTATTAACCTTTTCTCATTTCTTTTTTTTATTTCGACTTGGAATCGTATGATCAAAATCAATATTTTATTATCTTTTGATTAATTTATTCATTGATGAAGAACTAGGTGCGTGGGCAACAAGATATGGCCCACTCACCACGTAAAATAGCACCCACCCACTATTCACTCTACCAACTTTATTCTAACCTAAAATTATGTATGGTTGAAGAAATTTGAAGAAATAAAAGTTTAAAAAGAATGCGAAACATATTTTGTAAATCTAAAACGCTTTATTAATTACTTTATACTCCATTTTTCTGTGCTCTCATGTTCAAATTTTCAAATTACTATTTTCATGAACTGAAAAAATAAAAATAAAAACAAATGCTGAACTTCCCAATCGTACTCAAAATTCATTTAACTTTAATATTCGGTGCGAACAACTAGACATTCCTTTATTATAATTTTTGAAATAATACCACGAAACCAGCACTATAACAATTTTCAAATTACAAATTTCACGAACTAAAAAAATATAACAATTCTCTCAAAACTCAAAATATACTGGACGATTCTACGTTAATCATTTCATTTAAAAATAATCCCTCGAGAACAGAGCAAATCATCATTCTAAATATGCGCTTTTTCAGAAGCAAAACACAAATTTAAAAAAAAAAACGATTATCAAGTATTGGGATAGAAACTTTACAAAATAACTAAAAATTAATTCCATTTTACGATTCTGCAAGAATTCTTAAATGTTTCTCGTCTAGATTTTAAAACAACTCCCCGAGAACGGAGCAAATCGTTATTTTGAAGATGAGCTTGTTCAGAGACATAGAAAAACATTTGCAACATACTTTACTCAAAATACGTTTCCGCAATAGTCTAGAAATGCTTCTTCACTAATTTTGAAATAATCACAATTTCAAATGGTGTTACGATGTTTTCTAACCGTGATCACGGTTTAAAATCACTGATATTAAAAAGTAGCAATAACAGGTAGCAACGTGATTCAAAAGTAGCAGTTTTATCCATCTCTAATTATATTTAAAAGTGTTATCGTGTATGAATTTATTTCTATACATAATCATTTGTGTAATTTCGATTATATTTCACCGTCGATAATAACTGAGGACCGATTTGGACCTACATTAGCCTCACATCAGCACACTACGATCGTCGTTGACGGAGAAACAGAATTCGACTATGCCCTTATAAACCAATCAAGTAACCGCTAGGATGGAAAACAATTAGGGCGACATCTAACGCCGAAAATGTTACAACGTTCTGAAATTATAATACATCGGCGATAGATGTCGCCCTAATTGTTTTTCTATCCTGACGGTTACTTGATTGGTTTATAATTGATATGTTTAAAAAGAATATAAAGAAATATTTATATGGCTCCTTGGCTCCATATAATGAGCCTCCCCTGCACACAGTACAGGATTTCTTCTTCGACTTATCTTTAGATTTTTCAATTTTATTTAAATGATCTGACAATAAGGGGTCAAATTTAGCTAGCATTTCTGCTGCCTTTAAAAAATCGTTATTTCTCCTATAGAGATTGGAACTACTTCGTCTAAAAGCAAGACGTTGACTTGTTAAAAAGTGTACAATAACAATCATTCTTTCTACAATAGCCTTCCATCGATTTTTTTCGAATTCAAATTGTTGTTGCTCTTTGTCTATGATTTCTATTTATTTAAACGGATTTTTAACTCTCACACTTAATATACTTTGCACTGTTCTCATGTTTTACAAATTTGTCAGTACAATGGCGTAAGTCTTTAAAACCCGTAGTTATAATTTTAATATATCCTTTTCCAAATAATTTACATAACAAAACAAAATCCGCAGCTTTGTCTTACGTTTCGCCGCCCCTCTAATCGTCGCCCATGTGCCATACACGCTCTAGCCCTCCGGTAGGATCGGCCCTGCTATTCTCAATTAAATCTATAAGATGGAACATAGACTTTAAAATGAGTAACATAACTTCTGCCTATTAGGGAAATAGATATTATTATTATGGCCTTAGGGGTTGCCAGAATTTTTTAACTTGTAAAGGGGTCGCGTATTCCAAAAGGTTGAAAAACATTGCTATAGGGCAGCGCTGTCCAACTGGCGGCCCGCGGGCCGGAAGCTTTGTTTTACAGCCCGCGAGTTATAGTAAACTGCACATCAAATTTTGACTGACCCATTCATTGCATCTAGTGGAGCAACTGGAATACAAGTGTTCAAACATTTGGATAAAGAAAAATATCCAAAAATGAGAGACTTTGGACTTCAAATCATTTCTATGTTCGGAAGTACATATATCTGTGAGCGTGCATTCTCTGACATGAAATATATAAAATCAAAATTTAGAAACAGCTTGAAAGACTCCACTCTTGAAAATATAATTAGAGTTGCCACAACAAATATTTATATGGACATTATTTACCTATCCCTTTCGGCCCGCGAAATATTTGCTAAAGAAAAAATTTCCCGCTGGCTAAGAGAAGTTGGACAGCGCTGCTATAGGGGAAGCAAGTTTTGAAACAGTGTTTCGGGCAATTATTTCTTTCTTTATCTTAGCTCCAAATTTTTACGAGCTGCTACTGATGTATTGTTCCTAATATCCCGCCTTCGCACATTTCTCTAATAAACAATGAACAAGTTTTATTATTAAATCTAAAAAAAATATATACCTACATTCCTTCAGGAAATCTATAGGTACGTGCTCGCAGTATCTGAACACCACGCGACCTAACGATGCATTTGTATACTTTAAGAAATATCTCTTCCACGCAAAGACACGTTACATAAGTGTATGCGCACACGATTAAGAATTAATCAAAATCAATTAATATCGAACTTTAAAAAAACGACACTGGCACTCATTAATAGCAGGCGAGCGCAGCCAGCGACAATGCCCATGCGGCGTAATGAATTCGTACTGTTCGTGTTTAGTCAGATATCGTACGTGATCTTAATTTATAAGTGTCTTCTCATAACTCTCTGGAAATTTAATCGCATTAATATTCGTGTCGTATGGACGCAATGTGTAATTTATCTTCATTGAAATGAATGTCCTGGCCCGCTCGGGGGGGAGGGCTTTCGGTTCCCATTGTTGCCTCACACACACACTCTATACTTTACACCTATTCATCTTTTGTCCGGATAGAGGAAGTGCCCTTGCGCATTCCTGCACAACTGTTGATTCTTGTATGCGACGAGTGACAGAAGAGTACTTGGTTGGGAAAAATTATTTGTAGGGGCATTAGTGAAATACGAGCGCAGTTCTAACTTCACTCCCATATAAATTATTTCTAACTGATACAGAAAGTGTGTCAAAAGATTATTTCTACATAATATTAAAATCTGGTGGCACCAATTTATGATAGGCCTGCATTTTCTTCAAAAAATTAAATATATTATGGCTGGCGAACAAGGTGGTCGCAAAAATCAAAACGCTGGTAATAAAACCAGTGAATCTAACAAAAAACGTGTAGCTAAATCTAGTTCAAAGTGCAACATCGTTTTATCATGCAGCATGTGTGCCCAGGAAAGTTTCATATTGTGGTATAGATCTACTACCTCCAGGCTCCATACCCACTACTCCCAACACCAGCAATTTGGCTATGAACAAGAAGTATTTGCGAGTCTGAAAGAGCGTGTCAGTGAGTTATAGTACGCAAATATTCTTATGCAGGTGAAGATCAACTGGAAGCAGAAATGGCTGGGTAACTTTTGCAAGTTAACGCTTTCCCTCCAAAAGAGTTTGCTTACAAACATAAAAAATATGAAGTTTTACCCGTTATTCCTAAAGTGAAGAAAGCAACAACTCCGATGATCGAAACATTAACGCCAACTAAAAGTGGAAACGCGGCTAGAGCTCAAGGGGCCGATTCAACTTACCCGTGACTCTTGTCACCAGTGGTTTTTGTGCCAGTAGGTATGGGGACGATTTAGACGCCCCGCCCCTTTTGTCTATGCGCAGGCCAAGGTTCAAAAACTCGGGAAATTCGAAAATTTCAAATTCAAAAATTCAAAATTCAAAATCAGGGGCAAAGCTGTTTTTCAGAATCAGATAGTTGTTATAGAAGACAGTTAGCTGTCATTCAAATCAGGTAGCTGTTTTCAGCAAGCAGATAGCTGATTTAAAAGAACAGCTGTCTTCTATAACAGCTACCTGATTCTAAATAACAGCTTCGCCCTGATTTTGAATTTTGAAATTTTCGAATTTCCCGCGTTTTTTAACCTGCGCATGCGCATATACAAAGGTGGCGGGGCGTCTAAATCGTCTCCATACCTACTGGTGCCGTATTCTATTCTGTCGTGACTCACCGAAATAACGCAAAAAAGCACCGATGACAAAAACCGGGAGTAGAATCAGTGACCAGAATTGAAAATTCAATCGCCTCTCCGAAAATAATTACGATCGAATGTGAAAAACACAACAACAAGACTACCACCTCGCTGGTCTGTGCCAGCGAACAAGACAGTCGCGATGATGACGGATTTCCCATAATATCCCGCAGGAAGAACCACAAACCGAATAAGAACTTGGTTAAGCTACGCGCACACTTGTCGGAATCGGACGGACGGCACGCATCGGGTAAACGAGTCAACGCACATTTATCCGTTCCATGCCGTACCGATAAATATGCGTTGACTCGTTTACAACCGTGTTAAGCAATTTTTGCCGATGCGTGCCGTCCGTCCAATTCCGACAAGTGTGCGCGTAGCTTTATGGTATAGGGACTGAACCGAAGAAAACATGGCTGTTTATAAAACGAGTGAAGCAAAATGTTACCGAAGAAATTTTACGTTAACACGTCGAATTAATTCTTCAAAGTAAGGATTTCGTATGCCATAAAATTTTTAGGATTGGAGCAGATTACGAACAACATGCGGTTTTAACAAATCCCGAAAGTTGGCCTAAATCGCTGTATTTTTAGAAGGGCTCCCGAACCTCATCTTACCAAATAACAATACTCGCTTTGATACTGCATCTGAGAAGCTTAACGTATGCTTCTTTAATATGCAATATTTAAGAAACAAAATTAATAACGTCTAAGCATTTTTAACTGAGAATAAAACCAATCTTATGTTTTGGCGAGCTTTGGTTAAACAATGATGAATGTAAATAGAATAGAATAGTATATTTATTCCATAAATAAGTAACATAAGAAATATAATACATTTACAGAATAAGTCAAATATTTGATCATAATAATTAGAGACATGCATCTCATAGCCTAATTGTCATTTGTTATCAGTCGAGACCGCGTGACTCGTATGTCGTGTCTCACCTACGCGCATGCGCAGCCAAGTATTGCTTGCAACTACAGCTGTTTCATAGCAACCGGCAATTTTTTTTTATTTCTTTAGAGTAAATATTTAACATGGGTGACAAGCTAAGCTACAAAAATTGATAAACAACGAGCCTGAGCTATTCAGCGCCGAATCTAGTGAAGAATTTTCTCCGCACTCTGATTCGGATGCATCTTTGTTCGAGGAAGCGCAGCGAAAGAAGCGAAAGATAGGCCCAGGTAAAAAAAAGACAATAAAAACCCACATCGGAGAACCTGCCAGTAAAAATAAATGTAGATGAAACCATGAAGTAATTTCAACTTATCGATGTGAGGACAAGTCAGAAGAAGAAGACTCAGATGAGAGACGTGCGATTACTTGGGGTCCTGTAACGGACCTTTGTATGAAGAAATTTGACTTCCAAGTACATAGTGTCGGAATAAAATACACTCTATACGAAACGCACATAAACAAATCTCCCGCCGATTTTGTTTCTCTATTTATTGATAATAAATTAGAATGATAAACAGAACTTTGTTTCAGAGTTGGCCATGCCTGAGAGCAGTCATGTCTGAGATTAAGTCTCATGACGTAATAATATGCGACATACTTCATTTATCTCACAGCCAACTCTGAAACAAAATTTTGTGGCTCACACAATACAAATCTCTATGGTATATAGGGTGTCTCATTTTAAATTGCCACCCCAAATATCTCGAAATCTGAGCAATATGGAAAAAAATGTTTCTGATAAACGTCGTAAAGTTCGGAGGGGGGCATATGCTGGTGACCTTGAAAATGACCTTAGCGGTAATTTTCAAGGTCAAACGAAGGTCAACTTTGATTTTTCCAACCTAACCCTAAATTTTTTATTGCGGGATCGTATTCTACGGGAAAAAATACAAACTTTTTATAGGTTCCATTTTTTTTGAAAATGCTTTTTTTAAGAGTTTTTTCACGTATTTTGTCCGTCATGTGGTTCAAAATCTCAGATGAATCCAGGCTGCGATTCATGCATTACAGCGGCGGCTCGTGGATGTTCGGTGGTGAGGCAACGGAAGAAAGTTTGACCGAAAAAGCAACGGAATATTTGCTTCCTCTATAAGAGTAAGTAGTGCAGCATGAGCGGCATCTTTGTCTTTGCCTCACCTACGGAAATCCACGAGCCGCCGCTGATGCATTACCCTCGGTATTAGCATCAAAGGTGCGGGTGCAAGATCCCCGGATTTTACTTCCCTTGACTTTTTCCTCTGGGGACTAGTCAAGGAGAAAGTATTTACTGAAGCTCCGACAACAGTGCAGAACATAAAGGAGAGGATTATGGTTGAGTTTCGAGCAAATTCTATCCAAACCCTTCGAAATGTTCAAGTAAACTTTCGGCAGCGGGTTCAGAAGTGCATTGACTTGATCGAGCATTTGATCTAAGAACGAGATCGAACCTCCAGCCACAGAAACCATCGGCCCTTTTCAGGGCCAATGATGTGCAAAATCCGATCGGCAACCTCCACGTGGTGTACATCGGGTGACGCTAATTCCGACGATAATGCACGAAACATAACCTGGATTCATCTGAGATTTTAAGCATGACTGACAAAATTCGTGAAAAAAACAAACTCTTAAAAAAAGTATTTTCAAAAAAAAAACCTTACCTTCAAAAAGTTTGTATTTTTTACCGTAGAATACGATCCCACAATAAAAAATAGGGGGTTATATTTGAAAAATCAAAGTTGGTCTTTGTTTGACCTTAAAAATTGACCCCAAGGTCATTTTCAAGGTCACCAGCATATGTCCCCCTCCGAATCCTAGAACTTTTATCTGAAACAATTTTTGCCGCGTTGCTCAGGTTTCAAGATATTTGGGGCGGCAATTTAAAATGGGACACCCTGTAGAAGTTGTAAAATCCATAGCGTTATAAGACAAAATTTAAATTTTTGAGATATACACCAGTAAACCTAAGGAAATGTGCCAATATCCCAAGCAATGAACGCACACTAGATTCAGTGAATTCAAAGGAACAAAAATTGTTCCCTAAGTTAAATTAAAAGCTGTTACCCGTTCTATCCAAAATAGTTGAAATAGTAATAATATTTTATACCTAAATATTTATATATTTAGTCAGATAAAGCATATCGCTCCATTTATGGAAAAACGTCAAAATACCACAGTTTCTGAATCCGAATGTTTAAATGAAATATCTATAGTGTTTTTTGAAGCAATAAGATGTATAGCCCCGAAACTGGCGGCTGTGGTCGTAAAAGAGGGTCGGAGCTCGGTAAGTAGGGGACGTAATATTTTTTATCTCAAGGCAATCTTTGTTGAGAAGTACTGGTATAAAAGTGCGTTTACCAATAGGAGCGAAGGACAGTAATAAATGTATGGAATGCAATAAGACGAACCACCAATGCCCTTTCTTCGAGGGTGCGTCGATCCCCAGGGCGGACCGACCGTTTTACGACCTAGGCCGCCAGATTCCAGCGAAAAGGCTATAGTAGTTAACTGTTAATGTAGAGCTAAATCAAAATTTGATAGTTTAGGAAATAAGAATTTTTAAGTTATGACGTTCATCCATATATGGAGCGATTTAAAGAAAAAAAATCTTTCCATGTTTAAAATGCTTTTTTGATGAAAATAGTTATTTACGAAAGTAAAAGACAATGTTCCCCCATGAGCGCATTTTTAAAGCACGAGCGAGTACTTTCATTTGCGCGAACGTGGGAAAAATCTTCAAAAAACGAACAAAATCATCACAATGAACATTTTATTTCAAAATATGAAACAAAGTAAGTCATGGCTGCATAGTAAAACAATTTAACAGTTGACGTTTGAAAGCGTGAAAATATTTCTTCTGATTTAAAAATAGTGTGTATTCTGCTACAAATTAGAGACACCGCCAATACAATACTTCATCATCTTAAAGTAAAAATTACACGACCACTGATAGTGTAAACATCGCGCAGTCAATTTAACAGACCGTTTCCTGGTGTAGTAGACCAGGCAACAATATTTCCCGGTATAGAAAACCAGGAAACAATGTTTCCCGGCGTAGTAGACCGAGAAAAACCGTTCCCTGGTTATGCATATAGTGACTAAAACATTGATTATGGGGCAGCGAGGTCAAAAAACATTTTAACGTAATCCTAAATTCTTGAATTGACATGTTTTCTGGCAGTCTTTGGCAATGTATTCCATAATAATTAGTTGTATTTCTAAATTTTGTAACTTCAATGACCAGGGACAATGCTGTTGATTATTGAATTATGACTATGCCTAGACTCATGGTTTTGATAATCAGCTATATTAGTTTTAACATACAGCAAACAAACAGGGAAGTGTAAGTATTTTTAGTTCCACAAACTTTTTCCTACAGTCGTCTCTATATTATAGACCAGGAATTACTCCGTATTCGAAATTAACGATGACGTACAGGGTCCATTATAAAAGTAATGCGCATTTTCTAGGAAAAATATATTTATTGATCGTACCGGTACAAATGCATTAAATTCTTCTCCCTCAGAATCCACTTTGGGTTCGTCGCTTATTCTGGTGACTTCAATGCTGTTATATCCTGCTTTTCACCTATGGCTCATTAGTACGAGGGGGATTCGTAAAATAAGGTTCCCTATGCTGCTGAGAAATAATGCGACATGCTGGGAGAAATGTAAAACACTGTCTTACACTGTCAAATCTTCCTCTCTCTATTCCCACCTCTCCCGCTCAATGCCGGCATAGCAGCCTTCGAATATGGAGCTACCTATCGCTGTTACCGCCAGATACGAAATTCATGTGTAAAACGGATTTCACGTATTGACATTCATCGTCAGTTAATTGAAGTTTATGGGGAATATTGCATATCTGTTCAACATGTTCGCAAATGGTGCAGAGAATTCAGTAAAGGCCGCACGGAAATTCACGATGAAGACAGGAGCGGAAGGCCTTCAGTTTCAGATGGAATTGTCGAAAAAGTTAAGAGAATATTGCCTGAAGATCGCAGGATCACCATTAACGAACTTGCTTTCCGTATTTTTGAGACTTCCAACACTACAATTCATAAGATTTTAACCGAAATATCAAAGTGTGTGCACGGTAAGTACCTCGAATGCTCACAGAAACCACTAACAGCAAGTGTTCCCAGCAGTTTCTGCAACAATGCGAAGACAACAAGGAAGAATTCTTGGATTTCATTGTTACAGGCGACGAAAGATGGGCGTATCACTTTACCCCCGAAACCAAGCAGCAATCACGTGAATGGCGTCACTCAAGTTCGCCGAAGCCGAAGAAGTTTAAACAAACAGAGTCTGCTGGGAAAGTCATGGCAACCGTCTTTTGGGACAGGAAGGGCCTGCTTTTGATCGGCTTTTTGCCTCATGGAACAACAGCAAACTCCGACAGATATTGCGACACATTAAGAAAACTGAAACGTGCGATCCAGAACCGCCGGAGAGGAAGATTGTCCAGTGGTGTTAGGCTTCTCCATGACAACGCTCGACATAATGTCTCACATCAAACTCAAGAACTACTGAGAGATTTTGGCTGGACTGTTATTTGTTATTTGGTCGTAGGAAAGCAGAGTGTTAAATACGTTCTGAAAGCTCGTATCTTGCATTTACGAACCCGTAGGCCATGCAAAACGAAGCTTTCAAAACTTGTCAAACAATCTACTATTAATATTATGAAAAAATTTCTATTCCTCCAGTAACCCTAATCAATTTCGCGAATTAATATCAAATTATTTACCACCAAAAAAAAAAAACTCTTGATATGTGTGGGGTCTGAACCATTACAACATATTTCCTTTGATTAATACAAAATTATTATAATACGATTAAATCAATGGTGGGGCTATTCATCAAAATTAGCGAAGGAATAAAAAAAAAACGTAACGATTATAAAGATTTATTATTGCAGCTGCATGCATTGACCATCAATTCATCCAAGTCCTATTCCGAACAATCCTAATTGCATGACAAACTCTTCATGTAAAACGTTTCCATTAATCAATTTATCCGGTGGACGTCCAAGCGTTACCCTGATTCAGCATTTTATTATCGTTAATACGATGATACGGAGAAATCCGTTCCCCAAACTAAAATGCATATAATGTATGCAGAGACGTGCAAGCACCCTTGACGGCTCGAGGTG
Organism: Ocypus olens; assembly: GCA_910593695.2. Classification (NCBI taxonomy): domain Eukaryota; kingdom Metazoa; phylum Arthropoda; class Insecta; order Coleoptera; family Staphylinidae; genus Ocypus; species Ocypus olens. The sequence goes on along the minus strand of OU343063.1, from coordinate 38,772,146 downwards.
TCTTCAAATCTTCACCGCGAGCCTTCCCACGCGCGTATGTTTTAGAATCTTCCTTGGCGTCTTCAAATCTCCCACGCGCGAGGTGTACCCCGGTGTTGTACCTTCTTCGGTGGCTCTTTAATGTGAATGCAGGTAATATTAACAATAAGCCACAATGCCACAAGGGATTCGTTTAATTAGTGACCATGTCCCGTGCTCAACCACCGGGTTACAGCCGAGTGCATCCCAAGAATTTCATTAAGGGGCTTACAATTAACGACTAGAAAGTCTTTCATTGTATTCTATAATAACTTTTCAAAGTGTTGTGTTAAGATTAATTTAATGAAAGTAAACATATGAAGAATAACAAGACAACGGTTATACTTTAGATTTTCACGGCGAAAAACTGCAATTTCAACACTTATAAAAAAACTAATGTAGTGTTTCAATGCCTTTTTAAAGACTGTATAATCGCCTGGATTTTGACGTTTCAATTATAAAAATTCGTCGGAGGATTCAGAAGTTACGCGCTCCTAAACTTCGGATTTTCTGAAATAACTAACTCACGGCGAAAAAACTGCAATTTCAGCACTTACAAAAGAAATCATGCAAAGTGTTTCAATGCCTTTTTAAAGACTGTATAATCGCCTGGATTTTGACGTTTCAATTAGAAAAATTCGTCGGAGGATTCAAAAGTTACGCGTTTGTAAACTTTGAATTTTCTGAAATAACTAACTCACGGCGAAAAAACTGCAATTCCAGCACTTACAAAAGAAATCATGCAAAGTGTTTCAATGAATTTTTAAAGACTGTATAATCGCCAGGATTTTGACGTTTCAATTAGAAAAATTCGTCCGAGTATTCAGAAGTTACGCGCTTGTAAATATTTGTTTTTTCTGAAATAACTAACTCACGGCGAAAAAACCGCAATTTCAGTACTTACAAAAGAAATAATGCAAAGTGTTTCAATCCCTTTTTAAAGACTGTATAATTGCCTGGATTTTGACGTTTCAATTAGAAAAATTCGTCGGAGGATTCAGAAGTTACACGCTCCTAAACTTCGGATTTTCTGAAATAACTAACTCTCGGCGAAAAAACTGCAATTTCAGCACTTACAAAAGAAATCATGCAAAGTGTTTCAATCCCTTTTTAAAGACTGTATAATCGCCTGGATTTTGACGTTTCAATTAGAAAAATTCGTCGGAGGATTCAAAAGTTACGCGTTTGTAAACTTTGAATTTTCTGAAATAACTAACTCACGGCGAAAAACTGCAATTCCAGCACTTAAAAAAAAATTAATGCAAAGTGTTTCAATGCCTTTTCAAAGACTGTATAATCGCCTGGATTTTGATGTTTCAATTAGGAAAATTCGTCGGAGGATTCAGAAGTTACGCGCTCCTAAACTTCGGATTTTCTGAAATAACTAACTCACGGCGAAAAAACTGCAATTTCAACACTTCCAAAAGAAATAATGCAATGTGTTTCAATCCCTTTTTAAAGACTGTATAATCGCCTGGATTTTGACGTTCAATTAGAAAAATTCGTCGGAGGATTCAGAAGTTACGCGTTTGTAAACATTTGGATTTTCTGAAATAACTAACTCACGGCGAAAACCTGCAATTCCAGCACTTACAAAAGAAATAATGCAAAGTATTTCAATCCTTTTTTAAAAACTGTATAATCGCCTGGATTTTGACGTTTCAATTAGAAAAATTCGTCGAAGGATTCAGAAGTTACGCGTTTGTAAACTATGGATTTTCTGAAATAACTAACTCACGGCGAAAAAACTGCAATTTCAACACTTCCAAAAGAAATAATGCAATGTGTTTCAATCCCTTTTTAAAGACTGTATAATCGCCTGGATTTTGACGTTCAATTAGAAAAATTCGTCGGAGGATTCAGAAGTTACGCGTTTGTAAACATTTGGATTTTCTGAAATAACTAACTCACGGCGAAAACCTGCAATTCCAGCACTTACAAAAGAAATAATGCAAAGTCTTTCAACCCCTTTTTAAAGACTGTATAATCGCTTGGATTTTGACGTTTCAATTAGAAAAATTCGTCGAAGGATTCAGAAGTTACGCGTTTGTAAACTTTGAATTTTCTGAAATAACTAACTCACGGCGAAAAAACTGCAATTCCAGCACTTAAAAAAAATTAATGCAAAGTGTTTCAATGCCTTTTCAAAGACTGTATAATCGCCTGGATTTTGATGTTTCAATTAGGAAAATTCGTCGGAGGATTTCGAAGTTACGCGCTCCTAAACTTCGGATTTTCTGAAATAACTAACTCACGGCATTAAACTGCAATTCCAGCACTTACAAAAAAAAATAATGCAAAGTGTTTCAATGCCTTTTTAAAGACTGTATCATCGCCTGGATATTGACGTTTCAATTAGAAAAATTCGTCGGAGGATTCAGAAGTTACGCGTTTGTAAACTTTGGATTTTCGGAAATAACTAACTCACGGCGAAAAAACTGCAATTTCAGCACTTACAAAAGAAATAATGTAAAGTGTTTCAATGCCTTCTTAAAGACAGTATAAACGCCTGGATTTTGACGTTTCAATTAGAAAAATTCGTCGAAGGATTCAGAAGTTACGCGTTTGTAAACATTTGGATTTTCTGAAATAACTAACTCACGGCGAAAACCTGCAATTCCAGCACTTACAAAAGAAATAATGCAAAGTCTTTCAACCCCTTTTTAAAGACTGTATAATCGCTTGGATTTTGACGTTTCAATTAGAAAAATTCGTCGAAGGATTCAGAAGTTACGCGTTTGTAAACTTTGAATTTTCTGAAATAACTAACTCACGGCGAAAAAACTGCAATTCCAGCACTTAAAAAAAATTAATGCAAAGTGTTTCAATGCCTTTTCAAAGACTGTATAATCGCCTGGATTTTGATGTTTCAATTAGGAAAATTCGTCGGAGGATTTCGAAGTTACGCGCTCCTAAACTTCGGATTTTCTGAAATAACTAACTCACGGCATTAAACTGCAATTCCAGCACTTACAAAAAAAAATAATGCAAAGTGTTTCAATGCCTTTTTAAAGACTGTATCATCGCCTGGATATTGACGTTTCAATTAGAAAAATTCGTCGGAGGATTCAGAAGTTACGCGCTCCTAAACTTCGGATTTTCTGAAATAACTAACTCACGGCGAAAAAACTGCAATTTCAACACTTCCAAAAGAAATAATGCAATGTGTTTCAATCCCTTTTTAAAGACTGTATAATCGCCTGGATTTTGACGTTCAATTAGAAAAATTCGTCGGAGGATTCAGAAGTTACGCGTTTGTAAACTTTGGATTTTCAGAAATAACTAACTCACGGCGGAAAAACTGCAATTTCAGCACTTACAAAAGAAATAATGCAAAGTGTTTCAATCCCTTTTTAAAGACTGTATAATCGCCTGGATTTTGACGTTTCAAATAGAAAAATTCGTCGGAGGATTCAGAAGTTACGCGTTTGTAAACTTTGGATTTTCGGAAATAACTAACTCACGGCGAAAAAACTGCAATTTCAGCACTTACAAAAGAAATAATGTAAAGTGTTTCAATGCCTTCTTAAAGACAGTATAAACGCCTGGATTTTGACGTTTCAATTAGAAAAATTCGTCGAAGGATTCAGAAGTTACGCGTTTGTAAACATTTGGATTTTCTGAAATAACTAACTCACGGCGAAAACCTGCAATTCCAGCACTTACAAAAGAAATAATGCAAAGTGTTTCAATCCTTTTTTAAAAACTGTATAATCGCCTGGATTTTGACGTTTCAATTAGAAAAATTCGTCGGAGGATTCAGAAGTTACGCGCTCCTAAACTTCGGATTTTCTGAAATAACTAACTCACGGCGAAAAAACTGCAATTTCAACACTTCCAAAAGAAATAATGCAATGTGTTTCAATCCCTTTTTAAAGACTGTATAATCGCCTGGATTTTGACGTTCAATTAGAAAAATTCGTCGGAGGATTCAGAAGTTACGCGTTTGTAAACTTTGGATTTTCAGAAATAACTAACTCACGGCGGAAAAACTGCAATTTCAGCACGACAAACTACAGTTTACAGACATTGTAAATTACAAATCTTAGTAAAGAATCATCATTCAAAATGATGATGATGAATGACGCCTGTTTAATTAAGACTGTGTTTATAAAATGGTCTCACTTAACAAACTCATATTCTTGTTAATACAACCTTTACGAAGCGGTCTCCGTGAAGGCTCGCGAGGAGTAAATTGCCTGAATTATTGTATAACAATATAACAACGGTATCGGGCCGATTACTCCCCGAAGCTACGTTTTATTAAATTTAAATTAAAAATCGCACGGTAAATATCGAAACGGCCGACAGGAATGGAACAACAAAAGAGCTGCCAACATTGTTCGGCGGTGAAGAGGAATTAATCGCGGAGGGGAAAAAAGGGCCGTGGCGTCTATATCGCGGCCAATTACCCGATCAAAACACCACCGTCACTCTCTCTCTCCCTCTCTCTCTCGGGTACCCTACCGCAGACAACGGTGAAAAGGGGCTCAACATCAATACACTATCATCAGCACAAAAGTGCGAATTATCGCGGAGACTTTAATTACTTCCCGTGCGTGAGAACCCGGAGCTTAAGTCTGCGGTTGATTGATCATTTGATAATCCTAAACGTGGTTTAGGCTTGTAGTCGGCTTGTAACCGTCGAATATGAAGCCTGAACAAAACACGACAAGTGTAATGGAACGTAAGAGATTTTATCGTGATCGTTAGATTTCAGAGACGATGTAAGGCCGAAATAATTTAGCGATGCTGTATTTTTTGGCAGTTGACAGTTATAATTAATCACCGGAATTTTGGTCATGGCCAAACAGCGTGTGCAGAATGTGCCCAAATTCGACGCCTACTTCTCCAAGAGTATGTCTAAGGCTCGATTTTAGCGTAAACTCACCGGATCTAAAATCCATGTCTTTTCTACTTTAAAAAATATTCTCTCCGAGAGACCCTCTGTCTTGCTTTTTTATAAATTTTTGTCTCAATTTTGCTTTCCCCTCTTTGCCAAAAAATGCAGTTTCGGGTAAACTAAGGCATTAACGGATAGATTTTTTTAAATTTTCACTAGAAACTCTACACATCACAAGAAACATTTCGAAAAAGTTTCGGACAGGTTTCCGACAAAACGTGAGGTTTTGGTCGTTCGCCGCCCCTTCCTCAGCTCAGCCCTTCGAGGACCCGTCAATGGTCAAATCTGTCTACAAGGCATCATCCTCTGGTTTTTAATAGAATCAAATTTTACAGAATCAAATCAAAGTACTCTAATCAATAAATTTGAGACAACCTCACTTGTTGCAGATGCATTAAATAAATTAAATAAAGACGAAAAATATCAGGAATTTATGAATATTCAATCTGTTCGTGACTATGCAAAATCAGTTCACAAAGAACCCCCTGCAATATTTCCATTTGGTGCCCCCTTAATGAAATATATTTTTTTGAAATGTGACTCACGTTTTCTCCTTGTGGAAAATCTGAGAAAAAGTTTTTTACTTTATCTATCACACTTTGAACTTGATACAGACTGTCGAGCAAAATCGCGGCAAAATTGAAAAATAAAACAAAGAGGCAGCTTATGCGAAATTTAATCAGAAATACAAACAACGTGGCGGCCTTTTTTTGCTTGCAAATTAAAGGAGTTCTGAGACATTGCGTTGTTTCAAATCTTCCAAGCTGAGGGTGGGGCAGAATCCTGAAGAAGTCCAGCAAAAATTCTTGAGAAAAAAGTCCTGAAGATAATTTTTGAAAAAACAGTCCTGAAAATATGTTCTGAAAAAAGTCCTCAAAAAGAGAGTCCTAGAAAAGAAATCCTTAAAAAGTCCTCAAAAAGAGAGTCCTAGAAAAGAAATCCTTAAAAAGTCCTCAATAAGAGAGTCCTAGAAAAGAAATCCTTAAAAAGTCCTCAAAAAGAGAGTCCTAGAAAAGAAATCCTTGAAAAGTCCTCAATAAGAGAGTCCTAGAAAAGAAATCCTTAAAAATTCCTCAAAAAGAGGGTCCTAGAAAAGAAATCCTTAAAAAGTCCTCAAAAAGAGAGTCCTAGAAAAGAAATCCCTAAAAAGTCCTCAAAAAGAGAGTCCTAGAAAAGAAATCCCTAAAAAGTCCTCAAAAAGAGAATCCTAGAAAAGAAATCCTTAAAAAGTCCTCAAAAAGAGAGTCCTAGAAAAGAAATCCTTAAAAAGTCTTCAATAAGGAGTCCTAGAAAAGAAATCCCTAAAAAGTCCTCAAAAAGAGAGTCCTAGAAAAGAATTCCTTAAAAAGTCCCGAAAACAATGTCTTGAAAAGATGTCCTGGAAAAAGGATCCTAATAAAAATTCCCCTAAAAATATGCCTAAATAAGTCCTGAAGAAAAATTCCACAAGAAAAGTCCTGAAATCAAGTTAGAAAAAATTGTACTCAAAAAATCTCAAAAGCAGTCTTGAAAAAGGAGTCCTCGAAAAAGTTCTGAGAAAACGGCCCAAAAAAGATCTTGGAAAACTGCTGAAAAAAGGTCCGAGAAAAAAGCCCTGAGAAAAAAGAGTCCTGGAAAAACAAAACCTGAAAAAATGTCTTGAAAGAAATCCTGAAAAAAGTGCTGATGAATAGTAAAAAAAGGCCTGACAAAAAATTCCTGAAAACAACAGTCCTAAAAATAAAGCCTTGGAGGCCATTTTTTGCTTGAAAATTATAGGAGTTCTGACATACTACGGTATTTTTCACAACTTTTCTCTTTGAAAAATGTTCTGAAAAAGACCAGCACAAAAATGTCTAAAAAAAATAGGTGAAAAAAGTCTTGAAAAAAAGTCCTTTTTCAGGTACTTAAAAGGCCTTTCTCTTTGAAAAATGTTCCAAAAAAAGACCCGCATAAAAATGTCTAAAAAAAATTGGTGAAAAAAGTCGAGAAAATAGAGTCTTGAAAAAAAGTCCTTTTTCAGGTACTTAAAAGGCCCTTCTCTTTGAAAAATATTCTGCAAAAAGACCAGCATAAAAATGTCTAAGAAAATTAGTGAAAAAAGTCGAGAAAATAGAGTCTTGAAAAAAAGTCCTTTTTCAGGTACTTAAAAGGCCTTTCTCTTTGAAAAATGTTCTAAAAAAGACCAGCATAAATATGTCTAAAAAAAAATGGTGAAAAGTCTTGAAAAAAAAGTCCTTTTTCAGGTACTTAAAAGGCCTTTCTCGTTGAAAAATATTCGGCAAAAAGACCAGTATAAAAATGTCTAAAAAAAATTAGTGAAAAAAGTCGAGAAAATAGAGTCTTGAAAAAAGTCCTTTTTCAGCTACTTAAAAGGCTCTTCTCTTTAAAAAATATTCTGAAAAAAGACCAGCATAAAAATGTCTAAAAAAAATTGCTGAAAAAAGTCGAGAAAATAGTCTTGAAAAAAGTTCTTTTTCAGGTACTTAAAAGGTTCCGAAAAGAGGTTCTAAAAGCCCTGAAGAAAAGTTCCTTAAAAAAGTTTTAAGAGTCCTGATAATACCTTAGAAAAATTTTGAACAAAGTCCTGAAAAAACTTGGCGGCCATTTTTTGTTTTCTTTTTTTGTTCTGACGGCACATTGCCGTTTGTTTTCAAATATTTTCTCTTTGTCCTGAAAATGTCCAGCAAAAAAGTGTTAAAAAATTGCGGAAAAAGTCCTAAAAATAAAGTCTTGAAAAAAGTCCTGTAAAAATAAGTCCTTGCAAAGTCCCGAAAAAAATTCTTAAAAAAGTTCTGAAGAAACAAGTCCTGAAATCAAGTTCGAAAAGATTGTCCTCAAAAAATCTCAAAAGGAGTCTTGAAAAAGTCATTAAAAAAGTTCTGAGAAAACGGCACGGAAATAAGTCCTGAAAAAATGGTGTTGGAAAAGTGCTGAAAAAATGGTCCGAAAACAGTCCTGAGATAATAGTTCTAAAAAAATCTCCAGGAAGAATGTCCTGAAAAAATCGAGAAAAATATGCTAATGAAAAGAAGAAAAGGACAAAATAATTCCTGAAAGAAAGTTTTGAAAAGAACGTCCGAAAATAGTCTTGAAAGGAAAGTTCTAAAAAAAAATGTCCTAAAAATATTCCAAAAAGTGCCTTAAAAGAAAATCCTGAAAAAACTCTGAAGAATTCTCAAAAAATCTCAAAAGGAGTCTTGTAAAAGTCATTAAAAAAGTTCTGAGAAAACGGCACGGAAATAAGTCCTGTAAAAATGGTATCGGAAATGTGCTGAAAAAAACGGTCCGAAAACAGTCCTGAGATAATAATTCTAAAAAAATGTCCTGAAAAAATCGAGAAAAAAGTGCTAATGAAAAGAAGGACAGACAAAAAATTCCTGAAAAAAAGTTTTGAAAAGAACGTCCCGAAAACAGTCTTGAAAGGAAAGTTCTAAGAAAAATTGTCCTAAAAATATTCCAAAAAGTGTTAAAAGAAAGTCCTGAAAAGGTTCTGAAAAACGTCTTGAAGAAAAGTCCTGATAGAGAGGCCTAACAACAAAGTCCTGAAACAACTTGGCGGCCATGTTTTGTTTGCAAATTAATTATTAATTATTGTATATTTTAAATTAGAATTAATTCTTAAATGTACAGAGTGAATCACGTTAAATATATTATTATTATTATTAAAGGAGTTCTGAGACATTGCGGTATTTTTTTCAAATATTTTCACTTTGAAAAGTTTTCGGAAAAAGGCCAGCAAAAAAGTATTAAAATATTCCCGAAAAGTTCTTGAAAAAAAGTTTTGAAAATATGTACTGCAAAAAAGGTCCTCGAAAGGATTTCTAAAGAATCCTGAAGAAAAAAGAAATACCGAAAAAGTCCTGAGAAAATGGTCCTGAAAAGTCCTTAAAATGGATCCCGAAAATAAAGACCTGAAACAAATGCTCTGACAGAGAAGCCTAAAAAGTCCCGGAGAAAAATTCCTTAAAAAAATCCTAAAAAAACACCCAAAAAAAAGTCCTTAACCCTTTCAGCCCTGGATTTTTAAATTTGAAAAAAATTTTTTTTGATAATTATTATTGATGGGGAGCTTCTTAAGGGGAGGCGCTACACCTATTAAATTTTTTTTTCGATATCTCCTAAACTATTTTATATTTTAAAAAAAATCTGCATTAGTTCTCCATTATTTCCAATTGTCTAAGGCTTACCGTGAAGATTTCTAACGAATTCATAATAATAACAAAAATAATTTATAAAAAATAATAACATTGAGAAAATCTAGACGGTATGTTCTGGTATTTATTATTTTAAATTTATTATGTTGGTACCGTTTTGTTTATTTTTGGGTATTAATTGATATATCTAATAAAATGTAACTTCGAAAGCGAGCACTCTTCTATTAATTGACAGATATACTTTATAAATGTTTATTACTCTTTTACTACAGTGGTCTTTCCATTTAAAATCGGATGCGCTCTTCTAAGGCTTTCGCGGGTTAGATACAGGGGAAAGGAGTTTACGTTTAAATTTTCGGTCGGGTAGCGCCGGGTCTTAAGACCATAAATACCAAATTTGAACTCATTTGCTTAATTAGTATAGGAATTAATTAGTGAGGCTTCGTTGAAGTGACATCTAGTGATAAACAGCAAAAATATGGATTGTTATAGTAAGTAGAGACATGTAAATGTTGCGGTGGCAATTGCCACCACCAGGGCCGAAAGGGTTAAAACAAATTCTAAAAATTGTCCTCAAAAAAATCAAGGAGTCTTGAAAAACTACTTAGAAATCTAGAGTTAACAGCCCGAAAAAGTCCTCAAAATGAGTCTTGGAAAAGTTTTCAAAGGTAGATCCTGAGATAAAAGTCATGAAGAAAATCCTGAATCCAAGTTTTGAAAAAAAAAAAAATCCGAAAAGTCCTTAAAAAAGTTCTGACAAAACGGCCCAAAAATAACTCCTGCAAAAAAGGTCTTGGAAAAGTCCTAAAAGGAAGGTCCGAAAATAGTCCTGAGATAAAACCCTAGTAGCACAATTTGTGTCGGAAATATTTTACAAATATTGATTTTACATGTTTATGTTTCGGAAATATTAAAAGGCCAAAGTAAATATTTATATAATATGTCTATGGAAATGTTGAAATAAAATGATTATATAAATATGTTCTATATATTTCCATCCATATATTTAGTAAGTAACATTTTATAAATATATCCAAAGAAATATACGGATGACAGAAAAAGGCAACACTGTACTGTCTCTGTCAATTCTGCCACTGTTTGAACAGTTTTACACGCAGACGTCTGTGCTAGTGACTATTTCGTCATATATTCCTGTCTATTCTCTCAGCCAGTGTATAATTTATTTGCAAATTTCAAAGGGTGATATTTGACCGTAAGTAGAGTTGTACCAAGCACTCGAGACGTATCGGGCAGTGACCGTCTTAAAGTCAATTGGCTCCGGAGATTTGTTATCGTGTTCTCTCAATACTTTCTCACTCCGCGCAAACTTTACCCCCACACATCTCGAGTGCTCGGTAATACTGTACATGCGTTTGGGATCCACACCACAACCTCATGATATTTCCTCAACATTTTTTTACAAATATTGCAAAAATATATACATAGTAATATTCCCTTAATATTTCATACAAATATTGCTAAAACATATAAAAATCTGTCATAATCAATATCACAGAAGTATGTGTTTTTCAATATTTAAGAAATATTTTGTGCTACTAGGGAAGTCTTGACGAAAAAGTCCTGAGAAAAAAATCCTCAAAAAAGTCCTGATAAAATGATCCTGAAGAAGAATGCTGAAAATAAACTCCTGAAAAGAATGCTCTGAAAAGGAATATTAAAAAAGTCCTGAGGAAAAATTCCTTATAAAAAAGTTCTTAAAAAAAACCCAAAAAAGTAATGAAATCAAGTTCGACATAATTGTCCTCAAAAAAATACCTTTAGAGATTTGAAAAAAGTTCAGAGAAAACGTCACGAAGGAAAGTCTTTAAAAAAATGGTCTTCCAAAGGTAATGGAAAAATGTGCGAAAAAAAATCCCGAGATAAATGTCTTGAAAAAAAAATCAGAAAAAAGTGCTAGTACAAAAAAAGTCCTGACAAAAAATGACTGAAAAAAGTTCTAAAAATAAAGCCTTGAAAAGAAATTAAATTAAATGTAGGTAGGTAACTTTTTCAATCCTGGAATTTTCCCAACTGCTTTTCATACTTTATCTTTGATTTTACCGGTAGCAAATTTAGCGCGATAGAGCTCGCAACATCTGCAATATCGGGCAGTGTACTAATAAAATCACTGTCGTTACTATTTTCACTATTTTCGCTCATAATTATTGGTTAAAATAACAATTTTATCAATGTCACAAAATAACTGACGTTTATGATAGTAAAAGTTTCTATTTACCCGCCCGCTAGATACGTGAGCGTCCAAGGCTCGCCACCTCATAACCAAGCGAAAATAATTGCACATGGTTGATATTTATGAATATTAAGTATACATTTTTATTAAATTTTCTGCAAACGGTCATGGAAGAAATATTGTGTGTAATTTGGAGCGCACAGCCCGTTTGCCGATTTCGGTGGCAACTGTCTCTTTCAATCGGCAAATACGTACTTTGCGCACTTAATACACAAATGGCTATTTTTGACAAACGGGGACGGCAATAGTATGTAGTGTATCAAGGGCCAAAAATAGGCTTTAGCAACCCACTGAAGGGTTGCTAAAGTATTTCGGCATGAGTTACACTCGATATTTTTTCGCCTGCCTTAAGTAAAAACAGTGTTTCAGGAAATTTTATATCGCGCACCATTGAACTGTCACTGTCAGATTTTTGCATAGCCTACTCATATTCCGCGGAAGGTTGTCTAGATTATGCATATTATTTTTTCGGCCTTAGATACACTAAATCGTAGTTTCGGCCCGATTTTTATGGCCGAAATAAATGGTTTCGGTAGAGGCAGGCGAAAAAATCAGTTTTGCACACGAGCTTACACGGTGGAACTGCCTTTTATTTGAATGTATCAGGAAGTCAAAGCCTCCACAATTAAGTATTTAATTAGATATTTGTCTAAAATATACGAAATCACCGCTAGAATTATTAACAATAACAATTTTCAAGCATTTAGGTGCAAGAAACACTGAATTGTAATCCTTGGAAACTTGACGCGTATCATATTTTCACGTCTCGTTTCCAACTCGGGCCCAGCTGTACAATTCGCCTCTGGAGCAAAGAACGTTATAATAATTGCTCAAAAATTCATGCGGCATGAGTAATATCGCCAGGTTTTCTTAAGTACGTTTCCTTGTCACATTTTTTGCCGATTCTCAGAATAAGTCAGCAGAATCACTAAATGATAATGACTCCGAACGGTCCTTCATTAGCGATGCTGCGCTGCAACACAACACGTGTATTAATTAGAATGTGAAAAATGGCAAAAAAACGCTTTGGCTAATTCGAGGAATAATAGTGCTGGGCCAATTAAAAAATATAAATAGTCGGGTCACCGACACCTGTTCCTCTGCCTTTGATGGTGAAGAACGGGCACGTCTACGGATTATAATTTCCATTTTATCCGAATCCAGAGTTTAATTAATTTGTTTTTTTTTGTTGTTGTTTGGGGGGAGCCCACGGCCGTTTATGAATAATGAAAAATTGCGCCATTCCGTTTTACTAGGCTGGATTTATTGTTATTAGTAAAATGCTAATTGCGGCCATTCCTGGAGGTGTTCGGGCCAGAGCTGTAAATGTAATATTATAATTTGCCTGTAGAAGACGGCGAGGAATGCCCATTCACGTCCCTCGGATAAAGTGAAAACAATGACTTGCGTTTGGCCACGTTTTGTAATAAAAATTAACGTCCACTTACACGCCGCTTATGCCCGACGAACAATACCGATTATTTTATTTGATCGTTAATTGTGCCTAATGAATAAGAATTTGATGGGCTGGACATGTGAGGAGGGGGGGGGGGGGTCAATTGCATTTGGTTATAAATTAGTTTAATACATGCGGGTAAAGTGTACAATGTGTTAATTATTTGAATAATTTCAAATCTTACTTTGTGATACATCATTATCAAAACTTTTTTCCAGGACTTTTTTTTCAAGACGTTTTTAGGACATTCTGCGGACTTTTTAGGGACTTCTTTTTTTGGACTATTATTTTCAAGATTTCATTTTCAGGACTTTTTTTCAGGAATTTTTGCTGGACTTTTTTCAGGACATTTTCTCAAAACTTTTTTTGGAGTTAATTTGGATGCCCCATTTCAGTCAATCAGATTTTGCAAGATTGTCATTGCTTTATTAAACGTTACACTGTGTATGGTGAGAGCAGTGCCATCTTAAAACAACAGCGTATACCCTAAAATATTAAATGACGTGGGAAATATAAAATATATCATTATTTATGGATAACCTACTAAACTAATACTATTTAAATACAAAAACAATAACAAACAACTTTCTCTGCCGAAATTTACGTCACTAATGTTATCTGAATGTAATAATTTGCTACATAAACTAGGATTAAATAATAATTTAGATTAGCTTAAGACGTGTTTCAAATTTGCAAACTGGTATTCGAAAATAGAACCATCCGTTCATACGAAAATATTTAAATATTTACCCACCGTTCGTGGCATTTAAATTTCATTGTTTTTACTTCTAAATCTGAATAACAATTAGCTATTCCGATTGATATTCGATGGCCGTCGCTAATTACTTCCTGTTAATAATTTTAACGTAATTAAATGCCGTGAGGACATTTTTAATTATCTTGAGAGTCGTGGTGAGTAACAAATTTGAAAGGAAATTGTTTGATTTACTAATAATTATATTTTTAACACAAGAACTAGGATTTTATTTTTTAAAATGTAGCTTATACAGATGGGCAAAATTGCTACTTTTAAGTCATGTTACTACCTGTGATTGCTACTTTCTAATATCAGTGATTTTAAACTGTGACTATGATCACGGTTAGTAAAGGTCGTAACACCTTAAATTGTTAATGGTTTCGCAAAAATGTTTTTGATGTGATACTTTTTTGAGCACTTGAACAAAAACATCGCAGAAGAAAATATAAAACATGCAGACAAAGTTCCATAAAAAATCATCCTCAATGGCAGAAGTATCGATTATTCAAAATCAATTTGGTTTTTGTAAATTTAACAATTTTCAATAGAGATATGAATTTTTGAAAATTTTCGTTTTAATTTTTTGAGCACCTGAACAAAAACACTACAGAAGAAAATATAAAACATGCAGACAAAATTCCATTAAAAGATCATTCTCAATGGCCGAAGTATCGCTTATTGAAAATTAACTTGGTTTTTGTAAATTCAACAATTTTCAATAGAGATATGAATTTTTGAAAATTTTCGTTTTAATTTTTTGAGCACCTGAACAAAGACACTGCAGAAAAAATATAAAAAATGCAGGGAAAATCCCATAAAAAAATCAGGCTCAATGGCCGAAGTATCGCTAATTCAAAATCAATTTGGTTTTTTAAATTCAACAATTTTCAATAAAGATATGGATTTTTGAAATTTTTGTTTTAATTTTTTGAGTACCTGATCAAAAACATGGCAGAAAAAAATAAAACGTGCAAGGAAAATTCCATAAAAAAATCATGCTCAGTGGCCGAATTATCGCTAATTCAAAATAAATTTGGTTTTTGTAAATTCAACAATTTTCAATAGAGATATGATTTTTTTTAAATTTTGCTTTTAATTTTCTGAGCACCGGAATGGAAACATCACTAAAGAAAATATAAAACATGCAGGCAAAATTCCATAAAAAATCATCTACAATGGCTGAAGTAGCGATTATTCAAAATCAATTTGGTTTTTGTAAATTCAACAATTTTCAATAAAGATATGGATTTTTGAAAATTTTGTTTTAATTTTATGAGCACCTGAACAAAAACATCACAAAAGAAAATATAAAACATGCAGACAAAATTCCACAAAACATCATCCTCATTGGCCGAAGTATCGCTTATTCAAGATCAAAATATTTTTTTTAATTCAATAATTTTCAATAGAGATATGGATTTTTGAAAATTTAATTAATTTTTTGAGTACCTACCTGAACAAAAGCATGGCAGAAAAAATATAAAACGTGCAGGTAACATTCCACAAAAAATTATCCTCAATGGCTGAAGTATCGCTTAAAATTAATTTGGTTTTTGTAAATTCAACAATTTTCAATAGAGATATGAATATTTTTAAATTTTAGTTTTAATTTTCTGATCACCTGAACAAAAACACTGCAGAAAAAATATAAAAAATGCAGGAAAAATTCCATAAAAAATCATGCTTAATGGCTGAAGTATCGCTTATTCAAAATCAATTTGGTTTTTGTAAATTCAACAATTTTTAAAAGAGGTGTGGGTTTTTGAAAATTTTCGTTTTACTTTTTTGAGCACTTGATCAAAAACATCACAAAATAAAATATAAAACATGCAGACAAAATTCCACAAAAAATCATCCGCAATGGTCGAAGTATCGCTTATTCAAAATCAATTTGGTTTTTGTAAATTCAAGAATTTTCAATAAAGATATGAATATTTTTAAATTTTAGTTTTAATTTTCTGAGCACCGGAATGGAAACATCACAAAATAAAATTGAAAACATGCAAGCAAAATTCCATAAAAAATCATCCTCAATAGCCGTAGTATCGCTTATTGAAAATAAATTTGGTTTTTGTAAATTTAACAATTTTCAATAGAGATATGGATTTTTGAAAAATTTTGTTTTAATTTTTGAGCACCTGAACAAAAACATGGCAGAAAAAATGTAAAACTTGCAGGCAAAATTCCATAAAAAATTATCCTCAACGGCTGAAGTATCGCTTATTCAAAATCAATTTTGTTTTTGAAAATCCAACAATTTTCAGTAGAGATATGGACTTTTGAAAATGTTTGTTTTAATTTTTTGAAAACATAGCAGAAAAAATTCCATAAAAAATTGTCCTCCATGGCCGAAGAATCACTTATTCAAGATCAATTTGGTTTTTGTAAATTCAACAATTTTCAATAAAGATATGGATTTTTGAAAATTTTAGTTTTAATTTTTTAAGCACCTGAACAAGGAGGAGCATTTGGAGATTTTCGCAGTTTAGTAAATTGTTTTTATTTATTTCTTTTTTTTAGATCATGAAGTTTGCAATTTCAAAATTGGTTTCGTTGTATGATTTCAAAATGTATGTTTAGATATTCGCACGGAATTTTAAATTAAAGTAAATTTTGAGTCATTTTGGGTTGACTATTTGTAGCAATTGTTTTTAAATATTTTTTTTTCAGTTCATGAAAATCGTAATTTCAACATGAGCGTAAGAGTAAATGTCTTACAGTATTGGATATAAAATAATATTTAGAAATGCAATTCTCTATTATCTTCTTGCAATCACGTTTTAAGTAACAGTCGCAATTTCGGTAGCAATCACTGTTTAGGTAACAGCTGCGATTTTAAGGACCAATCACAGTTTAAGTCACAGTTTAAATAGCAGTGATTTTAAGTAGCGGTGATTTTAAGAAAGTGATTTTAAGTAGCAGTGATTTTAAGTAGCAGTGTAATTTGCCCATTAGTAACAGTAACGACCTGGTACGTGAAATATCGCCCATCCCTAGTAGCTTATGTAGAGAGGTGAACTAAATAAGATTCAGCACACTGGCGAATCAAACAAGCAAACTGAATATACGAGGAGCGAAAGCAACATATAGGCAACCCAACTTACAGATCGCTGTCTGTGCTGCTACAGTTTAATCAATGGATCTTTGCGTGTGCGTCATTATCGAAAACTGGTGTCCTTGCCGTGGTCGACATGCAAAACACTAATTTAACTTATCACGTGAACGCATGAACATATTGTCGAAACTAAGTCCGGTTGTGCACGCAAAGATCCATTAATCAAAGTATAATAAGAATCATTGCAATTTCAATATTAAAACGTGTTACTGTAGAATTTTTATTTCTGTAATTTTTCGAGGGTAATCGTTAGTTACAAAAATAAATGTAGAGTTGCACCAAGCACTCGAGACGTGTTGCGCAGTGACCATGTTAAATTAAATTGGCTCCGGAGATTTATTCTCGCCTTCTCCGAACACTTTCTCACTATGCGCAAACTTTACTCCCACACGTCTCGAGTGCTCGGTAATACTGTACCTTTTGCTTATTGTATTTTTTTTTTTAAAGGATAGAAAATTTTCAAAAAAAGTCGATTTTTTCAGACTTTGAACGGCCGTAGCGGCTAAACGAAGAATCCAAATTGAACAAATTTGTGCTCCTCGTGTGCAAATTAGTCGGATTGAATTAAAATTGGTGATTAATTTTTGACGAAAACTTGAAGATGTACACAAGTACAGCCTTTTGAACTTTTGCTCAAAAAATGTAACTTTTTTAATAATCATCGTAGACCATTGAAGTGATCGGAAAAACGAGAGAAATTGATTGGCGTTAAAAAATTTCAGCTATCTTCAATAGCAAAAAAATTAGCGTGTCACCCTAAACTTAAAAAAAAAAAAAAAGATTTTTCAGACTTTGAAACTCCAAATTGAACGCGGTTTTTAAATCTGTGCTCCTCGTGTGCAAATTAGTCGGATTCAATTAAAATTGGCGATTTAAATTTTTTGACGAAAATGATAATCGTTCTATCACACAGTGGCGGCTCGTGGAACATGTTGATGGTAGAGCCACTTTTACAATTTATTGAATCGGATGATAATGACTTTTGAAACAGAATGGCAGGTTATACAAATTAAATACCGGCAAAAAAATTTGCACATAAAAATCAATCACTCACGTTAAAAATCCCAATAGACCAATAAAAAATACGCTCTTAATTAAAGTAAAAAACTAAAAATATAAGCACAAATAATCGAAAATTAACACAAATATCAAAAATTCGTGGTTAAAAAAAATACAGACCAAAAATCCGAAAATTTCAACAACGTTTAACTAAAATAAAGAATATAAATAATAATCCGAAAATTTCAACAACGTTTAACTAAAATAAAGAATATTTAGGGCAAAAACTCCAAAATTTGGAACGAAGAAATGAAAAAAACAGGTCAAAGATCTAAAATATAGGCCAAAAAAATAAAAAATGTTGGTCTAAAAATAAAAAATTAAAACCAAAAAAACTGAAAAATCAGGAAAACGAAAATAATTCGCCATTTTCAGCCCCCAAAATAACTCTTTAGCTCAAAAGAAGTTGCCGACCAGAAACTCGAAAACCTCAGTTCCTGGAAGTCCCACAACAAAATTTTATGGATAAATAGTGTTCTTTAAAAAAAATTTAAATTTTAAATTATTATTACTATTATTATTATTTAAAAAAAATTGAAAAAAATTTAATTCAATCGATTTTAGTCAAAAAGTAACCAAAAAGTAGACAAATTCGCCCATAAAATATAATAATTTAAGTTAAAAAATCTAAAATCAAGGGCAAGAAATCAACTGTCAAAGAAACTTGAAAATGTCAACAAAAAAATACAAAAAATCGCGCATAAAAATCAATCATTTAGGTTAAAAAAATCTAAAATATAGGATAAAAAATTCAAAAATTCGATGCTAAAAATAAAAATTGGGGACAAAAAAATCAAAATTTTTAACAAACAAATCGAAAATTTAGAAAAAAATTTAGGCTAAAAGATTAAAAATTTAGACCAAAATATCAAAATCCGGGCTTAACGATAAAAAATGAAAACAAGAAGATTAAAAATTCAAGTACGAAAAATTTTAAAAATTCATTACTTGAAGGTTTCCCTTCAAATAAACTGCAATTATTCAAAAATAGTGTACTTTTGATTTACTGAAAACAACATGATCCTGCAGAAAACAAGGAAATAAACTCAAAATTTGCTTTGTAGTGCTAAATTTAGACAAATATCTAAAATTCGCGGTTAAAAAAATGCAGACCAAAAATCCGAAATTTTCAACAAAAAAAAAACAAAAAGTTTAACCAAAATAAAGAATAGTTAGGGCAAAAGCTCTAAAATTTGGAACAAAGAAATGAAACATACAGGTCAAATATCTAAAATATAGGCTTAAAAAAATCAAAAATGAGGGTCTAAAAATAAATAATGCAAACCACAAAATTGAAAAATCAAGAAAAACAAAAATTTGCCATTTTCAGCCCCCAAAATAACTCTTAAAAACCAAAAGATAAGCACAAAAAATCTAAAATATAGAGAAATATAAAAAATTCGCGGTTAAAAATGCAGACCAAAAATCCTAAAATTTCAACAACAAAAAAATCAAAAAGTTTAACCAAAAATAAAGAATATTCCGGGCAAAAACTCTAAAATTTGGAACGAAGAAATAAAAATACAGGTCGAATATCAAAAATATAGACCAAAAAAATCCAAAATGAGGGTCTAAAAATAAATAATGCAAACCAAAAAATTTAAAAATCAAGGAAAACGAAAATAATTTGCTATTTTCAGCTCCCAAATAACTCTTTAGTTTAAAATTAGTTGCCAACCAGAAACTCGAAAACGGTAGTCAAAAAGTAACCAAAAATTAAAAAAATCTGCCCATAAAAAATAATAATTCAAGTTAAAAAATCTAAGATGAACGGCAAGAAATCAGAAACTGCACTTGAAAATATCGGCAAAAAAATTAAAAAGTTGTTTATAAAAAGCAATAATTTAGGTTAAAAAAAATCTAAAACACATTATTCAAAATTAGTCTGTCAAAATTTCAACCATCTGTAGCAATAAATGTGGAATTGCCATATGCATTTCTAAAAAATCCGCTTTTTTTGTTATCAAAATTTGCTTTTCTAGTGCAACCAGTCTTGTTGCGGTAAACTTGTGATTATTTTTTGAAGAAATTTATAAAGGGACATTATTCAAAATTGGTCTGTCAAAATTTCAACCATCTGTCGAATGGAATGTGGAATTCTCAAGTGAATTTCTGATAAATTTGCCTTTTTGGTGATCAAAATTTGCCTTTTAGTGAAACCATTTTTGTTGTGGTAAACTTGCGATGATTTTCTTTGGAAATTTATAAAGACACATTATTCAAAATTAGTCAGTCAAAGTTTAAACCATCTGTTAAAATAAATGTGCAATCCCTACGTGAATTTTTGAAAAATGCACCTTTTTGGTGATCAAAATTTTCTTTTTAGTGCAACCATTTTTGTTGTGGTAAACTTGCAATTGCTTCCTTTGGAAATTTGTAAAGACACATTATTCAAAATTAGTCAGTGAAAGTTTAAACCATCTGTTAAAATAAATGTGCAATCCCTACGTGAATTTTTGAAAAATGCACCTTTTTGGTGATCAAAATTTTCTTTTTAGTGCAACCATTTTTGTTGTGGTAAACTTGCAATTGCTTTCTTTGGCAATTTGTAAAGACACATTATTCAAAATTAGTCTGTCAAAATTTCAACCATCTGGTGTAATAAATGTAGAATTTACATGTAAATTTCTGAAAAATGCGTTTTTTTGGTCATCAAAATTTGCTTTTGAATGCAAACATTTTTGTTGTGGTGAACTTGCGATTATTTTTTTTGTAAATTTGTAAAGACACATTATTCCGAATTAGTCTGTCAAAATTTCAACATCTGGTGCAATAAATGTGGAATTCACATGTGGATTTCGGAAAAAGGCGCTTTTCGGTCATATAATTTGTCTATTTAGTGCAACTAATTTTGTTGTGGTAAACTTGCGATTGCTTTCTTTGGAAATTTGTAAAAACACATTATTCAGAAATAGTCTGTCAAAATTTTAACCATCTATTGAAATTAATGTGGAACTTCCACGCGGTGTTACAGGTGTTGTTTAACATTTAAAAAGTTTTTTAAGAATTCGTTAAAAATGCTTGCTGAGCTCGAGTCTACAAGTAGTGCCATGGCTTCGTGGCTCTATGTAACGAGCCGCCCCTGCTATCACAAGCTAAATAATGAATGTGCTGGTGAAAAGGGGGATAAATTATTTTTTAGCATGCTGGCATTAAAAATTTAAATGATAAAGGACTGCTAATTGTCCGAAGGTGCGATTCGAGCATCGTCCCCCGAGTCCTTCTATTTACGTAACAATGATCCAGACTTGTTTTATATGAAGAGTGTTTGTACAGCCATTGAAGGCCTTCCACTTGTCCACTCGGGCGTTGGGTAAATAAAAATGGACGTCTTTAATTGGAATATTTGGATATTATGTGCGGGGAATGCTAACGTGCGTCTCGGCAAACAAAACAGACTACCAGACCGGCCATCGTGTTCACACTCTTGACTCCTGAAGTAAATGACATGACGTCACATATTTTTAATTGTATGCTTAATTATTCATCTTTATTTTTACAAAAACCCGTACGTAATATATGTTAAAACCTTTACATCGGAATGTATTTACGTAACTAGAGTTGTTAATAGCAATTTCACGCGCGTGTATTTACGTACTATACTTTACCTACGACCTTAAATATGTTATTTTATAGATTTTTAGAACTAAAACCGGTGTAATATATTTTTCTGAAAAAATAGAAAAAGTCACACATGTACGTTGCTCCTGAAATAACATATTCAATTATAACGTGATGCGAAGGAATCCGAAGCATCAGAAAACAACATGAACGTTTCCTCGGCGTTCCCCGTTAAAGAGTTAAAAAGGCATAAACGAGTTATTTAAAAATTTCATACGATACACATTAGAACGGCAATTTATACGACATTGAAGTGTGATTATGTACGATCAGTCCCGGGCTTGTGTTTTGAATGCGGCCGCACGAGTTATATTCAATGCGTTTCTTTTATTACATAAAATTATAAGAAAATCCAGTCCACATCAATCAGTGTAAATAATTCCTTGGAAAAGATGATAATCGCCGAGTGGAACTAGTTTGAAATTGTCTACATTTCATCCGCACATTATTCCGCTCTCCGCGAGATAATAATTCCGCACGCAGAAAACCGCCGCAATTTATTTATTATAATCATGACGGCACATTAAAAGTGCCATTAATAACATAATACAGGCGATGATAGTGGAAGCCGAGGTTTCATTATACCGTACTTTTCCGCCGCCCAACTGGTAATAATAATAATAATCATTATAATAGCGCAGTATCTAAAATCACATAAATGAAAAATTTAATAACACAATATAAACATTTATTTTTAAAATGCCACCACTTTGCCACCAATAATTTCGTAAAGTTCACGACAAACCACAAAATCTAGGCTCTAGGGGAAAGGGCAATTGACACTTTATTTTTCTATTGATTTCTCATATTTATTTATATATATATATATATAATATATATATATATATATATATATATATATATATATATATATATATATATATAATATATATATATATATATATATAATATATATATATATATATATATATAATCATTATTTATTATATATAATAAGTGGGGGGACAGACACTGAACATCGATGGACCCGAACGGCCACTTCTTCATTCTGAAAAAGTGACCGCCCGGATGGGATTCGAACCCACGACCACGAGGCCCGTGAGCAGGAGCTCTAGGTACAGTTATTACAATTGAATATCTTTGTCAGTTGTGCAATTTAAAACCATTAGACTTTGAAAACGTGTAATTTTGACGTTTTGCTTTCATTTCACGAAAACATTACTTAACCAGTTCTTAAATTGCACTAAATTCCGCACATTTTGATGTTAGAATTATTAAAATTGGACAACGCATTTGGCAGTTGTAGAATTTAAAATATTAAAATTGCAATTTTATATTTCCGGACTTGTGCAATTTTGACGTTTTGCGTTGATTTTGCGAAAATATTTTGAGCAGTTTTTAAAATTAATTCATTAAACTAAATTCGGCATATTTTGCCGTTAGAATCATCAAAATTGGATAATGCGTTCGGCAGTTTTGCAATTTCAAAAATCAAAATTGCAATTTTAAATTTCCGGACTCGATTGATTTTGCGAAAATATTTACTAACCAATTTTTTTAATTGCAATACATTTGGCATATGTTGCTGTTAAAATCACCAAAATCAGACAACGCGTTCGGCAGGTGTGCAATTTCAAAAATCAAAATCGCAATTTAAAATCTTTGAAAACGTTTTGCGTTAATTTCACTGCGACTTTTTTAAATTGCACTATTTTGGCGTTGTAGTCATAAAACTTGGACAACGCGTTCGGCAGTTGTACAAATTCAAAAATCAAAATCACGAACTTGAAATCTTTAAACTTTAAACAACATGCTATTTTTTGCATATCGTGTTTATTTCACGAGAAAATTTTATAATCCATTTAAAAGCAACACCAAATTTGCTATATATTGACATTATTATAATCTGAAATATAATTGGATTCTACTTGAGAATACGTTACTAAATACAGGGTTACACATAACGAAGTTATTCAACCCTATAAGTTGGGTTTTTCTACCGCATTTTTTTATCACCCTGTATAATTTTTTGTATGAAATCATGGTTGGCTCTATAGTTCGAACCTTCAAGCAAATAATTAAAATGATTTTAATCGTTCAACGTCAATCACTGGGGCAAAAATAAAATTTCACCCAGACCATGCATTTCAACAAATCTTCAAATATTTCGAAAACGGCAAACAACAGGTATAGGGAGTATTGAAGTAACTCACCTTTATTTGCTCCATATAATTCAAAAATAACAAAAAATACAGGATGTTCCATTTAAAAAAAAACATAAGTTTGGTCTGTAACTTTGTAATGAGACACCCTGCATAAATTTAAATATTTTTAGGGCGTTCAGCTCACTATTATACACAACTTTTGTATAAAACATTTTTCGAAATTTTGAAAAATAAGCACGTGATTGACCGTTCCCAGAGCTCTGAAACACCCTGTATAATGAGTGGGGGGGACATACACTAAACATCCATGGACCCGAACGGCCACTTCTTCATTCCGAAAAAGTGACAGCCCGGATAGGATTCGAACCCACGACCACGAGGCCCGTGAGCAGGTACAGTTATAACAATTGAATATCTTTGACAGTTGTGCAATTTAAAAGCATTAAACTTTGAAAACGTGTAATTTTGACGTTTTGCTTTAATTTCACGAAAACATTACCTAACCACTAAATTCCGCACATTTTGATGTTATGATTATTAAAATTGGACAACGCATTTGGCAGTTGTGGAATTTAAAATATTAAAATTGCAATGTTATATTTCCGGACTTTCAAAATGTGCAATTTTCAGACGTTTTGCGTTGATTTCGCGAACATATTTTGAGCAGTTTTTAAAATTAATTAATTAAACTAAATTTGGCATATTTTGCCGTTGGAATCATTAAAATTGGATAATGCGTTCGGCAGTTTTGCAATTTCAAAAATCAAAATTGCAATTTTAAATTTCCGGACTGGATTGATTTTGCGAAAATACTTACTAACCAATTTTTTAATTGCAATACATTTGGCATATGTTGCTGTTAAAATCACCAAAATCAAACAACGCGTTCGGTAGGTGTGTAATTTCAAAAATCAAAATCGCAATTTAAAATCTTTGAAAACGTAGAATTTTAACGTCAATTTCAAAGCGACTTTTTTAAATTGCACTATTTTGGCGTTGTAATCATAAAAATTGGATAACGTGTTCAGCAGTTGTACACATTCAAAATCACGAACTTGAAATCTTTAAACTTTAAACAAAATGCTATTTTTTGCATACCGTGTTTATTTCACGAGAAAATTTTATAATCCATTTAAAAGCAACACCAAATTTGCTATATATTGACATTTGAATCATCAAAATTTATCAAAGCGTTTGGCAGTCGTGCAATTTCCAAAAAAACAAAATTGCAATTTGAAAACGTGCAACTATGACATTTTACGTATTTTTTTTAATTGCACTAAATTTGCAACATTTTGACTTTAGAGACAAAATTGCACTACGCGTTTGACAGTTGCGCAATTTTACAAAACAGGAATTTAAAGTGCAATATTTGGTTTTTGTAATAATTTTATGAGAAAAAGTTATGACACTTTTTTAAATTACACGAAATTCCTATTATTTTAACGTTTGAATCATAAAAATCAGACAACGCGTTCGACAGGTGTAATTTCAAAAATCAAAATCGCCATTTAAAATCTTTGAAAACGTAGAGTTTTAACGTTTTGCGTCGATTTCACTACGACTTTTTTTAAATTGCATTATTTTGGCGTTATAATCATCAAAATTGTATAACGCATTCGGCAGTTGAACAAATTCAAAAATCAAAATCACGAACTTTAAACAAAATGCGATTTTTGTATATCGTGTTTATTTCACGAGAAAATTTTGTAATCCATTTTAAAATAACACCAAATTTCTTATCTATTGACATTTGAATCATCAAAATTTAACAACGCGTTTTGGCAGTTGTGAAATTTCAAAAAAAAAAACAAAATTGCAATTTGAAAACACGTGCAACTATGACATTTTGCGTTGATTTGCGGAAGCATCTTTTACAAATTGTACCAAATTAGCCACATTTTGACGTTGAAAATTACACAACGCGTTTAGCAGTTGCAATTTTAAAAATCAAAATCACGAATTTAAAGTCTTCGAACTTTGGTTTTTGTGTTAATTTGATGAACAAAGGTTGTAATCTTTTTAAAATTACACTAAATACTTCATATTTTAACGCTTGAATCGTCAATGTCGGAGAACGTATTTGTCAGGTGTGCAATTTCAAAAATCAAAATTCCAATTTAAATTTTTGTGCAATTTTAACATTTGTATTGATTTTTCGGAAACATTTTCTAACCGCTTTTGAAATTGCACTGACTTTTCTACTTTTTGACGTTAGAATCAAAATTGCATAACGCGTTTCGCAGTTACAATTTCAAAATCAAAATCGGTCTTCGAACTTTAAAAAAGTGCAATATTTGGTTTTGGTATTAATTTGATGAAAAAAGGTTATAATCCTTTTTAAAATTACACTAAAATCTCCATGTTTTAACGCTTGAATCATCAATGCCGGAGAAAGTGTTTGGCAGGTGTGCAATTTAAAAAAACAAAATTCCAATTTAAAAAAAAAAAAATTTGTGCAATTTTAACATTTTACATTGATTTTTCGGAAACATTTTCTAACCGCTTTTGAAATTACATTAAATATTCCACATTTCGCAGTTAGAGTCACACAAATCAGACAACGCGTTTGGCAGTTGTGTAAATTCAAAAACCAAAATCGCGATTTTAAAATCTTAGACTATAAAAACGTGCCTTTTTGCAGTTTAAGTTAATTTCACTAGAAAATTTTTCAATCGGTTTTAAAACACCAAATTTGCCATATATTGACTTTTGAATCATCAAAATTGAATAACGTTTTTGACAGTTGTGCAACTTGAAAAAATCTTGATGAGGCCATCATGTTACTTTCTCCGATGTGTTGGTAATTTTATTTATATACCGTGACGCATGTAAAATTTTCAATTTAATTTTGTGTCTCTGTTATTGAATTTAAAAGGTCAGAATAAAATTAGAATAATCCCTTTGCCCACTAACAATATTTTCGAAGTTTTATTTTTGTTTTCTCTTTAGTTTTATAAGATATATAGCTTAAAAATAGTGAACAAACATTCGAAAATAAAATCCTCAAACTAGTAGTTGAAATTAGGATTTAAAATAAGAGTTCTAAGAAATATTGTCAAACAAAGTTTTGAGAAAGTGTCTTGAAAAAAGTCGCAAAAAAGAAGAGACCTCTAAAAATGGCCTGAAAAGACTCCTGAAAAAATATCCTGAAAAAATTCCTGCAAAAAATCTTAAAAGGAGAGTCCAGAAAATAAAGTCTTAAAAAAAATCCTGAAAAAAATCCCTGACAGTAAATTGTTTAAAAAAGACCTAAAAAAAAATCCTCAAAAAATGTTCTAAGAAAAGGTCCCGAGAAAAAGTTCTAAAGAAAAATCCTAAAAAATTGCGGCAGAAAAATTTCAGAAAATAAAATCTTGAAAATGGATTCCTAAAAAAAAGTCCTGGAAATAAAGTCCAGAAAACTAGTCTTGGCAAAAACTCCTGAAATAGTCCAGAATATAATGTCTTAGAAGAAAGTTCTGAAGAAAAGTAAAAAAAAAATGCTGAAGAAAAATCCCAAAAAAAAGTCCCGAAAATAAAATCTTGAAAAAGGGTTCCTAAAAAAAGTCATAAAGACTGTCCCAGAAAAGGGTCCTGGCAAAAACTCCAGAAATAGGCCAGAATGTAAAGTCTTGAGAAAAAAATCCTGAAAAAAGGATCCTTAAAAAAGCCTTGAAAAAGGGTCCTGAAAAAGCAGGCCTGAAGAAGAAAGTCAAAAAAACCTGAAATCTCCTAAACAAAGAGTCAAAAAAAAATCCTGAAAAAGTTATTAAAATCTAAAATAATGTTCTGAAAAAGTTCTAAAATAGAAATTGAAAAAGTCACAAAAAGGGCCAGGAATAAAAGTTCTGAAAATAATATCCCTGATAAAAAGTCCTTAAAAAAGACCTGAAGAAATCCTTGAAAAAAAAGACCTTAAAGAAAAAGTACCGGAAAAGTCCTTAAAAAGGCCCTGAGAAAAAGTTCAGAAAAAAAATGCTGAAGAAAAAAATCCCTGAAAAAAGTCCTGAAAATAAAGTCTTGAAAAAAGAATCCTGATAGGACGTTCCTGAAAATAAAATCCAGAAAAAGAGTCCTGGCAAAAAGTTCCGAAGAAGTCTTGAAAATAAAGTCTTGAAAAAGAGTCCTGAAAATAAATTCCAGAAAAAGATTCCTGGCAACAAAACGACCTGAAAGAGTCTTGACAACAAAGTCTTGAAAAAAGAGTCCTGAAAATAAAGTCTAGAAAAAGAGTTTTAAAACGTCAAAATTATAAAGGATGAAAAAATTATACTTCAAATTCAAAAACTCAGTTTACTCAAAAACTAAAGAGATTTCGAAAAAAACGTATTCTTTATAAGTTGTTTATTTTGGCATTCTCTGCAATTATTATTGCTGTAACTATTATCGTTTCATAATCATAAACCAAAAATGAAAAAAACAAATCATTTTTTTTCTCGAATAACAATGATTTTATGAAAAATATTTTCAAATAAAAGATGTTAATTTCTTTGTTGTCTTCAATATTTGTTTAAATGTTTTTGTGATATTTTTCATATTTAAAAAAAAATTGTCAAAAAACAAAAAACAGTTAAGGTAAACACCCACTTCCGGTGTACGAAATTTTACTAAAAGCTTTTCAGTTCTTTGGATTATCAAATAAGACTTATGTTCAAAGTTTCATATCAATTGCTCTATTAGTTTTTGAGATACAGCGCGCACAAACAGACAGACACACACACACACGCACACACAAATATTTTTTTTCCAGAAATTGTTGAAATGACATCTAGAGACCCCAAAAAGGATATTTCCGTAAAAAAAAATTGAAAAAAAAGTCACCATCACAATACTTTCTCGTACTTCGTAACGGAGAAAGTAAAAATCAGTTTGCCATATTTTGACGCCTGAATCATCAAAACCGAACAACGCGCTCGGTAGTTAAATCAAAATCGAAATTTTAACATTTTTCCCATAAGGGTCACTGGCTCCTAGATCACGTAAA
The DNA here is from genome assembly GCA_910593695.2 of Ocypus olens. Lineage (NCBI taxonomy): Eukaryota > Metazoa > Arthropoda > Insecta > Coleoptera > Staphylinidae > Ocypus > Ocypus olens. The sequence continues at coordinate 38,743,738 of OU343063.1, read as the reverse complement.
CAGTGATTATTTAAATTGTGACCAAATAAAAACATCAGGTAAAAGACAAAACATGAAAATAGAACGTTTAATGATCATGTTATTCATTTTGCAGTAATTATGCAATATTACAAAATAATAATTTAAACATTTAAAAAGGAAACAAGTATTAATTCTGCATTAAAGTAATGAGTCTACTCTTTGATACGGTCACCTATGTATTCAAAGTACTTTAGAAAATATACAGAAAAAGTTTCTTCGCTATTTATACTTTGTAAGGTATCATGAATACAGATTTGATGTGCCCTTCACAGACTTATTACGTGAATTTGATATCATTTATATACACAGTGTTTTTCTTCCTGTACAAAATAATCCATAATTACATTGATGACCAGTAGCCCTTGATTTTATTTAATTTTAAAATCCCACGTCTTTCTATAATGTCTTTGTTTATAATGCCACAAAGAAAAACTACTATTTGAATTCTCCCATCGTACGATTGTCTCGGCTGTACAATCAATTTTCTGGAGACCTAGATATCTTCACACCCTCATTTCCTCAATGTAAACACGATCTACTAAAATATCTACAAGTAATTTAAGTTTATTCTTTGATCCTTTTGTTGTACACACCAGTGACGGTTCGCGGGTTTTTTTCTGGTACGGCCGAGGAACAAGAGGTGGTAATACAGATAGGTAGGGTCAGTCGCAGAGACGGCTGGCTGCGTGACCGCACCTATCTGTATTACCACCTCTTGTTCCTCGGCCGTACCAGAAAAAAACCCGCGAATCGTCACTGGTACACACCTTTATAACTCGTATGTTATTTGTAATTTTATGTTAGTAGTTGTACTTTTATTTAGTAACACTTTCAGTTCATAATCTGTGCTTAATTTGTAGTTTTGATTTGTAACCCTGTCAATAGATATTGAGTCTGTTGAGTTTTAAACCTACAAACACTGTTTATTCAATCGTCCGTGTGGTATTAACACTTGTTGCAATTGCATTACCTAAAAACCGAAAGCAGGAAAAGAAACCCGAACCCGACGCACGAAATAACCAAAGAAAAGTCACTCACCGAGGCGTCGCGGCGTCCACAGCTTACTCGCGGATCCCCTTTATTCCTGTTGACTTGCTAAAGATGTGAAGATCCCGTAAAGACACCCGTCATTTCTTTCTTCAGGATGGATGGAAAGGAATGGAAAATCCCAACACCAGCACTGCAATACCAAAAAAAAAACGGTCTTAAATCCTGTAAACCCTTCACTAATGGTTTTGCCCAAACAGTGGTCGGCAAACTTATTAGTCAAAGAGCCAAATATGAACATTACAACAATTAAAAAAAAATGGGAGCCAAATCTGCTTGTTTGGTAAACTTTTATTACACTAAATAGAGATAATACAAATAGGTAGGGTCGGTTGCAGTGACAGCTGGCTGCGTGACCGCACCTATCTGTATTATCACCTCTGCTACCTCGGCCGTATCAGAAAAAAACCCGCGAACCGTCACTGGAAAAAACAATGAATAATGATTACTAACAAGATTGTTTCTTTTGAAAATATGGTTGCATATGTTAACATACAAATCGACTATAGCAATGCCAACGAGAGCTTGTTTGAGAAATGCCCTTTAATTACATTTCTTTGTATCGTATATTTGTTGGAAAGAAATAACACTATTGAACGTACTTCGACTGAACAAATCAATGGTGCATTAGAAAAAAAACGTTTTTAAACATTCAATCAAATCGTGTATAGTAATTACCGCCGCGTCAGCGCCACGTACCGGACGATAGCTGAACTATTAAGTGCATATTACTATTAAATAGTTCAGCTAGCGTCCGGTACGTGGCGCTGACGTGACTATTACTACTAGCACCAAAATTTCCGAACTTTATACCTATAACTAAAATATAGAAGAACACTGTGAACTCCGCCTGCAAATCCTGTGTCCTAAATTTGTTGGGTGATTAACTTTAATTATATGTTATTGTTTATGCTGGAGGCTTCTACTTCGTTATACATTTTAAATATTATAATAAAACACTTTTAACTTTGTTTTGTATAACTTATATATTTATTTTTGTGACTTAAGTTTCGGTAATACAATTACCATTTTCAAACAAGAAGTGGCTTATATATTTATTTTTGTGACTTAAGTTTCGGTAATACAATTACCGAAAGTCACTTCTTGTTTGAAAATGGTAATTGTATTACCGAAACTTAAGTCACAAAAATAAATATATAAGTTATACAAAACAAAGTTAAAAGTGTTTTATTATAATATTTAATTATATATTGTTTTGCACATATTATAGTAACAGGATATGTAAAGTTAATAAATAAATCAATAGAAATTTAGCAACGAGTAGTATATTACATGAAAGAATATTTAATTCTGTACAAAATAGCTGCAAAATATACGCAGTTTTGCAGTATTTTGCAAATAAAAATTTATCACTAGGAACTGTCGGTAATTTATAAAAATCACTCCAAAATGCTTTAAATTTCAATTTTAAGCTTTACAGGGAACTTAATTACCGACAGTTACATGTTTTGCAAATTACAGCAAAATTCGCTTAATTTCCTTAGCTATTTTCATTCGTTTCAGAATCATATATTCTATCGTTTGATCTACAACTCGTTGCTAAAATTTTTCACTTTGGTTATAAGCAAATTGTTGCGCTAGTAGTAACATGTGCTGAGTAGTTCAGCTATCCTCCGGTACGTGGCGCTGACATGATCTAATTGGATTTTTCAAAGCTCAAAACTCGTTGTACGGAGCTATAATTTTTATAATTGAAACGTCGAGGTACTGATAATCTTGTAATTTTAAAATTATCACACTACAGTTGTTTATTTTATTTCCAAATGATTTCATTGTAAAAAAGTTGGTCACCTTATGTATACGCATTAAATCGCCGTTCGACCCTGTGCACTTTCTAGAACTCGCCCGATATCACGGCTACCAACCGATGACGGGCGTAAACGAAAAGTAACCAAGTGTTTGCGCCGCAAGGAGCATGGCTTCGATATTAAGATCATCGAAATTCGTGAGATACATAGCGGGATTTGCGAGGAACATCGTCGTGAACACGCCGAGAGAGTTCGATGGCAACTTCATCAACACCACGCAGTGCTTGTGCGGCGCCGTTCCCAGGTATTTACACCCCTAACCTCCACAAACACCGGCCCTGGGTGGCCTTCTTATGCAATACTCGGCTTTATTACGCTCACTTGTCTTACCACACAAACACCCTAATTGTTTACAATGCACAACGTGTTTGATTTATGATTTTTCGGCTTGATTAATTTGTTACTTCGTTGCAAATCTATCTACAAGCTTAAACAGTCTTTGGATATTTTCTAAAACACAGATATAGTTTGTTCAATGGATCTTTGCGTGTGAAGACTGAGTTTTCTCGCCTTGGATGACATAGGTGCACATATGATTGCATCTAATTCAACTTACCGTAGAGAGAGAGCAAGGCATGAAAATATTGTCGGAGTTAGGTTCAGCTATCTATGATGTGCATGCAAAGATCCATTGATCAAAGTATAGTTTTATCGTCACTGTGTTTTGAGTTCCAAGTTCCAATAGGGTTCAACGCGGTATAATTAAGATGTTACTCTGTATTTACTTTACTTATAGTTTGATATAGCTATTATTACAACTAGGGAAATATAAATAGTATATTTCCCGAGGTTGGCTAGTTACAACAACAAGGGAAATGTATTCATATTTCCCGTGTTGTAATCAATAGTTTTTTTTTCTGATTGAAAGAATATTGTTCTGTAAATGGGAAAATATTGGATTGTAAATTTTTGAATTTATCGGATTGGTAACGTTGCTAAGGGCCTTGTTTGTAAATATCATGGTTGACTTGTTTTGGTATTTGCGTTGTTTCATAAATTGGTGAAATATCAAACTATGTGTTAACGCAAGCGACGAAAGACCATGAATGTTTGGTTCCCATAAAATCTAAAGCTGTAATATCCATAAAGGATACCTTCCTAAGAAATCGGAGGTGTTGTCCCGAGAGCAATTAAAACAATTATTGAGAGAAGCTCCTAATGACATTTTTTGATGTTTATATTTTCCTAGGGAAATATGAGCACTTCATATTTCCCTAGGGAAATATAAGTGTGTTATGACATATCGTAACTAAGGCAATATCACTCAATATTGTTTCAATCAGAAAAAAATGATCATTGTTTGATCAAAACTGCAGTCACTAATAAATAAACAGTGTGATATTAACCAAGTAAAAGTGTGTTTTATTTAATTAAAAATGTATCACGAAGTAGGTGTTCAGTCAGTTAAACAACTAGATTTTAAGAATCAATTTAAATGGCATAGGTTACAACTTTACCAAGCACTCAAGACGTGTTGCGCTGTAACAAATTTAAATTCAATTGGCTCCAGAGATTTGGTATCGAGTCATTTGAATACTTCCTCACTCTGCGTAAATTTTACTCTTACACACCTCGAGTGCTCAGTAGAGTTATACTATAATCAACTTTTAGTTTTTTAAGGTTAGGATGACATTTTTGTTAGGCGCACTTATATTTGTGACAGGATGGTCTACAATTGACCATTTTTAATAGCTGAATTTGATTTTTGTTGTAAATAAAGAGTGAATTGTGATTTATGATTTCAACGTTTAAAGTGGTTTCAAATAGTTTTCAGGATAGGGTAAATGATGTAGGAGTTAATATTTACATACCGTGAGATCAAAAAGTAAAAAATAGTTGGCAGCACATTTTCTGACAATAGGGATAATAATTGAAGTAATATCATGTTGGCTGTCTAGAATTCTCCAGTGCAGTGCATTTTGTTCATTTTGACATATTGTTGTTTTTTGAGGATTTGTTTTCAAAATAGTTATGTGTTTGTATCTGCCGAGTTTGTCTATTTTTAAGACAAGTAAGTCACCTCAAAAAACGACAAGATGTCATAACAGACGTGCCCTGCAATGGATAATTCAAGGCAACCAATATAATATTATAGGGATTTTCAGAAAATGTGCTTCCAACTATTTTCGACTTTCTGATCTCACGGTACATTTTCTACGGAAAAGTATTTCAAGCCGAAAAATGAAATTATACTTCAAATTCTAAAAACATTTTTTTATCATTTTTGAAAAACTGATTCGATTTTTAAAAACTTATTCTTTATAAGTTGTTCATTTCGCCATTCACAATTATGTTTCTTATAAATTTACTGTAAGGGGTGTGGAGTCGGAGTCAGGAGAGGTGGAGTGAGAGGTGGGTGAATATTTGGAGTCGGAGCCGGAGTCTGGAGGCTGCAAATTTGAGGGGTCGGAATCGGAGTCCGAGTCAGAACAAAAAAATTCAGTAATCGGAGTCAAAAAAAAAAGGAGTCGGAGTCGCTGTATTTTTGTCACAACTCTACACCCTTGATTACAAGTTAAAAGATTCTATTACGCATTCAATTATCGAACTGCTCACACAACTTGCATTAGCGAAAATAAAAAAAATAAAAATATTCAGAAATTCGACGATGCAAATATTCGACAGAGAACGGTGCTTGCCCTTGTTTTTTTATGATACGCAAAATGAATGTTGGTTGTTATTCTAATACGACGTTGTTAACGTCGGAGCCGGTTTCGGAGCCAGAGTCTCGGAGTCATAGCCGGAGCTGGAGTCGGAATAAAAAAAATTGAGGAATCGGAGCCGGAGTTGGAGACGAAACAAAAAATATTGGAGTCGGAGTCGCTACATTTTTGTCATGACTCCACACCCCTGGCTGTAACTATTATCGTTTCATAATTAAGACAAAATTTTTCTCGAAAAACAATAATTTTATGGGAAAAAAATGTGTCCAGTCCACTATACATGGAATAACCAATCATAAATCTTGAAATTTACAATTTACGATGATGGGTGTGAAGTTAGCTATAGATCCAGCAATAGATTTTAAAACCCTTTATATTTTTTCTCCCCTTTCAAAAAAGTGTTTCTTTTTAAGTTTTCAATCGGCCATAACTAAATAAAAATGCTTATTATTATCACTAATACAAGTACTTTAATAATCAGAAGTCGAAAAAGGGTTACGGGCATTTTCTCAACCCAGAAAAAAAACATTTCTCCCATCAGTCGCAATCCGTACCTCGGGATATAAATCTCGATTTTTGTCAAAGTTTGCAATCAGCCGTAACTAAATAAAAATTCTTATTCTTATCATTAATATATGTACTTTAATAATAAAAAATGGTGATGTGGCCATCATGTTACTTTCTCCGACTTGATGGTATTATTAATATTTACGCTTTCATGGTTTATTTTCAATTTAAATCATATTTTAAATGTACATCGAGAGGATGACACTGACGTTTAAAACGTCAAAATTATAAAAGATGGAAAAATTATACTTCAAATTCAAAAACTCTATTTACTCAAAAACTAAAGGCATTTCGAAAAAAACTTATTCTTTAGAAATTGTTCATTTTGTAATTTTCTACAATTATTATTCACATAAATTTGCTGTAACCATCGTTTCATAATTATAAACCAAAAATTTTAAAAAAATTAACAAATTTTTTTCTCGAATAGCAATGATTTTATGAAAAATATTTTCAAGCAAAAGATATTAATTTCTTTGTTGTCTTTAATGTTTGTTTAAAAATTTTTGTGATATTTTTCATATTTAAGAAAATATTGGCAAAAAACAAAAAACAGTTAAGGTAAACACCCACTTCCGGTGTACGAAATTTTACCAAAAGCTTTTCAGTTCTTCAGATTATCAAATAAGACGTATGTTCAAAGTTTCATATCAATTGCTCTGTTAGTTTTTGAGATACAGCGCACACAGCAGACACACACACACAGACACACACACAGGCACAAAAAAAAAATTTCCAGAAATTGTTGAAATGGTATCTAGGGACCCCAAAACGGATATTTCCACAAAAAAAAATTTTTGAAAAAAAAATCACGGTCACAATACTTTCCCGTACTTCGTAACGGAGAAAGTAAAAATCAAAGAGACGTTACGGGCACCCCTTTAGCCCAAAAAAAAAAAAATATTTCTCCTTATAAGTCGCAGAAATCCATACCACGTAATATAAATCTCAATTTTTGAGAAAGTTTGCAATCAGCCGTAACTAAATAAAAATTCTTATTGTTATCACTAATATCTGTACTTTAATAATCAAAAGTCAAAGAAACGTTACGGGCACCCCTTCAACCCAGAAAAAATATATTTCTCCTTAAGTCGCAGAAATCCATACCACGCAATAGTATAAATCTTGATTTTTGAGAAAGTTTGCAATCAGCCGTAACTGAATAAATTTTTTTATTCTTATCACTAATATATGTACTTTAATAATCAAAAGTCAAAGAAACGTTACGGGCACCTCTTCAACCCAGAAAAAATATATTTCTCCTTAAGTCGCAGAAATCCATACCACGCAATAGTATAAATCTTGATTTTTGAGAAAGTTTGCAATCAGCCGTAACTGAATAAATTTTTTTATTCTTATCACTAATATATGTACTTTAACCCTTTGACCTACAACCACGAGTACTCCTCGTGTTTAAATGTTCGGGCCAAACACAACGATCACGAGCATATCTCGTGGCGCGCTGCTTGGGCCATTCACATCGAGCACGAGCTCAACTCGTGGCGCAGCGCTTGCGTTAGTAGTGCTGCACAATGAATGCATTTTCTTGCGAAACAGAATTTTTTGAAGTCAATATTTTACGTTTTCAGTTGTGCCATGAAAAAGCATGAATTTGTGCCCAAACAATTGGACATGCCTCAGTGGCACTTGTTTCTGCTGATATTCCGTCGCGTCTGCATGGGTTGAATCGGTCCACGTATGTCGCAACTGGAGCGCTATTAAAAGTGCACGCATTCGGGCGTAAGGAAAGTAGGCCAAAGGGTTAATAATCAAAAGTCAAAGAAACGTTACGGGCACCTCTTCAACCCAGAAAAAAATTATTTCTCCTAAGTTGCAGAAATCCATACCACGTACAAACAATTTTGAATGGGGTGAAAAAATATAAAGGGTTAAAATTAAGGGTTGATTTTTTTTGTGCTATGAATTGAGACCTTTGATAACGGTGTAGCTTACTTTTTCTAACTTCGCTTTTCTTTTATCAGAGATATGAATTTTTAAAATCTGTTGCTAACTTCATACCCGTTTTACGATATTTTGTGTTACAGTTTCAATTAACACATTCGCATACTGCAGCAATTTTTAACATAACCTTCAATTACAATACATATATTAAAACGTTTTATTGCATGTCAGGCAATAAAATCATTTGTTCTTGCATATATTATCGTGTTTAATTTGTTTATGATGTGTGTTATAATTAATCCATCATATTCAAGGCAAACAGTTATTATCATTTGTCGTGATAAGTGATGGGTGCTAATGCATTGCAACAATTGCCGAAGTTAAATGGCTGGGTAAACCGCAAGTATGCAACTTGCCAAATAAATTAAAACATGCATAATTCACTTTTGTCGTGGCTTAAACTGTACGGTGGATTTCACAAACATTCATTTAAGCCAGGTTTTTCAAAAGCCGGTATTATATTTTCAGCTGTGTAAAAGTCCTTTATGCATATTTTCTGTCAGTGACATTCACTTTTTAATCCTCATTGTTTAAATTAGAAATGGAGCCTCGCGAAGAGGATTCAAGATAAAAATACTGAGAGATCAAAAAGTCGAAAATAGTTGGAATCCCTTAAAACATAACCTAACTAGCAGAAGTTCAGTGGCGTCACTAAGAACGGGCATTTGGCATGGAAAACCATGAAATGTAAATAAAAATGTGATGATCAGTTCTAGAAATAACTGTTAATGTTTAAAATAGGCAAAATCGGCAGATAACAACAAACAATATTATTTTTAAAAGAAGTAACTTTAAAAAATCACAAGACGTCAAAATGAACAAAATGTCCACTACACTGCATTGTAAAATTCCAGGCAGCCAATATAATTTTACTTTAATTATCATAGAGATTTTCAGAAAATGTGCTACCAACTATTTTCAACTTTCTGATCTCACTATAGATCAAAATAGAAAGAATTTGTTAATAAACATTGTGAAAGAGAAAATATCAATTAAGATACGTGTAATGTAATCGCAGAACCTAACCTCAAATTTATTCGAAAGATCATTTACACTGCTGAAAATATAATACCGGTGTTATGTCATTTAAGCCAGAGTTATAATTATTACCAGCTTTATAAAATCCACGGTTATAGTGTATTTAATCAATACAGAATTAGCATTTTATTTAATTTCGCCCACCTCTAATGTAATATAATTAATATATTACAGATCATTTGCAACGCAAGCCTCCGCACAACATGACCAAAACGTGGACAGCTGCTTACGCCGCCTGGATCAGGACGTCCGCAGATCCGGAAGAATATCGAGGCGCGACATAGAAGACGTCCTGGAGGAAATCAGAAACGCCCGCTCGGCGAGCAGCTCGCAATCCTTACTAGTCATAAGGTGCTGCGGCAACTTGGTCCCCGAAGAAATGCCGGAAACGAGGACGAAACTGGTGCAAGAGATTTGGAACACTTTGAAGAAACTGAACGTGCCCATGGACATATCGCACTACAACGCCCTGCTTCGGGTGTACTTGGAAAACGAGCACACTTTCGTTCCGACGGAATTTTTGAGCGAGCTGGAGACTCACGGAATCGAACCGAACAGGGTGACGTATCAGCGATTGATTGCTAGGTACTGCCAGGTCGGGGATATAGAGGGCGCCACTAAAATATTGGAGTACATGCGGGAGAAGCAGCTGCCGGTGAATGAAAATGTTTTTAACGCGTTGATTAATGGGCATTCGCAAGCTGGGGATATGGATTCGGCCTGCGGTATCCTTTCTGTGATGGTGCAAGCCGGTCTGGAACCATCTGCAGATACATACACCACTCTATTATGTGGGTACGCACAGAAAGGTGATATTGCCTCCCTTGAACATCACATAAAGGAATGCGAGGAGAAAGAGATCTACTTGCTGGATAAAGATTTTCTTGACATCGTTTATGCTTTAGCTGTAAACGGACACGCGCAACACATACCCACCGTACTGAATAAAACACGAAAAGCTTTTGGGTACTCACAAGATGCCATTAACATAATCCTTCGATTGATCAACAGAAATTTAGAAGAAGAAGCGTTCGTTATCTTAAAAACCATACCCAGAGGAGTTAAAGCTGATGGTTCTCCACATACGATTGGTGCGTTCTTCATCAAGCAAATGGTTAAAGCCGATACCTCGTTCGAAAAAATTATCAACATCTGTAAGAAGCTAGAGACGGACGAGTTATACGACCGAGGTTTGAACTTTGCGACCGAAGTCTCTCTGCAAATAGGAAATGAAAAACTGGCCTATAAACTGCTCAATGAAATGAAGGCCAGAGGACTTCCAATTCGCCAGCACTACTTTTGGCCCTTAATCCTATCCAAGAGCAACGACCCCTCGGGCGATTCCATCATGAACGTCTTGATAGAAATGACCAATTTTGGCATCACCCCGAATTCCGAAACCATTCGGGAATACGTACTTCCGAACATTAAAGGGCCGAGCAGTGATATCATTGCGAAACTGAGGAGCGCCAACATTTCAGTCGGAGCCGCTGCTTGCAGTCTGGTGTATTCGCTTCTGCAGAAGAACGATATTGAGGAAGCGGCGATGATCATGCGAAGGGTCACCGCTTATTATTACCCGGAACTTCTTATGAAACCACTGACCGCTGCTTTTTATAAGACGAAGAATGTTAAAGCGTACACCACTATCATCAGGAATGTTTACGAGAATTTGGAGAAGAAGTCTGATATTAAGGAGCTCGAAGATCAGCCTGTCCTTGATAAGAGCGAGATGATTGGGAAGTACGTTATGGATTTGGCGTATCACAGCAGAGAATTTTCTGAGGTAAGTGTTTTTATAGTAAAGTATGTTCATTAAAAAAAACCTTAAGTGTGCCATGATTTTTTATTTTTTAAAATTTAAGTTGGTAACACACATTGAGGTTATGTTACTTGCGGCATGTTCCTACCGATAAATTAATTTGCTGTGATAAACGACGAAGAGAATACGTAGGTTCACCTTCCAAAATTCCTTGGGCTGTGTTAATAACATCCCGAGTCCGTACACTTCCTGGTTTACAGAGAATACTACCCGTTCCATGAAATAATACAACAGATCGCAATAAGGTATTTTTAAATTCATCATAATTAATGGGAACGTTCGGAAATTCTGCCTGAAACTCTGCTAAAAGTGCGTCGAATGAATACACCCAATTCCCGTCCACTTTAGTCCCATTTCGGAAATAACTTACAACTGGAAACGTTTTTGCTGGTTGCTGTAAACCATAATTGTGACTTTTAGAACAATCTGACGTTTTGTATGGCAATTCCTAACATGTGTGCCAACTTAAATTTTTTTAAATAAAACATCATGGCACTCTTGAGGTTTTTTTTTAATGAACATACGATATGTCTTAAAGCCCTTTCGTGACATTTAATTGTGTGCATCAAAAATCCTAAACGAACTTATTTGATTATTTGACTTAGAGATTGCGACTAGTATATGAGGCGTTGCGGGTACGAAGGGCAAACTCAAAGTTGGGCAAAATATTTTTTTTCCGTGGCAGTTATTTTTTTGCTTGCTTTAGAATGTTTGTTGTAGATGACATTTATTACAAATAGTAGATATCCAGAGCAAAAATAGCTAAAATCCCTTGTTTGTTGTTGCCCAACTCCAAAAAATACTTAAATGCGTTTTTCTGGAAAGCAGTTTTTGTTGAGTTCGCCCTTCATATCCGCAACGCCTTATATCTTCTCTTTTATTTCACAACATTCAATTAATCAAACATTTTGATTCAGTATCCTACTGTCAAATTAGTAAAATATAAAACAAGTTCCATGTGCGTTAATGAATAAATCAAAAAGATACACAATTATCAATGTGTTTTTTTTCTTAATAAGTTTTTTTGTAAAATCAGTTGGTTATGTTCAAATGATTGGGTTGTAGAATAGCCCTACCACCCTTCGTGTCTACTTTAAATTTCAACAGTAAACACTGTTTCTTCTTTTGTCATTTATTAAATAAATTAATACAAATTACCAGAAAACAGTGTTTATAGTTTGAGTTACAATTGATGCAAAGGGTGGGCCCTATCCTACAATCCAATCAGTTGAATATAAGCAACTTTTTTTACAAAGAAACCAATTTAAATAAAAAAACATTGATAATTGTGTTACTTTTTCATTTATTTATTAACGCACATGAAACCCATGTTTTTGGCTTTACTAGCTGGATTGTAGGATGGGGCCCACCCACACCACAGCTTTCTGTTCTCTACCCTTCACAAAAGGGTTAAAGGTATCTGTGCCTTTAAAGAAGCTTTAAGTTGACATAACCTTCAGGTAACGCAGCTTTCTGTTTTGAACTCTTCATGAAAGGGTTAAAGGTGGCTCTGCCGTTAAAGATGCTTTAAGTTGACATAACCTTAAGGTAGCACAGCTTTCTGTTCTCTACCCTTCACCAAGGGGTTAAAGGTAACTGTGCCCTTAAAGAAGCTTTAAGTTGACATAATCTTCAGGTAGCGCAGCTTTTTGTTTTGTACCCTTTACAAAAGGGTTAAAGGTAGCTCTGCTGTTAAAGAAGCTTTATGTTGACATAACCTTAAAATATAGTGAGCAAACATTAGTTCTCTAGTAATACCTGGCTGGAACAATTTAAGTAAATAAATTTGAATAAATTTTTTACTTTATTTCTACGCCCCCATCTCAGAGTGCCCCAACGAGTTCCCAGCTAGATATGGCAACTCTAATTGTAGGATAAGGCCCACCCACCATTCTTTGTATCAGCTTTAACATGGCCTACAAAACTCTGTTTGATTCAATGACATTTCCATGTCAATTCCTCTATAAGTTTACCAACAAAAAAAAACAGAATTTGTATGTTAAATGGAAGCTATTACAGAGGATGGTGGGTGGGCCCACATTTCATCCTCCAAACAGTTTCAGAGGTGGCAAACAATAAAGGAAACATAGAAATAATGACTTGATTTTTTGTCTTTGGTAAATTAGTTCGTTTGTAGAATTGCTAGGCCCTGTTCAATTGGCTGGATTGTAGGTTAAATGGAAGCTATTACGGAGGATGGTGGGTGGGCCCACATTTCATCCTCCAAACAGTTTCAGAGGTGGCAAACAATAAAGGAAACATAGAAATAATTACTTGATTTTTTGTCTTTGGTAAATTAGTTCATTTGTGCCGGATTGTAGGTTAAATGGCAGGTATTACATAGGATGGTGGGTGGGCCCATATTTCATCCTCCAAACAGTTTTTGAGGTGGCAGACAATAAATGAAACATAGAAATAATGATTTTTGATTTTTTGACTTTGGTAAATTAGTTCATTTGTAGAAATGCTAGGCAATGTTCAACTCTTCATATCAACTTTAACATAACCTACAAAACTAAAAAATTTGAAATTTCATTATCAAATCATCTTTGACAAAACAACTTTCGTAAGTTAAGTTAAAGCTAAGTAACCTTAAAAAAATCACAATACATCAAAATTAACAATATTTACACTGCACTGTTTTGGAGATTTCTAGACAGCCAATTTAATTTTACTTGAATTATTCTAGGGATTTTCTCGAATGATGGCACTAGATCTAGAAGGTGCTTGCATTGTCGATACAAGATACACAACATACAACGCCATCTGTGAAACCTTGTTGACATAAATAAAACTAGCTGAGGCTGCATTCATGTTGCGCTAATAGATGGCATTACTTCAGTATACTAGCCAAGCTCTTAACAATATTTTGCAAAATTGGTTCTTGTCAGGACAAGGTCTATAACGGTGACGGTTCCGATATATCGGGACGGATGGCAACCCTACCTACAATCCAACCAGTTCAACATGGTGTAGCATTTCTACAAATGATCTTATTTACCGCAGATAAAATAACAACGATAATTATTTCTATGTTTCACTCATTGTTTCCCACCAGCGATACCCTTGTTCGTGTTATAGTATTTGGAGAGTAAGATAGGGAGCGCCCACAAATTTTGTTTTTGTGATTGTTAAACTTTTGATATCTTAGATAAATTTACAAAGAAATTTCATTGAATCGAACAAAGTTTTGTAGGTTTTGTTAAAATTGATACGGAGGTGGGCGGACCATATCTTACATTCGGAGGTGGGTGGGCCCTATCCTACAATCAGAGGTGTGTGGGTGTCGGAGGAGGGTGGGCCCTATCCTACAATCAGAGTTGTGTGGGTGGGTGGGCCATGTGGGTGTGGGCCCTATGTATGGATTCATTGTTTGCCACACTTTTTGTAGGTGATACTCTTGTTCCCGCTACACTATTAGAAGGATAGGGCTGGGCCCACCCACTACCCTTCGTATCAACTTTATCTTTACTTAAAAATTATGTTTTTCTACCTGTTAAACTTACAATATCTTGATATAGAAATGCCATTGAAACGAACATAGTTTCGCAGGTTATGTTAAAGTTAATACAAAGAGCGGTGGGTGGGCTTTATGGTACAAACAAACCAAATGTACTAATTACCAAAGACAAAAAAATATTTATGTTTTATTAATGTTTGTGATACCCTTGTTTAAAGGGTAGGAGAGGGTCCAAAAAAACATTATGTTTTGTTAATGTTGTTCGTGTTCTACTGTTTCAAGGGTAGGACAGGGCCCACCCACTACCTTAAAATAGGGCAAAGTTGTTTATTATAATTCACTGATTCGTAATCTATTGAGAAATTTGACTTTGCCGTTTCTGTAGCTAATTATTAATTCAGGTTGGAGGGTGGGATAGGGCCCACTCCTCACCACCCTTCGTTTTCACTTTAACCTAACCTAGAAAACACCGTTTGATTGTACTAATTTTTTGGTCAGATCACTATAGTTTCAAAAGTATAAAGAAAAACGTTAGTGGGTGAAAGTAAAATGAAACGGAGGGTGGTGGGTGGGCCCTATCGTACCCTCCAATGCTTTGAAGACGCCCCAGAATTTCTATTTGCAAATACCTTATTTATTTAAGCGTTATATTTTTTTAAATGATATTAAAATAAAACAGAGGGTGGTGGGTGGGTCGGTGGTGACTGAGCCTTATCGTACCCTCCCATGCTTTGAACACGCCCAAGGTTATCTATTTATAAATACTTCATTTATTTAAAAAAAAAATATTTTTCTTAATCATGTTTGTGTTCTAAAATTTTGAGGGTGGGATGTTTATCTGCCGATTTTGCCTATTTTAAACATTAGTAGTTATTTCTAGAACCGATCATTGCTAACAATAATTTATCTAAGATTCATTCATTTTATTTATATTTCAGGGTTTTCCATGCCGAAATTCCCATTCAGTGACACCACTGAACTTCTGTTAGTTAGGTTATGTTTTAAGGGCTGCCAACTGTTTTCAACTTTTTGATTTCACGGTACTATCTAAAACGATGCAATGTATTTTTTGTATAAATATTTGTACTAATAAATTTTCATAATTTTCAAATTTCATAAATAATGGGTTCGTGGACAAATTCCATACTTTGGGAACGGCCACTCTATGGTGCTTAAGTCTAATAATTTTTTCTTTTTAATATCTTTAAGGTAGCCGAAAGTATTCTCGAATCACTTGTCAACCAAGGACTGAGCATAAGCACGATCGGAGCAGAAAAAATTCAAGACCGACTCGGCGAGAAAATGACGCCAGAAATCTCCAAACTACTCTCCCAACTCTCCTCCGGTGAACTGACCCCCTTGCCCATCGAAAAGAAATTCCCTAGCTACACCCCGTCTCACCAAATGAACATTCCGCAACTAGAAAGACTGGTCGAGAATTTGGATAAGAAAAAGCAAGAGACGAAAGGCCTAAAAAGACAGCTGATGAATCTCTACTACCGAGGTAAAGAACTCGAGAAGATAGAGAAGCTGTACCGAGAATTTGAAGCGGATCCGGACTTTAAGTACACACCCGGAATCTACGCGCAGCTATTAGACACGTGCGCTTATCATGAGAAGTACGAAGATACCATGAAGTATCTTGAAAAATTAACGGAAAGCGATCCGACATTCTCCCTGGATGAATCCAAAGTTATCAGGGTGGTCACCGTGATGGTAAAGAACGGTAAGCTCGACGAAGCTCTGGAATTCCTGGAAAGACCGCGGGAATGCAAACCGGAAGACAGAAACTTCAATTACCACTCCCTCTGTTGGAGATTGCTCAACCACATTGCCGACAGCGGAAATGACGAAGATCTACAGAAACTCTTCGAAAGTTTGTTGAGGAATGATTACATAGAAGTCAACAACATCATTTTAGGTCCACTCGTTAAGGTGCACTTGGTGAATAAAGACCTCGACAAGGCTTTGCAGAAGTTCGAGTGGTGCTGCAACCAGTTCAGAGCCACACCTTGGAAGAACGAGTTGGCGTGTCAGCTGATTCAAACGGAGGACGCCGACAAGCTGCAGAAGCTGACGGATTTGAGCACTTCGGTGCACGGGGAAATCAACAGTTTGTACGATTTGGTGTTTGCGTTCGTGGAGTGCGGGAGGATCAGGCAGGCCAGGAAGATTTTGGAAACTCCCGGTTTGCAGAACAGACCGCAGAGGATCAACGTGGCTTGTCAACGGTATCAGCAAGAAGGTGAGTGATCTTTTTAATGTCAAATTGTCTATAGCCTTGAATTTTCTTTCGTAGATGCAAGTAGATAAGCTATGAGAGTTCAGGGACAAAATACCATAAGAATTTACACAGGGATCTCGATTTACATTTTCATCCCCTAAATTCTCTAAATTCACATAATTATTTTTCATCCCATAAATTTTCATCCTCCAATCCCGTGACACCAGGTGTCGCACAGGTCCGATTGTATAGACTGTGCGACCTATCTACTGATGCAATTGTCTTCTTATGAGGCATATTCTAATCACAAAAGTGACAGCTTCAATCGAATCTGTATTTTGAAAATAGAGAGTTTTAGTTTGCTCTCTCAGCAGGCCTTGCTGAAGTCTTTTAAAACGTTCGCTGCCACCGACGAGCTAGTGCGTCCAACTTTATACTTGTGTATACGCAATCTCAATTGTAGTGGCAGCGAACGTATTAACAGGCGTAAACTTTAGTCGGAAACAAAATTTTTACAAGTTTAACGTCTCAAATATTCTTTGTCGTTAAAGACATGTAATTGCCAAATCTGTACCTAAGCTCGATTTTTTTTTATTGACCAACCAGATTGGTGATTATTTTATAATTTACATTTCGTGATTTCGAATACAGCGCCATCTATCACGAACCGAAAGAAATGTTTCTATCAATACCTACGTATGTCATCGCATAGAATCTGAAATAGAACTGACATTTCAAAGTTGCTCCCCTATGCTCCTTCGAAAATATTTGGAACATTTTTTTTGTATTATGCTAATTTCTCCAGATATTTAGCAGTCTTACCACTTCGCTCCCAGGCTGTTTTGATTGGGTCACAGCTTAACCCCACTTTTATTGTAAAATTACTTTTTTGTTACGTTTTTCTACGAAATATTATTCCAATGTCACAAACTTAAAAAAACATGAAAAAATTCCATAGATGGCGCTTTTTTGTAAAAAAAATTTTTTTCTTTTTTTTTTCGCTTGTCGCCACATGTGGCGACCTGGACGTGAAGAGGTTAACTATATTTAGCCTTCATTCATATCGATTCCTCATTAAATTGGCTTTTCAATATCATTTTACTAGATTGTCAAACATTAATCCTTTCAGGGATGGTCAAACCACTCGAAGGACTTCGCGATGCCACCAAAGACTTGAATCACATCGACCGAACGGACATTTACTACCAACTCCTACTGAGCTACATCAAACAGGACGACGTAGAAAAATCGCTGGCACTATGGACCCAAATGCAAGAAGAAGACTTGGCACCCTCCGACGAATTCCTCACAAAATTAGGCAACTACTTACTACAGAAAGGAAAATCATTACCGTTTGCCATGCCAATAACAGAAGAACCGATCCAAAAACCCCAAAAACCCCAAAGCACGCAAATAAACCCACCGCAGCCACCGCAAAGAAAAGACGTGACCCTATTCAGGCAACTGGTGAAAAGCGGCGACCTAGACAAAGCGATGGACATCAAGAGGACTTCAAAGGAAAACTTCACCACCACCGACGTGACTTTACTAATCGAGAAACTCGTGCAATCCGAGAGGCAACACGAGGCCACCAAGTTGACGGAGGAAATGCTGAAACGCGGCGTCGTTCCTTTAACTCGTGTCTTTAGGTATCTCTTGAATAAACTCGCTAATACCGGGGATGTTCAGGCTATTGAAAATATTGGATTGATGATCAACTCCGAGGTGAAGAAACTGGTGTCTTTCGATAACAGGATATGCCACGCGAATTTAGTGGCTGGAAACGCTGAGGCTTATTTAAAACAACTTGAAACGGAAATCGATACTGCTAAGCCTGAAGATTTGGAAGCTATCGGTGAGAAGTTTCCGAGAGGTGGTGCTGTAGGTATTCTGGAACGTCATCCTGAATTACAAGATAGATGTAAGTTCTTTTAATTATCTTATAAAACTCTTACGGTGGATTTCACGAACATTTATTTAAGCCAGGTTTTTCCTAACCTCAAATTATGTATTCTGTTTACCATTTGAAAGATCGTACAGTCGAAAATCAATCAGTCAATTTAACCCAGAGTTATATTTATTACCACCTTTGTGATATCTACTGTTAATGTATCTAATAATCCCTTTTGTTGTTGTTTCAGATGAACAATTAGCAATCAAATATGCCAAAAGAGGAATCATCGCCCCCGTAAACGTACTATGGTCCCATTACTTTATAAACAACAACGAATCGAAAGCAGAAGACGTATGGAAAACGTACCTACAAGGCGCTCCCAGAATAATGTTCCAGCGAGTCGTCCAGCACGCCCGCGAAACGAACGACGAAATCTTGACGAGCAAACTAATCGAACACCTGAAAACGAGCAAAGTGACGGACGGCGCTCTAGGCAACGCCTACAGCTGCCTGCTCGACGTCCTCTACATGAAACAAAAGTATGAAGAAACCATCTCGACATTCGAATCGTCCCTTAAATCGGTGGCGATAGAATACATCAACCGGACGGCGATTCTCAGAGTTAAGGAAAGCCACGAGAAATTAGAGAGGCCGTTTGCTTACAGTATACCGCCCAAGAATACCAAAGTCCAATCGAGTACAAGCAGCAGTAGTTCTAGTGAAGAGGAAGCGGCGAAGAAGAGTAAATGAGGTTCCATTTTAATTGTACGTATTATTTAGTCAGCGGTGAAAAACGGCAGGAATTAGTTAATTGAAAAGTATTAATTGTAATTCGGCGAATCATTGCGTTCCTGCTTATTTGTAAATCTCCTTAGCAAACCAAAACTTGCATTTATGTTAGTTTTTGGATTAGTGTCTGAAATGTCTTATTTAAGCTTTACATCGTACCAATGACTTTTTGTTGTTTATTTTTTAATAAAAAGCATATCTCTAATGGTTTTTTTTTAATTGAATTTTCTGTTATTTTTGTTGTGTTCACACTTGTGATCCAATTTTTGGAAATTATTTGCTTGCAATTGAATTATATACCGTGAGAGTCGAAAATAGTCGGCAGCACATTTTCTGAAAATCCCTATAATCATTTAAGTAATATTATATTGGCTCCGTTGAATTCTGCGTTTTGCTTATTTTGACATCTTGTGGATTTTTGAGGTTACTTTTAACCTCAAAAAATCACAAGATGTCAAAATAAACAAAATGCACTGCACTGGAGAATTCCATAATATTACTTGATTATCCCTATTTTCAGAAAATGCCCTGCTAAATATTTTTGATCTCGCGGTATATAATTCAATTGCAAGCAAATAATTTCCAAAAATTGAATCACAAGTGTAAACATGCTTTCAACAGGGATCGAACCTGCAGTATGAAAATAAAATCGAATAAAAACAATTGACATAAACAGCATTTGTCCAAAAATGATTTTTTGGGAAAATCGAAAAAACTGTTTCTCTTGTTAAAACCGTTACAACTTCTGAAATGACCACCTACCAAGCAGCATCTTCACTCTCTACTTCTGGCTGTCCATATCCATTGCTGAAGCTATTCTTTTTCCTGCTATCAAAAAAATATTCTTGTCTTGAACAAGTGCTGTTTTTGTCAGAAACGATGAGGACTTTTTTTGCCGAAAAGAGCTAGAATTTAAAGCGTTCTAACTTTGTACATGTATAGTTTTTAAATGAACTACTTCCACTTTCGGATAGCTTACAAAATACTCTACCAGATGCCGCAAAATGTAGATTTCTACAATTTTAGACATGTTTTATGAAATCAACGCCTCAATTGGTTCGTTTCACTATTTTTTAACCATTTACTCAACTAGAGGCACTTAACTTTGTCAAGAGTGAGTTTTAAAAGAAAACGACAAGTTTATATAAGTATAATCAACTAATATAGGAATTTAGTAGTATTTTGTGGTAATTTTGATAAATACATACCTGTTTACTGCACGAAAAATCCTCGAAGTTTGTACTGGTAACATCGTTCCAGGTGAAATCTGTTGTGGCATCTTCTGGATATTCTTCCGCACTGGAAGAGTCGTCAGGATCCGTTACCACAGGTTTGTTGCTGAGTAAACCTCTGGCAATGTGTCTAAAAAGCAAAATTTTTGAACTTAAAGCATTTCTTCTCATGAATGATTGACCTTATACTATATTTGATTTTGATTAATAATAATGTTTCTCTGAGATTTCCAAGCCGCAAATGTAATATACATTTTTTTACTTTGATATTGGTAAATAATACTTTCAAATATTTATTGTCGGAGTTCGCGACAATTGTTTCGCCACACTGTGGTTTCTTCGGGGAAAGAAATGGTACATTTGAAACTAATAATTCAATAGGAAAAATAATAAAGAATAACAAAAACAAAACTATTAAAACCTAAAATTGTGTAGTATGTTTGTCACTGACGGTTCGTGGAGTTTTTTCTGGTACGGCCGAGGGACAAGAGGTGGTAATACAGATAGGTGTGGTCACGCAGCCAGCCGTCTTTGCAACTGACCCTACCTATCTGTATTGCCACCCTTGTTACCTCGGCCGTACCAGAAAAAAACCCCCGAACCGTCACTGATGTTTGTTAACTTGCAACAACTGTCCGAAGACATATACCGGGTGTGGCACTTAAGATGCCTCGGGCCATAGCTCCTTTACGATAAAAGCTATCGAAAAAAATCTAAGAACAAAGTGGTGCATAGTTACCGTCGCTATATTTCAAAAATATTTCTAATCATCAGTGGCGTGCCGTACTCCAGTGGCGTACCAAACTTATGTTTTTTTAAATGGAATGCCCTATTTTTTATTGCAGATTTGGAAAGTGCTCGACGAGTACTTATTTTTTTATCTAACATGTTATACCCTTCACTTTAGCGGTTTCGCTGTTATAACCCTTTCTTTCAAAATTGCGCCCCATTTTTGAGATTTTTTTGTAGAGAAACTAATTGACGCCGGCGCCTAAATTTTGAATTGAGGTACAGGTTAAGACCTCGTGTACCTTCACATAATTTTTTTTCGGGTAATTTATGGAAAAAAAATATTTTTTTATTGATCTTCGCATGTTGTCATTTTTTCCGAAAATTTCAAATGGCACCCCCCTAAAAAAATTACGGCGTTGTACAGCCAAAACTCTAAATTTTTCATTGGTGTAAAAAAAAATTACACATTGCATAACAAAATTTCGGAGAAAATTTTGTTATGCAATGCATGCGAAGATCAATAAAAAAATATTTTTTTTCCATAAATTACCCGAAAAAAAATTATGTGAAGGTACACGAGGTCTTAACCTGTACCTCAATTCAAAATTTAGGCGCCGGCGTCAATTAGTTTCTCTACAAAAAAATCTCAAAAATGGGGCGCAATTTTGAAAGAAAGGGTTATAACAGCGAAACCGCTAAAGTGAAGGGTATAACATGTTAGATAAAAAAATAAGTACTCGTCGAGCACTTTCCAAATCTGCAATAAAAAATAGGGCATTCCATTTAAAAAAACATAAGTTTGGTACGCCACTGGAGTACGGCACGCCACTGATGATTAGAAATATTTTTGAAATATAGCGACGGTAACTATGCACCACTTTGTTCTTAGATTTTTTTCGATAGCTTTTATCGTAAAGGAGCTATGATCCGAGGCGTCTTAAGTGCCACACCCTGTATAGGACAAACCGGAAGATCATTCAGTGAAAGAGTTGAAGAACACCAAAGAAGCCACATAAACGGAAAAACCAACTCCACATATGCCAAACATTAGTTCGACAACAATTTAAAAATATTACATATATCGGGTAAGGACGAAAAATAAACCTATGGAAATTAACAAAAGAAAACGAACGAGAAATCTTCTTAACGATCAAAAGGATCTGTAAAACTACAAACACTACTCATTATGTATAAACAGTCCAAAATGAAGAAGCGAAACAATTGTCGCGAATTCACAATAAATATTTGAAAGTATCCTGTATTATTTACCAATATCAAAGTGAACATGGACTTTCAAGAACAATCAGCCACAACTATTCAATTAATACATCTTTTTATTCATAATTATAAAATTACTTGAAACTTATCATTAAACCATTCATACCAGTACAAGTTTTCATTTGAATTAATAAAATCTTATAAATAGGTTAAGAAAGTATTCTAACAAAAAGAAAAACTATTCTGGCACATCAGCAACATCTAATACTCGATTTTTACATCACATATAAGTAATCAGATTTAATACCTGCAAGTTTATCTCCAATTAATCAATCCAATGATTAAAATCGTTTCTGGTTATGTGCGTTTGATAATTCAAATAACTTAGCAATTCCTGCTATGGCCGCGCCATCTGTCGGACGAGGACTAAACTATTAAGTGGTGATTGCGATTAGCGCCAAAACCATCGAACTTTATACTTATAATCAAAATGTAAAAAATAATAGGCTGAACGTCAAATGATGTATTTTATTCTGAACCGAATTATGTGTAAAATAGCTGGGAAAACTTAGCGGTTTTCTACTAATTTTCAATTGAAAATTTTGCATGAGCCACTGTTGGTATTTCAGTAGTCTGTAAAGGTATGTGTTCTGTGGTTTACCCAAAGTTTGCCATCTGTTACGGAATATCAGAACCTCTTGGTCAAAACTTCTTCCTCTTCCGAATACACATAACCTACAAAAACGGAACCAACACAAAAAAACGCCTTCGTTAATTTAACAGTGACTCACGACACGGACAATAATCGAAATCACATTTCCAACGCAGCAACAATAAGGAAAACACCGCCACCAACATTATCCATTTTCCGGTGAATCAGCTGATCGAATGTACAAACCAGTAATTACATGATCCATCACCTTACAAATGACGGTGGAGAAACAAAAGAGCAACAGTTGAAACAATAGATTGTTTTTGCCAACGAAGATGATCAAGAAACCGACGAGTTACGGGACCATGGCGTCCACATCGGAGGTCCAGTTCTCCGGCAACGGATCATCGGAGATCAACAATCTCTGCGACAGCATAGTCACGAATATATACACGGTGAACCAGAGTTGGAAGACGCTGGACACGTGCTTCAAGGCGCTCGGCACGAAGAGGGATAATCAGGGATTAAGGGATAAGATGTGAGTTATGATTTGTTGTTGATAATCTAGAAGGAAGTTAATGAATCTTCAATTGTAATTGCGTAAACTGGTTAAGGATTTTAAATTGAAGAAAAATACTGGTTGGATTCTTTTCTTCATAAAAATTTTCTACATTTCGGATACACTGTTACCATAATAATGTAGTAGTTCACTATTAACCTCTTCATGCCCAGGTTGCCACAAGCGAAAAGAAGCAAAAATATTTTACAAAAAAAAAAAATGCACCCCTTTAGCGCCATCTATGGAATATTTTTTCATATTTTTTGCATAAACGTGTAAGTTTGTGACAGTGGAATAATGTTTCGTAGGAAAACGTAACAAAAAAGTTTTTCAATAAACCTTGGATTATGCTATAACCCAATCAAAGTAGCATGGGCGCGAAGTGGTTAACTTCGTTTGAAGAAACTTATATTCTACATTTCGGGTGCACTGTGACCATAATTAATAACAGTAGTAGTCTGCTATTTATTTTACAGAAGCTGTATTAATATTTATACAGACGCTGCTACGATTGTTTAACCACACAATGACTTCATCGACCACAAATGAGCCATCTTGAGTCTTGAATCAATTATATCAGTGTCTCTACAAATATTAGTCATGAAATTCTAAAATTCGTGTTTTATTGTAAAGTTTATAATAGAATTTTCCCTAGTAATTGCCTTATCAAATATTCTTCGTAGTGTTTTTTTAAACATTTTTTTATCCAAAATGTCTCTCGAAGTAAAAGCCATCAACTTAATAACCAATATTAACTTAATTGATAATTATACATCAAGTTATTGATTAGTAAAAATTTTTGTAGTGTATGAAGATGCCAGAATCATGGATATTAAAACGTACAGTTTAGCTCGAGGCAATTCGGGTCATCAACTCCTCATCCTGTTTGTGTAAATTAACCTTGAAATGTGAAATGCAAAAAAAAATAATCAACGGTCATAATTGACAAATAGAAAATATTGCAACGCGACAATGAAACTTTGTTGTTTGTGTATGCAAACCTTGAAATGTAGAAATAAAAAATAATACACTTTCCTCATGCTCTAATAATATTATCAGTGCTGCCAAGCTTATTGCCTTAAATTTATATCTAATTGTACATTCTACAAAATTAATTTAAATATAAGAAATTTTTTTACTGGCGTTTTTATTGCACATACTATAAACTGGTGTAATAAGGCTGAAAGACCTCGGATCATTTGTAAAAGTGTCTCAATAAATGTATTGTCTCTCTCTATCTGATGTAATAATCAGAAAGGCCTAACTTTTGATAAGTTAACAAAACATTGATTTTTCTTCTGCAACGTAATTTGTTTTGTTTATTATTAATACTGTTTTGTTTAAATTTATCTAAGCTATGCAAATAAAACAATATTATATAAATGATTTCTTACTGTATTTCTACAGTGAAAATAATAATTAGTAACGTAATTCAATTATAATGATTCACAATGCAAAACAAAAGTTGATTGCACAGTAACTGGTGATAAGTTAACTTATGATAACTGTTGTACAAATTGATTATGGCAACTTGGAAAATAATTGTACACTGGTAGAACAAGTGGCGCACTCGCAGGGGGCTTAGTGGGCGCGTGCCCCCCAGATACTGAATAAATGATCAACAAATGCTAGAGATGGAAAAAATATATTATTTCCCTTATTAAAGAAAAAAACCAAAATTCGAGCCATAAAATCCAAAATTTGAAATGTATGCCTTAAAATCCAAAATTTGAAATGTATGCATTAAAATCCAAAATTTGAAATGTATGCCTTAAAATCTAAAATTGAAATGTATGCAGTAAAATCCAAAATTTGAAATGTATGCATTAAAATCCAAAATTTGAAATGTATGCCTTAAAATCTAAAATTTGAAATGTGTGCATTAAAATCTAAAATGTATTCCTTAAAACCCAAAATTTGACCCTAAAGTCTGAAATGTATGCGCTACAATCCTAAAATTATCATATTG
Organism: Ocypus olens; assembly: GCA_910593695.2. Taxonomy (NCBI): domain Eukaryota; kingdom Metazoa; phylum Arthropoda; class Insecta; order Coleoptera; family Staphylinidae; genus Ocypus; species Ocypus olens. The sequence continues at coordinate 38,718,060 of OU343063.1, read as the reverse complement.
GTCCTAAAATCCGAATTTTAAGCAATAGTCGAAAATGTTAACCTAAGAATATATATAATCCGAAAATTTGACGTAAAAATTTAGAGTATAAACTCTAAAATTCAACATTTGAATTTTAAATCCAAAATTCTTAAATTTCCAAATTTGGACCTTGCATTTAAAAATTTTGACCAAAATATTCAACATTTCGACTCTGAATCTAAAATTTGTATCCTAAATTCAGGCCCTTTTATTAGACAATCGATCTAAAATCCGGGACTTGGGCTGTAAAATCCACATTTTGGGCTCTAAGACGCAGAATTTAACTATAATCCGACATAATACAAATTCTTAGAACTAAAATTCGAAATTTTGGCACTAACATCGAAAATGACTGTCTTAAAATCCTTTAGTTAGACTTAAAATCTGAAAGTTTGGTCAAAAATCCAAAATTTGAGCCATAAAATCTGAAAATTTGACCTAAAATTCGAAATTTGAGCCATAAAATCAGAAATTTAGGCCTAAAATCTAAAAATTCCAAAATTTAAACCCAACAATCCAAAGCTTGATCTTCTATCCAAATATTTAGACCCTAAATTCCAAAAAAAATTATTATTATTTTCCTTGTTTAAAGATATTTGAAAAAAATCAATACAACCTTGTAATATTTCATTTTCCCTTGATAAATTTAAACCCTGATTCCCAGTTAGTAATTGGTTATTAAAAAAAACAAATATTGAACATCTAAAATGTAGGTCATACATTTCAGACTTTAAAATCCGAAATTTAAGCCATAAAATCCGGAATTTCTTAAAATATATAATATGTAAATTGAACTTCTGAAGCTTAAACCCTAGAATCCAAAACTTGGATCTTAAAATCCAAAAATTTAGACCTTAAATTCCAACATTTTGACCGCAAAACTTCTAAATTTCGACTCTAAAATCCAAAATTTGTTCCTCATATTCAGTCTCTGAAATTCGAAAATTTCTTCTAAAATTCGGGATTCGGGCTCGAATCGCAAAATTTAAGAGATTTAAGAACTTTAATCCGAAATTTCGGCTCCATAACTACAATTTGGAATTTTGGCCCTGGCATCTGAAATGGTTGTCTTCAAATCCCAAATCCGAAAATTTGGCCTAAAATCCAAAATTGAAATCATAAAATCAGAAATTTTGACGTAAAATCTAAAAATATATGATGAGTAAATTGAACATCAATTTCGAAGTTTAAACCCTAAAATCCAAAACTTCGATCTTAAATCTAAAAATGTAGACCTTAAAATCCAAAACTACTGAATTTCGACTCTAAAATCTAAAATTTGCACCTCACATTTCAAAAAATATATAATACGTAAAATGAAACTAAATTCTGAAACTTAAACCTTATAAACCAAAACATGGATCTTAAAATCCAAAGATCTAGACATAAAGTTCGAGAATTTTTATCTCAAAACTTCAGAATTTTGGTCTCTGAAATTCGAAAATTTTGCATTATGGAACCCAAAATTTGGAATATTGGCCTTAACTTTAGCATTTTAGAGCCAAAAAAATCATTGATTTTAAAACCTAAATCAAGGATTTTAGATGCAATTTTCGAATTTCAGAGACTGACCTTTTTGGATATTAGAGTCGAAATTCTAAAGTTTTGAGGTAAAAATTCTGGAAATTAATGTCTAAATCTTTGGATTTTCAGATCCATGCTTTGGATTTTAGGGTTTAAGCTTCGGAATTTAGTTTCATTTTACGTATTATATCTTTTTAGAAATGTGAGGTGGAAATTTCAGATTTTAGAGTCGAAATTCAGGAGTTTTGGATTTTAAAGTCTAAATTTTTGGATATAAGATCGAAGTTTTGGATTTTAGGGTTTAAACTTCGAAATTGATGTTCAGTTTACTTATCATATATTATTTTAGATGTTAAGTCTAAATTTCTCATTTTATGATTTAAATTTTGGATTTTAGGCTAAATTTTCGGATTGGGATTTGAAGACAACCATTTCAGATGTTAAAGCCAAAATTCCAAATTTTAGTTATGGAGCCGAAATTTCGGATTATAGTTCTTAAATTTCTTTAATTTTGCGATTCGAGCCCGAATCCCGGATTTTAGAAGAAATTTTCGAAGACCGAAATTCTGGAGTTTTGAGATACAAAAACTTAATGTCTAGATCTTTGGATTTTAAGATCCATGTTTTGGATTATATTCCAATATTCAAAATTTTTGGTTCCATAATGCAAAATGTCAGAACTAAAATTGGAAAGTTTTACCCCAAAGTCAAAATTTGGGTTCTAAAATCCATTATTTAGGCCCTAAAATGCAAAATTTAAGGCCTATATTCCGAATTTTTGGCAAAATGTCAGAACTGAAATTCGAAAGTTTGGCCTTAAAGTCAGAATTTTGTATTTGTACAAATGGATTATGGGAAAGTGGAAATAAATGTACAGGGTAAGAGGGCTATTGTGCCCTCACAGACAATGTGGAAATAATCAACAGATGCTAGAAATTAAACATTAAAATAATATATTATTTTGCTTGTTTGAAAATGTTTAAAAAAAATTGACACTTGAGCCCTAAAATCCAAAATTATACCCCTAATATTTGAATTGTTCGAGTATGTCCCAAAATCCTTAAATTGGACTTAAGCCCATTTGACACAAAATTGACTCGTAAATCAGTTAAATTAAATCTTAGTCATTTGATGTGGAGACTTTACTTTAATTTAAATTTCAGGCAAATTAGGGCTAATGAGATGTCCCCAGTGTTTAAATGCTGCTGCCATCTATTATCTTCTATTGAAGTATTCTATTCCTGACCGATATATTTGTTAGCGACTCGCGATACGGCCATGACTGATTTAAAGCCACCGTTCACTTTATTTCATCGTTTACTATCTTGTTTGCTACAAAGAAATGCACTATGCACCCTTTAATTCCTGCACCAACTTAGTGCTTAATCCTTTTTTTAGCAATGTGACCCAACAGAGTACAAACCAGATAATATCAGCGACGAGTAGAAACATCCAGCGATTGACCATGCTGGTGCGAAAAGGAGAAAAACAACAGAAGCTGCAAGTCGAGAAGCTCACGGAGAATTTCAAGGAGGCGGTCGGCAGATATTACTCATTACAAACGGTACGTGTTTTTATGAAAACTAAATAATCTGTGATTGATCAAAAGTTCTTTTTAAAATTATGTCTAGACCCGGGTATGCCTACAGTTCTATATGTAAAGTTCCTTTTAAAATTAGTATCGTTAGCGCCATCTATTATTTTTTTATTCCGATAAGTACGTTCAGTGATTATTCATTGACATTTGACAGGAAGCGAAAAATAACCTCTCTGCGTTTTGAAAATCTTAATTACTCTCCCTTAATTTAAATCTTGGGCAAATGTGGGTTAACACCAACATGGCAAACAATGTGTTAAATCTGTTGAGACCCAAAATACTCGCAATGAACTGCAACTATTTTTACATCTGGTTTTAACAGCACACTTAAAACACACTACACGTGTCTTCCCGGCATTAGATTTTCATTGAATCGTTTTTAGAATGTCGCCGATAAAATGAAATCAAATCTGCTCGTCATAGCCAACATAGAAAATGAGGATTCTGAACAGAAACCCGAGCAGCAGGAGCAACTGCGGATCTCCAGGGAACTGGCCTTCGAGCAGGAGATGCTCCTGGACAGGCAGCAAAGAATCGCGGAAATCGAATCCAACGTAATCGACATCAATCAAATCATGCGGGACCTCAACAGCTACGTGAATCAACAGGGGGACACAATTAGTGGGTATTTTATAGTAATTTACGATACAAGTAACGTTATGAAGGTTTTTACATTACGAGAGAAAAGTTTGAAACACGAGCGACGTAGGAGCGTGTGCTTTTAAATTCTCGAGTAATGTAAAAGCAAATAACGTTACGTGTGTCGTAACATTGTTTATTTTATCCTATCTCTATTTTTTTTAATTTAAATAATGTTTAATGACAAACGTCTAAAAACGGTAATGTTTCTATGCCAATATCTCCATAGCAACGAGTTGCGTTATAGCTATTATTACAACTAGGGAAATATGAATAGTATATTTCCCGAGGTTGGCTAGTTACATCCCGAGGGCGGAGCCCATATTTCCCGTGTTGTAATCAATAGTTTTTTTCTGATTGAAAGAATATTGTTCTGTAAATGGGAAAATATTGGATTGTAAATTTTTGGATTTATCGGATTGGTAACGTTGCTAAGTGCCTTGTTTGTAAATATCATAGTTGACTGCGTTATTTCATAAATTGGTGAAATGTCAAACTATGTGTTAACGCAAGCGACGAAAAACCGTGAATGTTTGGTTCCCGTAAAATCCAAAGCTGTAATATCCATAAAAGATACCTTCGTAAAAAATCGGAGGTGTTGTCCCGAGAGCAATTAAAACAATTCTTGCGAGAAGCTCCTAGTGACATTTTTTGATGTTTATATTTCCCTAGGGAAATATGAGCACTTCATATTTCCCTAGGGAAATATAAGTGTGTTATGACATATCGTAACTAAGGCAATATCACTCAATATTGTTTCAATCAGAAAAAAAGATAATATAACAACACTAGTGTTGTTAAAGGTACCTTAACGTTACTCGTTGCTAAGGAGTTATAGGCATGATAACATTATAGGATAAAATAAATAATTAAAATTGGTCGTGAATTGATTCGTTTTGTATGGAATAAACCACTTTTTACTATGTTTGATTTTTTTTTTTTTATTTATTTGTTTGACTGCAGTTTCGGCAACGAAGCTCTCCATTAAGTTGCCGAAACAGCAATCAAACGAATAAATCACCAAAGTGTTTTATTCCATATAAAAGCATCTATAACGAAGCAGAAGCTTCCTACGTAACGAATTTGATTCGTTTCGTTTGCAGATAATGTGGAGAATGCGATCGAGAACGCGACGGGCAACGTGGAGGACGGCACGTCGGAGGTGATGAAGGCGGCCCGGTACCAGAATAAATACAGGCGCAAACTGTGCTACCTCGTGATCATAGCGCTCGTCATAGGCGTGATCCTAATTGTGGTGCTCGTGACGCAGCTCAAGAAATGAGCAACTTTTTATATTTACCCAAACACTGTATATAACCGGAGGCTTAGTGCTAATTTTATTTCTACACGGTATCGTTTCTTTTTTATACATTACATAATTTTATGCCAAATCTATTATTATTTTTACATGACCTCACAACGTCATCTGTCCCATAATCTCGCGGGTGTCAAATATTTTACAATCATTTGTTCCATAACCTCACAGTGTCAAATGTTTCATCACATAACCTCACATTGCCAAATATAGTGTCATTTGTGAAGGTAATACCAAAGAGGATTATACAGGGTGTTTCAGAGCTCTGGAAACAGTCAATCACGTGCTTATTTTTTAAAATTTCAAAAAATGTTATATACAAAAGTTGTGTATAATAGTGAGCTGCACGCCCTAAAAATATTTAAATTTATACAGGGTGTCTCATAACAAGGTTACAGACCAAACTTATGTTTTTTTTTTTAAATGGAACACCCTATTAGTATTTTTTGTCATTTTCGAATTATATGGAGCAAATCAAGGTGAGTTGCTTCAATAATTCCTATACCTATTGTTTGCCGTTTTCGAAATATTTGAAGATTTGTTGAAATGCATGGTCTGGGTGAAATTTTATTTTTGCCCCAGTGATTGACGTTGAACGATTAAAATCATTTCTATTATTTGGTTGAAGGTTCGAACTATAGAGCCAACCATGATTTCATACAAAAAATTATACAGGGTGGTAAAAAAATGCGGTAGAAAAACCGAACTTATATAGTTAAATAACTTCATTTTTTCAAATGGCACACCCTGTATTTAGTAACGTATTCTTAAGTAGAATCCAATTATCTTTCAGATTGTAAAGGGTTCCCTGTTCCTAATCTCAATAGTTTTCTTGTATTCGGCGATTATCATATTAGGAATAATTATTATAATCTGAAAGATAATTGGATTCTACTTGAGAATACGTTACTAAATACAGGATGTGCCATTTGAAAAAACAAACTTATTCAACTTTATATGTTGGGTTTTTCTACCGCATTTTTTTATCACCCTGTATAATTTTTTGTATGAAAGGTTGGCTCTATAGTTCGAACCTTCAACCAAATAATAGAAGTGATTTTAATCGTTCAACGTCAATCACTGGGGCCAAAAAAAAATTTCACCCAGACCTGCAATTCAACAAATCTTCAAATATTTCGAAAACGGCAAACAATAGGTATAGGGAGTATTGAAGTTACTCACCTTTATTTGCTCAATATAATTCAAAAATGACAAAAAATACAGGGTGTTCCATTTAAAAAAACATAAGTTTGGTCTGTAACTTTGTTATGAAACGCCCTGTATAAATTTTAATATTTTTATGGCGTGCAGCTCACTATTATACACAACTTTTGTATAAAATATTTTTTGAAATTTTTAAAAATAAGCACGTGATTGACCGTTCCCAAAGCTCTGAAACACCCTGTATAATCCTCTTTGATAATACTTCCTTATTTTTTTTTGTGATATATTGAAACCAGTATTCATGTATATGACAAAAAAAATTTACCTTCACAAATACAACTACGTTAAACAACATGAATAACATCATTTGTTCCATAACCTCACGGTGTCAAATATTTCAATGCATAGCCTAACATTTCCAAACCCTCATATCAACATTCTAGCTGGTGCCTAATGTCCCAAACCTGACGTTGACTGTGTTGAGATTGTAGATGCACATGCGCTTTAGCCGCTTCAGCGTTGGGATATAAAAGTGCCGACGACTGAACGAGGCGTTACCTTTTATAGCCTTACGGTCTGATGTCATTTTTTACTACATAACCGCACAGTATCATCTATATATCTAAAGAACGCCTGAAGACAATCGCTTTTAGTGGAAGTGTATATAAATATATCATTTTTATTGTATCGATAAATACCTATATTTAATGTTAATTACATTTGTATTTGTAATATTTAATAAAATAATGTGAAAGTTAATATATGCTAGGGTTTGTATATAATATGCAATTAATGGTGCTTCGAATTAAAGGAAGGCTTAGTCGCCCGTACACGACAGAAACATTTTGTCTTTGACAGTGGATAGCCATTTGTTTGAAATGGTGGGTTTATACGACGTTTAACGTTTAAGGTTTAAGGATTACGTTTAGCGTTTAACGTTTAAGGGAAAGATGCCGTTCACACGAAAATTAAGAATTAAGAATTTTAGATAATGCGTTTGCGCATCTATGTTGCCAGATCTTTTATCACAAATTTTAGGGAAAATACTGTTTTGCAGCTAATTCTTCTAATCAATATAAAAAACAATAAAAGTATTGTTTACAATATTCAATTCTTCATTTTGATCGCTAAAAATTCCGTCAAATTACTTAAATCTCATGTTTTAACAAATGATTTAGAATGATTATGTAAATCTGGCATCATTGTACTTGTCAGCAGTGTTTGTGGAAACGATTAATTTACCACAATTTATGTACACTGATTGAATGCTTGAATATGGATAGATGCCACAAAATCATCAAAACTGTCCATTTTTAATCTTTGGTTGTTTAAAAACACAAGCCGTGAACATAACCTCCTGTGTTTAACGATTTTAAGGGAAAAGTAGAAAGTAGCCTACTCTTAAACATAAACGTTAAACGTTAAAATCCTTAAAATTTCGTATGAACGCATAAGCACTAATATGTTAGTTCTACTTTGCTTAAACACTAATCCTTAAACGTTAAACGTCATATAAACCCAGCAAAAGTGTTAAATTTTTAACCGCACTTTAAGTATCTGTGCTTGACAGTGAGGTTTTCTGGCCCAGAACTTAAGTCACAAATAGAATAATACGATAATAATTGTAGGAAACAAACTGCTTGAATGTTTACTAGTCACCATTAGTATCGTATGTTCATTAAAAAAAAAACCTCAAGTGCGCCATGATTTTTTCGTTTTAAAAATCTCAGTTGGCACACTTGTTAGGAATTGACAAATAAACGTCAGATCTTTCTAGAAGTCACAATTATTCCGTGGTCACAAAGGTTTACACAACCAGCAAAAAACGTTTCTAATTGAAAGTTATTTCCGAAATGGAATTAAAGTGCACGGAAATTGGGTGTATTCATTCGACGCACCTTCAGCAGAGTTTCAGGAAGAATTTCCTAACGTGCCCATTATTTATGATGAATTTAAAAATACCTTATCACGATCTGTTGTATTATTTCATGAAACGGGTAGTATTCTCCGTAAACCAGGAAGTGGTAGACCAGTTAAACGAACTCAAGATGGTATTAACACAGCCCAAGAAATTTTGGAAGATGAACCTACGACTTCTCTGCGTCATTTGTCACAGCAAACGAATTTATCGGTAGGAACATGCCACAAGCTTCTACGAAAAGATTTGCAAGTATACCATTACCGCATAACATCGGTGCAAGAGTTATTACCTGTTGATTACCCCAGACGACTGGAATTTTGTCAGTGGTTTTTAGAAAATGTAAACGAGGATGTTTTACAAATTACTTTTTTACTAATGAAGCTTGGTTTTACAAGGATGGGTACATTAATTCCCAAACTATGAGAATTTGGTCGGATGAAAATCCTCGTATATCACTACATCCAGAGAAAGTTGGCGTTTGGGCAGCGATTAGTGGGAGAAGATTAGATGGACCGATATTCTTTGAAGGTAAAATCCTATTTTTATTATTAATAATAAAAATTCAATAACCGTGCATTCATTTTAGGTACGATAACTGCAAACCGTTATGGTACAGAAATTTTATCGCCTTTTATAAATGGATTAAATGATGACGAACTGCAAAGTGGATATTTTCATCAAGACGGAGCAACTCCTCATTGCACAGTGGATAATTTGGCCATTTTGGAGGAATTTTTTGAGGACCGAATAATAAGTCGAAATGCACGGATTCCCTGGCCGCCCCGTTCATGCGATTTTTTCTTGTGGCCATACCTAAAAAATTGTATTTATGCACAACCAGTGCACAATCTAGAAGACATGCGGCAACGAATTCAAGATAAATTTATAGAAATTAACAATAATCCAGTGTAGTTGCGGAGCGTAATGGAGGGTGTGCGACGAAGAGTTCAGGCTTGTGTTCAAGAAGGAAGACGCACACAACATTTAATATAATTTTATAGTGAAAAATTTAACGTATCTATAAATTGACTACAGTCTAGTGCAGTGGTTCCCAAACTTCTTTGCCCTACCGCCCCCTTTCCAGAAAAAATATTACTTGGCGCCCCCTGGAAATTATATATTTTTTTTAAATTTTGATTGGAAATATATATTTTTAGCAAAATATAGTAAAGAATTGTGTAAAATAGAAACATTGAACTTTGAAATTATGAAACTATTTACTGAATCATTTGCAGTTACTTTCATCAGTTCTTCTTGTAACTGCGGAAATTCTTCTGTGTTTACACGCCATCAGCGCCCCCCTGAATTGATGGCGCCCACTTTGGGAACCACTGGTCTAGTGTTTAATTTTGAGAAGTAACATAACCTCAATATGTGTAACCAACTTAAATTTTTAAAATTAAAAAATCGTGGCACACTTGAGGTTTTTTTTTAATGAACATACTTTATAACAGTTAATGGTGCTTCAGAGTTCAAGGAACAAGCACAACACATCTCAAATAATGCAGTCTCTACATCAATACAATAATTTAAATTATTAACAACTTAGTCGGGTTTAATTAACCCTTTAACGACCAAAGAGTTTTTTTTCTGGCTGAACTTATCACTCCGCAAACAACATGTTTCTATGAATAATGTATGAACTCTACGTAAGAAGAGCAAATATTAAATAGAAAAAGAGACTTGAAATTACACTCAATTATTTATTTTGACTATAAAATTCGTGATAAAATAGGTAACGGGTAGTGGCTCATGGTCGTTAAAAGGTTAAAACTGGCGATTTGATTAAAGACATGAAAAACGAAACTTACCTTTGCTTAAAACTTGCATTTGAAATGATTTCCTGGTGAAAACTCTCGTACAGGTCACTGTTGAGATCCCATCGGAAAGAGCACTTGAGCGGGTTTCGCAAATGTTTTTGCAGGGTAACCTGAAGAGTTAGAAAACATCCGATATAACAATAGCAATAACAAATCATGGGTAAATTGATTAGTTTGGGAGATATCTGGCGTTTTTAAATGTTGGTTACTTTAAAATTCGTCTTTTTCTCAATAACTATAAGAACTACAAAAAAAAAACTTCAATTGTTACTCTGTTATGTATAATACAGTCCTTAGAAGCCCTGTTGTAGTTTTTAGAATTTCAACGGCAATATACAGGGTGTTTCAGAGCTCTGGGAACGGTCAATCACGTCCTTATTTTTCAAAATTTCGAAAAATGTTTTATACAAAAGTTGTGTATAATAGTGAGCTGCACGCCCTAAAAATATTTAAATTTATACAGGGTGTCAAATAACAAAGTTACAGACCAAACTTATGTTTTTTTAAATGGAACACCCTGTATTTTTTGTCATTTTTGAATTATTTGGAGCAAATAAAGGTGAGTTACTTCAATACTCCCTATACCTAATGTTTGCCGTTTTCGAAATATTTGAAGATTTGTTGAAATGCATGGTCTGGGTGAAATTTTATTTTTGCCCCAGTGATTGACGTTGAACGATTAAAATCATTTCTATTATTTGGTTGAAGGTTCGAACTATAGAGCCAACCATGATTTCATGCAAAAAATTATACAGGGTGATAAAAAAATGCGGTAGAAAAACCCAACTTATAAAGTTGAATAACTTCGTTTTTTCAAACGGCACACCCTGTATTTAGTAAAGTATTCTCAAGTAGAATCCAATTATCTTTCAGATTATAATAATTATTCGTAATATGATAATCGCCGAATACAAGAAAACTATTGAGATTAGGAACAGGGAACCCTTACACAACCTGAAAGATAATTGGATTCTACTTAAGAATACGTTACTAAATACAGGGTGTGCCATTTGAAAAAACGAAGTTATTCAACTTTATAAGTTGGGTTTTTCAACCGCATTTTTTGTATCACCCTGTATAATTTTTTGTATGAAATCATGGTTGGCTCTATAGTTCGAACCTTTAAGCAAATAATTAAAATGATTTTAATCGTTCAACGTCAATCACTGGGGCAAAAATAAAATTTCACCCAGACCATGCATTTCAACATCCTTCAAATATTTCGGAAACGGCAAACAATAGGTATAGGGAATATTGAAGTAACTCACCTTTATTTGCTCCAAATAATTCAAAAATGATAAAAAAATACAGGGTGTTCCATTTAAAAAAACATAAGTTTGGTTTGTAACTTTGTTATGATACACCCTGTATAAATTTAAATATTTTTAGGGCGTGCAGCTCACTATTATACACAACTTTTGTATGAAATATTTTTCGAAACTTTGACAAATAAGCACGTGATTGACCGTTCCCAGAGCTCTGAAACACCCTGTATAATTAAGGGCTGTTATAATACAACACACAAATAATATAAATTATAAATTTATACAACACCAGTGTTCGAGCCATTCACGTTATTGTAAATTATTGTAAATAATATTTTGTCAATTATATTCATCACATTGTAAATAAAAAAAAATGGGTTCAGTCAGTATTTTTATAGTTGCCGTATGTATTTGTACGTGTATGTGTATTTCGCATTCTTTAAATTTTGTAATAATTACTGTGTATATTGTGAATTACAAATTAGAACACTCTGTATATTTATTGTTGAAAACCTTGCCTGTGTATTTTGTTTTTGTATATTTTTGCACAAATCATTACCGAGCAGTGACGGTTCACGGGTTTTTTTCTGGTACGGCCGAGGAACAAGAGGTGGCAATACAGATAGGTAGGGTCAGTTGCAGAGACGGCTGGCTGCGTGACCGCACCTATCTGTATTACCACCTCTTGTTCCTCGGCCGTACCAGAAAAAAACCTGGGAACCGTCACTGTTACCGAGTATAATTGCACGAAATAGCTTGGAACACCCTATACATTTATTGTTGTTCTAAAACGTTTCGTTTGTTCACACTTTTGCATAGATCCTCACTGTGTTTATTGTTACTTGGAATAATGTGTATAATTAATTTAGCGATTAATTTATTACCCTTGTTCTCTGTGTGTGCGTATGTGTTTGTGTGTTTGTACACATCACTTCTTCTCATGATTATAAACACGACTACTAACCAATTATTATTACACATTGTATTGTATTGTATCAAAAGTACTAACCTTTTGCATATGTCCGACGCATTTCGTTTCCTAATATTTGCCCGTTTTCGCTCCCGGTCGACGAACATCCGACGCCACAACTATTATTTACGATTTCTTCACTTTGCAATGTATAACCAGCAGCAATTTTTGCACCGTACTCTTCTTCCGTATTTACACTACACGTTCACCTAATACACTCACGATTATATCCAAAAAATACTCGAAATTCATTGAAAATAGCGAGAGGCCACCGCGTTACAAAATGACGATGATTACGGTCGAGTGGCGGAGGGGCAGCGATACGTTTTTGTTTTTTTCGCTCTCGCCAAAATGAACAGCGCGTGCATCGAGTCGGCGCGGTGGCGGCCTACTATTCTTCAAAACATTTGTTTATTTCTTGGTTACATTGTAACGCTGGAGTAATAATTACGGGTCTTAATTATTGTAAATATATCGAGTGATTAACAGTGCAAGTAATGTTTGTGAATGTGGAACCGTGCTGATACTATGGACACAGAATTCACTGTTGGAAGCTGCATTTGGAAGTTTTAAGGTTAGTGGTTAATAATTCTCTTATTATTGCAAATTGTTCTTGACGTGTTTCCATGTTTGTGTAATACCAATTGACTGTGTGGTGACCGCCTGGGTCATGGAACGGAGAAATGGAAACGAGGATCACGGGTAGCCCGGAAAAACGCGGTTACCATGGAGGCGAGAAAAACAATTAATAAAAAAAGAAGAATTTTGCTGGAATACAGAAAACACACTCATTTTTGTAATTCCTACCAAAAATAAAGTAATCACCTTATTCGTCGACCTGCCTCTCTTTTTGAAGTTAAATTATATTGTATCAAGTCGATAACGACTGATCTACAAGTGTTGAATTGTTGGACCAACGAGAATCATCAACCACAACAGCTAGTTCACACGACGTGATCCTTCAATTACAACAGATGTGCAGCGCATCTTGATTTCCGCAAACACGACTCACCTGGCTACGCTCGCCGACATGGCAGACCAAATTCTAGAGATATCAGGCGCTCATAACATCTACGCAGTATCTTCCACCCCGACAGCGGTACCAGCAATTCCGGTCGACCGACAAATTCTGCTGCTGCAACAACAAGTTGCCACTTTGGCTACCAAAGTAGCACAACTTGAAATATCTGTTTCACGCCAAACACGCAGCAGAAGTCGGTCTAAGTCAGCCAACCGACAACCGGAAAACAGGTATTGCTGGTACCACCGTAAGTTCACGGGTAAAGCCACCAAATGTGTACCTCCGTGCGAGTGGGGAAACGGGCAGCTGCAGGGCTAATGTCGGCCTATTGTCCTGCTAGCGCTCCAGGTCAGCTATACTTTGTTCGCGACACAAATTCAGGTATCAAATTTTTAATTGACACGGGTGCCCAAATTAGCATTTTGGCGGTAGATCAAAATTATGCCAACACTCATCACCGCGCTAAATTTTTCTTAGCAACGGTGAATGGGAATTCAATACCCACGTTCGGTCAAACAAAATTAAACATTAATATCGGCCTGGATGTAAATTTTACATGGCACTTTGTTCTTGCACAAGTGAACCATTCCATTCTGGGCGCCGACTTTCTCAGGCATTTCAACATCACTGTTGATATTGCCCATAATAAATTATTGAGAAATGCTTTCGGCCCATCAGAACTAAATTCATTGCTGATTCAAAATTCACCTTATTCAAAATTACTTCAGCAATTTCCTGGCCTAACAACCCCATTTGACCTTACAGAACCCGTGAAGCATGATGTTGTGCATCACATCACGACCACGGGTCCCCCTGTTTTTGCTAAGCCCCGCAGGTTGCCACCACAAAAGTACCAGGCGGCTAGGAACGAGTTTGACAAACTCATCAAACTCGGTTTCCTACGGCCTTCGGCAAGTCCCTGGGCTGCGCCATTGCACTTGGTTACAAAACCAGACGGTACTTGGCGTCCCTGCGGAGATTACCGTGGCTTAAACAGGGTAACAACTCCAGACCGGTATCCCTTGCCTCTTCTTCACGATTTCGCAAATAACTGTTGTGGTTGCACGTTATTTTCTAAAATCGATTTGGTCAAGGCATACCACCAAATTCCAATTCATCCTCCTGATATACCGAAAACGGCAATCACAACACCTTTCGGACTATTCGAATACACCAGGATGAGTTTTGGCCTAAGAAACGCCGCTCAAACCTTTCAAAGGTTTATGGATTCGGTTTTACGCGGACTACCATTTTGTTTCGCGTACATTGACGACATACTCGTCTTCAGCAAAGACGAACGCGAACATGATCGTCACCTTTTCCAAATTTTTGAGCGGTTGACATCATTTGGTATTAAAATTAACCCTGAAAAATGCGTTTTCGGCCAACCTAAATTGAGCTTCTTAGGACACAGCATTAGTGGTGAAGGGATAAAACCTCTGCAGTGCAAGGTGGATGCCATCTTGTCTTTCCCTCAACCCGCTGACCTAAAAGCACTTCAACGTTTCCTCGGCATGATTAATTTTTATCACCGTTTCGTAAAATCATGCTCGAGCATATTGTCACCGCTAAATCAACTTGCTGCAACAACTCCACGCAACAAACCAGTGATCTGGAATCTATCTGCATTGCACGCGTTTTCGGCAGCTAAGGCCGCCTTGGCCAACTCTGCCATGCTCGCGCTTCCAGATCCTGTTGCGGAATTAAGCATAATGGTAGACGCAAGCTCCTCCTCTGCTGGTGCGGTTTTGCAGCAGAAGGATAAATTTGGCGTTCAACAACCGCTATATTTCTTTTCAAAATCTTTCACTCCGACAGAACGCAAATACAGCACGTTCGGCCGTGAATTGTTAGCCGTATATTTGGCAATTAAAAAGTTCAAATATTATCTCGAAGGTAGAGAATTTACTGTCTTTACAGACCATAAACCTTTGATATCTGCTATCTGTTCTCACTCAGATCGTTTTTCAGGACGAGAGCACAGACATTTGAACTACATCGGACAATTCACCACTGACATCAGGCACATCCCTGGAAAGGACAACAATGTGGCTGACACACTGTCGCGAGTCGAAATTAATGCTTTAGACCTCAACCAACTGGCAAAATTACAATCTGAAGATGTGGAACTCAAATCCCTTCTGGGTAGTGGCACTACAGCACTCAAACTGGAACAGTTCATTCCGGCCGGCTCCAACACGTCCATCTACGTAGACACGTCTCAAGCTGCACGACGACCCTATGTTCCTCCTGCAATGCGACAGGAAGTTCTTTGTTCGCTTCACGAACTTACACATCCGGGTACTCGTGCAATGAGACGTCTATTAGCAGCACGGTACGTGTGGCCGCGGATGAACCATGACATTGCACTTTTCGTCAAGTCCTGTTTGAAGTGCCAGAAGAACAAAATTCATCGCCACACTGTGTCACCCATTGTGAAATTTCCAGACCCGGATGACCGATTCACCGACATCCACATCGACATAATCGGCCCTTTGCCTATTTGTGACAATTTCAGATACCTTCTGGTCTGCATTGATCGCTTTACGCGTTGGCCAGAAGTAATTCCTCTTACCGAAATTACTGCGGATTCCGTTGCACGAGCATTTCTGAGTGGTTGGATTGCACGTTTTGGAACTCCATCTACGGTCATTACTGACCGAGGTCGACAGTTCCAGTCCAACACTTGGAAGGAATTCTGCAGGACTTTCGGTATACAACACAAATCCACAACCGCCTACCATCCGCAATGTAACGGCCTGGTAGAGCGGCTCAATCGCCAAATAAAAGACTCAATCCGAATGAGCAACGATCCTAAGAACTGGGTAACCCAACTCCCTTTAATTCTCCTAGGGCTCCGGACAGTCTTCAAATCATCTCTTTTGGCAACGACTGCAGAGTTCGCCTACGGCAAGACATTACGCTTGCCGGGTGATTTCATATTTCCAAATTCCGCGCGTAAAAAAATTCCTTCTGGTTCAAAATTTCTCGACGACCTGAGGGACAATATGCAGACACTTGGTCCTGCAGCGGCGCGGCCATCCGTTCGCAGGAATTACGTTCCTGCCGACTTAAACACTTGCACGCATGTTTTCGTCCGTCGGGATTGCGTAAAAAACATTACACATCCATGCTACGACGGCCCATTCAAAATTTTAAGTCGAAATTCAAAATTTTACACAATTAAAATTGACGGTAAACAAAACAACGTTTCCATTGACCGACTGAAACCTGGATATTTTTCCACTATTTCGGCCACTTCAGTTAAAAACACACAAAACACCACCAACCTTTCTGTTTTTCCACGTTCAATTTTAAAATCTAACAAATCTTCTACAAAACCTTTTATTTCTCGCAAACACGTATCTTTCTCTTGTTCTGTTTCCTTCCGTAGCCTCTTTTAGAACTGTATTATTCAGTGACGGTTCGCGGCGTTTTTTCTGGCACGGCCGAGGAACAAGAGGTGGTAATATAGATTTATAGGTAGGGTCAGTTGCAGAGACGGCTGGCTGCGTGACCGCACCTATCTGTAGTACCACCTCTTGTTCCTCGGCCGTACCAGAATAAACCCCGCGAACCGTCACTGGTATTATTGTATGATTAATGGTTACTTATCGTATATTGGAAATAAATGGTATTATTGTTACGATGTCGGCGCTATATCTGGAATGAATTTATGCGATTAATTAATTTTAAAAATGTTCGACTCGTTAATGTTTCCTTATACATATTATTGTTGTAAATTCTTTTAAAAAATCGAAAAATTAACCCTTTTGTTGCGCGAATTGGATGTATCACGCATCTTATATGCGGGGCACAGATATACATATAAGCATGCAGGGGCGGACCGTGAAGTTTGGGGGCCCTGGGCTAACCTAAATAACAAATCCGGCTGATATTTCCTCAAAAAGAACTGCGAAATGGTTTTAATAGAAAAAATGTCCACGTTACTTTCTCCGATTTCATGGTTTTAAAATAATTTTATATTATTTTTTTCTTAACTGAAGGGATCTCGAAAAAGTTGTTCATTTTGTCATTTTCTACTATTCTTATTCATACAGGATGTTGAATTGTAACGCGGGCCACAGGTATTTACATTCCATTTTTTTGGTAATTATTCACCTATGGGGGGCACCTTTTAAGGGCCTTCTAAATAGGCTCATTCAACGCGTTTTTGCAAGACAAACAACTTTTTCTTTAGGCAAAATCAGCGCTCATTGTTTGTTAAAAAGTTATTAACAAAACAAGTTTTACCTGTTTTTTCACTGATCTTCAAAAATATTGATTTTAGAGAGAAATGTTTCAGACAAAATCCGAAGCTCCCGAAAAGCTCTGTCTAACCGAACCAAACCCAACCTAACCCAACCTAACCTAACCCAACCTAACCCAACCTAGCCTAACCTAACCTAATCCAACCTAACCCAACCTAACTTAACCTAACCCAGCCCAACCTAACCTAACCTAACCCAACCCAACCTAACCTAACTCCACCTAACATAACCTAACCCAACCTAACCTAACCCGACCTAACCTAACCTAACCTAACCTAACCTAATTTATTTTTAACTTGATTCTCATTGATCATTTGATAAAACATGATTTAATATTTAAAAAACGATTAAATTTAAGAAAAATCACTTGATATGTTTCACTTATTAAATTATTTATTGCGACTAGTTTCGGCACATTCCTTGAAAATGGCTTGCAGCCGAAACTAGTCGAAATAAATAATTTAATAGGTGAAACATACAAAGTGATTTTTCTTAAATTTAATCGTTTTTTTTTTTAATAACCTAATCTAACCTAAGAAAACTAAAACTAGGTTAGGTTGGGTTAGATTAGGTTAGGTTACTTTTTTGTCTGAAACAATTTTTGGAAAGTAAATTTTTCGAACTGTAGTGCAGGCATGTCAAACTCGTTTACCACCAAGGGCCACATCAAGTATTACACACAAGTCGCGGGCCGCATTACAAAAAAAAAAAAACTACAATTGAAACCAAACAAAAAATAATTATTTTTACCTTGTATATAATTTTTTTTTTAATATTTGATACCAACCTTGCCGGACCGCAGACAACTTGTAAGCGGGCCGCGTGTTTGACATGCCTGCTGTAGTGTTTCGAAAACACATGTTAAAAAGTAAACTTTTCGTAATTGAGTTTCTCGAAAGTAAATTGTTTGAAAAAACCTCTTGCGAAAGGAAATTCTTTGAAATGAATGTTCATTTTCGAAAGTGAATTCTTCTAAGGCGCAATTTAGAAAGTAAATTATTCGAATTGCAGTTTTTCGAAAGTACATTCTTCGAAATTAAACTTTTCAAAAACACATTTTCAAAAGTATATTTTTTGAAAACCAATTCGTCTCATGGTCAATTCTTATAAAAAGAGGTTTTTCGAATTTTAATTATACAGGGTGTTACAGCACTCTGGGAAGGGCCAATCACGTGCTTACCCATCAAACTTTTTTTAACAAATGTTTTTCGGAAAAGTAAATTCTTCGAAATGCAGTATTTCGAAAACACAATTTAGAAAGTCAATTCTTCAAAATGGAGTTTTTGGAAAGTAAAGTTTTCAAAATGTAGTGTTTCGAATAAACATCTTACGAAGTAAATTCTTCGAAATGGACTTAAAAAAAAAGTAGGTGTTTGCCTTAACCGTTTTTTGTTTTTTTTACCAATATTGTTTTAAATATGAAAAATATCACAAAAACATTCAAATAAATATTGAAGACAACAAAGAAATTAGCATCTTTTGTTTGAAAATATTTTGGATAAAATTATTGGTTTTCGAGAAAAAAATTTAATAAGTAATACTATGGAAAAAATGGCGAAAATCATCAAATGACCAAACATTTTTTTTTTTCGAAAAAATAATTACTCTACACACTTCTTTCGGTCGTGAAGAACCGTCATGAATTTTTTTAAAATTTTCTGAGACCCAACATTTTTTCCTGAGTAATATGGAAAAAACGGCGAAAATCATGAAATGAGCAAAAAAAATTTTTTTTGAAAAAAAATTACTCTACACGCTTTAACCCGTCGTTCAGAACCGTCATGAATTTTTTCAAATTTAACTGAGAGTCAATATTCTTTGCAAGCATTTTTTTCCCCGAGTTACACAATGGAAAAAATGGCGAAAATCATCAAATGACCAAAAATGTTTTGTATCGAAAAAATAATTACTTTACACGCTTTTTCCGGTCATTACAAACCATCATGAATTTTTTCAAATTTTTGCGAGACCCGACATTTTTCGCATACATTTTTTCCCGACTTATACTGTGGAAAATATGGCAAAAATGAGTAATACTATTAAAAAATGGCGAAAATCATCAAATGACCAAACATTTTCTTTTCGAAAAAATAATTACTCTTCACGCCTCTTTCGGTCATGAAGAACCGTCATGATTTTTTTTAAATTTTTTGAGACCCAACATTTTTTCCTAAGTAAGACTATGGAAAAAACAGCGAAAATAAATAAATGAGCAAAAAAAAATTTTTTGGAAAAAAAATTACTTCACGCTTTTACCCGTCGTTAAGAACAACCGTCATGAATTTTTTCAAATTTTTCTGAGACTCAATATGTTTTGCAAACATTTTTTTCCCTAGTAACACAAAGGAAAAAATGGCGAAAATCATCAAATGATCAAAACATTTTTTGTATTGGAAAAATAATTATTTTACACACTTTTTCCGGTCATTACAAACCGTCATGAATTTTTTCAAATTTTTCTTAGACCCAACATATTTTGCAAGCATTTTTTTCCTGAGTGATACTATGGAAAAAATGGCGAAAATCATGAAATGACCAAACATTTTTTTTTTCGAAAAAATAGTTACTTTACGCGCTTTTTCCGGTCATTAAGAACCGTCATGAATTTTTTCAAATTTTTCTGAGACCCAACATTTTTTGCAAGCATTTTTTTTTCCTGAGTGATACTATGGAAAAAATGGCGAAAATCATGAAATGACCAAACATTTTTTTTTTTAATAATTACTTTACACGCTTTTTCAGGTCATTAAGAACCGTCATGAATTTTTTCAAATTTTTCTTAGACCCAACATTTTTTGCAAGCATTTTTTTCCTGAGTGATACTATGGAAAAAATGGCGAAAATCATGAAATGACCAAACAATTTTTTTCGGAAAAATAATTACTTTACCCGCTTTTTTCGGTCATTAAAAAACGTCATGAATTTTTTCAATTTTTTCTGAGATCCTACATTTTTTGCAAGCATTTTTCCTGAGTGATGCTATGAAAAAAATGGCGAAAATCATGAAATGACCAAACTTTTTTTTTTTCGAAAAAATAAGTACTTTACACGCTTTTTCCGGTCATTAAGAACCGTCATGAATTTTTTCAAATTTTTCTGAGACCCAATATTTATTGCAAGCATTTTTCCTTAGTGGAAAAATGGCGAAAATCATGAAATAACCAAACAAGTAATTTTTTTTCGGAAAAATAATTACTATATACGGCTTTACTCATTATTAACAACCGTCATGAAGTTATCATTATTTCCTTGTTATTATATTTTAAAATATAATAGTTATTTAAATAACTTTGCGTTGCCCGGCGCATCCACCATAATTTACACACAGGGTCCTGCATTTCACCTCTCGTCTTTTATAGCTCAGTTAATAATTAATTTAGGATTTTGATATTTTCCAAACTTTACCTGTATCTTACAACGTATCCCGAATAAACATTTTTGATTCTACAGGGTGTCCCACAACAGTGTGACGTCTTGATGATATACACTTTTAATTAAAATGCTGCATATTTTGTTGCCTATTTAGGTGCCTTGTATCGTTGCCTACACACCCCTAAAAATTTATTGAAATCGGTTCAGTGATATCAGCACAAAAAAATTAAAACTCGAAAAAAACAGTTTTGCATCATTGTTTTAAAAAAATAATAAAAAATAAAAATGGTGCCTCATGAATAAAATTATACAGGGTACTTATTAAATAGGGTCTGAGAGTTCCATTAACTAAGTGTGATTGATATTAATTATACAGGGTGTCCAAAGTTTAGTGTCGAAGGATTAAAATGTTAAAGCACTTTATTTTTTAATTTTTAATTGGAGCCCCTGTATATTTTTATGTTATTTTATGCGAAATTAAAAAACAAACATTTCTCCTTATGATAACTCTATCGCAATTCTTAATGCATATTCCGAATTTATTAATGATTCCAGCTAATGTTCCTTATAAATGATGAACTATTTTTAATATTTTTTTAACATGTATGTGCCGTAATTCTTGTGTATTGTAATTTATTTATTGTTATTTTAAATCATGAGTTACGTCGTGTACGTACATTTTATTTATTTATTCTATTATTTATATTTTGAATTTGTTCATAACTTCGTTCCTTTTATTATTTTATTATTGAAAACCAAGATGCCGATCACATCCGCAAATACTGTATCTATACATTAATAATTTATTGTAACATATATTGATTGATTGAATTGATTGACTGATTGATTGATTGATTAAAAGTTATTTGCAGAAAACTCGTTTTATCAATGATTCCAATAGCCAGTTTAATTAATAAAAACCGAATGTGGCTTTGAAAAACAATTTGTTGTCATAACATATTTTGTAATTACAATGATTATTATTATTTTTATTATCATTCTGTATAGTTATTAAAATAACCATGTTTTACCCGGCGCATTCACCGGAGTTGCTGTTTTGGGTCCTCCATTTCATCTCTCGTCTTCATAGCTCAGTTAATAATCTATTTAGGATTTTTAAACTTTGCAGACTTTACTTGTAGACTAGGACATATTTGAGGAAAATATTTTTGGTTATACAGGGTGTCCCAAAAAAGTGTGACATCATGACGATACATCTTTTTAGAAAACATGCTGTATATTTTATTGCTTACTTGGGTGCCTTTTATGATTACCTATATACCCCTAAAATTTTATTGAAATCGGTTTAGTGATATCAACACAAAAAAATAAAAACTGGAAAAAATCGGTTTGGCACCATTCATTAAAAAAATTAACAAAAAATAAAAATAGTGTCTCGTTAATAAAATTATACAGGGTGCTTATTAAATAATGTCTGAGAGTCCCGTTAAGCAAGTTTGATTGTAGTGAATTATACAGGGTGTCCAGAATTTATTGTCAAACTTTTCAAACTTTAGGCTCGAAAAAAAAAATACATTGAAAATTAAGTTTAGTCATTAATTCGGTACTAAAATGAAAATGATTTGAAGGATAAAAGGAAATACCATTTTCAGGGTTTACCCTTCAAATAACATCTTTGAGAAGGAATATCATTAAAGCTCCGTTATATCAAGCATTTTCAATTGTATACTTCTTATGCTTATTAAGACACACATTTCTTACATTAACATATAAATAATAAAATAGTGTGCGTGCTTTTACAAGGAATACGCTATGGAGAGGATCATGAACACCAAGCTGTAGAAGAGGAAAGAGATTCTGTCGATGGCGGCAGCGAATAGAATCCAGTCCTGTTGCAACGGAGTTTTGGCGACGTTGCCAATCATTTGATGGTCGTCATTGGTATTGTTGTCTTCCATGTCCGTTACCTGGTGATCCCTCATTTCCTCAGCTGTCACGCGATGAGAATTCATTGTCGTCTATGTAAAAAAAACGAATGTATTACGTGTAATTATTTTGATCTGATAACACAACACCTGCGATATGTAGTGACCTAAAAATAACCATTTCCCCAACCATCCAATCAGAGGCTGTTTGAAGATCCACGGTAGGTTGTAAGTGTGTCTGGTTCTTGATATCCAAATCACAGCGATCGAAGCTACCAGGGAGAAACATACTATATACAAGCTGGTGGTGTAGAATAACACTGTAATAGAAAAGCTGTTAATACTTTGCAATTTTTTTTCTGAAGATTTACCTATCAGTGGTGTGTGGTTGCCCATTGCCGGTAGCTTTTGGGTGAAATACAGGAGGAACATTGTTATAATAATGGAGGTGCATCCTTGGAGGATAATTTTCTCGCCTGCTTGCGGAGGAAGCCAGAATGACATCAAGGTCATTAAGATAACAGCTGAAATCATAGAAGTCATTGTTGGGTATTTTTGATAATTATAATTTCTTGAAAACCTAAAATTAAACGGAGAGTTTAATTAATGCTTAAGGCTTTGAGTGTAGAATTTCAGAATTTTCATCTCTCGATTTCAAGTTCTAAGTCTTCTAAACTTCTTTCCTGCAACGGTGTGTTAATTGTTTTTATGGATCCTTAAAAATACATCAATTCTTGGTAAATTCTGAAATTTTAAAACCAATTCTTCAAGAGATTAATTTTCTAGCAATTTTATAATCTTCGAATGCAATTTTCATCTCTCGATTTCAAGTTCTAAGTGTTCTAAATTTCTTTCCTGCAATGGTGTGTCAATTGTTTTATGGATTCTTACAAATACATCAATTCTTGGTAAATTCTGAAATTTTAAAACCAATTCTTCAAGAGATTAATTTTCTAGCAGTTTTATAATCTTCGAATGCAATTTTCATCTCTCGATTTCAAGTTCCAAGTGTTCTAAATTTCTTTCCTGCAATGGTGTGTCAATTGTTTTATGGATTCTTACAAATACATCAATTCTTGGTAAATTCTGAAATTTTAAAACCAATTCTTCAAGAGATTAATGTTCCAGCAATTTTATAATCTTCGAATGCAATTTTCATCTCTCGATTTCAAGTTCTAAGTCTTCTAAATTTCTTTCCTGCAACGGTGTGTTAATTGTTTTATGGATTCTTACAAATACATCAATTCTTGGTAAATTCTGAAATTTTAAAGCCAATTTTTAAAGAGATTAATTTTCTAGCAATTTTATAATCTTCGAATGCAATTTTCATCTCTCGATTTCAAGTTCTAAGTCTTTTAAATTTCTTTCCTGCAATGGTGTGTCAATTGTTTTATGGATTCTTACAAATACATCAATTCTTGGTAAATTCTGAAATTTTAAAACCAATTCTTCAAGAGATTAATTTTCTAGCAATTTTATAATCTTCGAATGCAATTTTCATCTCTCGATTTCAAGTTCTAACTGTTTTAAATTTCTTTCCTGCAACGGTGTGTTAATTGTTTTTATGGATCCTTAAAAATACATCAATTCTTGGTAAATTCTGAAATTTTAAAGCCAATTCTTAAAGAGATTAATTTTCTAGCAATTTTATAATCGTCGAATGCAATTTTCATCTCTCGATTTCAAGTTCTAAGTGTTCTAAATTTCTTTCCTGTAATGGTGTGTCAATTGTTTTATGGATTCTTAAAAATACATCAATTCTTGGTAAATTCTGAAATTTTAAAGCCAATTCTTCAAGAGATTAATTTTCTAGCAATTTTATAATCTTCGAATGCAATTTTCATCTCTCGATTTCAAGTTCTAAGTGTTCTAAACTTCTTTCCTGCAACGGTGTGTCAATTGTTTTATGGATTCTTACAAATACATCAATTCTTGATAAATTCTGAAATTTTAAAGCCAATTCTTCAAGAGATTAATTTTCTAGCAATTTTATAATCTTCGAATGCAATTTTCATCTCTCGATTTCAAGTTCTAAGTGTTCTAAACTTCTTTCCTGCAATTGTGTATCAATTGTTTTTATGGATTCTTAAAAATACATCAATTCTTGGTAAATTCTGAAATTTTAAAGCCAATTCTTAAAGAGATTAATTTTCTAGCAATTTTATAATCTTCGAATGCAATTTTCATCTCTCGATTTCAAGTTCTAAGTCTTCTAAATTTCTTTCCTGCAACGGTGTGTTAATTGTTTTTATGGATCCTTAAAAATACATCAATTCTTGGTAAATTATGAAATTTTAAAGCCAATTCTTAAAGAGATTAATTTTCTAGCAATTTTATAATCTTCGAATGCAATTTTCATCTCTCGATTTCAAGTTCTAAGTGTTCTAAACTTCTTTCCTGCAATTGTGTATCAATTGTTTTTATGGATCCTTAAAAATACATCAATTCTTGGTAAATTCTGAAATTTTAAAGCCAATTCTTCAAGAGATTAATTTTCTAGCAATTTTATAATCTTCGAATGCAATTTTCATCTCTCGATTTCAAGTTCTAAGTGTTCTAAACTTCTTTCCTGCAATTGTGTATCAATTGTTTTTATGGATTCTTAAAAATACATCAATTCTTGGTAAATTCTGAAATTTTAAAGCCAATTCTTCAAGAGATTAATTTTCTAGCAATTTTATAATCTTCGAATGCAATTTTCATCTCTCGATTTCAAGTTCTAAGTTCTAAGTGTTCTAAACTTCTTTCCTGCAACGGTGTGTCAATTGTTTTATGGATTCTTACAAATACATCAATTCTTGATAAATTCTGAAATTTTAAAGCCAATTCTTCAAGAGATTAATTTTCTAGCAATTTTATAATCTTCGAATGCAATTTTCATCTCTCGATTTCAAGTTCTAACTGTTTTAAATTTCTTTCCTGCAACGGTGTGTCAATTGTTTTATGGATTCTTACAAATACATCAATTCTTGGTAAATTCTGAAATTTTAAAACCAATTCTTCAAGAGATTAATTTTCTAGCAATTTTATAATCTTCGAATTTTATATTCTCTTGATTTCAAGTTCTAAGTGTTCTAAATTTCTTTCCTGCAATAGTGTGTCAATTGTTTGATAGATTCTTAAAAATACATCAATTCTTGGTAAATTAAAAATGTATTGATGTATTTTCAAGAATCCTTGAAAACAATTGACACACCGTTGCTAAATACAATATTAAATTAGATAATTTTGTTGTTTTTCTCACCAATTGCTGGCGTTATTATCACTGCTTTATACGACGGTGAAATCCTGTCTAGAGTAACATTTATGGTCACATCTGGATATGCTTCAGCACAACAAGGATAGTACACCAAATGTCTTTCCACCGATGTTCCCGTTATCGTCCACTCAGAACTGCCAATCAATGGTGATCTCTGTAAAAATAATCGACAACATTATTTTTACCCACACTCTCAAAATAAATTATCTTTATTACCACCTCAGCTTCCGTGTGGTTATTATAAATTTGCAAATCCACTTGATCCCCGTTATAGGTCCAGGAGCCAAATTTGAACGCACAAATTTGACTGTCGAAAGGCCACAGCCGTAAGTTGATTTCGCAAAGGACGGTGAATTGAGCTGGCGGCACCCAAAGAACGCTCCCATCGCTGTACACTATGGTGTAAGTGTTGCCATAATGGTTGACAGCAGTAGACGTGGCACTAAAATAAAAAAAAATCTCGTTACATAGGTCTTTACTGTTGAATGAGGTCCAGCGGCGGCTCGTGGATGTACATCGAGGAGGCTACGGAAGGCATCTCTGTCTTAGCCTCCTCTACGAAGTTCCACGAGCCGCCGCTGGTCGAAACCGATCCATAAGGAAAAAATCAAGTACCCGTTGTATAAGAATATGTCTGGCTGCCAAATTTCATGATCTGCCAGATGCACGGAATGCAAGTCCCCATACTGGCTGGTGTTCCATTTTAATTTTTCATCGTTCCACGTCTGTAAAATTAAATTTTCATTTCTTGGATTGGAGAGATTACTACTTAATTATTTGTTACCAATTTGACCCAGCAGTAAACGGTGCACGACGATTTGAACTCGTTGATTTCAATGTGTCGAATGGTCATCCCGAAGTTGACGACGGTTGTGTTGTAATGTTGTGCCGGCCTTGCAAATTTATCATAGTTGAGAAGAAGACTTCTCCTGAGCTTGTCGGTGTGCGTGGCATTCCACAGGGGCACCGGACCTATCGCTGTAAACGTAACCATCACATATTCTCACGGTGATTGTGAATCAATAACGGAGGAAATGTAATCATTTTTGCTCGGAAATTGATGCAAACTGTGTTTTCGTGTGATTATCTCAAAATCTAGTTAAGGGGTGTTTTTGGGTTTTTATCGAATCATAAAGCAGAACATGTTTTGAGTAAATTTGGAAAGTTTCAAGTCGGTGGCAATTGTTTTCATATTTTTTCAAGGCGTTGAAATGTAAGCAATTTCAGCACGACTACAAATTGTGTTTTCGGGTGATTATCTCCAAATCTAGTGAAGGGGTGTTTTTGGGTTTTTATCGAATCATAAAGCAGAACGTGTTTTGAGTACATTTGGAAAATTTCAAGTCGCTGGCAATTGTTTTTATATTTTTTCAAGGCGTCTGAATGTGAGCAATTCCAGCACGACTACAAATTGTGTTTTCGGGTGATTATCTCCAAATCTAGTAAAGGGGTGTTTTTGGGTTTTTATCGAATCATAAAGCAGAACATGTTTTGAGTAAATTTGGAAAATTTCAAGTCGGTGGCAATTGTTTTTATATTTTTTTAAAGCTTCGGAAGACGAGCAATTCCAGCACGAGTACAAACTGTCTTTTCGTGTGATTATCTCCCAATCCAGTGAAGGCGTGTTTTTGGGTTTTTATCTAATCATGAAGCAGAATGTGTTTTGAGTAAATTTGGAAAGTTTCAAGTCGGTGGCAGTTGTTTTTATATTTTTTCAAGGTGTCGGAATGTGAGCAATTCCAGCACGACTACAAATTGTGTTTTCGGGTGATTATCTCCAAATCCAGTGAAGGCGTGTTTTTGGGTTTTTATTTAATCATGAAGCAGAATGTGTTTTGAGTAAATTTTGAAAGTTTCAAGTCGGTGGCAATTGTTTTTAAATTTTTTAAAGCATCGGAAGACGAGCAATTCCAGCACGAGTACAAACTGTGTTTTCGGGTGATTATCTCCAAATCTAGTGAAGGGGTGTTTTTGGGTTTTTATCAAATCATAAAGCAGAACATGTTTTGAGTAAATTTGGAAAGTTTCAAGTCGGTGGCAATTGTTTTCATATTTTTTCAAGGCGTCGGAATGTGAGCAATTCCAGCACGACTACAAATTGTGTTTTCGGGTGATTATCTCCAAATCTAGTGAAGGGGTGTTTTTGGGTTTTTATCAAATCATAAAGCAGAACATGTTTTAAGTAAATTTGGAAAGTTTCAAGTCGATGACAATTGTTTTTATATTTTTTCAAGGCGTCGGAATGTGAGCAATTCCAGCACGACTACAAATTGTGTTTTCGGGTGATTATCTCCAAATCTAGTGAAAGGGTGTTTTTTGGTTTTTATCGAATTATAAAGCAGAACATGTTTTGAGTAAATTTGGAAAGTTTCAAGTCGATGACAATTGTTTTTATATTTTTTCAAGGCGTCGGAATGTGAGCAATTCCAGCACGACTACAAATTGTGTTTTCGGGTGATTATCTCCAAATCTAGTGAAAGGGTGTTTTTTTGGTTTTTATCGAATTATAAAGCAGAACATGTTTTGAGTAAATTTGGAAAGTTTCAAGTCGGTGGCAATTGTTTTTATATTTTTTCAAGGCGTCGGAATGTGAGCAATTCCTGCACGACTACAAATTGTGTTTTAGTGATTATCTCCAAATCTAGTGAAGGGGTGTTTTTGGGTTTTTATCGAATCATAAAGCAGAACATGTTTTGAGTAAATTTGGAAAATTTCAAGTCGGTGGCAATTGTTTTTATATTTTTTTAAAGCTTCGGAAGACGAGCAATTCCAGCACGAGTACAAACTGTCTTTTCGTGTGATTATCTCCCAATCCAGTGAAGGCGTGTTTTTGGGTTTTTATCTAATCATGAAGCAGAATGTGTTTTGAGTAAATTTGGAAAGTTTCAAGTCGGTGGCAGTTGTTTTTATATTTTTTCAAGGTGTCGGAATGTGAGCAATTCCAGCACGACTACAAATTGTGTTTTCGGGTGATTATCTCCAAATCCAGTGAAGGCGTGTTTTTGGGTTTTTATTTAATCATGAAGCAGAATGTGTTTTGAGTAAATTTTGAAAGTTTCAAGTCGGTGGCAATTGTTTTTAAATTTTTTAAAGCATCGGAAGACGAGCAATTCCAGCACGAGTACAAACTGTGTTTTCGGGTGATTATCTCCAAATCTAGTGAAGGGGTGTTTTTGGGTTTTTATCAAATCATAAAGCAGAACATGTTTTGAGTAAATTTGGAAAGTTTCAAGTCGGTGGCAATTGTTTTTATATTTTTTCAAGGCGTCGGAATGTGAGCAATTCCAGCACGACTACAAATTGTGTTTTCGGGTGATTATCTCCAAATCTAGTGAAGGGGTGTTTTTGGGTTTTTATCAAATCATAAAGCAGAACATGTTTTAAGTAAATTTGGAAAGTTTCAAGTCGATGACAATTGTTTTTATATTTTTTCAAGGCGTCGGAATGTGAGCAATTCCAGCACGACTACAAATTGTGTTTTCGGGTGATTATCTCCAAATCTAGTGAAGGGGTGTTTTTGGGTTTTTATCGAATCATAAAGCAGAACATGTTTTGAGTAAATTTGGAAAATTTCAAGTCGGTGGCAATTGTTTTTATATTTTTTTAAAGCTTCGGAAGACGAGCAATTCCAGCACGAGTACAAACTGTGTTTTCGGGTGATTATCTCCAAATCTAGTGAAGGGGTGTTTTTGGGTTTTTATCAAATCATAAAGCAGAACATGTTTTGAGTAAATTTGGAAAGTTTCAAGTCGGTGGCAATTGTTTTCATATTTTTTCAAGGCGTCGGAATGTGAGCAATTCCAGCACGACTACAAATTGTGTTTTCGGGTGATTATCTCCAAATCTAGTGAAGGGGTGTTTTTGGGTTTTTATCAAATCATAAAGCAGAACATGTTTTAAGTAAATTTGGAAAGTTTCAAGTCGATGACAATTGTTTTTATATTTTTTCAAGGCGTCGGAATGTGAGCAATTCCAGCACGACTACAAATTGTGTTTTCGGGTGATTATCTCCAAATCTAGTGAAAGGGTGTTTTTTGGTTTTTATCGAATTATAAAGCAGAACATGTTTTGAGTAAATTTGGAAAGTTTCAAGTCGATGACAATTGTTTTTATATTTTTTCAAGGCGTCGGAATGTGAGCAATTCCAGCACGACTACAAATTGTGTTTTCGGGTGATTATCTCCAAATCTAGTGAAAGGGTGTTTTTTTGGTTTTTATCGAATTATAAAGCAGAACATGTTTTGAGTAAATTTGGAAAGTTTCAAGTCGGTGGCAATTGTTTTTATATTTTTTCAAGGCGTCGGAATGTGAGCAATTCCTGCACGACTACAAATTGTGTTTTAGTGATTATCTCCAAATCTAGTGAAGGGGTGTTTTTGGGTTTTTATCGAATCATAAAGCAGAACATGTTTTGAGTAAATTTGGAAAGTTTCAAGTCGGTAGCAATTGTTTTTATATTTTTAACTGACCTTTGATTTCATAATTCATTTAAAATCAAACGTGAATTGCTAAGTTTCACTAAAAGCGATGATGTAATTGAAGTTTAGTTGAACTCGGGTGGGTGGGCCTTTTGCTACAGTTCAATAAATTAACACTTCAGTTCAACGAAACTTGATTGATCATTAATAAAAAAGAACATGATACTACAATTACCACCCAATATTTGTAATTGATGTTTATTTGAACTTGAAGGTGGTGGGTGGGTTATATCCTGCAATCCAACCAGTTTAACAATGAGGTGAAAATGCAGAAAATGAAAAAGGAATTGAAGAAAATGTTGAATTTGCTGTTCTTCAAATTTAGATAATTTGTAAAAGGTAAAATGTAAAAAGTCGAGTAATTTATTTATAAACATTAAAAAGTAAAAGAAACGCGCCCCCGGGTGGGCTCGAACCACCAACCTTTCGGTTAACAGCCGAACGCGCTAGCCAATTGCGCCACGGAGGCATGTCTCACGGAATTTCTATAACAGCATAAATACTGAATAGTTCCACTAATAAATAATTTTATTTAAATTTAATCAAAGCAAAATGTAGTCTTAGCTAACATTTTGAATTTTAATTTTTTTTTAACCAATGAAAAATTATTTCAAAAATTTTACAAAAATCACAACTATTATTAGTAATTTTTTTACTACCAACAAAAATGTCACCTTAACAAAGTCTACTGTATAAATAAACTCAACTAATCCCAATTATAACACTCGTCTTTTTCCCTGTATTAGAATGAAACGGAAGAAGTCAAATTTCTTCAGAAATTGCCCCGGAGATTCCACAATTATAACGACAGGTGCTTGAATTTTTTTGAGATTCATCCGAAAATCGTGTTTACAATTGTTCAAAGAAAATTATGTGATCTTTACAGTGACAAAAATGAATGCTCAAATTTTTAATATCGAAATCTTAAACTTTTTCCAGAAATTGCTCTGGAAATTTCACATCTATCACGACAGATGCTTTATATTTTGAGAGATTAATTCTAAATACCGTGTCTGTACAATAACGTAAGGAAAATGATGTGAAATTTGCAGTAACAAAAATGGCTGCGCTAAAAGACAATTTTTTTTAACAAAAAATGAAATGTTTCTAGGAATTGTTCTCACACTACTTTGACGGGCGCTTGGTATTTTGGCAGATTAAACTTTAATAATGTATCTTCGTGTTACCAATTTTTTACAATAATGGCTGCGTTAGAAGACATATTTTCCTGAAATCGTTAATCCCAAATACCGCGTCTTTACAATTATTTAAAGAAAATGATCTGAATTTTACAATTATTTAAAGAAAATGATCTGAATTTTACACTAACAAGGCTGTTCTGGAAGAAAAAATTTGATGACCAAAACTGAACTTTTTCCGGAAATTGCTCTGGAAATTCTACATTTATTACGATAAACGCTAGAATTTTTTTCAATCTTTAATACCGTTAATACCGTGTCTTTGCAATTATCCAAAGAAAATGTTATGAACTTTTTAGTAACAAAAATGAAGATCGAAATTGAACTTTTTCCAAAAATTTCTCTGGAAATTCGATATTTATCACTGCTTGACATTTTAACAGATTAATCTTTAATCCCGAGCCTTTACAATAACTTAAGGAAAATTATGTGAACTTTGCAGTAGCAAAATGGCTGCACTAAAGGAAACATTTTGATAACCAAGAATGAAATGTTTCTAGATATTGCTCTGCAAGAATCCAAATTTATTTCGACAGATGCTTGAAATTTTGGCAGATTAATCTTGAATAAAGTGCCCATTAAAAATTAAACCAACATTGCCCCAACAAAAATGACCAAGTTTGAAGAAAAATATTGATGACCAAAAATGAACATTAAATCTAGAGCTCTGAGCATTCCACATCTATTTTGACATATGCCTGAAATTTTGACAGATTAATCTTGAATATCGTGTCTCCCTCTTTTCGTACATGCAGTTTCGAATGTTTTTGAATGACGAGGAAGGCAGGAAATGACTGCCGTTTACAAAAGGACAAAGTTGACAAGCGTATCGCTGTTGATACAGATAAGACCAAGGCCGATGCATGCAAGCGCCACTGCAATCAAAGTCATCGACAATGTATGATCGAAAATATCATTCAGCACTCAGGATGTTAGTCTTTTAACAGGAATACTATCAAGCAGTGGCGGCTCGTGGATGCTCGGCGGTGGGGCAAAGAAAGAAAATTTGACCGAAACGGCAACGAAATATTTGCTTCCTCTATAAGAGTAAGTAGTGCGGCACGAGCGACATCTTTGTCTTTGCCCTGCCTGCGGAAATCCACGAGTCGCCACTGCTGTCAAGGCGGTTCAAACTAAAGATGGGTAACTCATGAGTGGGTCTTAGAAATATGAGTGACTCCTGGGTAAATGTCCTGACTCATTTCGAGTCGTAACTTTAAAAGTACAAATATTTCACATACATACATATCACGACTTAAGTTTCGACGTTTTACTGTCATTATCAAGTTGTACATACAGCAAATAAATTGTGGTAAAAAACATAGTAAGTGTTTTATTCAGTGATTTTATAATGAATTACCACGTAGTAACGGTCACAACCATCACCATGTTTAAAAGTATTATTTGTAAACGTAGAAAACTACAATTTTGATCATATAAACACTTGTCAGAAATATTATGTTTAATAATAAATTAAGAAAATTTTATAGTGTGTCTAACACTGTTATTTAGAGGATTCTGTTTCAATTTTTCCGTATCTTTGGTTGCCTACATAAAAAAAAAACCTCTTACACTATTGATCTTACAATGTAGGCTTATTTTTATTGAATGAACTCACCAATCAATGCAACAGAGGAAAGACGCCTTCACTGTAGTTGCAATTACTCTAAGTCCATTCTATTTATTACCTACGCTTTATCCTATTTATTATTTATTATTTAACTTTGAAACTAAACCTTTTGGAAATGAACTTTTATTGTCTTAATAACCCAAGAAATCCGTTCTTAAAATTCGTCTCATATATTTAGAATCACCCTGTATATATTTTTTCTTGGGTAAAAATATTTGCTTCATCAATGGAGAAGTTATTTAGAGAATTTTCTGTTTTATCTTTTCCGTATCTTTGGTTGCCTACATACAAAACCCTGAATTTTTCGAATAAAGGATTATATGATTAATATTAATTAATAATTTTACCATCGAATAAACGAACAGTATGGAGTTTAGTTGTTTCAACATTTTAACTAATTTTTCGACAAGTTGCATTCTCAAAAAAAGAGAGAGACACTTGACCTTAACAGGCAATTGGTCAGAGGTCTTTCAACCTTCTTAAAAAGATTTTAAAATACATTTAAAATCGTTCTATTACCGAAACTAAATTAAAAAAAAAATAGTAAACGTCAGCGTAAAAACATTAAATTAATTCATTTAAATAAAACTATAATTGTGCTACAGGTAGTGTAAAAAACAATACGGTAGGGTACAATAATGATAATAAAAATGGTGATGTGGCCATCATGTTACTTTCTCCGACTTTATATTTACGTTTTCATGGGTTTATTTTCAATTGAAATCATATTTTAAATGTAAATCGAGCGTTGCGTAAACTCGGATGAAACTGACGTTTAAAACGTCAAAATCATAAAAGATGTAAAACTTATACTTCAAATTCAAAAACTCGGTTTACTCAAGAACTAACGAGATTTCGAAAAAAACTTATTCTTACGAAGTTGTTCATTTTGGCATTCTGTACAATTATTATTCACATAATTTTTCTGTAACTATTATCGTTTTATAATTATAAACCAAAATTTAACAAAATAATATTACATTTTTTTCTCGAATAAAAATGATTTTATGAAAAATGTTTTCAAGCAAAAGCTGTTCATTTCTTTGTTGTCTTAAAAGTTTGTTTGAATGTTTTTGTGATATTTTTCATATTTAAGAAAATATTGGCAAAAAACAAAAAACAGTTAAAGTAAACGCCCACTTCCGGTGTACGAAATTTTACCAAAAGCTTTTCAGTTCTTCAGATTATCAAATAAGATGGATGTTCAAAGTTTCATATCAATTGCTCTATTAGTTTTTGAGATACAGCGCACATAGACAGACACACACACACACACACAGACACACACACACACACACACACACACACACACAGACACAAATTTTTTTTTTCCAAAAATTGTTGAAATGGCATCTAGGGACCCCAAAACGGATATTTCCGTAAAAAAAATTTTTGAAAAAAAAATCACGATCACAATACTTTCTCGTACTTCGTAACGGAGAAAGTAAAAAAAGAACTTGGTTTGTGAAAAACTAAGTGCTTTATTATTATTATCATCATCATTATTATCAGTCTGCCTGTGCGCGCTGTATCTCAAAAACTAATAGAGCAATTGATATGAAACTTTGAACATCCGTCTTATTTGATAATCTGAAGAACTGAAAAGCTTTTGGTAAAATTTCGTACACCTGAAGTGGGTGTTAACCTTAACTGTTTTTTTTTTTCGAGAAAAAAATTTATTTTAATTTTTTAATTTTTGGTTCATAATCATAAAACGATGATAATTACAGCAAATTTTTGTTAATAATAATTGTAGAGAATGCTAAAATGAACAACTTATAAAGAATAAGTTTTTTTCGAAATCCCTTTAGTTTTTGAGTAAACTGAGTTTTTGAATTTGAAGTATAATTTCTCCATCTTTCATAATTTTGACGTTTTAAACGTCAGTTTCATCCGAGTTTACACAACGCTCGATATACATTTAAAATATGATTTCAATTGAAAATAAACCATGAAAACGTAAATATAAATGGCCATGATACCATCAAGTCGGAGAAAGTACCATGATGGTCACATCACCATTTTTATGATTTATTTACGTTTCACCATGTAGTAATCCGAGAAATATTAAAATGAGGTTATGTAAGTGGAATACATAATTAGAAAAATGCAATAAAATACACGAATATCAAAAATTTAGTACATAATTAGTAAAATACAATCAAATATACGAATAGGACAGAAAGACCAACGGTCGACAGCCCAGACAGACGACGCGACGTACTAACATAATTGTTCAAAATTCAAATTGTAATTCTTTTTTCTTGTTAGAGTGTCTACAATAAAGATGTTAATGTACATACACGCATAAAAAAATAAATAGGTGATAAATGAACAAAAAAAAACAAAAAGTCTCTTCCGTGACAATGTTTTCACACATTGCCGTGACCAGGATTCGAACCTGGGTTACTACGGCCACAACGTAGGGTCCTAACCACTAGACGATCACGGCTAACAGAGACGTGTCGTTTTGTTACACTACCTGGCAATATAAACCAAAGAAAAGGTTTTTAAATCAATGGTTTTAAAATTTTGAATTCAAGTTTTACCAAACTAGTTGAAAACTTTAAACTTTAAAACTCTAAAAAATCTTTAGATTTAGTAGTATTAGTATTTATTTAATATAGCCATTGTTAATAATATGATCTACCAATACGTAAATATTAAAACGATTAGTTTGATTTAAAACGACAAATTCGTAAATCTGTGATTTTGGTCTACATAAGACTAGCAAAAAGCTTTGTTAGAAACTCAAAGTAACTCTACTACAACAATTACTTTCCTGTCTAATACCACGACGGATACTAAATTACACTAATAAAACATTAAATTAGGAATTTTGTGTACTGCAATTTCCGAATAACTAATTGCAGTGCTGCACCACAAGAGGGCGGTTTAGGATGCTAAAGCCCCCACCCCCAACACCAGATTGGCAAATACTTGAAATGAACTCAACTGTATAAGAGATATTCAGGATTCTTAAAATGAGACACTTGGTTGGTTTCGCGACTTTCACTCCTGAATATTAAAAATGTTTCACCACGTGTTAAACGAGAACCAAATACAACAAATATGTTTAAAAGGTGTTTAATTTAATATTTCTCTCACTTATAAAAAGTGTTGTAAAGTTCAGCCACCTTGATATAATTCAAATTGAAAAACCCTCATTTGTTGCAGAAGCACTTTTATATAATTTTCACAGGGGATGCAGTTTAGACTTTGATGAGTTCTAAGTGAAATTAACTCGTGACTGACAGCGCTAAATAGTAAGTTCAAAGTAGGTACTCGCTGTCAGTCACCGGTGACTAACGTGGTCCCATTGGAACACTCCGTGTCAGTCACCGGTGACTGACAAAGCAGTCAATGTGTTAAATAAACAAGAAACTCTGGTGAATATAATTGTTTGTCCCTTTCAAATCTGAAATACACTATCAAAACGTTTACATATCACTCGATAACAAAATCGTTACGTTTCCTCCCGTCTTATCACTAAAATACCAACAAGAAAAAATCTTACTCAGCGTGTTAAATCCCGTTAAGGCACACGGGAAACCGAACAAGCACAGGAGTATGAAATTTAAGTAGAATACGCGGACGGACATGGCGACGTCCGAAAGGATTCACACTCGACTGAAGAAAGGCGCAGTTATTATTATTATTACGATAGTAATAATAAACATGTTGATTCGATAAGTGCTTCCCGTCATTGGCTTTATCTTGTCACCCACTTGCGCTCACCATTCATTGGCACCGTTTATAAATTGACTAAACCTCTGCGGCTGAAAAGAAAACTGAACAAGAATAATTGAATTACGTTCCATTAGTGCGGTTTATTTATAACTGTCACAATCGGGATTTTTTTTTCTTATAATTAGATAATCCTTCAAAAATTTATTTTTTGGGTCAAGTGGTGAATAATAACACTCGGTGACGGCCCGCTGGGTGACTCTGGTACGGCCGAAGTAGCAGAGGTGGTAATACAAATAGGTGCGGTCACGCCGCCAGCCGATCCTACCTATCTGTATGTCACCTCTGCTACCTCGGCCGTACCATGAGTCACCCCACTAGCCGTCACATTGCTACTGCCTCAATAACCTGAATAACCCTCTAAAATATAATACCTTCTTCTTTACCATTAAACAGAATTGTGATTTACTGGCATATCTAAGACAGGGAAAGGTTATAGAAATTAGAAGCACAATAGAAAGTGCGAGATCAGCTTTAAGTGATGCTTGTCTTATGGTTTAAATAACCTGAATAAATTAAATTCTGATCAATAATCTATTTTTTTTCCGTTTGCGAAACGTATTTCCTGCCAAAAATTTGTATTCAAATTTTCCATTACAATGAATCGAAAATTTTGATCACTTGGAACAAGAGACTGGGAACAAAAAACGGTATTTTGCGCCAAAAATATTTTTAATCAAATTTTCTTCAAAAATGCATCGAAAATTTTGACCACTTGTAACAAGAGACTATGAACGGGAAAAGGTATTTCGCGCAAAATTTTTTATCAAAATTTTCCACAAAAATGCATCGAAAATTTTGATCATTTGTAACAAGAGACCAGGAACGAAAAAAGGTATTTCACGCTAAAAATTTGTTTATTAAAATTTTTAACAAAAATGTATCGAAAATATTGACCACTTACAACAAGAGACTAGGAACGAAAAAAGGTATTTCGCGCCATTTTTTTTCATTAAAATTTTTAACAAAAATGGTTCGAAAATTTTGACCACTTGCAACAAGAGACTAGAAACCAAAAAATGAATTTCGCGCTAAAAAAAATTATTCCCATTTTCTTCAAAAATGCATCGAAAATTTTGACCACTTGTAACAAGAGACCAGGAACGAAATAAGGTTAAAAAGTATTTCGCGCCTTTTTTTTATTAAAATTTTCTACAAAAATGCATCGAAAATTTTGACCGCTTGTAACAAGAGATCAGGAACAAAAAATATATTTCACACTAAAAAATATTTATTCAAATTTTCTTTAAAAATGCATCCAAAATTTAAACGACCTGTAACAAGAGACCAGGAACGAAAAAAGGTATTTCACGCTAAAAAATTGTTTATTAAAATTTTCTTTAAAAATGCATCAAAAATTTTAATCACTTGTACAAGAGACTTGGAATGAAAAGCAATTTCGCGCAAAAGTTTTTATTAAATTTTTTTACAAGGGACTTGGAACGAAAAAGGGTATATCGCGCCAAAAGTTTTTTTATTGAAATTTTCTACAAAAATGCATCGAAAATTTTGACTACTTGTAACAAGAGACTAGGAACGAAATAAGGTATTTCGCACCAATTTTTTTTTTCAATTAAAATTTTCTACAAAAATGCATCGAAAATTTGTATCACTTGTACAAGAGACTTGGAATGAAAACAGCAATTTCGCGCAAAAGTTTTTATTAAAATGTTATAACAAGGGACTTGGAACGAAAAAGGGTATTTCGCGCCAAAAGTTTTTTTATTAAAATTTTCTACACAAATGCATTGAAAATTTTGACCACTTGTAACAAGAGACTAGGAACGAAATAAGGTATTTCGCGCCAAAAATTTTTTATCAAAATTTTCCACAAAAAATGCATCGAAAATTTTGACCACTTGCAACAAGAGACTAGGAACAAAAAACGGAATTTCGCGCTTTTTTTACTTTCTCCGTTACGAAGTACGAGAAAGTATTGTGATCGTGATTTTTTTTTCAAAATTTTTTTTTACGGAAATATCCGTTTTGGGGTCCCTAGATGCCATTTCAACAATTTCTGGAAAATTTTTTTTTGTGTCTGTGTGTGTGTGTGTGTGTGTGTGTCTGTCTGTGTGCGCTGTATCTCAAAAACTAATAAAGCAATTGATATGAAACTTTCAACATACGTCTTATTTGATAATCTGAAGAACTGAAAAGCTTTTGGTAAAATTTCGTACACCGGAAGTGGGTGTTTACCTTAACTGTTTTTTGTTTTTTGTCAATATTTTCTTAAATATGAAAAATATCACAAAAACATTTAAACAAACATTGAAGACAACAAAGAAATGAACATCTTTTGCTAGAAAATATTTTTCATAAAATCATTGCTATTCGAGAAAAAAAATTATTAATTTTTTTTAACTTTTGGTTTATAATTATGAAACGATGATAGTTACAGCAAATTTGTGTGAATAATAATTGTAGAGAATAGCGAAATGAACAACTTCTAAAGAATAAGTTTTTTTCGAAATCTCGTTAGTTTTTGAGTAAACCGAGTTTTTGAATTTGAAGTATATTTTTTCCGTTTCATAATTTTGACGTTTTAAACGTCAGTTTCATCCAAGTTTACGCAACGCTCGATGTACATTTAAAATATGATTTCAATTGAAAATGAACCATGAAAACGTAAATATAAATGATACCATCAAGTCGGAGAAAGTAACATGATGGCCACATCACCATTTTTTTAAATATATAGAAAATTTTGACCACTTGTAACAAGAGACTTGGAACGCAAGAAGGTACTTCGCCGGCCCTGTAGTAACAACAACTCAAGGTGAAGTGAGAGAGTGAGTTATTTTTGACGTTTTGGTTTTAGTGAATCCACCCTGTACAAAATATTTAATGTATTGTTCATTCTTCTTCTTCTACTTCTTTCTTGAATCCTCCTCGACTTCTGGAGCCTTCCTGGGCTTTCGGTATCCTTCTCCTCATCTTCTGGTTCCAAATCCTCCCTATTTTCTCCTTGAGATCCGCTTCTTGCTTCTTTCTTCTTCGTTTCCTATTTTCGGGATTGTTTCTTTCTCGATCTGATGCCAAATGTCAGTTTGGTCTTATACGGACTCGTACTCGACTGCCTTTCTTTTTTTTTGATGCGAGGCAGAGAAATCTTTTATAGACACCCCCGTAGCGGGGCAGTGCTGGAGTCACCTGAAGGGCATACCAGCTAAAAATTACTCCTCTTTGTCATCGAGCGGGTTTAACTTATCCAGTCCAGTTGGTGGTCGTCTCTTAAAACGTCGGTGGATGTCTGGCAGTGGCGGCTCGTCAGGGGAGGCAGGTGAGGCATTGCCTCACCATTAATTTTCTATTACAAAAATATAAATTTATTCAATAAATTCAGTATTAAATATAGTAATTATAGATTGTTGTATTAACGGAATGTTCCAGTTTTTTAATGATTAGAATTAATTTTCTGACAGAATTATGTTGAATCATTGGGAAAACTTGCGTAATTTAATTTAAATTTAAACTTTATTTTCAAAACATCTATTTTACAAGAGAAAAAGCAGAAACTTGAAACATTAACTTCAAAAAAATCATAACTCACGAAAAAATGTACACATTTTCAAAAATTAAAGCTACTTTCAAAGGTGGATGTTCTGTGAATATGCTAAAATATTTGAGAACTCTTCTTATATCAAAACTTATTTTCTTTTCGATTTTTGTTGAAGTGTTCGACAACTTAAAATATGAATCTTCAAAAATTCACAACTGACAAAATTCACAAAAGTAAACAAAACTCAAACTTCATTTTAAAGGTAAATGTATTATAATTAAATGAATAATAAACGAAGATTCTCCGTATATAGCTGAATCAAAAGTGTGAACATGCCTCCGACAGCGATCAAACCTGCAACCTCCAGATCTGCTATATACGGAGAATCTTCGTTTATTATTTATTTAATTATATTAATACTCCATAATTCGGGAAATCATCGAATATAAATGTAGTATGATGAGAGTTTTTAAAGAATTCAATCATATCAGTATAATTTTTTTTTTCTATTTTTTTCTTTGTTCAAATATTCGACAAATAAAAAAAAATATTTTTGAAAATTTATTACGCACGCAAAAATAGACACATTTTCAAAAATGGAAGATAATTCTAAAGGCAGATGTTTTGTAAATATACCAGAATTTTTTTCTTTCGACAACTTAAAACGATAATTTTCAAAAATTCTTAGCACCCAAAAACATATTTCAAAAAAAGTTTTGAAGGTAGTCGTTCTGTCGATTTATTCAAATATTTGTGGAACTCAATTTTGCTTTCGATTTTTGTTTGTTAAAGTCTTCAACAAGTTATAACATTCAAAATTCATAACTTAAGGAAAAAGTGACACATTCTCAACAATTAAAGTTAGTTTTAAAGGGAGATATTTAGTGAATATATTAAAAAAAAAAATAGATTTGTTGTTCAAGTCTTCAACAACTTAAAAAAATAATATTCAAAAATTCATAACTCACGCAGAAATTGACTTATTTAAAAAAATCAAAGCTATTTTTTAAGGTAAATATTTTTTTATTTATCTTTATTTTTAAAGAATTCAATCATATCGATATTTTTTTTTCTATTTTTGCTTTGGTCAAATATTCAAATATTAAATTAAAAAATTATTTTTTAAAAATTTATAACTAGCGTATAAATTCACACATTTTCAAAAATTAAAGTTTAAGTTAAAGGTAGACATACCTTGTGAATATACTAAAAAAAATGAGTTAA
Source organism: Ocypus olens (assembly GCA_910593695.2). Classification (NCBI taxonomy): domain Eukaryota; kingdom Metazoa; phylum Arthropoda; class Insecta; order Coleoptera; family Staphylinidae; genus Ocypus; species Ocypus olens. The sequence goes on along the minus strand of OU343063.1, from coordinate 38,676,238 downwards.
GCCATCATATAAGAATTTATTTTCTTTAGATTTTGTTCACTTGTTCTAAAACTTAAAACATTGATTTTCAAAAATTCATAACTCGGAGAAATTTGCAAATTTAAAAAAAAATTAGTTAGTTTTAAAGGCAGTAAAGATTTAAAAAATGTTGTGAAATTCTATTATATCACTATTGATTTTTTTAGATTTTATTGTTCGTCTTCAACAACTGTAAATATTAATTTTCAAAACTTCATAACTCACGTGAAAATTGACTCAGTTTCAAAAATCAAGGTTGATTTTAAACATAAATGTATTCTGATCGCATCAGGGTTTTTAAGGAATTCAATCATGTCGGTATGTTTTTTTTTTCTTCTACTTTTTCCTTGTTCAAATATTCGACCAATTAAGAAAATAATTTTTAAAAATTCATCTCACGTAGAAATTTACGCATTTTCAAAAATCAAAGTTTATGTTATAGGTATACAGATTGGTGTCCGTTAATGTGAACATACGGAGACAAATGCTTACGCGCTTTGCATGTACCGACACCTTGATTATGCATTATTTTTAAAATTTTGTCCGGTGAGTTAACAATTAAGGAGGCCGCTATGGTTTTAAACTAGACGCCTTCTTGGGTTTTATTCTAACTAATACATGCAATTTTATAACTTTTAGCGCAAATTAGTGGTTCAAAGTTAAACAAACAACATTAATTTAATTCACAACAAATAACTAATAACAAATTTCCTTAATTCTAATTATTTACAATAAATATTCAAATAAATTTCCTTGTTCTTCTAAACAATAACCCAGACGATTATAAAATCCCGTTCTTACGCTGTGAAGCATTTCAGGAGATATTGTAGTAAAAGCATCTTGTAATTCGTTTAGGGTAGCTGGTCTGTTTTCCTCAAAACCGTAAATTTTTGATTTAATGTAACCCCATATACAAAAATCTAGGGGTGTCAAATATGGCGAACGTGGAGGCTATTTGATTGTGCCATTTGTGGCTATAATTCTATTCGGAAAAGTACCTTGTAAATATTCTCGCACTACTAAAGTATTATGAGCCGGACAACCATCGTGTTGATACCAAATCGTGTCTAGTCTAATTCCCGGTATTTGGCGTAAACTAGGTATTATTTGATTACGAAGGAGATTCAGAAATTTTTCACCGTTTAATTTCCTTGGATAAAATACGGGCCAATAACGTGATTGCCTAATATGCCAATCCATGTGTTCAATTTTTGTGTATATTGCGTGCGACAGTTGTAATGTAGGCGAGGATTATTTCTTGACCAACAACGAGCGAATGAGGGATTGTGTTGACCATTGATAGGGAACGTGGATTCATCAGAAAATAATATGTTATTTAAAAAGTTTTCATCATGATTCAACCTCTCAATCATCTCTTCACAAAATTCCATGCGTTTAATTTGGTCATACGGATAAATTGTTTGATTTTTTTGTAATTTATAAGATCTATACCCATGTTTTTTCAAACATTTTAACACCGTAGAATGGTGCAGATTAACATTGCGAGCAATATTTCTAGATGAAATATGTGGATTTTCTTCAACAGCAGCGGAAATTTTTAATTCAAGCAATTCTTGCTCATTATTAGGAAGAAGTCTTCTTTTATGGCATACCCGACCCAAACATCCACGTTTTTCTAAATTTTTAATAATTCGATGTATAATGCCAACAGAGGGAATGGGGCGATTTTCGAATGCTACATTGAACATATTTCGAATTGTACGTATTGACATGCCCCCGTAAAACCATTTTACGATTTGTACTTTTTCAGTTACCTTATATTTATCCATCTAACCAAAACTTTTTCTTTCAAATGCAAATATTATACAGCAATGACAGCAACTGACAGAACACAATTTTAAAAATTATGCATAATCAAGGTGTCGATTCATGCAATGCGCGTAAGCATTTGTCTCTCTATGTTCACATTAACGGACACCAATCTGTATATTAATCTTGTAAATATATAAAAAATTCTGAGCAATTCCATCATATAAGTATTTTTTTTTAGATTTATTCAATTGTTTGACAACTTAAAACATTAATTTTGAAAATTGAAATCGAAACGTATAATAACAACGTGAAGGAAAATAGGAAGGTTCTAAAAAGTTGTGTAGATAATATTAAATCGGTGCCTCACCAAACCAAAAGTTGACGAGCCGCCACTGATGTCTGGGTGTTCGATTTGCGTGCGGTGGTGGAGGAGTGGCCACCGGGACCTCATTGATGTCCTTAAAGTAGCCGGACCTGTAACAAAAGTAAAATTACTTTTGTCTACCTTTGGTTCCCTAGGACCGCCAGGACGATCCTAAGGACTGATTACAATGGCGGCTTGGTCCATTGGTCCTTTTGCGCGGCGGCGTAGCTCATGGTCTGCGGCTCCGGGGTGGTGCTCTTCCTCTGCAAGGCGAGAAAGCGGGTGCAACTTCAGTAGTTCGCAGGGTGTTGGCGCACTTTGCCGGGTCCGTCCTGGGCCTCTCGCATTCCTGCGTCAGATGTGCACCTGCGCAGTTAACGCATTTGGAAGGGGCATCGTGTAGCAGCACTTCGTGTGCCTTAGCTGCTGGCAACGGTAGCAGTATTGCTTGCTACGGGTTCGAGATTCACGTCGAGCCCCAGGACCTTCTGGACGGCGAAAATGCGTAGGGCATTCTCACCAGAGTCGAGCTGGGCATAGACCATCCAAAGGGTAGGTTTATCCAGACTGTGGTAAAGGATGCCGATGTCATCGAGGACTCTCATCAGGGTATGAAAGCCCGTAAGCGTCTCGGGAAATACACGCAGCCCCCAGGCTGCGCATTTAGCCTCGTGGACCTTGATGGAGTGTGTTTCCATCAAGGCCCTGATTTCTAGCCAGTTGGTGGCTACTGGCAAGACAGCGGGAGGGGGTTTCTTGTACGGCAGCGTCATCGGGATAGCTGATGGGAGGTGGGCTGTATTGTTCTGCACTCTTGGGAGCGGGAGGGAGCACTGCCTATGTGACAGGTTGCGGAACAGTTTTTTTGGATTAGATTGGGCCGCAACAGGTGACGCGACCCTTTTCTTGGTCGTCTACTTTGAGGTGGTTGCCTTGTTCGCCCGTGTCCATGGGTAGACATACAACCCTGTTTCGCAAGAGCAACGTGGATACCGGTGTGGTGTCGGGTGGTGTCTTTGGCAACGGTGGTCTTGTTGCCGCCTCCAGGCGGCGAGTCAGCTAGATAATTTGAGTTTTCAAGTCCAAAACTTCATTTCTGCATTTCGCGTCTTGTTTGGAACGCTCGTTCGTCGTGCGACCTGTTCTGAGTACGCCTTGATGTAGTTGTATGTATTGTATGTCGAAGAGAGGGCCGTGGTCCTGGCCTTCATTTTGGCAAACTCCTCAGCGTAACTGTCCGAGGGGTCGCCTTTAGACGTAAGGACGGCTGGTTGCGATGAAGAGTCCATTTGTAAGGCTATGGAAACGGTTTACACGAAATAGTATAATTATGCGTCCGTTCGACTAGCCGTGATAACGGCTTATAAAAGCGGATTTTTTTTTCGGCTGGTCCGGTGATGAGTCTGCTCCACTCGGCATCCGTTCTGCTTAGTCCGAGTCCAGATGCCGAGAATACCAGAAGCCTACACAGCATAGCGCACTATCACCGCACCAGACCGGATCAAGAACCGAAACCGTTTGTTCAAGGCGAACGAACCCATAAATTCTGAAAATCGATTAGCCGTTTTTACGGCTATCAACATGTCCAACAACTAATACGCCATTTAGTTCGCCGGGGCTCAGGCATCCACATCGGCGGCCTGCCTTGTTTCCTTCGTAGACCTAGAACTGAAAAAACACGCCCCAAGACTAGAAATCCAACAAAACGCTATCGACTCTGCGGACCAGATAGTGAAGATCGTTCAACTCAAACAACAAATCAGAGACCTGACCAGCCGCTTGGAGGCTCTAGCGCGCCCAGTAACTCTGAGAAAAACAAAGACGACACCTACGCCAACCGAACCCACGGGAAACAGCTTCGCTGTCCTCGTGGATACGGACGGTTCAGATGAAGACGACACGGCCTCAACACCGAGGCTGAAGAGGGTCTTATCACCAAACAGACGGCCACCCAACCTGCCACCAAAGCAGCGCTACACCTACACCGACGTCCATCCCGATTGTGCAGTCCAACACAGCCAACCGCACTGCCGCTACACCTACGGCACTGCCGTACAGGAAACCGCCTCCAGTTGTCCTACCAGCGGACACCAACTGGCCACAGATCAAGACCCTGATGGACTCACACTCCATCAAGTACTAACAGGCCAAATACGCAGGGCGGGGACTGCTTGTTTTCCCAGAGACGCCATCGGACTTTCGTTCACTGACGAGAGTCCTTGTCGACAATAATGCTCCTCATCACACCTACCAACTCTCCGAGGAAAAAATCCACCAAGGCGGTTGTCCCAAACCTCGCCCCGACATTGACAGATGCCCATATCGCTGATGATCAAGAACTCCCCACGACATCCATCAAACGGATCCTCAGTCTGGACAGACCTTCCCAACGTGGATGGTTAATGTCCAGATCGACGCCAGCGAGAATTCCCGACGCATTTTCGTGGTCAAACGGGGGGAGAGTCGAGCGCAAACGATACGATTGTAGCATGAACTGCACACGCAGAGCTGCCCCAAAGTGCGCTAAGTATGCAGGCGCACACCAGAAATGCGAGAGGCGTAGGACGGACCAAAGTGCGCCACACAGCTACACGGAGGAAGAGTGCTTTAACGAAGTATCATACAAAGAGCTACGCCACCGCCGTGGCTGGCTCTGCACCAAAGAAGTCTGCAGCCCAGGCCCCCAAGGGACCCCACTACGCCCAGGTCGGCGGCATCGTGGCGGAGATGCTCAGCACGGCGAGAGGACCTTACTTCAGTTACTACAGCAGTCCCTAAGAATATCCTGGTGGTCTTGGGAACCCAAATCCAAACTTAAGTAGTTCTATTTTTGTTGCAGATCCCATCGACTCCCAGGACACCAATTAGTTCCCGTTGGCAATTATTCCGCCAACGCACTCCTACCTCGAACATCCCAACATTCAGAGAAGGCCAGTGAAGGAACCTCCGGCTAGGATATCACTTGACCCTGCTAGACGACAAAGAAGAGGAGTGTTAGCTGGTATACCCTTCGGGTGACTCCAGCACTACCCCGTTAGGGGTGTGTCGATAAAATATTACTCCTCCTCGCATTAAAAAAACACTGCTTCACTGAGTTTATTTACAATGTTTTGTCCATATGAAAGACACGTCTTCGGTATTCTTTGATGTTGCTAAGGCTTTTGGCAAGACGTCAGACACCAGACGACTCAGTCTATAAACTGATCCTACTTGAGTACCCAGAGTACTTAGTGGACTTATTCATACTTTCATGCCGGATTTCTCTCCAGTCATAACCGCTAAATACGCAGATGATACAGCACTTCTGTACCAAGGTACCACAAAAATTTCCACTTACTGTAACCTTCGTAACCATACGGAGAACTCGCTCCAAACCGCTATTAACACCTACGAGAAATTGACTTAGCGATTTATCCTAACAAGAGCGTGGATGTGAACCTCACACGGTCACGCCCTAAAACCCGATCCCTCCCTTTGAATTTACCTTTGGCGAGTCTCCGAGAGCCCTCCACGATCACGCCCAGTATCTGGGATGTCTACTTGATCAAAACCTAACCAGGTCAAATCAGCTCGCAGTTAACAAAGCTAAAGCTACGCTGGCCAGCCCGTTTGTAATTATCTATGTTATCCCAAGAGAACCGATTAACTTATATAAACTGATCATGAGACCTCAGATGTTTTATGGTGCAGTGCAGAGTGATACCGAGCGGAGCTGAACAGGGCCGAGCGGAGCGACCACCAGTAAACGACCAACCGACCACCAGCAGAGCTTCAGAACCGAAACCGTTCTCCGAGTCGTTTTCACGACTTACAGAGCGGACACATAAATTCTGAAGATCGACTAGCCGTCTTCTGAGATCAACTAGGCGTTTTCACGGCTCAACATGGCTGACGACTACGCCGCGCAGTTCGTCAGGGCACAGACGACGACGAGGGAGAGAGACTACCAGCAACTCTACTACACCGAAGCTGCAGAACTCAACAAGTCGATAACCGGAAACCTCAGACTTCAAGAAAAACTGGAGAAGATGGCAAGACGCGTAGAGGAGCTGTCACTGCCAGCGACTCCAACGCAGGACAGGACCCTGATACCCACGGTGCCCACGGGCAACCGCTTCACGTGTCACGTGTCTGCCAATAGACACTGACGAAGAACAGGCCTCCATCTCAAAATAGATGGCCAAGAAGAGGATCGCCTCACCACCTACGACCTCCAGCGCCGCCAGGAAAACGGCGCAACATCCAAAGACGGCCCCACAACCTGCCGCAAAGGAAGCGCTCCCAAGGTCTTTACACACCCACACCGACGTCTCCCCTGGGAGTGCTGACCAACACTGCCAACCTCCCAGCAGCTGCCCCGAAGCCGTTTAAGAGACCGACTTCAGTAGTCTTGCCAGCGGAGACTAACTGGATGGAAATTAAGGCCCTGATGGAAGCACAGTCCATCAAGGTCCACCAGGCCAAATACGCAGACCGGGGCTGCGAGTTTTCACCGAGACGCCCACGGTCTTTCGCACCCTGACGAGAGTCCTCGACGACACCAGCGTCCCGTACCAGAGAAGATTGTCAAGGCGGTAATCAGGAACATCGACCCAGCACTGACCGAGGATCAGATCGCCGACGATCTAAAGAACGAAGGGCTCCCCACCACATCCGTGAAGAGGATGACCAGGAGGGACCCACCGACTGGGCAGACCCATCCCCTCTGGATGGTCTACGTCCAGCTCGACGCCGCAGAAAATGCGCGACGCATCTTCGCCGTCAAGGAAGTCTTGGGGCTCGGCGTGAAGATCGAACTCAAACGACACGACGGGAGCAAGCAGAAATGCTACCGATGCCAGCAGTTAGGATACACGCAGCGCTGCTGCACATTGCCCCCCAAATGTGTTACGTGTGCAGGCGCACGCTTGACTCAGAAATTGCGAGAGGCCAAGGACAGACCTGGAAAAGTGCGCCCTTGGTTCTTCAGATCGCCGACCCAGAAATGCGAGAGGCCAAGGACGGACCTGGCAAAGTGCGCACTTGGTTCTTCAGATCGCCGACCCAAAATGCGAGAGGCCAAGGACGGACCCGGCAAAGAGCGCCAACTGCGCCAAGGCCCATCCTGCAAGCTGCCGGATGCCCCCGCTTCCTCGGCACCCAGAGGAAGAGTCCCAACCTGAAGCCACAGACCAAGAGCTATGCCGCCGCCATGGCGGGCCCCACGCCAACAGCCCAGGCCTCCAACGGACCCGACTACGCCAAGGTCGGCAGCATCGCGCGGAGATGTTAAAATACCGATGGACCACGCCACCATCGTGAATACAGCAGTCCCTAGGATCGTCCTAGCAAGGTTAGGCATCAGTAATTTTACTTTTGTTACAGTTCCGGCCGCAGAACACCAATGAGTCCCGGTGGCTATTCAACACTCCAACCGACCACCCAGACATCCCCCAACGCCTTGAGAGTCAACCACCGACGGACTGGATAAACTCAACACCCGCTCGATGACAAAGAGGAGGAGTTTTATCCGGTACGCCCTTCGGGCGAATCCAACACTACCTCGCTATGGGGGCGTCTATAAAAGATTTCTCCTCCTCGCATAAAAAAAAAACAACAGATGTTCTATGCATTTCAAGCCTTCCTGCTGAGATGGGTGATATGCGCCTCTAGGTACATGTGCAACAGAGATACACTAACACCTAGTGTTTTACATCAAATCAAAGAGCTCGCTAGTAACTTCTTCGGCAAGCTAGATAATGATCCTCCATGTGGAATAATATGCCCACAGTATGACAGGCCTTCTTAGGAGTAAACACTCCACCCCCAGAGATATCCTAAGATAAAAAGACAAGCTATTCTCCAAATTTAATTAATTAAATTGTTTGCTCTGCTCGGCGTCTGGACTGCTACTTTACTCCCACCTACAATCACTACCGACTTCCTCTTCGCCGTCATCTAGAGCAGTGGTTCCTAACCTTTTCAATATTGTTACCCCTGTGACCTGTTAGGAAAACGGATTTTACCCCGACCTTACATTGTTATGAATACAAACAATTACAAGCAAATGTGTAATACATTTTTATTAATAACACAATTTTGACAGTTAAATAAAACTGAATAAGTATGGTTGCCTACCTATTAATGCATTGGGGTGATTGTTCTACAATTGAACATAGGCGTTGGCGATCATATGTTCAGAGTTAAAATAAAAGCCCTGTATATAATCTATGGCTCGTTCGCTTGTAACACGTCTTATGTGGAGCCGGCCTAACCCACCAAGCGGCCGGTCGCGCTATTCAACTGGGCGTAAATTTCAAACCACCTTATTCAAACGCCTGTTAAAGTGTGGAGACGCTTTAGCGGCGTCGTTAATAAATTTGGTTTTGTGACTGATGATCCTAGTCTTCTTTACCCCTCAGAAAATTCTATTTTACCCCTCAGGGGGTAATTACCTCCAGGTTAGGAATCGCTGGTCTAGAGGGACAACCCACGGTAGTCTGCAGGGACAACCCCCCGTCCGCGATGGTGGGCGGGGCCTGCTGTTCCGTCTGATCAATCAGTGCCGTGAACACCATTGTGTGATGAGCTGCACACCTACAGAACAGTAACTGTACAGCTAATGGGTTCTTTGTTGGAGGGCTGGGGATGCCGTAGGTTCTTCCTTCGGACGGTGCGGCGGTGCCGGTCACACTTGGCCAGTGAAAAAAATATCCATTTCGGCAGAAAGTTTGCCCTGTTCCCCAGAATATTGCAGACCATAAAGTGGGACCGCTCCCCGTCGTCGGCAGCACCTCTTCCAGAGTCTTGACATGAACTGGGGGCCGTTGTCTCTAATGATGGCCCTGGGATATCCGAATCACCAGAACACGTTGTCTTCCATCAGCTTTTTCAAGATGGGCGACGGGATTTGTTCAATGGGGAAGGCTGCGGTCCATTTCTTGAAAAGGTCTGTTATCACGCACACAAACTTCTTCTTGTTAGGCAACTACGGATATGGGTCCATCAGGTCGTCTTCGTTTGGTGGTCGCTGCCGCACATACTCTGGTGTCAGTGGGTAGAATGGGCCAATAGAATCGTTGTCGTTCTTAAGACTTTGTCGTGGAGGCGTTGTCTTCCATCAGCTTCTTCAAAATGGGCGACGGGATTTGTTCAGTGGGGAAGGCTTCAGTCTATTTCTTGAAAAGGTCTGTTATCACGTACACAAACCTCTTCTTGTTGGGCAACTCCGGATATGGGCCCATCAGGTCGTCCTCGTTTGGTGGTCGCTGCCGCACATACTCTGATGTCGGTGGGTAGAGTGGGCCGATAGAATCGTTGTCGTTCTTAAGGTTTCGTCGTGGAGGCTATGAAACACTCGGATTCTTCCGAGTTCTTCCCGCCGGTGATACTCCGGGACCTCCTGGATCACTGGCATCGATGTGGGTTCTAATGGTTTCAGCGTACGTTTCCTAAATACTTGATAAAGCCAGTTAAACAAAGTCGTATTAAGAATAGAAGCTATCAGGAAATTGCGGCAATTGATGTGCAATTAAAATTTAAATGCAACTTTAAAAACTACGCAATCCTACATTTTGGTGTGTCCATTTCTATGAAAGTTATTACAGAAATAACGATTACATCAATGACCTTTATTTATGTATAACAAACTCGATCTTTTATTTTCCAGACAACTATTATAATATAATATACATACAATTTAACATCGAGTACAAAGTTGTGGATTTGAGTATTTCCTTAAACTATTTACATCACTGGCACCGATCCCTTATCAGCATCAAAATTACATTTTTTTAAATCATATAAACTAAAAACTAAATTAAAACGTGCTTTTGTTTGCCGACTGAAACAAACGCACATCTGTATGGTAACATCACCCAAAACGGCACTAATTACATATACTAATATACAACAATATTTACAACAGAAACATTTGAGATAATGTACAAGGAACTATATTCAAGGAATCATTAATTGTTTAACTTTGACATATTAAGAGTCAATTTTCAAAATTGAAACTATAAACTCTCACGTGTTGCAGAAACATTAGATAAAGTTAATAAACACGAAAAGTAGCCTGAATATATGAATATTAAACTGTTCACAAACCTACAGAATTAATTTATTCAGGCTACGTTTAAAATATTTTAAATTTAAATGGCGTGAGTGACCTTAAACCCAAAATAGACTAAAGACAGCTATACTTTGATCAATGGATCTTTGCGTGCACGTCATAGACAGCCGAACCTAGTTCCGACATGACATTCATGCGTTCACTCCCTCTGCAATAAGTTAAATTAGACGCAATAACTTGTTTCGTATGTCGTCCAAGGCGAGAACACTCAGCTTTCGGTGATGACGCACACGCAAAGATCCATTGATCAAACTATATTATCTTGTTTTTTGTAATATTTTATTCGTTTTCACCTTAAAACATGGTGAATTTTTTAAATTCAGTTTTATTATTATTTATGTAGGTATTATTGACGTATGTAAAACTTTGTTTCTGGCACTAATAAACTGAATATGAATATGAATTAGAGTACATTTGAATAGAGAAGAACCCCAGGCTGTGCAAGATTGTAACGGTCGCTTGTTACCAGAAGCTTACGCATTTCAAATAAATATTCTATTCGGGAGGGCAGAAAATAATACGAACTAAAGCCATCCAAATAGTAAATAAAATGGAAACAATTTGGTGGAACATATGTGTTACATAATAACATGCCCAATCATAAAGACAAATAAAAGCAAAATACAGAACGGGGTTCTTCTCTATTCAAATGAACATCACCACGAAGTAGCCGTCAATTGCAAGTGTGTATTTTCTGGGAATGTATTACTAATACGAGTAGTAGTTTTGCTAATTAAACGGTGGCGCTCTAGGATCGAAACTACCTGGAGAGTACGGCCAGTACGTAGAGGCCGGGAACAAGGTACCTTGCGGGTGTTGGGTGCTCGGCGGTAAAGGTAGCGCGGGAAGTTTTGACGTCGACGATGTCGTCGGATATAAAGCCGTACCGAGTTCGCTTTGGTGGGTTTGGTATTTGTGGTACGCCGGCACCATCTCTCCCTGGCCCTGGGCTTGTGCCTGACACGCGGCCATCAGTCCGTGGAAGTCGAATTTGTAGGCGTACCTCTTGCCGTGCACTTTCGACATTATATTCTTGTCGTAGTAGTACCTGGAAATAAAAACAATTCTTAGTAAGGTGAGTAGGAAGAATTCAATCAGTAGAACCGAAATAAGGTGTAAAAAGAAAGAGAACTTGACCATCCAGGCACACCATTTATGTAATATTTGCACCATGATTTCACCCATGTGGACAGTGGCGAATTCTCGCACGAGGCGCACGAATTATCCGTCATTTTTAGTAATTTGAATATATAAATCTGTCTCTTCTGGGTCCTGCAGTCGCCATCGTGGGCGCAAACTTTTTCTGGACAAGCTGACGCTATGGAAAAGGAGAGTGGATGCGAGTACTGCTGTATTTTTTTTTTTATTGAAAGAACTGCTGTCGCATAGTGAAGCGCAATCTGCAATCTGTGCATTCGTATGATTATTATTCTCAATTTAATTTTACTCGTAACACTTAGCGGCATCTATACTCAAACAGTTTACTCATAACGAAACCATAATACCGCATTAACAAGTGACGACATCTATCTCCATCATTCCATTAAAAGAATTCCTGGAATTTCAAGCCCGCACTTGTTCGACTTTCGCTCGATTCGCGGAAGCGCGCGGTGAAATCGAGCGAACCGGTTCGAACGTGTTTTGTTTAAACAAATCTGTTGCGGTCGACTTATGTGATCGATCTTCGCATTTGTTTTACCTGAGGGCTCTCGATAGTTTGTCGTAGTTCATGTTGGGTTTGGATTTTCGTTCGCCCCATCTGCGGGCCACCTCGTCCGGGTCTGTCAGCTTGAACTCGCCATTGGTGCCTTCCCACGTGATGCAACCGGCGTTCGACGAATCGCCGAGCAGCTCCAACAGGAACTGCCACAGCTGGATCTGCCCCGACCCCTGGGCCACCAATCGAGACGACGCAGCGTTTAATAATTGATAAGGATCTACAAAAAATTCAAAAGTCAAAAACGTGTTTGCATGTTTAACAATGCCAAGAAACAAAAAAGAAACGTACAAACAGGTCCAAACGTGTATTGAATTCAATTATTTATTAAATAGAATATAGAATGAATAGAAATCGTTTAATAATTGATGAGGATCTACAAAAAATAAATAAAAAGTGAAAAACGTGGTTGCTTGTTAAAGATGCAAAAAAAAACAAAAAAGACGAACAAACAGGTTTAAACGAGCATTGAATTGAATTATCAAATTAGAATATATATTGAATAGAAATATAAACTACAAACTCCTACAATAATCTAAAATATTATCTGAATTTTTTTTGATTATTATAAATTTTAAGTATAGCTTTTTTGTGACTTGTACTTTCTAAAAATTAAATTATCAATACACCCAGTAGGAATATAAAATGCACAATTGACTGTACTTTATAAACATAAAACAATCGATATATTATGTTATTTAGAATCAGTTTATAAAAATGAAATTATCGTTACACTGAATCTTATAAGTATTAAATTTTCGATGGACTGCACTTTATAAATATAAAATAAACAAAGATGCACCTAACATTCTAAATACAAAATTATTCACGCACACATATTTACAAACGAAATTGAAATTTGTAAAAAGGCTATCGGTCTGGTGATCTTAATGTCCATGTCATTATTTGTGTTGATAAACTGGCGTTAGTTATTTCTTTATGACTCTATCCAGTGACGTAGCGTAGGGCCCGCAGGGCCCGACCGAAAAAAGGAGCCCGGCCGAATTGAAAACAATATATTCCCTAATTTCTATACGTGAAAGTAAAAATATATGAGCCCTTTTTAATAGTTGGCGCTACGCTACTGCCTCTATCTGCTGAAGTAAAATTTTGGCGGGGTGTTTCAATTTTGGGAGAATACAAAGATTTCAACTTATAATAGATATTTATAAACATAACATTTTCTATTTTAGAATAGTTATTAGGTTATCGTTACACTGTAATGTCACGTCTTCTTTCTTGCCACCTATCTATCTCTTCCCTCGACTTCCCCTTGTATTATTATACGTAACAAATAATATTTCGGTCGTCTGACGTTATGCACAAAATATTCAGTTTTCGTTGTTTTCGGTGTATTTAACTTTATAAATGTACAGTTTTCGGTGTATTGAACTTTAGAAATGTAAAGTTTTTGGTGTATTGAAAGTTATAAATGTAATATTTTTGGTGTATTGAACTTTATAAATGCAAAGTTTTCGGTGCAAAAAGATTTAAAATTATAAAACTAAAAATTAAAATTTTAATTTTATAAAAATAAAACTATCGATGCTGTGAATTTTGTAAATGTAAAGTTTTTAATGCATGGAGTTTTATAGTTTTTTGGAAAATATTTTTTTTTAATATTTGTTTGTTATTTTTTTAGAGAATTGCCCGCTCCACCTGAAAACACTGATCACGCGTGCCTTCTTCAGATCTTAAACAACATTTTGAGATCTGGTATTGGACACTTCCATAAGTTTAATATATATTTTTTTAATTTGAAGTATGTTCCTGGTTTCATTCATGATTTATTTTCCTCTTTTTATTATAAATTATTTATAAGTAAAGTGTCGAACTATAAAAATATGAAATTGTTTATTCATCGATTTTTCTAAATGTAAGATAATCGTTGCAATAAACTTTATAAATATAAAGTTATCAATACAGCGAAATATATAAATGTAACATTTTAATTTTTTAATTATAAAATTTTAGGTGAATAGAACTTTATAAATATACAATAATCGATGATCAGATCTGTATAAATGTAAAGATTTCGGTCCATAGAATAAAATTATAACAATTTCATTGAATAGAATATTATGAAATTAAAATGCACTTAAAAACCATAAAATTATTTATGAGTCGAAATTTATAAATGTAGAATAATCGATGCATAGAACTTTCTAAATGTAGAATAATCGATGCATTGAATATTATCGATGTAAAATTATGTATACAGCGGAATCTATAAAAGTAACATTTTCAGTGCACTGTATATTATAATTATAAAATTTTTGGTGACTAAAACTTTATAAATATACAATAATCGATGCTCCGATCTGTATAAATGTGAAGTTTTCGGTCCATTGAATAATTTTATAAGAATTTCTGTGAATAGAAAATTATAAAATTAAAATGTGCTTAAAAACTATAAAATAATTTATGAGCCGAGTATCTAAATGTAGAATAATCGATGCATAGAACTTTCTAAATGTAAAATGATTGATGCATTGAACATTATCAATGTAAAATTATCTATACAGCGGATTCTATAGAAGTAACATTTTCTGTGCACTGATAATTTTCAATTATAAAATTTTTGGCGAATAGAACTTTCTAAATTTAGAATAATCGATGCATAGCACTTTGTAATGTAGAATAATCAATGCATAGAACTTTATCAATATAAAATTATCTATACAGCGAAATCTATAAAGGTAACATTTTGATTGCACTGAATATTATAATTTTTAAATATCTGGCGAATAGAACTTCATAAATATACAATGCTCGATGCTCCGATCTGTAGAGATGTAAAGTTTTCGGTCAATAGAATAAAATTATAAGAATTTCATAGTATAGAAAATTATAAAATTAAAATGCACTTAAAATTCTGTGGCTTGGTGCTAAAAGGGCCAATGTCACAATTTTACTGTTTGGAGTTAGGCAGTACATTAGATTATTTTTCTCAATAACTTTAATAATATCTTTAATGCTGAAAGGGCCAGTGTCTAGTTTAACCAATAGCCGATTTAAAAAAAAACTTATACTTTACAAAATCAGCAAATAAATTAATTTTTAATAAAACTTTTATCTCGATTATCTCAATTGTAAAACATTTGACTTTGGCCTTTTTAGCACCAAACCACAGAATTATTTACGAGTCAAACTTTCTAAATGTAGAATAATGGATGCATAGAATTTTCTGAATGTAGAATAGTCGACGCATAGAACTTTATAAATGTAAAATATTCGATGCATAGAACTTTTTAAATGTTGAATAATCGATGCATAGAACTTTATCAATATAAAATTATCTTTTCACAGCGAGGTCAACTAATGTAACATTTTTTGTGCACTGAATTTTTGGGGAATAGAACATAAAATAATCGTTTCTCTGATCTGTATAAATGTAAAGTTTTCGGTGCATAGAATAAAATTATAAAATTAAAATACACTTAAAAACCACAAAATTATTTGTGAGTCTAACTTTCTAAATGTAGAATAATCGATGCATAGAACTTTCCAAATGTAGAATAATCAATGCATAGAACGTTCTAAATGTAGAATAATCGATGCATAGAACTTTCCAAATGTAGAATAATCGATGCATAGAACATTATCAATATAAAATTATCTATAGAGCAAAATCTACTAATGTAACATTTTGAGTGCACTGAATATTATAATTATAAAATTTATGGCAAATAGAACTTTATGAATATACAATAATCCATGCTCCAACCTATATAAATATAATAATTTCGGTCCATAGAATAAAATTATAAGAATTTTAGTGAATAGAAAATTATAAAATTAAAATGCACTTAAAACTATAAAATTATTTATGAGTCGAACTTTATAAATGTAGTTTAATCGATGCATGGAACTTTCTAAATGTAGAATAATCGATGCATAGAACATTATATATACAGCGAAATCTATAAACGTAACAGTTTGAGTGCACTGAATATAATAATTATAAATTTTTTGGCGAATAGAACTATAAATATACAATAATTAATGCTCCGATCTGTATAAATGTGAAGTTTTGTAAAATCCTCGGCGCCTAGAATTTTATCGTTATTCAACTGTGGAAGTACAAAATAATCGATGCTTCGAACTGTATAAATGTAAAGTTTTTGTCGCATGGAATATTATAATTATAGATTTACGGTGAATGAAAAATTTAATTAAAATTCTTGAAGCATCGACCTTTCAAAAGAGGAATTGTTTATGCACGAAATTTCCACATGTAACATAATTGACATCCTCAACTTTATAATTATAAATGTTTAATGTTGGCGACATTTATAAATATAAAATTGTCCATACAGTAAAATACAAATGTAAAAATTTTGGTGCATGCACTGTGCATAATCATAAAATTTTAGATGAATTCGGGAAAATTTTCTATTACTTCAACTTTTAATGGGTCATCATTTTGTAGCGCTGTAGTGATCAATTTATACAGGGTGTTCCAAAACGCAAAATACATTTTCTCTTTTTTTTTAATGGAACGCACTGTATATTTTTATGACTTTGAATTCATTTTTTATTATATTATTTTTAGAGCATGTGTTCAGATCAGTGGCCTGTTTGGGCCGTATTTTTCAATCTCCGGGCCTACCGATGGAAAATTTAGACCGGGCCAGGCCGGGCCGGGCTTGGGTAATTTAAAATAATAATAGTACTTTATTGGTGCCAATAACTTTCGTTTTACACGAGAAGAATATATGTTGTGGATTTATTGTAGACTCTAGAAAATAACAACTAATTAAATTGAAAAAATTATTTAGTCTTTTCAATTCACAAATTCACAAAAACAATAAATATTGAAAGATTATTATTTCATTTGGTTATTAAACTTTTTTTCGAAATGGTATAATCAAAATTAAATTTTTTTAAACTTCGTCGGGCCGGGCCCGGCTTTGAATATTCAACTCCGCGCCGGGCCGGGCCGGGCCCGCAGTACATTTTCTTTTCATCGGGCCGGGCCGGGTTTCCAATTTTCACGATGGGCTGGGCTGGGCTGGACTTTTAAAAACCCGCTCCTGTAGGGATCTGGTTCAGACACGAAATATGATAATCCATCAACAGATTTTTCTTACAGATTTTAGTGTGGGCACAATCGTCCGAGGACAAATTGTTGGGACACCCTGTATATTTAATAGATCATACATGTTTCCAACTGTACATTTATCAAGCTTTCTGTGCATAAAATTTAATGATTATAAAATATTTAGTGAGTTAAATGTATAGGCAGGTTTACTATAAGTAGGTATGTGAGAGTATTTTCTCTCTCACCCTTCGCTCAGACATCACCAGTGTGAGGTTTATTGACAAGCAATAATATTTGCATATGTGGTCTACCTTATTGGCGCGGCTTCGTTTAGGATTTGCTTCTCCCAGACGGAAGGCCTCACTCTTTTATTACCAGACATGCCATTTATGGACAAACTCGACTATACTTAATAATCGATACACCGAACTTATAAATACATCTTTTATGAATTTTCGATACCGTATAGATGTTTTCTATAATGCAAGAATATTTGGTAAATGTAGTTTCTCGTGGAAAAATTTACTAAATAAGCAAAAAAAAACTGACTTTTGGCAGAAACATGTTTCTAGATTTTGTATCTAATCTGGCAATTAAATGAAACTGTGGCAGATTAATCCTAGAAAATGTGTCTTTAGAAATTGCCAATTGAAATAATTCCAACTTCACCGAAAGAAAAATGGCGCTGGTCGAAACTGAGATTTTGTAAGCAAAAACTGACTTTTTGGAGAAACATGATTACAGAGTCCATATCCAATATAAAAAATTAATGAAACTGTGACAGATTAATCCTAAAAAGTGTATATTTGCAAATTGCTAATTGAAACAATTCGAACTTCACCGAGAGAAAAATGGCGCTGGTCGAAACTGAAATTTTGTCAGCAAAAACTGACTTTTTGCTGAAACATGATTACAGATTTCATATCCAATTTGATAAATAAATGAAACAGTGACAGATTAATCCTGGAAAGTGTGTCTTTACAAATTGCCAATTGAAACAATTCCAACTTTACCGAAAGAAAAATGGCGCTGTTCGAAACTGAAATTTTTTGAGCAAAAACTGACTTTTGTTGAAACATAATTACAGATTTCATGTCCGATATAACAAATAAATGAAACTGTGAGAGATTGATCATAGAAAGTGTGTCTTTACAAATTGCCAACTGAAAACATTCCAACTTCACTGAGAGAAAAATGACGCCTGTCGAAATTGAAATTTTGTGAGCAAAAACTGACTTTTGTTGAAACATGATTACAAATTTCATGTCCGATATGACAAATAAATGAAACTGTGGGAGAGTGATCATAGAAAGTGTATCTTTACAAATTGCCAAATGAAACAATTCCAACTTCACCGAAAGAAAAATGGCGCTGATCGAAAGTGAAATTTTTTGAGCAAAAACTGACTTTTTGGAGAAACATGATCATAGATTTTATATCCAATGTGACAAATAAATGAAACTGTGACAGACTAATCCCAGAAAGTGTGTCTTTACAAATTGCCAATTGAAACAAATCCAACTTCACCGAGAGAAAAATGACGCCTGTCGAAATTGAAATTTTGTGAGCAAAAACTGACTTTTGTTGAAACATGATTACAAATTTCATGTCCGATATGACAAATAAATGAAACTGTGGGAGAGTGATCATAGAAAGTGTATCTTTACAAATTGCCAATTGAAACAAATCCAACTTCACCGAGAGAAAAATGGCGCTGGTCGAAACTGAAATTTTTTGAGCAAAAACTGACTTTTGTTGAAACATGATTACAGATTTCATGTCCGATATGACAAATAAATGAAACTGTGGGAGAGTGATCATAGAAAGTGTATCTTTACAAATTGCCAATTGAAACAATTCCAACTTCACCGAAAGAAAAATTGCGCTGCTCGAAACTGAAATTTTGTGAGCAAAAACTGACTTTTTGGTGAAACATGATCATAGATTTTATATCCAATGTGACAAATAAATGAAACTGTGACAGACTAATCCCAGAAAGTGTGTCTTTACAAATTGCCAATTGAAACAATTCCAACTGCACCGATAGAAAAATGGCGCTGGTCGAGTTAAAATTTTTGAACGACTTCAGAAGAAAATCAGTTATTTTACAGAACGATAACAAAAAACAAGAATTGGAATCAAATAACATTAAGTCAGATAAGAGATAAAAATTGAAGAGTTATAATTGATGATGTAGAAAAAAATACGAAGTTGAAAAGAGCACTCAAAAAAAACTAAAAAAGTAGAAGAGAAAGAAGTGAAATAAAAAGAAAATTATAAAAATGGCAAAACAGAAGAGTACCAATAAAAGATAACAGGTGAAGAGATTAAATACAGGGTGTGCCCTACCAAGTTTCAAAATGAGCAGTACTTGATCAATTTTTGAGAAAAAAATATGCCAAGATGGAAAGAGCGCTTTAAAGAACTAGAAAAACTGAGACACACAAATAGAAAAGGAAGAAGGGAAAGAAGATGAAAATGATAAAGATGATACAGCAGACGAGGACGAATTAAAGATAACCGATGAAAAGATTAAATACAGGTGTATTCCGTCAATTTTTGAAATGAGCATTACTTGGTCATTTTTTGAGAAAAAAATATGCCAAGATCCAAGATGGAAAGAGCACTTCAAAGAACTAAATAAAAACAGACGCTCTGAAATAGAAGAGGAGTAAGGGAAAGAAGAAGAAAATTATACATATGACAAAGCAGAAGAGGTCGAATTAAAAAGATGAAGAGATAAAATAGAAGATGTGTTACAACAATTTTTGAACAGTGCACGGTCAATTTTTGAGAAAAAAAAATTATAGTACAGAAAACATAGGTCATGGTATGCTGTTAAAGAAAAATGATTACAATTTTGTGTTTTTAGATTGCTTTGCTACTTTTAACACGCAAATCGTTTAGACAATAGATGTTGCCTTTATGGTGTATCTATTTTTGTAAGACTTTGTTGTAGATTATGAAAATAATCACATTTTTTCACTATTATTAAAAAAAATAAACGATTTAAATTTAATTACTATCATATATTTATTACCGTTGTATATCATGGGATTAGTATGGTGCAGTTTATGATGGACTGGTGTTGATCTTATGGAAGCGAACCTCCTGGCAACTAGTAGGTCTTCAGGGGAGCAACCCGGCAGCCTCCACATGGCTACCTTGTTTCAAACGAATTTCACTGTTGTAAACATTTCTATTTTAAGTAAACATTTAACACTTTGTTTGATGGTTCACGTTTCGTCGTTTGAGTTTCACGCGCGCTTTAATTCGGCGGACGTCCGAACGTTTACTGTGATTGTCGATGTGTGAGGAGAGGGCGTCGCGACGCCCCAAATATCCCCACCCTCATCTCTCCATAGGAAGATTAATTTCTTAAATTAAGTTGAAAGTGTTGATTTATTACTTATTTCTATGAAATTATATTTTTATTGCAATTTAAAGAGGGATACACGGTAAGTTTCATTTATTTTAAAATAATTTTCAAGTCCTTGTACGTAGAAAAAAAAAACTATCTTAGGCAAATAGTGGTACTATTAATATTATGTAAATTTCTTCTGTATCCGATGTGTCAATATACGATGTGGCATTAGCCAGCGAAATAGTTGTTTCAATAAGTTCTTTGCTTTTAGTCTTTGTAAGGCTTAATTTAGCAGATTGAATATTCATATATTCAGGCTATGTTTTGTTTCCATTTTAAAATTAATGTAAAGCTTACGTTTTCCAAGTAATTAATTTTTTTTTTACTTTCTCCGTTACGAAGTACGAGAAATTATTGTGATCGTGATTTTTTTCAAATTTTTTTTTACTGAAATATCCCTTTTGGGGTCCCTAGATGCCATTTCAACAATTTCTGAAAAAAACATGTGTGTGTGTGTGTGTGTGTGCGTATGTGTGTGTGCGTATGTGTGTGTGACTGTGTGACTGTGTGTGTGTCTGTACGCGCTGTATCTCAAAAACTAATAGAGTAATTGATATGAAACTTTAAACATCCCTCTTATTTGATAATCTGAAGAACTGAAAAGATTTTGGTAAAATTTCGTACACCGGAAGTGGGCGTTTACTTTAACTGTTTATAGTTTTTTTGCCAATATTTTCTTAAATATGAAAAATATCACAAAAACATTTAAACAAACTTTGAAGACAACAAAGAAATGAACATCTTTTGCTTGAAAACATTTTTAATAAAATCATTTTTATTCGAGAAAAAATTTATTATTATTTTTTTAATTTTTGGTTTATAATTATAAAACGATAATAGTTACAGTAAATTTATGTGAATAATAATTGTAGAGAATGCTAAAATGAACAATTTCTAACGAATAAGTTTTTTTTTAATTTAGTTTTTGAGTAAACTGAGTTTTTGATTTTGAAGTATAATTTTCCCATCTTTCATAATTTTGACGTTTTAAACGTCAGTTTCATCCGAGTTTACACACCGCTCGATGTACATTTAAAATATGATTTCAAATTAAAATAAACAATGAAAACGTAAATATAAATGGCTATGATACCATAAAGTCGGAGAAAGTAACATGATGGCCACATCACCATTTTTATTATTAGGCCTCGATTTTTGATTTCTTGGGCCTATATTTTAGATTTTTTATGTGAAATTTTTGTGATATTTTTCATTGTTATCTATTTTTTACTTTCTCCGTTACGAAGCACGAGAAAGTATCGTAAACAGTTTTTAAAATAAGTTTGACTATTTTAATCATTTAATTCAATTTTTTGTGTTTATTTTTTTATTATTAAGCCTCGATTTTGGATTTCTTACTTTTTTGTGTTTTTCTGGCAAAAATTTGGATTTTTGATTTTCTATTTTCGGTTTCTAAATACCCTTTTCTTTTTGGCCTAATTTTTCTAAAATCTATTTTTTTGTTCACATTTTTTATTTTTAGACTAGAATTTTTTAGGCCTTATATTTTAGATTTTTAAACCTTGAATTATTGATTTTTATGCTCAAATTTTGTATTTTCTTGCTGATATTATCGAGTTTTTGGGTCTAAATTTTTGCCCTTTATTTTAGATTTTATAACATGTATATTGTTTTTTTTTTCGGAAACTCGTTTTGGACTTAGTTATGTTTGGGGTTAAAAATGGCAAATGAACTTTCTTTTACTTGATTTTCAATTTTTTGGTCTTCATATTTTACTTCCGGGCCAGGATTTTGGAGTTCTAGCTTATATTTTAGATCTCTGGCCTGTTTTCTCGTTTTTTCTTAATCCTTGATTTTTTCTGAAAATGAAAATGGCTGATTTTTGCCGGAATATTCAATTTTTTAATATTAGGTCTCGATTTTTGATTTCTTAAGCCTATATTTTAAGTTTTTTTTCTGGCATATATTTTAGATTTTTTATCTCTATTTTCGGTTCCTAAATATTCTTTATTTTGGCCTAAATTTTCTACTTGTTTTTTTTGTTTGCATTTTTTATTTTATTTTTAGACTAGAATTTGTTAGGCCTTATATTTTAGATTTTTTAACGTTGAATTATTGATTTTTATGCTCAAATTTTTTATTTCCTTGCCTATATTTTTGAGTTTTTTGGTTTTTGCCCTCTATTTTAGATTATGTAACATGAATATTGTTTTCTTTTTTCGGAAACTTATTTTGTATTTGAAGAGTTATGTTTGGGGTTAAAAATGGCAAATGATTTTTTTTACTTGATTTTCAATTTTTTGGTCTGCATAGTTTACTTCCGGGTCAGGATTTTCGATTCTAGCTTATATTTTAGATATCTGGCCTGTTTTCTAGATTTGTTTTTGAAATCCTTCATTTTTTTCTGAAAATGGCAGATTTTTGCAGGAATATTCATTTTTTTGTGTGTATTTTTTTTATTATTAGGCCATGATTTTTGATTTCTTAGGAGTATTATTTAGTTTTTTGGTTTTTTCTGGCGTATATTTTAGATTTTTCGGTTCCTAAATATTCTTTATTTTGGCCTAAATCTTCTACTTGTTCGTTAAAATTTTTGATTTTTTGTCCGCATTTTTAATTTTTTATTTTATTTTTAGACTAGAATTTTTTAGGCCTTATATTTCAGATTTATTAACCTTGAATTATTGATTTTCATGCGCAATTTTTTTTATTTTCTTACTGATATTTTCGAGTTTTTTTGGTCCAAGTTGTTGCCCTTTATTTTAGATTTTATAACATGAATATTGTTTTTTTTTCGGAAACTCTTGAAGAGTTATGTTTGGGGCTAAAAATGGCAAATTATTTTTATTCTTTTACTTGATTTTCAATTTTTTGATCTGCATATTTTGCTTCTGGGCCAGAATTTTGAAGTTTTAGCTTATATTTCAGATCTCTAGCCTGTTTTCTCGTTTTTTTTTTAATTCTTGATTTTTTTAAATTTTCAATTTTTTGGGCCGCATTTTTAATTTTTCATTCTTTTGGCCTATATTTATAGATATAGATTTTTACCTGTATTTTCGATTTTTTGGTCTAAATTTGTCTTAACCTTTTTTAATTTTGGACGAAATTTTCGATTTCTTTGGTACAATTTTCAATTTTTTGGTGCCCATTTTACTCTTCATTCTTTTGGCGTATATTTGATATTTTTTGGTCTAAATTTTTGATCTTCTATCCCAGCTTTTCTTTACGATTTCGATTTTCGATTTTTGAATTTTTAATCTGCATTTTTGATTTTTAGCCTCGAATTTTTGTAATTTTTGCTTTTTGTCCTTTATTTTAGATTTTTTAACTTGAATTATTGATTGTATTGCGTAATTTTTCTATTTTTTGGCAATTATTTCCAAGATTCTGGTCGGAAACTTACTTTGAGATAAGGGCAAATAGAAAATTATTTTTCCTTCACTTGAATTTTCAAATTTTTAGTCTGCTTGTTTTACAGACCTTTGATTTTGTGCCTGAAATTTCAATATTTATTACAAAAATTTGATTTTTTTTTTGCCTAATTATTCCTTATTTTCGCCTAAGTGTTCTAATTGTTTGTTAAAATTGTTCATATTTTGGTCTACAATTTTGCTCTAATTTTTTCACAGTATATTTTAGAATTTTTAACCTGAATTATTGATTTTCATGTGTACATTTTTGATTTTTGTGTTGAT
The DNA here is from genome assembly GCA_910593695.2 of Ocypus olens. Classification (NCBI taxonomy): domain Eukaryota; kingdom Metazoa; phylum Arthropoda; class Insecta; order Coleoptera; family Staphylinidae; genus Ocypus; species Ocypus olens. The sequence continues at coordinate 38,652,129 of OU343063.1, read as the reverse complement.
ATTTTCGAGTTTTTTTGATTTCTGGTCGGAAACTTATTTTGAGTTACAGAATTTTAAGCCCGCAGTTTTTATTTTTAGACCTGCATTTTTGATTTTGCGGCCGATATTTAGATATTTGGCCTGTAATTTCTATTTTTGTTCCAAATATTTGATTTTTTGCCTAAATATTCTTTATTTTGCCTGAATTTTCGAATTGTTTGTTAAAATTTTCGATTTTTTGATCCGAATTTTTGATATATAGGCTAGAATTTTTGGTATAAATTTTCCTTACACTATATTTTAAATTTTTTAACTAAATGATTGATTTTTATGAGCGAATTTTTTATTTTTATGCCGATATTTATTTTTTTTTTCATTTCTGGTCGGAAACTTATATTGAGATAAATCATTTTTCGTCTGCATTTTTTTTATTTTTAAACCTGAATTTTTGATTTTCCAGCCGACATTTTAGGTTTTTGGATTTTAATCTCAATTCTCGTTCGAAATATTTGATTTTTTGCCTAAATATTCTTTATTTTGGCCTACATTTTCGAATTGATTGTTAAAATTTTTGATTTTTTGATATTTAGGCTAGAATTTTTGGTATAAATTTAATTTTTTGCACTGTATTTTACATTTTTTAACCTAAATCCTTGATTTTTATGTGCGAAGTTTTTGGCGGTATTATCGAGTTTTTGGTCTGTTCTTGATTTTTGCCCTTTATTTTAGATTTTTAACCTGAATTATTGTTTATGACATCATGTATTTTTGATCAAAAGCACTAATAAATAATAATTAATTAATTAATCATTTTTCTTGGCAATTTTTTGGACATTATTTTCGAGTTTCTGCTCGGAAACTTATTATGAGTTAGAGTTATTTTGGGGATTGAAAATATCAAATTATTTTTCCTTTACTTGAATTTTTGGTCTGAATTTTTTATTTTTAGGCCTGGATTTTTGATTTTGTACCCGATATTTTAGATCTTGGGCCTGTAATTTCGATTTTTGTTTCAAATATTTGATTTGTTGACCAGTTTTACACTCTGAAATTGAGTTTTCGCCAATTATTTGTCGCTTGCAAATAACACACGGTGGGCGCCATCTTTATATTATTTTAGTCAAGTAAACGCCTCCAGTGTCAATCAATTAAATATTTTCTAGTTTGGTCTAAATTTTCGGATTGGTTGTCCAAATTTTCGATACTATTTAGGCCTCAATCTTTGGTCTACATTTTATTTTTTACACTATATTTTAGATTTTCACACCTGAATTATTACTCGAATTTTTTATTTATGTGCCGACATTTTCGAGTTTTTTGGTCGGAATCTTATTTTGAGATAAAGAATTTTTGAACTGCATTTTTTTATTTTTAGACCTGGATTTTTGATTTTGTAGCCGATATTTTGGATCTTTGGCCTGTAATTTCGATTTATGTTCCAAATTTCGATTGTTGATTGTAAATAAATATTGTTTATTTTGGCCTAAATTTTCGAATTGTTTGATACAATTTTCTGGCCTAAATATTCTTTATTTTGGACAAAATTATTAAATTTTCGATTTTTATAAAATATGGTCTGCGTTTTTTTTTATGTTCATGCCATAGTTTTCTACTTTTGGTTAAAATTTTCGATTTTTTTGGGGCTTAAAATGGCAAATTATTTTTCTTTTACTTGAATTTTCAATACTTCTGGTCTGCATTTTTAATATTTAGGCCCTGATCTTTGATCTAAATTTTACGTTTTGCACTGTATTTAAGATTTTATAACCTGAATGATTGCGCGAATTTTTTATTTTTGTGCCAGTATTTTCAAGTTTTTTTGGTCGGAAACTTATTTTGAGATAATACATTTTCAAATTGCATTTTTTATTTTTAGAGCTGGATTTTTGATTTTGTGGCCGATATTTAGATCTTTGGCCTGTAGTTTCGATTTATGTTCCAAATATTTGATTTTTTTGCCTAAATATTATTTATTTTGGCCTAAATTTTCGAATTGTTTGTTAAAATTTTCTATACTTTGGTTCGCATTTTTGATATCTAGGCCCGAATTTTTGGTATACATTTTTTTGCACTATATTTTTGATTTTTTAACCTGAATTATTAATTTTTATGAGCGAATTTTTTATTTTTGAGCCGATATTTTTGAGTTTTTTTAGTTTTGCTCTCTATTTTAGTTTTTTTTAAACGGAATTATTGTTTTCTATTGGCAATTATTTTATTTCTTGGCCATTATTTTTGAGTTTCTGGTCGGAAACTTATTTTTAGCTAGAGTTATTTTTGGTGCTTAAAATGGCAAACTATTGAATTTTCAATACTTTTGCCCCATATTTCAGATCTTTACCCGTATATATATACAACATCTTTATTACAGGTACGTACATTATTACATTATATTACATTATACACAATTAGCTTAAAGGGGTTAGTACGTCCCTGTCTGGGCTATCGACCATAGGTCTTTCTGCCCTGTCTCAAAAAATTTGTACGTCGAGTCGATTAACCGTCTTGATGATGCGATCTAATGAATTGATGTATCGTAGTGATGGGGTATTTAAATTTCGAAGGGATGTTTGGGTTGCGCAGGATACAATATTTGTTTAATATGGTGATGTTGTTGTGGTTAGTGGAGAATTTCTTGGCAATGGCTAATGTACGCTGGGTTATAGGAACTATTTGGGTAGAGTCGTAGAGGAGTGTATTGGAGGGGTTATGGAGTGGGTTATTAGGGTGTCGGATTTTTGTTAGCGTTCTGAGGGCGGATCTTTCTGCTACACTTTTTACCCGTATTTTCGCCGTTTTTGGTTCCAAATTTTTGATCTTTTTTACTTTCTCCGTTACAAAGTACAAGAAAGTATTGTGATCGTGATTTTTTTTTTTTTAATTTTTTTTTTACGGAAATATCCGTTTTGGGGTGCCTAGATTCCATTTCAACAATTTCTGGAAAAAAAAAAATTGGGTCTGTGTGCGCTGTATCTCAAAAACTAATAAAGCAATTGATATGAAACTTTCAACATACATCTTATTTGATAATCCGAAGAACTGAAAAGCTTTTGGTAAAATTTCGTATACCGGAAGTGGGTGTTTACCTTAACTGTTTTTCGTTTTTTGCCAATATTTTCTTAAATATGAACAATATCATAAAAACATTTAAATAAACATTGAAGATAACAAAAAAATGAACATCTTTTGCTTGACAATATTTTTTATAAAATCATTGCTATTCGAGAAAAAAATGTATTATTTTTTTTTTTTAATTTTTGGTTTATAATTATGAAACAATAATAGTTACAGCAAATTTATGTGAATAATAATTGTAGAGAATGCCAAAATGAACAAGTTCTAAAGAATAAGTTTTTGTCGAAATCTCGTTAGTTTTTGAGTAAACCTAGTTTTTGAATTTGAAGTATAATTTTTCCATATTTCATAATTTTGACGTTTTAAACGTCAGTTTCATCCGAGTTTACGCAACGCTCGATGTACATTTAAAATATGATTTCAATTGAAAATAAACCATGAAAGTGTAAATATAAATGATACCATCAAGTCGGAGAAAGTAACATGATGGCTACATCACCATTTTTTGTCCTAAATATTCTTTATTTTAAAAAATCGATTTGTTTGTTAATATTTTCGAGTTTTTGGTCTGCGTTTCTCTATGTTCAGGCCAGAGTTTTCCACTTTTTATAAAAATATTCGAATTTTTTGACCAATATTTTAGTTTTTTTACCTTAATTATTGATTTTTATGCGCGAATTTTTGTTTTTTCACAGATATTTTTGAGTTTTTTGTCTGTTTTAGATTTTTGCTCTTTATCTTAGATCTTTTTAAATTAATTATTGTTTTTACTGGCAATTTTTTTTATTTTTTTGGCCATTATTTTCGAGTTTCTGGTCGGAAACTTATTTTGAGCTAAAGTTATTTTACTATTTTCCTTTCACTTGAATTGATTTTGTTCCCAATATTTAGATATTTGGCCTGTAATTTCGATTTTTGTTCCAAATATTTGATTATTTGCCTAAATATTCTTTATTTTGGCCTAAATTTTCGAATTGTTTGTTCAAATTTTCGATTTTTTTGTCCGCATTTTTTGATATTTTAGGTCTGAAAATTTTTGGAGTATGTTTTAGATCTTTGTATTTTCGCCTTTTTTGTTCCAAATTTTTGATTTATTTGGTAAAATTTTCAATTTTTTGATTTGCGTTTTTTATGTTCAGGCCACAACTTTTCGATTTTTTTGCCCTACATTTTAGTTTTTTTACCTTAACTATTGATTTTTATTAATTAATTTTTGATTGGTGTATAAACCGTGAAAGTATACATAATAACCATTATACCATCACAACGGAGAAAGTAACATGATGGCCGTATCACTATTATTTTCAAAAAGTAGTGAGATTTTGGTAAAAGACTTAATACGTATCAGCTATTCATTCATTTTGGGATTCGCTATAATTATTGTTGACGACGAACATTTCATAATTATATGCGAAATTTAAAAAAAAAATCGAACATTTATTAATGAAAACTCTTCTTCGGATGTTGAAGAAGGAATAACCCTTAATACAGATGAATCAATGAAGGGATTAACGTAGATATGTGATTTTTATTCATTGATTCAAGAGGGGATGACGTTGGTATTTATGAGCCGCGAGGTAATCCAGGTTAAATATTTTCGCCAATAAAAAGCAAACACTGGCGGATTTGTGATTTAAGGGAACGGTAGAGGACGCGGCGAGAGAAGGGAGACGGACGCTCCATACTTTGGGCAATATATCAAGGGAAGAGAAGAGATGGCCTTTCTGTGTGCTCCTCTCGGGGCCCGGGGATTACCTATCAGCGGGAGCGCATCTACAAGTCTAATGCCCGTCACTCTCTCGACCCGCAAACTTACAGTTTTCATCCCTTCGCCCTACGCCCTATGCCCTCGCCTGGTATATTGCTATATTCCGGCTCTGATATCCTCGCCGGGAGCTTACGTTCCGCCTTTCCATTCACTATTAAACCTTCGCCGTCCCGCTGCTCCTTATTTACATCTCCTCACACTCTTCCGAAAAAGAAAGATTCATATTTTCCAACAAAAAAAAATTATCTCACACTTAACTTTGAGAACGATAAAGAAATAATGGTGATTATCTGGAGTTGCAAGGTCAGTTTCTCGGCTATGATCTAAAAACTTTGTTATGAAGAAAAAGTATCTTCAGATAAAAGATAAATGAGAGAAATTATTAGTTATAGTCCGGGAGGTGGTGTCACTTTTAATCAAGTAATTTTATGCTCGCTGGATTTTATACCATTGGTAGTTCCTATATTGTTCATGAGGTACCCTCCACTAGCGGTGGGTGTAGTTGTGGTAGGCTGCGGAACTTGCCAAGAAGAGTTTTCCGATTAGTTACTGAAAATTGTTGAGGTAAATATTTACAGTAAGTAAACAATAAAATAAATTAAAAATTTATGACGGAGTCAATGCTGATGATGATGAAGATGAATCAATCTTATAATTAGTTCAAAATCTTTACACGAACTGAGTTGATGATGATGATAATGAAAATCAATCATCAAATTACATCGAAATCTTTACACTAAATGAGCCTTAGTTAGAAAGAGTACTCGAGGTAATCGATTTTACCCAAAACCTTTTTGAGATGGATCTACTGGAGTCACATCTTTAAAATTGTTTTCCGAAGACCATTCTTTTTTTAATGTAGAATTGAACAAAAAGTACTCACTTGAAGTACTTTGAGTGAATTACGAGATAAAACATGAATTTGAATTCATTCAACAATCAAGTGTTAGTTTCGAATTTTGTGTTTCAAAATCTTGACGTCCTAAGCCCAAATACGTCAAAACGATTTTGACAATTTTTCGTTCAATAAACATTTATTATTATTACTGCTAAATCATCGTTCACCCCTTCGAAACGATATTCTCGCAATTTCCCTCATTTTTCTTCCCGATTGATTCCTAATCTCTGTTGGGCAATAAATGAGCGGAAAGATTTGGAATTGAAATGAATGCGTGTGTGTGTACGTATTCCCGAAAGGCCTTCCGTTATCTCGCGCCCTCGCCTATCATCATCAGGGATCTAAACGGCGGCGGTAATAGTCGACCCCTTGGCCCGCCACTGACCCCCACCGTACAACAAGGTGGGCACGTATTCCCGATTTATTTATTCTGTCCTTCCTTTCTGGTGGTAATGGTTCCCATTTCCAATTCCACTCGCTTTTCCGGCAAAAACGATTTACTCTTATTTCACCTCGCTCGTTCTTATCGCACTTATCATTTAATGGCGAACGGTTACACCCCCTTTATCTCACGGCGAAAGTGAAACTGCTCGGCAATTAAGTTAACCTCTGTTTTTTTTTCTCTCCGCTTCTTTAGACAAAAATAAATGAAAATGCCCTTTGCCACAATTTCAAATTTTATAAATATACTCAGCGTCGATTTTAATTCATGAATCCATAAAAATCTACAAAGATTTTCATTAAAGTCACATCTTCAAAAGTTACCAAAAAAATAGAAAAACAATCGCCACAAATTTCGAATTTTCTAGATATACTCAGCACCGATTCTGATTCATGAATCCATAAAAATCTGCAAATATCTTTGTCGAGATTTTCAAAAAAGTCTCACATAAACATGCCATGTTTTAATTTACCTGTTGCACATCTTCAAAATTGGAAAAAAAAAATAGAAAAGCAATCGCCACAAAAGTCAAATTTTATAAATACACCCAACGACGATTCTGATTCATAAATCTATAAAAATCTGCAAACTTCTTTGTCGAGATTTTCACAAAAAGTCTCACATAAACACGCTATGTTTTAATTCGCCCGTTGCGCATCTTCAAAATTTGCAAAAAAATAGAAAAACAATCGCCACAAACTTCAAATTTTATAAATACACTCAGCAACGATTCTGATTCATAAATCTATAAAAATCTGCTAACTTCTTTGTCAAAATTTTCAAAAAAGTCTCACATAAAAACGCTATGTTTTAATTCGTCCGTTGCGCATCTTCAAAATTTGCCAAAAAATAGAAAAACAATCGCCACAAACTTCAAATTTTATAAATACCCTCAGCAACGATTCTGATTCATAAATCTATAAAAATCTGCAAACTTCATTCTCGAGATTTTTTGAAAAGTCTCACATAAACACGCTATGTTTTAATTCGCCCGTTGCGCATCTTCAAAATTTGCCAAAAAATAGAAAAACAATCGCCACAAACTTCAAATTTTATAAATACCCTCAGCGACGATTCTGATTAATAAATCTATAAAAATCTGCAAACTTCTTTGTCGAGATTTTCAAAAAAGTCTCACGTAAAAACGCTATGTTTTAATTCGCCCGTTGCGCATCTTCAAAATTTGCAAAAAAATAGAAAAACAATCGCCACAAACTTCAAATTTTATAAATACCCTCAGCAACGATTCTGATTTATAAATCTATAAAAATCTGCTAACTTCTTTCTCGAGATTTTCAAAAAAGTCTCACATAAACACGCTATGTTTTAATTCGCCCGTTGCGCATCTTCAAAATTTGCAAAAAAATAGAAAAACAATCGCCACAAACTTCAAATTTTATAAATACCCTCAGCAACGATTCTGATTCATAAATCTATAAAAATCTGCTAACTTCTTTCTCGAGATTTTCAAAAAAGTCTCACATAAACACGCTATGTTTTAATTCGCCCGTTGCGCATCTTCAAAATTTGCCAAAAAATAGAAAAACAATCGCCACAAACTTCAAATTTTATAAATACCCTCAGCAACGATTCTGATTCATAAATCTATAAAAATCTGCAAACTTCATTCTCGAGATTTTTTGAAAAGTCTCACATAAACACGCTATGTTTTAATTCGCCCGTTGCGCATCTTCAAAATTTGCCAAAAAATAGAAAAACAATCGCCACAAACTTCAAATTTTATAAATACCCTCAGCGACGATTCTGATTAATAAATCTATAAAAATCTGCAAACTTCTTTGTCGAGATTTTCAAAAAAGTCTCACGTAAAAACGCTATGTTTTAATTCGCCTGTTGCACATCTTCAAAATTTGCCAAAAAATAGAAAAACAATCGCCACAAACTTCAAATTGTATAAGTATACTCAGGATCGATTCTAATTCATGAATCCATAAAAATCTGCAAACTTCTTTGTTGAGATTTTCAAAAAAAGTCTCACATAAACACGCCATGTTTTAATTCGCCTGTTGCACATCTTCAAAATTTCCCAAAAAATAGAAAAATAATCGCCACAAACTTCAAATTTTATAAATACCCTCAGCGACGATTCTGATTCATAAATCTATAAAAATCTGCAAACTTCTTTCTCGAGATTTTCAAAAAAGTCTCACATAAACACGCTATGTTTTAATTCGCCCGTTGCGCATCTTCAAAATTTGCAAAAAAATAGAAAAACAATCGCCACAAACTTCAAATTTTATAAATACACTCAGCAACGATTCTGATTCATAAATCTATAAAAATCTGCTAACTTCTTTGTCAAAATTTTCAAAAAAGTCTCACATAAAAACGCTATGTTTTAATTCGTCCGTTGCGCATCTTCAAAATTGGCAAAATAATAGAAAAACAATCGCCAAAAACTTCAAATGTTATAAATACACTCAGCGACGATTCTGATTCATAAATCTATAAAAATCTGCAAACTTCTTTGTCGAGATTTTCAAAAAAAGTCTCACATAAACATGCCATGTTTTAATTCGCCCGTTGCGCATCTTCAAAATTGACAAAAAATAGAAAAACAATCGCCAAAAACTTCAAATTTTATAAATATACTCAGCATCGATTCTGATTCATGAATCTATAAAAATCTGCAATCTCCTTTGTCGAGATTTTCAAAAAAGTCTCAAATAAAACTTTAAAAATTTACTCAAAACAGATTTAGCTTCAAGAATTTTTAAAAATCAGCAATCATCTAACATCTTTTTCTAACGTAGTTAATAAAATAATCAGCCTTAAACACAACACGTTTCAATTCCTGAATTGAACAACATTTTCAAAATGGGGCAGAAATAAATAGAAAAACAATTGGCACAAACTTCAAAGTCCTAAAATTTACTCAAAACAGAGTTAGCTTTAAGAACTTATAAAAAACGACGCACAATATTTACGTAATTTACAAAATAATCACCCAGTTTTAATTCTTTGATCGCCCATTTTCAAAATCGGTAAAAAAAAATTGGAAAACAAGCGCCTCAAAATTCAAAATTTCAATTTATACTCTCAACTGATTCTGCTTCATGAATTTGCAAAAATTAGAACATCCCTTACGCCATTTAAAAAAATAATTACTCTTAAACACACCAAGTTCTAATTCCCAGGTCATCCATTTTCAAAATCAACCAAAAAAATTGAAAAACACTTCAAACTTTCAAAATATACTCTAATAAATTACAAAAGGGATGTTTACTGATTTACTGATTCACGAAGCTGAATTTTTCGTTTAAGGTAAATTTTAGGGATTCGAAGTTTTTGGCGATTATTTTTCTATTTTTTTTTGGCTCATTTTGAAAATGTAGGACCTGAACAGCATTTTTGAAAACGAAAAAAAAAATAGAAAAACAATCCCCACAAACTTCAAACTTTGATTAAAAATGTACTCGATTTATATGTTTCTAGTAATGTTATCTCCACCGGTCACCGGTGACCCCCATGGAAACCAACCTGTTAAGATTGTATCGTCCCTTTGTTAATTCTTTGATTCGTTGTGGTGGTAATTAATTAAAAGGGCCGTCCCACTTAAAAAGTTAATAAAGTGTCGAAGATTAGAAAGAGGAGCGTGCTGCGGTGGCGCTGGCGAAGGGGGAAAGCCCGCATAATATTTCAATTACCGTCCCCTTTTGACACCGTCCATAATTTCGCGGCATCATTAATATTGCGGCATTACCGCTCTTCGGAAGTGTTCGCTGGTTGAGGAAGGAACTGCCGCTCGTGTTCCAGAAGAGCGGGAGGTCGGAGGTGGACAGGGGGCGGCTTATGCGGCTTTACACTATTTCATCCCCGTATATATTCTATACACACAGACTCGCTGGAAAATACATACATCCAAAAATATTTTTAGCGAGGTTTACCATATTTTCATAACTTCTTTCATCTGATTTTTGAAAGCCACCCTCGGATCAATGAGCTCGATAAAAAAATATTTGTATTAATTTTCGTGGCTTTTTGACAGTTTATATAATTTGCTGTACCTGTAGAAAGGGATCGCATAAATACAATTTAAAAATTATTTGTAATTTTTAATTTTATTTGTAGTTTTATATATATATGTACTTGCTTATATTTTCTGATAACATTTCCCTGTAATTAGATGTAGTGTCTGTTGGGATATAAATCTATTATTATAAATTGTGCCACATTTTTGGTGAATGCGCCAGGAAACACAAAGCTGAAAATTTCTCGTCGATCTATGTTTTCGTATAAATTTAAATTATTAATTTCCTATAAATTAAAACTTAATGATGGTAAAAAAATGTACGACCACGAGCTTAAATGGATCGTAATATCCACCTATCATTTTATGCCCTTGATACATAAATAACTATTAATTAGGCAGCAAATTTAAACAAGTTTTAATCAAACATTTAACCGCATCTATACTTTTTAGCAACACTGTATTACAGATACAAACACCCTTAAATCGCGGTGGCTGGTCCTGAATTTAAAGTTCGCAACTTTCCGCCGCGTTTCGGCGGCTTGGACGCCCCCATAAAAACACTAAAGACCGTCTCTGATTAATTAACCCGTTTCGTAAATGTAAATTTCCACCTTGGCAGCGTCTAGAGTCGGCGTTGGTTTCAGTTAAAGGGGCGGAGGTGTAATCAAGAAAACAATATCGTGGCGCCCGCTGCGCCGTATAATGAGACACGGCCGGATTAGGGATTAGCGGATGAGCCCTCCCGCCCGTCCTGCGCCCACCCTACTACTACTACTACTGCGGGATTAAGCTTATAAAGGATTCTGGATGGTCCCTCTATTACCACCAACTAAGTTATTTATTGCCCCCCGCGTAATTAAACTTTATAAGGGCCCCATTCGTTTTTTTCTCGTTCAAACTACCCCGAGCGCTGAATTCGCAATTAACCAAATCTCGGCGGTAATTCCGTTTTAACGCCGACTTTATTAAAATCACGCTGATGTAATCGCACTTGAGGGATTAAAACAAAAACATATTATTGATGACAATGTAAAAGATTTAAAAATAGTTATGTATGCAACTGTCAAAGAAACAGAAACAAATTTATTTGACAAACTCGTTATTAACTTATCAAAGTGCTATTACGGTATATTACATAACTAGAGTTGTAAATAGCAAATTACGCGCAAGTGAAAGAAATTGCGTGAGAGCCGAGTAGCGGCGGGTAACACAATTTCACGCGCGCGTAATTGCGTTACAACTCGCGTCATGTACTATACTTTACCAACGACCTTACATTTATTCGCTTAAACTAAAGACAAATTAAAACTGAATTTTGTCAGGGTGACGTTTGAATTTTCAAGGCTCTTCTTAATTACTGTATTTTATTCATATCAGCAAGAGGCAGCAATTCACATTTAATTTGCTGAAAGTAATTGAACATTTAATAATATGCTAGCGATTGCTCGTGAAAAATCACGATAAAGATTTAATAACATATTTTATTTAGCCTAAAATTGCCCGGTAATGGCAATATGAGGCTTTGTATGAAATTGCTCGGTAATGGCAATATAGGATGACTACTAATAACTAAATAGTAAAGTTCTAAATCAGTAATGGGTTTAGTTAAAACAGAAAGAATAAAATGTTCGGAAGTGGGTGAAGATATAAAAAAAAATTTTTAATCGTTTTGCACAGTTTAAAATTGGGGTAACATCAATATTTTAAAAAGTGTGTATTTTATGTAAACACTTTGTATATATTTTCGACTCGGTTTGAAAAACTAGTTAAAAATCTGCCATCAGATTTCAATGAAATTTTTCCTTTTAACACCCCCACTGAGGAACTTCAGAGGTGTCGAGTTAAAAATAACGGATCACTAATCATCGTAGGAGCTGATCCTACTGATCCGGCTGACCTACCATCATTTGTGCAAAAAATGATAAAAATAACAGACTTGAAGATAAGATAAAGTATTTCGAAAGAAAACAAAATAAAACAAAAGCAACTAAATAAAGATAACTTGCGTTAATCGGAAGACAAGGAAATCAGTTCAACGAAGAAGAATTAAGGTCATTCAAAAAATTGATGTACAATTTTCAGGCGATTGGAAGACCAGTTCGAAAGAAGATCATTCAAAAGACAAGTCAAGAATAAAGAAGACAGAACTGTTGATTTCAGAAAAAAACAACGACCATCATCGAAGAGTAGACAAGAAGAATGTTTCTTCTAAAGATAAGGAAAGCGAGTAATATAGATAACATGAGGAAAAAGAATGATAACGCTTCTTCTGAAGATAATTTTCATATTTCATAAGATAACGCAGCTAAATGAAGATAACTCGCGTTATTCGGAAGACAAGTAAATCAGTTCAACGAAGAAGAGTGAAGTTCATTCGAAGAAAATTGATGTACAATTTTCAGGTGCTAGGAAGACCAGTTCGAAAGAAGATCATTCGAAAGACAAGTCAGGAATAAAGAAGACAGAACTGTTGATTTCCGAAAAAAACAACGACGATCATCGAAGAGTAGGCACGAAGAATGTTTCTTCTAAAGATAAGGAAAGCGAGTAATATAGATAACACGAGGAAAAAGAATGAAAACGCTTCTTCTGAAGATAATTTTCATATTTCATAAGATAACGCAGCTAAATGAAGATAACTCGCGTTATTCGGAAGACAAGTAAATCAGTTCAACAAAGAAGAATGAAGTTCATTAGAAGAAAATTGATGTACAATTTTCAGGCGATAGGAAGACCAGTTCGAAAGAAGATCATTCGAAAGACAAGTCAAGAATAAAGAAGACAGAACTGTTGATTTCAGAAAAAAACAACGACGATCATCGAAGAGTAGACACGAAGAATGTTTCTTCTAAAGATAAGGAAAGCGAGTAATAAAGATAACACGAGGAAGAAGAATGAAAACGCTTCTTCTAAAGATAATTTTCATATTTCATAAGATAACGAAATCAGCTAAATGAAGATAACTCGCGTTATTCGATAGACAAGTAAATCAATTCAACGAAGAAGAATGAAGTTCATTCGCAGTAAATTGATGTACAATTTTCAGGCGATAGGAAGACCAGTTCGAAAGAAGATCATTCGAAAGACAAGTCAAGAATAAAGAAGACAGAACTGTTGATTTCCGAAAAAAACAACGACGATCATCGAAGAGTAGACACGAAGAATGTTTCTTCTAAACATAAGGAAAGCGCGTAATAAAGATAACATAAGGAAGAAGAATGAAAACGCTTCTGCTGAAGATAATTTTCATGTTTAACTCGCGTTATTCCGAAGATAAGTAAATCAGTTCAACGAAGAAGAGTGTTCATTCGAAGAAAATTGATGTACAATTTTCAGGCGATAGGAAGACCAGTTCGAAAGAAAGTAATTCGAAAGACAAGCCGAGGATAAAGAAGACATAACTGCTGCCTTCCGAAAAAGCAAAGACGATCATCGAAGAGTAGACACGAAGAATGTTTCTTCTAAAGATAAGGAAAGCGAGTAATAAAGATAGCACGAGGAAGAAGAATGAAAACGCTTCTTCTGTAGATAATTTTCATATTTCATAAGATAACGAAAGCAGCTAAATGAAGATAACTCGCGTTATTCGGTAGACAAGTAAATCAATTCAACGAAAAAGAATGAAGTTCATTCGCAGTAAATTGATGTACAATTTTCAGCCGATAGGAAGACCAGTTCGAAAGAAAGTCATTCGATAGACAAGCCAAGGATAAAGAAGACATAACTGCTGCCTTCCGAAAAAAAAACAAAGGAGGATCATCGAAGAGTAGATACGAAGATTAACGAACGAGGAAGAATTTTTCTTCTAAAGATAAGGAAAGCAAAGGAATAAGGCGAGGAAGAAAAATGAAGACGACGCTTCTTCGACAAGGAAGAAAGATCTTGTTTTTAAATTAATTCACAATATAATATTACTTTATACTTTATATTATATAATTTTTTGCCTAAAATTAGAATATTGTTGGAAAATAAATAAAGTATTATTATTATTACCAAGATGGCGAATTTAAGAATGATGAAACACGTTCAATAAAGAACAAGAGTAAAGTTCTTCTTCTCGGATGAAGACGTAAAAGCGGTACTCGAAAAAGATAATAAATGTGAGACAACAATTGTTTTCGAACATATATTTATTTATTTATTTATTCTCAACAGATAATTCCTGTTGAGAATAAATAAATAAATCTTCGAAAGAAATTGTTTCCTCACATTATTATCTTTTTTGGGTACCGATTTCACGTCTTCATCATTACAGAGAAATTACAAAATAACAACTTAAAAGTAAGACTAGATAATGAAAATAAAACAAAATGCGAAATATTAGATACAAGTATAGACGAAGTAATAATTTATGTTACAAAAATAGAACTCCTTACATTAAAACATTAACAAAAGATTTAAGATCGGTTGTGAATTTACTTGAATTTGAACAAAATATGTCAACGAAATATCGGACATGTTGGTAACTAATATATTAATTGGTGAGGCTGCCATTCGTTGAAAATTCATTGAAAATTCATATCAAGTTTTTGAAAATTTCCATTTCGAAAATAAAAAGTTTAATAATCAAATCGAATAATATTCTTTCAATATTTATTATTTTTGTGTATTTGTGAATTTTTTTTTTTTTTTCAATTCACTTCGTTGTTACTTTCCAGAGTCTATAATAAATTTCAATTTACGAAGTCCGGCCCGGCCCGGTTTAAATTATCCATCAATATTTTAAATATTTTAAGTGTATTAAAGGGGTGAATAATTTGAAGCGACTTTGAAAAATCATTCCTCAGAAACGCGCTTGTACCCCTGGAAATCTTGTAGAGGGGTTTCTTGTAAACAGATTAGGCGACTTTTACGATAATCCCTACCTAAAACAGAGGGTGAAACCACACCCCGAAAAATGTCTTACAAGTGTGCCAAATAATGTACCCCAAAACCGTAGAGGGGTTCGAAAATTTTTGAAAAAATTGCAAATGGGAGATTGTTAACCGAAAAAATGTAGCTCTTCCATTAAAAAAAATACGGCCTTGAAATAAGCATCAAAATAGGTGGAAACATTTTGATTACTTTTTGAAAAATCATATCTCGTTAAGGGAACACCATATGGTAAATGTTGTAGGGAGTTCTTCGTGAACAGATAAGAACACTTTTACATCATCGCCAAGTAAAAACAGAGGGTGAATTTGCACCCCGAAAAAAGTCTTACAACTGGTGCCAAATGACGTGCCCTAGAAAATTTCAACTCTTGCATTTAAAATCAAAAATATACGTCCTCGAAAGAAGAATCAAAACTGGACACATTATGAAAAATCATATCTCGTTAAGATGAAAAAAATGTGCCGATACAAATATTGTAGGGCGGTTCTTTTTAATTTTCGAGTACTTTTGCGTTATTTCCTACAAGAAACTGGCGGTAAAACCGTACCCCGAAAAATGTCTTGAATAAGGTGCCAAATGACGCGCCCCGGAGGTGAAGGGTGGGGGTTCCAAAAATTTTGAAAAAATTACAAATGAAAACCGGATTTATTTATTTATTTACAAAATCCAACAGACTCAGAGTCCATTGACAGGGTTACAAAATAAAGTACAACTACAAATTAATCACAGAATAATTAATAGAGTTACAAAATAAAAGTACATAAAATTACAAATAACTTACACGAATTATAGAGGTGCGTACAACAAAAGGATCGAAGAATAATCTTAAATACCTTGAAGACGTTGTAGTGGATGGTGCTTAAAGATGTTACCCTCTAAAAGCTGTAAAGATTTCAGCTCTTCAATTTTAAACGAAGTAAAAGTACGTCCTCGCACGAAGCATCAACAGAAGGTGATATTTTGAAAAATTATATTTCGTCAAGAGGGCTCTAAATCGACAAACGTGTCAGCGGTAAAATTGTAGGGGAATGTCTTGTGAACCAATCGGACCACTAACGAACCTTCTGAGGGCAAAATTAAAGATGGGGGAGGGTTTCAATACTCCGAAACCGGTCTCCTTCACATCGGTATACTCGCTGTAGGCACAGTAGCTGATGAGTGTTTTATGAAAATTTCAAAAAACTGTCCGCTATTGTCCGAGTTTACCTGAAATTGTACTCTTTGGCAAAGACGGTAAAGCAAATTTGAGGCAAAAATACAAAAAGAAGAGACGTAAATATTTTTAAATGTCCGAAAAACATGACCGTTACCTTCTTCACGCCGGGGGTGGGGCGGTTCTGAGAGGCGGCACTGCATGAGATCGACGGGACCAGTAAAAATCAGGGTATATCAGATTGTAGTGAAAAAGTTTAAAAAACCACCCCCGCTCCCGAAGGGTGGGGTGCATGACTGAAACCGAGGTGGTCGATGCATTTGGCGTTTGAAATATTTCGCGAAAATTTGAGGAAATCGATAGGAGTTAGATTTTGAAATGATCCCTAGCGTAGAGAAGGTAAGATTGTAAAAATTTTGAGAATTTTTATGACTTGAAAGAAAATATAAAAGCAACTGCCATCGACTTAAAACCTTTCAAATTTCCCCAAAACGCAATCATAATTATTTTTCTGCAAAAAATAACACCCTATCGGCAGATTTCGAAATAATCTACTGCGAATAGAGAGTAGTGTTGAATAGGAGTTAAATACATTTTGATGGCTTAAAATATATTAAAATGATTTTTAAAGAGTTGAAAATGTATTAACACATTTATAATTAATTCTACTAAATTCTACAAGCACACTAAATTTCGAAATATTCCAAAAGTAGATTCAAATCCAAGATTTTTTTCTTCTTCTTAACTATTCGATATATAAAAAAGATGTTGATGGTACTGTTCAGTACCTTCTAAACACTTGGTATTTTATTTTTCAGAAATAGTGTAATTAAAAAAGAATGGGCTAAGCTAGCGTTACCCTGTCAGGGTAATGTCGCCAGTCTATAAAGGTTGTAACAAGACAAGCTCAACATCCGAAAGTGCAATGCAGCTAGGCACAGGCACAGGCACAGGCACAGGCACAGGCACAGGCACAGGCACAGGCACAGGCACAGGCACAGGCACAGGCACAGGCACAGGCACAGGCACAGGCACAGGCACAGGCACAGGCACAGGCACAGGCACAGGCACAGGCACAGGCACAGGCACAGGCACAGGCACAGGCACAGGCACAGGCACAGGCACAGGCACAGGCACAGGCACAGGCACAGGCACAGGCACAGGCACAGGCACAGGCACAGGCACAGGCACAGGCACAGGCACAGGCACAGGCACAGGCACAGGCACAGGCACAGGCACAGGCACAGGCACAGGCACAGGCACAGGCACAGGCACAGGCACAGGCACAGGCACAGGCACACAAAAATCTAAAACGCTAAACACGTGCACCTGATATCTCCGCATTATTCGTTGGTTTGAGTGGATTTTATAACCGAAAAATAGTGGAAGTTTGTTAGCATATTGCATTGATTGTCCTCCACACGGTGAGTTAATATTATCAGAATCTAACCTTTATTAGGCCTGTAATTAATTAATTTAATTTTGGGTCTATAAATCCTAACGATCGAGCACGGCCTTACAAGGCCGCGTATATTTCCTCTCCTTCTTTTTGTGGAAAAAGTAAAAGAAAAAAACACAAAATCGCCTGGCATTGTATTTATATTAAATCTGGGTTTATTGAACCGCTTATTTTTATTTATCTTTTATTAATTTAATTCTAGAATCTGGTTTCTCATTTCCTATACATATTAGTACATTTGAATACTCCCTTATTATCCACTGTATAACACTGTGTTTTTCCTATCCGTGGCCTTCTTTGTTTGTTGTTGTTAAAAGTCCACATGATCGGCCCCTTGTGGTGAAGCGTGTATTCTGTGTCTAATAATTGATTCATACTTCGTAATTAAATAATTCATAATTCTACAATACCCATATCTATTATGACTGATATTAAGTTAATACTAGATGAAATTGTAAAAACCAGAAACGACCTACTAAATAAAATTGAAGCGACTGAAACCAGATTATCATTAAAAATAGAGGTTATACATAGAAAAGTGCTTGATATAGAAATTGAAAGTAATAAGATAATAGAACAAAATGAAATTATCGAGAGAAAACTAAGACGAAATAATATAATAATCTTTGGGCTAACAACTGAAAGTGGAGGAGATATAGTAGGCCACGTTATTGGAAAACTCAATGAACTGCTAGACGTTGAAATAAGTGTAAAGGATCTGAATAACATATACCGGTTAGGAAAAAACTCAAATTCACCTATTTTAGTTGAATTCTTGTCCTTCTTAACAAAACTTAAAGTACTGCAGAAGAGTTCAAAGTTGAAGGGAAAATATATATATATAAATCACGATCAAACCGAAGCAGAAAGAAGAGATCATAAAATCCTAAGGAATCATCTGAAAAGAGCAAGGGAAAACAAAGAGAATAACGCTTATATAAAAGGCCAAAAACTCTTCATAAACGGCAGTTATTACACTGCTGAGCAACTAGTTGAAGACAGTCTGGATGAGAGCTTGTCTTATTGCGAGCCGAAAGCAATCAGTGCCCCTGCAACTCCAACTACTGAGAAGATAAATAAATCAGGCGAGGAAATACGTATGCAAATACCCATAACACTGCCGCTGACTGGACCCAATACAGTGAATGAAAAGCCACCGGACAAACAAAATATTGCTAGAGTATTAATCGCAAAAAATGAAAAACAGAAGCCAAAAACTAGATCTGATGGTAAATTAGAAAACAAGAGATAGAAGTTCTGCTAATGTCATACCAGTTAAAGATACTTTTAGTATTACACTGTACGTTTAAGCGCATCTAAATCTATTCTAGCTTTTTATCTTTGTTTTGTTTTATCAATATTTTTATTATTAATGTTTTGAAGTTAAATTCAGGTAACGTTTAGATATGTATCTTTAAACTCTGTAACCTTTCTCTATCCATTTTATATGCCTTTATTTTCTAATATATGTTTTTGAAATACCTGTATAAACCATTTAATATCATTGTCAACGGAGCTACTTTGATTTAGTCAATTTCTCTAAGATATTTGTTTTATTATGCACCGTAACACCTTAAAGGCTTGTCATATCAACGTAAGATCTATATCTAACAAGTTTGATTTATTTAAAGCGAATTGCCATGTAACAAATTTTGATTTGATTGCTGTTACAGAAACTTGGCTATCAGATGCAAATACTAGTCATTCACTCACTCTGGATGGTTACAACTTCATACGGAATGATCGACCGAGTCATGGCGGTGGTGTTGCATTTTATATCAAAAATACTTTGAATTATTCGGTTTTGCATGTTGAATCGTTACCAGTCGCTGAGCACTTATGGTTAAAATTAACCTTAAATCAAAAAACGTATGCAGTGGGCGTAGTCTACAGGCCCCCAAGGGGCGATTTTAAAGATTTTCTGGACTTATTTGAAAAATATATGCTTGAATACAGTCTCCTATATGACCACATATTATGTCTTGGCGACTTCAATATAAATTTATTACATGTTACTGCATCAAGTAAATCCTTTTGTGCTCTACTTAATTCCCTGTCACTTCAACAAATAATATCTGAACCTACGCGAATAACTCCAACTTCCGAGTCGTTGTTAGATTTAATAATTACCAACGAATGCAATAACATAAGCAATTCAGGGGTAACTGACGTTATTGACTTGTCTGATCACTCTTTAGTTTATTGCGAATGGCTAGTCGATCGTGGAAAGGTAGCACCTAAAACTATCAATTCTCGTGATTTTAAACATCTTAATTACGACATATTCCTTTCCGACTTTTACAAATTAAACTGGTTTGAAATTTATGACATCGACAACATAGATGCTAAACTAACATTATTCAATAAAAAACTGTTATCACTTTTTGATTTTCATGCACCAATTAAATCATTTTGCACCTCTAGAAAGGATGCCCCTTGGTTAACATATAATCTGAAGCAAATGATGAAAATTAGAGATAATGCTAGCAAACGGTATAGAAAATCAAAAAACCCAGTGCATTTTGAGTTCTATAAAAGTATGCGCAATTTAACAACCAAGGCAATTCGTGCTGAACAGCGAGCGTACCTGCAATACTCATGTGAAAAGGCAGGTAATAATAAAAAGCAAATGTGGGTTGAACTAAAAAAACTTAATATCTACGGAAAGGAAACCCCAATTATTCCTGAACATCTCAAAAATGTAAACCACATTAATCACCATCTAGTTAATCAAGTCCAGGCAATTCCTCCAGATAAAAATAAACTAAGTTTCTATAATAACAATAAAAAAACTGAATTTCGTAACCTTTTAAAATTCGTGCCTGTTTCCGACTTGGAGGTGTTGAACATTATAAAATCTGTAAAGTCCAACGCTACAGGTGTAGATGGTGTCAACATTAAATTAATTAAAATGTGCTGTCCTGCTATATTGGAATATGTGACTCATATTATCAATTCATGTATAAATAAAAGTTATTTTCCTGATTTATGGAAAGAATCACTTGTTGTTCCTATATCTAAAAATAATAACCCCCAATCAACTAATGATTTACGGCCAATAAATATATTACCTGCGCTTTCAAAAATCCTTGAAAAAGTACTTGAGAAACAATTACGTAAACATTTAGACTCTTATGACATTCTACCCAAATTACAATCCGGCTTTAGACCTGGTTTTAGTTGCTGCAGTGCCCTTACTCACATTGTAGATGACATTGTTCGAGCCACTGACTGTGGTAAAGTTACTGCACTTGTTCTATTAGACTACAGTAAGGCTTTCGATATGATAAACCATCAAACGCTAATTTCTATTCTTAATTTTGTCGGATTTGGACCAGACGCAATTAAACTACTGAGCAGTTACTTTCGTAATCGAACACAAAGGGTGGTTATTGATAATCAAACATCATCTTCCCTCAATGTAACGTGTGGTGTAGGTCAGGGTACTATTTTAGGACCACTCATTTACTCAATTTATACTTCTTCTCTTTGCTATGCCATCTCTCATTCGTCATATCACCTCTACGCAGACGACACGCAACTTTACATCTCTTTTAACATACAGGATATTGCAGAAGCACAGGATAAACTTAATATGGACTTACATACTTTAGTAAAGGAGTCTACTATTCACTCACTCTGCATTAATGAGTCTAAAACTAAACTAATGGTATTTGGGCCTACTAAAAGCCAAGCTATCGCAGCAAGAGACCTGAAAATCACAATAAATGGTCAACACATCCCTGTAAGCAACTCTGTAAAGAACCTTGGGCTTTACTTAGACTGTAAACTTAAATTTAAAGAAAATACTAGTCAATTATTACGAAGATCATACGCTGCATTAAAAAGTATCTATTTAAACCGACTCATTCTTAATAAAAATACCAAGATGCTCTTGTGCGACACTCTAGTTCTCTCAAATTTTAATTATTGCGATACTCTTTACAATAACTTCATAGATCAACAAGATGTACAAAGAATACAGAGGATGCAGAACTCGTGTATGCGACTGATTTTTGGAATTCAGCGGAGAGCCAGAATCTCTCATAAACTGCAGGAGTGTGGATGGTTGAACATGCAAAATCGACGAGTGCTACATGCTGGTTGCTTTTATTACAAAATACTTAGTACGAAATGCCCACCTTACTTGTATAATAAAATCTCATACAGAAGTGACATACATAATATTAATATTAGAAGTCGTGGTCTTCTTACGATTCCAAGACACAGATTACAGTTATATAAGAAATCCTTCTCTTACGCCATAACTAAATGCATGAATTCGGTAACATTCGCTTATGGTAGTTATATTGCTTTCAAACTCAAATATTCCATGGCACTGTATGACTCTCAAAAACATCATAATACGTAGACTAAGTTTAAACATATTAATGTAAATAGTTTATGCATGTGTGTGTGTATAAGTATATGTATGTGTGCGTGTGTATGCATGCACATGAATATGTGTTTATGTATGTTTATGTGTATGTATATATTAATAAGCTAATGATTAATTATTAAGGGCTAGAAGGAAGATCAGTTTCGTTGTCTGGTAAATAAAAGACCAGATAGCGAAACTGATTCTAGTCCATTTGACCTTGATGTAATTACTTGTATTTGTAAGAATTTATGTTATGTTTGTAAGGCATGGTCAATAAACGATTTATTATTATTATTATTATTATTATATTCCCCTGTAGTAAGCTGATACACCTTTTTGTATTACATGTATCGAATTTTTTTTGCAATTTTGTTGATGTTAACAACTGTGGATGTTGGTCAAATAGCTGATCCGAATTCTAAAGGTTTGAAAATAAATAATTATCGTAATATGCTGAATATGCACCACTTTCGTTGTAATTAAATTAATGTTTTCTACGTCCAATGTGGATAAGATCTATTGTAAGTGTGAGAATACACACAATACGAACATACTGATCAATTTCTGAATAAATAATTTTGTAAAAAATATCATACATCCACGTAATTATTAAAAAATATAAAATCCCCATTTATTGCATTAAAGTGAATATTTGCCAAATGAAAGTTTGGTACTAAAATAATGAATGATTTTGTTTGGAAGTATGTTAAGAAAAACTATCCTTATTGAGTATTCAGCGTGTGCAGCCGATGGAAACTCGTTAAGGAGCGCTAAATCCGTTTCCCGGCGGAGAGAAGAGGAGGAGGAAGGAAGGAAGGAAGGAAGGAAACTCGGGAAGGCTTCCTTTGGGGAAAAGGAAGGGGTGGATGGGGAGTAAAGGAAGGGCAGGAAGCGCCCTTCTCCGCTGTCCTCTCTATCCTGCGACCAATCGCGCTCATCCAGAGTTAGCGGGGTGTTACCCGCGTTAGGATAATATAATCATAACATAAATCAACAAAGTTTGCTTTAAACTTATATAATATTGGCGTCTGAGTAAAAATTTAACTCTTAGTTAACGAGCTAGTTTGTAATAATCACAACCATCGCTTTACAGACAACTAGAATGAGCTCATTTATAAATTGATCGCATGGTGGATGCGCCGGGAATTTGAAATTTACGTTATTTGCTCGATCTTATGGGAATATTGTTTGTTTTCGCGAATATGGTGGCATTTGTTAAATAACTTCTTTGATTAAAAATGTATGTTTACACGATTGGGGAAAATTAAAATATTATGATTCTGATGATGTTATTAACTAGGATATTATTTATCTGTAAAAGTACTGTAAAACTTTTATGTTTAGAGATATGTTAATGAATTTGATAATATTTAGAATAATTTCTTTACTATAATTGAACTTTCTGGGACGGATATTGCGAACAGTCAACGTCAAAATTATTGAAGATTGAAGATTGAAGATTGAAGATTGAAGACATGCAAACGCCGGTGGTTAATGCATTTGGCTTCAGGGCCGGACCACCTTTTTGAGAGTTTGGTCCGGATCTGAATTTGGATGGTTGACCGGTACCATTCGCCACTGGGAAACAATAATTAGTTATTAATGATAATGTTGTTACTTATTATTTACATCATTATAGTTATAATTCTCAGTGGATAACTCCACTCAATTAGCGAAATTTATGCGCTTAAGCTTAAGATAACAGATGTCGCCTTTATCGTGTATGCATCTGAATTGAGTTTTGATTTACATCAAAGTAAACACAGTATTGGGTGATCAAAATAAACGAAAGAGGTGCTAAACGCGTCCAATTAGTATGCAGTTGTGCGACTTCAGGGGAAAACCGATTGTTATTCCTGCGAAATCGTACAAATGCAGAATCAAAACACTCACCTTTTTCCCCGTCTTCAGCAGCCGTCGCAATTTTGCAATCCGAATTCAAGGGACTGCTCGCCCTGCCGGTGACACTGTGCCTCAAATGGGCGATGTGTTTCGCCAGAAGTGCTCCGGTACGCGAATCCTTCACGATCCCTTCGAACTCCGCCAAATTCAGAGCGCACAAATCCTTTCCCGTCTTGGGAAAATCTTCCGTCGGCAGGTCGCAACTCAGGCCGAATTTCTTCTTGCACCAGGAAAGCCACGACGCAATATGTGCCGTCGTCCATTCCATGGGATCTTAAAAATTAGAAAAGTGTAGAAAACCAAAATTAAAAAAAAAATCAAAAATTCAGCTACACGACTATCAAATATTCAATATTAACACTAATAAGAACGAAGCAATATGATTTTTTGTAGAATGTCTATAAGCTAGTATTATACCATGTTTTGTTTTTTTTTTCCAAAATCCAAACGTATTTTTTCTTCACATAAATATATTATTATTATTATAAATTATTAATTTCTTTTAACAGAATTTAGCTATTTTGACTATTTTACATGTGTTGTTAATTATCCTAAAGATCGATAAAAAAATGTTAATTATAAATATATATTAAAAGCTCAAGGCCAAAATCACGTTTTTTTTCAAATATTCTCAAAACCCTTATAGATATCGATTTGAAATTTTCATGAAAAATCACAAATAATTCAAGACACTCCGACCACCCCTTTAAAAAAAGTGTTGCCAACACCACAAATTGGTTTTCTTCCACTTTTTATTTTACTACTAAAATTATAACAAGTTTCTACAAGCAGGATTTTTCTTGTTTGGCCTTAAAACGACATTCCTTTTGTGGTGAATGTTCCAACAACTTTCGCAAACTTTTGCACGGAGCATTGAAAGATCACAATATTACGCACATTTTGACATTCGAATGATCACAACCTAGAATCGAGTTGTGGAGTTTGTTTCTAAATTAGAAAATGCACAAATTATACATCTTCAACAATTTTTATCAAATACCTTTAAGGATTATTTAAAAACTATAACATTACGCACATTTTGACATTCGAATGATTAAAATCTGTCAACGAATTACGGAGTTATCTGCTATCAAAATTGAAAATTTTACACCGTCGTGTTTGTAACTTAAAAAATTCTCAAATTTTAAATTTTCCAACAATTTTTGAGAAATATTTTCAAAGTTTATTTAAAAACTATAATATTACACACATTTTGACATTCGAATAATCAAAATCCGCCAACGACAAGTGAAGTTATCTGCTGTTAAAAATCGAAATAGCACGCCGTTACATTTTTAACTTAGAAAATGCCCAAAATTTGCACTTTCCAACAATTTTCCCAAAGTTTCTGCGGAGATTGTTTAAAGATGATAATACTGCGCACATTTTGACATGCGAGTGATTCAAATCTGTCAAGGAATTATGGAGTTATCTGCTATCAAAAATGAACATTTTACACCGTCGTGTTTGTAAGTTAAAAAATGCACAAATTTTAAATTTTCCAACAATTTTTGAGAAATAGTTTTTAAATACTATAATATTACACACATTTTGACATTCGAATAATCAAAATCCGTCAACGACAAGTGAAGTTATCTGCTGTCAAAAATCGAAATAGAATGCGGTTACGTGTTTAACTTAGAAAATGCACAAATTTTGCACTTTCCAACAATTTTCCCAAAGTTTCTGCTGCGATTGTTTAAAGATTATAATATTGCGCACATTTTGACATGCGAGTGATTAAAATCTGTCAACGAATTATGGAGTTATCTGCTATCAAAAATGAAAATTTTACACCGTTGTGTTTGTAACTTAAAAAATGCGCAAATTTTACATTTTCCAACAATTTTTGAGAAATAGATTTTAAAAACCATAATATTACACACATTTTAACATTCGAATAATCAAAATCCGTCAACGACAAGTGAAGTTATCTGCTGTCAAAAATCGAAATATCATGCGGTTACGTGTTTAACTTAGAAAATACAAAACATTTTCATTTTCCAACAATTTTTGACAAATATCTTCAAGGATTATTCAAAGACAATAACATTACACACATTTTAACATTCGAATGATCAAAATCCGTGAACGACATG
The DNA here is from genome assembly GCA_910593695.2 of Ocypus olens. Classification (NCBI taxonomy): domain Eukaryota; kingdom Metazoa; phylum Arthropoda; class Insecta; order Coleoptera; family Staphylinidae; genus Ocypus; species Ocypus olens. The sequence continues at coordinate 38,626,104 of OU343063.1, read as the reverse complement.
TGAAGTTATCTGCTGTCAAAAATCGAAATAGCACGCGTTTGCGTTCTTTAACTTAGAAAATGCACAAATTTTACAATTTCCAACAAATTTCACAAAACTTCTGCCAGTAATATTTAAAGACTCTAACATTACGTATTTTTTAAGGTTCGATTTATCAAAATCTGTCAACGATATTAAGAGTTATCTGTTGCCAAAAATAGAAAATGTGTGCGGTTGCCTTTCTAACCTAGAAAATGCACAAATTTGACATTTTCCAACAATTTTCCCAAAGTTTTTGTTGAGTTTGTTTAAAGATTATAACATTACGCACATTTTGACATTTGAATAATTCAAATCTGTCAACGAGTTAGGGTGCTATCAAAAATGAAAATTGTGCGCGGTTGTGTTTTTAATTTAAAAAATGCAAAAAGTTTACATTTTCTAACAATTTTTGATAAATACCTTCAAGGGTTAGTTAAAGACAAAAACATTACATACATTTTAACATTCGAATGATCAAAATCTGTCAACGACTTTTGGAGTTATCTGCTGTCAAAAATCGAAATATCACGCGGTTGCGTTTTTAACTTAAAAAATCCACAAATTTCACATTTTCCAACAATTTTCGCAAAACTTCTGCAAGTAATCTTTATAGACTCCAACATTGCGCATATTCTTAGGTTCAAATTATCTAAATCTGTCAACGATATTTTAATCCATTTTAATCATTCAAATGTCAAAATTTGCCTAATGTTATAATCTTTACATAATCTTTCAAGGTAAAGCCGCAACCTTGCAAAAATTTGATTTTTGACAGTAGATAACTCGACAACTCGTTGACAAATTTTAATCTTTCGACTGTCAAAATGTGCCTAATGTTCTAATCTTTCAATAACCCGAGCTGAAGTTCTGTAAACATTTTTGGAAAGTGTAAAGTTTGTGTATTTTGCAAGCTAAACGCAACCGTGAATAATTTCGGTTTTGGACAGAGGATAACTCCAGAAGTAGTTTATATATTTTGATCATTCGAAGGTCGAAATGTGCGTAATATTGGAATCTTAAATAATGTTTGCAAAAGTTTTGTGACAGTTGTTGAAAATGTAAAATTTGTGCATTTTCCAATTTAAAAGTGCAACCGCAAACAAGTTTGTTTTTAGCAGCAGATAACTTTGCAACTCATTGATAGATTTTGATCATTTGAACGTCAAAATGTGCGTAATGTTATAATATTTGAAAAACCCTGTAACTTTTTTGTAAACATTGTTGTAAAATGTAAAATTTATGCATTTTGTAAGTTACGGTTTTGGACAGGAGATAACTTCAGAAGTAGTTGATATATTTTGAACATTCGAAGGTCAAAATATACTCTTAAAATAATGTTCGCAAAAGTTTTGTGAAAGTTGTAAAAAATGTAAAATTTGTACATTTCCCAAGGTAAAAGTGCAACCGGACCCGTTTTTATTTTTACAGCGGACAACTCTACAACTCATTGAGAGATTTTTGTCATTTGATTGTCGAAATGTGCGTAATATTACAATCTTTGAAATACCATGGAGACATTTTGCGAAAATTATTGTTATATACATTTTCTATGAGCGCATACTTTCGGTTTTTGACAAGAGATAACTCCAGAAGTGGTTTATATATTTTGATCACTTAAATGTCAAAATGTGTATAATGTTATACTCTTGAAATAATCTGTGCAGAAATTTTGTAAATATGTAGGAAAAATCTAAAAATCTATCTGAGAGCAGATAATTCAACAACAGATTTTGATCATTCGAATGTTAAAGTGCGCGTCATGTTATAATCTTCAACCTCAGCAGAAGTTTTGAAAAAATGTTGCAAAATGAAAAATTTGTGTATTCTCCAAGTTAAATAAAAATAAACCTTGCAAAATTTCGATTTTTCACAGCAGATAACTCCGCAGATCATTAACAGATTTTGATCATTTGAATGTCAAAATGTCCGTAATATTATAATCTTCAAATAAACCTTGCAGAAATTTTGCAAAAAGTGTTGTAAAATGTAAAATCGGCGCATTTTCTCGTTCAATTTTGAATTTTGAGGGTAGGAACTCCAAAACTTGTTGACAGATTTTGATCTTTCTAAGGTCAAAATGTACATAATGCTGTAGACTTTAAATAATCTTTGCAGAAGTTTTGCGAAAATGTTTGTAAGAAGTTTGCATATTTTCTAAGTTAAAAAGCAACCACGCATAATTTCGAATTTTGACAACAAATAACACCACAACTCGTTGACAAATTTGAATCATTCACATGTCAAAATGTGCGTAATATTATAATCCCTGCAAAACTTTTGCGAAATTTAAAAATTGCTAACGTAAAATCTGTTATTTTCCAAGTTAAAAACAAAACAAAATAAAAGTTTTAAATTTTGACAGAAGATAACTTTAGAACTCGTTGACAAATTTTATTTATTTAAATGTCAAAATGTGCGTAATGTTTGATTTTTCAAATAATTCGCGCAGAAATTTTGAGAAAATTGTTGGAAAATGTAAATTTTGTGCACTTTCTAAGTTAAAATGCAACCGCGCACAACCCCTATTTCTGACAGCCGATAACTTCACAACTCATTCATTTTAATCTTTTAAATGTCAAAATGTGCCTAATGTTATAATCTTTAGATAATCGCAACAGAAGTTTTGCCAAAATTTTTGAAAGATGTAAAGTTTGTGCCTTTTCCAAGTTAAAAACGCAACGGCGCACAATTTCGATTTTTGACAGCGGATAACTCTACAACTGGATTACAGATTTTAATCATTAAAATGTCAAAAGGTTCGTAATGTTATAATTTTGAATTAATTCGTCCAGAGATTTTCAGAAAATGTAAAGTTTGTGCATTTTCTAAGTTAAAATGCAACCACGCACAACCCCTATTTTAGGCAGCTGATAACTTCACAACTCATTGACAGATTTTAATCATTCAAATGTCAAAATGTTCGTAATGTTATAATTTTGAATTAATTCATGCAGAGATTTTGCGAAAATTTTCGAAAAATGTAAAGTTTGTGCATTTTCTAAGTTAAAATCCCACCGCGCACAATCCCTATTTTAGGCAGCAGATAACTTCACAACTCATTGACAGATTTTAATCATTCAAATGTCAAAATGTGCCTCATGTTATAATCTTTTAAATTTCCAAAATTTTGAATAAGGTAAAATTTGTGCCTTTTCTAAGTTAAAAACGCAACGGCGCACAATTTCGATTTTTGACAGCAGATAACTCTATAACTGGATTATGGATTTTATTCATCAAAATGTTATAATTTTCAATTAATTCGTGGAGAGATTTTGAGAAAGTTTTCGGAAAATGTAAAGTTTGTGCATTTTCTAAGTTAAAATACAACCACGCACAACTCCTATTTTTGGCAGCAGATAACTTCACAACTCATTGACAGATTTTAATCATTCAAATGTCAAAATGTGCCTCATTTTATGATTTTTAAAATTGCCAAAAATTTGAAAAATGTAAAGTTTGTGCTTTTTCTAAGTTAAAAACGCAGCGGTGCACAATTTCGATTTTTGACAGCAGATAACTCTACAACTGGATTATGGATTTTATTCATCAAAATGTCAAAATGTTATAATTTTCAATTAATTCGTGGAGAGATTTTGCGAAAATTTTCGGAAAATGTAAAGTTTGTGCATTTTCTAAGTTAAAATGCAACCACGCACAACCCCTATTTTTGGCAGCAGATAACTTCACAAGTCATTGACAGATTTTAATCATTCAAATGTCAAAATGTGCCTCATTTTATGATTTTTAAAATTGCCAAAATTTTGAAAAATGTAAAGTTTGTGCTTTTTCTAAGTTAAAAACGCAGCGGTGCACAATTTCGATTTTTGACAGCAGATAACTCTACAACTGGATTATGGATTTTAATCATCAAAATGTCAAAATGTTATAATTTTCAATTAATTCGTGGAGAGATTTTGCGAAATTTTTCGGAAAATGTAAAGTTTGTGCATTTTCTAAGTTAAAATGCAACCACGCACAACCCCTATTTTAGGCAGCAGATAACGTCACAACTCATTGACAGATTTTAATCATTCAAATGTCAAAATGTGCCTCATGTTATAATCTTTTAAATTTCCAAAATTTTGAAAAAGGTAAAGTTTGTGCCTTTTCTAAGTTAAAAACGCAACGGCGCACAATTTCGATTTTTGACAGCAGATAACTCTACAACTGGATTATGGATTTTATTCATCAAAATGTCAAAATGTTATAATTTTCAATTAATTCGTGGAGAGAAAAAAAAATTTCGGAAAATTTAAAATTTGTGCCTTTTTTAAGTTAAAATGCAACAGGGCTCAATCTCAATTTTTGACGGCTGATAACTCCACAACTGGTTCACAGATTTTAATCACTCGCATGGCAAAATGTGCGTAATATTATAATCTTTAAACAATCTCAGCAGAAATTTTGGGAAAATTGTTGGAAAGTGAAAAATCGTTGGCAGAGTTATGGAGTTATCTGCTGTTAAAATACGAAATGGTGCGCCGTTGCATTTTTAACTTAGAAATTGAACAAATTTAACATTTAAAAACTATTAAGTTTAAGAAAAATCACTTGGTGATTAAACTTGATTATTCGTTTTTAAATATTAAATCATATTTCATCAAGTGATCAAAGAGAATCCAGTTACAAATAAATTTTACAATTTTATATGTCTATGTCACGTACACTTCTGTGCAATAAAATTAAGCACAAGACAGAGTACTTTTTACAATATTCTAGTTGTATAATTTGGGTCTGCAACATTTTCAATAAATGATAAAACACCATAACTTGAAAATAACAAGCCAAAACGAAGACTAAGACTAAAAACCATGTTCTATTTTTGAATTGTTGTCTAAATGACGCGGCATTTGGCATTAAGGAAATTGACAAATTTACATATTTTTGTAACCAGGAAGTCCGCTTTAAACTATAACATATTTTGTGTGTTTTATTGCACAGAAGCGTACAAGTACCATGTTTGAAAAAATTTTGATTTGATGTTCATTAATTGAACAGCAACAGCTATTTTCGTTTTTAAATTAAAATGATCTTTACCTGAAGGAACTAAAACCAATTCATCCTCTTGATTTTCTTCAACATTCTCAGCAGCTTCGCCTGCAACCACTCGATTTTCAATTTCCGGCACTTCCTTATTTCCGATCAGCTCAGCGTCTTCATCGCTGGAAGGTGAGGAGGATATCCGGAACGCTTCCGCCTCCGCGAGCAGAAAATCCACCGTCTCGTTGGACAGCACCTCCTGCGGCAGAAAATCCTCGTCCTCGATCGAGGACTCCAGCTCGGTGCTCTCATCGCTGAGTAATCTTTGGTACTTGTCGCGGTACACGCCCAGGCCCGAACACTCGCCACTGTTATCATCACTCACAACATTTTCTGGGTCCATAATAAAAAGAACATCTTCGCGGAGCACATTTGCGGAAGGACGGCGGTTTCGGCTCCTCGCGCTGCGGGTGACTTGGTGCGAAAGACTGGACACGGTGGTGTTCTGGCTGACCATCTCCTATCTGATTCACGAAAAATTCTACGAAGAGTTTGCTGCCGAATGAGTAATGCCCGACCAGGAGGAGCAGCAGCAGCAGCACCAGCGCCTTGAGACGCGATGGGCAAAACCCGCGCTAGCCATGAGAACGTGCGAGCCCCTACTTCTTTAGATTTTTTTTTGAATTGCTATTTTCGTTTTATCAATGGGATGGTAGTACTTAATTTGGCTGCGAATCGGCGATTGTTTAAAGTGTGTAATCGCAGTCGGCGTCGGTGAATGTATTTTTTTTTTTGTTGGTTATATTTTTCTACAGCGCGCCAATTTGTTCTCAGAATTTGTGATTCATTTGAATTCTAAATTGTGTTCTATTTTAATAACGCTCAATGAAACATGACTAGAGCTATTTTTTCGCAGAGATTATTTCACAAAAAAAAATTCGATCTAAATTATTTTTTTTTAATTTACAAAAAAATTTAATTTTATTAACACATGCATGCTTTGATTGAAATTAAAAAATTTTCGATTGTTTTTCTAACTACTCGAAAATGGAAACGTTTGAAAAATTTGGCTGAAACACCTATTGAGGTCATTTGTAAAAGTGTCTCAATAAATATATTGTGTCTCTCTCTCTAACGCATGTGAAAAAGATCTAATCTTAATGAACCACTCTTAAAATATAAAAGGTGCTGTAAAAATGGCACCAGTATAATATGGAAAATAAATTTTAGGCCAAAAATTAAAACAAATATATAAAATACAGAAATCTACAATATGGGCCAAAGAATTAAGAATCCTGAACTAAGAATAAAAAAAAAACGCAGACTGAAAAACTGAAAATTAGGGTAGAAGCAAAATAATTTACCACTTTCAGCCCCCAAAAATTTCTGACCAGAATTTGAAAATAATAGCCAAAAAATATAAAAAAATTTGTATTGTATTTTTTGGCTGTTATTTTAAAATTTCTAATCAGAAATTTGAAAATAATAGCCAAAAAATACAAAAAATTTTGTATTGTATTTTTTGGCTGTTATTTTAAAATTTCTGACCAGAAATTTGAAAATAATAGCCAAAAAATGCAAAAAATCCCACAATAAAATCAATCATTCAAGTTAAAAAATCCAAAACAGGACAAAAATTAAAAAAATTGGACCAAAAATCTGAAATTCGGGCCTAAAAATAAAAATGTTGGTCCGAGAGGACACACATTTTAACAAACGAACAAATAAAACAAAATGATAGTATATTTATAAAATTTGAAGTTTGTGGCGATTGTTTTACTATTTTTTTGCCGACTTTGAAGATGTGCAAGAGGCGGATTAAAACATAGCGTGTTTATGTGAGACTTTTTTTTTTGAGAAATTTAGACAAAGAAGTTTGCAGATTTTAACAGATTCATAAATTAGAATCGATGCTGAATATATTTTTAAATATTGAAGTTTGTGGCGATTGTTTTACTATTTTTTGGCTAACTTATTAATTGAAACAGTGTGTTCAAGCAGTGGCGGCTCGTGGAACATGTTTATGGTAGAGCCACTTATACAATATACCCGCCTCCTTTTTTGAAGAAATAAAGAACCATTTACCTTATTCTATATTCATAGACCAATCGAATATTTTAGTCAAAAAATCAAAAATTTGGAACAAAACAGCCGCAGATCTAAAATATCGGCCAAGAAATCAAAAATCCTGGTTTAAAAATAAAAATGCAGACCAAAAAATGGAAAATACAAGCAAAAGAAAAATAATTTGCCATTTTCAGCTCCAAACATAACGCTTTTTGGCTTAAAATAAGTTCCAACGAGAAATTTGAAAATAATAGCAAAAATAAAATAAAAAATTCGAAAAATAAAATCAATAATTCAAGTTAAGAAAATCTAAAACATGGGACAAAAATTAAAAAAATAAGACCAAAAATCTAAAATTCGTACCCAAAAATCAAAGTGGTAGACCAAAAAATCAACATTTTTAACAAACGTCGAAATAAAGAAAATTTCGGCCAAAAGACCAAAAATTAAAACCAAAATAATCGAAAATACAAAATACAGGCCAAGGTGAAGATTTAGACAAATCATCGAAAACTCGGGGGTAAAGATAAAAAATGCAGACAAAAAATCCAAAATTTCTACAAACCAATCGAATTTTTTCGTCAAAATAAAGAATATTTAGACCAAAAAATAAAAAAAAACTACAATATAGCTTAAAACGGTGAAAATTTAAACAAAACATCGAAAACGAGCGTAAAGATAAAAATTGCAGACAAAAAAATTGAAAATTTTTACAAACCAATCGAATATTTTGGTCAAAATAAAGAAAAATAAAAAAATGGAAAAAAAAATTCGAAAATACAGAAATCCTAAATATCTTATTTATTTATTTACTGGAATTTCCCTTTATAATAAAAAAAATATCTCTAAAAATAATACAAATCTGAGAAAATTATACAAAATTATATAAACAAAATATGGGCCAAAGAATCAAGAATCCTGATGTAAAAATAAAAAACGCAGACAAAAAATCGAAAACTTAAGTAAAAGCAAAATAATTTGCCACTTTCAGCCACCAAAAATAAGATTCTGACCAGAAATTCGAAAATAATAACAAAAAATTAAAAAAAAATCACGAAATAAAATCAATAAACCAAGTTAAACAATCTAAAATATACGACAAAAAATTGAAACCGAAAATCTGAAATTCTGGCCTAAGAACAAAAATGATGGAGCAAGAAAAGACAAATTTTAACTGAATAATAAAAAAAAAATAAAGAAAAAATTAGGGCAAAAGATTTAAAAAGAATCCACAATGTTGGCCAAAAAGTCGTAAATTTAGACAAAACATCGAAAACTCGGTTCTAAATGAAAAATCAAAAATGCGGACAAGATAATCGAAAATTTTAACAATTACCTCGAAAAGTTAAGACAAAATAAAGAAAAAATCGAAATATTAAAAAGAATAATAAAAATCTGTAATGTTGGCCAAAAAGTCGTAAATTTAGACAAAACATCGAAAACTCGGTTCTAAATGAAAAATCAAAAATGCGGACAAGATAATCGAAAATTTTAACAATTACATCGAAAAGTTAAGACAAAATAAAGAAAAAATCGAAATATTAAAAAGAATAATAAAAATCTGTAATGTTGGCCAGAAAGTCGTAAATTTAGACAAAACATCGAAAACTCGGTTCTAAATGAAAAATCAAAAATGCGGACAAGATAATCGAAAATTTTAACAATTACATCGAAAAGTTAAGACAAAATAAAGAAAAAATCAAAAGATTAAAAAGAATAATAAAAATCTGTAATGTTGCCCAGAAAGTCGTAAATTTAGACAAAACATCGAAAACTCGGTTCTGAAGATAATAAATGCAGACTGAAAAATCGAAAATTTCAACAAACAAAACTTGGAAATACCGGAAAAAATAAAAAAAATCTCGCATATAAATGAATAATTCAAGTTATACATATTTGAACCAAAATCAAATCAAAAATTTGGAACTACAATTAAAAATTCGGCCTGAAAAATCAAACATGCGGACCGAAAAATTTTAACAATCAAATCGAAAACTTAGAATAAAGAATATTTAGAGCAAAATATCAAAAATTTAGACCCAAAAAAAAAATGAAAATATAGGTCAAAAATCTGAAAATTAAAAATTCGGCTCGAAAACCCAAAAATATGGCCAAAAAAAAATTTTTACAATTACCTCGAAAATTTATGTCAAAATAAAGAATATTTAGGTCAACAGAACAAAAATCTAGACCCAAAAGAATCGAAAATACAGGTCAAAAATCGAAAAATCGAAAATTTCAACAAACAAAACTCGAAAATACCGGAAAAAATAAAAAAAATCTCGCATATAAATGAATAATTCAGGTTATAGATATTTGAACCAAAACCAAATCAAAAATTTGGAACTACAATTAAAAATTCGGCCTGAAAAATCAAACAGGCGGACCGAAAAATCCAAAATTTTAACAATCAAATCGAAAACATAGAATAAAGAATATTTAGAGCAAACGATCAAAAATTTAGACCAAAAATAAAATTAAAATACAGGTCAAAAATCTAAAAATTAAACATTCGGCTCGAAAACCCAAAAATATGGCAAAAAAAAATTAACAATTACCTCGAAAATGTATGTCAAAATAAAGAATATTTAGGTCAACAGATCAAAAATCTAGACCCAAAAGAATCGAAAATACAGGTGAAAAATCTAAAAATTAAAAATTTGGCGGAAAATTTAAACAATGAAATCGCAAATTTAGGTCAAAATAAAGGAAAGTTAAAATATTTTGACCAAAAATTTCGAAAACACAGGTCAAAAATTTACAAACTAAAAATTCGTCGGGAGAAATAAAAAAATACGGAACAAATAGTCGAAAATTATAACAATAAAATCGAAAATTTAGGTCAAAATAAAGAATATTTAGGCCAAATGATCAAAAATTTAGCCAAAAAAAATCGAAGCAATCACGTTCGACCACGTAACCTCGCCATCATCATCAAGCAATACACACGGAAAACAAAAAGAATTTTAAGAATTAATTAAAAATTCTTGCTGAGCTTAAAACTACAGGTAGTGCCCTGGCTCCTTGGCTCTATATAACGAGCCACCCCTGTCCTTGATTATAAACACGTTTTTAGTAATTTTATTACTTTCTCCGTTACGAAGTACGAGAAAGTATTGTGATCGTGATTTTTTTTTCAAAAATTTTTTTTTCGGAAATATCCGTTTTGGGGTCCCTAGATACCATTTCAACAATTTCTAGAAAAAAAAAATTGTGTCTCTGTGTGTGTGTCTGTGTGTGTGTCTGTGTGTGTCTGTGTGTGTGTGTCTCTGTGTGTGTGTGTGTGTCTCTGTGTGTGTGTGTGTGTGTGTCTGTGCGCGCTGTATCTCAAAAACTAATAGAGCAATTGATATAAAACTTTGAACATCCGTCTTATTTGATAATCTGAAGAACTGAAAAGCTTTTGGTAAAATTTGGTACACCGGAAGTGGGTGTTTACCTTAACAGTTTTTTGTTTTTTGCCAATATTTTCTTAACTATAGAAAATATCACAAAAACATTTAAACAAACATTGAATACAACAAAGAAATGAACATCTTTTGCTTGAAAATATTTTTCATAAAATCATTTTTATTCGAGAAAAAAATTTATTATTTATTTTTAATTTTTAGTTTATAATTATAAAACGATAATAGTTACAGCAAATTTATGTTAATAATAATTGTAGAGAATGCTAAAATGAACAACTTATAAAGATTAAGTTTTTTTCGAAATCCCTTTAGTTTTTGAGTAAACTGAGTTTTTGAATTTGGAGTATAATTTTTCCTTCTTTTATAATTTTGACGTTTTAAACGTCAGTTTTATGGGAGTCTACAAAACTCTCGATGCACATTTAAAATATGATTTAAATAGAAAATAAACCATGAAAGTTTAAATATAAATGATAATACCATCGGAGAAAGTAACATGATGGCCACATCACCATTTTTTATTTTGTTTGTCCAAAATGTATATCTAAAAAATCCATAAACTTATATGTTACACAAAAATAGTTACAAATTGTTCTACTTGTCCACAAAACTAATCTTGGACTGCAATAGACATCGCGAAAAAATAATTCTGAAAATGTCAATTTTTTTCATTTTTTTTTTTTATTTTCACGATTTTTCGGTTTCGTTTCTAGCAAATTTTTCAATCTCTCTTATTGACACACTTCATCGTTATAATCTGGCATTCGTGGCGATGATAAATTTAACGTCGTTTCAAGTATGGCGGTCAGGAATGTTCATTCGAATTTATTTTCGGTTGTCGGAGATCAAGAACAAGAAAAATAATCCGTCCCATTTTTAATGCCCGTGCTGCTAAACGGTCTGTCTCTCGAACACGATTGGTCCAAACCGCGAAGTCTGGGCGTTCGCCAAGTGATTTATTTGCTTATTTTTCGGCTCTTCCTTAACGAGTTTTTGTTTGGTGTTGTTGCTATTTGCCACAGTGACCGCAATTTTTTTGTCAAAACCATAAACACGTATCCTGGAGGATTAATTAAACTCGGACCGAATGTAATAAAATAGCAAACAATCTGAAAAATCAGAGGCAAATATTTCCGAATCAACCAAATTATAAAAAAAAATATTGCATTGAAAAACTCACTGTTTTAACTACAAATAATTAAATTGTAATTGTGGTTGCAAAATAGTAAGTTTTTCAATTCAACTATGGATTTCCACGTAGTAACGGTCGCAACTAGAGGTGGACGAAATGAATCTTTTTTTGGGAGTCGACTCCCAGTGAATAATCGACTGAAAAAAGTCACTTCTTGAAAAAGTTAAAAATTATATCTGAGAAAAAAAGGTCCTCACTTCCAAAATTTCGCAATTTACCCCAAGATTTTAATGTGCCCCTACTCAAAATGAGTCTAGAAATTTACACAGGAGTCACTTGACTCTCGCCTCGTTTCTAAGAGTCGACTCTTTTAATCGCTACCATCCACTTCGTAAACATATTTGAAGTTATTTTGTAACACTTTTAATACAAGAAAAAAAAATGTTTATTATAAAAAAGCAGAATATCTTATATCAAACGGTGCTTGAGTTTGGTTTTAAATTTTGGAGCACTGTGTGTTTGGAATAGTGCAGAGAGCTTAAAAATGAAACTTTTCTGTAACTAAAATATTTTTTGAATGGAAGGTGTATGTTTCGAAACCAATAATTGTGGATATAACTTTTCAGAAAGTGTCAACTATTGCATCACGGTTTGTTTCCATTTTGGACTCAGGCCTTTAAATTAAAAAAAACAAAATTGCGATTTGCCAAACTTTATTTTTGAAAAGTGATTTTTCTTTTTGAGATTTTCCAAAGATTGGTTCTGAAAAGTGATTTTCTATTACGCGAATTCACGAAGGTTATTTTTAAAAATTGTTTTTTACTTCCTCTATTACGAAGTACGGAAAAGTATTGTGAAATTTTCAATTTTCACGATTTGCACTTCAAAAATCGATCGAAAATTTATTGTTTAGAATGTGTACCCTAAATAATTTTGGAAAAATTTTCATGGTTAGTAACAGGAGACCAGTAACGGAAAGAGTTGTTTTTCACTACAAAAATCGATCGAAAATTTAGTGTTCAGATTATCCACCCTAAATTAATTTTGAAAAATTTTCACGATTTGTAACAGCAGACCAGGAAGGAAAAGAGTTATCTTGCACTTCAAAAATCGATCGAAAATTTATTGTTCAGAATGTCTGCCCTAAATTAATTTCGAAAAATTTTCACGATTTGTAATAGGAAACTTGAAACGAAGAGAGTCATTTTGAACTTCAAAAATCGATCGAAAATTTACTGTTCAGAATGTCTACCCTAAATTAATTTTGAAAAATTTTCACGATTTGTAATAGGAAACTAGGAACGAAGAGAGTCATTTTGCACTTCAAAAATCGATCGAAAATTTACTGTTCAGAATATCTATCCTAAATTAAAGATTGACAGGATACGAAGAAGCAAGAGGTATTTGTAACCGTCACGAAAAAAACAGCTCCCTGGAGAAGGTAGTCGACCACACCAACATCTTCTAGAGATATGAAAACGGAAAATTTTGGGCGCCCCACTTCCGAAAACAACGGCCCTTTTAAGGGCCATAAAAACTAACTAATTCTAAGATTCTTCTTTGTCAATGGATGAATGAATGAATGAATGCATGTATTTAAACAATGAAAGACCAAAGTGCTCCCATAATAAAATATTGAACCAAGATTATCAGAAGACTAGGAACGAAAAGATTGATTTTGCACTTCAAAAATTGATCGAAATGTTACTGTTCAGAATGTCTACCCTAAATTAATTTCGAAAAATTATCACGATTTGTAACAGAGGACCAAGAACGAGAAGAGTTATTTTACGCTTCAAAAATCGATCGAAAATTTATTGTTCAGAATATCTACCGTAAATTAATTTTGAAAAATTTTCACGATTTGTAACAGGAGACCAGGAACGAAAAGAGTCATTTTGCACTTTAAAAATCGATCGAAAATTTAGTGTTCAGAATGTCAACCTAAATCAATTTCGGAAAAATTTTCACGATTTGTAACAGGAGACTAGTAACGAAAAGAGTCATTTTGCACTTCAAAAATTGATCGAAAATTTATTGTTCAGAATGTGTACCCATAATTAATTTAGAGAAATGTTCATGATTTGTAACAGGAGACCAGGAACGGAAAGAGTTATTCTGTACTTCAAAAATCGATCGAAAATTTACGGTTCAGAATGTGTACCCTAAATAATTTTGAAAAAATTTTGATGATTTGTAACAGGAGACCACGAACGAAAAGAGTTATTTTGCACTTCAAAAATCGATCGAAAATTTACAGTTCAGAATGTCTAAGTGCAAAATTACTCTTTTCGTTCCCGGTCTCCTGTTATAAATAATGAAAATTTTCGAAATTAATTTAGGGTACACATTCTGAACCGTAAATCTTCGATCGATTTTTGAAGTGCAAAATAACTCTTTTCGTTCCTGGTCTCCTGTTACAAGTCATGAAAAATTTTCCAAAATTATTTAGGGTACACATTCTGAACCGTAAATTTTCGATCGATTTTTGAAGTACAGAATAACTCTTTCCGTTCCTGGTCTCCTGTTACAAATCGTGAAAATTTTTCCAAAATTGTTTAGGGTACACATTCTGAACCGTAAATTTTCGATCGATTTTTGAAGTGCAAAATTACTCTTTTCGTTCCTGGTCTCCTGTTACAAATCATGAAAATTTTTCCAAAATTATTTAGGGTACACATTCTGAACCGTAAATTTTTGATCGATCTTTGAAGTGCAAAATGACTCTTTTAGTTCCTGGTCTCCTGTTACAAATCATGAAAATCTCTCAAAATTAATTTAGGGTACACATTCTGAACCGTAAATTTTCGATCGATTTTTAAAGTGTAAAATAACTCTTTTCGTTCCTGGTCTCCTGTTACAAATCCTGAAAAATTTTCCAAAATTATTTAGGGTACACATTCTGAACCGTAAATTTTTGATCGATTTTTGAAGTGCAAAATTACTCTTTTCGTTCCTGGTCTCCTGTTACAAATCATGAAAATTTTTCCAAAATTATTTAGGGTACACATTCTGAACCGTAAATTTTCGATCGATTTTTAAAGTGTAAAATAACTCTTTTCGTTCCTGGTCTCCTGTTACAAATCCTGAAAAATTTTCCAAAATTATTTAGGGTACACATTCTGAACCGTAAATTTTCGATCGATTTTTAAAGTGTAAAATAACTCTTTTCGTTCCTGGTCTCCTGTTACAAATCCTGAAAAATTTTCCAAAATTATTTAGGGTACACATTCTGAACCGTAAATTTTTGATCGATTTTTGAAGTGCAAAATTACTCTTTTCGTTCCTGGTCTCCTGTTACAAATCATGAAAATTTTTCCAAAATTATTTAGGGTACACATTCTGAACCGTAAATTTTTGATCGATCTTTGAAGTGCAAAATTACTCTTTTAGTTCCTGGTCTCCTGTTACAAATCATGAAAATCTCTCAAAATTAATTTAGGGTACACATTCTGAACCGTAAATTTTCGATCGATTTTTAAAGTGTAAAATAACTCTTTTCGTTCCTGGTCTCCTGTTACAAATCCTGAAAAATTTTCCAAAATTATTTAGGGTACACATTCTGAACCGTAAATTTTCGATCGATTTTTAAAGTGTAAAATAACTCTTTTCGTTCCTGGTCTCCTGTTACAAATCCTGAAAAATTTTCCAAAATTATTTAGGGTACACATTCTGAACCGTAAATTTTCGATCGATTTTTAAAGTGTAAAATAACTCTTTTCGTTCCTGGTCTCCTGTTACAAATCCTGAAAAATTTTCCAAAATTATTTAGGGTACACATTCTGAACCGTAAATTTTCGATCGATTTTTAAAGTGTAAAATAACTCTTTTCGTTCCTGGTCTCCTGTTACAAATCCTGAAAATTTTTCCAAAATTATTTAGGGTACACATTCTGAACCGTAAATTTTCGATCGATTTTTAAAGTGTAAAATAACTCTTTTCGTTCCTGGTCTCCTGTTACAAATCCTGAAAAATTTTCCAAAATTATTTAGGGTACACATTCTGAACCGTAAATTTTTGATCGATTTTTAAAGTGTAAAATAACTCTTTTCGTTCCTGGTCTCCTGTTACAAATCCTGAAAATTTTTCCAAAATTATTTAGGGTACACATTCTGAACCGTAAATTTTCGATCGATTTTTAAAGTGTAAAATAACTCTTTTCGTTCCTGGTCTCCTGTTACAAATCCTGAAAAATTTTCCAAAATTATTTAGGGTACACATTCTGAACCGTAAATTTTCGATCGATTTTTGAAGTGCAAAATTACTCTTTGCGTTCCTGGTCTCCTGTTACAAATCATGAAAAATTTTCCAAAATTATTTAGGGTACACATTCTGAACCGTAAATTTTCGATCGATTTTTGAAGTGCAAAATTACTCTTTTCGTTCCTGGTCTCCTGTTACAAATCATGAAAATTTTACGAAATTAATTTAGGGTACACATTCTGAACCGTAAATTTTCGATCGATTTTTGAAGTGCAAAATTACTCTTTTCGTTCCTGGTCTCCTGTTACAAATCATGAAAAATTTTCCAAAATTATTTAGGCTACACATTCTGAATCGTAAATTTTCGATCGATTTTTGAAGTGCAAAGTTACTCTTTTCGTTCCTGGTCTCCTGTTACAAATCATGAAAATTTTTCCAAAATTATTTAGGGTACACATTCTGAACCGTAAATTTTTGATCGATCTTTGAAGTGCAAAATTACTCTTTTCGTTCCTGGTCTCCTGTTACAAATTATGAAAATTTTTCCAAAATTATTTAGGGTACACATTCTGAACCGTAAATTTTCGATCGATTTTTGAAGTGCAAAATTACTCTTTTCGTTCCTGGTCTCCTGTTACAAATCATGAAAATTTTTCCAAAATTATTTAGGGTACACATTCTGAACCGTAAATTTTTGATCGATTTTTGAAGAGCAAAATTACTCTTTTCGTTCCTGGTCTCCTGTTACAAATCATGAAAATTTTTCGAAATTAATTTAGGGTACACATTCTGAATCGTAAATTTTCGATCGATTTTTGAAGTGCAAAGTTACTCTTTTCGTTCCTGGTCTCCTGTTACAAATTATGAAAATTTTTCGAAATTAATTTAGGGTACACATTCTGAACCGTAAATTTTCGATCGATTTTTGAAGAGCAAAATTACTCTTTTCGTTCCTGGTCTCCTGTTACAAATCATGAAAATTTTTCCAAAATTATTTAGGGTACACATTCTGAACCGTAAATTTTCGATCGATTTTTAAAGTGCAAAATTACTCTTTTCGTTCCTGGTCTCCTGTTACAAATCCTGAAAATTTTTCCAAAATTATTTAGGGTACACATTCTGAACCGTAAATTTTCGATCGATTTTTAAAGTGTAAAATAACTCTTTTCGTTCCTGGTCTCCTGTTACAAATCCTGAAAATTTTTCCAAAATTATTTAGGGTACACATTCTGAACCGTAAATTTTCGATCGATTTTTAAAGTGTAAAATAACTCTTTTCGTTCCTGGTCTCCTGTTACAAATCCTGAAAAATTTTCCAAAATTATTTAGGGTACACATTCTGAACCGTAAATTTTTGATCGATTTTTGAAGTGCAAAATTACTCTTTTCGTTCCTGGTCTCCTGTTACAAATCATGAACATTTTTCCAAAATTATTTAGGGTACACATTCTGAACCGTAAATTTTCGATCGATTTTTGAAGTGCAAAATTACTCTTTGCGTTCCTGGTGTCCTGTTACAAATCATGAAAATTTTTCCAAAATTATTTAGGGTACACATTCTGAACCGTAAATTTTCGATCGATTTTTGAAGTGCAAAATAACTCTTTTCGTTCCTGGTCTCCTGTTACAAATCATGAAAATATTTCTAAAATAATTTAGGGTACACATTCTGAACAGTGAATTTTTGATAGATTTTTGAAATGCAAAATTATTCTTTTCGTTCCTGGTCTCCTGCTACAAATCGTGAAAATTTTTCCAAAATTATTTAGGGTACACATTCTGAACCGTAAATTTTCGATCGATTTTTGAAATGCAAAATTATTCTTTTCGTTCCTGGTCTCCTGTTACAAATCATGAAAATTTTTCCAAAATTATTTAGGGTACACATTCTGAACCGTAAATTTTCGATCGATTTTTGAAGTGCAAAATTACTCTTTTCGTTCCTGGTCTCCTGTTTCAAATCATGAAAATTTTTCCAAAATTATTTAGGGTACACATTCTGAACCGTAAATTTTCGATCGATTTTTGAAGTGCAAAACAACTCTTTTCGTTCCTAGTCTTCTGATAATCTTGGCTAAAAATTTTCAATATTTTATTATGAGAGCACTTTGGTCTTTCATTGTTTAAATCCATGCATTCATTCATACATTCATTCATTCAATGACAAAGAAGAACCTTAGAATTAGTTAGTTTTTATGGCCCTTAAAAGGGCCGTTGTTTTCGGAGGTGGGGCGCCCAATATTTTCCGTTGTCATATCTCTAGAAGATGTTGGTGTGGTCGACTATCTTCTCTGGGGAGCCGGTTTCTCGTGACGGTCACGAATACCTCTTGCTTCTTCTTTTCCTGTCAATCTTTGTGCAATTCTTGGATGCGTTTTTAATTATTTTATTGGGTCACAAATATTTGGGTAGGAAATGATAAGGGTATTAGGTTTTATTTATTCAATTCACCAAGGCTTCCAAAAATATTTACCTGAAAATGGTTAAAAAACGTTGATCGGAGTTTTAGTCGTAAAGTCAAAATAATTTTGACTTATACCATAAGTTGCATTTAATTAAATGCAATAAAGTCCAATTTTCGGAATCATATTATATTATGTTAACACACATAAACACACACATGAACACACAACATTTTTTGTACGCATTTTTTCCCGAGTAATACTATGGAAAAAAATGGCGAAAATGATCAAATGACCAAAACTTTCTTTTTCCGAAAATAATTACTTTACACGCTTTTTCCCGTCATTAAGAACCGTCATGAATTTTTTTAAATCTTTCTGAGATCGAACATTTTTACTAGCATTTTTTTCCCGAGTAATACCATGGAAAAAATTACGAAATCGTAAAATGTTTTTAGGGAAAAATTTATTCTTAATAAGTTGTTTATTTTGGCATTCTCTACAATTATTATTAATATAAATTTGCTGTGACTATTATCGTTTCATAATTATAAGCCAAAAATTAAAAAAAATAATAATAAATTTTTTTCTCGAATAAAAATAATTTTATAAAAAATGTTTTCAAGCAAAAGATGTTCATTTCTTTTTTGTCTTCAAAGTTTGTTTAAATGTTTTTGTGATATTTTTCGTATTTAAGAAAATTTTGGCAAAAAACAAAAAACAGTTAAGGTAAACACCCACTTCGGGTGTACGAAATTTTGCCAAAAGTTTTTCAGTTCTTCAAATTATCAAATAAGACGTATGTTCAAAGTTTCATATCAATTGCTCTATTAGTTTTTGAGATAAAGTGCGCACAGACACAGACACAACACACACAATTTTTTTTTCCAAAAATTGTTGAAACGGCATCTAGCACCCAAAACGGATTTCCGTAAAAAAAAATTTGAAAAATTTTTCGCTCTCACAATACTTTCTCGTACTTCGTAACGGAGAAAGTAAAAAAAATATTTAGGATTTTCTATGAAAAAAGCGCAATAATCAAAAGGTTGAAACAAAATGGCAAACAAAAAATGCCAACAAAGTAAAAGTGTTTTATTATATTTACAACATGTATAACGAAGTAGAAGCCTCCACCATAAATAATATTATTATTATTATTAAAATAAATCGATTTAATTTCTTTGGTCTATAATTATTATTTTAATAAACAAAAATAAAACTAAATTCGATATTCTGACAATGAGTTAGCTAAAAGCCGTTATTACCCAGCGCGTCTGCGGATTGAATCCTTTTTTTTTATTTTGGCGCCTTGAAGCGTCTGCACTAGGCGCCAAAAATAATATCGTGACAAGTGAACGTAACCGCAAACTTCCTGCACATTTTTACATACGAACATGCTGAATTAAAGCAATATTTAGTGTGCGGCCTCCGCAGCCTCGAACCGTTGCAAAATTCTAGGAAAAACTGCCGGAGCATAATGGAAATCTAATTACAGCCTACGCCGAGACCGCCAAAGTCAAATGTCAAAAAAATTTGATAAATTTTACACTGGAAAAAGAGAAAGATTAATAGGGAAATTAAAAAAAAAGATTCATTCACTAATTAAATGTTTATAAATAGAATCTTAATTATAATTTTAATTAAAGAATTTTAGGAATAGTTATATGAAACTAGTTTTCCAAGTTTAAACTACTTTTGGGTAAAATTGTGTTCTTTAAAATTAAAAAAAAAAATCCTAGTGCAAGCCGGTTATATCTTCCGGCATCCCTGAAAGTTTCAACTCTCTGATATAAATAGAAAAAAATAAATCACTAAAGAAGAAAAACGAAAAACCGGGTGATGCGCTCTGGAAGAGTAGGGGGTGTTTTAAAATTTTTGAAAAAAATACAGATAAAGGCTCATCGTACCCCGCACCCCCCCTGAAAGTTTCAAGTCTCTGATATAAATAGAAAAAAAGAAATATCTAAAAGAAGAAAAACGAAAAATCGGGTGACGCGCTCTGGAAGGGTAGGGGGTGTTTGAAAAATTTTGAAAAAAAATACAGAAGAAGGCTCGTCTTACCCTGAACCCCCCTAAAAGTTTCAACTCTCCGATATAAATAGAAAATAATACGTCCTCGAAAGAAATAAAAAGGAAAGAGAAAAATGTCCGGGGTGGGCCAAATAACGCGCTCTGGAGGGGCGGGGGGTGAACAGAAGGTTCTGAAATAAAAAAAGGGATCACGGCTCGTCTCACCCCCCGCCTATCCTGAAAGTTTAATTTCTTTGATTTCCATAGAAAAAAATACGTCCCCGAAAGTACGCCGAAAAGTAAAAAAGGGGGCGTGGCCCGATTGGGGCAAAAATTCAAAAATCGGGCACCAAGGATCCCTTTGAAATCGATTTTAGTTTCTAAAAAACACGGCCGCCACCCTCCCGCTCGGTCGCCTACCGACTTCTGATCCGGCGCGTTTTGATGTTTTTTTTAGATTTTCAAAAATTTGCCCAGGGGGCTCTGGCGGTTCTAGAAGGGCGGGAGTGGTCGGGCTCGACTCGATCGACCATTTTACACAAACTGAGAAACTGAAAAAAATCGAGCGTAGTTTAAACCCCGCCCCCTGGGCTGGGATCCATCCCCGGGGGTGGGAGTTGATTACCAAAATCTAATATTTTTTTACCTTTTGGCGCCCTCTATACGGTGTCAAAATTTCAACTCTCTACGACTTTTAGTTTTTTCACAATTCAAGTTTTTAAAACTCATATAACAACTTTACAATCATTAAACTAGTGCGGTCACAGAAGTTTTGAAAGTAAATTTTTTGGGTTACCGAATTTTCGAATATTTCTGAAAATACGACTCATTGCGACTTGGAAAGTGTGATAGGTAAATACATTTGTAACATATCGCGTTGTTCTTCATTTAAAAGTTTCATTTTGATAGTTACCAGTTACGTAAATGTTAAGATACAAGTTTAAATGAAACTGTCAATATTTTGTTTTAAACAAATAAATAATACTTTGAAAGTTATTATTATTATTCATAAAACTATCAAACTAAGTATTTTTAGAAAAGACTTTAAATTTCTATTAAAATATACTGGAGTCGATAATTATCTACAACTTTTATATAAATCATATTTTTATATCTTAAATATTTAAGGCCAAAAAGTTACTTTAACGCCTCAGTGAGACACCCGGTATAGTATTATTCATTAAATTTTTAACCTCATCATAACTAATTTATTATTAAGTCTAATAACAGCTATAAGTGATGGGCAACAATAATTAAAGCTACGAATATGATAATTTATAGCCGCCCTTTGTATAATCCTTACAATTTAAGTAATTCATAAATCTCTTCGGTTCTCCTGTTTCGTTTTTCTTTTTCTTCCAAATAAAATAATTTGATCGGCTCTTCTGTACCTGTAATTAAGCGTTGCTGTTCCGAGGAAGCGATAGTTTCTCGGTACTGGTTTGATCGTCGGAAGGGACCGATTTTGGGCGCCCAACATCCACAAATAAAAAGCAAAAATAATCGGGGGGAAGGATTCTGGCGATGAGGATGCGAAAGTAAAAGCCCATCGAATATAAATAGTTCTTGTAATTCCGTCGTCTGTCGGCGATTGGAGAGGAAGAGTTCTTCGAAACTGTCCACCTGTGAAGTAAATTCGAAAACTGCAGCCTCGATTAGGGAACGTTCTGCGAAGCAACGTGATTTGGATGAAGATAAATTCGGCTGGATGTATATTCTGTTAAATGCGGTCCATCGGGTGAGATTTTACAATCGGCCGTGTTTTTCTAGTGTATAATACACGACCGGTTGTAAATCGTAATGTGACAGCAAATGTCACTTTTTAGAACAAAATGAAATATCCGCCATCATGATTTCATGGCAAACCTTTTTTTTAATTCAAAATAATAAGTTGTTTGCAAATATCTCGGTAAATACTCTGCAGGAACTATTGTGTAAGGTACCAAATCATTCAGCTTAAAAAGCTTTAAAAATAATGACCGATACTGTCAAATAATCAGGGGAGCTAATATTAACACATTTTAAATTTTACATATGAATCCCTATGGTTCGCTTTGCAATTCAACGCAATTAAAAATAATCATACAAAATTAATTAATGAGACCAAGAAAACGTTTTATTAACAAAAATGATGAAATCCACTAATAAAATAAAATCAACATTTATTATTAGATAAAGAGTAAGTCACATAATCCAAAAATATTGGACTTAATTTTGCAGTCACGAACTGCTATTGTTCGCTTTATTTAATTCATCAAAAATATTTCTGCGAATTTGGCTTCCGCTTTACGTTTTCGAGTAGGCGTTGTTGCGTAAACACACGTTGAATCACAACGCATTTCCATCCGGATTAATCACTCGGATGTAATCATAAAATCCTGGGAAGTGATGAATGAGATGATGTTTTTTTTTTTATTTTGCTCAAAAAATATTAATCATTTTTGGCAAATTGAAATTTCGTCGTGCGTGAAGTCGGTACGTTTTCGTACGGATTTTGTCCATGTCATCTGGTTTTGAACTTTCCCGAAGATCCGAGTGCGCCCATTCACGCCGTGTGAGTCATCGGCGTTTCGTTTCATTCATGCTCTCGCAGGACAGAACGGGATTTTGGCTCCCGCGCGATTACTATCTTCAAGAATTACAAGAATGCGGTCGCCATCACCATCACCTTCGGCCCTCTTGCGCTCGACTATGCATTACTGATTCATGCTTAATTGTTGGTCTTCGATCTTCGATTACGCACATTCTTGGTATTATCCAGTTCGAGTCATCAAGTTTGTAGATGCTGCAATTGTAATGGAGTATTAAATCTTTGGAGAGTGTGCAAAATAAATTTCTAAGAACCATAGAATATAAAATAGGTTCTACCCATACGCTTATTCTGATATCAAGAATATGTTGTATTCTCAATAGCCTAGAAGACCGTAGATCTTTCTCCGACCTACGTATCTTACATCAATTAATAAATGGTTACATTGATTGCCCTGACCTATTAAGTCAACTTGATTTTGTATTTGTTATCTAATAATTAAGAGCAACTCCTTTATTTCGAATTCAAACATTTTCATCTGATATTAGTGGTAACAATTCAATTAGCCGTGTTATGAGATGTGCGAGTTTGTTTAATAAGAACGTTTGGTTCGATTTATGTAATAGTTCGTATAATATCTTTAAAACTAACCTCTATCGTCACGTGTCATATTAATTTATTAAATTGTATTAAATTTGTTAATGTCTTTAATGTTAGGTTAAGTTTATTATAAGTAAATATATATATATATACAATGTAAAAGGTGGTTTCCCGTATAATTAAATAAATAAATAAATTTCCTACAAAATTCTTATTATTATTCTCTATATTAGTATTAGTCTGTACTCAGAGCCGCGCCAAGGTTTTTTGCCATCGGGGTGTTGGCATATTGAACTATAATATTATAAATGCATTTTTATAAAAATTATATTGAATAAAAAAGAGGTTTATAGGTTATTTTACACTGGATATAAAGGGCGGTGGGTGGGCCCTATCCAACAATCAAACTAGTAAAACATGACCCAGAGTTTCTAAAAATGAATGAATGAATTGTGAAAGAAACACAAAACAGAAAGTCAATGACGATTAATTCATGGTTCATCTGTAAAATTCTCGTGTAAATTCTACTGTTTGGAGGGTAGGATAGGTCCGTTTGAGAGTTCAAAAGTCATCTTTCGGCGTTTCGAAAAATACCCAATATGTTTACACTTTAGGTTCGAACAGGGACCACCTGGTGTATAGGGGCTTGGACCCTCCAAACTTCGGATCCTGGCGTTTCGGGCGGTTTCCGAGAAACTATTTATTTATGGGAATAATAATGGTTATTAATTTTTTCCGCTACCGGAAATATAAATATAATAATAAAAATTTATAAAACTCGGTTTGTGATATAAACAAACGAACTTCAAAACAGATATTTGCTGGGTGGATTATACGTTTCTATATGAAACGATTTTCGTTAACAAAAACACGTTTAAACGGATATTTCCGTTTACATGAGGAAAACACTTTTAAACGTAAATATCCGTTTAAACATTTACACGTGTAAACGCGAATATCCGTTTAAACGTAAATATCCGTTTATACGTTTACACGTGTAAACGCGAATATTCGTTTAAACGCGAATATCCGTTTAAACGTTTAAAAACCGCTTGCTAACTAAGAGTACGTGTATCCGTGTATTAGCGAGCCTTAGTTAAAATGTATTTGGCCGATGGTGGACGGGTTGTATGCTACAATCAAGTTTTTACAATCGAGTTTTTACAGATGAATTAATTTATAAAAGGTCAAGATTTTGATGATTTAATTATGATTTCTACCTACTAAACACTCGTGTCGGTTCTGTTCTTGGAAGGGTGGGATAGAACCCACCCACCACCCTTAGTACATACAAACACCTGTTAATTCCAGCTACAAAAGAAAATATTTGGTTTTAGGGTTTAAATTTAGATCCAAATTCAAAATAAATTTTCTCTATTTTAGAGTCCAAATTCCTCATTTTTAGAGCCACAATTTTAGATTAGAATTCAAATTTCGAATTCTAGATGAAATTTTGTCTATTTTAGAGTCAAAATTTCAGATTAAGGTCCAAATTTCGAATTTTAGATAAAATTTTGTCTATTTTAGAGCCAAAGTTTCAGATTAGAGTGCAAATTTGGAATTCTAAATGAAGTTTTGTCTAATTAAGAGCCATAACTTCAGATTAGTGTTCAAATTTTTCGAATTCTAGATGAAATTTTGTCTACTTTATAGCCAAAATTTCAATACGAGTCCAAATTTTGTTTATTTTGGAGCAAAAATTTCAAATTAGTGTTCAAATTTGGTATTCTAGATAAAATGTTGTCTATTTTAGAGCCAAAATTTCAGATTAGAATCCAAATTTCTAATTCTAAATAAAATTTTGTCTGAAGATGATGGTTGCGACCGTTACTATGTGGTGTCCATTGTCAGGTAACTTTGAATTAAACAACTTTCGACGTTTTTTACCACTATTTATAAATTTCAAAATTTCCAGATTAGAGTCCAAACTTCGAATTTTAGATGAATTGTTGTCTATTTTAGAGCTAAAGTTTCAGATTAGAATCCATGATCCTCATTATTTTTAGAGCCAAAATTTCAGATAAGAGTTCAAATTTTGAATTCTATATAAAGTATTTATATAATAATAATATATTTACGGGATTCATCCTGTACATTCAAGTATTAATTAGAATAGAAAATATAAAATAAAATATAAATATTAAATATAAAAATACAAAAATTGAAATTACAATTTAAAATTTAAAATTGAGACAACTTTGTGTGACAAACAAACAATGTTGTCCATTTTAGAGTCAAAATTCCAGATTAGAGTTCAAATTTATAATTCTAGATAAAGTGTTGTCTATTTTAGAGCAAAAATCTCAGATTAGAGTCCAAATTTCGAACTTTAGATGAATTTTTGCCTATTTTAGAGCCAAAATTTCAGATTGGAATCCATGTTCCTCATTATTTTTAGAGTCAAAATTTCAGATTGGCGTTCAAATTTTGAATTCTAGATAAAATTTTGTCTTTTTTAGAGCTAAAAAAATTCCAGATTAGAATTCAAATTTCGAATTCTAAATGAAATTGTGTCTATTCTAGAGGCAAAATTTCAGATTAGAATTCAAATTTCGAATTCTAAATGAAGTTTTGTCTAATTTAGAGCCAAAATTTCAGATATGGGTCCAGATTTCAAATTCTAGATGAAATTTTGTCTATTTTAGAGCCAAAATTTCAGATTAGAATCCAAAATCCTTATTATTTTTAGAGCCAACATTTCAGATTAGAGTTAAAATTTTGAAATTTAGATGAATTTTTGTTTATTTTAGAACTAAAATTTCGGATTAGAGTTCAAATTTCGAATTCTAAATGAAATTTTGTCTATTTTAAAGCCATAATTTCAGATTGTAATCCATGTTCCTCATTATTTTTAGAGCCAAAACTCCTGATTAGAGTACAAATATCGAATTTTAGATGAATAAAGCTAAAGATCCAGATTAGAATCCATGTTCCTCATTATTTTTAGAGCCAAAATTTCAGATCAGAGTTCAAATTTTGAATTCTAGATAAAATTTTGTCTATTTTAGAGCCAAAATTTTAAATTAGTGTTTAAATTTCAAATTCTAGATTAATTTTTGTCTATGTTAGAGCCAAAATTTCAGATTAGTGTTGATATTTCGAATTCTAGATTAAATTTTGTCTATTTTAGAGCAAAAATTTCAGAATAAAGTCCAAATTTCTCATTTTTAGAACCAAAATGTCGTTAACAGTTTCCAGGCAAATCATAAAAGAAGTTGAATGTTTCGATTTTTACCTTCAAAACTTAATAAAACCATCCTTTTGGAGATGTAGATGGATTGTATTAGTTCAATAGGATTCACCATTATTTTGTATATTTATAATTTCATTTATACTAATGTTAACATGTTTATTTTAGATTATAGTTCTTATTTTCTTGTAAAAAGGTGATTTCCGTTTAATAAAGAAAATAAAGAAATTAAATGGCTGTGGTAATCGAAGTGTAATAAATTCGTTGTGGGGCTAACACACATTGAGATCTACAAAACTTAATTTTATTGACTGAAACTAAACTTGTAATTTTGAGGTTATTTCCAGAAAATGTTGATAATAGGAACCATTTTTTTTTTCTAAATAACGATTCGTTTAACTTTAACCTTTTCACGCCCAGGTCGCCACAAGCAAAAGACAAATATTTTACAAATTAAAAAAAATTACCGCTTTAGCGCCATCTATGGAATATTTTTCATATTTTTTGCATAAATGAGTTTATGACAGTGGAATAATATTTCGTAGAAAATCGTAACAACAACTATTTACAAAAAGTATTTTTTCAATAAACCTGGGATTATGCTATAACCCAATCAAAGCAGCATGGGCGCGAAGTGGTTAAAGAAAAAATGAAATCCTATTTACGCCAGTTTATTGTATAGTAAGCAAAATTTAAAAAATATCAAATTTGATGGAAAGAACAATTTGAAAAAAAAAACGTTCTTTTAACTAACGCCGCCGCGGGAAAAACCTCATTTAATACGTATCTGTAACGCCCTTGGATAATAAAAACGAAGATTAGACCGTCTGGGGAAAACTTTTGAGGTTCTATCAAAGATAAAAAAAAATCACAGTGGATTACGTCGATTTTCTCTAAAACTATCAATGATTAAAAAAATGTTGCAGATAAAAGTTGAACGTTTTGGAGGGGAACGTACAGAAGTGACCTTGGTTTGACCTTGTGGCATCTACTTAAGATCAGGTGAAAATCAAAGTTCGCTGTTCTATCAAAGATAAAAAAAATCACAGTGGATTACACCGATTTTCTCTGAAACTATCAATGATTAAAAAAAATGTTTCAGATAAAAGTTAAACGTTTTGGAGGGGAACGTACAGAAGTGACCTTGGTTTGACCTTGTGACATCTACTTAAGATCAGGTGGAAATCAAAGTTCGTTCTGTATCGGAAAAACTAATACAGGAATTAACATGAAACTTTGATTATCCCAAGAACAGCTTCTGATAAAATTTCGTACACCGGAAGTGGGCGCATACATACAATTATTTCACTAAAAATGCACCTCAAAGTCGAACATCGTGACGTTTTTATTTATAATTTCCAGTAAAACACGATAATAAATAAATTAGAAACAACGTTACTTGTTGCAGAAACACGATAAGCTTCTTAAAAAATGTGTTGCACATTATAATGAAAGTTGAATTACGATTATTTCGATTATTGTGTAATCGAAATCTTGTCGGCGAATGCTTTTTTCTTTGAGATAAGATTTAATACGTCAATTGTTACCGATATCGATATAATTTTTTATTATCATTTTTCCACGAGGTTTACCTTTTAAGGTCAAAGTTGACGCAATTAAACGATTTCCTGGCGTTTTTTACATCAAAGCGCTTTTGTCGTACAGGATAAGGATACACTTCGACCATATAATTATTTCTTATCAAAACCATTAACACCGCATCAACCCATGGCTATAACTCTATCGCATTTGACACATCCTCTTTCTGCTCGCATTTCATATTACAAAATTTAAAGCCATTTTAGCACACAATTATTGAATGGTATCAAATAGGGGCATGACAAAAGATATACTCACCTCTTAAAAATCCTATCGCGGAAAAATAATTATTTTCACGGGCTGAAATACCTTCGTCCGATAGCCAAGGAAGACGAAGAAGAAGAAGAGAAGAAGAAGAAAGAGTCGTAAATTAGAATAACATGTATTCTTCATTCAATAATTTATATATAACTATTTTCCACAGATGGTGCCACTTCACGCCAACTAAAATATTTTGCGAAAGGTCTAGCTCATACGTGATTGCGCCCTTATTTTTCAGGTAAAACTAATTTGGTTTCATGTATTTCATTACTAAAGAATCAATCTGTGTCTCTATAGTCAAACAATTTAGATTTTCAGTGTTTATTTAAATTTTATTTAATGTTGAAAATATCCATTTTTAAACACTCAATTGCGCACTATCAGAAATACTTATAAAAAATATAATTCTTTAGAAACCAACATTCATCCTTTACGTAACCCTGGGTAAAATATTATTGCATAATTTTTATCGATCACGTCACAATCAGTTATGAGCGTAGTGCCAAAAATGCTTAATTTTTCGAACGTTATCGAGCTTTAAGATTATAACACTAGATAAATAGTACTAAATAAAAATTTAAGGCTGAAAGACCTCTGGTCGATAGCCAGTTAGTAATTGTTAAAAATGTGTAAATTACTATTATTAAAGATATTTGTATATATAAAAATTTAAATTATTATTTAGAAAATGTATAATTCTTTTAAGGAAAAATACATTCTTGTTACCTTTTTATCAAATAAACATAAGGTCCTAGAATAACATTTTTTTAAATCGAAACCCTTTATTACTAATTAAAAAATTATTATTATTGATAAAAATTTGTCTTTCACTTTAAAAGACTATTTGTTCGAATCGTATTTTTAAACTTGACAAATGCAATTGTGCCTCTTTTTATGACGAAAGAATGAATTGCAACGATCAATGCGTTTGATTAGAGAACAGTGGCGTCGGTGGATGTGGTTTTATATTTGATAAACGTAAAACCACTAAAAGCCACTATTAATACAGCAATTGGAGGTGTCAATCGAACAGTTACACATCTGCACTCGATCAAACCAGTTTGTTGCAAAAATGCAGCTCAAATTATTCGGGTTTGTGTTGATCATGTCGGTGGTAAGTAAATCAACTTTTAATTTTTTGTAAAAAAAATTTGAACGCTAATTGTTTTAACGTAAATTCAGAAGTGGATTTTTTGTATGGATCTTGAGTTTTTTAACTTAATTCCTCGGCAGATTAATTTTTTACAATTTTTCAAATTGCTGAATGCATTTTTCTTTTTTTAATTCAAATTTGAATAGTTGTCGCTTTGTTCACACCTAGAATATAACAATTGTTTTTATGCAAAATCAGAAGTAGATTATTTTTGTATGAATCTTGAGTTTTTTAACCAAATTCCTCGACAGATTAAGTTTTTACAATTTTTCAAATCGTTGAATGCATTTTTCTTTTTTTAATTCAAGTTTGAATAGTTGTAGTTTTGTTCACACCTAGAATATGGCAATTGTTTTTATGTAAAATCAGTAGTGGATTATTTTTCTACGGATCTTGAGTTTTTTAACCAAATTCCTCGACAGATTAATTTTTTACAATTTTTCAAATCGTTGAATGCATTTTTCTTTTTTTAATTCAAGTTTGAATAGTTGTCGCTTTGTTCACACCTGGAATATGGCAATTGTTTTAATGTAAAATCAGAAGCGGATTATTTTTGTATGGATCTTGAGTTTTTTTAACCAAATTCCTCGGCAGATTAATTTTTCACAATTTTTCAAATCGTTGAATGCATTTTTCTTTTCTTAATTCAAGTTTGAATAATTGTCGCTTTGTTCACACCTAGAGTATGGCAATTGTTTTAATGTAAAATCAGAAGTGGATTATTTTTGTATGAATCTTGAGTTTTTTAACCTCGGCAGATTAATTTTTTACAATTTTTCAAATCGTTGAATGCATTTTTATTTTTTAATTCAAGTTTGAATTGTTGTCGCTTTGTTCACACCTAGAATATGGCAATTGTTTTTATATAAAATCAGAAGTGGATTATTTTTGTATGAATCTTGAGTTTTTTAAACAAATTCCTTGACAGATTAATTATTTACAATTTTTCAAATCGTTGAATGCATTTTTCTTTTTTTAATTTAAGTTTGAATTGTTGTCGCTTTGTTCACACCTAGAATATGACAATTGTTTTTATGTAAAATCAGAAGTGGATTATTTTTGTATGTATCTTGAGTTTTTTAACCAAAATCCTCGGCAGATTAATTTTTTACAATTTTTCAAATCGTTGAATGCATTTTTTCCTTTTTTTAGTTCAAGTTCGAATAGTTGTCGCTTTGTTCACACTTAGAATATGGCAATTGTTTTCATGTAAAATCATAAGTGGATTATTTTTGTATGGATCTTGAATTTTTTAACCAAATTCCTTGACAGATTAATTTTTTACAATTTTTCAAATCGTTGAATGCATTTTTCTTTTTACTTTCTCCGTTACGAAGTACGAGAAAGTATTGTGATCATGATTTTTTTTTCAAAAAAATTTTGAGAGTGAAAGAGCTAGAGTCGAAGGGGGAGGTGGTTGAGAGGGTGATTAGGAGTTATTTGGGTTTAAAATAACTCCGTAAGTAAATGTTAATTTCCCAACAACAACAAATCCTATTTTAATGTTTATTATCAAACCATTAATACCTCTGTAAATTACAGTTTGAATCATTAAAATCAATTTAACCATTAAAAAATTGCTGCGGCAATATTTATTATTGCAGGATTTTTATAGCACTTTTATTTCAAAAGATTAAAGGATTATATGTTTATCGGTGATTTAATGCTCAAATTATCAAAATCATCGCTTAGAATTGCTATTTAGAAGCTTTTAAACATTTTACATTCGGATTTCCGCCCGTCGTCGCCATCTATTAGACGGTGGCTGAACTGCTAAGTGATGTTTTTGAACAGCGCCAAAATGCTCGAACTTTATACCTATTGTCAAAGTGTTAATATTTAGCAATGGGCTATGCATGAAACGGTAGACGATTTAATTCTGAATCGAATAGTGTATAAAATAGCTGAGGAAATTTAGCGGTTTTCCTGTAATTTGCGAATGTAAATTAAGCACGACACACTTACCGACATTTACAGTTCACTGTAACTTAAAAATTCAATAAAGAAGAATTTGCTATATTCTTCAATCAAATACGGGTTACAATACTTATTCCTGATTAATCATTCAACTATGTATAATGTTAATGCATGACAATAAGAGAAATATACGTGAAATCATAATCTAAGTACAGGGCTCTATCTGTTATCGCGGGGATAAACTACTTAATAATTTGTGGATGTAATAATTGTTGTAATAATAAAAGAATATTTAAAAACTTAAAAAGAATGTTGTCTCATGATTACATAAATTCACTTGTGGATATTTACGTACTTAAATTGCAGGAACAATATTTGATAATATACACGCCTGATCCCAAGCAACCCGATATACGCATAACTCGAATTAATTTATTATTAAAAAATTCTAATTTTATACGTAACAGGGACAAAACCATAAGTGTAATCCTGAGTAAAGCTTCAAAATTAGTGAGATTATTTAAGTATTTAAATTGCGGACACAATGGTATTATATAAACACCTACTTGTAGGCAATCCAATATACTATAACTAATATTATTTTTTATTAAAAACTTCTAATTTTAAATATAATAGGGTCACAAGCATGAGTGTAATCCTTAGCAACGGTCTTTAAAAATATTACACTTATGGGTTTGTCCCTGTTACGATTAAAATTGGAAGTTTTTTATAGTAGTTATGCGTTTATCGGGTTGCCTGTGATTAGGCGGATATATTATAATGTATTGTTTCGGCAATTTAAATACAAAAATATCTACAAGTAAATTTATTTTATTATAAGATAACAGTCTTCTTAAGTTTTTAAATATTCTTTCATTATTAAAACAATTATTAAATCCACAAATAAAAACGTAGTTTATCCCCACAATAACAGAGGGCACCCTCTATGAAGATTTGGATTCCTCATATATTTCTCTTATTGTAATGCATAAATAAAATAAAAAGTTAATTGAATAATCAGTAATAAGTATTGGGACCCGTATTTCATTGAAGAATATAGCAAATTGTTGTGCATTTAGGTTTTAAGTTACAGTGAACTGTAAATGTCGGTAAGTGTGTCGTGCTTAATTTTCATTCGCAAATTACTCGAAAACCGCTAAATTGCCTCAGCTATTTTATACACCATTCGATTTGGAATTATATAGTCTATCGTTTCGTGTACAGCGCATTGCTGAATATTAACACTTTGATTATAGGGATAAAGTTCGAGCATTTTGGCGCTGTTCAAAAACATCACTTAGTAGTTCGGCCATCGTCGAATAGATGGCGACGAGGCGTGGAAATGCGAATGTAAAATGTTTAAAAGGTTTTAAATAGTAATTCTGAGGGAAGATTTTGATAATTTGAACGTTAAATCATCTCAAAACTTGTAACCCTTTGCTATTTTCAAATAAACGTGCCGTAAAAATTCCGGAATAATAAGTCATGTCGTCGAAATTCTACATTCATTTTAATGATTTCAACGGTAATTTATGGAGGGATTAAAGGTTTAATAATAAACAATGAAGTAAGGTTTGTTGAATTTAAGAAGAAATTTCCAATTTGGTTGAAAAGTCGCTGAGTTATGTGCGAAAAACCCCAAAATGCACACCCATAACTTGGTGCCAAATCGTCGTAGGAACTTCGTTCTTTGAGTCCTGCATAGAGAATTGATCAAATTTTGATGCCTTTATGGTGGATCGTGTCGACAAATTTTTTCCAACTTCGTACACACGTCAAAGTGGGGCATAGTTTACTGAAATAGCTTTTTTTCACAGGGTTGCTAGAAGGGGGCGGAAGGGTTTACGCTTAAGTTCGCATGCATGACTTTAAAGAAGACATTTCAAAGTTTTCCGCCCTCAAAGATTCATCACAATCGATTGAAAATACGCCGAGTTATGACGGTATGAAAATGGTCGAAATTTCACGAATTTCGTGTTTTTTTTTCACCTGTGTATTCAAATGAAATATCCATGTTCAGTTGTATCTGTCAGTACATTAATACATCATTAGTGCCACGCGAAATGTTGGCAATAAAGTAATGTATTCAGTGAAAAATGTTAAATTTTACTGACGCTTGAAGAAAAACCAACATTTTAATGATTAAGGTATGTAAGTAATGCGTTGCGATCATTTGTAAAGCTATACATGTATCACTAATTAGTAAACTAGTTGAAATGCTCGCACTATAAATACATTAATTGACAATCTATTTATAATGCCATTACGGATCAGAGATGGTAATTTCTCCGGAAAACCATCAATAATAAGATATTTATTCCAATGGAGCACAAAAAGAACGCACACACTGTGATTGAGATTTTTCTGTAAAAGATTAAAGGATTATATGTTTGTCGATCATTTAATGCTTAAATTATCAAAATCATCGCTTAGAATTGCTATTTAGAAGCTTTTAAACATTTTACATTCGGATTTCCTCCCGTCGTCGCCATCTATTAGACGGTGGCTGAACTGCTAAGTGATGTTTTTGAACAGCGCCAAAATGCTCGAACTTTATACTTATTGTCAAAGTGTTAATATTTAGCAATGGGCTGTGCATGAAACGGTAGACGATTTAATTCTGAATCGAATGGTGTATAAAATAGCTGAGGAAATTTTGCGGTTTTCCTGTAATTTGCGAATGAAAATTAAGCACGACACACTTACCGACATTTACAGTTCACTGTAACATAAAAATTCAATAAAGAAAAATTTGCTATATTCTACAACCAAATACGGGTTATAATACTTATTCCTAATTAATCATTCAACTATTTATATTGTTAATGCATTACAATACGAGAAATATACGAAAAATCATAATTTAAGTAGAGGGCTCCATCTGTTATCGCGGGGGTAAACAACTTAATAATTTGTAGATGTAATAATTGTTG
The DNA here is from genome assembly GCA_910593695.2 of Ocypus olens. Lineage (NCBI taxonomy): Eukaryota > Metazoa > Arthropoda > Insecta > Coleoptera > Staphylinidae > Ocypus > Ocypus olens. Next base: position 38,591,696 of record OU343063.1, on the reverse strand, counting down.
TAATAATAAAAGAATATTTAAAAACTTAAAAAGAATGTTGTCTCATGATTAAATAAATTCACTTGTGGATATTTACGTACTTAAATTGCAGAAACAATATTTTATGATATACACGCCTAATCTCAAGCAACCCGATATACACATATCTCTAATTATTTTTTATTAAAAACTCTAATTTTATTTCCATAACAGGGACAAAACCATAAGTGTAATCATGTATAAAGCTTCAGAAATAATGCGAATATTTAAGTATTTTAATTGCGGAAACAATGGTATTATATAAACGTCTACTTACTGGCAACCCAATATAGAATAACTAATATTAATTTATTATTAAAAACTTCCAATATTGAACATAATGCGGGCACAAGTATGAGTGTAGTCCTCGGTAATGCTTTAAAAATATTACACTTATGGTTTGGTCCGTTACGTTTAAACGAGGAAGTTTTAAATAATAAATCATTATTAGTACACGTATATTGGGTTGCTTGTAAGTAGGCGTTTATATAATATAATTATTTCTGCAAATTAAATACTTTAATATTCACATTATTTTTTAAGCTTTACGGAGGATTACACTTATGGTTTTGTCCCTGTCACGTTTAAAATTGGAAGTTTTTAGTAATAAATTAATATTATGTATGCGTGTATTGCATTGTCTGTAAGTAGGCGTTTATGTAATATAATTATTTCTGCAATTTAAATACTTAAATATTCGCACTATTTTTAAAGCTTTACTGAGGATTACACTTATGGTTTTGTCACCGTCACCTTTAAAATTGGAAGTTTTTTATAGTAGTTATGCGTTTATCGGGTTGCCTGTGATTAGGCGGATATATTATAATGTATTGTTTCTGCAATTTAAATACGAAAATATCTACAAGTAAATTTATTTTATTATAAGATAACATTCTTCTTAAGTTTTTAAATATTCTTTCATTATTAAAACAATTATTAAATCCACAAATGAAAACGTAGTTTATCCCCACGATAACAGAGGGTACCCTCTATGAAGATTAGGATTCCTCATATATTTCTCTTATTGTAATGCATTAATAAAATAGAAAATTAATTGAATAATCAGTAATAAGTATTAGGACCCGTATTTCATTGAAGAATATAGTAAATTGTTGTACATTTAGGTTTTAAGTTACAGTGAACTGTAAATGTCGGTAAGTGAGTCGTGCTTAATTTTCATTCGCAAATTACTCGAAAACCGCTAAATTGCCTTAGCTATTTTATACACCATTCGATTCGGAATTAAATAGTCTATCGTTTCGTGTATAGCTCATTGCTGAATATTAACACTTTGATTATAAGGATAAAGTTCGAGCATTTTGGCGCTGTTCAAAAACATCACTTAGTAGTTCGGCCACCGTCGAATAGATGGCGATGAGGCGTGGAAATGCGAATGTAAAATGTTTAGAAGCTTTCAAATAATAATTCTGATTCATGATTTTGATAATTTGAACGTTAAATCATCTCAAAACTTGTAACCCTTTACTATTTTAAAATAAACGTGCCGTAAAAATCCCGGAATAATAAGTCATGTCGTCGAAATTCTACATTCATTTTAATGATTTCAACGGTAATTTATGGAGGGATTAAAGGTTTAATAATAAACAATGAAGTAAGGTTTGTTGAATTTAAGAATTATCCAATTTAGTTGAAAAGTCGCTGAGTATTGTGCGAAAAACTCCAAAATGCGCACCCATAACTTGGTGCCAAATCGTCGTAGGAACTTCGTTCTTTGAGTCCTGCATAGGGAATTGATCAAATTTTGATGCCTTTATGGAGGATCGAGTCGACAAATGTTCGTACACATCGTCAAAGTTGGGCATAGTTTACTGAAAAAGCTCTTTTCACAGGGTTGCTAGAGGGGGGCGGAAGGGGTTACGCTTAAGTTCGCATGCATGACTTTAAAGAAGACACTTCAAAGTTTTCCGCCCTCAAAGATTCATCACAATCGATTGAAAATACACCGAGTTATGACGTCTTTTCAACTTATTAATTTTTCATATTTCTTCAGATAATTCTAGCCATCATCATACCGCCGACTAATGGAAGACAAAAACGTAAGGTGATCGGAGCTCGAAAACTGTCCTACGTCCCCCTCTTTCCCTCGGAGTGTGAAAACAATATCTGCAACCGCACCTTCAATTACCCGGAGAAAAGGATGGCGAAATTCTTGAAGAGACACCGCATCTTGTTACTGAACAGTATTCACATTAAAACCAATGATAACATCGCGTCGAGGCAGTTTGACGAGGACGATGGGAAAAACATGTGCGACTCGTCGCTGGTGCACAGCGTTCCGCAAGCCATGAAAGATGAAGACGGGCGATGGCTGTTCATCGTCAATAACATCGCCAACTTTTCGCAGACGATTGAATACGACAAATGCAAGTGAGTCACCTTGATAATAAGTCTATATCATTAGAAATCATTCTAAAAAGCTTTGAATTTAAATATTAAGCCTTACAGGTAACCGAGTTACCGGCGCTGTATGTGGTAAATTTTCATTTGCTAATTACAGCAAAATCGATTCATTTGCTTAGCTATTAAATACACTAGATAGACAAAAAGTGAAATAAACACAGGGTGAATATTAATTAAACCAGTTTTATTAGGAAATCATTCAAAAAAGCTTTAAATTTAAATATGAAGCCTTACAGGTAACTGAACTACCGGCGCTGTATGTGGAGAATTTTAATTTGCAAATTACACCGAAATCGTTTTATTTCCTATTAAATACTCTAGAAAGACAAGAAGTGAAATAAACAGACGGTACTCGTTAATTAAACCAATTTTTATTTAGAAATGACTCTAAAATGCTTTAAATTTCAATATTAAATTTTACAGGGAACTGAATTACCAACGTGTATGTGGTTAATTTTCATTAGTAAATCTCAGCACAATCGCTTAATTTCCTCAGCTATTTTATACATCATTCGATTCAGAATTAAATAGTCTTCCATTGGATATGTAACTCGTTGCTATATTTTTACATTTTGGCTATAAGTATAAAGTTCGAGAGTTTTGGCGCTAGTAGTAAATATGCACTTAGTAGTTCAGCGATCGTCCGGTAGGTGGCGCTGACGAGGTGGTAATTACAAACGCGATTTGATTGAATTTTTGAAAGCACACAACTCGTCGTACGGAGCTCTGATTTTAGTAATTGACACACTGATAATCTTGTAATATGTTTTATTAAACGTGCTTTAAAAAAATCTTGGAATGTTTAATATTGTTGCTGTAAATATGGTGCTGTTGCGTAGTTAAATTCTGAAAAATTGCTTATCTTTTTTTTTATCTTTTTGATTTGGAAGATTCGAAGGTTAACCTGTAGAGGAATTAATGTAACAGTTTATTTAACGCAGAAAAGTTTTTAATGAAGTCAAACTGAAGATATTAATTTTCAAAATTAATCTTACGGAAAAATAGACTGATTTAAAAAAAAAAACATTTTTTCCTGTGAATATATTAAACATTTCGAACAATTTATTCATATGAGTATTAATTTTATTTCGATTTTTTTTATTGCAGCGTTCGATAAATTAAAATGTTAATTTTCAAAAATTCATAACTCACGAAAAAATTGGCACATTTTCAAAAAATTTATTTAATTTTAAAGGTAGATATCTTGTGAATATATTGAACACTTTGAACAATTTAATCATACAAGTATTTTTTTTTTCGATTTTTTTTATTGAAGTGTTCAATAAATTAAAACGTTAATTTTCAAAAATTCATAACTCACGGAACAATTGACACATTTTCAAAAACTTTACTTAGTTTTAAAGGTAGATATCTTGTGAATATATTCAACATTTTGAACAATTTAATCATACAAGTATTTATTTTTTTTTTCGATATTTTTTATTGAAGTGTTCTATAAATTAAAACTTTAATTTTCAAAAATTCATAACTCACGGAAAAATTGACACATTTTCAAAAACTTTACTTAATTTTAAAGGTAGATATCTTGTGAATATATTAAACACTTTGAACAATTTAATCATGCAAGTATTTATTTTTTTTCGATTTTTTTATTGCAGTGTTCGATAAACTAAAACGTTAATTTTCAAAAATTCATAACTCACGGAAAAATTGACACATTTTCAAAAACTTTACTTAATTTTAAAGGTAGATATCTTGTGAATATATTAAACACTTTGAGCAACTTAATCATACGAGTATTTATTTTTTTTCGATTTTTTTTATTGTAATTGACACAGTTTCAAAAACTGTACTTAATTTTAAAGGTAGATATCTTGTGAATATATTCAACACTTTGTGCAATTTAATCATACAAGTATTTTTTTTTCGATTTTTTTTTATTGTAGTGTTCGATAAATTAAAAAGTTAATTTTCAAAAATTCATAACTCACGGAAAAATTGACACATTTTCAAAAACTTTACTTAATTTTAAAGGTAGATATCTTGTGAATATATTAAACACTTTGAACAATTTAATCATGCAAGTATTTATTTTTTTTCGATTTTTTTATTGCAGTGTTCGATAAACTAAAACGTTAATTTTCAAAAATTCATAACTCACGGAAAAATTGACACATTTTCAAAAACTTTACTTAATTTTAAAGGTAGATATCTTGTGAATATATTCAACATTTTGAACGATTTAATCATACAAGTATTTATTTTATTTCGATTTTTTTTTATTGAACTGTTCAATAAATTAAAACGTTAATTTTCAAAAATTCATAACTCACGGAAAAATTGGCACATTTTCAAAAACTTTACTTAATTTTAAAGGTGAATACATTCAACATTTTGAACAATTGAATCATACTAGTATTTATTTTTTTTTCGATTTTTTCTATTGTAGTGTTCGATAAATTAAAACGTTAATTTTCAAAAATTCATAACTCACGGAAAAATTGACACATTTTCAAAAACTTTACTTAATTTTAAAGGCAGATATCTTGTGAATATATTCAACATTTTGAACAATTTAATCATACAAGTATTTATTTTGTTTCGATTTTTTTTTTATTGTAGTGTTCGATAAATTGAAAGGTTAATTTTCAAAAATTCATAACTCATGGAAGAATTGACTCATTTTCAAAAACTTTACTTAATTTTAAAGGTAGATATCTTTTGAATATATTCAACATTTTGAACAATTTAATCATACAGGTATTTATATTTTTTTCGATTTTTTTTTGTACTGTTCAATAAATTAAAACGATAATTTTCAAAAATTCATAACTCACGGAAAAAATGACACATTTTCAAAAACTGTACTTAATTTTAAAGGTAGATATCTTGTGAATATATTCAACATTTTGAACAATTTAATCATACTAGTATTTATTTTTTTTCGATTTTTTTTATTGTAGTGTTCGATAAATTGAAAGGTTAATTTTCAAAAATTCATAACTCACGGAAAAATTGACACATTTTCAAAAACTTTACTTAATTTTAAAGGTAGATATCTTGTGAATATATTAAACACTTTGAACAATTTAATCATGCAAGTATTTATTTTTTTTCGATTTTTTTTATTGCAGTGTTCGATAAATTAAAACGTTAATTTTCAAAAATTCATAACTCACGGAAAAATTGGCACATTTTCAAAAACTTTACTCAATTTTAAAGGTAGATATCTTGTGAATACATTCAACATTTTGAACAATTGAATCATACTAGTATTTATTTTTTTTCGATTTTTTTTATTGTAGTGTTCGATAAATTAAAACATTAATTTTCAAAAATTCATAACACGGAAAAGCCGGTTTAATTATGATTGTTGTACACTGACACCTCACAGGGTGGTGACTCGTGATACGGCCCAGGAGCAGAGGTGGTAATAAAGATCTCTGCAACGGACCCTACCTATCTGCTACCTCGGCCGTACCATGAGTCACCCTGCGAGCCGTCGCTGGATTGTTGTATCAAAATGTAATTTCCTTTCCATCTTTTACAGTGAACGGAAAGGCTGCATGTTCTCATCCAACTTCCCCGACGACTACACGACATCCTGCAAACAACACAAAATAACTTTGAAGCTACTCTCCATGGACCCCCATGGCGAGGTCAGGATGCGTCCGTTTAGGATCCCCGGCGGCTGCGCGTGCGTCTACAAACCTCAAAGGAAGAAGTGATTTCCTACAGAAAAAAAAACACCCACATCATCAAGAGAATCAACTCGTTTATTACGTGACGTTTTTTTTTGTGCTCGGCCTCTTCGGGCGTTTATAAACAGTTTTTTTTTTCTTTTGAAACGCTAGTAAATCTTTTAAAAAAGCCCATTGCAAAACAAAGCCTTCATAAAAAAATAAAATGTTGAAAAGTGCGTCTGTAATGAATAATAATGTTTAGCAGAAATATATATTAACGCAAGAATTGATTTTTAAAATCAAGACTCAGTGTTTTCTTGAATCTACAAAAAATTTCCGGGTTGATTGTTGAAGCCATTATTGTACGATACATATTAAATTATTACTAATGATGTTGAATTTGCTGGTGTATCACAAATTTTCTTACTTTATTGTGAACAGGATGAAACTAGTCACAATAAAGTGTACAAATTTGCTGGTATCATAAATTGTCCCACTCCATTGTGAACAGGATGAAACTATTCACAATAAAGTGTTAAAATTTGTGACACCAGCAAATTTAATTTTTTCGTAAAATTACCAAGGTTTGGTATTTATTTAACGGAAGCCATTTCATTCATTACACAAACTGTAATCACTTTAACCCTTTCGGCCCTGATGGTGGCAATTGCCATCGCAATATTTACATGTCTCTACTTACATATTTTTGCTGTTTATCACTAGATGTCACTTCAACAAAGCCTCACTAATTAATTCCTACACTAATTATTCGAATGAGTTAAAATTTGGTATTTATGGTCTTAAGAAGCTCCCCATCAATAATTAACAAAAAAATTTTTTTTCAAATTTAAAAATCCAGGGCTGAAAGGGGTAATCAATCTGTAATTACTGTATCTAGCTAAACTACGACTGTATCAAAAATTAATTGGTTTTACTTGCTCCACGATTTCAATGTCTTGATTAGCGTTTCTCAAACTTATCTGATCAAAACCCACTTGGACGAAGCTTATAATTCAACGGCCCACTAGATATTTTTTTAACTCGCATTTTAAGATAGAGTTGAATGCAGCGGCGGCTCGTGGATTTCCGTAGGGAGGACAAAGATGTCGCTCGTGCCGCACTACTTACTCCTATAGAGGAAGCAAATATTTCACTGCCGTTTCGGTCAAATTTTCTTCGAACATCCACGAGTTGCCACTGGTTGAACGAACATATTCATCATTGAAATTGTAAAATCGGCCTGTATATTTATTTTCAGCTCCGTCAATTTGAGAAACGCATTTTTGAGAAATGTTGGTCTAGATAATATTGCATTGGTTAAAGTTTTGCACGTTATTATATTACACCCCCGGAAAATTATTGTAGTAACTTTCAAAAAGAGAGTTTTGGGTATTTACCAAGGAGTGCTCGTGGTTCTTCGTAGGGGACATAGATGCCGCTCATGCTGCATTACTCACTCTTACAGACGAAGCAATTTTTTTGCTGCTGTTTTGGTCAATTTTCTTCCGTAGCCTCCTAGCCGAACATCCACGAGCCGCCGCTTGTATTTACATAATTTTTCATTGCATTTTGTTCCATTTTCAACTAGAATACTGTCAAAACTGCATCTACAAAGCGTCAGTTATTTCTAAATAGTTTTAAAACTATAAAACCAACTACATGACACAATGTTAAAAAGTTCTGGTACTTTTTTCTAGAAACGTTGATTTTGAAGCTACGACACTATACTTCTAGGGATGCAATATATATGTTCAGAAAACCACTGGTTATGTATCAGTTTGGCTACATTTTCAGTCAAAGCCCATAATAGGTTTTTTTTTTATTGACCAACCAGATCAGTGATATTTTTGTAATGTTGGATATTTGGTTGGTATTTTGACTTTTGCCTTCAAAATAAGTTTGAGGTTATGTTTTCAACATGGTTGCAATGTGCTAAATTAACACATTCACTGCCCACAACGAGCCCTGCGCATTTACCGATATGACGGTGTGGTGCCCTCTCCGCTCCTCGCGCGTTCATTTGATATTCAATGATCTTTTAAAAAAACACGGGTGGCACTTCACGCACGTCAAGCTTGTGACGTGGGCAGTGAATGTGTTAAGTATTGAATATTACTTTCGGCATTTTATTACAATTTTTCTGTCAAATAAATAATCAAAGGCAACATACAGGGTGTATTTGAAATAACGAACAGGCATTTAAGGGCACGTACACAAAATATTTGTGAACCCATTTCAGTCAAAATTTATTCAAAATTTTTTGAATTTTCCTAATTTTTTTAAACATTTTGAGAACCGATGCTTTTCTCATTTAATTAGGTCTGCATGGAATGTGTGTTTGTTTATTTAAAACGCGACATACGTTTTTTTTTTTTTTTGCAACGTTTTTTTTTTTTTTTTGTAAAAGGTAAACAGTCCTCAAGTTCATTGACGCTTAAAGAGCACTCAGATATTTCCTACGCGCTTGTTGTAATATCTAAAGCCGATGCCGTTTAAAAAATAGGTCACATTACCACTGCCCCCAAACATGTTGCGTATTTTCACTCATTAACTTTAATAATTAATTGCGGGCTTTTTGTTACAGTTATAAACAAAATAATTGCGGATATTGTTTAAAAATAATATATTTTTTTGTGGTTACGAGCCTGTTAGTTATTTCAACTACACCCTGTATATCAATGTCATTACATAACAAACAACAGGGACACCCAAATAAACAAAAAACCCAAGAAAAATAAATCCCTAATCTGGTTGGCCAATAAAAAAAAAACGTAAAAAAAGTATATGGACCATACTTCATCATTAAACATTTGCGAATTCAAAAATTCACTATTTACTACAGACGCACTTTTACGTTTCATACTTCACATTACCTCCCTCTCCACTTAAGCTTAAATACTATTTACAAACGCTTCCTACAAATGTTAAATGTACAAAAAGTAATAATGATATGTCTTTTTCAACAACATACAAAGCTGAATTAAAGTTGTTTAACAATTGTTACGACTCTCTTTTTTTGTACTACTCAGCTCCTAGAAATAATAAGTAACCATCGAAATGCGTAAGTTTTTTAAAATACCAACAGAAGTTTCACTGTTTAATACTAGAGGGCGAGTTTGATTAGAGTTGATAATCTTCAGACGGTTTTGTACGTGTAAAATTTAACAGAAACAACAAATTTCTTCCGATGTATTGAAACACTTTTCGATACAAAGAAAACACTTTTGTTTAACTTTACGTGGTATAAAAAAGTTAAATGGCTTTTTGAAAAATTAAAGATTGTTTTTTTTCTTTTTTTCTCGATATAAACAAAAATCAAGAGATTGCAGCGCCATCTATCACGAATTGAAAAAATGTTTCAGATAAAACTTACTCATCTTTTTATGGGGAATGCGAATCTGCAACAAAAAATGGGGGTTCCTATTTAAGATTTCAAAGTTGTCCCCACCGCCATCCCAGGAGGTGAGGGTAGTGGGCCGATTTTGGTATCATTGGATGACTTTCTTCCAGTCGAACAAATTGTATTAAGAACTTTTTTTGTTCCGATGTTCGGTAGACTTTGGTAACATTGGATGACCCTCTTCCAGGCAAATAAATTTTATTCAGAACGTTTTTTGAAGTGTGAGAAAATTTAATATCAACAATAAAGTCAAATCAGTGGATTTTGTCCTGGAAAGGCAGGATTTGCTATAAAAAAAAATTGGGTTTTCCAATCACGATTTTGAAGCAACTTCCATTTTCACTCCAATGGGGTAAGGGTGGGGGAGGGTGGATTGAGTTTCGTATCATTGAATAGCTTTTTGAAAAATGTAACGTGTAATTGTGATATTTGCAAAAATCAGGCTTCTTGCGATTACAGCGCCATCTATCATGAATCGAAAAAAATGTTTCAGATAAAAGTTACTTATTTTTTTATGGGGAATACGAATCTGCAAAAAAAAAATGGGGGTTTCCATTTAAGATTTCAAAGTTCCCCCATCGCCTTTGATAACAAATAAAAGGTTGATGTCCGAAAAATTTTGGATTTTTTTACCGTTTGGCTCCGGAGAGATATGTCCGAAAACTTTTCCAATTTTACTTGGTGATGATAGAGAAAAAGGTAGGTCAGATCGCACATTCATGAAATACGTTCGTACGAAAATTTGATACCAAATGGAAGGATGTTCTTAGTGTGTCCGAAAAATTTTGATTTTTTTTACCGCTTGGTTCCGGAGATATATGTCCGAAAACTTTGCCAATTTTACATTGTGATAATAGGGAAAGGAAGGTCAGATCGCGGAATCATGGAATACGTTTATATCAAATGAAAGGTTAATGTTCATCGAGTTCGAAGAAACTCTTTAAGTCGCCGCAACTGTTTCTACGGGCTCTTCTAGTATTTTGATGAAAGTGTAAAATAGTTTATGCCACTAAAGGTCCTTTTTTTTTGTTCATTGAGTGTCCGAAAAATTTTGGATTTTTTTATCGCTTGGTTCTGTTCGAAAACTTTGTCAATTTTACTTGGTAATAATAGGGAAAGGAAGATAAGATCGCACATTCATGGAATACGTTCATAAGAAAATATGATTCCAAATTAAAGGTTAATGTTCTTAGTGTCCGAAAATTTTTGGATTTTTTACCGCTTAGTTCTGGACATATACGTCCAATTTTACTTGGTGATAATAGAGAAAGGAAGGTCACATCCAGTGGCGGCTCGTGGATGTTCGGCAGCGGGGCAACGGAAGACAATTTCACCGAAACAGCAACGAAATATAAACAGTTTACACGACGCAATAAATGGCACGTGGCACCAAACTAATTGACCGTACTGTATATAAATAAAGCGAAACTTTCAACAAACTTTTGGCAACTTTCGACACAACACCAGCCATGGCGGCCATCTTGAGTGGCTGCCTGGCAACGTCGCACGCGTCAGCTGGCACAAGGTTGAAAAATTCAAAAACTTCACTTCACAAAATCAAAAACCTCGAAACTTCACAACTTCGATTTTTCGAAAAAATTGAATACTTCACAACTTCGATTTTTCGAAAAAATTGAATACTTCACAACTTCGATTCTCATCTTCAAAATATTAAAAAACTTCAAAATTCAGTCCTCTTCATCTCTTCGGATTCTTCGAAGCTTCAAAATTACCAGAACTCCTAATTTTCAGTTTGACCTGTCAAACATTGAGAATGAGAAAAAAAGTACTTTTGCCTCGGCAGTTGTTCAAATTTGAAGATTATCAAACACTAAACAAAACTCTCATTTATAAAAACATTAATACAACCAACCGTTATTTCACTCACTAAAAGTAGGGGAAATTTGGTAAACTAGACGACGACAAAAAAAAAAAAACAACTTACAAAATAGGAAACGCACTTCGTTTTTGATTAAGCCTCACCTCACTGTTGCTCACCACTCACTCCCTGTCGTCTTGTATATATATAAAACGCCAAATAATATAAGTATCAAATATATATGCATATGTATGTAAATATGTTAAAAAGTCACCAAAATTGTCCTACACCTACAAACACGATGGTTATTCGAAAACCTTTATGCTGTTGTAGTCGATCGGCTCCGGGTCGATGGGTCTTTTCGAGTAGACCAGGCCGAGTTCGAATGACATTTTCTGGATGCAGTCCAGGGCGTAGTCAAGTTGTTCCTTGGTGTGGGCCGCCGACAGGCACACCCTTAGCCTGCCCTCGCGTAGGGGTGTCGCTGGGAAGCCTACTCCCACTGTGGCTATCTTGTATTGGTACAAATTCCTTACCATTGCACTAAAGGACAAACAAAAAGTAATCACTTACAAGGCCCCATACAATTGGAAATCAACAAAGCGCCATCTATATTTTTTCTTCAGAACTTGTTTCAGGACAGTCTTTTTTCAAGACTTTTTCTTCAGGAGAATTTCTGTCAGTACTATTTTTGTTAGGACTGAAGAGAAAAAAGATCTCACAGCTTACAATAAAACTTTTTTGATCAAATACCTTTAAGACAAAACTTTTTTGAGCGCGCACCCCTAGAACTATATGTTTAATTTGAGGTTTTTGCAGGAATGGTATGATGTACAGTGAGATCAGAAAATCGAAAATAGTTGGCAGCACATTTTCTGAAAATTCCTATAATAATTTAAGTAATCTGATATTGGCTGCCTGAATTATTTCAGTGCAGTGCTGGTGCATTTTATTTATTTTAACGTCATTTTTGACGTTACTTGTTTTAAAAACTATCTTTAAAACAAGTAAACTCAAAAAAAACTACAAGACATCAAAATAGACAAAATTCTTATGTGCTACACTGATCCAGGCAGCCAACATAATATCACGTGAATTATTATTCCTATTTTCAGAAAATGTGCTGCCAACTATTTTAGACTTTCTGATCTCACTGTGTATATACAGGGTGTTTCAGAGCTCTGGGAACGGTCAATCACGTGCTTATTTTTCAAAATTTCGAAAAATGTTTAATACAAAAGTTGTGTATAATAGTGAGCTGCACGCCCTAAAAATATTTAAATTTATACAGGGTGTCTTATAACAAAGTTACAGACCAAACTTATGTTTTTTTAAATGGAACACCCTGTATTTTTTGTCATTTTTTAATTATATGGAGCAAATAAAGGTGAGTTACTTCAATACTCCCTATACCTATTTTTAGCCGTTTTCGAAATATTTGAAGATTTGTTGAAATGCATGGTCTGGGTGAAATTTTATTTTTGCCCCAGTGATTGACGTTGAACGATTAAAATCATTTTAATTATTTGCTTGAAGGTTCGAACTATAGAGCCAACCATGATTTCATACAAAAAATTATACAGGGTTATAAAAAAATGCGGTAGAAAAACCCAACTTATAAAGTTGAATAACTTCGTTTTTTCAAATGGCACACCCTGTATTTAGTAATGTATTCTCAAGTAGAATTCATTTATCTTTCAGATTATAATAATTATTCCTGATATGATAATCGCCGAATAAAAGAAAACTATTGAGATTAGGAACAGGGAACCCTTATACAATCTGAAAGATATTTGGATTCTACTTAAGAATACGTTACTAAATACAGGGTGTGCCATTTGAAAAAACGAAGTTATTCAACTTTATAAGTTGGGTTTTTCTACCGCATTTTTTTATCACCCTGTATAATTTATTGCATGAAATCATGGTTGGCTCTATAGCTCGAACCTTCAACCAAATAATAGAAATGATTTTAATCGTTCAACGTCAATCACTGGGGCAAAAATAAAATTTCACCCAGACCATGCATTTCAACAAATCTTTAAATATTTCGAAAACGGAAAACAATAGGTATAGGGAGTATTGAAGTAACTCAGCTTTATTTGCTCCATTTAATTCAAAAATGACAAAAAATACAGGGTGTTCCATTTAAAAAAACATAAGTTTGGTCTGTAACTTTGTTATGAGACACCCTGTATCAATTTAAATATTTTTGGGGAGTGCAGCTCACTATTATACACAACTTTTGTATAAAACATTTTTCGAAATTTTGAAAAATAAGCATGTGATTGACCGTTCCCAGAGCTCTGAAACACCCTGTATATATAATTGGTTTAAGAGTTACATCTGCCTGGCTTATGCAATAGCAGAATGGTAGCATTACTAGACGCGAACCGCAAAATGACAAAATGTTCAAAATGTTTCCCCATTGCAAGTTACTATTACAATCTGTAACACAATGGACCCAAAAAATAATATTAATTAATTATTGTTTCCCCATCAGAATACCTACAGACCGGCTTCGACCTTTCAAGTCTCATCATTGCTGTTAGATCCTGATGGGGAAACGGAAATTACTATTGGAATATAAATATTTCATACATCATTAAACGTAGAAAGGCCGAAGTGGCGGAATCTATTGCCTGAATGTTGTACTAAACTCAATTTAAGTGGCAACCACCAACAGATATAGGAATATGCCAGTGGCGGCAAATATAACAATAATAATATTTATATTCCTATATCTGTCAGTGGTTATGCTACTTAAATTGGGTTTAGTACAACATTCAGGCAATAGATTCCGCCACTTTGGCTTTTCTACGTTTAACGATGTTCGGAAGATTTATATTTCAATAGTAATTTCTGCTTCCCCATCAGATGAAAAAATATAATTAATGTAGAATTTTTTCACAACAGTTTCTGCAATAGTGGAGATATAAATTTATTATTATTATTATATGAACAACACACATCTGTAGCTATGTTTACACCGTTGTATATTTTCCGAACTGAAAGATAAATTTATATTCCTGTAAGACCAACTTACGTGATTTTGGAGAACATGAACACTAATATAGGCACAACCGGAGAATTCTCGTGTCCATAAACGATCAGCCCCATCTGGGAGAGTCTCCGGCGGAAATATATGGTATTCCTCGCCAGCCTTTCAATCCGCTTCTTCCCCTCATCCGTGCCATCCTTCCCCATCAGGATCTTCAGCACAGCTATAATCTGTGCCGCCACCGGTGGCGACATCGCAAACGCATATTTAAATCCGGTGCTGTGTTCCCGTATGTGAGATATTAATTCCTTAAAAAGAACAGAAATTATGAGACTTCGATAAATGAGATCATTATAGTGGTGGCTCGTGAATGTTCGGTGAGGAGGCTATGGATGAAAATTTGATCAATACAGCAGCGGAACATTTGCTTCCTCCATAAGAGTAAGTAGTGCAGCACAAGCGGCATCTCGGTCTTAACCTCCTCTACGAAGATTTACAAGCCGCCGCTGCAATATATCGTATGTTCATTAAAAAAAAACCTCAAGTGTGCCATGATTTTTTATTTAAAAAAAAATTAAGTTGGCACACATCTTCGAAATTGACAAACAAAACGTCAGATCGTTCTAAAAGTCACAATTATTCCGTGGTCACAATGGTTTACAGCAACCAGCAAAAACGTTTCTAGTTGAAAGTTATTTCCGAAATGGGACTAAAGTGCTCGGAAGTTGGGTGTATTCATTCGACGCACCTTTGGTTGAGTTCCAGGAAGAATTTCCTAATCTTCTTATTATTTATGATGAATTGAAAAATACCTTATCACGATCTGTTGTATTATTTCGTGAAACGGGTAGTATTCTCCATAAACCAGGAAGTGGTAGACCAGTCAAACTTACTCAGGATGCTATTAGCACAGCCTAAGGAATTTTGGAAGGTGAACCTACGTTCGGAACATGCCGCAAGTAACATAACCTCAATTTGTGTTACCAACTTGAATTTTTAAAAATAAAAAATCATGGCACTCTTGAGGTTTTTTTTTAATGAACATACTTTACATCTCCAGCTAGCTTTCCAGCCACCCTTCCCTTTTTATAAAAAATTACCTCAACATTTCTAACTACTATGCACAACTTTAATTACGAGTAATTACCTTACTACCGGCGATGTATCCACCAGAAGATCCGAAACTCTTGGTGAAGGTTCCCATGAGTATATCTACGTCGTTGGGATCACAGTCGTAAAAGTCGACGATTCCTCTGCCGGTCTTCCCCATGGCGCCAATGCTATGAGCCTCGTCCAAGTATAAATATGCTTTGTACTTCTTTTTCAGGGCGATCAGTTCGGGTAAGTTAACAATGCTACCCTCCATACTGTAGACTCCTTCGACAATTATCAGAATCTTTTTCCAGGGGGTGAACGTTTTACATTTCGGCTGTCCCTTAACGATAGCCTCCTTTAATAACATTTCAAGATGTTTTAGATCTACAGAAAGAAATAACAAAAAATGTAAATTTTTTGTGAGAAATAACAGAAAATGTAAATTTTTTGTGAGAAATAACAGAAAATGTAAATTTTTTGTGAGAAATAACAGAAAATGTAAATTTTTTGTGATGAGCTTAGTGTAAACTTTATGTAACTTTGTTTAACCAATCCACGCCCATGCTGCTTTGATTGGGCTATAGCTTAATCCCAGGTTTACTTTATTGTTTTTGTTAACTTTTTCTAAGAAATATTATTCCACTGTCGCAAACAAAAGATATTAAAAAAAATTCCATAGATGGCGCCCCGAATGGAGGTAATTTTTTTTGCGAACTATTTTTGATTTCTTTTTCAGCTTGTCACCACATATGGCAACCTGTGTGTGAAGAGGTTAATAAACCACTGTTAGTTATATCAATAGTAGTATTTATAACATGCAAATTTCTTTTGTATAGAAATGTGCGTCGTGACTTTTGCCACGGAATCAATAAATTATTTATTTTATACTCTTTGTATAGAATACAGGAATATCAATTTTCTTTTTAACATAATTCAAAAGAAAAAGAAGTCTTTTAGCGCAGTCAAAGTGCAGTATGTACTAGAGATGGGTGAAATGACCCTTTTTGTGAGTCGGCCAAGGGCGTTTCCAGCCAACTAGTCTAGGGGGGTAATTACCCCCACTTGAAACCGCAACTGGAGTCGACTCATTGTAAAGAGTGGACTTGAAAGAGTCGACTAAAATTTCATGGATCAGGAAATTTACACAGGAGTCACTTGACTCCTCCACTCATTTCTAAGAGTCGACTCACTCATAAGTCCATCTCTAGTATGTACTAAAATTAAATTAATATTTTTTAAAATTATGTTTGAGGTAAGTATCTAGGGAAGGTACTATTGAAAATCCCGTTGAATAGGAAGTCTCTAGCTATGCACCACGTGGAAGTTGCCGATGGGATTTTGCACATCATTGGCCCTGAAAAGAGCAGATGGTTTCAGTGGCTGGAGGTTCGATCTCGTCCTTAGATCAAATGCTCGATCAAGTGTCCATCCTCATCAATGCACTTCTGTACACGCTGGGGAAAGTTTACTTGAACATTTCGAAGGGTTTAGATGGAGATTGCTCGAAATGTAGCCCTAATCCTCTTCTTCATGTTCTACGCTGTTGTCGGAGCTTCAACAAATACTTTCTCCTTGACTAGTCCCCAGAGGAAAAGCTCAAGGGGAGTAAGATCCAGGGATCTTTGATGCTAATGCCGAGGGTATGCGTGAATCACAGCCTGGATTCATCTGAGATTTTAAACAAGATGACGGACAAAATTCGTGAAAAAACTAAGCATTAAAAAAAAAAACGTTTTCTACAAAAAGTTTTTATTTTTTCCGTAGAATACAATCCCGCAATAAAAAATAGGGGGTTCTATTTGAAAAATCAAAGTTGACCTTCGTTTGACCTTGAAAATTAACGCCAAGGTCATTTTGAAGGTCACCAGCATATGTCCCCCTCCGAACCCTACAACTTTTATCTGAAACATTTTTTGCCATGTTGCAAATATATACCCTGTATATTCTTATAAGATTCTTGATTGTCTACAATTTTAAATTGAAACCAATCCGTATTTTTCATGAGTAGGTAAAGTAAAGTAAAGTACATGCTAAACAGAAGACACAAGATAAATGCCCGCATGGAAAATTATGCGGACACATATCTTGTCCGGTTTTTTAGCACATATTCTGCCGACTCATACAAATAGGGTACAGGGAATAAACCGGCTTAGTCACATTTTCATAATTTATGGAAGCATTTTTAAAGTTTGACTTAGCTGTTTCTTTCCCTATACGGTGAATTATTAAGTTGTTATTATAGCGCACTTAGACGGTTCTGTCATTTGGCACCTACACCACCAGGTAGAGTATATTTTGCACTACAAGATGGGGCAAAATCGCAAAAACTGGATATTTTGGACTAAGCCGGTTTATTCCCTGTACCCTTCAAATACATATGTGGAGCCACAATGTAAACGCTCATTATCCGCCCCACGGCGTGATTGGCACCGGAAGATGTCGATCACGCCTCGGCGCTAGGTCGACAAACGTGTTCCTAAAATTACATCATACCGTTATGTTTGAACACCCTGACCGTGGCGCCAGATATCCGAATGCCCAGGATCAAGGAGGCGTGATTCTTCCCGTCGCTCAGGACCAAGCAGCCAGGCGTAAGCAGGGTGGGTATGCTGAGCGCGTTCGTGGCGAACCCCATGCCGAAGGTGATGGCGTCTTCGGTGCCCAGGAATTCCGCCGTCAGTCTTTCCAATTCTCTGTGGAGCTCGCAGGTCCCGTAGTTTTGCCGGCTCGAGCACGTCGAGAGGCCGTACTTGTAGATCGCGTCGATTACGGCTTCGGCGCATGGCCCTGTGTTCTCGGCGAAGCCTAGGTAATTGTAGGAGCCCAGGTTTAGGCACTTTATTCTTCCGCCTGTAAATCTAATAAGGAAAACAATTTAGTAGGTAACGGTTACAACTTTAATTTTCTCAATTATTTTTAATACAAAATAAAATAAATAAGATACATTTTCCTTCTAGTAATCCCCTCGTCTAAACTACTATATCTACGAGGTTAAATTATAAATAATAATTCAATTGTATAGTTGGTTTTATGTAATTCGATTAATTAAAAAGGTCGTGACTGAATGGCAAATGCCTAAGTAAAAAAAAAAGATACATTTTTATCCAGAGTGCCAACATTCATTGGATTTTCATAATGATCTAAAATTTTCTCATCATAACCTACATCTGGGTCCATTGAAGCCAGATCTATGTCTTTAATCCTTGCTACAAATACTTCTTCAACATTTTTGTCTATAATTTTACCTTCAGATATCTTCTGAGAAACCTTGAAAAGCTGATCATAAAACTCAATATTCTTTACTTTTTCAGCTCTTAGGTATCAAAGATATTGAGATAATGTGTGATCCCAAACACAAGGAAAACAATTGAGGCGTTGATTTCATAAACAGCATATGTTTTAAAATATGTGAATTTACCTGAAATTCCATCCTGAATCAATGGTGGTCCTCTCCTTTAGGACGACCTCGTTTCCTGGAACACTGCATATCGGATAGTTCCAACAATCCTGAATCCTTCTGTAGAGATAATGCGAGAAGAAGGTAACTTCTCTCTTGTAAAGGGCCGGATAGCCGGCGCGGTTCTTCTCGATGAGTCTGTTGTGCGGGAACAGGAACTGGCTGAAGAAACCCAACGCCATCAAAAGCATAAATCCTACAAGAAAACGCAGTTCATTGACAATAGTCAACACAGTCGTTTTCCGCGGAATTGTATTATTTTTGGGTGGTAAAAAAACAAATGCAATATGAACTCCGCACATTAGCTACCCGTCAAAATATGTTTTTTAATGTCATAAGTAGAGTTATACCAAGCACTCAAGACGTATTGCGTAATGACCATCTTAATTTTAATTGGCTCCGCAAATTTGTTATCGCTTTCTTCAAATACTTTCTCACTCTATGCAAACTTTACCCAAACACGTCTCCGAGTGCTTGGTAATACTGTGCATTATGTTAGAAAGTTTGATAAAGAATAAATGATGTTATACCGTGTGTTCGATAAAAAAACGCCCTTCGCCATAACTCTGTTATTTATTGACCACTTTGAATGAACTAAAAAATAAAGTCAATGGCTGTTTAAATACTATAAAATGACAGTAATTATATATTTTTTCAAAATCAACTTCATTGCCAAATGATAGTCAACTTTAAATTTTTAAATGGCTGCATATATAATTTTATAATATTAGACATTGTTTTTCTGAATCCAATTATGCCCGTTATGTTGGTTTTTATGCCAGAAAAAGATAAAAAAAGATAATAATAAATCTTGTTCACGTGATTTTTTTGGTAATAAACGCAGTGTGCCTTGAAAAAAATTCGAATCGACAAATGTCATTTATTGTATAAGTAAAGTCAACCATTTGTTATTAATGTGTGTTTCAGACATAATCATGAACAATAGCGAATTAACAGACATGTTACAAATGTATTTTCTATGTAATAGAAATCGAAGAGCTGCGGCACGAATTTATCATCAACGGTTTCCAGAGCGGCGAATACCAGAGCCTAAATTTAGAAGGTAAGAAGGAAATTTGAGACGATATGAAGACAGTGGATCGACAATTTCGTGGACTTGCAGAGTTCGACGTTCTACTTAGTGTTTACAATAATCACAGAACATCTAAATCGCAAGTGAATTAATACTTGCACTACTTATTTATTCTATTCTACATTCAGTTGTAACATAGGTACTTATCTATTGGGTCCTTATTATTCATGTTCGACATAAGCTTACAACAAATGACATTTGTCATTTTTTTCCAAGGCACGCTAATTATAATTTTTGAAAAATATAATTTTAAATGGAAAATTTATTTTAATTTTTTTCGGCCAAAATATTGAGCGAAAAACAACATATTGGGCATTATTGGATTCAGAAAAATAATGTCGAATGTAAAAAAATTAATACATTATATGCTGCTACTTAAAAATTTTAAGTTGGCTATCATTTGACAATGAAGTTATTATTAAAAAAAATCAATATTGATGTCATTTGTTGGTATTTAAACTACCATTGACTTTATTTTTTAGTTCATTCAAATCGGTCAATAAATAACAGAGTTATGGCGTTGGGCGTTTTTTATCGAACACACGGTATATCACAAGTTAAAATTATGTAATAAACATGTCTGAAAATGCTTCCAAATAGAATTAGAAGCACTGATAAAATATAACGAGATATTTATTTAAAAAAAGTATTTACAGATTCCTGCAGCGTGGTACACAGGTAACTGCATTTGAACCACAGATTACAAAGGAATAAAAGATTGTAATAACGTGTTACAAAATTGTGTATTACGTTTTTGTTTGTATTAAATATGTATTGAGATCAGTTTATGAAACCATTTCATTGAATGCTTAATTGAAATGCGCAAATTTTGCACGGTTGCGGTTGTACAATAAGCAACACAATCACAAACTGACATTGACGTCAAACACAAACAACTTCATAGTATATTTGTATTGTACAATAAATGTTTCAGTTTCACAAATTGTATGCGAGTGCAAGTTTATGACGAAGCATGAACCGGCAATTGTATATATGCTATTTTTTCTATTTTATGATCACGAATTTGTTAATAAGTAAACGCGAATTTGAACTAGTTAAATGGAATCTGTTCCGAGTATATCAACTAACGATTTTTTCTTACAGAAAATTTAAACTCTAATCGGTATTTACAATTTTTGCGCGAGCAAATTATTCCACTATTAATTCCAAACGAGCTAAACCTTGAGCTATCGTCAGATGATATTTGGTATCAGCAAGATGGAGCTCCGCCTCATTAAGGAATTGACGTGTGTCAATATCTAATAAATGAAATATTTCTGCAGAGATGGACTACCTTCTTTGGGCAAGGGCGTTTTCAGCCAATTAGTCTAGGGGGAGTAATTACAAAAAAAAAAAAGATAAACTGGTGCTTCTGCTCTCATGCACCTGTTCTGTGACATCTCCCTATCTTAACGTTTTAAATCGGAAAATTTACCGGTTATATTTGTTTGAAATATCGGTAATTTTTAACAATAAAAATTGATAAGCGAAAAATTACCCGATTACCCCCCCTTTGAAACCGCCACCGTCTTTGGGGCCGTTTAAAATATGTCGTCTACAAGATCAAACCTCAGTCGTTAGAATAGTTGGAAGATAGAATTAATATGGCTGTTTAAGAAATACAACTGCAGACTATTCAAACTCCTTAAGAGCCTTTGTTGATCGATTAGGCAATTGTCAGGCTGCTGAAGGTCTCCATTTTGAACATTTATTGTGAACTTTTTCGCAATATTTTGTAATAAAAAATTTCAATTTTCATTATTTTATTTAATATTTAAAAAACTACAAGCCGCAGATCTACCAAACCCTTTGTCATTGTAATTGCTGAAAAAGTATCTATTTGAAAATGTAAAAAGATAAAGGGTGATCCATTTAAAAAAAGTGCCGATGATGTCATATCTTGAAAAATAGAGCAGCTGTTGAAAATCAAAATACGGAAGTGAATAGAATAAATAGAACCATTTCTTTTAAAAGTATTTAAAAAGAAACACGTTCAGCCAGAAATCAGGTGTACCAACACATTTGCCCAAATATTAAATATTGCAAGCATGCATATATTAGCTTAAATTGGACCTCATCTAGGTCATTTTTATTATCATTTTCAATGTCAAATCGATTAATAATCTAAAATTTCTGATATACATTCTGTCAAAAAAGTACCGGGAATATGTCAATAAAACGCAAAATATTTATATTGTATCCAAATTTACCTGCATGGTAATTTGAGTTTCGGGAAGAAAAAAAAAGTCGGCCAGTGCCATATCTATCAAATGAATACGGTGGTTGTTCGATGGTGTTTGTCAAGTTTTTGGCCAGAAATTCGTTTCTAATGATAACCTTGTGAGATGGTGTTATCGTGGTGTAAAATCCATGAGTTTTCTTTCCACAAATCTGGCGTTTTTCGGCAAATTTGCTCCCTCAAACGCCGCATAACACAGCGCTCAGGTAATATTCCTTATTTACGGTCTGACCTTCTGGCAAGAATTCCGTCATTTGACCGACTAGAATGAGGCAAATCTTCCATCACATCACGACCGCTTTTAAATGCACTGTACCACTCATATGCACGTGTTTTTGATCAAGTAGATTCACCGTAAGTCTTTTGTAGCATATTCAGCGATTCGGCACACGAAATTCCATTTGCAATGCAAAATTTGAGACAAATTCTTTGTTCAATATTTTCATCCATTATAAAAATCGCAAAACACACTTGAGAGAATTGACAACATCAAACACTGTAAATAAACTAAATGACAAATAGCGGTCAAACTCCGCGTCAGTATAGAGGACAGTTATGCCACATAAACTAAACTAAAATAAAAATAATTTTGACAATACCTTTAAGTGGGCCTTGTAAATGATAAATTGCCGGTACTTTTTTGACAGAATGTACAGTGACAAATACGAACATAAACCAAAAGGCAGTTTTTGTAGAAAATTGATTGCTCTATCGAAAAATAGGGAAAAACTAATTTTTAACAGGGGTGTTTTGTTTTTTTTTTCTCTATTTAAACAAACCCTGTTAACTACCATCACTGGTCTATTCCAGGTTTTGATATATTTACCTATAAGTAGGCACAGTATACCAAATTTTGTGTAATTATCTCAATTTATTCAGAAGATATGTAAAATAAAATTTTTTCTAATTTTCAACAGCTGTATCTTGAAAATAAAAGGTTTTTGGACATTTGTTTATGGCAAGTTTTCTTATTTTTGAAAATCCCTATCTATTACACTCAGAAGTGCGTTCTACATATTATGAAACATCCAGAAGTGCATCCCACATATTATGAAACACCCTGTATAAGCATAAATTATTGTTTGGCATCAACGACAAAATAGATTATTTGGAGCAGCAATATATGAATATTTCCAAGGTATAGCAAACAAAGTACACTCAAATGTAAAAAACAACTCTGTAAGTGTTTATAACAATGACAACTTGAAATAATAATTGTAAGTATGGAAATTTATTTAAGAAATAATTAAAATGACGCATAGAAAATGAGGTACAAATAAATTAACAGAGCAGCATAAATAATACCTTTCAGTTCTTTTTGAATTGCATTGTGTACATTGTACCTGTATTTGTTTTATATGATTTTTTGTAAACAAATTTATTATTTCTCTTTGATTGCTTTTAATAAATTACACTGGCGAAAGAAATTAAAGCATCACTTGTAATTTTATTGATATCTTGGAATGGAGTTTTCTTTGAACTGAAAAATATTTTTACAATGAGAAAGCTTATCAAGCATCCTGTATTTCAGGTTGTTTTTTTTGTTTTTTGATCTCATGGTATTCTGTTATAGTAATTTACGATACAAGTAACGTTATGGAGGCCTTTACATTACGAGAGAAAAGTTTGAAAATACGAGCGACGTAGGAGCGAGTGCTTTTAAATTCTCGAGTAATGTAAAAGCAAATAACGTTACGTGTGTCGTAACACGATTTGGTTAACATTTCACACCACATGATAGGGCTCAAAAAACAGTTTTGGACATATTTTTTTAAATCTCAATCCGATTTGTATTTCTCGAGATATTTGGGGCGTACGGGTGGTCTGAAACACCCTATATAATCTACTATTTCATTTTACAGTTAGCATAGATTAAGCATCACAGCTGTGAAAAATTTAACAAAAAACTTGTGACATCATCTATGGAAGCCGTCTTATCCAAAAATAATTTTTCCAAAATTACGGCAGACTTTAAATTCCCTTATTGTGAAATAAGGGCGGTTTCGCGGTATAACTTTCAAGTGCAGATTTATAGTTTCCACAGTTGGACATTTTTTTCCACAAAGAAAGTGCTCCATTGATCTATCTAAGAGATGGTAGTCCAACAGATCGGCACCTTAAGAATAAGGCGGATGAGTATGGACCGATAGTATCATAAAATTTTTGAGGTTTTCAATACCAAATTTTGCAGAAATTAAGATGATTGCAATTTTAAGAAAATCGACACCATAGTAATGATGAGAATGAGTTCTGAATTTGTAATTCTTAACATTCTAAATTTGTAACAGCGCAGATAAAATCAAAATAAGGACTTTAGCATACCCCGTACACATACACACCCACGAAATTGATTAATATACATACCTAATTCACAGAAAAATAAAGTAATAATCCCAGGACTCTCGAATGACTCCTTACTTCGAGGTTTACCTTCACTAACGTTTCCCTGAAAAAAAAACATTTATTTTATTAGGGCAGTAGATATTTGCTTTTTTGAAATATAACATTTTGCCTCAAACAAGAATTTTAAAATCTCACAAATTACAACAGTAAAACGCAATTTTAAAGATTCCTTTTGTACACACCCTCTAAATGGTTTCTTTGGAAACTGAAAATCTACAAAATGCTTTATAAGAGGAAATTATATCAAGAAATGTGTGTTTGTTTAAAAAGAAATCTTTGACCTGATTTAGTAAATACGTGTTAAGTATAATGACATCAGGAAGTTGAGTTTAAGTGACTCCTACAAGTTCGCTGTAATAAAATTCGGTGCTTTCTGCACAAAGTATTCTGGTACTTACATTTGCTTGCGGCATCTGACATTTCTTAAACTGAAAAAATAAAAATAAAACTTAGTTTGGTGAATTTTTAAATTTAAATTTTACTTACTATTTTATGCCCATTCTTGCTAGGGCAGGTGATCTTTCCATTTTTCTGAAATAAATTAAAAAAATAGTTAATTGACATTTCTTTGATTTTAATACACGGTTTAAATATCAGAGCAATCCCTCTTATACCATCAAAAATCGGACAAATCACCATTTTCAGTTTTATGATTAATTAATTTCTCACTTAACCCGTGGTGAAACATTATATAATTTTGATTAATTAACCACTTGGTTTTGTTTCACAATTTTTATTTGTCTCACCGACTAGTTTCGACCTTTGGTCATTCTAAAGGAGATCTATAGATAAATAAAAATAGTGAAACAAAACCAAGTGTTTCAATTAACCAAAAAAAAAAATCAGTTTTAGTTGTAATCATTATTTTCAGTATTTATTTGATAGAGGTCAGCACATCATTAAGTAAGTAAGTTACCTTCAGATCACACTAAATGTTAATTTAACGTATTTCCACTGGGCATGCCGAATATGTTATTTATGTTGAATTACAAAAATAATAATAATTGACGTGTCAACAAATTTTGTTTGCTGGTCAATTATTACCGAACAAAATAAAGTGGAATTTAAAATGAATAGAATGAATTAATACAAAGAAGTTCATAAATTTATATCATCGACTACCTTTAAAAAGGATTATGTAACGAGGCTAAAATTACAAAAATTGTGCAGTTTTATGTGCTTACTCAGATTTCACAAAGTTATACATTTCAAGCAGGACGATATTTATCATCAGATGTATATCATGATATACAGGGTCCTGCATTTCACCTCCCGTCTTCTATACCTCATTTACTAATTAAGTTAGAGTTTTGATATTTTGCAGAATAAATTTGCATCCTAGAATGCATTTCAGCAAAATATTTTTGATTATACAGGGTGTCCCAAAAAAGCGTGACGTCATGATAATATATTTTTTTAAACTACATGCTATGTATTTTATTGCTTATATGATTATACAGGGTATCCCAAAAAAGCGTGACATCATGATGATATATTTTTTTAAACTACATGCTACGTATTTTATTGCTTATTTGGGTACCTTTTATGGATGCCTACATACTCCTATTATTATTTTCTTTTAATTGATTCAGGGATATCAGCAAAAAAAAAGTCAAACTAAAAAAATCAGTTTTGCACTATTGTTAAAAAATGAATAAAAAATAAAAATAGTGCCTTGTTAATAAAATCATACAAGGTACTTATTAAATAAGGTCTGATAGTCCCGTTAACCAAGTTTGATCGATGTGAATTATACAGGGTGTCCAAAATTTAGTGTCAAACATTTCCAACTTTAAAGCACTTTATTTTTCTTATTTTAAATTGGAGCCCCTGTATATTTTTATGTCATTCTATGTGGAATTAAAAAACAAACAATTTTCCGAATAACAACCCTGTCCCACATCCTAACGCATTAAAAGTTATTTGCAGAAAACTAGTTTTATCCACCATTTCAATAGCCATTTTACTAAATAAAAATCGAAGTTGGCTTTGAAAAACAATGTATTGTCATTAAAATTTAACAGACTATTTAGACTTTAGTAATGTTAACGTTTAAAGCATTGTTAGCTTAAGTTCTTTATTCTTAAGAATAATATTTTGTCATGGAAAAAATAATTCTTGAGTACAAATATTTCCAGCGCGAGATAAATAAAAAAATTAATTATTATTAGATGAATAAATTAAACAAAGCACTTCACAGAATTTAAGCAACAAAAAATATATTGCTTTCTAATTGAACAATACGTAAGTTATTTAATAACAATTAGTGTGTCTATCAAAAAGGTCATTCGAAAAATCTAGCAATTAAAAAATTCCTAGAACGTATTTACAAGACCTTGTATTATAAAAACGTTACTAGAAATATTACACCAATGATATTAAATAAGGTATAACCCAATATTTTTTGCCAAGATATGACCTTGAAACCCCCTAAAAAATATGATTTCTTTTTAACCCGCTAAAGAATTATTTAAGAATCTGAAAACAATCACACATATTTTTGTCTCAAATACAATAAGGTAATTTTTTCCAAACTTGTTGAAGGTCATTTAAGATAATAAAAAAATGATTTGAGTTATTTTTTTTTGCCCACAAGGTTAAGAGCGGCGGAAAATTTTATTTGGTCATATGATTGCCATTAATAAATTCTATACATGTGAATTTTTTCATGTAATCTTTTAAAAATTTTAAAGTCTCATGTTTTTATGATATTTTAACATTTTTTTATATAATTATCAACAACTGACCAGGGCGGCCCATTGGTGTAGTGGGTACAGGCGAGCGCTTGTGTCAGTTGCTCCGCGTGCCGGGTGGATTCGAATCCCAGCCAGGCCAAAAATTTTTTCGGGAATCAAGAAGAATTCGGTCGGGTCCATGGCTGTTGTATACGTCTGACATTATTCATTTGTTCATTTATTCATCCAAAATTGTATATATCTAAATAGTAGTCGTCTTGAGCTGGCCATATGGGCTACGTTCCCGAGGCCAATAAAAAAAATTAAAAAAAAAAACAACTGACCAGCAGCATTTTGTGAAATTATTGTAAATATTTGAGTGACAATCTTTTTTACTTGAGATATGTATGTGTAACCCCATTTTTTGACAGACCTTGAGACCCTCTAAAAATATATTTTTTCTACTTTGGTTTAACAATCAACTTTTTGTTATATCAAAAATAGTTTAATAATGAGATTTTTTATTTTACAGTTTTGCTCATTATTAAACTATTTGTGGTAACATTTTAGTTGTTGCGATTGGCAGTACTTAAACATGACATATGTCGACATCAAGATGTAAAATTGCCGTTAATTCATAGGATAATTGGAACCGTCCAATGCGTTACACACTGAATATGTTCGAATGCATATTGGGGAGTTCGCCACCAGTACGACTAAGGTTAAAGAAACGGAGGCTCATATTGTTCACTTTTTACCCGCGTGGAAAATGTGGGAACTCGGTGACAATGGCCGGACGCATGAATTCACTTGGCTCTCGGTGACGACGTTTAGGCAACACAACATACACAGAGGAAAGCTTGTAATGTTTTATAGGTATTATCACTTTGTTTGCAAAATGAATATCACGGAAGAAACAGCGAGAGTATAATGCATGTTTCATTCGCGGCGAAAAAGAGCCGCTTGAGTCGGTGTGTTAATTCGGTGTGGATTTTTAATTAGCATCGATCGATGCCTGACACGAGGAACGAGAAACAAATGTAAACGTAACCTTAAATTTCGATTATCATTTTCTTTCAAACTTATTGACACTTAATTTCTATTTTGATATTGTTAATACACACCAAATTCTTAATCACGTGTGCCATGGACGCCAAAATATTTGACAGTTTAATTTTTCAAAAACTGCAACTAACATTCGATTTTTTAAACGAAAGTCTTCTAACGCCGGAAGTTTTAAACGATGAAAAGACCAAATTTAATTAACTAAAAACGAATAGCTATTATTCAGTTTTTATAGAAACTTGTCAAACTCATTGCAAGGGTTTTTATTAAATGGTACATTGTTCAACTTATTTTTATTATTTCTGAGGTGTATTCTAGTACAAATGTAAATTAAATGGATGATTACATTACAATTTTTAATTCTCTAAAAAATATTCCTTCACGATTTTTCTCTAAATTGAATAGAAGAGCTAATAATTACACATATTTAATTTTACATGTTAAATCCCTATGTTCGCTCGTTATCCCAGACACGCGGCATATATAGTACGTAGAAACGAAAACGGCTCACTTATTTTGTTAAAAATAAACATCGGTAATGGCTCAATCATTATGGAAAAAATATAAAACGGTAATGGCTCACTTATTATGAAACAGAGGTAGCATTAAATTTTGTAGTCCCTCCCGAATGCTTTTTCCAATTTTCAAATTATAAGTATATTTTTGAGCGATTAAAATCCGAAAATGTACAACTCAAAATTTAAAAGGCCGCCATTTTGTTCAGAATCGAAAAAGCATTCGTAAGGGACTGCAAAATTTAATACATTTTAAGGACCTTGTTTTGTTTTTCATTTCAGATAACCGGAGTTCCAGATTCATCTGGTACCGAAAAAAGGTGCAGTCTTCGCACGCCCTGATTGGATGACCGCTGAAGAACAAAAATAATTTAGTAATTTCATGAATAAAAAATAATTTTAATACTACAATATATGCCCTTTCATTTGCAAAAAGTCCCATTATCCTCAGTATAAAATTTAATGCAAAAAAAGTGCAGAAGCCATAAGTCAATTTTTTTTTCTACTCCCACTTCTAAAATGCCATTTATCGCATATGTTTCCATAACGCTAAATGATTCTTTAAATACACCTTGTATAAGGTGTAAGCTGTGACTTTGTACATTTTAGTCATGGGCTGAAGTTAGCTTCAGATCTTTATTTATTATTTATTTATTTATTTAGAAACGGGAAACCTAGTACAATAAAGATTTATACAATTTATACAACAACTTAAGTACTAAAAATATATGTAAAACAAATAATGATTATATTTAACAAACAAGAAAAATATATATACACACACATACAATCGCAGATACCCCAGCAAAACAAAGCAAGGCAAGCGCAGAGATCAACAATCTATATGTAAGTGTCTCTTAAAAGTAAACTTAAATGAGGCGTATGAGGAGTTAAAAATGTCGAACCAGTCATGTGTATTAAATAAATTTGCGTAACGTATAATTCGACTAATAGAATTATTGCCGCTGTAATTAGTCGAGAAAATTTCTTTAAATCGCTAAAATCAATTGAAACTCAAAATCAAGTTAGTTGTCACTTATCAACAATCTGTCAAAATAAAAAATAAATAAATGAAACAAGGAATACTTTGAACTTAAATCCAATAAATAATACAAAACATCAAAGAAATTTAGGAGAATCAATGATTTCCTTTAGCAATTGGTATAATGTCTTTAATGTACCTGTTAATGTATATTTACCCAAGTAGACTAATTTAATAATATTACCATGTTCATTTAAGATAATAAAATAATTTCAAAATTTTACCAATTTAGTCATAGAAAAAGTATAGTATGTAATTCATGTTATAAACTTTTCTAGACACTCGTTATTAAACACTCGCTCCGCTTGTGCCTAATTAACTTGTGACTAAAGTGCCGTTTATAACACTTGTTGCATAGTATACTATTAAGTACTAGCTCGTCTTAAGGTAGACAAAAATGTTAACGAAACAGAAATTTAGCAAACCAATCAGGTAAAATTATTCAATCGATTCTTAAGCTGAAAATTTTCGTTGTCTAGCAATTATAATCCACAGACCCACTACCGTTAGCTCGCGGATATTACACTATGATTATTCTGTGAATGGCTTTAGCATCAAGTAATGTTTGATTACCATAGGCAAATATGCAAGAATGCAAATAGAGCCCAATTATGGAGGTGTGCAATGGATCCATGTAAGGGCTCACATTCCCTCTTTTTATCCTTATGCACGACCCTCTTCCTCATATGCAACTCTGTGTGTATTTCCCGCATAATAAAGTAGGTTTTGTCCACATTAACAAGTCAATATTTACTTAAATAAATAATCATAACTGAATTGAACCGAACAATTCACTTTGTTTTAATCATAACTCTGTAATTAATACGTTTGCTGCCACCGCAATTAGGATTGCATTTACGCAAATATAAAGTCGGACGCACTAGCGTGTCGGTGGCAGTGAACGTGTTGAAACATAGTGAATTTTTTTCAATCCAATTTAATTATGAATTGTCACGTAGTAACATTTGCAACCATCAGGATTTAATCAATTATTATTGATAAACAGGGTACGGACGATATGTATCATCAGATATATATCACGATATTTATAAACGATATACAGTGTGTATCAGCCAAATGGAATAAATTCGATAATAAATAAATGGGGGCGTGTTCGACAAAACGCTCGGATACGTCGATTAGTATTTTTAGTTGCGCATTTTTTTAAGCAAAAACTTTTTATACAGGGTGAGTCATGTAGCAGACGCCAATACCAACTTTCTTATTTTAAATGCAACACCCTATATATTATTCAATTTTTGGATTATTCAGAAAATTCTAGACATATTTCATGTACATACCTATCTTCAACTGTTTTTTTTATTTATTAGTTTTTGAGTGTATTGTAGCGAATTTCTGTAATCAAATAATATTCTTTTTTACTTTTTCCGTTACGAAGTACGAGAAACTATTGTGATCGTGAAACGTTTTTCAATTTTTTTTTACGGAAATATCCGTTTTAGGGTCCCTAGATGCAATTTCAACAATTTCTGAAAAAAAAAATGTCTGTGTGTGTGTGTTTGTTTCCTAAACAGTTGAAGATAGGTATAGGACATGGTACATGAAATATGTCTAGAATTTTCTGAACAATCCAAAAATTGAATAATATACAGGGTGTTACATTTAAAATAAGAAAGTTGGTATTGGCCTCTGTTACATGACACACCCTGTATAAAAAGGTTTTGTTGGAAAAAATGTGCAACTGAAAATACTAATCGACATATCCGAGCGTTTTTTCGAACACGCCCCCATTTATTTATTATCGAATTTATTCCATTTGGCTGATACACACTGTACAAGGTGCTGCAAAAATGGCAGATTAATTATAATACGGATTTTTTAAATTATTTTTTCCATACTCTCAAAGTAATCCTTGTCAACGTACCATTGAGTTAATCCACCATTTTTACAGCACCCAGTATAACATAGATATTTATGGAAATCATGCCACAAAAATCGCGCTTCGTCGGATATTCCCCGTTTCTCGAATATTAATAGTAAGCATTTGAAATAATATAAACATAAACACTTTTGCGCTTGTATTTTCATTCTTGTTTTGCTAAAGCCAATATACCGGGTGTTGACTTGGCAGACGCAACATAGGAAATCGCATGTTAATTTTGAAGTGTTCAAATATTGACTCCCCTATTTATTTTAGAGATAAAATGCATTAAACTTTTTTGTAGAGGGAAAAATTCTGATATTATTAATGTGCACGCTTACCACTTTACGTTTCTCTAAATTGATATAATTAAGAAAAAGTAATGTGATTTTATAAAAATAATGACATGCCATGGAATTGAAACAACAATTGCAGATATCAAAGAAGTTTCTTCTTTTCTAAACTGCTGATTATAAAAGATGAATTTCAAAAAAATGTTCTACGTATGAAGATTCAAATTTCCTTAACCTGAATTTAAAAAATTGTAAAAAATCAAATTGTTACGTTATTGTTTTGCTAATGCGAACAGTAACTTTTACATCTATTATTGAATCGAAAGAAAATTTGGGTTATTAAAATTATTCTACCTTCAACAGCTCGTAAGGGGCTACGGAAGAAATTTTGATCAAAACAGAACCACAATATATGCTTTCTCTATAAGTAATGCAACATGAACGGCATCTCTGTCTTAGCCTCTTCTATGAAGAGCCGCCGCTGCCCACTACTACTTGTTTTCCTTCAGTGCTGCATTCTTAAGATGGGTACATCTTTAATAATACAGGAATCATACCGATGCGCATATTTACTTATTTATGTAACATTGAACCATATTGTGTACATGATTTTCTTAATTATTAACTGTTCTCCTACATTTAGATTGTAGTAAATTGTACTCTTGACCTTTTCCGTATTTTGTACAACGATGTATGTATAATTTAGAAAATAAATGTATTATTATTATTATTATTATAAAGAGACGTGACAACCTACAGCACCAGTTCACAGATTTTCATGCAAGTGCATTTTTCGGTCACATTAAATGTATGTATTAAATCCTGACAAATACAATTAGTAGTAATACTAAACCAATTTTAACACACAAATTGAATATTATCAAGTCCGTTAACCCTTCACCATGGAGACCCGATTTTATTGCACTTACACGGACATGGAATCTCATGGACTCCAAATGAATTAATTGTTGTTTAGAAATGATTGCTCGATACACTATGTTCGAGAACGCCGGTGTTTAGGAAGCGGTAGCTATAAATTGGAAATACAGTGACGGGTGGAACGCAAAACATTCACGCCGGAATCTGGCAGAGTCCGCATCCGTACAATTTTAAAAGCAGGCGTTGTAAGAACATTTAACTCAGCCCTTTCCACATTGACAAAATGTTTGTAAAAAGTTACAATTTTTCCCACATATGGACAAAATTGTTTCAAGATTTTGCATGTTACAATTATTTGACATTTTCATATGTATGATAGATAAATAGACAATCTTTTGCAGATAAAATCAGCACTCATCTTCGATTAATGAATTTAATCTAATTTACGACACTAACTCAGTGTACAATTCCAACTGGGCGAATCCAGTGTGTGCGTAATTAAGAATTGTAAGAACAACTCAGCCCTTTCCACATGTTGACAAAATGTTTGTAAAAAGTTAGTTTTTCCTACATATGGACGAACCCATTAGCGCCCATATTATTATTTTTCTAATTTTCAATTTGTTGTTAGCGTTTTAGGAAAAATAGGTTTTAAGAAAGTCTGTTTTATTACGAATCTGTAAAAAAACTATGCTTATGTTTACATGTTAACTTAAGAAGTGCCGAGCACAATCACGCGCTTACATGACTATCTTACTCAAACTATCGTTAGGGTGCGATGTAGAGAGGCTAATTTGCGATACCGTATGGTATCCGTGGGCGTTATTGGGTTAAGATTTTGCATGTTACAATTATTCCATATTTTTGTACATACGATGGATAAATAGACAATCTTTCACAGATAAAATCAGCACTCATCTCCGATTGATGAATTTAATCTAATTGACGACACTGACCCAGCACACAAGTCCAGCCGGGCGAATCCAGAGCGTGCGAAAATAAACAAAAACTGCGATGATATTAAAATCAATAACGAACAAGGGATCAATTTCAGCATTTACGAAAGGTGAAACTTTTTAAACGGTGTCAACGCGTGCCGACAATAATTAGGTCCCAATTACCGGGCCAAAGCGGTGATTGGGCGCCCGGAGATAAATAAAACACGAGCTGAAATCGGCAAAACGGGATTCCCCACTGAGCGTTTACACTCGCCCACCCCTAAATACGCAGAAAAATCACATTTCGCACACCGACGCCACATTTCGTGTACTCACTATGTATCCGTTGAGTAGGTCGTCCGGGTAGGGCGGCCTGTGTCCGTTGGCGGTTTTCGCGTGGAAATCCGAGCAGTTTCCCGCTTCCGTGGCCATTTTTCACTGGACCGGAGACACACCACGACGGCTGCACGACGTTAACTGATTTTCCGAGGGGCTGACGTGCGGCTATTGAACGCAGGCGCGTCGTCGCAGAGGTGCGCCTTTTGCAGCAAATCTCGAAATTATCGCCGATTACATCACTTTCTGTTTGCACCGAAATAACGTGTCGTCCTCAATGGGTGCACGTGTCTCATAATAAACTTGATCGGTGCAAACAATGGTGAAACAAGTACAGAATCATCGCAGGTATTGCGATTTCTTTTAAATTTGCATGTACCTATAGGCAACCCAAAGAGCGCGGTTTTGAAATTTTAAAACAAGGCCGCGTTTTTCGTTCACATTACAATTATGAAAGTTACTAAGTAAACTATTGTTTTCTTCTTCATGAGTTTATTCGAGGCATTTTTATATTCATCTGGCTACGTTTATTTTTAAATAGAATAATGACCAGGAGACGGAGTAAATTATTTTTTCGTATATACTGACTTTGCAAGTTTATTCGTTACATTTTTATATTCATGTATTTATATACATTTCGTTTTATTGAATTTATTCATTGCTTTCTGCAACAAATAAGGTTGTTTCTAATTTATCTATTATATTCAAGTGGCTAAATTTATTTTTAAATATAATAGCGACCAGGAGGTGGAGCTCAAAAAAAAAATACTTGCGAGTTCAAATGAAATACGAATTTTATTTACAATGTTTTCTAGTTTAAATTTAACAAAGACAAAATATAGCCTGAATTAGTGAATATTTAGGTTATATTCCGTCTTTATTAAATTTAAATTTATTTATTGCGTCTGCAACAAGTGACTTTGTCTCTAATTTATTTGTAGTTTTCTAGTTTGCTTGAAATTTTAGTCACATTTTGCGTCTCTGCTTAGGAGTTAATCGGCGCCTGTAAAAGTTGATGAAGTTAGTTTTGCAATAAGGGGCGAGTACAATGCTAAAATTATGGTGCTCTATACCAGTGACGGTTCGCGGGGTTTTTTTCTGGTACGGCCGAGGAACAAGAGGTGGTAATACAGATAGGTGCCGTCTCTGCAACTGACCCTACCTATCTGTATTACCACCTCTTGTTCCTCGGCCGTACGAGAAAAAACCCCGCGAACCGTCACTGCTCTATACTCTAGCCTTTTCACCCGATGAGCTGATAAAATTTATACGTAAATATTATTAATCCTAAGAATTGTGAATGGTTAGAAAAATGGAAATGTTTACATCAATCAAGCGAGATAACCGAAACGAAACGACAGGACAAACATTGATAAGCCCTCTGAATTGAGATTGTATTTTTAGGTGTTTTGTTTGTGATTTAGCTACAACAACATCTGATATGAGTCATCGCGATGTTCTTTGTCTTACAATAAGTTATTGCGCATTTTTGCCTAAAAGTTTGGAACGTATCCCCAAACTGATTTTATAGTACTATTCGCATTAGTAATAATTGTGCTCGTTAGGCTCAAACTGGCCATATTTCGTGATCCTTAACTTTTTGTTGCACGTGATTTCACACATTTTAAAGGGCACTTCACTTGAAGCGTTAAAATGAGATGGGGATGAGGTTCATAATTCAGCTTCGTGCATACCGATTTATAAGCATAGATAAACTTAAATATGTTTATAAGTGGTCTATTTTGTGGCTTGATGTGTCACAACTTGCTTAAATTTTGTGGTTCAAATTGTAGTCCCATGGGCACAAAGAGTTAAGTCGTGTTGGTTTATCTTGTTATATCCATCAGTGACGGTTCGCGGGGCTTTTTTCTGGTACGGCCGAGGAACAAGAGGTGGTAATACAGATAGGTAGGGTCAGTTGCAGACACGGCACCTATCTGTATTACCACCTCTTGTTCCTCGGCCGTACCAGAAAAAATCCCGCGAACCGTCACTGATATCCATAGCTGTCTATGCGCCTTAAATCCAAAATTCTAATCCATATTACAGTTTGGTAAATATTAAATCTTCAAAATTGCTTTGATTCCTCTTAATTTTACATAACTGCATCGACTTTTTTGGTACGATTTACGTTGAATCGGCTGCAATCTATTGACGACGTTTAACATTTCTTACAAAGGAAACACCTCCGTCACTCTGGAACATCAATAGTTAATGGTTGATGGTATCGGTCACTATCCAACTGCGGACTTATTTTGACAAGTTTTGCTATTTTTTTTAATCATTCGGATGAGTGCATTCCGATGCTTTGTTGATAAATGATAACTGATGTGTTTGAGAATGTCAGATAACGTGTAATTAATAATTATTCATTGGGGCCTCCTTAATTAATAATTGCACAAATTATAGATAATTCGTGGCATCCGCAAATAAAATTCGACCCACGAGTAAGCGAAATGATCAATTGTTTTATGTTACATACCAGTCGAGTGGTTGGGATTGTATGTGTAATCTCAGATCGAATTTATTTATTTTACCAAAATATATAACTTGGTCAGAAAAACACAAAAAAGGAACAAAATACATTTTTTTTTTGGAACAGCTATAGAGTACAACAAACTTCTGTTGTATTTATTGCAAGGTTTTAACCACGGGAGGTTTTCCAGGAAGTAATACTAGCTGTTACACCTATAATACTTTATTTCCCCATTTCACATGTGCTCATGGAATAACAGGAAGCGACAAGGCTTGTTGATAAATTGTAACCGATAAGCGCCATCTGTGAATAGCGGCATGAACTAACACCAAAGCAACCGATACGTGGGTGTATTCTTTCTTACTACACTAAAATAAGTTAAATATTGGTAATCAAAAACACTTGGTTTTACTTGTTTTACAATTTATATTAATTAAACATTATACTTCCCCAAGCTTTGTGCATTCTCCTTTCGATAATGTTCCTGTGAACAAAACTTCTTGGGCAAGTTGTATAATATTTATTCTACTTAATATAAATAGTAAAACATAGTGATTTTGTTTACCAATATTTACCTTGTTAATAACGTTTCATAGGGTGATGTACATATATATTTCCAGTCCAACACAAGAAATGATTGTTTTATTCGTCCTCGATTTCCGCACTGTTTGACATTCTACGTTTCTTTCAAGTAACACGGGGAATTACACGGCATGTAGATAAATTTTATCGGAAAAGCGCCATCTAGTGTTAGCAACAAACATAATTTACAGAAATCCATCGAATTCTTATGGTGGCGCCATCCAATCATAGCGGCGCAAAGCTCGATTTCTTATGCCCAGGTTCCTATATCTCTTGTCGTACCCCTGCACATGGTGCAAAGATCTTTGCACCATGCCCCTGCATGTGCTCAGTCACGGGGTCCCCGACGTATTCACCGTGGTCACCACTTCTCTCTCTATTCCTGAGATACATCACTGTAAAGCAAGTTGCATACCATAACAACTTCCTATTATAGCAAGATGAAAGAAAGGTAAAGTGTAAAAACAAATTAAAACCTTCACCAAAACAGTATTTAAAAAATTTATAGACTGTAAATACCAAAAATGTTTTATACAAGTTCCTATTAATATAGTGCAATTAATTCATGGCATAATTTTAAGATCATATACCGATTTTTAATATAAATTATTGTTACTAACATTTGTAATTTATTACTAAAAACTTCCAATTTTCAACGTGACAGGGACAAAACCATAAGTATAATCCTCCGTAAAAATTAATGTGAATATTAAAGTATTTAAATTGCAGAAATAATTATATTATATGAACGCCTGCTTACAGGCAACCCAATATACCGGGTGACCCAGGGTTCTGTAAAAGCCCCGTAACTTATTTGCTATTTGAGATATCGACTTCTAGTTTTCTTGAACTGGTACCCACACTTATTCTACATATTTTAAAAATATATATGTTTTTGTACAGGGTGTCCCAGTATAAGTAACAGATCAAAGTTATGTTTTTTTAAATGGAACACCCCATATTTTATACTTTATTTTTAATCCTCTTAAGAAGCTGATAAAAATAGTATAATATACTATGGGTCTATTATGGACGGTTGGTTAGTTATGGGCAAATTTGTAGCAAAAACATGTACACATTGAAAACATTGCAGAAGCGTTCCCAGCAAAGATTGCATCATTTTTTATACACTAGAAAATTTTCTACATCATGAAGAATAATACACATCGGCTTTGGTTCTCTTTTGTTCGTAGTGCTATACAGGGTGTCAACATACGCAAAATAATGGATAACTATTTTTTTCAAATGGAACACCCTATATAATTTGCCACCAATCTATGGCATTTTTAATAAGCTTTCCAATGATATATAGTTTGTATAACAAAATATTAAGGATTCTTGAGATTTATCAATAAAAACATATTTCTTTTGTCACCTTCTGCTGATTTTTGGATTTTCAGCCAAAACTATGCATTTTCAGGAAAAATTATAAGAGAACAAAGTTGTAGAGCGAAAAATTTCCGGTCGTCATAGGTCTTTAAACTTTTAAGATAATGCGTGCATTGCCCGCCAGAGCGCGCAAAATCATGACCGTATATGCATTTAGCGTTTTCTTTTCAAATTTTTTATTAATAAATTGCACTATACTTTATTTTCCGCACCCTCTAGCGGAAAAACGGGAAATTATAGGGAAATTAAAATAGCCCATATCGATTGAAAATGTTCCGCTGTACAACTCTTAATAGAAGCAATTTTTGCCAAAAATGCATAGTTTTCCCTAAAAATGCAAATTAAAAATGTATTTATCAATTTTTGCGTTTTTCAATGGTTTTTTGCATTTTTAGCGGAAACTATGCATTTTGGGCAAAAATTTATTCTTTTAAGAGTTGTAGAGCGGAATATTTTCAATCGATGTAGGTCATTTGAATAACTCTATAATTACCCGTTTTTCTTCTAGAGGACGTGGAAAATAAAGTATAGTGCAATTAATTAACAAAAAATTTGACAAAAACGCTAAAATGCATATACGGTCACGATTTTGCACACTCTGGCGGGTAATGCACGCATTATTGGAAAAGTCGAAAGACCTATATCGATCTAAAATTTTCCGCCCTACAACTTTGGTCTCTTATTACTTTTTCAAAAAATGCATAGTTTTGGCTGAAAATCCAAAAATGAGCAGGAGGTGACAAAAGAAAAATGTTTTTATGGATAAATCTTAAGAATCCTTAATATTTCATTATACAAATTGTACATCATTGGAAAGCTTATTAAAAATTCCATGCATTGGTTGCAAGATATATAGGGTGTTCCATTTGAAAAAAAATAGTTATCCATTATTTTGCGTATGTTGACACCCTGTATAGCAGTATGAACAAAAAAGAACCAAAGCCGATTTGTATTATTCTTCATGATGTGGAAAATTTTTTAGTGTATAAATAATGATGCTATCTTTGCTAGGAACGCTTCTGCAATGTTTTCAATGTGTACATGTTTTTGCCACAAATTTGCCCATAACTAACCAACCGTCC
The DNA here is from genome assembly GCA_910593695.2 of Ocypus olens. Classification (NCBI taxonomy): domain Eukaryota; kingdom Metazoa; phylum Arthropoda; class Insecta; order Coleoptera; family Staphylinidae; genus Ocypus; species Ocypus olens. Next base: position 38,551,952 of record OU343063.1, on the reverse strand, counting down.
ATAATAGACCCATACTATCTTATACTATTTTTATCAGCTTATCAAGAGGGTTGAAAATAAAGTATAAAATATAGGGTGTTCCATTTAAAAAAACATAACTTTGGTCTGCTATGTATATTGGTACACCCTGTACAAAAACTTACATATTTTTAAAATATGTAGAATAAGTGTGGGTACCAGTTCAAGGAAACTAGAAGTCGATATCTCAAATAGCAAATAAGTTATGGGGCTTTTACAGAACCCTGGGTCACCCGGTACGTATAATTAATAATGATTTATTATTTAAAACTTCAAATTATAATTGTAACAGGGACAAAACCATATGTGTAATATTTTTAAAGCGTTGCTAAGGATTACACTCATGCTTGTGTCCCTATTATATTTAAAATTAGAAGTTTCTAATAAAAAAATAAGATTAGTTATAGTATATTGGATTGCCTACAAGTAGGTGTTTATATAATACCATTGTTTCCGCAATTTAAATACTTAAATATTCCCACTATTTTTGAAGCTTTACTCAGGATTACACTTATGGTTTTGTCCCTGTTACGTATAAAATTAGAAGTTTTTAATAATAAATTAATTATGTGTATATCGGGTTGCTTAGGATTAGGCGTGCATATTATAAAATATTGTTTCTGCAATTTAAGTACGTAAATATCCACAAGTGAATTTACTTAAACATGAGACAACATTATTTTTAAGTTTTTAAATATTCTTATATTATTACAACCACAAATTATTAAGTAGTTTATCCCCACGATAACAGGTAGAGCCCTCTACTTAGATTATGATTTTTCGTATATTTCACTTATTGTAATGCATTAACAATATAAATAGTTGAATGATTAATCAGGAATAAGTATTGTAACCCGTATTTGATTGAAGAATATAGTAAATTCTTCTTTATTGAATTTTTAAGTTACAGTGAACTGTAAATGTCGGTAAGTGTGTCGTACTTAATTTTCATTCGCAAATTACAGGAAAACCGCTAAATTTCCTCAGCTATTTTATACACCATTCGATTCAGAATTAAATCGTCTACCGTTTCATGCATAGCCCATTGCTAAATATTAACACTTTGACAATAAGTATAAAGTTCGAGCATTTTGGCGCTGTTCAAAAACATCACTTGGCAGTTCAGCCACCGTCCAATAGATGGCGACGACGGGCGGAAATCCGAATGTAAAATGTTTAAAAACTTCCGAGTAGCAATTCTAAGCGATGATTTTGATAATTTGAGCATTAAATCACCGATAAACATATAATCCTTTAATCTTTTGAAATAAAAGTGCTATAAAAATCCTGCAATAATAAATATTGCCGCAGCAAATTTTTAATGGTTAAATTGTTCAACTTATTTTTATTATTTCTGAGGTGAATTCTAGTACAAACGTAAATTAAATGGATGATACATTTACAATTTTTAATTCTCTAAAAAATGTTCCTCTACGATTTTCCTCTAAAATGAATAGGGGAGCTAATAATTACACATATTTAATTTTACATGTTAAATCCCTATGTTCGCCCCTTATCCCAGACACTCGGTATATATAAGAAATCTTTATTATCAGTAATTGCATATGGTACCTTTTTATTCCTACAGTTAGAATTTTTATTTTTGATTGTTTTGCTTTCCTGATAAGGGCTGTCGACCTTAGGTCTTTCCGCCCATTACTGCATTAATAGGATGTCTTTAAAAAACCCATAGCAGACATCCAATAATTATTGAAGTCCTGTGTGGGGGCAGCTAACATGAATGTCGATTTTTACTTCGAGCCATTAAATTGACATCTCAGATATTGACTGTTAGACAACTAATAAATACTTGTTTACGTGATGCGAAACCAATTGTGCAATTAATTGATTGACACTGGAGGTGTTTGCTTCGTGATACATTTTGAATTATAAATAAAACACTTTCTTTGTTAATATCACATGATTTATTAATAGCGACTATGGTTTCGATCACGTACTGATCATTATCAAACTAAAAGTAATTTAAACAAACAAAAAACACATACATTTATACAGCTACATTCTAATGATCAGTACGTGATCAAAATGAATAAATCTTATGATATCAACAAAGAAAGTGTTTTATATACAATTGTGCAATGTTTTTGGATCCCTATAACTCAAAAAATGTGTAGCTTTAGTGTGCTTTGCCCTAACCTTTCTCTGGAATCGATTTTTATTTTACAAACGTCAGGTTCAATAATTTTGTGTGAAGTATGAATTGACATTTATGTTATGATTCCACAGCCACATAGGACTTCAATAATTGTTGTACACCCGTTACTTTAAAGGTGTGAAACAGAATTGTGTCTTATGACAAATTTTCGGTCGTAAATAAATATAATAAACACGGGTTGCGTTGCCATAGGTACAGGTCGGCAAACATAACTTGCCCAGTGGCAAAATTGTGGGCGGTACCTTCGAAGGGCGCTCTCGATAGATTTCGTGAACAGTTCGCGCGCCTTGTACATTCATTTTCAATGTGGAGGAGAGCGCCCGATTGAGTTTTAAATGAATAGCGCACGCGAAGAATATGTGCTTGCTTATTACAGAGACTGTACTCGGCCGGCAGTAGAGAGAGAGCTTTCGCTTCCAGTCTGCGCATCTGGCCAACTTACATTTGCCATCCTGTAGTTGTAGATCTGAAGTTGGATGGGACATATAATGTGACGAAAAGTAGAAAACAAAAAATAAGTTTCGTGGCGTCACTAAAATTTAGAATTTTAGGATGAAAAAAACCTGGAAATTTAACCCAATGAGCAAAAATGGTGATTAGTTCTGAAAAGGATAAACAGAATTTCAGAAAAAATTCTATATTTCAGGGTGTAGCCTTCCAATCGAACGCAACTGGCAAATCTGTGTTTCTCGCATTAAAATTAGTTGTATTCGATTGAATTTTAATTATAAACCAGATCTAAAAGAGTATAAAAGTCTAAAAAATAAGGAAGGACGTGGATGGAACTGCGGGTTAGGGAGAGTGAATGATTTGGGAATTGACGTCGGCCATCTGCCACAACCTTTGCTTTTAATTGTATATCAGAAAATTAAATGAATAATGACACAAACACAACTACCATGGTCCCAAGGGAATATTCTGAAGCCTCGAAATCTTTCGCCCGGGCTGGGATTCGAACCCACACGGCACGCGGTGCAACCGGTACAAACGCTTGCCTGTACCCACTACACCAACTGGCTACCCCGTATAAAAGTTTTTTGGTATTTAAAAAGGCATCTAATAATGACATATTTATTAGCTATGGCAACATACTTCTTTTTTCCAAATGGTAATAGCAATTTTTTCTCTAAATGACAAAAAAAAATGAATTCAATAAAACGAAATGTATGAATTTATTTAATGCTTTCTGCAACAAGTAAGGTTGTTTCTAATTTATTTAAAAAAAACTGAATAAATCTTGCAATAACAAAGACTTGCATTTTAGCGCCACGGGATCAATGGTCGCAGACTTAACTTGTCCGTAGTAAAGATATTTCACCACAATGTGTAATGCATAATGAAAAATTCATGTTGGCCTGACGGACAAAAGTTAAAAAAATTGACGCAATCTCCCGAAGAATTGAATTCTATCTGCGAATTGTGCGGCACTACACGAAACTGAATATTTGCAAAAGCTTAAATTTAACCCTTTAAGGCCCAAAGTTGTATTTAACAGAAAAAATTCAAATTTTAATAGCAATTTATTTTTTATCAAAGGAAGCAGAAAACTCAATTTTTTTGGGAGGAATTTTTGAAGAAAATGTGCAAGTCCCATCAGGAAATAAATATCAAACGGTAGCAGTGGACGTTAATACTACTAATTAATGGAAAAATATAACGCATGACTTTTAAGTACCGTTGGGCACTACAGGGTTACGTTAAAGGGTTCCCCCCGGTTAAGATAAGCGAAATGCCCCCAGATTTGGAAATCCTGATTAACCAAATAACGTTGAATCGTAAGGTAAAATTTGTCCGCGGACATGGTTTATAAGGTCCCCACCCCTCCCCTCACTCCACTTGGGGTTATTTTTTACTATGTGTTAATTGGAAAATTCTGAAAAAAATCATCAAGGTAGGTTAATTTTTTCAAGGTCATCCAAGGTCATTTGGTGCCTAAAAAAAATTAAAAAACAAATTTTTCATTTTTTGATGTAGAAAGCATTGAGGTGCACACCGTTTCAGAGGCGATTCATTTTACCTCTGACAGGAACTTTTCGAGTGATGTGTCATCCCTAAAAATCCAATTTTCCGATTTTTTCAATTTTACAGGGTTACAAGATTGAGGTTTGGACAAAAAAATCAATTAAAACTTTTTTGTAGCATTTGGAAAGACAAATATTTTTTTTTTCGTCTAAACCTGAACCCGAACCTGCAAAATTGAAAAAATCGAAAAAAAAGAGGAAAATTTAATTTTTAGGGATGACGCACCACTCGAAATTAGTTATTTCTAACTTTGCCGAAAATCGACATTTATATCACCAGATATTTATTTCTGCGAGCGGTGGGCGAAATTAATTTTTTGGGGGTTAAAGGGCTATCCGAATTTTTTTTTGACGTTTGATTATTAAACTAAACGTGTTAGTGATAAAATAAAGAATTTTTATTTAGTTATAGCTAATTGCAAACTTTGCCTAAAATCGAAATTTATATCACCGTACATTTATTTCTGCGAGCGGTGGGGAAATTAATTTTTTGGGTGTTGAAGGGCTACCCGAAATTTTTTTTGACGTTTGATTATTAAATTACATGTATTTGTGATGAGAACAAGAATTTTGATTTAGTTGTGGCTGGTTGCAAATTTTGTTAGAGTTGACATTTATACCCCCTACTGCGAGTGTCTGGAGAAATAAATTTTTTGGGGGATGAAGGAGTATCCAAAATATTGTTTTGGCGTCTTATTATGAAAGTACATATCTTAGCAATAAGAACAAGAATTTTTAATTACTTGTGGCTATTTAAATCTTTGGCGAAAATCGACATTTATATCGCCTGATATTTTTCTGCGAGTGACGTTAGAAATGATTTTTTTCGGGGTTGAAGGGATATTCAAAATATTTTTCTGACTTCGTATTATGAAAGTACACTTCTAAGTCATAAGTACAAGAATTCTTATTTACTGGTGGCTATTTTACACTTTGCAGAAAATCGACATTTATTTCAGAAGATTTCTGCGAGTGACGGGAGAAATACATTTTTGGGGTTTTTTTTTTACTTTTGATTATTAAACTAAACGTGTTAGTGATAAAATAGAGAATTTTAATATAGTTATGGCTAATTGCAAATTTTGTCAAAAAATCGACATTTATATCACCAGACATTTATTTCTGCGAGCGGTGGGGAAATTAATTTTTTGGGGGTAAAGGGCTATCCGAATTTTTTTTTTGACGTTTGATTATTAAATTACATGTATTTGTGAAGAGAACAAGAATTTTGATGTAGTTGTGGCTGGTTGCAAATTTTGTTAGAGTTGACATTTATACCCCCTACTGCGAGTGTCTGGAGAAATTAATTTTTTGGGGGATGAAGGAGTAACCAAAATATTGTTTTGGCTTCTTATTATTAAAGTGCATATCTTAGCAATAATAACAAGAATTTTTAATTACTTGTGGCTACTTAAAACTTTGCCGAAAATTGACATTAATATCGCCAAATATTTTTTTCTGCGAGTGACGTTAGAAATTATTTTTTTGGGGGTTGAGGGGTTTCCAAAATATTTCGCATTATGAAAGTACACATCTTTGCGATAAGAATAAGAGTTCTTATTTACTGGTGGCTATTTCAAACTTTGTCGAAAATCGACATTTATATCGCCTAATATTTTTTTCTGCGAGTAACGTTAGAAATTATTTTTTTGGGGGTTGAGGGGTTTCCAAAATAATTCGCATTATGAAAGTACACATCTTTGCGATAAGAATAAAAGTTCTTATTTACTGGTGGCTATTTCAAACTTTTGCCGAAAATTCGACATTTATATCAAAAGATATTTATTTCTACGAGTGACGAGGGGAAATAAATTTTTGGGAGGGTGAAGGGGTACCCAGTGTTTTTTTTTACTTTTGATTATTAAACTAAACGTGTTAGTGATAAAATAAAGAATTTTTATTTAGTTATGGCTAATTGCAAATTTTGTCAAAAATCGACGTTTAAAAGTTCCTGTCAGAGGTAAAATTAATGGACTTTTATTTTTTATTTTTTTGAGACAAATGACCTTGGATGACCTTAAAAAAATTCTGTTGATAGATCTCTTGATAACCTACCTTGATAAATTTTTTACGAATTTTGCATTACACACCTCGGTCAAATAAAAAATTAAAACAAAAAATAAAATTTGATCCCAGGTGGGGTGAAGGGAGGGGTGGAGACCATATAAAACATGTCCGCGGATAATTCTTACTTCAAGATACAACATTATTTGGTTAATTAGGAATTCCGAATCTGGGGGCATTTTGCCTATCTTAACCGGGGGGACCCTTTGTTTATGGATTTTAAATTGGCAATGAATTATTGATTGAAAAACTTTTAGATCTGGATTATTCCGATGGAAGGGCAGAGAGGTCCGCTGCATGAAGGCCTCAATGGGCCCTTTGTATGCCCTCCCATCTGAGTCCTCATTCCCCAAACACCAGGACCTGCACCAAGAGGGACTCTTTGGATGTCTGATGTTTGTAGACATCCCTCTCCCACATGGATTGTCTTGTTGTGGAGATGGCTGTACACTCCAAGAATACATGTTCGGTGGTCTCCTCTTCATCACACCCTCTGCAGATTGGACTGGAGCAGTTTAGGTGCTTTCTTAGATTACAGTCGTAGGTTTCCCCTGGAGAGTTGCAGACAGTAGCTAGCAATGTTGAAGTGCATTAAAATAAAGCCATCTGCTACCCTGCAGCCAGGTTTGTCAACCCATCAATCTTCGTGATGTGAAATGCTTATTTGTTAACTGGCCAATAAGAAACAAATTTTCTGCAGCGTTGGATCAATGTCGTTCTATCCCAGGGTAAAGCTAGTTCCATAGAGATTCTACCCTTGTTCTACCGGACATATTCCTACTACGTCTTGGCGTACAAAGCTGGGTTCTGGCTAGCAGCCCTCAGCTTGGTGATGTATTCTGGAAGCCACCCAGTTCTTTGTTTTCTTTAATTGAATTGATGGGTCGTGGTTCATTAACAAACAAACGAATTTCAAAATATGAATGCTTATGAATCACAGCCATGCCACTTGATTCCATGCTCCAGGTGACGCCACACATATTTCAACAAATATGAGATATTGTAAAAACAATGATAGTAGATTAAATATGAAGGGAGAGAAATACGTGATTTTTCCTGAGGTGCAAGTTTGTATCCCGAGGGCAAAAGAGAGTAAAATGTTCGTTTTTAAAACCCAACCTAGAAAAAAAACGTTGTCAGCTATGACAGGTAAAAATAAATAATGGAACTTCGTAGGGATTACTTTTCTCCCTAGGGAGAGAAATAATCATCTCTCACTTGGGCAAGAGATGTTATTTCTCTCACGATTTTCACAGCAGAGAACTCGACTTTCCCTAAAGTTTGTAAAATGTTATTTCTCCACGACCATTGTAGAATTTACGGAATTCTGAAATCAATTATGATCATAGAACATACACATTCTCACTCTTGTTGTGGAACAAAACACTATGCGCTTATTTGTTTTGCATGTAATTTATTCCATAACAAGTAATAGAATAGTATAGTAGGGCCGCTGAGAGCTGCCTGTGACTCATCACTTAAAATCGCATGAATCAAGACTTAGGTAAACGTATATCCGTAAGAAAATTTGGTGCCGCACTGATTTTCATTGGCGGGATATTTAAGTATTAACTCGATTGAAGTGAAATCTACAGCGCAATATAAACAAACTTTTTACGGTTATGTTATTTGACGTAGCGCTCGCGTGTTTTGTGTGTTTATATGAAGCGTGCCAATGCGATGCAAGAGTCATGCGGGAGCTTAGACCTACGTTTACGCTGCCCTATTCTTTAACACGCAGACACACGTTTCGTCTTTTATTTCATACTGTTTCATACATGATAGAAAAAGATAGATATAAAATGCAAAGCAATTCTTAGTATGAAAATGCATGAGTCACCGTCAGCTCTCAACGGATGAACTATACAGGGTGTCCTAAATAGAGTAGGATTGCATGGGTATCTTTCTTATTCTTAAAGCTAGAGATCTGGTTAAATGGGCAATGTTGTGCAGTTTTCTATGCTGATTCAGATTATGTTGAGAAATTTTCAAAATTTCGAGTTTAGAAAATATTTAAAAAAAACTGAAAATCGCGATTTTCAAAAAAAATCAAATATCTCAATAATTATTAAAGATGCGAAAAAAAGTTTTAAATAAAAGTTACTTGGTTTAATTAGGCAAACATTGAAATCAAGTCAAAATAAAATTCAAGATGGCGGTTTCCGAGATATTAATACCAACTTTCTTATTTCAAATGGCCGCTTTATTTGATTTTTACAAGCATAAATAAACTTTTTTTTCTCTTTTCAACGATGTACAACAACCTATGCCAAAATAAAAAATAATGGAAATATATAATAAATCAAGGAACTTTTATTTAAAACTTTTTTCGCATCTTTAATAATTATTGAGATATTTGTTTTTTTTTTAAATCGCGATTTTCAGTTTTTTTTAAATATTTTCTAAACTGCTCAGAATTTTGAAAATTTCTCAACATAATCTGAATCAGTATAGAAAACTGCACAACATTGCCCATTTAACCAGATCTCTAGCTTTAATAAGAAAGATACCCATGCAATCCTACTCTATTTAGGACACCCTGTATATTCTGTAACAAGGTTAGAATGGAAATTCGATGCGAGTGGACTATTCCGAGCACGAGGCGAGCGTGAGGAACCACGAGCATCAGAATTTCCATTTTTACTGAGTAGCAGACTATACTTTCTCCTCGACCAAATAAAATAGATTAATAAAATAATGAACACAAAGAACTTACATTTTATTATTACGTTTGGGGTTATGTTTATAGTATTTTGACAATTGTGATATCCAAGGCTAATTGTATTATTCGAAACGGTGTGAGAATATTCATTCTCTCATGATTTCGACAGCTGAGAACTCAAATTTCTCTCCCGTTTGTGAAGAAAGAAATTTTTACAAAAATATATACAAAAATGAAGTAGTAGGCTTAATTAAATTGATTTTGTAGAAGCTCATTCTTGTAGCAAAAATATTGGGCTGACAGTAATCAAAGCACAGACGTTACACCCAATTTCAATATAAATCTTAACATTTTACCTCCGTTCGTCAGAAGTGTGATACATTATTACTCATATGAATTGTTTATTTCAGATAACAGCAATTCAAGGAAGTGATATGAATGAATAAAGTATGATCTATAATATTTAATTATACATTTTAATACATTTTTACACACACATTATATTTATATCACTATACTTTTACATAACCTAAGACTAACTCTGTAACTATCTAGTCAAAAGAAGTATACATAAAATAAATAAAAAGTACAATACTACAGAGTTTCCATATCGTTTCAAGTAACTCTAATAATATCAATAATCATCCTCCAAGTATGCAGTAAAAAAACAAGCTATTCCTTAACGTTATTGACTCTCTCTCTCTCTTCGTTTTCCTCTGGTTAATTTCAGTTAGCGGCGTGTGTAGTAGTAGTAATAGAGTAACAGTAAAAACAATTAATCATTTTATTTATTGTTCTAACATCGTACAAATCTCCGTGTGTCGCGTGGAAATAAAGCGTATGGCGACGACGGGTTTTCGAAATGAAATTATCTAGATCGGGTACATATTTAATATTCCTTTTTTTAAAAATTAGTATAGTACATTATTATTAATTTTTTTGTTTAGTTAAGAAAATGAGTACTAGTTCTTCATATACTTAGCAAATACTAACTTAATCCTATACTCCTAAAACGGTCCAACAAACCTGCTGTGTTTTTTTGTAGTTTAATCGCTAGCTTAGTAACTAGAATTCCTTTTATGTACATAAATAACAATGTAGCGATTACATTATACATTGTATGGTTCGACTTTTAATAATTGTACTCAAATAATTTATTTTTATTAAAAGTGGCACCACAGCCCGTTTTCTTGATACAATTTTTTTTTGACGGAGGGGTGGGGGTAAATGCTATGCAAGGCATCGAGAGAAATAGGAAATAAATTAGCGGGAAAATGCTGGCTCGCCTTTTTTTTATATATATACACATTGAGTTGATTCGGAGCGTGGCTGGACTTTTTTTATTTTTGGAAAAGATACACTTACCGGTTTGTTTCTTCTTTTTTTTTTAATAAATATGTACATCTATGCCTAGAAAAATGTCGTTTATTGAAAGTGGCTTAATTCTCTTCCCAGAACGGTTTGTTGCGTTGGGTGTTTTAAATTTTCTTTTAAACGAAGACCTTAGCTAAGCCGTCAGCGCCCGCACTGGCGATGTAAGGCCTGGATGGATGGAATGCCACGTCCAGAATGCTTTCATCGAACTTCTTGCGGTGCGCCGTTATTTCTTGCACGCACGTCTTGTTGTCCAAGTGCCACAGACGTATCGAGCAATCATGAGAACCTGTTAGTGTAAATTTACATTAGCAATGGCTTCTTACACTTTAATAAAAACACTGGCAACAGTTGCTCACAATAATCGCGCGTAGATGAATGTAAGAACTTTTAAATCAATGTATATACAGTGAGATCAGAAAATTGAAAATCCGTATAATTCAAGTATTGGCTGGAATGGAATTCTCCAATGCAGTGCAGTATATATTTTGTTCATTTTGACAACTTGTGATTTTTTAAGGTTACTTGTTTTAAAAAATGTTTTATTTAAATTTCAGGGTTTTCCACGCCAAAATCCTCATTTTTAGGACCCCATGTAATTGGGGTCATGCTATTTGCGCCAATTTAAAAAGTTTGGCTTGAATAAAATCTGATGCGCTAGAAAATTTGCATATTCCATCTTTCTGCTTCGGTTTTACCTTTTTTTTTTTAATAACACAAACCGCAGCCAGAGAAAGAGTATTTTCTCGTCAATATTTTTCATTTTTTAACCCAAAAGCCAACACTTTCTTTGAAGAGTCTGTCGGCAAACTGTGCAAGGTGAACTGAACGTATAAACACCAACGCATATTCAGTTCATTTGGGCAGTTTTGCGTGCACAAATCAGTTTGCACAAATTGCATGAGAGTATAAACCAAGCATTAGCGACACCACTGAACTTCTGTTAGTTAGGTTATGCTGTAAGGCCTGCCAACTATTTTCGACTTTTTGATCTCACGGTAGATTCTACCATTTCATTATGTTGGATTGTACTATTTTGCTTATTAAGCTTTTCCGATAGTCTGCGCTCTTGTCTATGATCCGAGAACATAGTAAAGTAAGGGCCATCCGAAGCCTCATAATTTTCGAGAAACCTCCAATCACTGTTTTGAGAATGATTGATATTAGTTACCTGAGAGAAGATATAATCCGTTGGGGTCGACAGCCAAACTGGTAACGGCATCCAAATGGGCCACCATCGAGTGGACCATCTTGCCCGTATTGTTATCCCAAAACCGGATATGCCGGTCCTCGTGGGCGGTCACCGTCAATGGCAACGTGGGATGGCACACAACTCGATTTATCTGACGACTAGAAAACAGTATTTATTATGCTATATTGTTAACTAAATTAAGAAAAAGTAATGTTTTGAGCTATACCTATCACTATCAGACCAGAAGTGAGTCACGGAGTCATTTGACTCCTGTGCAAATTTGCAGCTCAATTTCCTGGTCAAACTTTTTTGAAGGAAACATTTTCCATTTTGAAGAAATAATGACTTTTTTCTGTGAATAAGCATGTTTCCTGGTTTTTTGAAAATGTGATGACGTTTCTTTTTGCTCATCACTTTTTTCCAGACACTCTTCACTTTGTACAAGAGAGTCATGAGTAACGTGACCATACGTCCTTCTTTCAGGCAGTCTGACCCGCAAGAGGAAAAAAATCCAACGATAATTTAAATAATATAAATAAGTACAAGGTTCAGATTTTAACAGTTGATTTGATGGTGATGCAAAATTCTAATATTGTTGGATTGACAACGCCATCTATTGGCAGCGATGAGTAACAGGATAACGCCACCTAGTGGTTTTTAACGGTATTGCGATAAAAATGACTTTGAGAAAGTTCTCGAAGTTCCAGTACATTTTAGAACAAGGTTTCTTATTTAGTGATGGATGCGAAGTGAACTCGGGAGTGATAAGTTGATAAGTTTTTAAATAAAAGGAAGTACAATACTAATATTTTTTCATAAAATTCTTTGGGCGTTAATAATGAGCCAACTCCCAGAGTCGACTCTTTTCTCTGAGGCCACTCACCAAAAGGAGTCATTTCGCCCACCTCTATATCAGACTGGAATATACTAATATTTTTTCACAAAATCCTTTGGGCGTTAATAATGAGCCAACTCCCAGAGTCGACTCTTTTCTCTAAGGCTACTAACCAAAAAGAGTCATTTCGCCCACCTCTATATCAGACTGGAACATAAGCACAGTTGTTTCTAAGCATCACATCACGATATTTGATATGAAAGTACTTGAGAACCTCATGTGACGTAATGGCAGTCTGCTTTCAGATTTAGTGTTTCGATTTGCTCGCTAAATAGTGTGGGACTGTTTTTTTTTAATGGTTGTCTGATCTTAACCAGACCTACGCAACATGTTAATCAATTATGTCAATTTGCACACCAACTGCGGACTTACCTTGCGACAGCACTACTTTCACCTTCCAATCTCACTACGGATTTTCCGGTTTCCGCATCGAAGATCACACAGTGCGAACTGCTGAAGGCAGCCACAACTTTATTTGGTTCGTCCCGGCAGAAATCGACACTGCTGGGTATACCATCTTGATCCGAGGTGAAAGTATTTAATATTGTAACCTATAAAATATGAAATTACAAATTAATGAGATTAATGCATTTCATCTACCCAAAGATTAGATTTTTTTTATATCTTTAGTGACAAACAAAAGAAAGTGAAAAGTACCAACACTACTATGAAAAAAATGTAATTTTGCAGCATGTTAGGTTGATATGGTATGATCAATGGATCTTTGTGTGTGCGTCATTACCGAAGACCTGATTTTCTCGCCTTGAACAGCATGTATACACACATGATTGCATCTAATTTAACTTATTGAAGAGAGAGCAAACGCATGAAAAAATTTGTCGGAGCTTGGTTCATCTATCTATGACGTGCACGCAAAGATCCATTGATCAAAGTTTACCAGTATACTTCCAATATACTCATACGCGAAGTCGCCAACAGACACATTATTGACAGTTTGCTATTGTTCTTGAGTTTAGACTATTTTCCGAATTTCGGACATGGAGAACGTTCTAAATGTAATCAATTAAAATTACAATTTTTAAATTTCCCGCAGAGTACCTACTACTTTTTGTGGCGAGAGATGTTCGTCAACCGAGTGGGATTTCTGTCACTCAAGATGCCAAAAAAGTCTGGGTAGATGTAGTATATCATCTGTTTTTTTAATTTGATATTACCTTTGAATGTGGTGCCCACAGTTTTACAGTCCCGTCCGCCGAGCACGAGAGCAGCTGCTGCCTGGGATGCAGCACCGACAGGCCCCATATGGCATCTGTGTGTCCCTGAAGAGTTGGGTTGAGCACGTCCGGTTCGAACAAATCGTACGGATCTATATTACAACTGGGGGTGTTCCAGCAGTGGATATTTCCATCTAGTCCGCCTGAATAGCAATGCTCGCCCGTGCCGGAGATTGCTAAACACAGGACTGGACCTTGGTGACATCTGAAAATATTTACAATTGATTGAAAATTAGCTGAATAATAAATATGGAATTTAGTTATTTTGCTTCCATCACAAATATTTTACTACACTGTCTGGTCTGTACGTGTTCTGATGGGGAAACAATATTTAATTCCCCATTACAATTAAAAAAGTAAATAATTCCATAGTCAATGGAATACTTGCCTAAATGTATACAGAGGTTCTACATCTAAGGACGCCGACTTCTTAGCAGGAACTGTTTTCTGGAGGTTCCACAGCTTGAGCGTGTGGTCCTCGCTGGCAGTAATCAGCACGGGCTCGCTGGGGTGGAACGCCAGAGCGCGCACGCCGTCGAAATGGCTCCGCAGGGTGTACTTTGCATTCCACGTTTTCCTAAACGACTCCTTGCTGCTGGCCATGTCATACGTGCTCTCCGCTTCATTGTTCACTGTTAATTGAGCTAATTCACCCAAACCTACATCAAAAATACCACAAATGAGTATATATATTAAACAATTCAAATGCGTCAATGTAAAAAAATTATATGTATGACATACAGGATGTCTCAGACCACCCGTATCAGGCTATTTTTGAGAAAAACGCTGTATATCCATGTTTTATGAGCTTGCGGCGTTAAAGGTCAAAAATTAAAGTGTACGAATGTACAAGACAAGCAGAAGACAGATACGGCTATTTCATCCTCCATTGTTTGCTTGTCTCGTGCATTTGTCCACTTTAATTTTTGACCGAAATGCCGCATGCACCTACAACATGGACATAATTCCTTAGAGGTCGCTAAAAATTATATTCAATATATATCTATATATACAGGGTGTTTCTAAATTAATGCAAAAAATTTTAAAGGTCGATTTTTCAGCAAAAATTAAGGGAGGTCTTTCATATAATTTTTTGTTCAAAACCCCGTCCTCTCCAAGTTACAGCCCTTTAAAGTTAAGGGAAAAAAATTGATTTTACATGTTTTCATGCAGTCCATACATACAAATAAAACTCTAGAAATTTGAGAACATAGTATATCTTCATTTGACATCAGCCTACTTGATTTTGCTTAACAAATAATAACCAATCTGTTAATTTATATTGTTTATGCTGGAGGCTTCTACTTCGTTATACATTTTAAATATTATAATAAAACACTTTTAACTTTATTTTGTATAACTTATATTTTTTTTTATATTGTTAATTTATGTCAAAAGGGTCTGAACATTATTTTATTTTTTGTGATCAAACTAACAATTTTAGGAGAAAATGTCAAGAGACAAAAAAGTTGCATCCCTCCATTTCAATCATGTTTTGAAATAGAATAATGTAGACGCATTAAAAAGTTCTGATGCAAACTATTATAGGGGTTGATTTTTTCACCCCCTTATAATAACATTTTAGGGTTCGTCAAAAAGTGTCATTTTATTAGGAACAGTTATCTGCCAAATTTCATTCTTCTAAACTCTTCCATAGTGGATATATGAAAAAAAAACAATTTTTTTCCCTTAACTTTAGAGGGCTGTAACTTGAAGGGGAAGGGGTTTTGAACAAAAAATTATATGAAAGACCTCTCTTAATTTTTCCTGAAAAATCTCCCTTTAAAATCTTTTGCATCAATTTAGAAACACCCTGTATATTGTTGATTATTTTGATATTTTAAAATTGCCATCATTATCTCAATTTCTTTTTCCTTTATTTTAGGGTTATTACACTTTGATTACATGATATTTTGTAAACTGGTATAATTTTGTTTATATTATTTTTAGAGCATTTCTTATTTTTATGTATTTCTTGTAAAAAGTTGAATACGTCAATAAATGTATTATAATAGTCGAAAACCACTATTTTTGACAGATTTAAATCACTATTTTGAACAGTTGAAAATCACTATTGTGACAGTTGAAAATCACATTTTAGGCAGTCATTTCTTTGACAGGTGAAAATCATTATTTTAGATAGTTAAAAATCATTATTTTGACAGTTGAAAATCACTATTTTAAATAGTTGAAAATCACTTTGTTTGACAGTTGAAAATCACTATTTTGGCAGTTGACAATCACCATTTTGACAGTTGAAAATCACCATTTTCGAAAGTCATTTCTTTGTGAAAATAATTTATTTTAGATAGTTGAAAGTTATTTTTGGCTATTGAAAATCACTAATTTTGCAGTTGAAAATCACTGTTTTTCGCAGTTGAAAATCGCTACTTTTGGCAGTCGAAAATCACTATTTTTGGCAGTTAAAAATCACTGTTTTGACAGTTGAAAATCACTATTTTTGACAGTTGAAAATCGCAATATTTGGCAATTCAAAATCACTATTTTAAGAGTTGGAAATTGCCATCTTGACAGTTGAATATCTATTTTAGGCAGTTAAAAATCAGTACATTTGACAGTTGCTAATCACTATACTTGATAGTTGAAAATCACTATATTTGATGGTTAAAAATTACTATTTTTCGCAGTTGTAAAACACTGTTTCATCCATCGAAAGTAATTATTTTTGACAGCTGAAAATCACTTTTTTGAAAAGTGGAAATCGCCAATTGAACCGTAGAAAATAACTATTTTGACAGTTAAAAATGACTATTTTTGACAGCTGAAAATCACAATTTCATGCAGCTGAATATCACTATTTTTGACTATTACAAATAACTATGTTTGAAAATTGAAAATCGCTATAGTGATAGTTGAAAGTGACATTTTCAAGAGTCATTTCGTTGACAGGTGAAACTCATTATTTTCGACAGTCATTTCTTTGACAGGTGAAAATCATTATTTTAGATAGCAGCAAATTATCATTTTTGACAGTTGAAAGTTATTATTTTTGACAATTGAAAATCATTATTTTTGGCAGTTGAAAACCACCATTATTGACAGTTGAAAATCACTATTATTGACAGTTGAAAATCACAATATTTGACAATTCAAAATCACTATTTTGAGAGTTGGAAATCGCCATTTCGACAGCTGAACATCTATTTCAGACAGTTAAAAATTAGTATATTTGACAATTATAAATCACTATATTTGATAGTTAAAAAACACTATTTTTTGACAGCTGAAAAACACTATTTCATCCACCGAAAGTAACTACTTTCGACAGCTCAAAATTACTTTTTTGAAGGGTGGAAATCACCAATTGAACCGTAGAAAATAACTATTTTTGACAGTTGAAAATCACTATTTTTAACAGTTGAAAATTACTATTTTTGACAGTTAAAAATCAGTTTGTTTAATAGTTGAAAATCACTATTATGATAGTTGAAAATCGCCATTTTCGACAGTCACCTCTTTGACAGGTGAAAATAATTATTTTCGACAGTCGTTTCTTTGACAAATGACAATAATTATTTTAGATAGTTGAAAATAATTATTTTAGACAGTTAAAAGTTATTATTTTTGGCAGTTGAAAATCATTATTTTTGGCAGTAGAAAATCACTATTTTTGACAGTTGAAAATCGCAATATTTGACAATTCAAAATCACTATTTTGAGAGTTGAAAATCGTCATTTTGACAGTTGAATATCTATTTGAAGCAGTTAAAAATCAGTACATTTGACAGTTGCAAATCACTATATTTGATAGTTGAAAATTACTTTTTTGACAGCTAAAAATCACTTTTTTAAAAGGTGTAAATCACCAATGAACCGTAGAAAATAACTAATTTTTACAGTTGGAAATCACTATTTTAGGCAGTTGAAAATCACTATTTTTGACAATTAGAAATCACCATGTTTGACAATTGAAAATCAATAAGTGATAGTTGAAAATCACAATTTTAGACAGTAATTTCTTTGACAGGTAAAAATTATTATTTTCAACAGACATTTTTTTGACAGGTGAAAATCATTATTTTTGAGTAATTTCTTTGATACGCAAAAATAATCATTTTAGATAGTTGAAAATTATTATTCTAAACACTTAAAAGCTATTATTTGAGGCAGTTGAAAATCACCATTTTTGACAGTTGAAAATCACTATTTTTGACAGTTGAAAATCACAATATTTGACAATTCAAAATCAATATTTTGAGAATTGAAAATCGTCATTTTGACAGTTGAATATCTATTTCAAGCAGTTAAAAAATCAGTACATTTGACAGTTGCAAATCACTATATTTTATAGTTGAAAATCACTATTTTTGACAGCTGAAAATCAGTTTTTTGAAAGGTGGAAATCACCAATTGAATCGTAGAAAATAACTACTTTTGAAAGTTGAAAATAATTATTTCAGGCAGTTGAAAATCACTATTTTTGACAGTTAAAAATCACAATGTTTGACAGTTAAAAATCACAATGTTTGACAGTTAAAAATCACTATTTTTGACAGTTAAAAATCACAATGTTTGACAGTTAAATATCACTATGATAGTTGAAAATCACCATTTTCGGCAGTACTTTCTTTGACAGGTGAAAAACATTATTTTCGATGGTCATTTCTTTGACAGGTGAAAATCATTATTTTACACAGTTGAAAGTTACTATTTTTGGCAGTTAAAAATCACTATTTTTGACAGTTGAAAATCACTATAGTGATAGTTGAAAATCACCATTTTCGACAGTAATTTTAGATAGTTGAAAATTATTATTTTAAACAATTAAAAGTTATTATTTGAGGCAGTTGAAAATCACTATTTTTGACAGTTGAAAACCACTATTTTGACAGTTGAAAATCACTGTTTTGAGAGTTGAAAATCGCCATTTTGACAGTTGAATATCTATTTCAGGCAGTTAGAAATCAGTATCTTTGAGAGTTGCAAATTACTATATTTGATAGTAGAAAATCACTATTTTTGACAGTTGAAAAACACTATTTAATCTGTTGAACGTCATTATTTTTGACAGCTGAAAATCACTGTTGTGACAGTTGAAAATCACCATTTTCTACAGTCATTTCTTGAACAGGTGAAAAACATTATTATAGAAAGTTGAAAATTATTATTTTAGACAGTTGATAAAAGTTATTATTTTTTTCAGTTGAAAATCATTATTTTTGGTAGTTGAAAATCACTATTTGGCAGTTGAAAACCACAATATTTGACAATTCAAAATCACTATTCTGAGAGTTGAAAATCGCCATTTTGACAGTTGAATATCTATTTCATGTAGTTAAAAATCAGTATATTTGATAATTAAAAAAATTTTGACAGTTGAAAAAGACTATTTTATCCATCAAAAGTAACTATTTGTGACAGTTAAAAATCATTTTTTTGACAGTTGAAAATCATGATTTTTAACAGTTGAAAATTACTATTTCGTGCAGTTAAAAATCACTATTTTTGACAGTTAAAAATCACCATTTTTAACGGTTGGAAATTACTATTTCTGACAGTTAATTAATTTGTATTATAACTTCATATAACAAAAATCAACGGTTTATCAAACTTTACCCATTTTGTCGTAAGATACGAACACCATAAGTAACTATTACCTAATGCAGAATCGATGTTTTCATCATCATTGAGCCCCAGAGGTCTCCGCGGCTGCCCCGGCTGGAAGGTGAGCCCCTTGTTCCAGTCGCCGCCCTCGCCCTTTATGTCCTGCCGCTGGTCCCCCGTCTCCGACAGGAGGTTGAGCTCGTTGAGGACCTCCATCGCTTCGGCGTCGACGTCGTCTCCTAAAGCATCCAATTTGCCTGATAATCGCAAGCGGTGCGCTCATTAATCTCACATAACACACACCCGAAACGGTTTCTTATGGTCTGTAAGGTCGGTTAGTAGTGTGCCTGATGTGAGATTAGTCTGGGTGTGAATACGACTTGATGTGATGAGAAGTTAATAAGACTACATTAAATACTTTTGGTATCAAGATGACTTTTAATTTTGTTGTGGTAAGTGTAAGATAAGGAATTAAATATATTACCGACTATCAAAAACTGTCTTCATATTTCATCCTTTCATGATCTTTTTTGGGAAGAGTAAATAATGAATAACAATTGAAATTATAAACCTTCGGTGTTCGTAAGTCTTTCAAAAACTAAAAGAACGAAAAATGTATTGAAAAACTAACTAATATTTGAAGAAATGGAAGTTGCTTTAATATTTTTTTTGTCTTACAAGACTTAATATTGTAAATTTACAAACAAGTTGAATACCCATTTATTAGGGCTATATATAGTTTTTTTTTAAATCAAATTTAGAGTAAATTGAATTAAAAACGTAGACATTTTGGTTAGTAACTGGATGTATAAGAAATAGGGTATGTTGAGCAACACGAGAAAATATTTTTTGAAGCCCAAAACTGAATACATAATTTAAAGAGCTGTAGTGACCATTCTACTATATAAAACTTATTGAAAAAGCAGTCTCCGTGAATCACTGTTCAAATCGTGAGTAATGACCGCCATGGCCCGCGGGGCTGGTGCCATTGGTTGACATAATGACCGACACAGCGCTTAACCTGTTAAACTGTCATCTAGCTTTGTTGGCAGTGATATAGAGTTAATCAATTGAATTTTTGGTGAAGCTTGATTAAGAAAAATATCATTTTCTCCAAATCACATTTTAATAACCATCAAAATTCATGAATTAAAATTTAAGAAAAGATCATAAATGAATAATAACAAATAGTGTTTCCTGAAAGTGTTGTCAATATCCGTACCAGGTTAGGTTTTTAGTAATTAATAACAAAAACAACTGTTTAATTTTAAATTATTCAACCAAATTACTTGTTGTTATATGCACGTTATTATTGTTGTTAATAGATATTTAATGTAGTCTTAAATTACCAGAGTTCCAGTCGACAGTGATACCTTTCCGTTTGACGCTTTTCACATCGTCGTCCACGTCTTCGGGGTTCTCGAGGTCGACGTCGTCGCTGATGTCGTCCTCGTCCTCCATGTCGACGTCCGTCGTGGAGAGGAAATCCAGGTTCGCCATGACGGCCGCCTCCGTGTCCAGCATCATCGCCTCGGCCAGGGAGCTCGGCTGCGTCTTCTTCGCCGGCGTTCTTCTCCCTGTTCGTGCAAAATAAATACATCTTAATAAACAGATTCTTAAAACCAATTTTCTGAAATAAAAAACAAAATATTTTTACACAGTCGTTAAGAGAATAGAAAGTACTACAAATTTAGTGAAATAAAAAAAATGGTTTCCATTAAAAAAAAAATGCGATAACGTCATTGCGCAAAGGGGTGGGGAGTATGGAAAATTGACAACTATCAGAAAAGATGCGCTTTAAAAAAATAAGGATGAGGTTTCGGAGGATTTTGGCCGCAGATGATCGGGGAATTTTCTATTTGGAGCGTTCCACAGCCAACTTTCGCACTGTATAATACCAGTGTTATGTCATTTAAGCCAGAGTTATATTTGTTACCACCTTCGTTAAATCAACCGTTTGTAAATGTTTTCAGCAGAAATAAATTTAAATTTTGTAAATATTGTTTCTCCTATTGCCAAAAAATGTATTTTTAGGGTTTCAAAAATTATAATTTCTTCCTGTCAATAATGTTGTTTCTACAGTGTGGTTCATAATTTCTTACAAAAGAAAAGTCCGTATTTCATCGTCAAAAAAATTCTTACTAGCACGACGTTTTAGTGTTATCAAAAAACAATTTCTACATTGAAAAATGTTGAAATTTTCCAAGCAAGTAATGGAGAGATGTAATTTTTAGCAGTAGGAAAGCCATTTTAGATAGAAGTGCAAACATTTAATTTGCCATGTATAAAATGACCTTTTCTTAGAGTAAACGTGATATTTGGTAAAAAAAAACATTGAATTTTTTGTAGATTGGAATAAAAGACTTTAACTTAATTTTCTTTTCAGAGCTAACATTTTCTCACTTTGAAAAATTACATTTTCCTGTTATAAAGAACGTTTTCTTACTTGCAAAAAACGGAATATTTTTAGACGCATTTGCCAGCAGGACAACGGAGAAAAGAATGTAACTGTACCTTGAGTTTCACTAGCCCTCTTATTTGATTCATTGCCGTTGACTGGTGCGCCGTTCAAGTTTTCTTCCTGCTCGGCGTTATTGTTTAAACCTAAAAGCGCTCTCACACGCGTTGATCTCACATCGATTATTCTATCCGTATATCCAATTTCCTGAAAAATAAAAAGACTTTATTGAGAATAGAATAAAGATTTATTGCTGATATCCAAAGTACCATATGTATAAAAATTATTTAGATAGAAGGTGGCTTTGTATTTCGGAACGTACGTTGCAGGTTTGATACGTCGCATCACGTCTTCACCACCAGTTGTTCAAAATAATTAATTGACATAAAGTCAACTAATCTAAGACAGTGATTTTGTTTATCATGGCCATGCCTTATCTAAATAATTTTTATACATATGGTATTTACAAATGTAATAAATCAAATGTATACCGTGGGTTCGATAAAAAACGCCCAACGCCATAAATCTGTTATTTATTGACCGATATGAATGAACTAAAAACCAAAGTCAATGGTGGTTTAAATACTAAAAAATGGCATCAATATTGATTTTTTTCAATAATAACTTCATTGTCAAATGATAGCCAACTTAATATTTTTTTGCAACACCATATCCTTAACGGGTCGGTACCCATCGGAAGTACGTTAAACGGTCCACTAGAGGGGGATTAAATCAAATTAGTACAACTATAGGCAACACAACTTTCACTGTTTAGGGTAATGTTTCGGTCTGCATGATTTCGCGATCTAGGACGAAAAAAAATATATCACACGCCCCCAAGCATGGAGTGACCACGCCTCAATAAATTGGAGCCGACATGTTTATGCGTTTTTGACGGCAATACCAAAACTTGTGTTTTTTTCATCATATATAATTATTTTTGTGGTGTTGGTTTATCTGATTTGATATTATCAGCGCTCTTAGTGTTTTTTTTTTAACGAAAATTATCAGTTGATCAATACATTTTATTATTTAAAAACGTCACTCTGCAGGGACTTCCCCTTTCTCTGATTTGTGTTGTGGCGTCATTATTTCTGTTTGCTTGGAAGTTGGGGTACCCCCAACGATAGCTGGGGCTGAATATGGCAAATTAAAGAGAGATAAATTATTTATTTTATTTTATTTGTTAAAATATAAGTATACATAATATTTTGGGCTTATAACCAGATCAAAGAAGTTAGGTACTAAATAAAATAAAAATAGTCAGAATAAGGCAATAGGCGGAAAAGCCGAGAAAGGTAGTAAGGCAAAATATTCAGAATAACGGTAGAAAACGCAAAAAGTAGTAACCAATCCTGATACGGCAGTAAAAAGGGAACAATAAATAGACGTATACATAAATATAAAAGGTAAATACTGAAAAAAAAATGAAACACTTGAAATTCGTGAAATTTCGACCATTTTCAAACCGCCATAACTCAGCGTATGTTCAATCGATTTTGATGAATCTTTGAGGGCGAAAAACTTTGAAGTGGTTTCTTTAAAGTCATGTATGCGAAATTAAGCGTAACCCCTTCCGCCCCTCTCTAATGCCCCTGTGAAAAAAAAGAAACCATGTCCAACTTTGACGATGTCTACGGAGTTGGAAAAATTTTGTCCACTCTATCCATCATAAAGACAATAAAATTTGATTAATTCCCTTTGCAGGAGTCAAAGAACGAAGACGATTTGACACAAAGTTATGGGTGTTTGAAAAAAAATGCATTTTGAGGTTTTTCGCACATAACTCAGTGACTTTTCAACCAAATTTGATGATTCTTTCGGGAAAAAATCCCATTTTGGCTCTACTTTAAGGGAGTAAACTCAAATTAGAATGATCCCTTTTTGAACCCTTCAACCCCCGAACAAAAAAAAACAAGTTTTTGGACAAAAAAACGCCCAACTTTGGCAACTTGTACCGGGTTGGAAAAAATGTATCGACTCGATCCAACAAAAGGACATTGAAATGTGTTCAATTACCTGCGCAGGACTCAAATAACGAAGTTCCTACGACGATTTGGCACAAAGTTATTGGTGTTTGAAAAAAAAGCGAATTTTTGTGTTTTGACTCATAAGTCCGAAGTTTTTCGACGAAAATGTTTTCGTTTTCACGAATGAAATTTTCTTTGCATGTTCTGTGAGGTATCCACGAGCATTAATTGTTTTCGCGAAATCATGAATATCGCATTTTGTACTTTAGAACTCCATTTTAGGTCAAAACAGGCTTACTTTAACGATCTCTGAAGGGTCGGAAATAAATGTGGACCTAACTCACCACCATTGGTCCATTTTTCCATTCGTCCAATAAAAACAAATAAATTACACTGCCGGAAAAAAATAAAACACTTGAGATTTGTAAACATTTAGGTAATTTTAAATGGTCATAACTCGGCTTGTATTTAACCAATTTCGACTATCTTTTGAGAAATAAAAAGCAAAATGTGTCCTCTTTGAGAGAGTTTATCCCCCACTCAAAGAGAGGGCTCTACGCCCCTCCAAACGAAATAATAAAAAGACCCCAAAATGCACTGCCCAATCGTCGTAGAAACTTTGTTCTTCGAGTCCCGCATAGTGAATTGATCAAATTTTAATGCCTTTATGGTGGATCGAGTCGAAAAAAAATTCCAACTCCATAGACATAGTCAAAGTTGGACATGGTTTCCTGAATTTTTTTTTCACAGGGGTGCTAGAGAGGGGCGGTAGAAGTTACGCTTTAGTTTGTATGCATGACTTTAAAGAAGACACTTCAAAGTTTTTCGTCCTTAAAGATTCATCAAAATCTATTCAAAAAATGCCGAGTTATGGCGGTTTGAAAATGGTCGAAATTTCACGAATTTCAAGTGCTTCATTTTTTTTCCCCCAGTGTATTTTATTATCAGTAAAGAGAGGATTTTATGCACTATAAAATGCTGAAATATATTTATTATTATTATTTGAAATATTCATGTAATAAATTGAAATATGTCAATGAAAAATACATAAGTTTGTTTATATATATTTTTAATAAAGAAAAAATAAGTCACATACTTTTATTAAAGTTAATAATAAGAAATCAATAATGCCAAACTTGCTGTAGATGATTAGTCGTATGAATACGACTACAATTAACAAATTACTTTTTGAAACAACTACTTTCCTGCTAATACCACGACGAATATTGAATTATACAAAAATGTATAGTGGTACTTTCGATTTAATAAATCATACCGAAAGTATTATTTTCGGGTCGGCTGCAGAAAAATGATTTAAATATGGATTTTATATACGGTTTAATTAAAAATAAATGTTTAAAATAAAAAAATGCGAGTGACAACAGATGACTATTTATTGGAATTACTACCAACCATTGTTGTTACAAATGTTTGGTTAAGGGTGCTACCATATCTCGAGTCCTTGTGCAACGGTGTTGATATTTGGTAGTTTTTGGGCAAGAAAAAAACGCTGCAAGTAGTTTTGTACTGTCATATCTGTGTGAGTTATTAATATTTTTAAATAATTAATATAACTGTGAATAGTCCGATTTTTACTTTCTCCGTTACGAAGTACGAGAAAGTATTGTGATCGTGATTTTTTTTTCAAAAATTGTTTTTACGGAAATATCCGTTTTGGGGTCCCTAGATGCCATTTCAACAATTTCTGGAAAAAAAAAATTTGTGTCTGTGTGTGTGTGTGTGTCTGCCTGTGTGTGTGTGTATGTGTGTGTGTCTGTCTGTGTGCGCTGTATCTCAAAAACTAATACAGCAATTGATATGAAACTTTCAACATACGTCTTATTTGATAATCTGAAGAACTGAAAAGCTTTTGGTGAAATTTTGTACACCAGAAGTGGGTGTTTACCTTAACTGTTTTTTGTTTTTTGCCAATATTTTCTTAAATATGAAAAATATCACAAAAACATTTAAACAAACATTGAAGACAACAAAGAAATGAACATCTTCTGCTTGAAAACATTTTTCATAAAATCATTGCTATTCGAGAAAAAAATTATTATTTTTTTTTCAATTTTTGGTTTATAATTATGAAACGATAACAGTTACAGTAAATTTATGTGAATAATAATTGTAGAGAATACCAAAATGAACAACTTCTAAAGAATAAGTTTTTTTCGAAATCTCGTTAGTTTTTGAGTAAACCGAGTTTTTGAATTTGAAGTATAATTTTTCCATGCTTCATAATTTTGACGTTTTAAACGTCAGTTTCATCCGAGTTTACGCAACGCTCGTACATTTAAAATATGATTTCAATAAACCATGAAAACGTAAATATAAATGGCTATGATACCATCAAGTCGGAGAAAGTAACATGATGGCCACATCACCATTTTTATAGATAAGATGAAGTACTTTTGCTCTATAGAAATAGTGCTTAAGGGGAGGTTACCCATGCTTTTCAGTGTTATATCAATTATTTAAAAATATTAATACCTCACGAAGATATATGAGTACAAAACTACTTGTACTATTTTTTGGCCCATGGTATATTAATAAAAATAATATTCTTTAAAAATATACAAATGTAAAAAAAGTGTGAATAACAGCGCGCGAATACACATGTGCATGTGTTAATGATCCCATTCTCATGATTCACGTATCGGGGAAGTACAAACATGTGCCTCAATCTGTTTTTGCGTTTTCCGTTCTCGACGGTTTCGCATTCACGTATTCACAAATAAAATTAAAATTTGTTTACACCACACCACCACACCGTTATTCCATGCGCCTCCCCGTTATTCCATGCACCTCCCTATCCCCCACCAAATCGCACGTTTCATTAGAATTGGTAGTATAGGCAACCCAAATAACAATTGCATTCTCACTCGATTTATAAAAAAAAATGAAACTATACTTTGTTGACATACAATGTTAAAAAATCATATTTTTCCAGCGGTTTAAAAAAATATCAACATAAACCAACTACCTAGGCAATCAGTACATTCGTATAACCTAGAATGCTATATATTTCTAGAAATTATGAAAATTGTCAAAATTTGTTTACAAAATTTAAGAAATAATTCAATAACTAATTAAATATTAACCGTATTTTAACTAAAAATTGCTGACCTCCTAGGTATTATAGCAACGTACATATAAAAAAACATTGTACATTCTAACTTTTACAGAAATTTAAAAATGCACGAAAATCCTATATTATTTATTAGTAATTTGTTTACTTTTTTTTTTCTTGCAAAAGGTAGAGTGAACAGTCATTAACAATATATCTTAAATCGGTATGTTCACATCTTATAATAAACGAGCTACACCCAATGTACCGCACCAAAATAGGTAGGGGTCACCTGCCCTTAAGTTGTCATTATTTGATAGTTTTCAGCCTCTAAAATATATCATTTTTTCATAGTGCAAAATAACTAAGCAATAAAAAAATAACTATGAAATAAAAAAATTACTATGAAATTAAAAAGTAACTATTCATAAATCTTACGAGATTTGGAGGGCAACAACTCCAAACTCGCCGCTTCCGCCGCTTCTCTTAACTCCGGTGGAGTTCCGCACATTTCCTCATCACTACTAATCAAGTTTTCACTCATTGAACTGAACTGAGCAAATTAAATTAGAAGTAGTTTGACACAGAGACAAGTTTGACATAAAAAGCCGACTGTGGCGTGTTTTTTGTTTCGATTAAATCGAAATTTATAATCGCAGCGTTCACTAGCGACATTTCAAGGCCCAGGACAGAGAAATTCAACTTAAGAATATGGTGTTGCAAAAAATTATGTATACAACTGGTGGCTAAACAGTGCTTTATTTTACTCGTGAGCTTTAGAGTACTCGCTATCGCTCGTACTCTAAACGGCTCACGCGTAAAATAAAGCACTTGTTTAGCCACACGTTGTATAAAATACTATTAAATGACACCATATAATGTTTTAATTTTTTTACATTCGACATTATTTTTCTGAATCCAATAACGCCCAATATGTTGTTTTTCGTTCAATATTTTGGTCGAAAAAAATTAAAATAAATCTTCCATTTAAAATTATATTTTCCAAAAATTATAATTAGCGTGCCTTGGAAAAAAGTGACAAATGTCATTTGTTGTAAGGTTATGTCAAACATGAATAATAAGGACCCAATAAATAGGTACCTATGTTACAACTCAAGGTAGAATAGAATAAATAGGTAGTGCAAGTATTAATTCACTTGCGATTTAGATGTTCTGTGATTATTGTAAACATTGTAAAAATCTGTATCCGTAAATACTGTAAATATTTTATTTCTGAATATATGTTCACTTAGAAACAAATGCAACGAACTTGAGGCGTTTGCTAGTAATAACTCTCCTCACTATACAGTGTTAGGCATTACGGAGCATTGGCTATTGCAAAATGAAATTTTAAATTTAAAAATTGGCGATTACATTGCCACTGATTATTTCGCACGCACCACTCCATACGGTGGTTCGTTATTGCTAGTACCTGAACAATTTCCTTCAGTGAGAAAATTAAATTTGCAATCGTTCAGCATGGAGGGAGTTTGCGAAATGTCAGGCTGCATCCTGTCATTTGATCAGCACATATTTTATATCATAAATGTGTATCGTCCACCATCGGGTAATTTTAGGTTATTTCTTAATATTGTGCACGATGTTCTTTCAAACTTGAACGCGATTGACAAAAATGTCATAATCGGAGGCAATTTTAATGTGAATTTTAATTTGGCAACTAATAACTCCAATGCCTCAGAAGTCTTGAACCTAGTAGGAAGCTTCGGTCTATTTGAAACAGTAAATTTCAACACTCGGTTTGATAAAAAAATTGACAATGTCTTCACAAATTTGAACATAAATTGTTTTAAAGTGGCGCCAGCTAATATCGGTATATCCGACCACGTGGGCATAACGCTTTGTCTAAACATTAATCACTCAATTACTGTGAATGGCTATGCTTACGAAACTAGGCCGTATACAAAGCAAGGGACTTTTGAACTCATAAAATCAGTGAAAAATTTACTCATTCCACTGTTGACAGTATTAGTTAACCAATGTATTGAATCAAGCACCTTCCCGGACTCCCTAAAGCTAGCAAAGGTAGTGCCGATACCTAAAAAAGGCGATCTTAGCGATTTAAATGACCATAGACCTATATCCATCCTTCCCGTCATTTCAAAGATTTTGGAAAGGATTATGTTCAACCAACTGTCCGCTTATATGGAATTTAATATATTGGATTATCGCCAACATGGTTTTCGAAAGAATAAATCCACGATAACTGCGGTTCTGGAGTTTCTGGAGAAGTGTATAAATTCTTTTGAAGCTAACGAATATCTGCAAGCCACGTTTGTCGACCTCTCGAAGGCGTTTGACTCCATCTCACACGAAATCCTTATTCGTAAACTCTACATGTACAATATACACCCTAGTGCGTGCCGCTTAATAAGCTCATACCTTCTTAATAGAGCCCAATGCGTCGAAGTTGGTGGGGTAAGATCCTCCTTTCTGAACATTAAATACGGGGTGCCTCAAGGCTCAATTTTAGGCCCCTTATTATTTCTCATTTTTATAAATGACCTGCCAACTATATCGGGAGAAAGTGAACTTATCTTATATGCAGACGACACGACAATAGTAAATTCAGCACTCACCGAACTGGAGAGTATTGCTATGAGGAACTCATCATTCATGCGTGTAAACGAATGGTTTAAGTGTAACAGGGTTAAATTAAATCCGGATAAAACTATCAACATGGTATTCACACTGAAACACTTAGATGCAGCGCTCAATGAAGTTTATAGTGACAACGCGAAGTTCCTGGGACTTTTCGTTGACCAGAAATTAACCTGGCACAAACAAGGTGATTACTTAAATCATTGCCTGAATAGTGGCGTTTTTTTACTGCGGAGACTGTACAATTCCGTATCTAAAGTCATTTTAAAAGCTGCCTACCACGCCACCTTCGAAAGCCGCTTGCGATATGGATTGTTGCTCTGGGGCCACTCTGCTATAGCACTCAAAGTGTTTAAATTACAACGGAAAGCAATCCGCGTGATGTGTGGAGCACATTATCAGGCTGATTGTAAACCACTATTTCAATTAATAGGAGTCATGTCTCTTCCATGTCTGTATTTTCTTGAGTGCCTTGTTTACATTAAAACTAGGAGTGAAGACATGTGTCATCATGGGGATGTGCACCCATACAATACAAGGAACAGAGACAACTTATATCCGAAATCAAATAGATTAGAGAAGACCAAAACAGGTACAAGACATATAGCGATAAAATTGTTCAATGCACTTCCATTAAACATTAGGCACTTAAACACAAATAGCTTCAAAACGAAAATAAAACGCACATTATTTAAAAACCCATATTACTCTATTGATGAATTTGTAAACAATATCTCCGAGGACATACTTAGGTCTTAAAAAACACTGCACAACTTAACTTGAATTATGTATGTAAACCAATCAAAATTATTACTTTAATTTAAATTTTAATTTTAAAGCCGCTGTGTACTATATGTTTCTAGTTATATTTTATTTATTACTATTGTAATTTTATATGTATTTTATATTTATATTTATTGACGAGTGTAATGATATGTTTATCGCTGGCACAATAAAAATATCTATCTATCTATCTATCTAACACCAAGTAGAACGTCTAACTCTGCAAGTCCACGAAATTGTCGATCCACTCTCTTCGACTTTTTAAAGGCTCCATGTCGTCTCAAATTTCCTTCTAGTCTTCTAAATTTAGGTTCTGGTATTCGCCGCTCTGAAAACCGTAGATGATAAATTCGTGCCGCAGCTCTTCGATTTCTATTACATAGAAAATAAATTTGCAACATGTCTGTTAATTCGCTATTGTTCATGATTATGTCTGAAACACACACTAATAACAAATGGTTGACATTACCCTATACAATAAATGACAAATTTTTTTCAAAGCACACTACATTTATTACCAAAAAAATCATGTGAACAGGATTTATTATTATCTTTTTCTGGTATAAATATTAACTTAAAACCAACATAATGGGCATAATTGGATTCAGAAAAACAATGTCTAGCATTATAAAATTATAAAAGTATATGCAGCCATTTAAAAATCAAAAGTTGACTATCATTTGGCAATGAAGTTGATTTTGAAAAAATATATAATTACGGTTATTTTATAGTATTTAAACAGCCATTGACTTTCTTTTTTAGTTCATTCAAATCGGTCAATAAATAACAGAGTTATGGCGTTGGACGTTTTTTATCGAACACCCTGTATAGGTATGTATACATATGCATACACACATTTAAGGCTAATTAAATAATATCAGTTCCGTTGGAGACGCAAGTGTCCCACTAATTTCCCCACTTTCGTCATCCCCTCCAAATCGCCTGTAGGCACAGTAAGAAAGAAAGAAGAAGATTCGGGAAAAATACAGAGAAAAGATACATGTGTTTATAACCGCAAAATTGAATTGATCCTTGGAGGTTAGTATTAACCACTTCGCGCCCATGCTGCTTTGATTGGGTTGTAGCATAATCTCAAGGTTGTTGAAAAATTACTTTTTTGTTGTTACATTTTGCTATTATTTCATTGTCTCAAACATTTATGCAAAAAAATATGAAATAATGTCCATAGATGGCGCTAAAGGGGAATCTTTTTTATATAATATTTTTGTTTTATTTTTTTGATTGTCGCCACATGTGGCGACCCGGGCGTGACAGTTACCGGCCCTGGACAACCTGCCGAACACATCGCTTGACCATCATCATCTACCATCAGCGAGCCTACAGGTAAGTCCCTTTTTGCCATACTTTCGGCACATCGCTTGTTGTTTCCAACGGAAAACTCCGCAAACGTATCACCCTACGCGGGGGGGCTCTATAAAATAATACAGTTCACGTTCCTCTTGAAATTCACTCCCCAACATTGGTTAAAATTTGGTTAAGAAGTTACTCTGATTTTTATTCGACGTGAACTTATCCATGATGTAATATGCTTTTGACTTGAGGTACCGTGACACTACTTTGAATCTTTTGGAAAGAAGGATTCTTACCTCGATTAGCAGTACGTTAAAATTTGTATATTCTTAAACATAAAAGTCTTTGACTATATACTTATGGACTGCTAGCGCCGCTTCAAATGTCTCTCCAAGCAACGGTGGCGCGGCGGGACCCTAAATGGTTGCGGTATATTACTAAATTGGTAGCTATTTTGTGTCTATGACATATGACTCTATGAGCTTGCATTGCATATTGTGATACGCTGCAATTTATTCACACCTTTGAATATATAAACATTTATATTGTCAAATATTCACACTATGTCAAAATATTGCTATGCGAAAGGCTGCAATACGTCCACGTATGTATGCCAACGCGGTTATAATACTCGTCAGCCGATGTACACGTCAGTTGACTTTTGACTTATAACCTAAAATTCTGTATTAGATTTCCATCAAATCCGGAACTTCGCAAATTATGGGTTGATGCTTTGCTTGTAAAGAACAGGCAGGAAAGTGGACCCGAGTTGCCGAAATATGCTCGCATTTACATTCACCACGTTGCTGATGAATACATCGAGAAATATTTTTTTTTGCTTTCCGGTTTTTAAATTACGCTCCATTTTCGGCTCCGGGGCGGGACTTATATCGGGCTCCAGCTTGCGGACAACTTTTGGAGCAGTGATCATATAGGAAATGGAGGGGGAATAGCAGTCCATAAGTATATAGTCAAAGATAAAAGTGGTTTGCAATTTTGCCAATCTAAAATATTCAGCATGAGCATCTGAATCATTTCTGGTCTCATGGCAATGACAATCTTCATTTTTGGTAGTGGTTTAGTAGCGGCTGTGAGCCGACATCAAACAATGCAAAATGTCTGTGGCCCAGAACATCAAACCCTATAATTCCATTTTTATTTATGCTACAAAAACTGCTGCAATTGGCAGGACTTGTTGACAGTTGTAAATATTTAGAAAAAAATTGTTGGGGTACAGTCGAAATTCATTCATTTGTTTGTTTGTTTACATTAGATATTACTATTCTTAAAAATACCTATTAAATTAAGGGTAAATAGATATAACAGTTGTTCATGCATGGTGCGAAATAACCAAACAAAAATTAAAATCGATTGATAAGCCTGCGATAGAACATGTTTAATTCGAGCAAATATTGACAGAGAGTCGGTTTCCCCGAATGTTTCCAAATATGGAATAGACAGGAAACTGTGACTGGTTTTGCATGCTGATAACATTTACTCGGCCAATATTAATATGTGTTCATACAAGGTCTGCATTAGTTGTAATTATTATTCTTAAAATTACCATTCAGTGTTGGCAATGCAATAATAAAATTTCTCCACGAACACTATAGAATTTAATTTTAACCCTTTGCACTTCATTGTCGCCAATAACGCGACATTTAAAATATGAACTTTAAACCCACTGTCGCTTCTGTGGCGACACCTTGTTTAGCCTTGTTTGAGCGTTTTTGTAATTGATGCGTGCGTTTATTTTAACGTATTTTTACTACGAAGAAAATTCTGAAATAAGTGATGTAGAAGACACATTTGATTTTGTTTTATTTGTTAATCATTGAACGTACACAATTTCACTCTTGTTATGGAACAAAACACTAGGCGCTTATGCGTTTTGCTTCTAATTCATTCCATAACAAGTTACAGAATGAATATTCTGACACCGTTCTAAATAAATTAAGCCTTGTCAAAATAAAGGGTGTTCGTAAAGTAGGGACGAAATTGAATTTGGCGCCATTTTGTTATATGACGGTTGGTAGCCTTGTTTTTATAATTTTTGATAGCTGTTTTCATTCCCATTCGTGGTTCTGGTTAGTCATGGAGCCGATGAAGACTGAGCAACGGATACAAGTGGTAAAAACTTATTATAAAAACAATGAAAGTGCCACGGCAACCGTTCGCAAATTGCGTGTGATACTCGGACGTAATGCTGCTCCAACGGTGGTTGTGGAAGTTTGAGCACACGGGTTCTTTGTTAAATGTTAAGAAAACCGGGCGACCGCGGTCTGTTCGAACTGAAGAAAACATTGCTGTCGTGCGTGACAATGTGACCGTAAGCCCCGGAAAATCAGTTCACCGGCGAGCTCAACAGTTGAATTTATCACCAACTTCACGGCATGAAATCCTTTCAAAAGATCTGAAAATGCATGCGCACAAAATTCGACTTACACAAGAGTTGAAGTCTGCAGATCATGGAAAGAGACATCGATTTGCTCAACAAGCGGAGAACCAGAACTTCACAAAAAGAATAATTTTCTCGGATGAGGCGCACTTCCACCTCAGTGTGTACGTCAATAGGCAAAACGGCAGAATTTGGGGTAACGAAAATCCGCGAGTGACTACGGAAGATCAGATGCATCCACAACGCACAACTGTGTGGTGTGGGTTCTGGGCAGGAGGAGTGGTCGGCCCATTATTTTTTGAAGATGATGAGGGAGCTACTGTCACTGTAAACGCAACCGTTACAGAAACATGCTTTCTGGGTGGTTTTTCCCAGTTTTAGAAGGTATTTAAAATTATGATTTTTGGTTCCAACAAGATGGTGCGACATGTCACACATCCCGCGAAACAATTGCACTGCTGAATGAAAAATTTCCTCAAAAAATTATCTTTTTGTGGGGAATTGTTAAATCAAAAGTTTAAGTGAACAAACCCCAAACAATAGCCCAACTGAAGGATGAAATTACAAGGGTTATTAGCGGTATCCCACCAGATGTTTGTGAACGCATCATCGCGAATTTCAATGAACGCATTACTCAATGGCCTTGAGTGGTCATATGGCGGATATAATTTTTCATACATAAATTTAAGTAGTTACTAAATGTGTTTGTAAAAAATAATTTAATTTTCATTAAATTTTATATGTTCTATAGCACTTTCAAATTCGTCCCTACTTTACGAACACCCTTTACTAACGTGTGTTCATTAAAAAAAATCTCAAAAGTGCCATTATTTTTTTTATTTTCAAAAATCTAAGTTGGCATACATGTTAAAATTTGACATACAAAATGTCACATCTTTCTAAAAGTCACAATTATTCTGTGGTCGCAGCTTACAGCAACCAAGAAAAAATGTTTTTAGTTGAAAGTTATTTGCTAAATGGGACTAAAGTGGACGGAAATTGGGTATATTCGTTCGATACACCTTTGGCAGAGTTTCAGGAAGAATTTCCTAACGTTCCCATTATTTATGAAGAATTTGGAAATACCTTATCACGATCTGTTATATTATTTCATGAAACGGGTAGTATTCTCCGTAAACCAGGAAGTGATAGACCAGTCAAACGTACTCAGGATGCTATAACACAGCCCAAGAAATTTTGGAAGATGAAAATACGACTTCTCTGCATCATTTGTCACAGAACATGAATTTATCGGTAGGAACATGCCACAAGCTTCTACGAAAGTTGTGAAGTAACATAACCTCAATATGTGTTACCATATTTATTTATGTTACCAACTTAAATTTTTTTAAATAATAAATCATGGCACACTTGAGATTTTTTTCAATGAACATGCGATATAAACATAACCACAAACATGTAATAATAAAATGCGTGATCTTCGTGTTGATTATTTTATTTGTTTATTTTGTCTGGTCATGGAGAAAGTATATTCTAGTCTTAACAGCCACATGCATAGTGTACTTAGTAGTATCAAGTTATCAAGTATCAAAATAGTTAAATCCTCTAAAACTTTTATTTTTCATTTTTACAATCACATTACTTCGTAATAATCCTACGAGTATGCTACCCTACTCAGAATGAAACTTTTATTATTATTTTATGCGTAATTATGAGAAGACTTACTTGTAGGTATTGTCTTAATAATTGCCGTCCCTGTCTCCACGTGGCATTGGAAACGGACGTGTAAGGAGTCTCGCTGTCCAACTGGGAGTCCACGTTCAGGCTCGGATCATCCATGACGGGCGGCTTCATGTCCCCCTGCTGCAGATCGACGCCGTACTTCAGCTTGTGAAACTTCGCCCTCTCCTGCTTGAGGGCGTACTCCAGCATCTTGATTCGACGTACCAAGTCGTTCTTCAGGTTTTCCTGCCCCTTACGCTCGCCTTGCAAAAATGCTATACGAGCCTGAAATACAGAAACGGCTATTAGTATCCATAAGTATTACATTCATAAAATTCAAGGGCGTTGTAAATTGACATTATAATAAAGTTATATTCAAAGCTTTATTGTATCGACGGTGCCGAAGTTAAGTAAATCAAATCAATAGATTACGTCCGACTTGTAAAAATAATAACCTCAAAATTTGCACATTTTAATTAACAATTGTTGATTCGTAAATAACATATTATAGTCTGTCCACGGTACACATAGAGTTGTAAAAACGCCCACAATTGCCAACGCATCATTCTTACTGGCCGATTCGAAAAATTGTGGGAAATCCGCACGTCCAAATCACGCAGCACGAATGCAAATGGTTGACGCGATCGTCAGCTGATTGCCTCATTGTATTATGTTAGCTGTTTGCGATCGAGTACCTTTCTGCTTGTTTCATTATAATGGCTCTATCTCCATCAAAACTACGCCGAGCGAAGCATTTTTCAGTGTCCACCGAGGAATCTATACTTAATATTTTTAAGGTGTATCAGGAAAATTATCCTAAACGCACCAAAGTTGTAAATGTGGTATTCACCGCAAATGCAAGAGGTACGTTCTTAATTTCTAAATGTACTGGTTCCATGGGCTATATTAATATATTTGTAGGTGTTTGTGTGGCCAGCGTTTATAACAGTGATTCCCAAAGTGGGCGCCACTGCCCCCTGGTGGGCGTTGCAGCGATTCAGGGGGGCGCTGATAGCCACATGTGCATTTAGGAGGCGATGAAAACTGTAAGGGGGTGTTGATAGTATAAAAGAAAGAAGAGAAGATTTACTATCCGTTCCAAAAAGGGAGTCTCCTCACTTCAAAACCTCATATTTATGATTTAGAGGACTCGAATATTCTGAAATTTATACCATATGAAGATGCATCGTTTTTCTATATGTATATTAATTTGTATAGAAATATTTTGATAAATACGCCTTTTTTCCGATGTATTTGTTTGAAAATGTACTGTTTTGAACGACAATTTTCGAAACTCTCATCTTTGTGTGCATATAACATTGTTATTAATCACTTGAATATTATGAAAAAAATATACATCTAACGCTATTCTATTCTGAAGGCGTAGAACGAAAGAACATTTTTTTGTTGTTTTTATTTTAAGAATTCAGGCCTAGAATCGAAATATCTGCTATCTCGATAATTATACAACGAATTGAAATGCGGCTTTCGCTTATAGATGGATTAATATTATTTAGGAAACAATTGCAAATAAATTTTAAGAAAAGAGTAGAACTTTTGTCAAAAATGAGTAATTTTCCCGTCGATGATTATTTTAGATCGGCGAGAGAGATGCAAATATGTGACTCAGGCGTTCGTTCGACGTTAGTTCGGTTCAGTTTGACGGTAAGCAACAGATCCCGGCAGAAAATCATGTACATTCATTAGAAGTGGCGAGAACGCATCGTAAATATACTGACACGATATTCCGCCCGCTTCGCCCCGCGCCCCTGCTGTGAACGTAAATATTCTCTATTTCATTAAAAGGTTTTTAATTTATGTAATTAACAAAACTATATTTATTTACGATTAAATGATATATTTTGCATCAGATTTATATGAAGTACGTAATCTGAAAAATGCTTATACATTTATTCATTCATAACTGAAAAAACAATGCTCCGCATTTTACCAAATTACAACAAAACTTATTTTTAAAAAAATATTCACATTACCCCACATAATAGGTAAAGGTACAATTGATCGCATGTAATTTTTTCAGATTTTTATAAGCAGTAGCTTACTTTCTACAAGCTGTTGAATTTAATACATCTTAAAATTTGCTTAATATTGGGTATTTTTTACACTTTTTCAGTATTATCTCGACAAATAACAAACATAAACACTTAATTCTATAGCAGATTGTAGATAATACTACAAAGAATGGTGACCAATTTTATATAATTATAGAGTGCGCTAGTTTTTGAAATATACTTGCTGAAACACAGGAGACTCCCTTTTTGGAACGGATAGTAGTGGAACGTGGGTTCAGTGCGGTAATCAATTTATTAACAAAAAAAAAAGGAATCTTGGTGATTTAAGATTTCTGCTGACAAGGAGCCGAGGATTACTAAATTGGTAGCGGCATACCAGGTTCATTTTGCTATTAAAATGTTAAAAAATAATAATTTCCAGGGGGCGCTAAGTAATATTTTTTCTGAAAAGGGGGTGGTAGGACAAAAAAGTTTGGGAACCACTGGTTTATAACATACTCAGGGAACATCAATCGGCAAATAAATTTCAGCCTCGTAAAAACGTTCTACGAAACAATATACTAAGCAACATGCAGGGCATGACCAAGACAAAAACTGAACTTTTACAGTTTCGACTGTTCCTAACAGGTGGCGCCACTAGCTCTGTTTAAATAAATTTACATAGTGTAAATCAGACTTCTGCTCAGAACAAACGGCAACTGTGTGGGTTTTTACAACTCTATGTGTACCGTGGACAGACTATAGTTACATAATGCGATTTGAATAAAAATCATTTCTTTTTTCTACAAAGCACTATGATTCAAAATAGTCACGGATTAAACTTTAAAAAAAAAAAATTGTTTACACATTGAAGTTGCCCAAAACTGATTTTTGTATTGTTTTATAAATTGGTTTATAAAAATACATGATCAGTTGGATACATATTTTTATTAATTGCGTGTTCGAAAGTATTCCCATTTATCAACAGTCACAAATGAATTGTTCCCAAATGGTTTTACCAAAACATATTTTGACTTTCTAATATTAATTAATGCATGAAATAACGTCGTTGTCACAGTTATGGCATTTTAAGTATGCAACCAAGATTACATTATTTTGATGTATAACTAACTTAAATATTTGTCGACAGCTGGCATTAAATTAGTATAAAGAAAAATATTTTGTGCATTTATTATTTGCTGTGATGATTATTAAAATTTTACTACTTATTAAAATTCTATAAACGAAATACAATCTCTGATAATCATTTTGAAGCTTACAAGGGGAGGATCAGATGTGTGACTCACCGATTTGATCTATCTTTGGCGCACACGTGTAGGCCATGACTAGAAGTGTAACAGGTGCAAGTAATAGGGCGCACTATTTAGCCGTTTTCAAGAAGAAAAGGGTTTTTTTCATTTGTGTATGTTTATGTACTATTTATGTTAACAAGACAACACCGACCTCCGTGGCGCATCAGTAAAATCTCTGATTTGCAATCGCAAGGTCCGTGGACCGAGCCGCTGTTGATGAACGTTTGTAAATTTTCTTTTTTTATAATTTTTAAATCCATGAGTAATTAAAAATGTTAATTTTAGAATAAATTATATTCATTTTATTTTTAGGAGAAGTATAAAACAAATTAACAGAAATTGAAAAATCAATATTTTTATTTCCGGTATTTTTTTTAAATCTTTTTTCTATAATAATAATAATAATCATTGATTGGTTCCATTGCCAAAACAGTTTACAAAGTTCAACAATTAAGAACTTACAGCATGAGCTCGCCCGAATACCCGAATAACGCAATAGCGTATAGAACTTTTTTTATAAAAGAAGACTGGAAATACAAATATTGATTTTTAAAATTTATTTGTTTTGTTTTACACCTAAAAATGAAATTAATATAATTGATTCTGAAATTGACATATTTAAATACGCTTGGATTTATAAAAACTATAAAAAAGAAAATCAATTAATTTCATCAGCAGGGCTCGATCCGCGGACCCAGGGGTTGCGAAGCAAAGATTTTACCAATACGCCATGGCGTCAATAGCTCTTATTGACGTTTTATTAACATAAAACGTACATAATACACTGGAAATAAAGAAATCATGTTTTCTCGAAAACGGCTGAATAGTGCGCCCTATTACTTGCACGTGTTACACTCCTAGTTATGACCTACAAGTGTGCCAAAGATGAATCAAATCGGTGAGTCACGCATCTGATGATCTCCTTGTTAGATCAGTATATTAAATATTCCAAAATAGCCAGATTCTTCTTAAATGGACCACCCTGTATAGCAGGCATGTCAAACATGCGGCCCGCTTACAAGTTGTCTGCGACCCGGCAAGGTTGGTATAATTATTTAAAAAAATAATTATATACAAGGTAAAAATAATTATTTGGTTTCAATTGTAGTTTTTTTTGGTAATGCGGCCCGCGGCTTGTGTGTAATACTTGATGTGGCCCTTGGTAGTAAACGAGTTTGACATGCCTGCTGTATAGGAAAGTGTCCAACACACCCTGAAACTAATAAGTATGCAACCGAGATTACATTATTCTGATGTATAACTAACCTAAAAATGAATTGACAGTTGGCATTAAATTAGTATACAGAATGATATTTTGTGCGTTTAGTATCGTTTGCTGTGAAGATTATTAAAATTGGATTGCATTTTAAGTATACAATTATACTAGTTATTAAATTAAAATTCTAGAAACGAAATACAGTATGACCTTTTTAATCCGAACAGGCTCTAATCCGAACCTCCAGTAATCCGAACAGCTACAACTCGGAGCCGAACAATTCCTCGTTAATTCGAACATCATGTGAATCACTTGATTTCATGTTTTCTGTTACCTAAATGATGAGGGAATCCCGAAGATTTATGTATTCTGCTACATAAGTGAGGGAATCCCCTGATTTCATATTTTCTAATATCCCTGCCACACACTCGTCGAGTGGCTTGAGAAGTAGCGAGGAAATGAGGCAGAGACGTAGTGTGGCAACATTACTCATCATGCTCCTCGTCATTCCCACTGCTCCCTGTTTGGGCGCGAGTCAAAGGACTGACAACATGAACACGTACGGCCTAATGCGGAGCGCTGCGATTAATTGCGTGAGTGTGTAGGCAGAGAGGGCAACATCGCGGCAACGCGAGGAGTAGAGCGATGAGCAGCGCGAGGAGCATAGTGTGGCTGAGGCATAAGAACCTCTCTGTTTACTGTTCATTGTTGATTAAACCTTCGTCTGTTAGTGAGTTAAGTTTGCACTGCAGTTTAAAGCTAAGATGACTTAAAAAAGAAAACACGTTACTATATCGATTAAAGAAAGAATCGAAATTATTAAGAGTTTAAAAGCGGGTACCACAGTGACCAATTTATCGAAAAAATACAATGTGGGAAAATCAACATTTTGCGACATCAAAAAAAAAAAAACAACACGGGTATTTTATCCTATGGCACCACAGTCAGTTCTTTGATCAATAAACGAAAAACATTGAAAATAAGTGCATATCCTGAAGTTGATAATGGGCAGCAGGTTTATACCTGGTTTTTACAGCAAAGATCTAGAGGTAAAAAGACTATATGTATGATTTTTTTACACAAAATTATTTTAGGTGTGCCCATTTTAGGAGAAATTTTATGTGAAAAAGCACTACTCACAACGATGACAATTTCAAAGCTAGCTCTGGATGGTTCGATAAGTTCAAAAACAGGTACAGGATTCGGCAGCTATCAATTACAGGAGGAAAATTATCAAGTGATGAGGCTGCTGTTGAGCCATTTAAAAACGTGCTTCGAAATAAAATAGCAGAAATGCAGTTGTGTCCACATCAAATTTACAATGCCGACGAAAGCGGACTTTTCTGAAAATTACTTCCTCAAAAAACACTTGCTTGCTTGACTAACATTTTTA
The DNA here is from genome assembly GCA_910593695.2 of Ocypus olens. Lineage (NCBI taxonomy): Eukaryota > Metazoa > Arthropoda > Insecta > Coleoptera > Staphylinidae > Ocypus > Ocypus olens. Next base: position 38,510,524 of record OU343063.1, on the reverse strand, counting down.
AACAGACAATAAATTTATTATTCAATATATGAGGGAATAAATAAAACACAATTACTTTGCTTGTATAACTTTAAATTGAATTGAAAACCTACTATTTCAGTAATAAATAAAATAAATAAGTTATACAAAATAATAGTGTTTAATTTATTATGTAAAATGTATAACGAAGTAGAAGCCTCATAATAATTACAATTAAAGGTCCTTCAGACTGAAGTAATAAGCTCAATTACAAACCGATAAATACACAACTTACACAGTAACAATTGACAGTCAATCAAGCCTAGTAAATCACTGCTACGATCCAATGATTATAGTTCGGATCATGAAACGAGAAAAGTGAAAACGTCTACCAGCACCAAAGACATTGACACCTAGGGCACTGCCCGTGTCGGATGAACCGAAGCCCTCACCTTTTCCTGTATTGATTCCCAGCAAAATGACAGACAACAAAAACAGGGTTTATTTACCTGCAGCTCAGCCTTGTCCACTTCCCATTGTGATCTCTCCAGCTCAAACCTGGCCCACTCATGCTGTATGAAGTGCAGTATCCCCGGTATCGAGTACTGCGCCTTCGGGTTCTCGTCCGTCTGCTTGTTGTTGACCGCCTGGGGTCCCATTTGCGACCCGTTCTGGTGATTTAACGTATCCTCCATTGTTAAATATATTACCAATACGCCATTTTAAACCGAAAAGTTGAACACGGGCAGGAGAGCGCCGGGGGGCGACCGTCGTCGAGGGGGCACTGGTGCGCGCACTAAACAACTCACCGCTGGTGCACACTATTTGATCACGCTGGTGGTTAACATAGCCGGATATTCGGACATTCAGCGATCACGAAAATATGTCCAGCGACACGGCCATTCAACGTCTCCACCGTGTGTCTCGGAACTCTCGCCGTCTCGCTCGCGCGCGCGCTTCCCCTATAAGTCCGTCCTTTTCTACTTTCCGACTTGCTGCGCTGTCGCTGCCCCACCGTCTGTCTTCTCGTTCGCCCTGAAGTTGTCCGCGCTTGAGCTAATCCTCCCAATATTCAAAATTGAAACGATACGAAGGAAAAAACGTTTAAGATTAACGGCGTGTACTCATAAAAAAAAACGCAAAATAAACGATGTCCTTATTATCAAGAGATAACATACAGTTTTCACGCGTGGCACGCACTATTGATTCACGTTATTATTTATTTAAATCGGTTTAAATAAATAATTCCGGTTTCACCACCCGTCAGAACGCTGAAATGTGCAAATAAGATTATTAAACTAAGAAACACGCTTTTGTTTAAACGCTACCAACTGCGACACATCTTTCGGTGTTTGGTGATTTTCCGTTTAAACCAAGTCCGAAATATCAATATTTTGAATATATTTACATCCGACTGTACTAATTATTTCGATTTCCAGAAGTAAGTATCGATTTTATTTAGAGTTTCTTAATCACACCCTAAATATCTTTCTTAATCGGTTTTTTTTATGGGTGTCGAAAAATACACTCTGTAATAACTAAAATATCGGAATTATTTATTATTCAAATTTTTACTGAATTTAAACAACAATGCTTTTATGTTTACTTATATACCCTCGATATGTATTTAAGAATACAAACAATACATTTATTTTGTAATAGGTTGCCACATTTTATCTAAAAAAAAGTTTTTTTATTGACCAACCAGATCTAGTGATTTTTTTATAATGTTGGTTATTTGATTGAATACTCTAGTAATTCTGACTTTTGCCTTCAAAATAAATTTGTGGTTATGTTTTTCACACGGTTGCTATGTACTTAATTACCCTATCATAAAGATTATTGGAAGTAATGGATCTTTGAGTATATAAACATGGACTGCTCCATTTCCCCATGTGATCACTGCTCAAATATATGTCCGTGAGCTAGAACGCGATATAAGTCCCGCCCAGTGTGTAAAAAAGCGGGTAATTTAAAAATTGGAAAGCAGAATCCTTACATTTTATAAAGCAATTGATCTTACAATTCAGAAAATACAGTGAAATTCTTTTAAGGGGTGTAAAGAAATCGGGTAATATAATAGTATATTGTACAACGAGCATACAATGATGGCTATTAATCACGAGAACAATGTTTGCGGAACGAGCCGTAGGCGAGTGGAGCAAATCGTTTGAGTGATTCATAGCCATTATATGCGAGTTGTACACTATACTTTGTTCACGAAAATTAAAATCAAGATCAAAATTTAATTTAAAATTACAATTAGATTCAAAATTAAAATTAAAATTAAAATCAAAATTAAAGTTATAATTACAATTACAATTAAAAAAAATTCAAATCTAAGTTAACATCAGTATTAAATAGGGTAAACAAATGATTATCATAAATCGCGTTCTGTGAATTAAAGCGCGAATCAGCGTATTTAATAACCATATTAAACACGCAAATACGTGTGCGTGTTTAATAAGCATAATAAACACGCAAATGCGTGTTTAGTGAAATTGAGTGTTAAATGTACCCCATTAATGTTGCCCGTAGAATTAAATAATGCGCACATTATAACATTTTCGTGACAAAAGCTTTTAAACATTTTACATTCGCATTTCCATGCTTCGTCGCCATCTATTCGACGATAGCCGAACTACTAAGTGATGTTTTTGAACAGCGCCAAAATGCTCGAACTTTATCCTTATAATTAAAGGGTTCATATTCAGCAATGCGCTGTACACGAAACGATAGACTATTTAATTTCGAATCTAATGATGTATAAAATAGCTGCGGCAATTTAGCGGTTTTCTTGTAATTTGCGAATGAAAATTAAGCACGACACACTTACCGACATTTACAGCTCACTGTAACTTAAAAATTAAATGCACAACAATTTGCTATATTCTTCAATGAAATACGGGTCCCAATACTTATTACTGATTATTAAATTGACTTTTTATATTATTAATGCATTACAATAAGAAAAATATATGAGGAATCCTAATTTTCATAGAGGGTACCCTCTGTTATCGTGGGGATAAACTACGTTTTCATTTTTGGATTTAATAATTGTTTTAATAATGAAAGAATATTTAAAAACTTAAGAAGACTGTTATCTTATAATAAAATAAATTTACTTGTAGATATGTTCGTATTTAAATTGCAGAAACAATACATTATAATATATCCGCCTAATCACAGGCAACCTGATAAACGCATAACTACTATAAAAACTTCCAATTTTAAAGGTGACAATGACAAAACCTTTGACTATATACTATATACTATATAGTCAAAGGACAAAACCATAAGTGTAATCCTCAGTAAAGCTTCAAAAATAGTGCGAATATTTAAGTATTTAAATTGCAGAAATAATTATATTACATAAACGCCTACTTACAGACAATGCAATACACGCATACATAATATTAATTTATTACTAAAAACTTCCAATTTTAAACGTGACAGGGACAAAAACATAAGTGTAATTCTCCGTAAAGCTTAAAAAATAATGTGAATATTAAAGTATTTAAATTGCAGAAATAATTATATTATATAAACGCCTGCTTACAGCCAACCCTCTACACGTATAACTAATAATGATTTATTATTTAAAACTTCAAATTTTAATCGTAACAGGGACAAAACAATAAGTGCAATATTTTTAAAGTATTGCTAAGGATTACACTCATGCTTGTGTCCCTATTATATTTAAAATTAGAAGTCTTTAATAAAAAATAATATTAGTTATAGTATATGGGGTTGCCTACAAGTAGGCGTTTATATAATACCATTGTTTCCGCAATTTAAATACTTAAATATTCCCACTATTTTTGAAGCTTTACTCAGGATTATACTTATGGTTTTGTCCCTGTTACGTATAAAATTAGAAGTTTTTAATAATAAATTAATTCGAGTTATGCGTATATCGGGTTGCTTAGGATTAGGCGTGTATATTATAAAATATTGTTTCTGCAATTTAAGTACGTAAATATCCACAAGTGAATTTATTTAATCATGAGACAACATTCTTTGTAAGTTTTTAAATATTCTTTTATTATTACAACAATTATTACATCCACAAATTATTAAGTAGTTTATCCCCACGATAACAGGTAGAGCCCTCTACTTAGATTATGATTTCTCGTATATTTCTCTTATTGTAATGCATTAACAATATAAATAGTTGAATGATTAATCAGAAATGAGTATTGTAACCCGTAGTTGATTGGAGAATATAGCAAATTCTTCTTTATTGAATTTTTATGTTACAGTGAGCTGTAAATGTCGGTAAGTGTGTCGTCCTTAATTTTCATTCGCAAATTACAGAAAAACGGCTAAATTTCTTTAGCTATTTTATACACCATTCGATTAAAAATAAAATTGTCTACCGTTTCATGCACAGCCCATTGCTAAACATTAACACTTTGATAATAAGTATTAAGTTCGAGCATTTTGGCGCTGTTCAAAAACATCACTTAGCAGTTCAGCCACCGTCCAATAGATGGCGACGAGGCGCGGAAATCCGAACGAAAAATGTTTAAAAGCTTCTAAATAGCAATTCTAAGGGATGACTCTGATAATGTAAGCATTAAATGACCGCCAAACATATAATCCTTTAATATTTTGGAACAAAAGTGCTGTAAAAATCCTGCAATAATAAATATCGCCGCAGCAATTTTTTAATGATTAAATTGATTTTTCCGTTGCTCGTTGGTTAACGGCTAACTTTAATGTACCCAAATGTATCAAAAATCGTTCATTAATGACCCCTATTAATGAACGTTTTCTCATTAATAAACGTTTTTTCAATAATTAACGATTTTTAGGGCCGTGGTGGTCTAGTAGGTAGAGGACCGGCCTCTAGACCCCGATGGTGCGGGTTCAAGTCCCGTCCGGGCGCTCACTTTTTTACTTTTTTAACACGAAAAATGGCCGTGCGGGTCTCTGGATATATTTAGTCTTTGTCCTTATTTGACTTAAGGTGCATCTCTTGCAGATGACTTCAAGACGCGAGTCATTTTATCCCTTACATGTTGCCTCTTTCTAGCAGAAATGGGGATGGGCTTAGTGTGCGTATCGTTACCACCCAGTGTAGTAGAAGGGGAAACTGGAGGCAAACATTAATAAGAGAATATATTTTCCTTATATTTGGTGCCAACAGTTAATGTGAAATATCCCCGATTCAAAAACTTTTCAAAAATGCAATTAATTATTTTTGCAATCCAGTGCGGATATTTTGTTTTTCGAAACAATATTTAATGCGTTAATTATTATTGAAAATATTTTAAAAATTGTACCGTTTTTTTGGCCCACCGTGTATAAATGAAAATAGTGTATTGTGTATTTATCAAAAATATTGCCGCGCTTAGAAAAAACAGTATGCAATGATACAGCAAAAATAACCGCAGTCTATGACCGCGGGCTGGGGTTTCCGGGCGAGTGACACATTATTTTCTTTTGCCGTCAATGACTAATTATTACGAGTGATCCTATAAAATATACCATGTAGGTATTAAATTGAATAGTCATCATACAACATTTTCCGATTTGATGATACAAAAGGTATTTTTAATATTTATCAAATACCAGAATGGTTCCCAGAAAAAAATGACTCGTTATGAGTTTTACTTGTAACTGTTGGCACCAAATATAAGGAAAATATATTCTCTTATTAATATTTGCCTCCAGTTTCCCCTTCTACTAACACTGGGTGGTAACGATACGCACACTAAGCCCATCCCCATTTCTGCTAGAAAGAGGCAACATGTAAGGGATAAAATGACTCGCGTCTTGAAGTCATCTGCAAGAGATGCACCTTAATGTAATTTTGATTTTTGTCCTAGGGTAAGTTTACGGGTGTGAAGTTAGCAATAGATTTTACAAATTCATATTTCGGAGAAAAGAAAAGCAATTCGAAAAAAAGTGAACCATACTATTAGGGAAGATCTAAATTAATAACACAGAAAAAATTAACCCTTAATTTTAACCCTTTATATTTTTTCACCCCTTTCAAAAAAGTTTTTTTTTTCAAGTTTGCAATCTGACATAAATATATAAAAATGCTTATTTTTATCACTAATAAAAGTACTTTAATAATCAAGAGTCAAAAAAACGTTACGGGCTCTCTTTCTACAAAAAAATAAAATTCTCCGTAAGTTGGAGAAATCCACACCTCGCAATATAAATCACGATTTTTGACAAAGTTTGCAATCAGCCGTGACAAAATAAAAATTCTTATCACTGATAAAGGTACTTTCATAATCAAAAGTCAAAGATTATAATAATTATTCCAGATATGATAATCGCTGAATACAAGAAAACTATTGAGATTAGGTACAGGGAACCCTTATACAATCTGAAAGATAATTGGATTCTACTTAAGAATACGTTACTAAATACAGGGTGTGCCATTTGAAAAAACGAAGTTATTCAACTTTATAAGTTGGGTTTTTCTACCGCATTTTTTTATCACCCTGTATAATTTTTTGTACGAAATCATGGTTGGCTCTATAGTTCGAACCTTCAAGCAAATAATTAAAATGATTTTAACCGTTCAACGTCAATCACTGGGGCAAAAATAAAATTTCACCCAGACCATGCATTTCAACAAATCTTCAAATATTTCGAAAACGGCAAACAATAGGTATAGGGAGTATTGAAGTAACTCACCTTTATTTGCTCCATATAATTCAAAAATGACAAAAAATACAGGGTGTTCCATTTAAAAAAACATAAGTTTGGTCTGTAACTTTGTTATGAGACACCCTGTATAAATTTAAATATTTTTAGGGCGTGCAGCTCACTATTCTGCACAACTTTTGTATAAAACATTTTTCGAAATTTTGAAAAATAAGCACGTGATTGACCTTCCCAGAGCTCTGAAACACCCTGTATATTTTGAAAATCCTATGTTACATTCATGGCAATAAAGACAAATTTGCAAAATATAGTGACACACATGACTATGAAACTCGCAATAACAAAAAAATAGTTCAAATTAAACATACATGCATACTTCGAAAAATCGCCTAATAACTCAGGAATAAATTTATATCCCATGATTATTTCTGAGGTGGATTCTAGTACAAACGTAAATTAAATGGATGATTCATCTACAATTTTTAATTCTCTAAAAAATATTCCTTTACGATTTTTCTCTAAAATGAACAGGGGAGCTAATAATTACACATATTTAATTTTACATGTTAAATCCCTATGTTCGCCCCTTATCCCAGACACTCGGTATACTTATGGACTGCTAGCGCCAACTTCATGTGTGTCTCCAAGCAACGGTGGCGCGGCGGGACCCTAAATGGTTGCGGTATGTTACTAAATTCGTAGCTATTTTGTGTCTATGACATATGACTCTATGAGCCCGCATTGCATATTATGATACCCTGCAATTTAATCACACCTTTGACTATGTAAACATTTATATTGTCGAATATTCACACTATGTCAAAATATTGCTATGCGAAAGGCTGCAATACGTCCACGTATATATGCCAACGCGGTTATAATACTCGTCAGTTGACTTTTGACTTATAACCTAAAATTCTGTATTAGATTTCCATCAAATCTGCAACTTCGCTTTGCTTGTAAAGAACAGGCAGGAAAGTGGACCCGAGTTGCAGAAATATGCTCGCATTTGCATTCTCCGCGTTGCTGATGAATACATCGAGAAATATTTTTTTTGCTTTCCGGTTTCCATTTTCGGCTCCGGGGCGGGACTTATATCGGGCGCCAGCTCGTGGACAACTTTTGGAGCAGTGATCATATGGGAAATGGAGGGGGAATAGCAGTTCATTAGTATATAGTCAAAGTTACCGCCATAGTCAACCCATTTTCACTCGACTCGTCCACCGAAAACTCCGAAAATGTCGACAACATCGCAGAAACATAGAAGTTTCGTCGCCGAGCCCATGGGCAACAAGTCCGTCACGAATTTAGCAGGAGTCGGTGCCGTCCTGGGCAACAGGCTCACGTCCGCTGGTTTCGATAAGGTTAGTTTATCACTTTCTGCTTTTTTAAAATCACTTGATGGTAATCGTAGAATGTGTAATAATTAACGATTTTAAAATTAACGCCTTTGATGTAATTTTGATTTTTGTCCTAGGGTAAGTTTACGGGTGTGAAGTTAGCAATAGATTTTAAAAATTCATATTTCGGAGAAAAGAAAAGCAATTGGAAAAAAAAGTGAACCATACCATTAGGGAAGGTCTAAATTAATAACACAGAAAGAATATATATTTTTTCACCCCTTTAAAAAAAGTTTTTTTTTTTCAAGTTTGCAATCTGCCATAAATATATAAAAATGCTTATTTTTATCACTAATACAAGTACTTTAATAATCAAGAGTCAAAAAAACGTTACGGGCTCTCTTTCAACAAAAAAATAAAATTCACCGTAAGTCGCAGAAATCCGCACCTCGCAATATAAATCACGATTTTTGACAAAGTTTGCAATCAGCCGTAACAAAATAAAAATTCTTATCACTGATAAAGGTACTTTCATAATCAAAAGACAAAGAAACGTTATGGACACTCTTTCAACCCAGAAAAAATAATTTCTCCGTGAATCGCAGAAATCCACATTTCGCGATATTAATCTCCATTTTTGACAAAGTTTGCAATCGGCCATAACTAACTAAAAATTCTTATTCTTATCACTGATAGAGGTACTTTCATAATCGAAAGTCAAAAAAAACGTTACGGGCACTCCTTCAACCCAGAAAAAAATAATTTCTCCGCAAGTCGCAGAAATCCACACCTCGTGATATAAATCTCCATTTTTGACAAAGTTTGCACAATCAGCCATAACTGAATAAAAAATCTTATTCTTATCACTAATATAGGTACTTCTATAATCGAAAGTCCACCCATCACCCTTCGTTTTAATTCCCACTTTAAGTAGAAAAAGCTAATCCATAAAAGAAAATTTATTTCTGTATTTATTTTGAGTCCAATTTAAAATGTTACTAAAAACAGTGTTTGCTGCTTAAATAAAAACGAAATCAAAGGATGGTGGGTGGGCCCCATCTCACTCTCCAACCACTGGAACCAAAAACAAGGGTTTCACAAAAAATCAATCAAATTACTGATAATTTCCTGCGATTAACTTTTTAAAGCACGTCCCTTCAGTTTGCTTTTAAACGCTATCGTACACAAGAAGGGCAACAGTTATGTTCACGAGTCTTTGATGAGAGGAGTGCTTCACCTAAAAACATCCTCGATTATTATGAATCGTATAATATTTTTGTTATATCAATAGCTAATACACAGCTAAGTCACTAGCATATGAAATCATGGTTGGCTCTATAGTGCGAACCTTCAACCAAATGATAGAAATGATTTTAATCGTTCAACGTCAATCACTGGGGCAAAAATAAAATTTCACCCAAACCATGCATTTCAACAAATCTTCAAATATTTCGAAAACGGCAAACAATAGGTACAGGGAGTATTGAAGTAACTCACCTTTATTTGCTCCATATAATTCAAAAATGACAAAAAATACAGGGTGTTCCATTTAAAAAAACATAAGTTTGGTCTGTAACTTTGTTATGAGACACCCTGTATAAATTTAAATATTTTTAGGGCGTGCAGCTCACTACACAACTAATACACAACTTTTGTATAAAACATTTTTCGAAATTTTGACAAATAACATGCATACTTCGAAAAATCGCCTAATAACTCAGGAATAAATTTATATAATAAACTCCCTTATTCAATGACAATGCTACCCTTAAACAAATTTAAACAAAAATTAAATTCAACCCTATGTGCAACATGATTTTTATAGCGTTTCTGATTTCATTGAGTATGTCAGTGACTTAAAAACATCGAGCCGAAATGAAATTTTTATGTTATTTTGTATTTTATAGGAACATTACTTGTAAACCTGCATCATTGTTTATTTTATTTTATTTTAAGTATCGCTTTTAAACACTAAAATGATGACGTGTCTAATATTGTTTTATAAGCAATGAACAGACTAATAAATTCTTGAATAGAAAATATTAAACGTAAATCGTTTAATTAGCTGCAGTTTATATTAAAATATAAATATATATTTTAATAAATTCTTATCTTATCTTAAGTATGACCTGATGCGATTTATATAAACTGAGATATAAGCCTCCAACACCATGTATCGAGAAAAGGTCTCTATACTTTTTTGAATACTTGATATATTGCCTGGTTTCCAAACTATTTTTCCATATTGTGTTACACCTGTTAAAACACAAATGCTCAACGTTGATTGCCAATTATACACAAATATTTTTTCATAAATAAGAGAGAAAGTAGAGTTCTCAGGTGTTGAAATCTTGAGAGAAATAACATTCTCGCCCAAGGGAGAGAAATGATTACTTCTCTCCCTACGATGTTCCATTACTTACTTTAACTGTCACAGCTGACGGTGTTTTTCTCTGGGTTAGGTTTTAGATTTTTACTTTTAAAATATTCAGTTTGTGAAAAAAATAGTATATATCTCAGGACAGAATGCTCTCCCTCGATATATAATCTAATATATCATCCCCATTAGTACATTAAATATAGATCTCTTAATTCTTATTATTTATTCGTCCGTCCACTATTTACATTACATTGTATTGGACACGTCATAGGGAAACATTAAATAAGTTACAAATATTCTTCTACGGAATAAAAACATTTGGTACTTATATACTCCTTTAAGGTAGTTTTAAATTTTGTGAAATTCTTTATATTTTTGATGTCCGGTGGTAGGTTATGTACACTGTATGATCTTAATTTTTTTCAGGCGTCTGATGTCCTTGGTCAATACCTGGCACTCAACAAGAACAAAGAGCAGTTCCAAGGATGGATGAAGGATACTTGCCGGGCCAACTCCAAACAATCATCCGACTGCTATCAGTGTTTAAATGATTGGTGCGAGGAATTCTTGTAGGGCTGACAATCACGATGCAAGCGTACCACATTCTATATTTTTATAACCCTAAACATATTGTGCTTGATGCACCCCGTTGTATAGAAAATGTTTGCTTTTATTTCAATTTTTAACGCAACTTTTAATGTTGCTGGTCTATAGGGCAAACATTTTAAACATAGTTAATAAAAGGAATTTATAGGGATGCATACATATTAATGTTTGTGTTGTACAATCAATTTCGAAGACAGTAATTGTTAAATTCTTTATTTTCACCGCCTCGAGTGCCTTTGATTATTGATTATTCCAAAAAAAATATTGCGCTACTATGTTGAGATTTTTGAAATTGTGTTTTTTGGACGTACTGTTTTTATAAAGTTGACTGGCCATTTTGTGTTTAAATTGTGGGAGATTGTTTAACTAGAAATATTTGAAATCACTGTGACTGGCCGACAGGGCCTAGAAGCCAAGGCTCATGTATTTTTGCCTTTATTAACCCATTACATCCCATCATGATTTTTTCCAAAGAATTTCAAATTCTCAGATTTCAATCAATTTGGAAAAAATATTTATATAGTCCCACCCAAATACAAACACCCGTCAATCACATTATTTCAATTCATTAATTCATTACATCATACTGATTCCGACACAGACGCTGATTAACAAATTAAGACAATACACATTTAAGTCTATGCTGAAAGACCTAAGGTCGATAGCAAATTGCTCTAGTGAATTATAATTTACTATTTATATATTATACCATATGTATAAAAATGATTTAGATAAAGGGTGGCTTTGTATTTCGAAACGTACGTTGTAGGTTTGATACGTCGCATCACATCTTCGCCACCAGTTGTTCAAAGTAATTAATTGACATAAAGTCAATAACGTGCTGAACTATGGCCATACTTTATCTAAATAATTTTTATACATATGGTATAATTGTATTTACTAATGACCAATAAAGATTTGTTATTGTTATATAATATTTATATAGTCTAAGTATTGGATATTAATTTCTGGATTTTATTACCACTTTTCTGTCAAACATTAATATGTATCGGTATTGTATACATCTTTAGAAATAAACTTTATTATTATTATTATAAATACTTTGTAAATGTCGATCTACCGAAATTTCGCGCGCGTGTTATTCCATGTAATTCATCCCGTGTTGGCACCACTGTGTCCAACCGTTCCCATGCGATTGTTTGCGTCGTTCAAACGTTTCGCTTGTTACTGCTTGTTATCGCCATAGTCGACCCATTTTCACTCGACTCGTCCACCGAAAACTCCGAAAATGACGACAACATCGCAGAAACATAGAAATTTCGTCGCCGAGCCCATGGGCGACAAGTCCGTCACGGATTTAGCAGGAGTCGGTGACGTCCTGGGCAAGAGGCTCACGTCCGCTGGTTTCGATAAGGTTAGTTTATCACTTTCTTCTTTTTACAATCTGATGGTAATCGTAGAATGTGTAATAATTAACGATTTTTAAATCAACGCCTTTGATGTAATTTTGATTTTTGTCCGAGGGTAAACTAGCGCTTGTAACATTTTGTTTGTGATCACTAGATATTACCTTTTTTGTGTAGAGATAAGTAAAATTAACCAGTTGGCTGTGGGACGAGTATCCTCGTCATGAAGAGTTGGGAAATTTTTGTGAAATGTCGAGCAGGTACTTGTCATATTGCCACGAGTATATTTGGTAAAAACAACAAAAAAGAAGAAATGGCAATATATTGTGTTTATGTCGAATAGGTACTCATTGTAAAAAATATTTCCATCTTTCATGACGAGTATATTCGCTAACTGTTTAATCAATCAGCGGTGGTTCTTAAACTTTTGTAGAGGATACAAAGAGAGAGAGATGTTTAAGTGTCTTCAGAACCGCTCAGGGAGGCACTGCTTACTCTTATCAAGGAAGCAAGCATTGAGCCACTATTTTCTTTCGTAGCTAGCCAAGCTTTCACAAGCCACCCTTGATCAAACCTGATCAAAACTATGTAACAATGATGTAGGCAATGATACGAAATAACGTTCTTTATTATTATTGTTAAATGTGGTAATCTTCCAGTTACTGATACTAATGAATGGATTGAAGTAAACGCAACAACTTCAGACCAATATTTGCGACATTGTCGAATTTCTTGTCTCACTCTAACTGTAAAATAAAATAAAAAATAATTAAACTACCAGTCAGTCTAAAGGGGGGGAACTTAAACTAACCCTAACCTAAGCAATGAAATGAAAATACCCAGATTAAAATAAGGAGACCTGACAACATACCATACCGTCTGCATGATTTTCAAGCATGCGTATTGTTTAGTATCAGTAACTGGAAAATTATCTTAAATCTTTATTAGGCAAACTGATGGGTTAAATCTTATTAGATTATATCAGGAAAAGAATGTAGAGGTAAAATGTGGTAAGATGTTGGCATTACAAGCAATGTAATCTGTAATCTGTTTTAATATTTTTTTTTTATTTACGGGATATATCAATTATTATGACCTGCAATAGATAGCAAGAATAAAGTGTTATTCAAATTACAAGGAAAAGTTCACTTGACCACAATTTATGGTTGTCATAGTGAATTTTTCTATTCAGCTTAATTATGGATTACCACGTAGTAAAGGTCATGTTATAAAGTATTATATTATTCTTAATTAATTCTATTTGTGTTGAAACTTCTTGAAACCGATGATCAAATCAATATTAATAGAATTAGTGTGAATCATAGATGAATCATCAGTGTTCTGTAATGTCAAATCAGTATTATAATAATGTAAAATAACCATGTAATTTATCTCCACTCAAATAAGGCAATTTTTACACTTATTCATAATCAAAGTTATATCGAGTCGTCAAATTTATGTTCAGGAACGACACTCCGACTAAAAAGATTGCGCTCAAGTTACTCCCTCTGCCGTTCAGAAACAGTTGGATCGTGCTCTAATCATCTAGTCCAGGGGTCTCCGAACTTTTTCCATCGCGGGCCATATATACAATTCTTAATAACCTAGTGGGCCAAGATATAATCAATTTTATAACTAATTTCAAAACCTGTAACAAAAAATTGTTATAGAATTTTAAAATGTGACATTTGCGGAAAATGTAACGCTTGCCGCGGGCCGGACTCGATGAGGTCGCGGGCCGTATTTGGCCCGCGGGCCGTAGTTTGGAGACCCCTGATCTAGTCGGTTGCATTCAGAAATAGGTAGAGTAAACGATTGGAGCGCGCCCTCTTTTTCTCACTCTGAACTAGGTCTATTGTTAGTTTAAGGTAATAGTCGTCGGATTTTGTGGCAAAGGCAACAAGAAAAATTTATATATGAAATTAAATATTTTAAAGGTTATGTTTCATCTAATTTTTAATCTATGCATCTGAACGCAAACTTATTAAATGAGAGCGCACTCCCGCAACACAAGATAAACGCTCTTGGTAGAAAGTTTGGGCATATTATTACCGACGAGAAGTTAGCCATAACTTTCCAGCCATGGATTTTGGCGCCTCCACCATCACCCGAATTATGATCACTCTCGATAAATTACCTTTTTGGACCTGGCCACAGCAGATTTAATTGTAAAAACATAATCAATGATACCCAATAAATAATTTCTAACTGTGTGTTTGCAATTTTTGTAAACATTGCCGACGTATTAAATGTCTATTTTCAAACACATAATAAATTCTTGGGCCCCCGATGGAAATGAATTTCCCGGCCACAAACATGTTACTCAATTTGGAATTGTCAAACGACCGAGAAAATTGAATATCAACTCTTGGCGAATTTTTAAAATAACCGCTGTCTCTACTCAGGACGGACGATTTTCAAACACATATAATAAATTGTTGAGCACTTGGACACAAAATGACTTGCAATTTAGTACTTGGTCTATTGACGCACCTCCTTGACTTGAAGTTGGCTTTGGCAGTCCATATTTATAGAGTCAAAACTAACTTGTTTTTGTCACAATTGATGTTTAACTTAAAATATACTGAAACTTGTAGGGATACCTTTGTAAAGTATCAAATATTAACTTTGCCTAGTATACATATTTTGAAAATCCTATGTTACATTCATGGCAATAAAGACAATTTTTTTTCAGGCATTTGTTGTCCTTGGTCAATACCTGGTACTGAAAAAGAATAAAGAGCTGTTCCAAGAATGGATGAAGGATACTTGCCAGGCCAACTCCAAACAATCGTCCGACTGCTATCAGTGTCTAACCGATTGGTGCGAGGAATTCTTGTAAGGCTGACAATCACGATGCAAGCGTACCACATTCTATATTTTTATAACCCTAAACATTTTGTGCTGGATGCACCCCGTTGTATAGTCAATGTTTGTTTTTATATCAATTTTTAACGCAACTTTTAACGTTGCCGGTCTATAGCACAAACATTTTTTTTTGCTTTTGGGCAGTGCGCATATATTTAATAAAAGGAATTTAGAAGGGTGCGTACATATTAAAGTTTGTGTTGTACAATCAATTTTGAAGATTTATTTTCACTGCCTCGAGTGCCTTTATTGAATATTAAAAAAAAAATGAGTTACTGTGTTGAGATTTTTGAAATTGTGTTTTTTTGAACGTACTGTTTTTATAAACTTGACTGGCCATTTTGTGTTTAAATTGTGGAGATTGTTCCACAACAGTTTAACTAGATATATTTGAAATCACTGTGACTGGCCAACGGGGCCTAGAGGCCAAGGCCATTAACTACACTAAATTGCATTTTTAGATTAATAATTTTGATTGAAATTTAAACACAATTCAATTTAATTACCTGATAACAGCACAATCATCCTCTCATGTGTTTTTGCCTTTATTAACCCATTACATCCCATAATATACAATTTTTTCCAAAGAGTTTCAAATTCTCAGATTTCTGTTAAAAATCAATTTGGTAAAACTGAATAGAATCACCACTAAATATTGTTCTAGAATTTCAAATTCTCAGATTTCTGTTAAAAATCAATTTGGAAAAACTGAATAGAATCACCACTAAAAATTGTTCTGTCATTAGTAAAGAAGCGTTTGTATCACAGGATACATTATCTAAAGTAAATAACATGGCCAGTAGGTGTCACTAAACCCCATGATGTTTGTTGTACCGCCACTAGGTGTCAGTAAAGCCTATGATGTTTGTTGTACTCGCTTGAGTTGAATGGGAAGTAATGGGTTAATGTATAATCAGGTAATACATGTCAATTCGATACTTCGATAATTATGTTATAATTTGACAGTATATTCCCTAAAATGTCTTAATGAACGTGAACTCTATTATAAACTTTATGGATGTTTATTAACACGTTGCGTGCCACGTCGCTCATATATGAGAGAAACCAACATTTCGCAGAGGGCCACGTCTCTCATATATGAGAGACACTAACATTTCGCAGAGGGCCACGTCGCTCATTTTTGAGACACACACATCTCTCACTGTGTGGCCATGTATATCAAATAGGAAACCCGCTACCGTGTATTTCTTAATGGGGAATCATGAGCGTGGCCCCTGGGGAAAGTAATATGTGTCTTGGTTTGAGCAAAATTGGAAAGACATAAAGTTTACAAAATATTTATTTTACGAAATATTATCACAAAACTCATTCTGAAAAAACTTATTCTTAGATCTTAACACAAGGAAGTAAAAAAAAGAAAGTGTAAAAAAAAAACCTTTATTATTGTTAACCTCTTCACGCCCAGGTCGCCACATGTGGCGACAAGCAAAAAAAAAGATATTACAAATAAAATCAAATTACCGCTTTAGCGCCATCTATGGAATATTTTTTCATATTTTTTTGCAAAAAAGAGTGATAGTGGAATAATATTTCGTAGAAAACCGCAACAATAACAAAAAAGTAATTTTTCAATAAACTCTAGATTATGCTGTAATCCAGTCAAAGTAGCATGGGCGCGAAGTGTTTAATACATTCAAATATTACAAAAATGTGGTTTGGCCCCTGGGACCGTTTTTCTGATTACAGCGTGGCACGCAATGTGTTAAACATAATTGGTGCTTTACACAACAACTTTATTACAAAATTTGCTTAAGTTTAAACAGTTATCAAAGTTATGAAGTTGGCAGCTGATAATGTAGGCGTTGCTTTAAAAATTATATAAATTATAGGGCCGGTATTATAAAGGTCATTTAAGTTTAATTGATGATTAAATTTTAATTGACATTTGTCCTACATGTATTTTGCATATAACCAAACTTCATTTAAATTTTAATTTTCAGTTAAATGTAACTGACCTTTATAATACCGGCCCATAGTCTATTAAATGCAAGAATACATTAGCCTCACCCACCGTTAGTTACTAATGAAACAACCATATTCTAGAAAATATTACTTACACCATCAAGACACTTTGACATTAAAATTTGAGGTTATTTTTTTTAAATCTAAGAAGAAATAAATGGCTTCCCGAAAGCGAAACTAAAAATCGTTGCCAGCACGTGTACTATCCATATTAATCCCTCTCATCACCTCCTTTTCCGGTATTTTCCTTCAACTGTAACCTTTCCTTACATTGTGTCATGTATTTTCCAATTTCATTTCCCTCGGGAGGTCTGCGATGTCAGTCCACGTCGATACTCGTTATACTTTTACGTAAAGAAATGTGAAATCGAATAAATTTAAATCAATTCAGTTGACACTCTTAACACGTTCGCTGCCACTACAATTGGGATTGCACATTCGCAACTATAAAATTGGACGCACTAGTGCGTCAGTGGCAGCGAACGTGTTAATTACTTCTTATTTAATCATTTACTGTGACTGGTCAATACGTGCCAAGGCCATTAATTACGCAAGAAGAAGAAGAAGATATAAATGATTCCATACGAGAGCAAAGCTTAGGTCAGAATCAAGCGATGCTCTGGTATGTAAAATAGTTCGGTAATTGCGAATCAAATAAACAAAAGCAAGCTTTGAGAGATTTGATTAACACGCTCGCTGCCGCCGACGCGCTAGTGCAATCCCTATTGTAGTGGCAGCGAACGTGTTAATCGTTTTTTTGCGTGTGAACCGTGTTTTTTTCTATTATATCTTATTGTTTGCTAACAAAATGACTGAAGGGGGTAATGTAATCTTAGCTTTAATAGATTATAGTACAATGAGTTTGACACGTTAAATTGTTAAACTGTTTTCCGAGTGGTAGTTAATTTAGTTATTAATTATTAATATGAGTTGTTGTTTAAACTGTTGTGGAACGATCGGTGTTTAATGTGTAAATAAGGTTATGCTAATTTTAAGTAAATAATAAATTAGTTTTGACAAGAAAAAGGCCTGAATTTATCTTAACTGTGTTTATTTACCTTTTCCAAAATACAACAGGCAAATAGGTGACAAATTTATTTACAGGAAATCTCCTTACATACATTGTATTTGATAAAAATTTGTAAATGTAGTGAGAAAGCAAATTTTTACATCGTTTTAGTACATACTATGTAAAGTACTACCGTGGACAAAAAAATGACACCCCTAATTTTATTAATGTAAATATGACTTTTCATTTGACAAACCGGCAAATGTCAATCTAAGCTCTGGCACAAAATCAAAGCATGTTGGGAGGCAATACCTTTTTAGATTTACTGTATTGCTAGTTATAACTGTCACTGTCAAATATTAAGGTTACATTAGTCAAATTCACAACACTAAAAAATAAGAAATAACAGACACATGACAAATTAGGGGTGTCATTTTTTTTGTCCACGGTAGTATGTTCATTAAAAAAAAAACCTCAAGTGTGCCATGATTTTTTATTTTTAAAAATCTGTTGGTAACACATGTTGAGGTTATGTTACTTGCGGCATGTTAAAATTAATTTGCTGTGATAAACGACGCAGAGAAGACGTAGGTTCACCCTCCAAAATTCCTTGGGCTGTGTTAATAGCATCCTAAGTACGTCTGACTGGTTTACGGGAAATACTACCCGTTTCATGAAATAATGCAACAGATCGTGATAAGGTATTTTTAAAATGTATCAAATAATGATCCTAACATGTGTGCCAACTTAAATTTTTTAACGTAAAAAATCATGGCACACTTGAGGTTTTTTTTTAATGAACATATGATATTTATTAACCCTCATTTGCCCGAGATATAAATTAAAGGAAAGAAAATGATGTTTCTCTGAATCAAGTAATTATGATTTAAAAACAAAGAGAGGTTATTTTTTGCTTCCTGTCAAATGTCCATGAATTATCACTGAATGTACTTATAGGAATAAAAATATGGTAGATGGTGCTGACGATATTCTAGATCGGTGTTTCTCAACCTTTCGGGGCCAAACGCCTGCTTTTTAAATCGTCACTCAATTTTTATGAAAATTTCAGATAATACGTAAATAATTCACACTAAGAAATGATTAAAATTTCAACAAGAAATCATGGTAACTTTTTGATCAATTTACCTCGGAGTATAAAAAATGAAAGAAATTTTATTGTTATTTTATTAAATTAACTGAGCAGTGACATTACAATTTTATCGTGCAAATCAGTTAATTTGTTCCCCATTTGCATTAAAAGATGCCCCGAGTTCGCCAGCATGGCGTATTTCAACAATTAAGCGATTTTGAAAGTGATCGAGTAATTGGGCTCAGAGAAGGGTGATATTGCCCAACGAATTATACTATTATTGTTTATTATTAAACCATTAATACCTCTGTAAATTACAATTTGAATCATTAAAATCAATTTAACCATTAAAAAATTGCTGCGGCAATATTTATTATTGCAGGATTTTTACAGCACTTTTATTCCAAAAGATTAAAGGATTATATGTTCGGCGGTCATTTAATGCTTACATTATCAAAATCATTCCTTAGAATTGCTATTTAGAAGCTTTTAAACATTTTTCGTTCGGATTTCCGCGCCTCGTCTCCATCTATTGGGCGGTGGCTGAACTGCTAAGTGATGTTTTTGAACAGCGCCAAAATGCTCGAACTTAATACTTATTGTCAAAGTGTTAATGTTTAGCAATGGACTGTGCATGAAACGGTAGACGATTTAATTTTTAATCGAATGGTGTATAAAATAGCTGAGGAAATTTAGCCGTTTTTCTGTAATTTGCGAATGAAAATTGAGGAAGACACACTTACCGACATTTACAGCTCACTGTAACATAAAAATTCAATAAAGAAGAATTTGCTATATTCTCCAATCAAATACGGGTTACAATACTTATTCCTGATTAACCATTCAATTATTTATATTGTTAATGCATTACAATTAAAGAAATATACGAGAAATCACAATCTAAGTAGAGGGCTCTACCTGTTATCGTGGAGATAAACTACTTAATAATTTGTGGATGTATTAATTGTTGTAATAATAAAAGAATATTTAAAAACTTAAAAAGAATGTTGTCTCATGATTAAATGAATTCACTTGTGGATATTTACGTACTTAAATTGCAGAAACAATATTTTATAATATACGCGCCTAATCGCAAACAACCCGATATATGCATAACTGGAATTAATTTATTATTAAAAACTTCTAATTTTATACGTAACAGGGACAAAACCATAAGTGTAATCCTGAGTAAAGCTTCAAAAATAGTGGGAATATTTAAGTATTTAAATTGCGGAAACAATAGTATTATATAAACGCCTACTTGTAGGCAACCCAATATACTATAACTAATATTATTTTTTATTAAAGACTTCTAATTTTAAATATAATAGAGATACAAGCTTGAGTGTAATCCTTAGCAATGCTTAAAAAATATTACACTTATGGCTTTGTCCCTGTTACGATTACAATTTGAAGTTTTAAATAATAACTCATTATTAGTTATACGTGTATTGGGTTGCCTGTAAGCAGGCGTTTATATAATATAATTATTTCTACAATTTAAATACTTAAATATTGCCACTATTTTTGAAGCTTGACTAAGGATTATACTTATGGTTTTGTCCCTGTCACGTTTAGAATTGGAAGTTTTTAGTAATAAATTAATATTATGTATGCGTGTATTGCATTGTCTGTAAGTAGGCGTTTATGTAATATAATTATTTCTGCAATTTAAATACTTAAATATTCGCACTATTTTTGAAGCTTTACTGAGGATTACACTTATGGTTTTGTCACGGTCACCTTTAAAATTGGAAGTTTTTTTATAGTAGTTATGCGTTTATCGGGTTGCCTTTGATTAGGCGGATATATTATAATGTATTTTTTCTGCAATTTAAATACGAAAATATCTACAAGTAAATTTATTTTATTATAAGATAACAGTCTTCTTAAGTTTTTAAATATTCTTTTATTATTAAAACAATTATTAAATCCACAAATGAAAACGTAGTTTATCCCCACGATAACAGAGGGTACCCTCTGTGAAGATTAGGATTCCTCATATATTTCTCTTATTGTAATGCATTAATAATATAAAAGGTTAATTGAATAATCAGTAATAAGTATTGGGACCCGTATTTCATTGAAGAATATAGCAAATTGTTGTGCATTTAATTTTTAAGTTACAGTGAACTGTAAATGTCGGTAAGTGTGTCGTGCTTAATTTTCATTCGCAAATTACAAGAAAACCGCTTAATTGCCTCAGCTATTTTATACACCATTCGATTCGAAATTAAATCGTCTATCGTTTCGTGTACAGCGCATTGCTGAATATTAACACTTTGATTATAAGGATAAAGTTCGAGCATTTTGGCGCTGTTCAAAAACATCACTTGGTAGTTCGGCCATCGTCGAATAGATGGCGACGAGGCGTGGAAATGCGAATGTAAAATGTTTAAAAGCTTTTGTTCACAAAAATGTTATAATGTGCGCATTATTTAATTCAATGGGCAGCATTAATGGGGTACATGTAACACTCAATTTCTTAAACACGCACACGTATTGTCGTGTTTAATGTGGTTATCAAACACGCTAATTCACAGAACGCGATTTATGATAATATTTTGTTTACCCTGTTTGATACTGGTTTTAATTTTTTTTTCAATTGTAGTTGTAATTACATCTTTAATTTCGATTCGGCCTGCATCAGGTCTGGTTTTCTCAAGATTAAATTAATTATATTTTAATTCATGATATGCAACCCAACATACAGATCAGAGATTATATAAACGTGTACTTTTCTGAAACGTTTAGAAACATTTTCACACGTAAAATTATCGCCGATTAAGTACTAAATTGTTGACTCAATCAAACCGAGCGATTACTACTTATCGATATTTTCGGCTGGGCGATCGCCGCATGTTGGCGACAGTGCGTTTCGATGACTGTCAGGAAAACACGGGCGAGCGGTTTTAAATGAATCGTCTGGTTAATCAACGTTGAAATTTCAATCGAGACCGCGGCGGGCCCCCGCATCATGTGCTTTTCGCGCGGCTCCTACACAACCACACCGGAGACACGACAATGAGGACGAAGAAATCGGCGCTGATCATCATCACATCTATGTTGATATTCTCGATACTAATCGCGAACGTATCCAACATACTCAACCACGATGAGTCCTATTACTCTCAGAAGAACGGGTCCAAGAGGCCCCGGCCCCCCCTCGCGATGACCGATCGTAGCGAACACATCGTTTGGTTCTTACAGGTAAGCCGGATGATGATCGAGTTGATTTTTATTGATATCGAAACTGTTTGCATCTCGTAGAGTTAATTGTTGAATTATTTTTAATATCGAAAGTATTTGGAATAAAACAGTTTTAACTTTGTTACACCGGTATATTTATACAGATGTGCCATGAAGTAAACACCTGCAACATTAAACGTTTGAAGTCATTTTCCAATTCTTTTGTATACAATGTATGTGTGTATGTTTATTTTATTCTATTCTGTTTTGTTTATGTATTATTGTTCTCCTTTTATTGGACATCTTTGATGTGTGTGGGGGTAATAAAGTTATTATTATTATTATTTAAAAGTAATTGCTTCCCACGGAGAATTTTTAACAATTCAAATTGCTAAACTCGATAATCAAGGGAAGTATTATTCTTTTTTTAATTTTTAAATAAAAACTGTGTGAGTAATTGGGATGCCGGCAGTGACGACTCATGGTACTGCAGACGTAGCAATACAGATGGGTAGGGTTGGTTGCAGACATGGTTGGCGGCGTGATCGCACCTATCTGTATTACTACCTCTGCTACCTTGGCCGTACCATGGGTCACCCCGCGAGCCGTCAATGGATTCCGGTTTCATTTAACTTAAAATACAAAAAATGTGTGAGTGTGGATCTTCAGTGATTAAAACTACAGTGATGTTGCATCATCCATGTGCGGGAAATGGATGTTTTCAGAGGTGACTTTTTTCAGTTTATCAAGAAATGCAGGTAATTGCAATTTAATACCTACAATAAATATATCTATCTTAGTTGTAGTACAACTTGCCATAAACATTTTGTTATGCAACATTATTAAATGTACAGTATACCCAAGTATAAATAAAGGAACAAGGGGCTAATGCCAATTTACTCAATATATTAAAAATATATCTACTTCACTACATCGCCATTTGAATCAGTTGTCCAATTATATTTCTGCAATTTGGAACATCTTCCTGCACATGCTGCTGTCGATTCTGCCAATGAAACACTTTAGGTGAGGATCAATTCCCATTTAATTGTTTCTTTAATTGTCGTAACATTGTTACGTTCATTGGTGGGGAAATTAACCC
Source organism: Ocypus olens (assembly GCA_910593695.2). Lineage (NCBI taxonomy): Eukaryota > Metazoa > Arthropoda > Insecta > Coleoptera > Staphylinidae > Ocypus > Ocypus olens. The sequence goes on along the minus strand of OU343063.1, from coordinate 38,487,002 downwards.
AGAAATGCCTACAGGCCCTACAGTTCTATATGTAGGACAACTATTTTAACATTCCTCAGAAAATTTTATGTAAAATATCGTCAGCGCCATCTATCATCTTTTTATTCCAATAAGTACATTCAGTGAGTATTCATCGACATTTGACTGGAACTCGAAATAATAACTTCTGTGAGATTGTAAATCTTAATTACTTAATTTAGAGAAACATATCATTTACTTTCCTTTAACCTCTTCATGCCCAGGTCGCCACATGTGGCAACAAACAAAAAAATGAAAACAAAAATATTTTACAAAAAAGAAAGTTACACCGTTAGCGCCATCTATGGAATATTTTTTTCATAAATGAGTAAATTTGTGACAGTGGAATAATATGTGGAAGAAAAAGGTAACAATAAGAAAAAAGTGATTTTTCAGGATTATCCTACAGCCCAATCAAAGCTACATGGGCGTGAAGTGGTTAATTTACAAATAAAAACATGGGGGTCCCAATTTCTCACCATGAGATAATTGGGACCTCGCTGACTTTTCATTGTTTGTTATTGTGCTGTCAGTATTGACCTTTGACTTTTGTATTGCTCTTTTATCTCTCTTGAAATGACACTCTTAACCCCCTCGCATGGTACAAATTCTTGAAATTTTTTTGAAAAAGGAAAAGTGGGTACCAATTCTCTGGGCCGGATTTAGACTTGTTAAGGCCCTAAGCTATTTCAGATATGGGGCCCTTTGTAAGTCCAGGCGTGCTATTATTGAGAAGTAGTCGACATGTGTCGCATGCGAGAAGAGTCGATTACAAACGTCGTGCGTGACACTAAAACGGTATTTTTGAAACGGGTGTGAAGTTAGCAATAGATCCAGCAATAGATTTTAAAAATTCATATTTCGGAGGAAAGAAAAGCAATTCGAAAAAAAAGTTAACTATACCATTAGGGAAGGTCTAATTTAATAACACAAAAAGAATCAACCCTTAATTTTAACCCTTTATATTTTTTCACCCCTTTCAAAAAAGTTTTTGTTTTTTTTTAAGTTTGCAATCTGCCATAAATAAATAAAAATGCTTATTTTTATCACTAATACAAGTACTTTAATAATCCAAAGTCAAAAAAACGTTACGGGCACTTCGGGTTACTTCAAACCAGAAAAAGCGAATTTCTTCGTAAGTCGCAGAAATCCACATTATACCCTATATATTATTATTATATTACAAGACTAAATTTAATTTAAAAAAATCAAGTTTAAAATGTAAATTAATTAACCCACTACACCCCAGGACACATTATTTTTTTCAAAAGAATTTCAAATTCTCAGAATTTTTTTTTAAACTAAATTTAGTGGAACAAAATACAATATCTGTTGTACCATGTTTGTGTCACAGAAACATTCTCTAAAGTAAATAATATCACCACTAATTGTTACTAAAGTCTGAAACGTTTGTTGTACTCGCTTGAATACAATTAGAATTAAAGGGCTATTATAATAAAAAGTAACAAAATAATATTTTAAATAACAATAAAAAACATCCACTAATTTGTAATGATTCATACACGACTGGTATCCATTTGTGCGAACAGCTGATTAAATTGAATCAGAAATAACACGACCTTGACGATGCAAAACAAATTTGTTAACAAAAGAATGTTTATTATTCTTATTTGATGACGTTGAAAGTGAGTAAATTAGATTGATTTATAAGTCAACTGAAGGTAAACACGTACAACATTTTATATTTTACTTATGTAACGGGCGTCCCAACAATTATTGAAATCATGGGTGGCTGTGAAATTAAATGGAAGATTTTGAATCTGTTGAATCGTTAACTATCTTTGTGTTTTATCTCAATTTTTCAGAAAATAGTTATTTAAGCAACAAGGAACGTAAGGCCGCATTAACATTTGAGGTAGGTGAATACAAGCCGAGGCTCGTCACCAGCCGAGAATGTTATTTGTCATTACGTTCCATGTTGCTTATTAATTTTTTTCCGCTACTGGAAATATAATACTTAAAAAAGATCGGAAAATATTCTAAAATACGGCTTGTAACATTTGGGATCAAAATTTTTATAGTCACCTAAGCATCCTATGGTAACCCAGCAACCAAGAAAACAATGTCGAATTTTGTTTGTTTGTGTCAATCCAGTGAAACTTTCTGTGGGCATGGATATTAACGAAGCTGCGAATATTACGTGTCGAACCTGCTGCTGACAAAATCGAAAAAGAGGTATGGGTCGTGTCGTATTACGACGCTTTTAAGCAGTGGTTATGTAAAAAGGATGCCGATGCTGTAGGTATAGACGAAAATGTGTTGCTCGCCTATATGTTGGAGCGTTATGTTTCTGTTACTTTATTATTTTCCTAGGTCCGTAAGTGAAAAATTAAGTTCCGTCATCAAGGACGACAAACACCACGAATGTTATCAGCCACTTACTGTACCTGTAACAATGGATGTAATGCTTAGTTACGTTGTCGGCAGCGGAAAAAACATTTCACCAATTTATGAAACAACGCAAAAATCAAACCAGTCAACTATGATATTTACAAACAAGGCCCTTAGCAACGTTACTAATCCTATAAATTCAAAAATTTACAATCCAATATTTTCCCATTTACAGAACAATATTCTTTCAATCAGAAAAAACAAATATGAATACATTTCAATGTACTATTCATATGTCCCTAGTTGTAATAATAGCTATATATTTTACTTATGTAACGGGTGTCCAACAATTATTAAAATCACGGGTGGCTATAAAATCAAATTTAAGATTTTGAATGTGTTGAATGGTCAACTATATTTGTGTTTTATCATAATTTTTCCGAAAAAATTGATACAGGACCAATTTTTTTGGCTTAAGTACATAAAAACACGTATGTATTTAAAATTTCAAAGTTTTCCATGAAGAACTTTTGGAGATTTAAGATTTCGAACAAACAAATATTTTTATATACCATGTGATTGATTTACCACAGAACCACAGAACATAGCAAATTAACATGGGAAAACAGTTTTCTTTTTATTGCTGGCCCCTGTTTAACCTCAAAGTAATCTTGTACCACCGTTGGATAGATTTATTTATTGCGCTTCTTATGGTACCATGCAATTATTATTTAACGCTGTTTTACCATCTGTATAAAGCTTTAAACATAATTAAATTTAATAAAGACAAAAATAGCCTGAATATATGAATATTCCGCCTGTTGGTAACTCTGCAACATTAAGTCTTACTAAGACTACAAACAAATAACTTATTGAACAACTACTTTGCTGAAAAAGAGAAGAAGAAATTTACATGTTATTACTAGTAATACTAGATAATAACATTGGTTTAAGATCGTTTATTTCTATGGACAGGACTAACTTGAAAATTATTCTAAAATTAAATTTGAAATTTTAACCCTTATTGTCCCGCATGGGTTACCCGGGTACCCAGGCCCATTTTGAAAGCTGATAACTTCTATATTCTTCAACCAATTTCATTTAACCACTAGGACATGCTCAAACAAATTGGTTTACCTTGTTTAACTCGTTTTTATACGAAAAAGTTAAAGAGATAATAATTTTATAAATTTAGAAACTTATTCCTACCGCGTGGAGCACCCGGGTACCCAGCAGTAAAATTATATGTTAATGAAAGTGAAATCTGATTTGAAAGAAATGGTCATTTATTCCTAATTAAATTTTATTTGCGTACAATAATATTATAAACTGAATACAGTTTTACAAATTAACATTTATTTTGCACTATTGTGGTTTTGAAGTATGTCCGTTGCACACTGGCGATTTGCATAATATCGAGTAACTTTTTTGTTTTTCGCCTTCTTTTTGGATCAGTCAATTTGCAAATATTATTTGAAGGAGCGCTTCTGCAATTTTTTCAATGATTTCTTGTTTTTGCCACAAATATGCCCATAACTAAACAACCGTCCATAATAGACCCATTGTATCTTATACTATTTTTATCAGCTTCTCAAGAGGGTTGAAAATGAAGTATAAAATATAGGGTGTTCCATTTAAAAAAACATAACTTTGTTCTGTTATTTATACTAGGACACCCTGTACTAAAACATATATATTTTTAAAATATGTAGAATAAGTGTGGGTACCAGTTCAAGAAAACTAGAAGTCGATATCTCAAATAGCAAATAAGTTATGGGGCTTTTACAGATCCCTGGGTCACCCGGTATATGAGATGTAGGTTATGTGAATGGGGGAAGGATACGTGGAGGCACCTGGTGGAAGAATGTGAGGGTGTGAATGAGGAATGGGTGGGAGTGAAAGGGAACCGAAGGGTGACGGAATGGATGGGGCTGGGGTAAAGACACTGGAGAAAGTGGAATGCGAGAAGGAGGACAGGAGGTGAAGGGAAAGGAGAGAATAGTATTTGTATATAGAAGAAAAGTATTTGTATATAGAAGAAAATATGGATTGGTTAATTATGCCAATAAAGTTTTTTTTTTGATATTCTTATTGCATTTTATTGAAATTTTGAGTTTTTATAGTTAATGGTAATTTTTTATTTTACATGACGAGTATACACGTCAATCCCCCACAGTAGAGATTTGGTTCGACATGTATACACGTCGAACGCACTTAACTGGTTAAGGGGTGGAATTATTTTTGGTTAAATTTTTAATTTCAGATATCTGATATTCACATAAGCATATTCAGGGATCCGACGAGGATCAGTGAATTCAAGGAGTTCTGCCATTATACGCTCGATGTCATCAAACCGAGCGTCGTACTGGCGTCAGGTGATTTGACGGACGCGAAAACTCAGGACAACATTGGCTCGAAGCAGTTTAAGAAGGAGTGGCAGTATTACAGGAATGTGCTCGAGGAGACCAGGGTCAACGACAAGACGCCGTGGTTGGACATCCGTGGCAATCATGGTGAGTGTAAAATTTTATATAAAAAAAGCCAACAAGTTGATGTTATATATATATATATATATATATATATATATATATATATATATATATATATACAGGATCTTTATTCAGACAATTAATTTATACAAAATACAAACTGAGGGCGGTCCGTTGGTGTAGTGGGTAGAGGCGAGCGCTTGTGCCGGCTGTACCGCGGCTGTGTGGGTTCTATTCCCATCCCAGGTTGAAGATTTTTCAGAGATCGGGAAGTATTCGCTCGGGTCCGTGGTTGTTGTATATGTCTTACATTATTCATTTGTTCATTTATTCCCATTATTCATACAAATAAAATACAAAAATAATAGCCGTGTGTGACTGAAGGCTAAGCCTAAGTAAAAAAAAAATACAAAATGAACATTGATTTTAAAAATGTGTTTGTCTGGGCTATCGACCATCGGTTTTTCTGTCCTAAGTTGATGTTATTTTCTGGTTTTACTATTTTTTTAAACATTAGATTGCAGGGATTGTGTGTTGCAATCCTCCACTTTGCACTTATTAATTCTGTATGATTTTAAAGGTGCAACTTGTGAAGGTTGCTTAATAGTCCAGTACCCGGGCCGTTTTCTTAACATCAGTATCCGTGCAGGGCATTTTGTTACATGTTGCTCAATGTTTTTTTAGCTACTTATGTTTTCTTTGGCCTTTTAAACATGTTGCACATATACGAGGGGCGTTTGAAAAGTCCGTGCAAAAATAAAAACTACCAACGTGTTGGGGGTAAACCTTTTTTATTTTTCGACATAGTCTCCTTTTAGTATAGTATAGTATAGTATCTTTATTGATTGCATGAAAATATGTAATAACATTTACAAATACATGTATGACAACTCACAAACAAACAGAAGGTATATAGTATACACTTTGTCCAACGATGTTCTAGTTTGTTGATCCCTTCCGAATAATAGGATTTGTCCATGTCTGCAAAATATCCATTAGTGTCTGCAATCACCTCCTCGTTTGAATAAAATCTTTGTCCCACCAGCCATTTCTTCAAATTGGGGAACAAATAGTAGTCCGAAGGAGCCAAGTCTGGAGAATAGGGGGGATGTGAAACGAGTTGGAATCCTATTTCCATTAATTTTGCGACCACAACTGCTGGTGCGTGTTGTGTTGGAAAAGGACTTCCTTGTGTGCCAATCGCGGGCGTTTTTCTTGCAGCTCAAGATGCCCACAGCACTAGCAATCCCACGCACCTTAATTCTTCTGTCATCCATCACCATATCATGGATTTGATCAATGATTTCTGGAGTCGTAACCTCCACAGGCCATCCAGAACGTTCAGCGTCACTTGTGCCCATATGGGCTGTTCGAAAATTTTGAAACCACTTATAAACTGTTCTAATCGAAGGTGCAGAGTCACCATAATGTTTATCAAGCTTCTCTTTAGTCTCCTGAGGCGTTTTGCCTTTTATAAAGTATTTTTTTTTTTTGTTTTTTTGGCATAGGTTTGACCATTCGGCTACTAACGATGACCTTTTCTAAAGTAATGTTTAATCACCACACGAAATTCTTTTTCGTCCATTTCTTGAAAATCACTCGACTTCCTTGATTCACACGAATGCCAAACACATAGAAATAGACCAATATGGCTGAAACTTGGTGTGCGTTCATTCAAGAGATGCTACTAACTAAACATGACCTCGATACACGCCGGTGGTGCCATCTCTCGGACTTTGCACGGACTTTCCAAACCACCCTCGTAGATATGTGTTTTAATTCAAAGGCTAGAAAAAATTAAATAGGCATGGAGGTACAAAAAAATTATAAATTTTGACAAGTTTGCTACTCTTCAGTTTTTAAGAATCATCAAATCATTTTCGGTGGTGAAAAGTTACTCAAAAATGAAAAAAAAATCCAGGTCCGTATTTAAAAAATTAAGTTGATGTGGATATCTAATTAACAAAACATATTTGAAAAATAAAATTATTTTCTGAAAGGGCTTCAGATTCATATTAAGGGAGGGTGACTAGGTCATGGTATGTAGGCCCTTGTTATACACCTCAAAAGTGTCTTCAGAAAGTGTTCTTGTTTTTTCAAATTAACCAAAAATAAAGCTGTAAAAAATAAAAAAACAAAATTGTTTTTTTTGGTGTTTTTCAAATATCTCCGGAATAAGTCAAAATATTTTAAATCTCCTTTTAACAAATTATTCAGCATTAAAATGCTCAACTTGGCCTCCATTTAATCAACTCTCTGTCTCATAGTTAGCGAGATATCAATGCTAATATATTGAATTTGTAACACCCTGTTTATATTTGCAAATATTACATCCCATACAGCACAAATACGTCCTATGGACGTATTGTTTTAGAAATGCACACGTCCAATGTACGTACATCTGGGACCGCTTTCGTCCCATGTACGTACGTGGTATGTCCATTTGGCACAACATTGTACCAATTCTGGACGTACACAAATTTACGTACATGGGACGTACTCAAATGTACATATGTAGGACAAGTACATCCTATGTACGTACTATCGACGTATAGTTTTCATCCCATGTACGTACGTAGTATGTCTATTTGGTACAGCATTGTTTATGACATCCCCCAGTTTGGTTCCAGTATAACAAAGACAAATTTTATGCCAAATTGATTAATATTAACACGTGCAAGTAATCAATCGAAATTTCCCATTTCAATCAAAGACAAAAGGGGGGTTTCAAAGTCGATTTATTTATTTACATATATATAGAAGAAAGGTGATTCTTTATGGGGGTGCCAGTAGCTCTGGCGCGGGCAAGCCATGGTGAGAGCTTGTCTCTTTGGCTATCGGTCAGGTTTACCTAACGACGATGAGTCGAAGTCTGCCGGTTGACCTGCCTGTTGCCCTTTTTAAATGGCCGCCGTGATCATTCCGTCGGTTTAGTTATTGGGGCGCCCTCTGTTTGATTTGCTTGCGGTCTATCCTGCATGGTGGGGGATATTCGTCCAGATATGTACGTACTATGGGCGTATATTTATGTACGTACAGTGAAGTTCCTACCACGGACGTATATTTTTGTACGTACAATAATTTACGTACACTGTACGTTCATATTACCCCCATGGACGAATGTACGTAATTTGTACGAATAATGTACGTACTGTGGACGAAGTGTGCTATATGGGATATGTTGAAATAAAAAAAAATAAGTTTTTGCTTCTTTCATAACAAAATTTTGTTATTCTAGAACAATTTTCTTCAATAAAGCAACTATTGCTAAAGTTGAAAATCTCTGTCTTACTTTTTTAGTAATTACAACCCTATCGCAAATTCCTATAACAGAAAACTCGTTTTATCAACTATTCCAATAGCCATTTTAATTAGAGTTGTATCAAGCACTCGAGGCATGTTGTGCAGTGACCAATCTTAAATTCAATTGGCTTCGGAGATTTGTTGTCACGTTCTATCGTGTTCTCTAGCGTTTTCTAACCACTATTTTTTGTTTGATTTACTGTTTCTATTATCTTGTAAAAAAAGTGAACATGAGTTGTAATTGTTGGAATAACTTTATTTTTCAGACAACTTCAATGTGGCCAGTCTTGAATCAAAGGAAAACTTCTTTCCAAATTACTCGATGCAGGGCGCGGTGCACCCGCGCTCCTACATGTACCAAATTCACAATAACGGCGACACGTACTCCTTCATAGGAGTGGACGCGTGCCTGGAACCGGGCCCCAGGAGGCCCTTCAATTTCGTCGGCATGCTGGACATGCCGGAAATCGAGGAGCTCAACAAACTAATCACGCGGGTGGAGAAGAGCGGCAGCGACTACACCGTCTGGTTCGGTCACTTTCCAACGTCCTGTATCTTGAGCGCGGATGGAAACAATGTGCGGTCGCTCTTTAGAAAATTGGACCAGTCCTTGGTGTACGTCTGCGGGCACCTGCACACCTTGGGCGGGCTGATCCCGAAGATGTACACGTTGCAAAAGGACGGATTTTTGGAGCTCGAGCTGGGGGATTGGAAGGACAATAGGAGGTGAGTGTGCTATTTTTTTTTTTTATAAGGTCACGGACTTGTGTTGGGGAATTTTTGGATGCTGGCCAGTAATGCTTTATGAGAAAAGAAAACAAGTGCGACGGTTATAGATTATCTATTAATACTTATTACTCATCAATCAATGAATTTTAAAGTTTGGTCCATTTGCAGATGTATACATAATTTGTTTTTTTTAATTGTGTGCTAATTCTAGTAATGAAAAATGTAATAATTTTCTTGATACTTTTGTAGTCTTTCTAAGAGTTGTGTTGTAGAGAGAGAGAGAGAGACAATAAATTTATTGAGACACTTTTACAAATGACATCAACAGGCAATTGATGAGAGGTCTTTCAGCCTTCGTGTTATGGATTTTATTTCTTTACTTAATTGTAGATAAATAAAATTAATATGCCAAAAAAATAGTTTCAGTTAATAATTTGTATATTTATTTTATAGTCTTTGTAAGACACAAATTGTAGAAGAAAAGTTTTATTATTATTAATAATTGATTTATTTATAATAAAAAAAAAAAAATTAACTCGAAAGACTCAAATCCTAAACCTACTGCTTATTGTTTGCATTTTTTTTGCGGCTTGTCACACATGTATATACTCTGTTCACATTTTAGTCTTTGGTAGGGTAACATTTTTGTTGGTAGTAAAAAAGTTACTAACAATTTGGTTATGTCACTGCAATTTTTTGGTTATATGTAGTAGTAGTAGATTCTGACGGAACTTCTGGTGCCTTGGTGATCCCAGATGTCGCCAATCCGCGGACTGACGTTTCAGTTCTGGTTCGTATGCCCTGGCCTAAAATTCATCGATGGCGATTATTCGTGACAGGAATTGATCGCCGCCCTGTTGCTAGCGTACAAAGTGGTCGGAGCATATTGCATAGCGCACACACCTTTGAACTTCTGTCAGTGCATGCGGTACCCACCGCGAAGCGATTTTGCGTAGCTGTAGCTCATTACGCTATATTCTGTGCACGGTGCGTTTCTCGATGCCACTTGCCCTCTCTAACTCCAGTAACGTCCATCGTCTGTCTTCATCCATGAGCTGCTCGATGACGGCACGTGACAAGTCGGTCCTAACACTCACCGGTCGTCCCGAACATTGCTCATCACTGGTTGACACACGTCCTTGCTAATGGTAGGGCATTATTCCCAAGGGCTTCTACTAATTCACTGTGACATTCCATCGCATTTCTCCCTCGGAGAATGACTATTTTGATGTAAGCGCGCTGCTCAACACTGGTTACTATCATTTCGCACGACACTCGCCAACTGACTGCCAGCTATCACAGAGCCATCTGTTGTTCTGCATACACACTATGCCTGCAGAACTTCCACACGACACACGTTTGTGATCCCTTCACATATGTACAAGAAAAAAAAAGTTGCCATGACTTATGCCCCAACCCTCGTACAATTAACAACTTTCAATGCAAAGGTATTGCGACGATATATCTATATTCGGGAGCGGTCATAGGAAAAATATTGTTTGACGTTTTATTTTTACATACTTCAATCATAACTATCAAAAATACAATATACCAATATAAGAACAAAAAAACCCTGACTACGGCGAAAATAAAATGTGAACAGAGTACATGTAAATGTATCATTACATATTTTCATGGGATCAATAAAGACATTAGGTCATTTGCACCGTGCTCCTTCTGTTGTTAGGTATCGCCTTCTGGCAATCGATCACGGACTAATATCCTTCGTGGACGTGCCCCACAAGGAGTGGCCCGTCGTCGTCGTGACTAACCCGAAGCACGCGCTCTTCGTGATACCGAAGAAGGAGAACCCCGAGGTGACGGTGAACAGCACGCACATACGGTGAGTGCCCCCCGGGTCCCGCACGAGAGCACACTCAAGTTAACTCCTCGCTTTCTTTGCTAGTTTATTAGCTTTTTCCATTTCTAAAATTAAAACAGTCAAGGTGAATATCGATGAGGGCGAATGGAAGGTGTGTAAAAATGTCAAGGGACCATTGTACGCCGCCCGCTGGAATCCGAACAATTACCTTAACGGATTGCATTACCTTCAGGTACATCCTTTTTTTTTTTTTTGATCACACAATTTTTTTACTCCGGGGAAAGAACGGATCAGAACTGAAGTTTTTGTAATGGATAACGGACAAGTTGTTACCCTTATTTGTTGTACGTATCCATATGTGTGTGATTATACTGTCAATTTTAATAAGAAATGGTACTTGGTAAATTAGTACCAAAAATGCTGATTAGTATAATTAATTTTTATTAATATATCAACTGTTAAATTATTTTACTATGTGCAAAATCAGAAATGTTCAAATGCCATCGATAATTTTTGAAAATATTTCAAACTGTCAAATACATTGACACACAAATTCACAACAACAAAACAACCTGATTCAAAATCACTTTCAGAATCACAACCATTATCACATTCAAACATCCTCATAGAACATGAAGACCCTAGGGTCAATAACCTATTTGGTTTTTAATAAATAGCATATATTATTTTAATAGTTATCTGTACAGTGCAAACGTTGGCTGTGGAACGCTCCAAATAAAAAATTCCCCGATCATATGCGGCCAAAATCCTCCGATACGGTAACCTTATTTTTTGAACGCGCATCTTTTTTGATAGTTGTGTATTTTCCATACCCCCACCCCTTTGCGTAATGACGTCATCGCCATTTTTTTATTCCCTTTTTTACGACTGTAAAAATATTTTGTTTTTTTATTTAAGAAATTAAATTAATTTAATTAATTATTATTTAAGAAATGAGACAAATTCCACCAGAAATATTTCAAAATGTAAGGGATGGGTTTTATCACCGATTGGCTTTTTGCCAAGAGAGGAACGGTGAGTATTTTGAACATTTGATACATTAAATAAGTTTTCAAAAAATAATTCTTTTTTCAATTTCTGAAATAAAAAACAAAATATTTTTACACAGCCATAAAGAGAATAAGAAGTACTACAAATTTAGTGAAATAAAAAAAATGGTTTCCATTTAAAACAAATGGCGATGACGTCATTACGCAAAGGGGTGGGGGTATGGACAATTGACAACTATCAGAAAAGATGCGCGTTCAAAAAATAAGGTTGACGTTTCCGAGGATTTTGACCACAGATGATCGGTGAACTTTTTATGTGGAGCGTTCCACAGCCAACGTTCGCACTGTATCTATTTCGTATGCTAAATAAATATATCATACAGTGAGTCCACATTTTTATGCTCACCATTGGTATCTCGGTTATTGGAAGACATATAACAACGGTTAAATTTGTGATGTTTCGTAGAATTCAATACTCGCAACGAAATCTCGTTTAAAATTCACCATAACTTTCTTACATACATTCTTATTTTTTCAAAAATTTACCGTACATTAATTTTATATTATAATACATTATATGGAAGCCAATTTGGCTAGCGACCTGCGGTCTTTCGGCCTTTTTTATATTTTAAGATATTTTGAAAAAACCAAAATTTGCCGATTTCAATTTTTCTCGTAAACACACAGTATACTAATACTTCTATGGAAATATCAATATATTGTAAAAAAGAAAGTCAGAAGCTGATAGGAATGACAGCGTAGACGAGAGTTGGGCAAAATGACTTTTTTGAGCGAAGAGCTAAAAAACAGGTCGCTTTGCAAATTTCTCGCTTTTGAAGAGTCGACTCATTGTAAAAACATGTCTGACATAAAGTGAAGAGCTAGAAAAAAAATTGTCCCGTGCATAAAATAGAGAGCTAAAAGAAATATTCACTCACTGCGCTACCCAACTCGCTTCACTGATTTGACTCTTTGAGTGGGCTCACTGAAGAGTTACTCATCTCTAGTCTTCTATTCTTGGATTTATTTATCATTTTGTGTCGGTTGTTTCTAGTGTCCTTTCAGAGAAGAGCCTTTGATCTGTTAGAGCAGGGTTATCCAACATTTTTTGTCTCCAGCCCTCCCGGATTATAAATAACATTTTGTCACAGGAGAGAAAGTCGATTTCTCAGCTGTTGATATCTTGAGAGAAATAACATTTCTCTCCCTGCGAGGTTCCATTATTTATTTTAATTGTTACGGCTGACAGCATTTTTTTCTAGGTTAGGGTTTAGGAACGAACGAGTGTCTCACGAAAAAGGCCCCAAGCTCTAGCGACTTTATTTTTGACTTAAATTGAAAATATTAAATATAATATCAAATCGCATCTCGATTTCTACAATTTGCTTGCAACAGATTTTTTTAGAGGGTGGCCATCTTGCCGTCATGACGACGTCATCGGCTATTTTTTTAAATGGCACCAAAACATTTATTGAAACTATTTTATAGAGAATTTTCTGTGTTATTCAACGATGTAATCATTTCATGGGTTTGAATTACATTTTCTTTGAGAAGTAAGTTTTAACCAGACCTATTGTCGGGTCGCTGATGGCAAGACAATTTTGCTGCTTAGTTTTCATTAGGACCAAAGCGGAAAAACCTGTCTCGCATAAATAAGCCATGGAAAAAGAAACAAGCACCTGTACAGCAAGAGAGCACACTCTTGGATTAACAATGAAATGCTTGATCCAAAATTTTGCTAATGTCAAGAGCTGAAAGTCGTCTTTTGTGGTCGAATCCGCCTTTTTCTAGAAATTCTTCTGGTGATTGTAAGACATTAACAATAAATGGATTTCTAGTCTTGTGCCATATTGGCATTTCTGAATTAATGTCACGAGTATAACGGTTAAATTTGTGTTCCAATGCTCGCAGACAGTTTTCAGCATCCAGTATATGATTTTTAATTGCTTCGTGTAGTCGAGAAAATTATAATACATTTTCAGCAGATACCTTTTGACTCCAAAGCTGAAGCTTCGATATAAAACCCAGAATATGATCGTAGTTACTTATTAAAGTGTCGGTTTTGCAATGAAGCCTCAAGCTTGTGAGTTGCCTTGAGTTCAAAGAAAAATCGATTTTCTGCAAAAGTTCATCATCAAACAATTTCAACGGAGGTTGTCCTATTGAAGCCTTGAATCAGCTGTCAAGTCTTCAGTTGGGCAACCTCCATTGGAATTGTTCGTTGTTTGCAGAAAATCGATTTTTCTTTGAACTCAAGGAAGATAATGGCCTCTTCTTTCAACTCAACTTTTATTAACAATAATTTTATCAAACATATTTTCAGACAAAAGATGTTCATTTATTTATTGTCTTTAATATTTGTTAAAATATTTTTGTAATATTTTTTATACTTACAAAATTATCGTGAAGAAACAAAAAAAGGTAAACATGCACTTCCGATGAACGAAATTTTACCAAAAGCTTTCCATTTCTTGGGATTATCAAATAAGACTTATGTTCAAAGTTTCACGTTAATTCCTGGATTAGTTTTTGAGATACAGCACGCACTGTGAATTTCACCTGACCTTACATAGATGTCACAAGATCAAACCAAGGTCACTATGCCACCACCATATGTTTCCCTCAAAACCGTTCAACTTTTATCTGAAACATTTTTTTGTATCATTGATAGTTTCAGAGAAAATCGATATAATCCATCCGGAATTTTTGATCTTTGATAGAATCTCAAAAGTTTTCCGCGGTTGAATCTACCTTGTCATCATCTATGGGCATTACGGATACATATTAAATAGGTTTTGCCCGTTGCGGCGTTAGGTAAAAAAACGGGTTTTTTAACATTCTCCTTTTCACATTAACATTTTGGAAGTGAGGACCTTTTTTATTGTCTCGAGTCGCCAAAGTTACCAGTAGATGTAACTCATGTATCGCAAATGTTCAGGTTAGTTTAGCACCATCATATTCGCGCCAAATTTAAATATAGAGAAAACAATTCTCATTTTATACCTTGAAATTCTGGGTGGTGATTTTTTCGTACGAATGCATTTTGTCATAAGCTTACCCACCTGATTGATATAACAGGATATTGCGGAAAAATAATTTCAAGTCGCCCAACAGGAATGTTAGTCGCAGGAGCCAGTATGAAAGTCGCCCATGTGACGATAAATCACCAAAACTGGCAACACTGGTTGCGGGCGAAGTGGACTTGTCGAACGACTGAATGAGTGAATTAATGAGCGGGGTTTTCGATGTTAAAAGTTACGATGTCAAAAATAAAGAAAAAAAAAAGGTTTTTGAGATGCAGCGCCTACACATAGTCGGGAATCTTTTCTATGGAACTCAAAACGGATATTTACAATTAAAACAAATTTTGTAAAATTTTCAAAATACTTTCTTGTATTTCTTACGGAGAAAGTAAAAAAAGTGAAAGTTTTTAATTTCCATTCAATTTTTTATTGAAAAATCAGTGAAGCTAGAGGTTTCCAATTAAAATATAGTACTGACACTTTCTAACAGTTTTAAGGTAACCTTAAATATTATTGAGACACCATTGCCAACTTTTGTTTTTCTTATGGGCGCCATTTTTACTATGAGCTATCAGCTACTCCAGAAGTATCTACAATGGTGCGAGCTCGCCTGTGTGAAAGATTGAAGGTCCTACTTTCAGAGTTACCAGCTTATATTAAAAATTCGCAGGAGCAGCGCACACATAGTGGTTTAAACTGGTATTTACCTAACTTTGCCAATATAAGTTTATTAACACGTTGAGCGCCACGCCGATTTTGAAGGCAGCGTCCGTCAGGCCACACGTGCCACTTAGAAGCGCTGATATTGTAGGCCAATGTCTCTTGTCGCAGTAGAAGAGTGTTTACGTTTAGAACGAGACGCCTGTAGGCATTCATTCATTCGACACTTTATGTAATCTTGTAATGTGTCAAAATTATGTATATTTTAAATAAATTTTCCGCAATTCCATAAAACAGTGTAAATTTTATAGTTCTATATCATGTTATACGCAGCTAGCCAGTGGTGGTTTTCGCAGCATATGTGAAAGGTCAGTGTCAGCCAGCGGTGGCAGACGCAGCCTAAATGTAATTTGAGTGTCAGCCAATGGTGGTGGTTGGCGCAGCTTAAATGTAATTTCAGTGCCAGCCACCGATGGCTGACGCGGCGCTCAACGTGTTAAAATAATAATCTCATAGCCTTCTAGAGAATAAAAGAATTCAATCATAAGTGCAAGACTAAAGAATAAAAAAATATGGGCTTAAATGAAAATTATTATTTATTAATAAATCTTGGGTTTAATTGAATTTTACTATAAATTATCACCACATTATAACATAACTGAAAATAATATATTACACTTGAACAAATTTATTTATCATACATTCTTAAACAATTCTTATTCTATTTGTTGAGACACAATTAACACGTTCGCGCTAGTGCGTCCGACTTTATACTCGCGTATGTGCAATCCCAATTGCAGTGGCAGCGAATGTGTTAATAATAAAGTTGTAAACATTCAAAGGAAAATGATACTTTGTATTAAATTCGAAATGATTTCTTGTCTCAATATCAAACTGTCCTGTGGGGCGCCCTTCTCACGCCCTGCCACTGCCTTAAACAGCATTAAATGTGCACCGTTGATTTAAACAAACACTTCGGAATTCTGATTAATTCTTTCTCCAGAGCCGATCGTGTAGAACATCCGCATATAATGTGCACGTTTTATTATTTCACTCGGTAAGATCATGTGGATGGAATTTTTATTTGATGAATTCGAGCACAATGGGATATCTGATTCATCAATTAAGCACACTTGGAACTCTCACTTGTAATAATAACAGTTGCAGGTTGACCTTTATTTTAAAAAGTACTTAATGATAAACACGCACTCCATTTTCCTTTTTGCAATTGCACATTTTAAGCAATCCATGTATGCAGTGTTGACAACCTTAGTGACGCAAATTCTAAATTTTAATTAATACATTGCTTCAGCCTTAATATGTTAAACAATACCTTTCTAGATTTCGTATGGAGGAAATGAAAATACTGGAAATCATTCTTTACAAAATCGTTATAATTATAATCCTGAAAATTTTGTTGCAAAAATGTTAGATTATAAATATAATCCTTGGATAATTATTATCTTCAGATTATATTAGTATAATTTAAGATAACTGGGGTTGCATAAAACAATTATCCTTGGATTATATATTTTTTATCCTGAGATAAATGTAATCTATATTAACTGTCAGATTACATCGACATTTTTAGTGTACTTCCATTCATTTTCATCACCCTGTATAAAGCTTGAATTACATTATACTTTTTCCGTTTTTTTTCGTCTAGATTCTCGTTCGATTTTGTTTCGAGACAATCTAGTATGAATGTAATTCAGAAAATTCCATCCAATTTCCGTTCAAGTTTCTTGAATGGAAATATGCAGCCCGTCCTATTTTCCGTTCGATATTGGTCCAAGTTCGGTACTGCCAACGACGTGCAAGCAACATAACCTATATAACCTGGTGACCGCGGGACATCCGACCTAAAATAGCGGCACAATGTTTATAATATTAACAATTTTCATGATTTTATTCATTTTTACAATCTCAACTCTTAATCTCACTTTGACTTGGACACGCGAACACAAATACTTTTTATTTAGCGAGTTGGTAATTACGTCGTCCGCTACCGGCGCCCTCTATTTCGAATGCAATGAACTATAAATCGAACGGAAATCGAAAGCAAAACTTGAACGAGAATCTAGACGAAAAAAGACGGAAAAAGTATAATGTAATTCAAGCTTAAGAATCAAACAATTGTATCACCATAAAACCATTCCATGATTCGGTCAGTACATCCAACAGCGAATGCTTGCGGGGTGACTCATAGTACGGCCGAGGTAGCAGAGGTGGTAATACAGTTAATTGCGTTTCCACACATCACATAACCTCAAAACTATCTCGCCGAAAATTTAGCACAGGTAGACAGCTCTGAATTTCAACGGAGCCTACCTTGAAAAATTGATATTACCACACTGAGCGATCCTTTAACGAATCTACATGAGTGCTTTAATGACTCGGTTTTAGACGCAAAATAGAAAAAATATAGAATAATAACAATTATAGGTACCACAATGGCGTCCCATAATTTTGAAATACCTACTTCAAATAACTGTATCTTCGGAATCAAGTCAATGGGCCATGAGAGCAATAATTGGCTAAGCTCAAAACACAAAGGTTGTCAATACTTCAAATATCCACTCACCTTGATTAATTTCAAAAAGTAATATCACTTCATATTGTTTATTATTTACTGATCTTCATTACATCAGTGCATGTTTGGTTGTACAATTATAGGTTTTCGTGAAGGATGAAGAAGGCAGACAAAAAATATTTAGTCAGCCATTTTCTCTGGATGGTACCCGACTGTCCTTCGAATTGTTGCCCAGAATAGCTTTAATGACCAACGCCAGTACAATTGTAAGTGATTAAACATTCGTGGCACTGATTGAATTTGAATCTAACGATTGTTTCAGTTCAAACTGATGTTTATGTCGTTGCTGGTTTCGACGATATTCCCACTCATCCTCTTCAGGTTCTTGAATAAATTAGTTAAAGGTAAGTGTTTTGCAAGGTAACAGAAAATTGTTACATTTATATTACTGCACAAACTTAACACTTTCGGCCCTGGTGGTGGCAATTGCCACCGCAACATTTACATGTCTCTACTTACTATAACAATCCATATTTTTGCTGTTTATCACTAGATGTCACTTCAACAAAGCCTCACTAATTAATTTCTATACTAATTAATCAAATCAGTTCAAATTTGGTATTTATGGTCTCATCAATAATAATTAACAAAAAAATGTTTTTTTACAAATTTAAAAATCCAGGGCTGAAAGGGTTAAGCTGAATTGAAATAAATTAATGGGTTTATTTATACCAACTAATTGAAAATGACGATGTACTCCATCAAAACGGTTCGTTTACACATGTTTAAACTTAATCCTTTGGATGTTTACCATCAATAATATCATGACCAAGCCTCACGTGAAATAAAAAAAAAAATTTATTTGCATTGACTACTTGGTCATCAGCCACAACCGATTGATAATTATTTAACGTGTATGCATTTTTAAATTTAATTCTATCTTAACAACGCTGTAGTGTCCGTGTTGGTTGCTATTATTGTAAATTGACAAAAAGAAATCAAGTGATGGTTCAATGTTTTCTTTTTTTTATTTGATAGAAGATAGAATTTCGAGGCCGAAGCATCCACGTACCTTCTTTAAGTTGTGGATGAAGAAACTGTGGATTTTATCGACGATCGACAGGATGTTCTGGCCTTTGGTCCTCTACCCGATTTACCTAAGTTTCGGACCTTGGTCGGTTGGCCATATAATAGAGGATCATATCGGGATTATATTCGCGTGGGGAATTTTTGTGAATGGGACGTTCCTGCCTGGTTCCTTTACTTACGCTTACGGCTTCCTGCAGGTAAGACTATTCAAACAGAACTTTTAACGAGCATCAATTGAATGTGTTAACCAGGGTTGCCACCATTTTGATAACCCAGACCGGGACATTATTGAAAATAATGGATTATTATTTAAACAATACATTATTATAAAAATATGATATACAAACACATAAACAAAATTGAAATAAATATAAGTCTTGCAGGTAAAATTCTACAAAAATTTTATTTAGTTTAGGGAACACCATTCTTTCAAAATAATTTTGTTTTTTTAAAAATCCAACAATTTCCTTGCGAGTTGCGAATTTTTTAAAATTCTAAATTTTGAATTGTCGAATCTAAAACGAAAAAAATTGAAATAAATATAAATCTTGCAGGTAAAATTTTACAAAAATTTTATTTAGTTTAGGGAACACCATTCTTTCAAAATAATTTTGTTTTTTAAAAATCTAACAATTTTCTTGCGAGTTGCTAATTTTTTTAAATTCTAAATTTTGAATTGTCGAATCTAAAACGAAAAAAATTGAAATAAATACAAAACATGCAGGTAAAATTTAACAAAAAGTGTATTTAGTTTAAGAAACATCATTCTTTCAAAATAATTTTGTTTTTTAAAAATCCAACAATTTTCTTGCGAGTTGCGATTTTTTTAAATTCTAAATTTTGAATTGTCGAATGTAAAACGAAAAAAATTGAAATAAATATAAAACGTGCAGGTAAAATTTTACACAAAATTTTATATAGTTTAGGAAACATCATTCTGTAAAAATAATTTTGTTTTTTAAAAATCCAACAATTTTCTTGCGAGTTGCGAATTTTTTAAAATTCTAAATTTTGAATTGTCGAATCCAAAACGAAAAAAATTGAAATAAATATAAAACGGGCAGGTAAAATTTTACAAAAATTGTATTTAGTTTAGGAAACATCATTCTTTTATAATAATTTTGTTTTTTAAAAATCCAACAATTTTCTTGCGAGTTGCGATTTTTTTAAATTCTAAATTTTGAATTGTCGAATGTAAAACGAAAAAAATTGAAATAAATATAAAACGTGCAGGTAAAATTTTACACAAAATTTTATATAGTTTAGGAAACATCATTCTGTAAAAATAATTTTGTTTTTTAAAAATCCAACAATTTTCTTGCGAGTTGCGAATTTTTTAAAATTCTAAATTTTGAATTGTCGAATCCAAAACGAAAAAAATTGAAATAAATATAAAACGGGCAGGTAAAATTTTACAAAAATTGTATTTAGTTTAGGAAACATCATTCTTTTATAATAATTTTGTTTTTTAAAAATCCAACAATTTTCTTGCGAGTTGCGATTTTTTTAAATTCTAAATTTTGAATTGTCGAATGTAAAACGAAAAAAATTGAAATAAATATAAAACGTGCAGGTAAAATTTTACACAAAATTTTATATAGTTTAGGAAACATCATTCTGTAAAAATAATTTTGTTTTTTAAAAATCCAACAATTTTCTTGCGAGTTGCGAATTTTTTAAAATTCTAAATTTTGAATTGTCGAATGTAAAACGAAAAACATTGAAATAAATATAAAACGTGCAGGTAAAATTTTACAAAAATTGTATTTAGTTTAGGCAACATCATTCTTTCAAAATAATTTTGTTTTTTAAAAATCTAACAATTTTCTTGCGAGTTGCGAATTTTTTAAATTCTAAATTTTGAATTGTCGAATGTAAAACGAAAAAAATTGAAATAAATATAAAACGTGCAGGAAAAATTTTACACAAAATTTTATATAGTTTAGGAAACATCATTCTGTAAAAATAATTTTGTTTTTTAAAAATCCAACAATTTTCTTGCGAGTTGCGAATTTTTTAAAATTCTAAATTTTGAATTGTCGAATGTAAAACGAAAAACATTGAAATAAATATAAAACGTGCAGGTAAAATTTTACAAAAATTGTATTTAGTTTAGGCAACATCATTCTTTCAAAATAATTTTGTTTTTTAAAAATCTAACAATTTTCTTGCGAGTTGCGAATTTTTTAAAATTCTAAATTTTGCATTGTTGAATCTAAAACGAAAAAAAAATGAAATAAATATAAAACATGCAGGTAAAATTTTACAAAAATTGTATTTAGTTTAGGAAACATCGTTCTTTCAAAATAATTTTGTTCTTTTAAAATCCAACAATTTTCTTGCGAGTTGCGATTTTTTTAAATTCTAAATTTTGAATTGTCGAATGTAAAACGAAAAAAATTGAAATAAATATAAAACGTGCAGGAAAAATTTTACACAAAATTTTATATAGTTTAGGAAACATCATTCTGTAAAAATAATTTTGTTTTTTAAAAATCCAACAATTTTCTTGCGAGTTGCGAATTTTTTAAAATTCTAAATTTTGAATTGTCGAATGTAAAACGAAAAACATTGAAATAAATATAAAACGTGCAGGTAAAATTTTACAAAAATTGTATTTAGTTTAGGAAACATCATTCTTTTATAATAATTTTGTTTTTTAAAAATCCAACAATTTTCTTGCGAGTTGCGATTTTTTTAAATTCTAAATTTTGAATTGTCGAATGTAAAACGAAAAAAATTGAAATAAATATAAAACGCGCAGGTAAAATTTTACACAAAATTTTATATAGTTTAGGAAACATCATTCTGTAAAAATAATTTTGTTTTTTAAAAATCCAACAATTTTCTTGCGAGTTGCGAATTTTTTAAAATTCTAAATTTTGAATTGTCGAATGTAAAACGAAAAAATTGAAATAAATATAAAACATGCAGGTAAAATTTTCCAAAAATTGTATTTAGTTTAGGAAACATCATTCTTTCAAAATAATTTTGTTTTTTAAAAACCCAACAATTTTCTTGCGAGTTGCGAATTTTTTAAAATTCTAAATTTTGAATTGTCGAATGTAAAACGAAAAAAATTGAAATAAATATAAAACGTGCAGCTAAAATTTTACAAAAATTGTTTTTAGTTTAGGAAACATCATTCTTTCAAAATAATTTTGTTTTTTAACAATCCAACAATTTTTTTGCGAGTTGCGAATATTTTAAAATACTAAATTTTGAATTGTCGAATGTAAAATGAAAAAAAATTGAAATAAATATAACATGCAGGTAAAATTTTACAAAAATTGTATTTAGTTTAGGAAACATTATTCTTTCAAAATAATTTTGTTTGTTAAAAATCCAACAATTTTCTTGCGAGTTGCGAATTTTTTAAAATTCTAAATTTTGAATTGTCGAATGTAAAACGAAAATTTTTTTAATAAATATAAATCGTGCAGGTAAAATTTTACAAAAATTGAATTTAGTTTAGGAAACATCATTCTTTCAAAATAATTTTGTTTTTTAAAAATCCAACAATTTTCTTGCGAGTTGCGAATTTTTTAAAATTCTAAATTTTGAATTGTCGAATGTAAAACGAAAAAAATTGAAATAAATATAAATCGTGCAGGTAAAATTTTACAAAAATTGTATTTAGTTTAGGAAACATCATTCTTTCAAAATAATTTTGTTTTTTAAAAATCCAACAATTCTCTTGCGAGTTGCGAATTTTTTAAAATTCTAAATTTTGAATTGTCGAATGTAAAACCAAAAAAAATTGAAATAAACATAAATTGTGCAGGTAATTAAAAACCTAATTAAAACTTTCTTTAACCTTTCTTTTCAACTGAAGATTTTTCGAAACGTGTTACTAATTTTTTTAATTTATACTCTTTGAAAATAAAACAAAGATATTTAATCAATTTAAGCTCTGTAATGCGGCAGCTACTCGAAATTGCAACAAAAAACAATAACGGAGAATAAAGTTATTCGAGAAACCCGGTCTCACAGATCAGTGGGTCACCATTGGTGGGTTAAATGTAATAAAGATGAAAAATAGCTTCGAATGAGGTTATTACATCTATCCAATAAATCGGCAATAAGTGAGGTTGTCTCAAGTTAAAACTTTCTTTTTCAGCTCTTCACTTTTCAAATTCCAATCACGTTTATTTTAGCCAATGGAGTCTTTCATAGGTAAGTATCGTACAGGTACGCCGGGAGAGTCCTTGATATATTTCATTAACAGGTATCAGTATCACGTCATGAAGCCCGGCAAGATGAAGACTCGGGTGGCGCGTTTCGTGCTCCATCTTCCGTTCTTCGTACTGCTGATCGTGCAGATCATCATGGCTTACTTTTTCTGGCTGGCGTACGGCACTATGGCCTTCATACTGGGCCCCCTGAGGACGTGGTCAGTGGTACTGGCGCTGGTGCTGTGGCAGCAGGCCCTACGCCTACCAGAGAAATGTACAAGGTACGGGCGAAATTGTAGCGAACAGTAAAAATCTAATATTAATTAAGTTAAGTAAGGATTTGCAATTGTACTGGATGTTAATTATAAACATTGAATTATACAGGGTGGGGCACCGCATACGACGCGGTAATTTTAAGGGAAATCATGCAACTTCGTGTTATTTTTTTCAAATGGATAGATGTAGGATAGTTAGAAAAAAAAAAAATTAATAAAATAATAAAATAAAAAATTATACAGGGTGATAAAAAAAACGTGGTAGAAAATCTTAACTTATAAAGTTGAATAACTTCGTTTTTTCAAATGGCACACCCTGTATTTAGTAACGTATTATCACGTAGAATCCAATTATCTGTCAGATTATAATAATAATTATTGATATGAGAATCGCCAAAAACAAGAAAATTATTGAGATTAGGAACAGAGAACCTAATACAATCTGAAAGAGAATTGGATTCTAAGTGAGAGAATACGTTACTAAATACGGGGTGTGCCATTTGAAAAAACGAAGTTATTCAACTTTATAAGTTGAGATTTTCTATCACCCTGTATAATTATTTATACTAAATCATAGTTGGCGCTGTACTTCGAACCTTCAATCAAACAATAGAAATGATCGTAATAATTCAACGTCAATCACTGAGGCAAATATAAAATTTCACCCGTACCATGCATTTCAACAAATCTTTAAATATTTCGAAAACGGTAAACGATAGGTATAGGGAATATTGAAGTAACTCACCTTTATTTGTTCCCTAGAATTCAAAAATGACAAAAAATACAGGGTGTTCCATTAAAAAAAAACATTACTTTGAAGTGTATCTTTTTAATGGGACACCCTGTATACATGGTAATAATTTTAAATTGTGCATACAACGATCCCACATCTATCCATTTGAAAAGAATAACACGAAGTTGCATGGTTTTCCATAAAACGACCCTGTCGTATGCGGTGACCCTGTATAGATAATAATCATCAACTTTAATTGGAAATGTGAGATCAAAAAGTCGAAAATAGTTGGCAGCCTTTAAAACATAACCTAACTAACAGAAGCTAAGTGGCGTCACTAAAAACGGGAATTTTGGCGTGGAAAACCCTGAAATTTAAATAAAACAGCAAGATTATGAATCCTAAATAGTGATCAGTTCTATAAATAACTGCTAATGTTTAAAACAAGCAAAATCGGCAGATAAAACAAACAAAACTATTTTTAAAACAAGTAACCTTAAAAAAATACAAGATGTCAAAATTAACAAAATGTGCACTGCGCTGCATTGGAGAATTCCAGGCGGCCAATATAATTTTACTTGAATTGAATTCAGAAAATTTTCGACTTTTTGGTTTCACTGTATTGTCTCATTACGTTACAAATGATGGAAATCATTCATGCATTACTGTATGATGACCGAACCATTTCTTGTAAACTGTGAAAATATGTGGCTAAACTTTAGCAGACGGTCTTGTGACGGTGCTGCTGCTAAGGGAATAATTTTGAAGTAAAATTTAAGCGCGTCATCGGGATAACCGCTGTCGATGTTATTCCTATATTTAATTTTTATTGGCATTGTTGATGCTGCCCTCTGTAGTTGAAATAAAAAAAAAATTCTTAGATAAAATTCTCTGCTTAAGTTTTACCAAATATTTCATTTGTATTTGTATGCTACGACATTATTTGATCTTACTTGGCATTGTTGGTGCTGCCCTCTGTAGTTGAAAAAAGAAATTCTTAGACAAAACCAACTATCTGCTCAAGTTTTACCAAATATTTCATTTGTATTTGTATGCTACGACATTATTTGATCTTTCTTGGAATTGTTGATGCTGCCCTCTGTAGTTAAAATTAAAAAAAAAATATTAGACAAAACCGTCTGCTCAAGTTTTATCAAATATTTCATTAGTATTTGTATGCTACGACATTATTTGATCTTTCTTGGAATTGTTGATGCTGCCCTCTGTAGTTAAAAAAAGAAATTCTTAGACAAAGCCAACCGTCTGCTCAAGTTTTACCAAATATTTCATTTGTATTTGTATGCTACGACATTATTTGATCTTTCTTGGAATTGTTGATGCTGCCCTCTGTAGTTAAAAAAAGAAATTCTTAGACAAAACCAACCGTCTGCTCAAGTTTTACCAAATACTTCAATTGTATTTGTATGCTACAACATTATTTGATATTTCTTGGAATTGCTGATACTGCCCTCTGTAGTTAAATAAAGAAATTCTTAGACAAAGCCAACCGTCTGCTCAAGTTTTACCAAATATTTCATTTGTATTTGTGTGCTACGACATTATTTGATCTTTCTTTTAATTGTTGATGCTGCCCTCTGTAGTTAAAAAAATAAATTCTTAGACAAAACCAACCGTCTGCTCAAGTTTTACCAAATATTTCATTTGTATTTGTATGCTACGACATTATTTGATCTTTCTTGGAATTGTTGATGCTGCCCTCTGTAGTTAAAATTTAGAAAAAAATAGACAAAACCTTCTGCTCAATTTTTACCAAATATTTCATTTGTATTTGTGTGCTACGACATTATTTGATCTTTCTTGGATTTGTTGATGCTGCCCTCTGTAGTTAAAAAAAGAAATTCTTAGACAAAACCAACCGTCTGCTCAAGTTTTACCAAATATGTCATTTGTATTTGAATGCAATGACATTATTTGATCTTACTTGGCATTGTTGATGCTGCCCTCTGTAGTTAAAATAAAAGAAATTCTTAGACAAAACCAACCGCCTGCTCAAGTTTTACCAGATATCTTATTTGTATGCACCGACATCATTTTGTGGTTAGAAAATGATTATTTTTTTTGTTTCCATTTTCCAGGGAGGCGGCTTTCGTGTGGTTTGTGAAACCGGAATCCACCCACAGTCAGACGGACAGTCTGAACAACGCCTCGTAACTACCCACAACACCCTCTTACTTCCAAAAAAACCTTCCTCTAAATGTGGTACATGTAAGTCACCTTTACAAAAATTCACACGATACGTTTGACTCACCTTTTACTTAAGTGTTACTCAACCAAAATTACCATTTACCGTTATTCCACACCGACCTACATAATGTATTTGTTTCCTAGTATTAAAAAGAAAATTTATTTATTAATAATAAACGAGAACGAACCAAAGATGAGGCTATCGCAAATTCCTATATATATATTTATTGTGATGCTGATGATATTTAAATAATACAGAAGAGGCTTATAATTGAAGGGTTTATATAAATTGTTATGACCGAGAGTAAAAAAAAAAACTGTACGCCTGGTCATTAAAAGTAATGATGGTGAAGGTTTTTGATATTTAGTGGCTTGTGGATCTTCCTGGAGGAGGCTTACAGGTCTATTTTATAACTCGTAATGATGTCGATTCTCTTTCCAATAATGATTTTTTAATTAAACTCAATTTTGTAACTTTTTAAATTGTTATGAAACGATGGCTCTGCTGTCAATCGTTAACAGACATTTTGACATAATACTATATGAATTATATATTTATATTTAATCTTCTCATGTAATTTGTGGTGAAAACAACACATTTCTACAGCCTCGCCCCCTCGTGCGAAAATCTCCGGCTCGGCTCACTAATCATCAGGGTCTGGCCAATAGAAACGTCGATGCAAATTTTATTTTTAATTGCCTTAAAAATGGCCCGATTCTGGTTGACTTTTTAAGGTTATGGTGGTGACTTGTACAGTATTACCGACCACTCGACGTGTGCGGGTAAAGTTGCGCAGAGTGAGAAAGTATTCGGAGAACACGAGAGAACGCGACAACAAATCTCTGGAGTCTATTGAATTTAAGATGGTCACTGCGCAACACGTCTTGAGTGCTTGGTACAATTGTACATGTTTGGCATTTATATACTCTGTCTACTGATACATTGGACTTTTTTGACATCTTGAGTGGTAGAAATCCCACGAGGTTGCCGAACAACTCTCGCCACAAAAAGTAGTACTTGCAAAACTTGATGCGAAAATCGCACTCAAGAATATTACCTCGTGGGTGTGTAATTGGTTTGTCGTATCATTTAGAACGTTCTCCATGGCTGAAATCAACAACAGTAACAATAACAAACTGTTAATAATGTGTCTATCGGCGACGTCGCTTATGTATATATAAGTAGAATACCGGCACCAATCTAACTTGCTGTAAAATTATATTTTTCTCATAGCCGTGTTGATACTTTTCATTTTCTAGTGTTTGTCACTAAAGCTGTCAAAAAGTCTAATGTAGATGGAGTAGAGAAAATTTCTTTCATCCTGGATTCTCCAGTGATAAAAATATACCACTTTTTAAAACATCACAACTATCGTTTATTACAAGATGTTTTACCAGGCTGATATTATCTTAACTCCCAGTTATTTTTTTTTTTATATAAACCCATCAATTATTCTATAAAGCTTGCTCATAGTAGTAATTTTCAATTGTTCCAGAAATTCTACATATATGTATATAAAAGAACCAATTTTTATATGTGTCCTTCTCCTTTTATCGTTTTTCCGTCTCTAATTTAGCCGTGCGTGATAATTTTTTTCTTCGATACACCGTTGCGGTCGTATTCTAAATATATACATATATTTTTCGGTACTGTTTAGACGGTGTACTTGATATATACAATGTGTCTTATGTACTATAAATATTTTTAGATATGATAGGCCATTATTTGTGATGTCTGTATACAGTACGTGCATATAAATTTGTGTATATGATGTATATATTATATATTGAGGACTAAAATATTAATTAGATATTGTACGTGTACAGGAAATATATTGACACAGTGAGGGATATGTTTCGCAAGATAAGTATTTCTGGAATTTTTTTTTGCCACGACCTATTCCTGTCTTTTCATAATTTGTCGTGTAACTTCTTAAAAAAAGAAATAAATCCTCGTTTCATATCCTCATTCCGTCACCCAATTTAGGTTCGGGAAAAAGCACAAGTACACAGGCTAGAATAACAAATAAATACATCTTTCGAAAAGAAACAATATTCCACATTGGCATTCCTAGACATTTCACAAGCTTTTGATTGGGTCTGACATCATGACTAAACTAAAAACAAGAGTACCAACAAACTATTTTATAAAGATTAAATATTGTTTCCCCATCAGAACACCTACAGACCGGTTTCCACCTTTCAGGTCTCATCAGTGTAGTTAGTTGCTGATGGGGAAACGGAAATTACTATGGGAATATAGGTATTCCAAACACCGTTAAAGGTAAAACCGCCAAAGTGGCGGAATCAATTGCCTGAATGCTGTACTGAACCAAATCCGGGTGGCTTTAACACCGACAAGATATGGACATTGCCAGCGGCGGCAAATATAACAATGTCCATATCTTGTCGGTGTTAAAGCCACCCGGATTTGGTTCAGTACAGCATTCAGGCAATAGAGTCCGCCACTTTGGCGTTTCTACCTGAAATAGATTTACTTATTAAAATATGTTGAAGATTGTAGTATGTTTATAAAAGAAAACCAAATTGATAAAAATAATAATAATGGTCTTACCGTAGTATTGATATCCTGCACGAGTAAAAAAAATATTTTGGAAGAATGGATGAACAGTAAAAAACAAATAGTAACAATAAAATTCAGTTGTATACATTTATTAATAAATAATGTAACAGTGTATGATATGTAATATATGTGATGATCCTTACATTGTTTGGTACCTAGATTAGATTAATGTAATAAAAAAATTACTAACCTTTTTTGACTTACGCCAAAGTAGATATCCACGAAGTCGCAATGAACACACAATAAACGTTTAATAACTCATACAAATATCGTGCTAATAATCGCAAAGCAAATGTATCGCAGTGATTATAATAGAATATAGCCTACAAAATGCAAGTGTACTCTATTACAACAACGAATGTGCAAAAACCATGCGGGAATAATAATAATAATAGATTTATTAACGGAAAATCTCCTTTTACAAAATTTCTTAAAACAAAAATAAAAACATATTGTAAATGTAGCGAGAATTTTTACAGAAATAAGGTAATTTACATAAAAAAAATAAATCGCACTAAAAATCACATAAATACCAATGACGAACAGAACATGTTAAAATAAATATAAACAAACTAAAATAAAACGGGTAAAAATTGCACAGCTAAAATAATATACAAATAAATAATATTATTGATAAAATTTTAAAAACAAGTCCAGATCCATGCGTTTGATGCGGTTCTTAAATTCTAAGAATGACTCTGAAAATAGATCACAGTTTGAATGACCGCATAAAATATTTATAAATGCCATCATGCGATGGTGGGAATTATAAAGTTGGAATTAAACTTACTGGCGCCATCTAAAGAGTTTGT
Source organism: Ocypus olens (assembly GCA_910593695.2). NCBI lineage: Eukaryota > Metazoa > Arthropoda > Insecta > Coleoptera > Staphylinidae > Ocypus > Ocypus olens. Next base: position 38,457,190 of record OU343063.1, on the reverse strand, counting down.
CCGGAAATGTTTTTATAGTATAAACATCTCCATATGAGTGGACCGACCCTGCCCCTGGTGGCGAACGTTCGCGGCAAAGGGAGGAGATATGAATCGCAGCGCCCGCGCCACCACTATGGATAACCTCAACAACAACTCTGACGTCATACTTCTCTACTGCACATTGACACTATCTTGATTTGTTTTTTTTTTTAGGGAAGTATAATTAATAATAATAATAAACAAAATTAATTTATATCCATGTAGAACAACAAAATTTTGTATTCTTGTTGGCATTTAAAGGGTCCCCCCAGTTAAGATAGGCGAAATGCCCCCAGATTCGCAATTCCTAATTAACCAAATAATGTTGTTTCTTGAAGTAAGAATTATCCGCGGACATGGTTTATATATTTTTTCGGTTTTTTTTTAATTTTACAGGTGAGGGTTTAGGTTTAGACAAAAAAACAACTAAAACTTTTTTGTAGTATTTGGAAAGACAATAATTTTGTTTTTTTTTATTTACCAATTATAAGGGCACAGGTGGATATTTAGCAGAAAAACTCATAAGATATGTTTTGTAGCATTTTTCAAAACGAAAATTTTAGTATTTTTATATTTTTAGCCTTAATACAAAAAAAATGGTGATGTGGCCATCATGTTACTTTCTCCGACTTGATGGTATCATAGCCATTTATATTTACGTTTTCATGGTTTATTTTCAATTCAAATCAGTTTTTCAATGTACATACAGCGTTTGCTGTAACTATTATCGTTTCATAAATATAAACCAAAAATTAAAAAAAAAATAATTTTTTTTCTCGAATAGCAATGATTTTATAAAAAATCTTTTCAAGCAACAGATGTTCATTTCTTTGTTGTATTAAGTGTTTGTTTAAATATTTTTGTGATATTTTTCATATTTAAGAAAATATTTGCAAAAAACAAAAAAACAGTTAAGGTAAACACCCACTTCCGGTGTACGAAATTTTACCAAAAGCTTTTCAGTTCTTCGAATTATCGAATAAGACTTATGTTCAAAGTTTCATATCTTATGCTCTATTTGTTTTTGAGATACAGCGCTCACAGACAGACACACAGACACACAGCCACATACACACACAGCCACACACACACATACACACACAGAGACACTTTTTTTTCCAGAAATTGTTGAAATGGTATCTAGGGACCCCAAAACGGATATTTCCGTAAAAAAAATTTTTTGAAAAAATTTTCACGATCACAATACTTTCTCGTACTTCGTAACGGAGAAAGTAATAAAAATAAAACTAAAGTTTTCATCTTGAAAAATTCTATAAGACATCGCTTATGAGTTTTTCTGCTAAATATCCACCTGTGCCCTTATAATTGGTAAATATCGACAAATATTGAAAAACCAAGTAGAAAAAAAATTTAAATTGGTTATAACTTTTTTACTATTAGAGATAATACATTTTCGTCTTTCCAAATGCTAGAAAAAAGTTTTAATTGTTTTTTTGTCTAAACCTAAACCCTCACCTGTAAAATTAAAAAAAATCGAAAAAATTGCGGAAAATTAGATTTTTAGAGATGACGCACCACTCGAAATAAGTTAAAAGTTCCTGTCAGAGGTAAAATTAATCGCCTTTTATGAAATAAAATAGTGAAAAAAAACGGCGTGCACCTCAATGCTTTCTACCTCAAAAAATGAAAAATTTGTTTTCTTAATTTTTTTGAGACACCAAATGACCTTGGATGACCTTGAAAAAAATTCTATTGATGGGCCTCTTGATAACCTACCTTGGTGATTTTTTTCAGAGTTTTGCATTAAACACATCGTCGGATAGAGAATTAAAACGAAAAGTAACCCCTCCCCTCACCCCAAGTGGGGCGAGGGGAGGGGTGGGGACCTTATAAACCATGCCAGCGGATAATTCTTACCTCAAGATACAACGTTATTTGGTTAATCAGGAATTCCGAATCTGGGGGCATTTCGCTTATCTTAACCGGGGCGACCCTTTATTTAAGCTTTAGATTTTTATTTTTAATTAATTTTTGGGCTCGGGGCCCTGGAAATTTGCCCCCTCTGCCCCCGACTGTGACTATATTACACACCGAGTCGGGAAGCACTGCATTACAGTCGAGGGTATAGCTTGCAAACTGAGGAGCGATCGCAGTTGTCGTTCGACCGGGAAACTGTTAGTATTTATAAATATGATCAGTGACGATTCGCGGTTTTTTTTTCTGGTACGGCCGAGGAACAAGAGGTGGTAATACAGATAGGTAGGGTCAGTTGCAGAGATTGCACCTATCTGTATTACCACCTCTTGTTCCTCGGCCGTACCAGAAAAAACCCCGCGAACCGTCACTGAATATGATGTAAAACAACATTACATTTTTTTGCACTCTAGGTAAATTTAATTTCGATTGATCAACAAATGTTAAAGTATGTGAATTTATACAAAAGACAATTGGTTTCTATGAAATTAATTGGTCTTACTGGCCACGATCACGACCAATCGGTACGGCACTCTCACCGTCGCCTCGTTGATGTTGACGTCTTCGTTACATTCCTCGATTAAGTTCATCTTTCTCATATTATCTATGAAGTCTATGAAGTAATCATTGTGATGATCGTGCGGGATCTTGCCTAAGAAGGGGTTAATAGCGATCATAGATTCTGAAAAAAAGTAACATTAACTTTAAACATAAATTATTAGTTCTTACCGTTGACAACTATAGACCGGTTTCTGGCTACTGGTTGTTAGCATTACAGTGCGTTCTTTCAGTAGCAGATCCAAAAGGGTTCTAAGGGTGGGAGGGGGCTATTCGAAACAAAATATTCTACAGTAATATAACGAGTGCCTATGATTTTGCTGGTAAATATTAGCGGCAGGATCACGATTGCTTGTTGCACGACTGCGAAGCAGGAGTGCCGATTTTCTAGAAGCAACAAGCAAGAGTGATCCAGACGCTAATAATTGCCCAGGAAATATGTCACGAGTTAGATTTGAGAAGACCATTGACCGAACAGAAAGTTCACACTTCATAATTTGAAAAGTTAAATTTAGTGACACCAAGTGTCAGACGTGTATTAATATGCGCCACAATAATTGTAGTAAAAATGAGCTTACCAAGATTTTGAGAAATAATAATAATAATAATAATCCTTTATTTCTCAACAGACATAAAAAAACATCTAATTACAGAGAAATTATAAATACATAGAAATAATATATGTATATATATATACACATACATACATATATAGGCATAAACAGATACAGGTATACAAGCTAATACAAATTAGAAATATGTGGTTTCGGCGAGGGTAAATTAAAGTAAACATGATTTTAAATCAATTTTAAACCGAGTCTTATTGGAAAATAAATCAACACCATATTGGACTTCATGGTATTTTTGAATGCCTATGAATACTATTACTGACGAAAGCACCGAAAGTATCGAAAATACAAACGAATTCAGGAGCAAACTGCTTAAAAGTCCGGCAATAACTGACGTTTTATACGTTATAGAAAATGTACTAACGCGTTGCTAGGCAATACCAACATGAGGGATTATCTGATTAGATACTACCCAGGGTGAATTGCCATGCATAACATGGAGCGTGGTCTGTTACGCATCGTGATTAGAATTTTATTGGACATGTCATCAACGTTATTCGATTTCATTGGTTAGTAAGTAAATGAGGACAATTGTCAAAATAATTGAATAGCTCAAAATGATCTACATTGACATTTTCGTTAAGATCTAGGATCAAGCGGGGGGCATTTGATCTTTGGATCCGCCAGGCCGGTCTGCGTTTTTTTTATGGGAAGAGGCCACTAGGAGCGAGTCGACTATATATTTTCGACTTTTTTCGTTATAAAGCCTGTTAGAAGTTGTTCGGGAAGCCGTCACCAAATAATTATTAATTTTGATCTTACTCCTAAAATTTCTAAGATCTGGATAGACATATTTCATCTCGACGACGTTGCATATATGCGTGGAAAATCCGATTTCATTTAGCAAATTTTCTAAAAAGCGTTCCGGATCTTTACAATGCTGGTAGGGTGTTATGTAGCTGCTGGTGTCTGACACGTATTTCATCCATTTGTTGGACATGGACATGTTTTCGTAGAGGTGGAATATGGGATTGCCGGCCTGTAAGGCGACCAGCATGTCTCCGCCTGGCTTCAGTAGGTCGTACACGTTCTTGAAGGCTTGTCTAGAAATAACAAAATGATTAATCAACTATTTTAACATTTGTGGTATTTTTTCAGATTTTTCGGCTCGATAACCGAAAACTGGCGACTATTTCAATATTTGTAACATGATTTTCAGCACTGTATCTTTTGGCATTTTTGATTGCCTTCAAAATGATGTATTGCCGAATTTTTTTTAAGTGGTGCAATAGGCCGAAAAACCTCGAAATACGTGATTTTTGGTCATTATTTACCGGTTTTTAATCCTCTTGCGACGTTTTTGGGGATATTGAGCCATCATAATGTCCCTAAAGGGGAGTTCTCGGAGACTTCTATCCCTCGGAAGTAGTTTTAGCACCCTCAAAAACCCCCAAGTGAGACTTTCTGGCCCTCGAAATTTTCTCAATATAATTTTTTTCGTCCAAAAACCACATTTCGCCCTTATTATAAGTAAATTCTCTATACCACCATAATTTCGTGGAAAGCGTTATTACCCCCAACACTAGTGTAGTTGTGTAAGTGTAAGGAAATTGATGTGAAATTTTCGCACCAGTGACGGTTCGCGGGGTTTCTTCTGGTACGGCCGAGGAACAAGAGGTGGTAATACAGATAGGTAGGGTCAGTTGTAGAGACGGCTGGCTGCGTGACCGCACCTATCTGTATTACCACCTCTTGTACCTCGGCCGTACCAGAAAAAACCCCGCGAACCGTCACTGAGTTCAGCAATGTTTAAAAATCATTTTTTTAAGAAAATTCGCTTAAAATTAAAGCAAATTATAATTAACTGTCACTTAAAATCACTTACCAACATCAGAGCTATAATATCCATTAAAAATATCAAAACATTCTGCAGATGGTTTTTGAGTTATTCAACAGAAAAGTCAGAAATGTCAATTTTTGTAATCAATTTTGAGAAAATTCGCTTAAAATCGAAGCAAATGGCAATTAACTGTTACTCAGAATCACTTATCGACACCAGTGCTATAATATTCACTCAAAATATCAAAACATTCTCCAGATGGTTTTTAAGTTAATCGACAGAAAAGTCGAAAATGTCAACTTTTTGTAATACATTTTGAGAAAATTCGCTTAAAATCGAAGCAAATCGCAATTAACTGTTACTCAAAATCTCTCATCGACATCAGGGCTATAATATTCACTCAAAATATCAAAACATTCTGCAGATGGTTTTTGTTCATTTAGAATATGTATATTTTAGTTATATTTTTTTTTATATATTATCTTAGTTTAATTTTTGCTAATTAATGTCTTATGAAATGTTACATTTCCCTGTAATTGGATATATGTCTGTTGGGAAATAAATATCTATTATTATTATTATTATTATTGAGTTAATCGACGGAAAAGTCGAAAATGTCAACTTTTTGTAATACATTTTGAGAAAATTCGCTTAAAATCGAAGCAAATCGCAATTAACTGTTACTCAAAATCACTCATCTACATCAGGGCTATAATATTCACTCAAAATATCAAAACAGTCTGCAGATGGATTTTGAGTTATTCAACAGAAAAGTCGAAAATATCAATTTTTTCTAATTAATTTTAAGAAAATTCGCTTAAAATTAAAGCAAATTATAATTAACTGCCACTCAAAACCACTTACCAACATCAGATCTATAATATCCATTCAAAATATCAAAACATTCTGCAGATGTTTTTTGAGTTATTCAACAGAAAAGTCGAAAATGTCAACTTTTTGTAATACATTTTGAGAAAATTCGCTTAAAATCGAAGCAAATCGCAATTAACTGTTACTCAAAATCTCTCATCGACATCAGGGCTATAATATTCACTCAAAATATCAAAACATTCTGCAGATGGTTTTTGAGTTAATCGACGGAAAAGTCGAAAATGTCAACTTTTTGTAATACATTTTGAGAAAATTCGCTTAAAATCGAAGCAAATCGCAATCAACTGTTACTCAAAATCACTCATCTACATCAGGGCTATAATATTCACTCAAAATATCAAAACAGTCTGCAGATGGATTTTGAGTTATTCAACAGAAAAGTCGAAAATATCAATTTTTTCTAATTAATTTTAAGAAAATTCGCTTAAAATTAAAGCAAATTATAATTAACTGCCACTCAAAACCACTTACCAACATCAGATCTATAATATCCATTCAAAATATCAAAACATTCTGCAGATGTTTTTTGAGTTATTCAACAGAAAAGTCGAAAATGTCAACTTTTTGTAATACATTTTGAGAAAATTCGCTTAAAATCGAAGCAAATCGCAATTAACTGGTACTCAAAATCACTCATCGACATCAGGGCTATAATATTCACTCAAAATATCAAAACATTCTGCAGATGGTTTTTGAGTTAATCGACGGAAAAGTCGAAAATGTCAACTTTTTGTAATACATTTTGAGAAAATTCGCTTAAAATCGAAGCAAATCGCAATTAACTGTTACTCAAAATAACTCATCAATATCAGGGCTATAATATCCATGCAGAATATCAAAACATTCTGCAGATTGATTTTTTTCAACTAGAAACTCAATAATGTTAATTTTTTATATTAAATCTTGAGAAAAAGTGAAAATTCGTTTAAAATCAAAACAAATCACAACGGACTATTACTCAACATTACCTACTAATATCAGAACTTTAATATTTATGCAAAATATCAAAACATTCTGAAGATAGTTTTTGAGTTATTTCACTAAAAACGCGAAAATATCAATTTTTGTAATAAATTTTGGGAAAAATTTCAATTAAAATCAAAGCAAATCACAATAAACTGTTACCTAAAATCACTTATCAATATTAGTACTTTAAAATTTATGTAGAAGATCAAAATATTCTGCAGATTGATTTTCAGTTATTCAACTAGAAACCAGAAAATGTAGAAAATAATAATTTTGTTGAAATAAAAAAAAATAAAATAGAAACAACCTTACTTGTTGTAGAAAGTATCAAATAAATTCAAAAAATTTTGTTTAACATCAAAGCAAATCACAATGAACTGTCACTCAAAATCAGTTATCAATATCAAGGCTTCAATATTTATGCAAAATATTGAAGCATTCTGCAGATGGTTTTTGAGTTATTCAACTGAAAATTTTTTGGAACGAATATTTGGGAAAGCTAAAATAAATAAAAAGCTAAGACTCTAATATTCAAACAAAAGATCAAAACATTCCGAAGTTGGTTTTAGAGTTATTCAACAAAAAACTTGAAAATATCAGTTTTTTGTAACATATTGAGGAAATGTGAAATTTCGGTTAAAATCAAAGCAAAGTCCAATGATCTGTCACTTAAAATCACTTATCGTTATCGGGGCTTCAATATTTTTGCGGAAGATCAAAACGTTCTGCAGATTGACTTTGAGTTATTCAACTAAAAACTCGAAAATATCAGTTTTATTGTAACAAATATTGGGGAAAAGTGAAATTTCGGTTAAAATCAAAGGAAATCATAACTGACTGTCACTCAAAATCACTTATCAATCATTTTCTTTTTCGGACGGAGCAGATGTTTTGGAAATATTTTATCGTAATCGTATTGCTGAAGGCCGTACCTAACATCAGTGGCAAAAATTCTTGCCAGTGCCATGGCTCCTTGGCTCTATATAACGAGCCGCCCCTGACCGTAGGTATCCTTTTAAATGTGGTGTGCATGGGCAACAAATATTGTTTTCTTTAATAAAATATTATTTCATAAAAAAATACAGTGATTAACAATCAGAGGTCCATATTATAAACAAAAATTGCTATCAAAAACTTTGATAGTATAGTTGCTATTTTGATAAAAAATGGATAACTGAATTATGATCGCCCCAACAACAAAGCATACCTTTGATCCTCAATCCAGTGTAGACAGTTAAAGGAAAAAATATGGTCGAACTGCCCGTAGCACTCGCTCGGCAGCTTCCTGGAGGAAAAATCCATGATGGAAAATCCCACCTTCGGATTCCTGTTTTGCGACCTGGCGAATTCGACCATTTCCTCCGACAGGTCGACGCCGACCAGTTTCCCGAAATTCGGCGGCAATTGCGGCAGCAGCATCCTCGTCGTGACGTCCCCGGACCCGCACCCCACGTCCAGGATCGCGTCGCCGCCGTTCGGGTTCCACTTGATCAGCCTGAGGTAGTTTTCGAGGACGTACGCGGCGTCGCTGCGTTGCAGGCCGTTGTACTTCGAGTAGAGAAGTGGCTGGTTCATGTTTTTTTTTTAAGGAAAATTTCGGAAAAGTTTACGATCCTGAATGAGACCAGGCCATGCGCACTTGGAGATTGCAGGAGGTTTTCGAGTAAGCGACGCTTTTATAATTTCCCATGGGTAGGAGGGAGGCCAAGGCTCGCGAGACGGATCACCAAATTTAACGATAAAACTATTTTTTTCTGATTGAAACAATATTGAGTAATAATAGTTACGATATGTCATAACGCACTTATATTTTCTTAGGGAAATATGAAACGCTCATATTTCCCTAATAACAAAATCGTAGCAGCATACCAAATCTTCAAAATACGACGCCGACACCGATCACCAAATTTTTGTTCCCTCCAGTCTTTAAAATCTACACTTTGGTGTAAGCAGCTTTGGATTTTACCGGACCCAAACATTCACGGTCATTCGCCGCTTGCGTTAACACATAGTTTGACATTTCACCAATTTATGAAACAACGCAAAAATCCAACCAGTCAACTATGATATTTACAAACAAGGCCCTTAGCGTTAGCAATCCGATGAATTAAAAAAATTACAATCCAATATTTTCCCATTTACAGAACAATATTCTTTCAATCAGAAAAAAACTATTGATTACAACAAGGGAAATATGAATACATTTCCCTTGGTTGTCTATACATATATGGTTTGTACATTGCTTCTCACCATCTCCGACTAGGATTGCCAGATTTCTTGGTTACTTGGTCAATCCCGGTTTTTTAGATCGTCAAATCGGGACAATCATCAGCTAAAAACACCGGAAAACTGTGTGTACTTTTAAAACGGATCACGAAATTTTCTCTTGAAATTGATGCAAAAATTTCTGTTTTTAAATTTCCGAGATTATAAAATAGCGACTTTGATTTTTGAAATTATACAACTGCCGAATGCGTTGTCCGATTTTGATGATTTCATAATGAGCAAAAATTGTAAAATAAAAAATCTTATTATTAAACTATTTTTGATATAACAAATGGCCGATTATTAAATCAAAGTAGAAAAAATATTGTAATTTCAGTTATTTTCCATTGATTAAATGCTCTTCAACGATTAAAAGATGACCAGAATTAAATATTAAACTGCATTACCATAAATTAAATTATAATAATTACCAAAATAATTGCTTTTTTTGGCGACCAACCGATTCAAACTTATTTCCTTTAAATCCATCAAGGCAATTTCTAACCAATTAGAAATGTAACCAGAATTAATGAATTAAATTGACGCAATCGTTTCAACCCTGTAAAAATTGAACGAATTTAATTGTCTAAAATTGCCCCATTAACGCACTTGCAGACGAAGTAGTAAACATACTGTTTTTAATGTTGTTTATACTGGAGACATTTACTCCATTATACCTTTTATATAATAAATAAAACATAATTACTTTGTTTGTATAACTTTGAGAATACACCTGAAGGACAAATGAAGATCGTTAACATTTTTGTTAAAAAAATGGCATGGTGAGGTTATGAAGGCGCATTTGTAACTATGTACCATTTTAAGGAAGAAACTGATAATTCTGTAAATGTCACTAATAGAATCAAGTAAAGTATGTTCATTGAAAAAACCTCAAGTGTGCTATGGTTTTTTTATTTAAAAAATTTAAGTTGGTAACACATATTGAGGTTATGTTACTTCTCAAAATTAAACATTAAACTGTAGTTAATTTATAGATACTTACGTTAAATTTTTCACTATAAAATTATATTAAATGTATGTGCCTTCCTTCTTCTTGAACACAAGCCTGAACTCTTCGTCGCACACCCTCCATTACGCTCCGTAACAACACTGGATTATTGTTAATTTCTATAAATTTATCTCGAATTCGTTGCCGCATGTCTTCTAGATTGTGTACTGGTTGTGCTTAAATACAATTTTTCAGGTATGGCCACAAGAAAAAATCGCATGAACGGGGCTGCTAGGGAATCCGTGCATTTCGACTTATTATCGTCCAAAATGGCCAAATTATCCACTGTGCAATGAGGAGTTGCTCCGTCTTGATGAAAATATCCACTTTGCAGTTCGTCATCATTTAATTCATTTATAAAAGGCAATAAAATTTCTGTACGATAACGGTTTGCAGTTATCGTACCTAAAATGAATGCACGGTTATTGAATTTTTATTATTAATAATAAAAATAGGATTTTACCTTCAAAGAATATCGGTCCAGCTAATCTTCTCCCACTAATCGCTGCCCAAACGCCAACTTTTTCTGGATGTAGTGGCACGAGGATTTTCATCCGACCAAATACTCATAGTTTGGGAATTAATGTACCCATCCTTGTAAAACCAAGCTTCATCGGTAAAAAGTAATTTGTAAAACATCCTCGTTTACATTTTGTAAAAACCACTGACAAAATTCCAGTCGTCAGGGGTAATCAACAGGTAATAGCTCTTGCACCGATGTTATGCGATAAGGGTATACTTGCAAATCTTTTCGTAGAAGCTTGTGGCATGTTCCTACCAATAAATTCATTTGCTGTGACAAATGACGCAGAGAAGTCGTAGGTTCACCTTCCAAAATTTCTTGGGCTGTGTTAATAGCATTGAGTTCGTTTAACTGGTATACCACTTCCTGGTTTACGGAGAATACTACCCATTTCAACAGATCGTGATAAGGTATTTTTAAATTCATCATAATGGGCACGTTAGGAAATTCTTCCTGAAACTCTGCTAAAGGTGCGTCGAATGAATACACCCAATTTCCGTCCGGAAATAACTTTCAATTAGAAACGTTTTTTGCTAGTTGCTGTAAACCATTGTGAGCACGGAATAATTGTGACTTCTAGAAAGATCTGACGTTTATATCAATTCCTAACAAGTGTGCCTTAAATTTTTAAAACGAAAAAGTCATGGCACACTTGAGGTTTTTTTTTAATGGACATACGAGATAACCCTATATTCAACAAGACGAATCAAGGAGGGAATAATAGTATATTGTACAACGAGCATATAATGATAGCTATTACGAGAACGATGTTTGCGGAACGAGCCGATAGGCGAGTGGAGCAAGTCCTTCGAGTGATCAATGGCCATTATATGCGAGTTGTACACTATACTTTGTCCACGACAATATAATACTTTTGTTTTTTTTTTATTAAGAAGTTATATAAATAGGAATAGTATTTATTTTTAACATTAATTTAATACAATACAATATTATTTAGTAATATTAAAATGTAATATTTGAACAATTTGTTAAATTAATTGCAGGAATAGAATTGATATCAAAACTAAGATTTGGATTATTTGTTGAAATATTTTGATTGCATTGATAGGTTTGGTGTGTATTGTCAATGGAATTATTCATTTGTATTAACTAGATATTTTCTTAGCTGTGTCTGTTTTATTTTTAATAGAGTCGTCTATATAGCCTTCTGCTACTGCTGTCGGCTTCCATCCGCCGTGTCGTTTCAAGGCCGTTATGTCCGCACCAGCATCAACAAGCAGCGTTGCAGAAGTTCTGCAGAAACTGTGTCCAGAATATTTTTCCGAGTTCGGCAATTGCAAGAATGTTCCCATTTTAGTAAATTTATTAATTCCTATTCTTTGGGCGGTGCATTTGCCATTTTGATAATTTAGAAAAAATATGTTTGTTGTAATGAGAAATGGCCGGCTATTAATGTAGTTTTTACAAATTTTATAAAAATTATCGGTGACTAAACTGTCGAGTGATTTTTGTCTTTGTATTGGGCACATTTACTAAAAAAGCTGATCCAAGATCTTGCAAATCATTCGTTTTCATGCAATACATTTCATTAGCCCTACATGCACCCATTACTCCCATTATTAATGCAACCTTAAAGAAAGAAATGAATGATTTTTGGAGAGAAAATTATTTAAATCTTACCTTTGTTGCCAGGTATTTATCATCAGAGGCTTTAATAATAAAATCATTGACATTTTCTGGAGAAAAAGTGCTGGCTTTTTTGGGTTGAAATCCTTCAGATTTTCGTCTTAGCAATGCTCGCAATTTCATATAATTTTCTATATGTATTCCATGATAAATGTTGATCGTACTCCTAAGCATTGAATAATTGGACCATAATGTTGAGGGTTTATATTTTACGGATAGTTCTGTAAAATACACCAATAAAATAGCTTCCGAGAAGGAATTGGTTTTCTTTTCCCTTTTGCATTCCAAAAATGATTCATACGCCGCTAAATATGTTTTTCTTGATTTTTCGGGCAATAAGTTTAATGATGCAATTTCTGCAGCTTCTTTTATATTTGGCGGTGTTAAAGAAATCTCATCAGTGTCGTTCTCCATTTATCTTCTAATTTTTGATATTAAACCACTTCAAAACTCTCTTATAATGTAAATGATTTTGATGTTTCAATTTATTTATATGACACTTCGCGGACTACTAGATAACATTTTGAAAATGATAGTAAATAGTGAATAATGATTAATCACTGACTGTAGGGTCATTCCATGCTATTTCAACAAAAGGTTGTGCTGCACCATTTTTATTTTGTTTTATATTTTGCACAGATATTTATACATGTATCTAGAGTACAAAACTAATTTTAGAAAAAAATAAAATGTTGCCGCGTGGCAGATATGTTCCCAGATGGAGCTTGAAACATGTACATTATTGTGATTACAAGCATTTGCGCAAAGTGGTATAACAATTTTTTGAATTGAGCAAATTTAAAAATTAGAAAATCTCCTAACGCAGATTAAAGTGGTGAATATTTTGGTTTAATTTTCTTTCATAATTTGATATGTTTTTCAAATTTATTGGCCCTCAAATTTACCATCAAGATTTGCATTTTTTTCATTATTCGATCCTGTTTTCGACTGGGAAGGGGGCAATATAATCAAACCAAATTTAGTTTGCAAGTAGAATGGTAACAATAGATTTTACCTGTGGCAAAAAATCTGAAGTGTTTTAAACCCTTCTAATTTTTTTTGCTGGTGAAATTAGACATTTTCAACAAAATCCGTATTTGTCTAAAGCTGTATCTCCAGTGGGGTACATAGTAAAAATCTGAAATTTATACTACCAATGCTTCTATCCGGGAGCAACACCATTATAAAATTTGGTAGCTTTGTTTTGCCTAGTAACAAAAATATTTATGTTCAAATTTGTAATAATTTTTATGCAATCGGAGTAAAAATCGAACTTTAAATATTAGAAGCCGACACTAAAATGGAACTCACCAGTACTAGCAGTGATTATAATACACTTGTAAATATTATAATCACTGGTACTAGGCATTAAAATACCTACCAAGGGTTTCCGTACAACGAGATGATTGGCGACTCATTAATGCGTCATAGTCCTGGTGATGAAATTTAAAAAGGTACCGTGGACCCTAAATATAGACGTATTATTATTCAAAATGATTAAAGAATAAAATTGAATAAAGCCGTAAAATTTATTAGACAATTGTTTTAAATTTGCGGCTGTCGGGAGTCAAGCTGCTGATTACGTTCTAGAATTTCTGTGATTGTTTAAACCATGCTCGCGATGCTAATCCAACCTTAAGAATTTACTGATCTTGCGTTAAACAAATATCAACATAACCTATAATTACATCTGCAAGTTCTACCACTGAAACGCTAGAACATCTTTAGATGAAAAACGTAAGTAATTACAATTTTAAATCTGAAAATAGAGTATTTTCGATTGCATAAAAAATACATTTACCTCAGCACTAAAGTGCCCTTTCATTAATATTATAGTTTAAATTAAATTCAATAGTAATAAAAGGATTAACAGAATTGTAATAAAATGATTAACACAGAAATTCTAGAACGTAATCAGCAGCTTGACTCCCAACAGCCGCAAATTTAAGACAATTGTCTAATGACTTTTATGGTTTTATTCAATTTTATTCTTTAATCATTTTGAATAATAATAATAAGTTTCTATTCAGGATCCATGGTACCTTTTTTTTAAATTTCATCACCAGGACTATGATTTGCATTAATGAGTCGCCAATCACCTCGTTGTACGGAAACCCTTGGTAAGTACTTTAATGCCTAGTACCAGAGATTATAATATTCACAAGTGTATTATAATCACTGCTAGTACTGGTGAGTTCCATTTTAGTACCGGCTTCTAATATTTAAAGTTCAATTTTTAATCTGATTGCATAAAAATTATTACAAATTTGAACTTAAATATTTTTATTACTAGGCAAAACAAAGTTACCAAATTTTGTAATGGTGTTGCTCCCGGATAGAAGCATTGGTATTATAAATTTCAGATTTTTACTGTGTGCCCCACTGGAGATACAGCTTTAGAAAAATACGGATTTTCTTGAAAATGCCAATTTTCTCCAGCGAAAAAAAATTAGAAGGGTTTAAAACACTTTAGATTTTTTGCCTCAGATAAAATCTATTGTTACCGTTGTACTTGCAAACTAATTTTGGTTTGAGTGTATTGCCCCCTTCTCAGTCCAAAGCAAGGCCTAAAAATGAAAAAAATGCAAATCTCAATGCTAAACTTTGACGGCCATTATATTTGAAAAAATAAAACAAATAATGAATAAAAATTACACTAAACTCTTCGGCACTTTAATTTGAGTTAAGAGTTTTTAAAATTTTTAAATTTGCACAATTGGAAAGAAAGTTATGCCACTTTGCGCAAACGCTTGCATTTACAAAAATGTACATGTTTCATGCTCCATCCGGGGACATTGCTGCCACATGGCAAGAATTTTTATTTTTCTTAAATTAGTTTTGAACTCCAGAAACATGTATAAATAACTGTGCAAAATATAAAAAAAAATTAAAATGGTGCAGCACAACCTTTTGTTGAAATAGCATGGAATGACCCTGTAGTGAATAATGAATATACTTATAATTGAAGAAACACAAATACAATGAGTATATTATAAGATAGACGTGGACAAAAGTTGTTGTATTAGCAAATGGCTAATACCTCATACAGTAAATCCTGATGTTTGTCCAGTCCGTTTATATCCGAACAAAACACATAAAGCTAGACAGGCTTTTTCTGACACCAAACACAAATTGAAGATTAGAAAATTTTTCAGGTAAAGAAACCTTCCTGTAGGTATTAATACCATTTCCAAATGAGCCTAAGAAACTGCTCATAAAGTGGGGATTGACACTTAAATAAAAAAGTTACAAATCATTCATTTTATCTTTTTCTTTCGTAGACTATTTTCAAAATTTTACTGGTTTCCGTGAAAAGAAACAACCTTTATTGCCATAATCATAATTTCCATTCTAATGTATACACATATAATACAATCGCTCCTCCCCTGCTCCAACCACCCTTACTCAGGTATCTCGGTAACCTCTCAAACATATCATTATATTCGCTCTTCCCTATCCGCCCCTGCGTCTCCTGAGCTTCCACTTCCTTCACCTTCTCTTTCACCCATGCCGCCACCTTCATACCCCTACCAAACCACTCTTTCACCTTCACCTCAGCCAGTATTCTCTTCTCTCCATTTCCCCCTTCTACGTTCACACACGTCTCCCACACCACCTTCACCAATATCTCCTCCCCTAAGTCACAGTCTCATTTCGTACTTCACCACTCTCTCTACCGCCTCCCTGTTCGTCTCCTGCAACATAATGTATCCAGGTGTCTACTTCTCTAGCCCCAACATCCGTCTCAAGAACCATAACTGCTCCCTCTCTATACACTCATACACTCTCGTCCCCCATACAGTAGCACAGGCCTCACACATTCGTTCCACACCTTGCAAGTCACTCTAATATTATTCCCCATCCACCTCCCCCATTTTTCCCACACCATCCCCCATGCTTTCCTCGCCTTTCCCTGTACCCATCTTAGGTGTTCTTCATACCCACCTGTCCCTTTAAACATAAATCCCAAACACACAAACCTTTTCACCCTCTCAATCACCTCCCCCTTCCACTCTGGGTCTTTCCCCACATTCACACACAGTCCTCTCTTGTCCATATATCTCTTCACCCTTTTCAACATGCCTTTCATTCCCTCCCAATCTCTCGCCATCAACATTTTATCATCCGCATACGCCAACATCCATACGTTACACTTTCCAATCCCCCCCCTGCCCTTTCCTCAACACCTCCTCTAACTCACTAATACAGTGTGTAAACTGATGTGGTTTCCTATAGGGAAAACTTTGTTAATATGAGTTTTCGGAGAAAAACTTATTCTTTATAAAAAAATGTGCTTGCATCGAAACCTCTTACAGTTATAGAAAAATCCAGTAATCACTTAAGATAAGATCAAAAATTTGAAATTATGTCAAATTTTTTATTTTAAATCTGTTCGAATATTACATCAGCATCGTGTTACCCTTGAATTACTCGTTAAACGACATTTTCCGTTGCTCGTTGGTTAACGGCTAACTTTAATGTACCCAAATGTATTAAAAATCGTTCATTAATGACCCATATTAATGAACGATTTTTCATTAATAAACGATTTTTCATTAATGAACGATTTCTAGGGCTGTGGTGGTCTAGTGGATAGAGGTCCGGCCTCCGACCCCGCTGGTGCGGGTTCGAGTCCCGTCCGGGCGGTCACTTTTTTTTTACTTTTTTAACACGAAAAATAGCCATGCGGGTCCCGGGATATATTTAGTCTTTGTCCTCATTTCACTTAAATGAATTATTAAATACTATACATCGGTTGTGGCTGAATGCCCTAGCTGGCTAAGCCAATTTGCTATCATCCTCGATTCCCTAACTCGAATTCCTATCAATCATATTTCCTAAAAAAAAGAACGATTTCTAGTTAAGCATTAAATAGCTAATTCATGAGTGGCTAATTACTCATAATTACTGGAAATGTAACTGATAATAGCGAGAAAACGATCTATAATTTGTTTCACATGTAAATGCAAAAGTATATCAATTCTCTGCGTTAGAAACAAATTAGAGGCCGCCTTCGATTTTGTTATACAATAATGTCAAAGTGTGAAACGTCAAATTTATAAAACGCGTGTATCGAGTGAATGTCTGCTACTATGGATAGTGTCGAGTTTAAATTAACACCGCCAAAAGTACTAGCCATTGAAAATAATGCAACATTAAATTTGATTCCGGAAAGGAGTACACATTCTTACGAAAAAACTTACGTAGAATTTATTTCCTGGTGCGAGGAGTAACAGGTAAGACGTCATTCGGTATCTGCGCTATTCCCATGTTTTGCCGATATTGCTGCAAAGGGCTTAATAGCAAGTTTATTTGTTCATATTAAGCTTGCTGAACTATCTCAGTAAATGTCGACTGTCAGTAATAGTTATTTAACCAACAAGTGTGTTAATTGGCGATTAACCATTAACACACTTGTTGGTTAAATAACTATTACTGACAGTCGACATTTACTGAGATAGTTCAGCAAGCTTAATATGAAAACAATGTTGACGTTAGAGCAGTGAATCTACCTGGTGAAATGCTATGGTTTAGGAGAAGTCTCTTATAAATACGCAATATAGTTATTTAATGCGAAATACCCGAATGTACATGTAAGTAGAACAGCTTTAACGAATTTAGTTAAAAAGTTCGACGAAACGGGATCCGTTGCCGACAAAAAGAAGCCTCGCAAATCATGCAATGATGATGATGCTGTGACTATTATGGCTATCGAATCAGTTGCGGAACATCCTACGAGTTCTTTACGCCAGCGAGCAACTGAACTCAATGTTAGTCATACATTACTGCAAAAAAATTATAAAGCAAATAAAATTTATCCATATAAACCTAGATTCAGGCACACCTTAGAAATTGATCCCGCTTTTAGACTCGAGTTTCGTTTATGGGTTGGTGAGAATACTGCGGAACATCGCCTATTTTATCAAAATTTAATGTTTAGTGATGAAGCAATGTTTTCGACAAATGGTACTGTTTCTTCGCAAAATTGTAGATATTGGTCAAAGGATAATCCCAATTTTATAATTAACGCCCGAAATCAGCGATATCAAAAGGTCAATGTTTGGTGTGGTTCAGAATTGTTTATTGCCATCACTTGAGCAAGAGGAATTGCGACGCATCTATTTTTAACAAGATGGGACCAGCTCATGGTACCATGATTGTTAAAGATTTCTTAAATTTACATTTTCCTGGTATATGGATTGGACGATGTGGACCAATACATTGGCCGGCTCGGTCACCGGACTTAACTCCCATGGAATTTTTTCTTTGGGGTTACCTGAAGCAAAAAGTTTACAGAGAACCAATGGTAAATGATGTAAATCATCTAAAAATACGGATTGCGGAGGCTGTTCGAGAAATTAATCTTGGAACGCTGAACAACGTTTACAAACAATTTAGAAAAAGAGTTGATTGCGCTGGATTAGGAGGAGAGTATGTGGAATAACTGTACAAGTTAAAATTAAATTATTGTATCAAAAATAACATATTTTTATTCAGAAAATAATAAGATAAATGTTTAAGTTTCATGATTATCCTTGTTTACAAACAGAAAAGCAATACAAGTTTGATCAAAATGACATTTGCCTTTTGTCTAACGTCGACAATTACAGGTAACATGATATTGATGTAACATTAGGAGTCATTTCAAATTAACTCAATATAATTTCAAGTTTTTGATCTCATGTTAAGTAATGATTGGATTTTTCTTTGATTATGGAGGGTATCAATACAAGCCAATTTTTTTATAAAGAATAAGATTTTCTCCTAAAACTCATATTAAAAAAGTTTTCCCTATAGGAAACCTCATCAGTTTACACACTGTATATAGATTGAAGAGCACCGAGCTCAGAGGGCACACCTGTCTCAATCCCTTCCACGTCCTAAACCTCCCTGACACCTCCTCTCCCACCTTTGTTTCCACCCACGTTTCCTCATACACGCCTTGTTACCGGCGTAGCTCAGAAGCGTAGTAAACAATTGGGTTCTGTAACAGAGAGACACAGGTATTAGTAAACGACTCCCACGTGCCAAGGTGACCTTGTGACCGACTTTGGCAACTAAGTACAACACTGCTACTTTCTGGACCGTTTGGGTGGATAGGCTGAGTGGGAGGCAAGGCGCTCGCGGCAATGCACCTAGTCGATTAACACCCAGGGGATCGATTAAACAGTTTCACAGTTGTTGTACTTACTTGAGTCCCATCGCAACGTCAAGGCAGGGTTCACTGACTGGGCTCAACTAGCGGATAAGGGTATCGCGCTAGAGGGGTCACTAACGGGTCAATCGGCGGATAGACAGAGTCCGATGTTTACGCCACAAAATCACATACAAGACTGGAGCACTGAGTGTTCGTACCAGGGTTATATATCAGCTTCTTACCCAATCTATCACTCCATCACTCACCCCCTTTCTCCTCAAACACTCTACCATAAACCCCCTCGATACCGAATCATACGCCGCTTTTAAGTCCAGGAATACCGCAAACACACTCCCTTTCCTTTCCTTCGCTCTCTCTCTCATCCTCGCCAGGGTAAAGATCTGGTCCCTCGTGCCCCTGCTACATTTCTACCACATTCCCAAAACTCGTCAAAACATGTGAAGATTAGATCTAACGATGGAAACTTGCGTCGCGGCTGAGTGGTGAAGATAAAAACAAAAATATAATAAAGGGTTTTTCAATAGTAACTTGACACTTTTGTTTTCTTATTGTGAGCGCACCCTTATACAAATTAGTGCGCTGTCACTGTCAAAATACGCAGCAACTCAAACATTTTCATCATGCAAAGACTTACGAACGAAGAACGTTTACAAGTAATTAAAAATTACTACGGAAATTCCGGGTCAGTGATTGCAACTTTAAGAGCGCTTACGCCATTTTTGGGTCGTCATTCTCTCCCGAGTAGACAAGCAGTTCACAATTTGGTGAGAAAATTTGAGTCAACATATTCGCTGTTGAATGTTCCCGTGCCAGTGAGACAACACAGCGGTCGCAGCGCCGAGAATATTGCGTCCATCGCAAACGATCCAAATCAGTCGATTCCACGGCGTTCTCAGCAATTGGGCATCAGTCAGACCACACTATGGCGTATTTTGCGAAAGAATCTTGGTCTGCACCCTTACAAGATCAAGTTAACTCAAGAACTAAAGCCCATACGAAGTAACGGACGTTACTTAGAGATGTTAGTCGAAAATGACGACTTTCATCGCAAAATCATCTTCAGTGATGAAGCGCATTTTTGGTTGAATGGCTTCGTCAACAAACAAAACATGCGTTATTGGAGTGCTGAAAACCCTCATGTGCTTTATGAAACATCACTTCATCCACAATGGTGCGGTTTCCATGCCGGTGGCGTCATTGAGCCATTTTTCTTCGTTGATGAAAATGACCGTCACGTTATAGTCAATGGTGAACGCTACAGAGACATGTTGCAACGTTATTTCTTCAATCAATTGCATGGGATGGACATCAATGATTTGTGGTTTCAGCAAGACGGTGCCACATCCCACACAGCTGGAGAAACAATCGATTTATTGAAGTTCAAGTTCGGTGAACGTGTTATATCGAGAAGAGGTCCTGTCGATTGGCCGCCGAGATCTTGTGATTGAACACCTCTAGACTTTTTTCTGTGGGGCTACGTTAAATCGAAAGTCTATGCCAACAAGCCGGCGGCGTTAGAAGACCTAAGAGCCAATATCGAACGAGAAATAGCGGCCATTTCCGTCGAATTGTACGCCCGAGTCATCGAAAATTGGCTTCAACGAATCGACCGCTGCAATCGTACCCAGTCAAATTGCGATTCATCTCAATTTTTGTTTTCAATTTTACCTAAATCAGTTTCTTTCATAAATTCCAATAGTTTCGCTGACTAATCAAATGAACCTCACCAAACTGCATATTGCTGTATGTGGGATTTTAAGGAGAATCAGAAGCCATCGAAAAATGTGGTGGTTGCCATTTAAAAAAAATGGCGATGACGTCATTACGCAAAAGGGTGGGGTATGGAAAATACACAACCATCAGAAAAGATGCGCGTTCAATAAATAAGGTTGACGTATCGGAGGATTTTGGCCGCAGATGATCGGGAAATATTTTATTTGGAACGTTCCACAGCCAATGTTCTTACTGTATAGGTTAGGATATTTTATACCAGGAATTGAATTTATAAAGAAAAAACAAACATTTTAACTAAAGTAACATTTATCACAATATATACTAAGTAAAACAGCAACAATCATTAGATTCTCATTTGAAAAATATAACAACTTACAACCTAAATTGCTTAAGTACCTTCATAACATCACTAACATAGTATCACTGGTCCTTCAAAATTATGGCACTGTTGATAACTTGATACAATTAAACAAAACCGCGTTTTACGTCTATACTGCCGAATCGGATACATTATCACCGTCTGCATTGACTTGGTACCTATAGTTTGATCAACGGATCTCTGCGTGTGCGTCATTACCGAAAACGGAGTATTCTCGCTTTGAACGACACACGTACACACATTATTGCGCCTCATTTAACTTAACGTAGAGGGAGTAAACCCATGAAAATGTTTAGCTATCTATGACGTGCACGCAAAGATCCATTGATCAAAGTATAGCAGCACACTGCTTGTCACATTATATCTCAGTAATTTACCGAAACCTGAATATGTATTTGGCTTTGCAGGACCATAGAACTAACTAGAACTAAATGAGAAAATTTGTACGCCAATTATAAAGTGTGAGCCACAGAATTTTGTTTTTGAGTTGGCCATGCCTGAGAGAGAGAAACATAGCAGTCATGTCTGAGATGAATTATTTTTTTAAAAATCTAATTCAAGTCTCATGACGTAATAATATGCGACATACCTCATTTATTTCACAGCCTACTCTAAAATAAAGTTTTGAGGCACACACGATAGTATTTCCCGTCATTTCCATAACATCAAATGGCTAACAATATAATTGAAAAAAAACAAGCACCCATGATGATGGAATGATTTTATAAATGTGATAGATACCATTAAGGCAACATCTATTATCATAAGCGTTGCACAAATTTATAATCCACTGACAATTAGAAAAAGTTAATTTTTTGTACTCTTGGAAGATTTAGTTTCGATTGATCAACAAATTTTAAAGCACCTTTATACAGAAGACAATTATTTTCTGTGGAATTAATTGGTCTTACTGGCCACGATCACGACCAATCTGTACGGCACTCTCACCGTCGCCTCGTTGTTGTTGACGTCTTCGTTGCATTCCTCGATAAAGTTCATGTTTCTCACTTCGTCAATGAAGTCCATCAGGTAATCGTTGTGAAGATCGCGCGGAATGTTGCCTATGAAGGGACTGATGGCGATCACAGATTCTGAAAAAAACAAATAACATTAATTTAGAGCATAAATGATTGTTTCTCGTCAATGACAACTAGAGACCGGTTTCTGACTACTGGTCGTTAGCAGTATAATGCGTTCTTTCATTGGTGGATCCAGAAGGCTTTTTAAGAGGCGTTAAAGAAAGGACCTCTACGGCACTTTTTTTCACGCAAAACCGTGAAAAAATGAACCGTTATGGCACTTTTTTCACGCTGTTTGTAGGGTTCAGGAATCACATATTTTATGAACCCAAATTAATTAAAAAAACTGTACATTTTATATCGGACGTAGAAAATAGTTATTTATGCAACAAGTGAGTTGTAGTACTTTTTTTCACGAGTAGAAAAGATTGCCACACGAGCCGAAGGCGAGTGCGGCAATTCCTACAAGTGAAAAAAAGTTGCTTTACTCTCGAGTTTCATACAACATTTTTTCTACGTCCGTAACTTTAAATAAATTCGATAAAACCTTAATCAATTTGTATTGGTAATAATACTTTTTTTAAATGAAGAAAATAATAATCATCAAGTTTTCTTAATCGGAAACGAATGTTTGACGTTTATCGCGGCGTGTTGCGATGCGTTCATGACACACTTTGCGCAAACAATTTTATAGTAGCGTTAAAAAATAAACCGCTACGAAATTTTTTACACGCAAAAGAATGAAAAAATGAACCGTTATGGCACTTTTTTTCATGCTGTTTCTAGGGAATCACATATTTTATGAACTCAAATTAATGACAAAAAACCGTACAATTTATAACGGACGTAGAAAAAGCTTTGTATGTAACGCGTAGATAATTGGATTCGCTTTATTTATATTCCTCACTCGCAAGCTCGAACATCCATAGCGCCTTAAATGATGTACTTATTACATAAATAACTATTTTGGAACAATTAAATTAAATTCTTCCGTCCGTCACCAAATAATTATTAATTCTGCTCTTACTCCTTAAAACACCAAGATCTGGATAGACGTATTTCCTCTCGACGACGTTGCATAAGTGCGTGGAAAATCCTATTTCGTTCAGCAAATTTTCAATAACACGTTCCGGATCCTTACAATTCTGGTAGGGTGATATGTAGCTGCTGGTGTCTGACATATATTCCATCCATTTGTTGGACATGGACATGTTCTCGTAGACGTGGAATATGGGATTACTGGCCAGAAACGCTACCAGCATGTCTCCGCCCGGCTTCAGTAGGTCGTACATGTTCTTGAAGGCTTGTCTAGAATTAACAAAATTGTGTGATTTAAATCAGCTATTTTAACATTTTAGCTAATTGCATAAGATTTTTTTTTCAAATAAATAATTATTTCGATTTCTTAAATAATTATGGAGTTATTAATAGTAGATTATATATCAACGGAGAGAAATGCGTGATTTTTCCCGAGGAGCAAATTTGTATCCTGAGGACGAAAGCCTGAGGGATACAACGCACCGAGGGAAAAATAACATTATCTCACCAGGGAGAGAAATGTTATTTCTCTCCCAATTTCGAGGTCTGAGAAATCGATCCAGTTTGTGAAAAAAATTAGTTATTTCAACATATTAAAGCTAATTCCACAGGAAATATTTTTTACTTTCGAGAAAGTACTCATCGTGAATTTTTTTAAGTCCGTTTTGAGGTAGCTGGAGGCGATTTCAAGGATTTCTGAAAAAAAATGGTAATGTGACCATCATGTTATTTTCTCCGATTTGATGGTATCATTTATATTTACATTTTAAGGTTTATTTTCAATTTACATCAAATTTTAAATGTACATCGAGCATTTTGTAGAATTAAAAACGTCAAAATTCTAAATTCTGAAGTAAGTTTACTCCAAAACTAAAGAGATTTGGAAAAAGCTTATTCTATGTCTAGTTGTCCATTTTGGTATTCTCCACAATTATTTTTTTCCTCCTTCTATCAATTTATAAGGACGATTCCGTGCGTTACGCGATAAAAAAACAAATATTTTCATGATGCACAAAAGGTATTCATTTCGATTTAGGGGTTAAGAGAAACGAAATATTTATTGGATGTTTATGGGGTCTTGTGTGTATAGAATGTTTAATTTTTGCGCAAGATTTAATATGCCAAAAAATGAAAGCGTACATTTTAGAACTTCGATTTTTACAATTCTATAAACGTGGACGAAAAAGTGTAATGTAAAAAAAATGCTAAAGACAAAACGTGTATTTCAAAATACAATGTTTTCTTTATTTTTGAAAAATTGAAATATCTTTTACCTACTCCCACTTTGTAATTGAGGAATTATCGAACTGTTTTCACCAATCGTAAGCGACCCATTACGAATATATAGAGCATATATAAATGTTAAATGTTGTACATAAATGTGTAACATGTACTATTACCACTTATGTACCTCGCTATATTAGCCAATTACAATTAACGTCCGCCGAGTCCCTCTGCATTCGTCTGTTCGTCTTTAAATATTGAAAGTGACAGTGACATTTAAACGTCAGATTACAACTTATTGGTTAACACAATAACCGACACAATAAACTTCACGCCATGCCTTATTGGTACTTCCATCGCAATGGTATCTTAGTAGATTAACACTTCAGAGTGAGTACAACGATCCGTATCCTTAAATTTATTCAATCAATGTATTGGACAATATATTATTCGACGGACAATTGTTCGAACCACAGAACACATACCTTTAGAAGTGAAACCTGCATGTTAAATTTCGGAAACACGATTTTTGGCGCCGCCTGGTGTCAGGGTGGCAAATTACTACGATTTCCGCGCCAAAATTTTAAAATGTTATACTCGTCTCACGATATATTTCAATGTAATAACACTAAAAATATAATCAATTATGTTTTTTGAGCACATAATTGATTATACTTTTAGATAGTACATAAATGAAGAAGTTACTGGTTTTGGTAAAAGAAAAAAGATTGGATTTCACAAAATAAAAATAAAAATAGGCCTACATGGAAAAAATATATTTAACAGAATAATTATATACATTATTATTAACAAAATTATCAAATATAAAAATATCACAACAATCGGGTATTAGGGTCTAGTCCAGGTGCAATGTTCCATCAGGTCTCTTCGTTCTTCTTAGGATATTTCTTTCAGGCGTCGTAACAGGTCAGTGGTTTGCTCGTATCCAGGATTCATGACATTAAAATAGTTAAAAAGTAAATTAGTGTAGTTATATTGTCTTACTTCTTGGTGTCGGAACAGCATTGCAATTCAATTTTTTGCGGAAATGATTAACAAAATGTTTATGAATAAAATGATCTTCACATGAATGAAAATTTAAACAATGAAGACTGTTCAATATCACAAATGGTTTTCCATGTTTTAAGATATTCTTCATTTTTGGGAAATTTATAGAAATGTTTATTTTTGTAGTCGACATTAATTATAGGTATCGGAAAAGAAAGAATTTTGACATTCTGGATATTTACAAGAATATTTAATACGGCCATTTGATGTTTACATTACTAATAAATACAATTGACGAGTTTATAAGACAGAATATATAATAACTTACCTTCAAACATTAATTATTAGCACTCACAGCACTATTGAGGTTAGTTAATAAAAATGGTGAGACTCATTAATTATTAGCACTCACAGCACTATTGAGGTTAGTTAATAAAAATGGTGAGACTCATTAAGCGTTGCCGCATATACATCGAAGTATAAAATATACAATGCACACGATTATATTTAATAAACAGTAATATTATACTTTCATGAGTTATTATGACAAATATAAGGAATAATGAGTCTAATTATGTTTAAAACATAATTTTAATTGTTAAAATTATTACTTTGTAGTGAAATTTAAAGATTATTAAAAACGGTAATCCCCATAATAAGTTCTTTGATAAATCTGGCAACATCGAGGGAACCATCTTTGGAAAAGCGGCAAATTTGAAATTCCCCCTCGCCCCACTGTCCTGGGGTGGCCCACATACTTTCGTGTTGCCGATATTCGTATCTCGGCTTCATCCCCGTGGTTCGAACGGTAACTCGTTTGTTTAGTTGGTAGTCGTCCTACATTGCCATTACCGGCTACCTAATACAAATTTAAACGTCACCCTGACAAGATTCAGTTTCACATGTCTTTAGTTTAAGTGAATATATGTAAGGTCGAAGGTAAAGTATAGTACATAACGCGAGTTGTAACGCAATTACGCGCTCGTGAACTTACGTTACTCGCCGCTACGCGGCTCGTTCGCAATATCTTTCACTTAAGTAGTAGCGTAATTTGCTATAGCATATTCGGTGGAATGTGGCGGCCGAGGTCGTAAAACGGTCGGTCCGCCCTGAGGATCGACGCACCCTCAAAGAAAAGGTATTGGTGGTTCGTCTAATTGCATCCCATACATTTATTACTGTCCTTCGCTCCGATTGGTATACGCACTTTTACACCAGTACTTCTCAACAAAGATTGGTTTGAGATAAAAAATATTACGTCCCCTACTTACCGAACTCCGACCCTCGTTTACGACCACAGCCGTCAGATTCCGGAGAACGGACTATACTTACAACTCTAGTTATGTAATATACTATTATAATACATCTATCTATTATGACGTGTGTTTACCAGCCAATCACAGCGTAACGTTCGATCACGCCATATGACGTAACCAATTGCAGCGTAAGAAAAACAATCGGATCGGTTTTAGTACCGCGCGCCGCTTAAATTAGCCGGCGTCACTATGTCTGTCGTTTGATGAGTTTACTAATTGATTGTAGGTGTTTTTTAAATCGTTTTATTGTGAAAATACTCGTTGAGTGTAGTGGTAAGGTGTTTATAAGCGCTGGAGGTTTTGTCCGCGTGAAATTTTAATAGGACAAGCGAATTTAGAAAGGTTAGCTGGTTATATTTTTTGTTTATTAAACGGAAGAAGAAATTTGCAAACTTTTTCTTATCACTCTCACATTACTTTACATCGTCATATAGTGTTAAAATGGTACCCCTCAAATTTTGCAGGGTAAAATCTAAACACCCACGCGAGGCTGCCATGTTTGTGACCACGTAGGGGGTGTTAGTGGTGCTCAGCACCCGGGCGGCAGATTTTGGGGGCGACAGGCTTTACCGCCGATGCTAACCTTATTGGTTCTTGCAAACAATTTATTTAATATAGGCGCCCTTGAAAATTTCAAACCATATTATATATTTTTTATATTGTTAATTATTTCGTATACAAACACGAGAAAATATTGTTTGCCAGATTAACTTTCTACCTGAAGTTAAAATTAAAACAGAAGGTGGTGGGTGAGCCCTATCCTAACCTCCAACCAGCAAACCCGCCCCCCTTACTTTTATAAAAGCTCTACAGGAGAAAAACCAACAATTGATTCCTTCGTTTACGCACGTGAAGCCTTTATTTTTGGTTCAACCGGTTGGAGGGTGGGATCTAACCACCACCCTTTGGTCTTATATTTACGTAGAGGAAGATACTGGGTGCACCCTAAACAAAACGTTTACCGACTGCTTTGGTAAAGCTTCACAAGAGAAAACAAATCTACAATTGATAATTTCTTTTAATTGTTGTTGACACTTCCGAAACCCTTGTTTTTGGCTCAACTGGTTGGATGGTGGGATAGGGACCACCCACCACCCTGGCCCACCCACCACCCTTCCGTTTCATTTCAACTAAAGCAGTAAATACTGGTTTTGGTAATTATTTAAATCGAACTCTTAAAACAAATTGCCATAGAAATTTCTTTTACTAGATTAGCTTTCAACTTAAAGTTAAAATTAAAACGGAGGGAGGTGGGTGGGTCCTGCCCTACCCTCCAATCAGCAAAACCGTTCCCCCGACTGTTTTTAAAAGAACTGTACAAGAGCAAAAAACAAATAATTGACTATTCGTTCAATTGTTGATTTATACGAAAACCTAGTTTTTTGTTCAACTTATTGGAGGGCGAGATAGGGACCACCCACCACCCTTCGGTTTCATTTTAACTTAAGCAGTAAACGCAGGTTTCGGTAACTATTTAAATCGAACTCTTTAATCAAATTAACAAAGAAATTTCCATTGCTAGATTAGCTTTCAATATGAAGTTAAAATTTAAACAGACAGTGGTGGGTGGGCCCTAACCTACCCTCCAATCAGCAAAACCAGGGGGGTGGGTGGTCCCTATCCTACCGGTAACTATTTAAATCAAACTCTTAAAACAAATTAACAAAGAAATTTCCTTTGCTAGATAAGCTTTCAATTTACAGTTAAAATTAACAGTGTGGTGGGTGGGCCATATCCTACCCCACAACCAGCAACCCCCCCCCCCCCCGACTGTTTTTATAAGAGCTGTACAAGAGAAAAAAAAAACAAATAATTGAGTATTTCGTTCATCAATTGTAGTCACGTACGAAACCCTCGTCTTTTGTTTAACAGGTTAGAGGGTGAGGCAGGGCCCACCCACCAGCCTTCGGTTTCATTTTAACTCAATCAGTAAACACAGGTTTCGGTAACTATTTAAATCAAACTCTTAAATCAAATTAACAAGGAAATTTCCTTTGCTAGATAAGCTTTCAATTTAAAGTTAAAATTAACAGAGGGTGGTGGGTGGGCCATATCCTACCCTACAACCAACAAAACCGTTCCCCGGACTGTTCTTATAAGAGTTCTACAAGAGAAACAAAACAAATAATTGATTATTTCGTTCATCAATTGTTGACACATATGAAACCCTCGTTTTTTAACTGGTTGGAGGGTGAGATAGGGACCACCCACCACCCTAAATTAATTATTTCAAAAATCCTGGGTTATGTTTTACTGGTTGGATTGTAGGATAAGGCCCACCCATCTCCCCTAGTATCCAATTAAGCATAACCTACAAACCTAGGGTTTCATTTAATATAATTTCAATCATTTCGTCAGTGATTTTAGAAATTTAACAAATAAAAAAGTAAATGAGAGTTTGTTGGTTGGGTTTAAGAGC
This sequence comes from Ocypus olens, assembly GCA_910593695.2. NCBI lineage: Eukaryota > Metazoa > Arthropoda > Insecta > Coleoptera > Staphylinidae > Ocypus > Ocypus olens. Next base: position 38,427,670 of record OU343063.1, on the reverse strand, counting down.
ATACAAAGGGCGTCGAGGGTAGGATAGGGTCCAAACACTACTCTTAGTATCCTTTTAAACATAACCTAGAGACCCCAGTTTATTTATAATTGTTGAGTTTCCAACATCAGTGATGAAATGACGGAAACTGTATCAAATAAAACATAGGTTTGTAGGTTATACTTAATTCGATAATAAGGGTGGTGGGTGGGCCCTATCCTACTCTCCAAATAACAGAACATACGCGAGGTTTTACTGGTGAAAAGCCATGAATTTATCATCAAAATGTTGACTTCCTGTTTTTTTCCTTTAATTAATAGAAACAAATTTATAGAAACTTTGGGCTATGTTTTACTGGCTGGATTGTGGAATAGGGCCCACCCACCACCCTTATTATCCAATTAACCATAAGCTACAAACTTATGTTTTATTTAATATAATTTCTATGCCATTTCATCAGTTGTGTTGGAAATTTAACAATTATAAATAAACAGGGGTTTGTATGTTATGTTTAAGAGGATACTGAGGGTGGCGGGTGTTCACCATCCTACCCTCCAAATAACAGAACATGCGCGAGGGTTTCACTGGTGGAAAACCATGAATTTATCATCAAAATGTAGGAATTTCGTTCTTTGAGTCCTGCATAGGGAATTGATCAGATTTTAATGCCTTTATGGTGGATCGAGTCGACAAAATTTTTCCAGTTCCGTAGACATTGTCAAAGTTGGACATGGTTTCCTGAAAAAACATTTTTTTTTCACAGGGGTGCTAGAGAGGGGCGGAAGGGGTTATGTTTAAGTTCGCATGCATGACTTTAAAAAAGACACTTCAAAGTTTTTCGCACTTAAAGATTCATCAAAATCGATTGAAAATACGCCGAGTTATGGCGGTTTGAAAATGGTCGAAATTTCACGAATTTCAAGTGTTTCATTTTTTTTCCTTCAGTATATATAGGATGTTCTATTTAAAATAAAAAATTTGGTGCTAAGTGATAGAAAGTTGAAAATATTTCACATGAGAACTGATTCAACCGTGTGATGAGTTTTTTTTTTCAATTTTTCAGTACAATGGCAACCCCGTACACTTTTAACGAACGGTTTCGCGTAGACACCCTTTATACAGTGGTATGAAACACAGAAAATGAAGTACCACGTGGCCACCATCCGGTTTCTTCTTTTTACACAGAAAGCATTGTTATCGTGATTTTTTCGAAATTAAAATTTTAACGGAAATAGTAATTTTAAGGTCCCCTGAGACGATTACGACCATTTTTGAAAAATGTATGACTATCTGTGAGCGTTGTATCTCAAAAACTAATTTACACTGGAGTAAAAAAAATGAAACACTTGAAATTCGTGAAATTTCGACCATTTTCAAACCGCGTATTTTCAATCGATTTTGATGAATCTTTAAGGGCGAAAAACTTTGAAGTGTCTTCTTTAAAGTCATGCATACGAACTTAAGCGTAACCCCTTCCGCTTCTCTCTAGCACCCCTGTGAAAAAAAAATGTTTTTTCAGGAAACCATTTTCAAATTTGACGATGTCTATGGAGTTGGAAAAATTTTGTCGACTCGATCCAACATAAAGGCATTAAAATCTGATCAATTCCCTATGCAGGACTCGAAGAATAAAGTTCCTACGACGATTTGGCACCAAGTTATGGGTGTTTGAAAAAAAAGTGCATTTTGAGGTTTTTCGCACATAATTCAGCGACTTTTCAACCAAATTTCATGATTCTTTCGGGAAAAAATATCTTTTTGGCCCTACTTTAATGGGGTAAACTCAGATTGGAATGATCCCTTTTCGAACCCTTAAACCCCCGAACAAAAAAAACACGTTTTTGGGCAAAAAAAACGTCCAACTTTGGCAACGTGTACCGAGTTGGATAAAATGTGTCGACTCGATCCACCAAAAGGGCATTGAAGTGTGGTTTACCTTACTTTTTTTTTTAAATTTAAATATGAAAAATATTACAAAAACCATTAAGTAAATGTTGAAGATAAAGAAGCACTGCACATATTTTTTTAATAAATGTATTTCATAAACCCGTTGGTTTTTGGGAAAAAAATTAAAATCTAAAATTTTTGACTTTTTTGGTCTCTAATTATGAGATAATAATGGTTATATCAAATAATATCCCCGGATAAGATAGGCAGATTCCCCTATCGGAAAATTAAAAAAATGTCGATATTTTGGGAACTGAAGAAAAAAAAAGGTATATACAGTCGGTTCCAACCCCAACCCCTCCCCCCTCCCAAAGCGATAAAAAAGAGATTAGTCGAGAAAAAATGTTTTTTCTCAAAAACTAAAAATGTTTAAGTATTGAAAAAAATCATACATACAGTTAAAACGAATATCTTTTATCACATTTTATTTCCAAATTCGCTAAAGGTCATTACCCTTGCGAAAAAAAATCGCAAAAATGAAAAATGTAATTTAAAAAAAAACCGTCTCTTATATGTTTATTTTCCATAATCATATAGGTATCCAGGGTGTAGTGGAACAAAACGGAACATAGAATTTTCAATGTTAATTTCTTTATATTGGAATATTATCTTCCCTGATCATTTTAGAGGAAACATGTAAAAACATTTTGCTATTATTTATTTTTTTGCATTCATAAAAAAACCCGAACAAATAATAAAATAAAAATGATAATTTTCGCGAAAATAATGGTTGCCATGAAATTAAAAAAATATGGTGCGCAGTTTATCTATGGTAAAAAAATCTAAAACAATTGCAGATCTAAATTCAGTTTTCCACCTTATCGATATATTTGCAATAATTACGATCTATTGGTGAAATAATTTTTCAAGTCTGACTATTCGATCAAGAGGTATCGTAAAAAAAATCTGGAAAGCAAGTGAACGTCGAATTTAATTTTATTGCCTTATCTACACTCGGCGTCAAAAAAAAGCGCCACTCCAAAAATTTCGAAAAAACTCGATTTTTCAAACCGTCGTAACTTGGTTCAATTTGGCCAAAAATCGATGAATCTTTCAGTTTGGGAAAGATTCAAGTTTTATCTTTAAGAATGTGTAGTTGATTTTGACCCCAAGTTCAACCCACTCGCCGTAACAACGCGATGGAAAAAAAAATGTTTTTTATGTAAAAAATTGTCCAACTTTGACAAGCTGTACCGTGCGCAAAAACAATCGGCGGGAAATTTCACCACAATGGCAGAAAAATGTAATCAATTTCCTTCAAATGCCTTAAAAATTCGGGTCGTTTTGATGATTTGGAGCAAAGTTATGAATTTTTGAAAAAAATGGCAGTTTTTGGCCATAACTTGAGTAATTTTGCACCAAAATCGATGAACTTTTGCAGTCTGAATAGTTTCAAATTTTCTCTTCAACGTCATGTGAATTGTTTTGTTGCTAAAACGATTCCACCCCCTGCCACCCTCTAAAGGAAAAAAATGTGCAAATTTGGTTTCTTGTACCGTCTGCAAAAAAAAATCGTGGACTCAATCGGTCAGCATGGCAATAAAATTAAATAATTTTCCTCCAATTTCCTCCAAAATTCAAGTCGATGCGATGATTTGGCGCGAAGTTATGCAGTTTTGAAATAAAATTACATTTTACGCCTTTTTGGCCATAACTCGGCGAATTTCGCACGAAACTCGATGGAATTTTGCGATCTAAGAAGTTTTCGACTTTCGTGACGCCCTGAAAACCCCTACAAAAGTGTTTTGGATTGACAAAAAATATTAAATTTTCTACAACTTATTTTCATTTTCAATGTCATTTTTTTTTCAAAAATTCATAACTTTGCTCCAAATCATCGCAACCACTCGAATTTTTAAGGAATTTGAAGGAAATTGATTACATTTTTCTGCCATTGTGGTAAAATTTCCCGCCGATTTTTTTTTGCGCACGGTACGGGACAATTTTTTACATAAAAAACATTTTTTTTCCATCGCGTTGTTCCGGGGTGTTGGTTGAACTTGGGGTGAAAATCAACTACACATTCTTAAAGATAAAACTTGAATCTTTCCCAAACTGAAAGATTAATCGATTTTCGACCAAATTGAACCAAGTTACGACGGTTTGAAAAATCATGTTTTATCGCGATTTTTCGAGTGCCGCTTTTTTTTGACGCCGAGTATAAATTTAGTGTATTATTACACATGTTTCTTGCGGAATTTTACAATTCCGATCATCCGTTCAAGAGTAATTCGGAAACAACCGAAAACAATTCGAATTTTGGTTTTACACCGTACCGTGTATTTGTTATAATTTCAATTTATTAATGGAAACATTTTCAAAAGCTGGTCATCCTTTTCAAAATTAATACTAAGAAACTTGAGAACTTACAAGGAAACTAACCCAAGTGTTCCGCTCCGGTTGTAATGGAATTTGTAAGATTTGTAGAGGAGGCCAAAATAATCGATATGTTTTTTTTTTCTGTTTCGGCTAAAATAACGTGTTTGGGGGATGAACTCGCCCCTCGAAAATCAGCCATATTTTTGTTTTTTTTAACTATAACTTCTGAACAAATCACGATAGCGTAATTTTGTACATTATTAATTTTCATAATGGAATACACACATTTTTTACACCAGTGGATTTGAAATTTCGTATATTTACAAAATTACGATATACTCTGGCCGCGCTATGAAGGCATCCGAGGTGATTAATGAAGCGGTCGGAAGGGCCGCCCTCATCAGAAGTGATCGTTATTTTGTTATTTTACACTCACAAAAGTTTACACTTTACTTGCTAGCTATTGATGCACGTCGGTTTCTATGTATAAATGACGTTTTTAAAAGGTTATAGATAGCACCTCAGATGCCTTCATAGCGCGGCCAGACTTTATCAAGATTTGTTCAAACGTTATAGCCAAAAAAACAAATATATGGCTAATTTTCGAAAGGCGAGTTCACCTCCTAAACATGTTTTTTTAGCCGAAACAAAATAAACACGTATCGAATATTTTGGCCCCCTCTACAAATCCACCAAATTTTATTAAAATCGGAAGGGAACATTTGGGTTAGTTCCCTTGTCAATTTCGACGTTCGAAACGTTGAAACTTAAGTCGTGTTATTATATACATAAATATAATGTATATACAGTACAAATCATAATTGTGGTTAAAAACATGGTTTCAAACAATTTATAAAATGTTTTATTTATTTTTATTATTGTTGTTTATTAACTTATTTTTTTTAGACGAAAAGTAAACTGGACAGTGGCGGCTCGTCAGGGGAGGCAGGTGAGGCATTGCCTCACCATTAATTTTCTATAATATAAAAATATAAATATATTCAATAAATTTCTTCCGTGTTGGCTTTAATATTGATAATTAATAATTATACAGTAATTATAAATTGTTGTATTAGCGGAATGTTCCTTATTTTTAATGATTAGAATTAGCGCGCCCACCCAGACCGGACTTGAGGCAAATGTAAAGCAGCGCAATTGGAATTTATGCAACTTAATATGCCTCCATACAGTTTACATATATCGCGTTCGTTGTAACGTGCAGATTTATTTAGATATTGGAGGCGAGCCTCAGAGGCTTCTCATTGGTCGGAAATCACCCGCGTGGTAGAGAGAGAACAATCGCGGCGCTCGTCATTGTCAGCTGTGTTAAGGCCAGTGTTGCCTAGTCAGCTGAAAATCCGCTATCTGGCGGATTTTAAATCCGAATTGCGGAATAATTTTCGTTTTAGCGGCTGGAGGATTTTCTAACGGAATTATGTTGAATCCTTGAGAAAACTTGCGTAATTCAATTTAAATTTAAACTTTATTTTCAAAACATCTATTTTACAAGAGAAAAAGCAGAAACTTAAAACATTAACTTAAAAAAATTCAACTCACGGAAAAATGAACACATTTTCAAAAAAATTAAAGCTAGTTTCAAAGGTCGATGTTCTGTGAATATGCTAAAATATTTGAAAAACTCTTCTCATATCAAAACTTATTTTCTTTTCGATTTTTGTTTTTTTAAAGTGTTCAACAACTTAAAACAACTTACGGAAAAAGTGACACATTTAAAAAAAATGGTGATGTGGCCATCATGTTACTTTCTCCGACTTGATGGTATCATTTATATTTACGCTTTCATGGTTTATTTTAAATTTAAATCATATTTTAATTGTACATCGAGCGTTGTGTAGATTCGGATGAAACTGACGTTTAAAGCTACGCGCACACTTGTCGAAATCGGACGGACGGCACGCATCGGATAAAATTGCTTAACACAGTTGTAAACGAGTCAACGCACATTTAACCGTTCCATGCCGTACCGATAACTGTGCGCTGACTCGTTTACAACTGTCTTAAGCAATTTTATCCGGTGCGTGCCGTCCGTCCGATTCCGACAAGTATGCGCGTAGCTTTAAACGTCAAAATTATGAAAGACGGAAAAATTATACTTCAAATTCAAAAACTAAGTTTACTCAAAAACTAAAGAGATTTAGAAAAAAAAACTTTTCATTTCGACATTTTCTACAATTATTATTGATATAAATTTGCTGTAACTATTATCGTTTCATAATTATAAACTAAAAACGAAAAAAAATAATAATAATTTTTTCTCGAAAATATTTTCAAAGCAAAGATGTTCATTTCTTAGTTATGTTCAATATTTATTTGAATATTTTCATGATATTTTCCATATTTAAAAAATTATTGGGAAAAAACAAAAAAAGGTAAAGGTAAACACCCACTTCCGGCGTATGGAATTTTACCGAAAGTTTTTCAGTTCTTAGGATTATCAAATAAGACTTATGTCTAAAGGTTTCATATCAATTGCTGTATTAGTTTTTGAGATACAGCGTGCACAGCCATACAGACATACAGACACACAGACACACACACACACACACACTTTTTTTTCCAGAAATTGTTGAAATAGCATCTAGGGACCCCAAAACGGATATTTCCGTAAAAAAAAAATTAGAAAAAATTTTGACGATCACAATACTTTCTCGTACTTCGTAACGGAGAAAGTAAAAATAAAGTTAGTTTTAAAGGTTTAAAGGATTTTTTTGTTCAAGTGTTCAACAACTTTAAATATTAATTTTCAAAAATTCATATGTTTTGTTTAAGTTTTCGACAACTTAAAATATTAATCTACAAAAATTCAGAACTCAACCAAAAATCAACAAAACTCAAAGTTAATTTTAAAAGTAAATGTATTATGATTGCATTACAGTTTTTTAAGTATTATTTTTTTTCTATTTTTTCTTTGTTCAAATATTTGAAAAAAAATCATTTTTAAAAATCTATAAGTTGATTCTAAAGGCAGATGTTTTGTGAATATACTTAAATTTTTGAGAAATCCTATATCAGTATTTTTTTTTTGGTTCGACAACTTGAAATTTTAATTTAAAAAAATTCAGAACACCCAAAAATGACCATATTTTCAAAAATCAAAGTTAATTTTAAAGGTAGTCGTTCTGTGGGTGTATTAAAATATTTGAGGAACTCAATTTTGTTTTCGATTTTTGTTTTGTTTAAGAGTTTGACTACTTAAAATATTAATCCACAAAAATCACGCAAAAATAAATAAAACTCAAAGTTGATTTTAAAGGTAAATGTATTATGATTGCATTAGAGTTTTTAAGGAATTCAATCATATCAGTATTATATTTTTTCTATTTTTTCTTTGTTCAAATATTCGACAAATCATTATGTATTTGTGAGTTATGTGAAGTTGCGTAATTAAATAATTAAACACAGTTATAAATAGTTATTAATAGTTAACAATCAGTTAACTATTGAAAATGAACACATCGAAATGTACATTTAGTGTTATAAATAAACGAGTGAAGTAAGAAATATAACAGTGCTTAATTATTTAATTCAACAAATCATTTTTGAAAATTTATAATTCACGCAAAAATAGACACATTTTCAAAAATCGAAGATAATTCTAAAGGCAGATATTTTCTGAATATACTAGAATTTTTGATAAATTCTATCATACCAGAATTTTTTTCGTTTGACAACTTGAAACAATAATTTTCAAAAATTCAACACCCAAAAATGAACATATTTACAAAAATTAAGGTTTTGAAGGTCAGTCGTTTTGTCGATTTATTAAAATATGTGTGGTACTAAATTTTGCTTTCGATTTTTGTTTTGTTTAATTGTTCAACAAGTTAAAACATTCAAAATTCATAACTTAACTGATTGATTGTTGAGGCAGTCAGGAGTTGAAAATCCATATTTAATTTTGCGGTAAACACGTTTGTTTGATTTTCAAAATGTAATTTATTTAAACCACTACATATGTTTCGCCACACTGTGGCTTCTTCAGGTGAAGAAAATATACAAATAAAAAACACAGTACTTCTTAAATATTAAGTGATTGTAGTTGGCGGGGGAGAGAACATTTTTAAGAGGGGGGAGTTTGATAAATCAGTCTGTTCGTTGAGTAGATGGCCGGTTTGAAAATGTCTATTAATTTCCAAATTTTCTAATAAATTTAGTTTTTGTCCTTTTCTTTCGGTGTGTAAAATCTCGAAGTTCGGGTTAAATGAATGCTTCTCTTCCAGAAGGTGGTTTGCATATGTTCTCAAAAATTTAAGTTTTGTTTGTTCACTTGTTCGAAAACTTCATAACTCAGAGAAATTGGCAGACAAAAATTTAAGTTAGTTTTAATGGTAGTTAAGACTTTAAAAAATATTGTGAAATTCTATTATATCACTATCTATTTTTACTTTCTCCGTTATGAAGTACGAGAAAGTATTGTGATCCTGATTTTTTTTTCAAATTTTTTTTTTTACGGAAATATCCGTTTTTGTGTCCCTAGATACCATTTTAACAATTTCTGGAATTATTTTTTTTTGTGTCTGTGTGTGTTTGTGTGTCTGGCTGTGTGCGCTGTATCTCAAAAACTAATAGAGCAATTGATATGAAACTTTGAACATACGTCTTATTTGATAATCCGAAGAACTGAAAAGCTTTTGGTAAAATTTCGTACACCGGAAGTGGGTGTTTACCTTAACTGTTTTTTGTTTTTTTACCAATATTTTCTTAAATATGAAAAATATCACAAAAACATTTAAATAAACAATAAAGACAACAAAGAAATGAACATCTTCTGCTTGCAAATATTTTTTATAAAATCATTGTTATTCGAGAAAAAAAAAATTATTATTTTTTTAATTTTTGGTTTATAATTATAAAACGATAATAGTTACAGTAAATTTATGTGAATATTAATTGTAGAGAATGCTAAAATAAACAACTTATAAATAGTAAGTTTTTTCGAAATCCCTTTAGTTTTTGAGTAAACTGAGTTTTTCAATTTGAAGTATAATTTTTCCGTTTCATAATTTTGACGTTTTAAACGTCAGTTTCATCCGAGTTTACACAACGCTCGATGTACATTTAAAATATGATTTCAATTGAAACTGAACCACAAAAGCGTAAATATAAATGATACGATCAAGTCGGAGAAAGTAACATGATGGCCACATCACCATTTTTTTTAGATTTATTTGTTCGTCTTCTACTACTAAAAATATTAATTTTAAAAGATTCATTCAAATTTTTAAGGAATTCAATAATATCTGTATTTATTTTTCTTCGGATTATTTCATTGTTCTACCCAATATTCAACCTTAATTCGTAAGCAAAACGTTAAATTCCACCGTTAAAATGTATGATTTATTTCGTACTTGGTTGGCTATTTGGCGGAAATATTATGTGATAAGATGGCAACACTGGTTAAAGCAGCTTCACAACAACCCAGGAACGGTAACGTGAACGGGAATGGGAACGAAAATGTACCTGGCTTGTCGTTCCCTTTATCGGAAATTAGTTATTAGTTGTGTAAACAAAATATACTTAACGTGTTAAGTATGGCTCGGAAAATTGAAATCGAAATGTATTATAACAACGTGAAGGAAAATAGGGAGGCTTTAAAAAGATGTGTAGATAATATTAAATCTGTGCCTCACCAAACTAAAAGTTGACGAGCCGCCACTGAAACTGGATATATAAATATTCAACCTATTCGCAACTCGCAAAGAAATTTAAATGTGGTGCATGTAGGTAATAAATATTGTTGTTTTTCTGCTATTGTGCTCTCTTTTTATCGTTGTGGCCAAAGCTATTTTGCACAAGGGCAGTAATATGCCCAGAGCCGGCCCTGCTACTCTTAGTTTTAGTGTTCAGTAGTAAATAAAATAAAAAATAGTTTTCATATTATAAAAAAATAATGTTGCTATCAAAATTCTTTATGAAAAAAATGGATAACTTTCCAAAAGCAAATTTAACTCCGTTCGGTGAGGCTTTCGTTCGTTTCGGATCGCGAGTAATTAAATAACCCCAGCAAAACGTACCTTTGGTCCTGAATCCAGTGCAGACAGTAAAAGGAAAAAAGATGCTCGAACTGCCCGTAGCACTCGCCCGGCAGCTTCCCGGAGGAAATATCTATGGTGGAAAACCCCACCTTCGGATTCCTGTTTTGCGACCTGGCGAATTCGACCATTTCCTCCGACAGGTCGACGCCGACCAGTTTCCCGAAATTCGGCGGCAATTGCGGCAGCAGCATCCTCGTCGTGACGTCCCCGGACCCGCACCCCACGTCCAGGATCGCGTCGCCCCCGTCCGGGTTCCACTTGATCAGCCTGAGGTAGTTGTCCAGGACGTACTCGGCGTCGTTGCGCTGCAGGCCGTTGTATTTCGAGTAGAGGAGTGCTTGGTTCATGTTTTTTTTTTTTACGGAAAATTTCGGAAATTTTACGATCCTGAATGAGACCAGGCCATGTGCACTTGGAGACTACAGGAGGTTTTCAAGTAAGCGCCGCTTTTATAAATTTTGAGGGGGGAGGCCGGCGGCCCGCGAGGCGCATCACCAAATTTAACGCCAAACATTACGTTGACAAAATTATTAATTTTGAAACGGGAATAACATTGGTTTCATTACCGGTGAAATTCGTCATTGGGATACGATTAATAGGGCCCAAGTAATAGGCTCATGCAAATAGACAAACTTAGTTGAAGGTTCTCGCGACCATGGCCGGTCAAGAAAATTAAGCATTTTATTTTACCAAAATGACGGTGATAAAAATATAATAGTTTATGAAGGGTGTTTTTGATTGCCAGTACAAAATAGAATAGTAGTTGGTGATGATAAGGTGTGAGCCACAGAATTTTGTTGCCGAGTTGGCCATGCCTGAGAGAGAGAAAAAGATTAATTCATTTTTTTAAATCTAATTCAATAGTCTCATGTTGTAATAATATGCGACATACCTCATTTATCGCCCAGCCAACTATGAAACAAAATTTTGTGGCTCACACGATACAAAAAAAATCTCGTTTTTGAAATAACAATTATAGAAATTTTGTTCAAAATTATTAGCACGCTAAGAGTTGAAGGTATTTTTCGTACTAAATGCTATTCCAAAAATAAGGCAATATCGCGCAATTCAATTTTTGTGTAAGCGTTCATTCACGGCTCTTGATACTTGTCTCAGTTTAAAAATACGGAGAGATCTTTCTTTCAAATATTTCCAAGCAACGGGAATTATCTTTAACCCGCCATTGGTGACGCAAATTTAATAGTGACGCCGGTCTCACGCACCGGGGTTTTCAACTGAAGATTTTTCGAAACGTGTTACTGATAGTTTATGTTTCTTTTTTAATTTATGCTCTTTGACAATAAAGCAAAGATATTTAATCAATTTAAGCTCTGAAATGCGGCAGCTACTCGAAATTGCAACAAAAAATGGTGATGTGGCCATCATGTTACTTTCTTCGATTTGATGGAATCATTTATATTTACGCTTTCACGGTTTATTTTCAATTTAAATCATATCTTAAATGTACATCGAGCGTTTTGGAGAATCGGATGAAACTAACGTTTAAAACGTCAAAATTATGAACCATGAAAATGATAAATTTTACTTCAAATACTAATGGTCAGTTTACTCAAAAACTAAAGAGATTTCGAAAAATCTTATTGTTTATGAGTTGTTCATTTTAGCATTCTCTGCAATTATTAGGGGAATTTAAAAAAAAAACCCATTTTTTACCTACCGCAACGGGAAAAACCTATTTAACCCCACAGAAAACTGTTGAGGTTCGATTAAAGATCAAAAATTCAGGATAGTTTATATCGTTTTTCTCTGAAACTGTCAATGATACAAAAAAATGTTTGGAGGGGAACATAATGTAGTGACATAGTGACCTTGGTTTGACCTTGTGATATCTACGTAAGGTCAGGTGAAATTCAAAGTGCGCGCTGTATTTCAAAAACGAATCCAGGAATTTACATGAAACTTTGAACATAAGTCTTATTTGATGATCCCAGCTTTTGATAAAATTTCGTACACCGGAAGAGGGTGTTTACCTTAACCGTTTTTTGTTTCTTGTCGATAATTTTTTAAATATGAAATATTAAAAAAATATTTTAACAAATATTAAAAATAACAAAGAAATTAACATCTTTTGTTTAAAAATATTTTTCATAAAATTATTTTTTTTCGAAATTTTAATTAATTTTTTTGAAAAATGTAATTTTATGAAAAATATTTTCAGAGAAAAGATTTCATTGTTGTCTTTAATATTTTTTAAGATATTTTTGTAATATTTTTTATATTTAAAAAATTATCGTGAAAAAACAAAAAACGGTTATCCACTTCCGGTGTATGAAATTTTACCAAAAGCTTTTATTTTCTTGGGATTATCAAATAAGGCTTATGTTCAAAGTTTCATGTTAATTCCTGTATTAATTTTTTTAGATAAAGCGACCAATTCATAATTATAACCTAAAAATGAAAAATAAATTAATAATTTTTTTTCTGGGAAACCAATAATTTTATGAAAAATATTTACAAATAAAAGATGTTCATTTCTTTGTTGTCTTCAATATTTGTTTAAATGTTTTTGTGATATTTTTTCATATTTAAAACAATATTGGAAAAAAAAACAAAAAGCTGTTAAGGTAAACACCCACTTCCGGTGTACGAAATTTTACCAAAAGCTTTTCAGTTCATCCGGTTGTCAAATAAGTTTTATGTTCAAAGTTTCATATCAATTGCTCTATTAGTTTTTAAGATACAGCTCACAGCTCACACAGCAGCACACACAGCAGCACACACACACAGACAGACACATTTTTTTTTTCCAGAAATTGTTGAAATGGCATTTAGGGACCCCAAAACGGATATTTCCGTAAACAAAATTTTTGAAAAAAAAAATCACGATCGCAATACTTTCTCGTACTTCGTAACGGAGAAAGTAAAAATCCAATCCAATCCAATCTTAGGTATTACTTAAGTAACTATTAAGCACTAATACTTGTTAGGTAGTTAACAATAATATATTATCACCCCCCGCTTATTGATTATGGCTGCATCCTGTTTCCCCAATCCAGTCCCAAAACATCCCAAAATATTAAGGTTGCAGAGCGCTCTGCTTTAAGACTACTAACGAAACTACGTCATCCTAACAATCCTCTCCACAATCCCTCAAACACCCTTCTGTATGAAAAAACCAAAATAACACCCATTGAAGAGCGTATACTGTCCATCATAGGCAAATTTGCTTCAAAAGAATCGAACAGAGCACTTTTAAACAAGTTCTGCTTACCTCGAAATCCTACTATCCTTCCCAAATTCAAAAATCCACAGATCACTACTCATCAGTTCATAAATTCATTTAATGTAAATACATCTTTATCATAATTCATCACATCAATAATTTGTTAACCTTAAGTGTACATAAAAGGGCCGAAAGACTATTGGTCGATAGCCCTTTCACAGTATAGTTTTGTAAATTGTTGTACTATGTAAATAATAACTCTATGTGTGCTTACTGTGAATAAAGATGTTTGTATATATTATCACACAAGTTTAACAAGTAGGCATATTGTGGCACGGCAGCGCGAGTCGTGCTCTAATGGAACGAGTGCCCCACAATGCCTCTACAAAATGTTCTTTTAAAAATATTTTTGTACGTCTTTTATCGTTATTTTTAAACAAAATCGGCGTTGAATATTAACTCCCTCAAATTCTGAAAATTCAAATTGTTTTTTTCAGAAATATTTTTTTTTTTTTTTCTTAAACAAAATTAACTCTCTCAGAAATATTTCTTTCGTCATTTGTTTATAGACAGAATTATACATTTTCGTAAAGTCTACTGTCTCTTTAAAAGTAGCTTTGTATTGTTTAAAATTATTTTTGGCACATTTTAGATAAAATAGTTTGAGAACAAAATGTTATTTTCGAAATATTTTTGTACTTGTTCCCAGTGGTTTCACAAAGAAACCACCTTTTTAATTATTTATTTCTCCAGATCCTGTGGTCGATTTTAGACACCATCTACGCTAAATTGTATATGCAGTGCAATCTCAGCTTCTAATTCTAAATTACGTTAAATTTTTGCCGGTAAAAAAGATTTTCCCGGTTAAGATTCGACAGATTTTCGGATATCAAAATATAAAAAATGGTGATGTGGCCATCATATTACTTTCTCCGATGGTATCATCATTTATATTTACGCTTTCATGGTTTATTTTAAATTTAAATCATATTTTAAATGTATATAGACTCTGACGTTTAAAACGTCAAAATTATTAAAGATGGAAAAATTATACTTTAAATTCAAAAACTCAGTTTACTCAAAAACTAAAGAGATTTCGAAAAAAACTTATTCTTTATAAGTTGTTCATTTGGGCATTCTCTACAATTATTATTAATAATATTTTGGGTAAAATTGTGTTCTTAAAATTTTTTTGAAAAAATTCCCAATGCAAGCCAGTTATATCCTCCAGTATCCCTGAAAGTTTCAATTCTGATATAAATAGAAAAAAATGGTGATGTGGCCATCATGTTACTTTCTCCGACTTGATGGTATCATTTATATTTACGCTTCCATGGTTTATTTTCAATTTAAATCATATTTTAAGTGTGCATCGAACGTTTCGTAGACTCGAATAAAACTGACGTTTAAAACGTCAAAATTATGAAAGACGTAAAAATGTACTTCAAATTCAAAAACTCAGTTTACTTAAAAACTAAAGAGATTTCGAAAAAAACTTATTCTTTATAAGTTGTTCATTTGGGCATTCTCTACAATTATTATTAATAATATTTTGGGTAAAATTGTGTTCTTAAATTTTTTTTGAAAAAATTCCCAATGCAAGCCAGTTATATCCTCCAGTATCCCTGAAAGTTTCAATTCTGATATAAATAGAAAAAAATGGTGATGTGGCCATCATGTTACTTTCTCCGACTTGATGGTATCATTTATATTTACGCTTTCATGGTTTATTTTCCATTTAAATCGTATTTTAAATGTACATCCAACGTACATCATTCGGATGAAACTGGCGTTTAAAACGTCAAAATTATGAAAGATGGAAAAATTATACTTCAAATTCAAAAACTCAGTTTACTCAAAAACTAAAGCGATTTCGAAAAAAACTTATTCTTTATAAGTTGTTCATTTGGGCATTCTCTACAATTATTATTAACATAAATTACTATTATCGTTTCATAATTATAAACCAAAAATGAAAAAAGAATAATAAATTTTTTTCTCGAATAACAATGATTTTATGAAAAATGTTTTTAAACAAAATAATCTCATTTCTTTATTGTCTTCAATGTTTGTTTAAATGTTTTTGTGATATTTAATTAAGATTAAATTTTATTTAAGAAAATATTGGCAAAAAACAAAAAAACAGTTAAGGTAAACACCCATTTCCGGTGTACGTAATTTTACCAAAAGCTTTTCAGTTCTTCGGATTATTAAATAAGACGTATGTTGAAAGTTTCATATCAATTGCTCTATTAGTTTTTGAGATACAGCGCGCACAGACCCACACACATACACACACATCCAGACACACACACACACACATCCAGACACACACACACACACACACATGTAGACACACACACACACACACACACACACACAGACACACATTATTTTTCCAAAAATTGTTGAAATGGCATCTAGGGACCCCAAAACGGATATTTCCGTAAAAAACATTTTTGAAAACAAAATCACGATCACAATACTTTCTCGTACTTCATAACGGAGAAAGTAAAAAAAAAACAACCTTTATTGGCATAACAGTTACAACCTTATAATATTATACGTAGCATGACTCTCATCTCTCTCCCCTCCTTTTTTTTCTATTCTATCTTGATTTAATTTTTGTTAATTAATGTCTTAAATAATGTTACATTTCCCTGTAATTGGATTAATGTCTGTTGGAAAATAAATAGTTATTATTATTATTATTATTATTAACACCGCTGTCCATCATGCAGTTTGCTTTATATGTTTGTTTTGTTTGTTGGATCCGCATGTGTTTTTGGCTGCTGTTGCAAAATTTTCCATAATCTTTGCAGCTCCAGGTCTTTCGTTTCGTCTTTGACCCTCTGCAATTCATTTTCTACAGTTTCTTAGTATTTCTTTGCTACTTTCTTGTTCTCTATGCGCTCTAATTACGTCTTCGTTTTATATTTTTATTTCCCACAGTCCTTATCTTTCTGCTCTTGGTTCCTGCCACCATAAGATGATGGTCGCTAAATATTTTGCGTCCCCTTATGACGTCCAGTATATTACCTCTTTACTTCCTTTCAATTATTATGTAATCGATAATCTACCGTTCGCCTTTGCTCTGTGGACTCCCAGTAATTTTTAAGGATGTCTTCGTGCTCCTATAAGGTCATGCAGGATGCAGAAATCGAATAGCATCTGCTCGTTTGAGTTTCTCCCCACCTTACGATACTTTACGATATTCAGTATTGTTTCTTGTTTCGCCACGTGTTAAACGAGAACCAAATTCAACAAGTATTCCGATATTTATTGTTTACGGATTGTCTCTAAGTCCTACTCTAGTATTTATGTATCGTGCCATTTACTCCTCAAATGCTTTCGTTAATTCTTCGCAAAATGTTTCTTTGTTACTCGTCTTGTCACGTAAACCGCCAATATCTTTATTCAACTCTACTTTCAGGATTATTTCCGAGACTGCTTCCCATTTGCTTACTGTATTTGATGTCTCTATGAAGTATGCATCCCACTCCTGCTCTTACTCTATCCCTCTCTTGTACTCCGCTATGTATTAATAGGTGTTCTTTATGTAGTTCTACTTCTCCTTTTCCTTTTTTTCTTTGTGCCTGTTACTATTACTTTCAATTTTTAAGTTCTGATTCCATGTTTCTCACATGTTCGTATTCCTTTTACTTGATTTGGTCAATATCCATTGTTTAAGTTCTTTTTTTGTTCTGAACAGTTTTTTGATCTGGTCTGCACGTTCCTGTCCCAGCCATATCTTTCTCCGTTTTTGGTTATTCTGTTATATCCCACCTTTATTGTTTGTAACTTCTTGTATCCCTCTTCCTTTGTAGGTGTTTGTAGGTGATGTCAACATCAAGAAATACCGGGTGACCCAGGGATCTGTAAAAGCCCCATAACTTATTTGCTATTTGAGATATCGACTTCTAGTTTTCCTGAACTGGTACCCACACTTATTCTACATATTTTAAAAATATGTATGTTTTTGTACAGGGTGTCCCAATATACATAACAGAACAAAGTTATGTTTTTTTAAATGGAACACCCTATATTTTATACTTTATTTTCAACCCTCTTGAGAAGCTGATAAAAATAGTGTGATACCATGGGTCTATTATAGACGATTGGTTAGTTATGGGCAAATTTGTGCCAAAACAAGGACAAATTGAAAAAATTGCAGAAGCGCTCCCAGCAAAGCTAGCGTCGTTTTTTATACACTAAAGAATTTTCCACATCATAAGGAATAATACAAATCGGCTTTGGTTCCTTTTTGTTCATACTGCTATGCAGGGTGTCAACATATGCAAAATATTGGATAACTATCTTTCTTCAAATGGAACACCCTATATATCTTGCCACCAATATATGGAATTTTTAATAAGCTTTCCAATGATGTACAATTTGTATAATGAAATATTAAGGATTCTTGAGATTTTTCCATAAGAACATTTTTCTTTTGTCACCTCATTTTTGGATTTTCAGCCAAAACTATGCATTTTATGAAAAAATAATAAGAGACCAAAGTTGTAGAGCGGAAAATTTTCGATCGACATTGGTCTTTCGACTTTTACAATAATGCGTGCATTGCCCGCGAGAGTGCGCAAAATCGTGACCGGATATGCATTTTAGCGTTTTTCTCAAATTTTTTGTTAATTAATTGCACTGTACTTTATTTTTCACGTACTATAGCAGAAAAACGGGTAATTATAGAATTATTCAAATAACCTACATCGATTGAAAAAATTCCGCTCTACAACACTTAAAATCAGCAATTTTTGCCCAAAATGCATAGTTTTCTCTAAAAATACAAAAAACCATTGAAAAACGCCAAAATTTATACATACATTTTCAATTTGCATTTTTAGGGAAAACTATGCATTTTTGGCAAGACTTGCTTCTATTAAGAGTTGTAGAGCGGAACATTTTGAATCGATATGGGCCATTTTAATTTCCCTATAATTTCCCATTTTCCCGCTAGAGGATGCGAAAAATAAAGTATAGTGCAATTTATTAATAAAAAATTTGAAAAGAAAATGCATATACCGTCACGATTTTGGGCGCTCTGGTAGGCAATGCACGCTTTATATTAAAAGTTAAAAGACCCACATCGATCGGTCTACAACTTTGGTCTCTTATAATTTTTCCTGAAAATGCATAGTTTTGGCTGAAAATCCAAAAATCAGCGGAAGGTGGCAAAAGAAATATGTTTTTATTGATAAATCTTAAGAATCCTTAATATTTTGTTATACAAAATGTATATCATTGGAAAGCTTATTAAACATGCCATAGATTGGTGGCAACTTATATAGGGTGTTCCATTTGAAAAAAAAAAATAGTTATCCATTGTTTGCGTATGTTGACACCTTGTATATCACTATGAATAAAAGAGAATCAAAGCCGATGTGCACTTTATGATGTGGGAAATTTTCTAGTGTATAAATAATGATGCTATCTTTGCTAGGAACGCTTGTGCAACTTTTTCAATGTGTCCTTGTTTTTGCCACAAATTTGCCCATAACTAACGAACCGTCCATAATAGACCCATACTATCTTATACTATTTTTATCAGTTTCTCAAGAGGGTTGAAAATAAAGTATAAAATATAGGATGTTCCATTAAAAAAAAACATAACTTTGTTCTGTTATGTATATTGGGACACCCTGTACAAAAACATACATATTTTAAAAACATGTAGAATAAGTGTTGGTACCAGTTCAAGAAAACTAGAAGTCGATACCTCAAATAGCAAATAAGTTATGGGGCTTTTACAGATCCCTGGGTCACCCGGTATGTCCGTGTTCCTTTCTTTCTCATCACTATCTTGTATTATCTCCCCACTATTCCATCTCTGCCTGAACTATGTTCTTATTTCCCCTGTCTTTAATAAGGTGCCATTTCTTTACTGTTACTTGTTGGTTTAGTTTTAGTGTGTTCTTAAAGAAATTGCGTTTTTGCCTCTTGTCTGTCGCTCACCGATGTTTGCTCCTTGGATTACTATCAGCGTCGGCTCGTGGAGGGTAAGAGAGAGGTGCCGCTAATGCTGCACTACTTACTCCTATAGTAGAAGCAACTATTCCGTTGCTGTTTCGGTCAAATTTCCTTCCGCTGCCTCACCGCCGAACATCCACGAGCCGCCGCTGATTATTATATTATTTTTCTGCTTTTGTCTTGTTGTTCTAATTTGTCTTCTAGTTTCCTTATTCTGCCTTTCAGATCATCTTTTTCATTCTTCCATTGGTTCGCCATTTTCTCCCACTGCGTTTTTGTGTTTTGAAACCTTTATTTTGTTTTACAATTTGACCTTTGAGCCCTTCTTATTTCTTTTTGAATCCCTGCTTCAGCTCTAGTTTTACTTTATCCAGTTTCCTTAATATAGCATTCCTTTGATAACCATGTATTAGAGTTAGTCGACTTAAAGAGTAAATTTTTAGAAATGAGTCGCGGTGTCAAGTGACTCCCGTGTAAATTTGCAGCTCAATTTGGGCCATGAAATGCCTTTATCCAGTTTCCTTAATATAGCATTCTTTTGACAACCATGTATTAGAGTTAGTCGACTCAAAGAGTCAATTCTTAGAAATGAGTCGCGGAGTTAAGCGACTCCTGTGTAAATTTGCAGCTCAATTTGAGCCATGAAATGTTTTCAGGGTGAAGGGAAATATTTTCGAGATGAGGACGTTTTTGCTCATGATCCGACTCTTTCAAATTATGAGTCGACTTTTTAAAATTGTTTTTTCAACAAATGTTGGGGAAATATTTTCTCACTTTTTCAACAGAATCATGAGCCGACTCCCGGAGTCTACTCTCGCCATTGAGGCAGCTCACAAAAAATAATCATTTTGCCCAACTCTACTCTGTATTTCTACAGTTGCTTATTTCCTTTGCTTTTCGTTTGCTGAATCTATTCGTTTCACTTTCGCCACTTTTTGTGTTTGCTTGTATTGCTCTCACTTATTGAACTTTTCGATTTCTTTTTCGCCTCTCTCCCTTTTGACGAATTTCTTGATGCTGTTCGCCCTTGATCTTTCTTTCTTCAGTTATTTCCGGCCCATTCTACAATGGAGGAAAAAAAATGAAACACTTGAAATTCGTGAAATTTCGACCATTTTCAAACCGCCATAACTCGGCGTATTTTCAATCGATTTTGATGAATCTTTAAGAGCGAAAAACTTTGAAGTGTCCCCTTCCGCCCCTCTCAATTCCCTATGCGGGACTCGAAGAACGAAGTTCCTCCGACGATTTGGCACCAAGTTATGGGTGCATTTTGAGGTTTTTCGCACATAACTCAGCGACTTTTTAACCAAATTTGATGATTCTTTCGGGAAAAAATCTCATTTTGGCCCTACTTTAAGTGGGTAAACTCAGATTGGAATGATCCCTTTTCGAACCCTTCAATCCCCGAACAGAAAAACACGTTTTTGGGTAAAAAACGCCCAACTTTGGCAACTTGTACCGTCGGAGGAACTTCGTTTTTTGAGTCCTGCACAGGGAATTGATCAAATTTAAATGCCTTTATGGTGGATCGAGTCGACAAAATTTTTCCAACTCCGTAGACATCGTCAAAGTTGGACATGGTTTCCTGAAAAAACTTTTTTTTTCACAAGGGCGCTACAGGAGGGCGGAAGGGGTTACACTTAAGTTCGCATACATGACTTTAAAGAAGACACTTGAAAGTTTTTCGCCCTTAAATATTCATCAAAATCGATTGAAAATGCGCCGAGTTATGGCGGTTTGAAAATGGTCGAAATTTCACGAATTTCAAGTGTTTCATTTTTTTTTCTTTCAGTATATTTACTTTATTTGAATCTTATTTTTTTTTAATTTTCCCGCTTTTGTGGCTGGGCACCATGGCCGCCGTCAGCGGTTCGATCCATGGTGCAAAAATTACATGGTGCGCCTAGAACTCCCGAATCACGCCCCGTTTGAAACTTCTTGATGCCGCAATTACCAACTGTAAAAATTTATAATGACGAATATAAAATACAAAACACGTTAAAATTCGATTTCGACATAAAAACACGATATATACCTCACAATAATGTATTAAAATATTACGAGCATTAAAGTTTTTTTATTTATTTAAAGCAATTAGGTTGGTAAGAAAATGAATAAGTGTGGTATTACACAGTACGAAAAAATATGATAAAATGTAAATAAAGTACGTGCGACAGACATTTAAATTAATTATATCGACTTTTTAAAGCTGATCAAATAATTTTACAAGGTTGCATCACTGAGAGGGGAAGATTTTAGAGAGAGAACACGGCCGTCTAGGCACACCATGTAATCTTTGCACCATGGTTCCATCGCTTGTGTATTGTTGTTTACTGCTTTTCGATTCTTTACACCACGGTTCTTTATTCCATGGCTAACCAACTCTCTTCCTCTGCTACTTTAACTTATCTATCCAATCTTCTTTACCAATGCACCATAGGGATTTCATGTTCAAATTTGCTTGCCTGTTAATGGTTTTTCTCCTACAAATTTCTGTATAATTGTTGGCAGGCTTTAAGGTTACAACTTCGAATAGTGAAATAAAAAAAGTCGAAAATATAAAAGAAATGAACGAAATTAATTATGTATGTATGTATGGTTGCCTAAAATTATCCTGTAAACAAGCCATTATGTATGAGTTTGATGGAAAATACAGGGTGTCTATTTAAAAACGAGCAATGCTCTATAAGTATGGACATAAAAAAGATATGAAAAAAATCTCAAAACCGTTTCTAGAGCAGGTGGGGAAAGCAGTATGACGACAAAAATGACCTTCACTAAGTAACTCCTGGGGCTGTAGCCACCCCAACGCAATTTTATTAAATGGCAACACCCCCTTTGTGATACCTCATTGGAGAGCTCTTGAAAATTGCCATTTAACAGTACTAAACAAAATACTTCTTATTAGTATATTTTTTGAGAAATACGCAAAATAATTGTTATAATTTTTTGGAGAAAACTGCTGAAAAAAAAAATCCAAACCATGTCAACAATTTCAATGATCCCATTGTTGGTGACGATTCTGGCTGGAATAAGTTCAGCGGTTTAGGACCAGTATTATAAAGGTCAGTTAAATTCAACTGAAGATTAAAATTTAAATGAAGTTTAGTTATATGCAAAATACATGTAGCACAAATGTCAATTCAAATTTAATCGCCAGTTAAATTCAAATGACCTTTATAATATCGGCCCTTAAATTATCGCCAATCTCCTCGTCGTCATCAATTTAATCTATAACTATAATATCCAAGTCACTTTGGAAAAAATACAATCATTCTATCCGCAAGTCGTGTTATTTGCGTGTTATAATCAACTACAAGTTACTCAAAGTCAGTGGCGGCTCGTGGATGTTCGGCGGTGGGGCAACGGAAGAAAATTTGACCGAAACAGCAACGAAATATTTGCTTCCTCTATAAGAGTAAGCAGTGCAGCATGAGCGACATCTTCGTCTTTGCTCTCCCTACGGAAATCCACGAGTCGCCGCTGCTCAAAATGCTCTGCAAGTTTATCTGTTCAGTAAATTTGAATTACTGAAAGGCTGGCACTAAAGTTCTGCAAAATGACTTTGTTTTTGTGATCTACTTTACAAGGTCCGATTAGTGAAAAGAGTCGACTCGAAGGGTCAGAATGATTTTATCATTAATTTCTTCAGGAGTAGACTAACTGTAGCCATAAACTGCTACTTCAATTTTTATGAATTTAATTGTTTAATAACAGAACGGGTACACTCACGTTACATTACGGAAGTATTTCATATTAAAGTTAGTTAATCTCGCGAAAAGAAAATACACTCGGTGAAAAGTATACGCGTGGTGCTAATTCGCGAACGGCGTTATTTCTTCGCGTTCCATTGCGGAAGCTTTTTCGCGCTGTATATAAATCTCCCGGGCGACAACGGTAATTAACGGAAGGCGCTGTTATACGATAAATAGAATTCACGTTGATTTTCAATATATCAAATTAAAATTGAAAATATGACAGCCGCAATGACAGATGTACGAATGCGCCCTCTGGTGACAACCGTGTGAAATTGCGGATGGGCGTTTTCTGTTTTATACGAGGCTGGCCACGCAAAACGCATACGTTCGCGTTCCAATAGAGCCGTTTCACCTAGAATAGGATAAAAGTAGTTATAGACCTATTCATGAGTAAGGGCGGTTTACGAACTAAGTTCGGAACATTCAAATAATATTGGTATCCTTTTCTACTACCTGATAACCGAGCGGATATTCCTAAGGCGTACGATTTCGTCGGCCGTGTCTAGAAAACACACACGCGGCCTGCGTAGCTCGGTCTTAGACCGAGCGGTAGAAGGAGAAAGAAATAGTATACGGCGTCTTTTACTTACCGGTTATTTCATAGGCGCGCGCGATTTAGCCTATGGTGGAAAATTGCAACTGACACTACTTGATTCGGACGGACAAGACACCCCGACCGCCATCTCTGCTGAATAGCTCTATATTTCCTGTAAATTATCACAATGAAATTGAAAATATAACAGCTGCAATGACAGATATATGAATGTGCCATCTGGTGCCGAATATGTGAATCACTATATTTTCCGGGTTAGGCTTTTTGTGGTTTTTGTCAGTCTCCCCGCACAAATGCTTGTCGTGTTTAATTATTTTACAAAAGAAAGAAGTTATAGAAGGAAATTATAGCCACACATGAAAAATTGTGTGGGGACTGACGGCGTTATCTTATGGTCGACGTTCTGGAAAGTCTTGAGCTGTACTCAGCGTTCGGATTTTATGGTCAGGGATACTTCATTGTGGATAACATGGACAACTAACGCTGTTTCCTTAGTAGAGGGCCGTTGAGTCGAGGTCGAGGAGGGACGCGACTATGAAGTAGCAGATTGTTTTATTAGGGCTCAAAGGATTACATCCGTTCAGCTATGTTAGGCTTCACTTTAAAAACTGGTTGCCAAGAAAGTGCGACCAATAATCATAACTATTTCATATTTCGTATAATTGTAAAACAACAATATTTTGCAAGAGTTCATTGGCGTAGTTGTTCCCTGTATACAGAAATTCACAACGTCTTATAAATCTCACCGTTGACAGTCGGTTACATTTGTCCTATTTATCATAGGGTGCGTTAATACAAAGATAAACGCGTTCTTAGTAGGCGGTTTTTAATCGTTTAAACGGATATTCACGTTTACACGTGTATACGTTTAAACGGATATTAGCGTTTAAACGTTTTCCTCGTTTAAGCGGGTGATGTTGAGGTATAAACGGATATTTGCGTTTAAACGTGTTGACGTATAAACGCATATTTGTGTTCAAACGTGTTTTCTACGTTTAAGAGTGTCGACGAAAATCATTTCATATAGAAATGTATAACCCACCCAGCAAATATCTGTTTTGAAGTTTTTTTTTTACATCGCAAGCCGTGTTTTACAATATTTTATAATCTATTTATTAGTATCATTATTTCCGGTAGCGGAAAAAAAATTAATAAATTACTATTATTTGGTACACCTTTATAAATAAATAGTTTCTTGGAAACCGTCCGAAACGCCGGGATCCGAACTTTGGAGGGTCCAACCCACTATAGACCACGCGGTCCATGTTTGAACCGAAAGTGTAAAAATGTTGGAAATCTTTCGGGACGCCGAGAAACTCGAGTATAAAAATATCGGAAATCGTTTATAGTAGTTTACGTGGTGTTTATTCGGCTAAACGATACATTTTTTCGTACCTCCACACAGTGGCGGCTCGTGGAATATGTTGATGGTAGAGCCATTTCTTCAATACACCCCCCTTCCCCCTCACTTTTTGAAAAAACAAAGAACGATTTATCTTCCTAGACCAAAGTAAAAATTAATTAAAAATTTTTGCTGAGCTTGAAACTATGGTAGTACCATGGCTCCTGGGCTCTATATAACTTTCTATTTGAAACGCATTGTATAAACTAATCAATAATAAAGCTTCTGCATTGCTTACAATTGACTTCCATCAATTTGTTCTTTTTTTTTAGAGAATAATTCTTGCATGGATGACTAGATTTCGAAAAAAAATCAGGTTTGGTTACAGATACAGAAATTAAATTCACCCTTCAGATTTTTTCAATTGTTTGTTTTTCTCGGATTACCCTTGAAGCAGCGGCGGCTCGTGGATGTTCGGCGAGGAGGCCACGGAAGAAAATTTGACCAAAATAGCAGTGGAATATTTGCTTCCTCTATAAGAGTAAGTAGTGCAGCACGTGCCTCCTCTACGAAGGTCCACGAGCCGCCGCTGCCTTGAACAAATGATGAAGTCTAGTATTGTACTTAGCAAATAAGGTTAGATCAGATTTAAAAAAAATAGATTATATTATACTTCATTGTTTGATGCAAAAAAATCCAAAATTCCAGCAAATATTTGAAAATTAAATCATTCTCTAACAGAAATTCCGCAGACTATATTTTCCAAATAAATATCCAAGTAAATTAATTTTATCTAAAATTAAACCCCATTTTTAAATTAAACCCCACCACGAATATAGAAAATATAAAATGAAATAAATAACCTGAAATGAATACAAAACCCTTGAAAATACAGGTCAAAAAATTCAAAAATGTACGTTAAAAAATCCAAAGTGTAGGACAAAAAATCAAAAATTTTGACCAAAACGTCGGGCCTGAAAATCGAACATGCGGAAATATCGAACATTTTAACAAACCAATGAAACATGTAGGCCAAAATAAAGAATTATTGATTTATATGCGAGATTTTTTTCCGGTATTTTCTTTTGTTTGTTGAAATTTTCGATTTTTTGGTCTGCATTTTTTATGTTTATTTTTATTTTGTCTAAATTTAGGACAAAAGGTCGAAAACTCAGGTCTAAAAATAAAAAATGCAGACCGAGAAATCCAAAATTTCAACAAACGAATCGAATATTTTGGCCAAAGAATAAAAAAATTGGAACAAATCTAAAATATCGGCAAAAAATTTGAAAAAAAACCTGATCTAAAAATAAAAATGCAGACGAAAAAATTGAAAAACAAGCAAAAGAAAAATAATTTGCCCCTTTCAACCCCAAAAATAACTCTTTTTAGCTTAAAATAAGTTCCGACGAGAAATTCGAAAATAATAGCATTTTTTTTTTTTAAAGATCGCACAATAAAATCAATAATCCAGGTTAAGAAAATCTAAAATATGGGACAAAAAATAAAAAAAATGAAGACCAAAAATCTATAATTCGTACCTAAAAATCAAAGTGGTGGACCAAAAAATATTTTTTCTTAACAAACAAATCGAAAGTTGAAATAAGAATAATAAATAAACGTTTATTAACTGGTAACCCATTTTTTTACAACATATACATTAATTACAGGAATGAGATTTAAATTATAATAATTGATTAATTAATAATTAATAAATAAATAAATGATTAAAAATATAATGTAAATATGTAGAAATATATAAATAAAATAAATTAAAATTAAATTAGTGGGGAAAAACAGAACAATGAAATGAAATAAAGAAAATTTCGGCCAAAAGACCAAAAATTGAAACCAAAATAATCAAAAATACAAATATAGGCCAAAAAATAATAATCTACAATAAGGCCTAAATAGGTGAAAATTTAACAAAACATCGAAAACGGGCGTAAAGATAAAAATTGCAAACAAAAATATCGAAAATTCCCACAAACCTATCGAATATTTGTCTAAAATAAAGAAAAATCAAAAAAATGGAACAAAAAAATCGAAAATACAGAAATCTAAAATATGAGACAGAGAATCAAGAATCCTGATCTAAAAATAAAAACACAGACAATCGAAAATTTTGGTAGAAGCAAAATTATTGGCCACTTTCAGCCGCCAAAATAAGAAGTTCGAAAATAATAGCCAAAATATAAAAAAAATCACGAAATGAAATCAAAAATCCAAGTTAAAAAATCTAAAATTTAGGATAAAAAAATAGACCAAAAATCTAAAATTCTGACAAATAAAAAAAATAATTTTAGAGGAGAAGATAAAAAATATAAATCTTCTATGTTGAAGAAAATTTGGACAAAACATCGAAAACTCGGGCCTAAAGATAATAAATGCAGACTGAAAAATCGAAAATTTCAACAAACAAAACTCGAAAATACCGGAAAAAAAAATCTCGCATATAAATCAATAATTCAGGTTATGGATATTTTAACCAAAATCAATTCAAAAATTTGAAACTAGAATTAAAATTCGGCCCGTAAATTCAAAAATGCGGGCCAGAACATAAATTTTTTTAACAATTAATTCGAAAATTTAAGTCAAAATAAAGAATAGTTAGGGCAAAAGATAAACAAATTTAAAATACAGGTCAAAAATCTACAAATTATAAATACGGCGGGAAAATTCAAAATGCGGTCCAAAACGTTCAAATTTTAACAATTAAATCGAAAATTTAGATAAAAATAAAGAATATTTAGGCCAAATGTTCAAAAATTTAGACCCAAAAAATCGAAAATACATGCTTAATAATAAAAAATGCAGAATATTTTAGTAAGAAAATCGTAAATTAGTCTGAAAAATCACTATTGCTCAAAATAATTTTCCAATTTTTTTAATTGCAATACATTTTTGAGCTTGAAATTAGAGGTAGTACCATGGCTCCGTGGCTCTATATAACGAGCCGCCCCTGCCTCCACAAACTCGGCTATTCACACAAATTCGAAAAGCTCTAAGTACCACGCGATCAAAATATGTTTTTTTTTCTAGCAAATACTACCACTAGTGACGATTATTATTTTTGCTTGTTGACGCAAGCCTCCGACATGCGGCCTTTACGATTATAAATAACTAACGCATCTTCCTGTTTAGGAACAATCAATTCTAAGAAGATCTCTAACAACAAAAAATGCACATCGCAGGTTATCCATCTAACCTTTCACGCTTCCATTCATAAGAATAAAAACAAATATTTTCTAACCTCTCACATCTCCATTCATAAAAAATTGTTTTGCAATTCGAATGTCCTCGAAACAATCATTACCACAATATTCAAATTTTTATTAAACCGATTTTCAATTTATTTAATGGATAAGTGGGAGTTTTCGATTTTAATGATTTTCAGAAAATTTATGATAAATTTATGTTAATAATAATTGTAGAGAATGCTATAATGAACAACTTATAAAGAATAAATGTTTTTTTCGAAATCCCTTTAGTTTTTGAGTAAACTGAGTGTTTGAATTTGAAGTATAATTTTTCATAATTTTGACGTTTTAAACGTCAGTTTCATCCGAGTTTACACAACGCTCGATGTACATTTAAAATATGATTTCAATTGAAAATAAACCACGAAAGCGTAAATATAAATGATACGATCAAGTCGGAGAAAGTAACATGATGGCCACATCACCATTTTTCATAATTTTGACGTTTTAAACGTCAGTTTCATAATATTGCACTCTTAAAACGTCTCGTCTTCCTAAGACGTTACTGTTTTCGAATTTTCGCCCTTTGCTGTTCTTGGATTTCTGCGAGCGCCCGTTTCTAAAATTCAATTTTTCGGCCTCCGCCGCGTCGCCGCGTTTTGGGAACGCGCAAGCGAGAAGACGCTTCGAGTCGGAGGGAGCGAGAGAATGTAGTTTTTAACTGACCACTACAACATTAAAATCTTTAGGAACCCGAAATGTGTGCTGGTCCGGCGGTCATCCAACCCGGGGCCACACAAATAAGAGAAAAACGGCGTTTCTCGAAAACGAAAATAAAACCGAAAAAAAACATAATTGTGTCTGGTCAGGGCTGCTTCTTCTTCTTTCGTTTCTCGTTTTTTTTTTCTCTTCTTTATCGCGCGGTTGTTTTCGGATGCAGCCGGTCCTCCTCTCGACCGGCAACCGAATTTTACAGAATCCGCCTTGGGTCCACATTGGGAACGTCATCATGTGTTATTTGAGTTTATGCAAAAATAATGCAAATAAGGAAAGAAACAGCAACGGTTGTTCGTGTTTTTTTTATTAGAAAGGATACGGGGAATTATTTTGTTTGGCTCAACTGGCTATCGAGCTCGTGGTTTGATTATTGAAATTTAAATTCGTTCAAAATCAGGGAGGAAGATTTGAGGATTTTAGGCGTAGATATTTTTTTTCTTAGATTAGGTTCTTATTTAGTACTAGGTCAAACATATTGTAATTAAATTAAATGTAAGAATTGACTTTTAGCATGTGTAAAAATTTGTCTTTGTTTATTTGATTCGCGTTTAGGAAACTATCGTTATTTTACACACCAGAGCATCTCTCGATTCTAAGCTATGTTCTCGAATGGAATCATTAACTTCTTATAATAACTTTTAAAATATTATTTATAAACCTTTCCTGCTCACGAGTCTCGAATCCCATCCGGGCGGACACTTTTTCGGAATGAAGAAGTGGCCATTCGGGTTCATGGATGTCCAGTGTATGTCCCCCCATTCATTATACCGGGTGTGGCACTTAAGACGCCTCGGACCATAGCTCCTTTACGATAAAAGCTATCGAAAAAAATCTAAGAACAAAGTGGTGCATAGTTACCGTCGCTATGTTTCAAAAATATTTCTAATCATCAGTGGCGTGCCGTACTCCAGTGGCGTACCAAACTTATGTTTTTTTAAATGGAATGCCCTATTTTTTATTGCAGATTTGGAAAGTGCTCGACGAGTACTTATTTTTTTATCTAACATGTTATACCCTTCACTTTAGCGGTTTCGCTGTTATAACCCCTTCTTTCAAAATTGCGCCCCATTTTTGAGATTTTTTTGTAGAGAAACTAATTGACGCCGGCGCCTAAATTTTGAATTGAGGTACAGGTTAAGACCTCGTATACCTTCACATAATTTTTTTTCGGGTAATTTATGGAAAAAAAATAATTTTTGATTGATCTTCGCATGTTGTCAATTTTTCCGAAAATTTCAAATGGCACCCCCCTAAAAAAGTTACGGCGTTTTACAGACAAAACTCTAAATTTTTCATTGGTGTAAAAAAAATTACACATTGCATAACAAAATTTCGGAGAAAAAGGAATTTCATTGCAAATGTCGGGAAACGTATTCCGTTCCCAAGTGTGCCATGAGAAAACAAAAGATTGGTAATTGTCAAAGTAAATTATTAGACGTCAGTAGCAGCCATAAGTCATTTTTGATAAACGTTCTAAAAATGTTCCGAACTCAAGAGGAAATGGTTGACATGATATTTATTCTTGGAGAATGTAACAAGAATTGTTTCTTGGCATCACGAGTGTACGTTGGGAGATATCCGCACAGGACACATCCAAATGAACGTGCGTTTCAAAAAGTGTTGGAGAGATTTACTACTACGGGAAGTGTGAAACGGCCAAGGAGAGTTAGAAAGAAGGCAGTTATTACCGAAAATAATGAACTGCGGTATATCACCAGAAGTTGCGGTTATGCCTCCAGCAGGAAGTCATTTCGAACATTTAGTTCAAGTTGTTAAATTTTCTTTATCTGCATTTTTCATATCATGTTGAATAAATAGGTACATACTATTATGTTGACCGTATTTGTGTATTTGTTTTGGTACTTTGACAATTACCAATCTTTTGTTTTCTCATGGCACACTTGGGAAACGGAAAACGTTTCCCGACATTTGCGATGAAATTCCTTTTTTCTCCGAAATTTTGTTATGCAATGTGTAATTTTTTTTACACCAATGAAAAATTTAGAGTTTTGGCTGTACAACGCCGTAATTTTTTTAGGGGGGTGCCATTTGAAATTTTCGGAAAAAATGACAACATGCGAAGATCAATCAAAAATTATTTTTTTTCCATAAATTACCCGAAAAAAAATTATGTGAAGGTATACGAGGTCTTAACCTGTACCTCAATTCAAAATTTAGGCGCCGGCGTCAATTAGTTTCTCTACAAAAAAATCTCAAAAATGGGGCGCAATTTTGAAACAAGGGGTTATAACAGCGAAACCGCTAAAGTGAAGGGTATAACATGTTAGATAAAAAAATAAGTACTCGTCGAGCACTTTCCAAATCTGCAATAAAAAATAGGGCATTCCATTTAAAAAAACATAAGTTTGGTACGCCACTGGAGTACGGCACGCCACTGATGATTAGAAATATTTTTAAAACATAGCGACGGTAACTATGCACCACTTTGTTCTTAGATTTTTTTCGATAGCTTTTATCGTAAAGGAGCTATGGTCCGAGGCGTCTTAAGTGCCACACCCGGTATATAGTAATAATGATTATATATAAATAAATCAAGAAATCAATACAAATAGTTAAATGATACATCTGGCGGAATAACCAGCTTCCTATGCCAAGATAGTATATTATTAAACGAGTGAGAAAGTTGGCCATTGCCACAAGGGTGAAGTTTGCAATTTACCAGAGTGGCAATGGTCAACTTGCTCACTCGTTTAATAATATACTTTTTCGCATCATATTAAATAATTACCTAAAGATTTTTCTCTTTATATTAAATTATAACGAATAATTTATCTATTTGGAAATTGCGGCAGTTTGCTGACAACAAACAAATCGTAACCATAGTAACAACTAAACTGTTGAGAAAGTAAAATCGTCGTCATGTGGAAACCTGTTGGGCAATGAAATTGCTATCATTTGATTGGACGTCACCTGTGGAGAAAATGATTCGGCCGAATAATGGACAACTTTCTCAATCAAAAATGATTTAACAACGTTTATATTATTTAATAATATCCGAAAAAAATATAAACCTAGCAAACTGGATATTTTTAGAAAGGCTTTAAATTTATTTTAAAAATACTGGACGTTGCATTTAAAAATAAAGTTTATTTACTTACTTTATAGAAATAGCATTTAATTACTTAAACAAACCTAATCATCTAAAAATGTAACATTTTTATTGTTAAAAAAACGTTTCGGTAATTTTAAAATAACAAATTAACTTGTTTTTGCACTTAAAACCAGAAGAACTCAGAAATGGTTAAAATTAACACACTTTTATATAAATCATATGTTTCTATCTTAAATATTGAAGGCCAAAAAGTTACTTTGACGCTTCAGTGAGATAATAAACTACAGGTGTAGATATGGAAAATCTTTGCAAATCCGAATGACAAAACCTAATATTTTTAGGGCCCTCGTAACTACGTTTACAATTTACAACACTATTTATATCTAAGTCTTCTATTTCTTTGACATTCTCCAATATAGATTGGTATTAAAATTAAAATTTTGTACCTACGAGAAATAATTTATAAAAATCCGACATTTCGCGATCTACAGATTACAAAACCGAAACAAATTATTATTAATAAATAAAAGCAATATCGAAGAATTGTTTCCTTTTTGAACAAATGAAGAGAAGAAATGTAATTATTTAATTATGTCCCTTCGAGACAGAAAAAAAGAAATGCTAGGTGAGTCTGGGAAGATATTTTTTTTTTTTGGTGGTCAGGTGTTCACGACTAGATCATCATAGGGAAGCAGACAAGCAAGTCCGCTGTGGGATAGGTTAGTTACACCACGAAGGGTTATAATTACAAGATGTAAAAAATGCTCGTAAATCTGACCATGCTAACAGCTATATCAAAAAATGGTGATGTGGCCATCATGTTACTTTCTCCGCTTTGATTACTTATATTTACACTTTTTTTGGTTTATTTCCGATTTAAATGATATATTAAATGTAGCACGATCGGATGATATTGACGTATGAAAAAGTTTTGTGAAATTTTTTTTTTACGGAAATATCCAGGTCCCTAGAGGCGGTTTCAAAGATATCTGGAAAAAAATATGTATGATAACATAAGTCTTATTTGAAAATCCGAAGAACTGAAAAGCTTAACTATTTTCTGTTTTTTTTTTTAATAATTTTTTAAATATGAAAAATATCACAAACTTTTGAACAGATATTGAAGACAACAAAGAAATAAACATATCTTGTTTGAAAATATTTTTCATATAATTATTGATATTCGAGATTTTTTTTTTTCATTTTTGGTTTATAGTTATGAAACGATAATAGTTACAGCAAATTTATGTTAATAATAATTGTAGAGATTGCCGAAATGAATAACTTATAAAGAATACTTTATTTTCTCAATCTTATTGGTTTTAAATTTGAAGTATAATTTCTCACTTTCGTCTTTCATAATTTTGACGTTTTAAACGTCAGTTTATCCGGTTCTACAAAACGCTTGATGCATATTTAATATATGATTTAAATTGAAAATAAATCGTGAAAGTGTAAATATAAATAACTATGATACCATCAAATCGGAAAAAGTAACATGACGGCCACATCACCATTTTTTTTTAATTAAGGATTTTATCGAAAATATTTACAAACGAAAAAAGTTCATTTCTTCGTTATCTATCTACACTAAAGGAAAAAAAATGAAACACTTGATTTGATCAAATTTTAATGCCTTTATGGTGACAAAATTTTTCCAACTCCCTAGACAACGTCAAAGTTGGACATGGTTTCCAGAAAAGAAACTTTTTTTTTCACAGGGGCGTTAGAGGGGGCGGAAGGGGTTACGCTTAAGTTCGCATGCATAAATTTAAGAAGACACTTTAAAGTTTTTCGCCCTCAAAGATTCATCAAAATCGATTGAAAATACGCGGAGTTATGGCGGTTTGAAAATGGTCGAAATTTCACGAATTTCAAGTGTTTCTTTTTTTTTCCTTCAGTATATATACAAATATCTTTATTAATAGCAGTTTATATACATTTTCAAAAATTTTGTTACATTTCAGTTATTAACTGGCTATCGACCCAAGGTCTTGCAGCCTGTCTATGGTAGTTTGTCCTAGTCTTTTTTGCTTCGATATCTTTAATCTTGGCTTTATTGTTTTCGTAATATTTCTCACATTTAAAACATTATCGAAAAAAAAAAGCAACGGTTGTTAAACACTCACCTCCGGTGTAAGAAATTTTAGCAAAAGCTTTTCAGTTCTTCGGATTGTCAAATAAATGTCATGTTCAAAATTTCATTTCAAAATATTTAGTGGTTTTTGATGTACACACACATACATAACACGATTTTTTTTTTGTAAAAATTGTTGAAATCCTCTATAGGGACCTCAAAACGGATATTTTCTTTAAAATATGAATTAACTTTATATGGGGTAATTAAAAAGAGTATACGTAAACTATTGTGAGATTTAGAAAAAAACCGTAAAACATTCTAGTGAAACAAAATTGGAATATGAAAAAATATGCCGACGTAAATTATAATTTTCCTTTGAGATCATACTTAACATCACCTTCTTCTCGTCCTTCTTAATTATCTATCAGAGTTTTTAAACTTAAGCCTTATTTGACAATCCGAACTACTAAAAAACTTGATTAGGTTTTATTCATGGTTTTATTTTCAGTTTCCCGACACGTGTTTTGACAATTGCAAGTCATTCAAAATCAAAAATGGTGATGTGGCCATCTTGTTACTTTCTCTTACTTGATGGTATCATTTATATTAACGTTTTCATGGCTTATTTTCAATTTAAATCATATTTTAAATGTACATCGGAAGTTTTGTAGACTCGAATGAAACTGACGTTTAGAACGTCAAAATTATGGACAAGTTATACATCAAATTCAAATAGTCAGTTTACTCAAAAACCAAAGTGATTTCGAAAAAAACTTATTCTTTATAAGTTGTTTATTTTGGCATTTTCTACAATTATTATTAACATAAATTTGCTGTAACTATTATCGATTCATAATTATAAACAAAAAATTAAAAAAAAAAAAATTCTCGAATAAGAATGATTTTATGAAAAGTATTTTCGAAAAAAAGATGTCATTTTTTTCGAGTAGTTGTAAGGCACCTTATTCAAGATTAATCTGTCAAAATTTCAAGCATCTGTGGTAACTAATTTTAAACCTAGAGATCAGATCCTGCAAAACCTAGCGATCAAAATTTGCTTTCAGGCGCAGCCATTTTTGTTACTGCAGATTTCGGATCATTTTCATTGAGCAATTGCAAAAGCACGTCATTCAAGAATAATCTGTCATATTTTCAAGCATCTGCAGCAGCGGCGGCTCTTGGATGTTCGGCGGTGAGGCAATGGAAGAAAATCTGACCGAAAAAGCAACAGAATATTTAAGTAAGTAGTGCAGCACGAGCGGCATCTTTGTCTTTGCCTCACCTACGGAAATCCACCAGCCGCCGCTGATCTGCAGTAACAAATGTGAAATCTGGAGATCAAAGTCTGCAAAATGTCCATTTTCGGAGATCAAAATTTGCTTTCTAGCGCAGCCATTTTTGTTACTGCAAAGTTTGGATCATGTTTTCGGGCGGTTGTAATGGCACGTTAAAATTCTAAGCATCTGCAGTAACAAATGTAAAACTTAGAAATCAAAGTCTGCAAAAAGTTCATTTTCAGCGATCAAAATTTTCTATCTGGCGTACTCATTTTTGTTACTGCAAAGTAAAAAGTAAATTTTCGTTAGAAGGTTATACAGGCACGTTATTCAAGATTAATCTGTCAAAATTTCAAGCATCTGCAGTTACAAATGTGAAACCTAGAGATTAAATTCTGCAAAAAGTCTATTTGCAGCGATCAAAAATTGTTTCTAGTAGGGATGGACGATATTTCACATCACTGCTACTTAAAATCACCGCTACTTAAAATCACTGCTACTTAAAATCACTGCTACTTAAAATCACAGCTACCTGAAATCACAGCTACTTTAAATCTCAGCTACTTAAAATCACTGCTATTTAAAATCACTGCTATTTAAACTGTGACTTAAACTGTGATTGCTTCTTAAAATCACAACTGTTACCTAAAAACGTGATTGTAAGAAGACAATGGAGAATAGCATTTCTAAATATTATTTTATATTCAATACTGTATACTCTTACGCTCATGTTCAAATTACGATTTTCATCAACTAAAAAACAAATACAGGGTGTTTCAGAGCTCTGGGATCGGTCAATCACGTGCTTATTTGTCAAAATTTTGAAAAATATTTTATATAAAAGTTGTGCAGAATAGTGAGCTGCACGCCCTAAAAATATTTAAATTTATACAGGGTGTCTCATAACAAAGTTACAGACCAAACTTATGTTTTTTTTTAAATGGAACACCCTGTATATTTTAACATTTTTGGATTCCTCGTTACTTGGAGATTAACATGACCTAGGTTGCGGGGATTGAAACTGGGCCGTTTTTGTGTTATTCAGTTGTTTATACAAAAATTTGAACAAAATTGTTAAAGTGCTTCCCTAAAACTAATAAAGATAATTCATTCTAATTTAGTGGTAAAGTTTAGTTATTTTAATCTCCAAGTAACGAGGAATCAAAAAATGCTAAAATATATAGGGTGTTCCATTTAAAAAAACATAAGTTTGGTCTGTAACTTTGTTATGAGACATCCTGTATAAATTTAAATATTTTTAGGGCATGCAGATCACTATTCTGCATAACTTTTATATAAAACATTTTTCAAAATTTTGACAAATAAGCACGTGATTGACCGTTCCCAGAGCTCTGAAACACCCTGTATATAAAAATAATTTCTACAAATGGTAAACCCAAAATGACTCAAAATTCATTTTAATTTAAGATTCAGTGCGAATATCTAAATTTTCAAATTTTTGAAATAATACCATGAAACCAATTTTGAAATTGCAAACTTCATTAACTGAAAATTAAAAATAAAAACGATTCATCAAACTGCGAAAATCTCCAAATGCTCCTTTTTCAGGTGTTCAAAAAATTAAAACAAAAATCTTTAAAATTCCATATCTCTATTGAAAATTGTTGAATTTACAAAAACCAAATTGATTTTGAATAAGCGATACTTTGGACATTGAGGATGATTTTTTATGCATTTTTTCCTGCGTTTTTAATATTTTTTTTCTGCGATGTTTTTTCTCAGGTGCTCAAAAAATTAAAAATTACAATTTTCAAAAATCCATATTTCTATTGAAAATTTTTAAATATACAAAAACCAAATTGATTTTGAATAAGCGATACTGCGACCATTGAGGATGATTTTTTATGCATTTTTCCTGCGTTTTTTATATTTTTTCTGCGATGTTTTTGTTCAGGTGCTCAAAAAATTAAAACAAAAATTTTCCGAGATCCTTATCTCTATTGAAAATTGTTGAATTTACAAAAACCAAATTGGGTTTAAATAAGCGATACTTCGACCATTGAGGATGATTTTTTATGCTTTTTTCCTGCGTTTTTTATATTTGTTTTCTGCGATGTTTTTGTTCAGGTGCTCAGAAGATAAAACAACTTTCAAAAATCCTTATCTCTATTAAAAATTGTTGAATTTACAAGAACCAAATTGATTTTGAATAAGCGATACTTCGGACATTGAGGATGATTTTTTATGGATTTTTTCCTGAGTTTTTTATATTTTTTTCTGCGATGTTTTTGCTCAGGTGCTCAAAAAATTAAAAATAACAATTTTCAAAAATCCATATCTCTATTGAATATTGTTGAATTTACAAAAACCAAATTGATTTTGAATAAGCGATACTTCGGACATTAAAGATGATTTTTTATGCATTTTTTCTTGCGTTTTTTATATTTTTTTTCTGCGATGTTTTTGCTCAGGTGCTCACAAAATTAAAACAACAATTTTCAAAAATCCATATTTCTATTGAAAATTTTTGAATTTACAAAAAACAAATTGATTCTGAATAAGCGATATTTCGACCATTGAGGATGATTTTTTATGAAATTTTTCCTGAGTTTTTTATATTTTTTTTCGCGATGTTTTTGTTCAGGTGCTCAAAAAATAAAACAACCATTTTCAAAAATCCTTATCTCTATTAAAAATTGTTGAATTTACAAAAACCAAATTGATTTTGAATAAGCGATACTTTGGACATTGAGGATGATTTTTTATGCATTTTTTCTTGCGTTTTTTATATTTTTTTTCTGCGATGTTTTTGTTCAGGTGCTCAAAAAATAAAACAACAATTTTCAAAAATCCTTATCTCCATTAAAAATTGTTGAATTTACTAAAACCAAATTGGTTTTGAATAACCGATACTTCGACCATTGGGGATGATTTTTTATGGAATTTTTCCTGCTTTTTTTATATTTTTTTCTGCAATGTTTTTGCTCAGGTGCTAAAAAAATTAAAAATAACAATTTTCAAAAATCCATGTTTCTATTGAAAATTTTTGAATTTACAAAAACCAAATTGATTTTGAATAAGCGATACTTCAGACATTGAGGATGTTTTTTTATTGAATTTTTCCTGCGATGTTTTTGTCATAATAATCACAGTTTAAAATCACTAATATTAGAAAGTAGCAATCACAGGTAGCAACGTGATTCAAAATTAACAGTTTTGCACATCTCAAGTTTCTAGCGCAGCTGTTTTGGATAATGTGGAATTTGGATAGTTTTCTTTTGAGCAGTTCTGTTATTAATAATAGTAGAAAAAAAATGTAGAATCTCCAGATCAAAGTTTTATTTCCGCAGTTATTTTTATTAATGCAAAGTTTTAAATAATTTTTGTTTGTCTTTTCGGCATAGTAGATCGTCTTTACAAAGCAACGCAGGTATTTCGGCCTGCTAGATCTAAGCGAAATCAATCATCATTTCCAGTACTACTGAGATGTTATAGTCCGACAATCACGAAGTAGATGCTCCAGCATTTTCAAAGTCATCACTGCAACGATTGCGATTGCAAACGTATGTTAGTTAAGATTATTTTAATCAAATTTCTCGATGATTGTGGATTTTCAGAATGCTGTTCTGCAAAAAGTTCATTTTTGGTCATCAAAATTTGTTTTTTTCTAGATGATTGTGGATTTCCAGAATGTTCATTTTTGGTCATCAAAATTTGTTTTTTTTTGTACCGCTATTTTTGTTACGGCAGCGTTCGAATAATTTTCTTTGGGCGGATGTCAAGATTCATTGTTCAAGATTGAGCTGTCGAAATTTTAAGTGTCTGTCGCAACAAATTTGAAACTCTGCAAAAAGTTTATTTTTGGTTATCAAAATTTGTCTTTTGGCGCACTTTGAAGGTTAAGACACATTTTTAAGAGTCAAGTGTCAAAATTGCAATAAATGTAAAATTTATGCAAAATGCTAATTTTTAGTCCAGTTTACGCCATTTTTGAAATTGTAAAGTTCGGATAATTTTTTAGGGCAAATAAAGTAATTTTACATTTTTGAAGTTTTTACAAGTGTAATTATGTGTAAAAAGGTGTCGAGCAAGTAAATTGTATTATCATAACAATATATCTGATATCTTTCATCAGTGGCGGCTCGTGGAACATTTTGATGGTAGAGCCACTTAGCATACAATGCGTTGCGTTGGGGAACAAATGAATTATATTTTTTCTGCTCATTAAACTTACGGAGTTATTGTTTTAACATTTAAAATTACGAATTATTGCCTTTACTCGAACTCGAAACTAGAGGTAGTGCCATGGCTCCTTGGCTCTATATGACGAGCCGACCCTGTCTTTCATAACAGAAAAGTAACCCATCCCAAAATCATAATTTGCTCGGTAAAGTTATTTTATAATTACTTACTATAATTACTTGAAGTCTAAATTAGGATAGTTATTATGTCTAAATTGGCTTTATTTTCATAACGATGTATTCTTTGAACTGCTGTTATATTCTTCCAAAATTTGATGATTACAACCCTAATAAAAGTGAAAATTTCGCCCCTTGTAATAATTGTGACACTTTTCCATAAAAGCAGATATGTACTTTATTTTCCATTAATGTTTGAAAATATACATTTTTGGTAAATTAAAAAAAAAACAATTAGAAACTATTACCATGATACATAAGAAGCCTTTAGCCTAGGAAAGACTAGTCCTAGCTTACTAAACGCATTAGCAAAATGCCCTCGTTCTCCACCATTCCAACTCGAAATTGGATGAAATTTTGTTTAACAAAATACGAAATGTATCAAATTTTGGCGATACATGGCCAACTTTTTTCACAATCCCAAAGATTTGTGTACACTTTGTATTTGCTACGATGGTCTATACTTCTTCATTCAAAACATTTTCCTTTAAAAAAATAGCAACATCACTAGATTCGATGTCGAATACAGTTGTATCATCTAAGTTGCAAGAGATTCTCTCTCCTGAAGACAT
Organism: Ocypus olens; assembly: GCA_910593695.2. Lineage (NCBI taxonomy): Eukaryota > Metazoa > Arthropoda > Insecta > Coleoptera > Staphylinidae > Ocypus > Ocypus olens. The sequence continues at coordinate 38,387,189 of OU343063.1, read as the reverse complement.
AGACATCCACTAATTGCATTTTCATTTCAGTATAATGGTGGATTTATTAGGTTTGACGTTTTGAACATTATTATTATTATTATTTAAGGGTCAACGATTTATGTGGAGAAATTCGGATTTCGACCTTCCTTCTCCGATTCTTTGTTACTATACTGGTATCTGTTGAGTAAGACAAGACATTTTATGACGAGCTGAATGGATTTTCGTAGGTAATCGGAATGGATTAGAAATTTAATGAATTTAATGGCGCGAGGCATAAAATTAAAAATGCAGCGGCCGGACGCATCATCCTCTTATCACACGCACACACAAATACTCCTCAAACTTTCTACATTTTTTGAGGTCAGGGCCCTGACATCCGAAACTATTCATTCTATAAGTCGAGTGTCGACTAACTAATGCATTAGGCTAGGTAAGTGCACTCACACACGGACGCAAGAATCCATCAAGAAAATTTGGAATGCGTACGTACGCACGACGACGCACCAGGACTCGTTGATTCCAATTTGGTTTCATTTCTTATTCGTGGGCGATGATGTGACGGAAAATTAAATGCGGTGTGTGTGCGTGAGTAAAAAGTGTCCCGAAAAGTGTATGGGGAATAAAGGGCATCGCACCCGACACTAATTTTCTGTGTGTGCCAGGAAAGTAGTCCATCCGAAGAGTGGAGATTTCTCTTTTTTTCGAATCGTTGCTTACTAGACCAATAGAAATATTATTGAGTAAATCTTACATCTGCTTGTAATTACGATAAATATGTCGATTGTGGGTGCATACATTACCAAATATTTCGAAAATCAGAAAGACTGCAGAATTGTCAGAATTGCTCGTTTAAAAAAAAACAACCTGAAAACTGAATTCCATATCTCGGAAAAATATAAGTATCAGTCGCTTATTTTTGAATAATTTTCCGATTAGATATCACCTCGTATCAAAAATTGAACAGATTTTTTTGGATTTAAGTCGCATTGATAGCTAAAGTCATTCAGGGCCAGGATGTAGTTACGTAGTATATTCATGGATACCACCAGTGGCGGCTGGTGACTTGACTCATGGTGGGGCCAAGGTAGTGGTGACAATAAAGATGACTGCGGGTCGATAGACTCATTCACTTAGTGAGTCGAATTCTATCAGTGCGATAGAGATGCGTTGTCCTGACCAATCTTTATGAACCCACCACCAGCACATAGTAAGTGTTAGATTAGATTAGATTAGACGGGGTTAATTGGACGCGGGACATCTTACAGTACTGCGGCCTGATTGGGTCTTTTGTACAAATACCCTACTGCTAGTAGTTGTGTTCGGCCATTTCTCCTGCCATTACAAATAGTCTACAAGTGATGTTGTCCACTTTACCCATTTTGTGAAGATGATCACTAGAAAATGTCTTGTAAGGAGACCGGTGGCTAGTGTTATAGTCAGCTGTTTAGCTCTGATTAACGAGAAGTCAATAAACATTTTGGATTGTCTTTGATCTAGTGCATTTTTCAGTATACAGTCTTGCACTTCTTTCCCATTATTGAATCAAGCTTTCGATAGCCCGCGCGACGGCTTTGTCGAAGCAAGTAAATCGGCATGTTCGTTGCTTTCTATACTTTCATGGCCGGGTACCCACATTAGAGTGAGATTATTGCCCTTTGTCAGAGCTTGTTTGCAATTCCTAGTAGTCTTTGGAATTAAAGCTGCTTTTGGGTTCTTAAGGGCACTTTGGCTATCCGAGATCGGATAGATGTGTGCTCCTTTATAGACTTTTTCCGTGCACACCGGGATACATAGAGACATCGTGTCATGGCCAACGAAACAAGTCGTGGCATTTTAAGCGATATTAATTTGGCAAAAATAAAGTATATGTGTAAAAATCTAGTCGCGAAGCTCTTCCTAGATGTACCATACAAAATGTACTAGCTGCTGACAATCGAATGACCCGATTTTCATTGAAGATAAAGTCTGTCAAGAAACTCCGAAAGCCATTGGAGACATTGTGAGGTATTTAATGAAACATGTTCTGGAAATATCCGGGGGACTCCTCAAGCATCCAACCGCCGACTCCGGAAATAGGGACTCATCATATGCAATGGCAATGGAGTTTAGATCGGACGCATACATGTATCTGAAACAATTGATGATAGTTCTCACTTCCACTAATAAAGACTTAACCAATAGATGTAAAATGAAAAATAAATCTGCGAATAAACACTCTGAAATGAGAACACAATCGGTCGTCGTTGAATGATCTGCGCATGTGATGCCTGATAAGTGGTACGAACGACGATCGACCAATCCTCTCGCGTCTATCTCTATCTTTGACAATCGCAAATAAATGCCAATGACAACATTCTTCGCGCAATTCGCCATTTCCCGTTTTCTCACGCTCACACGGTATAAAACCGCATCAAACCCTAACCAGGCAATGTGAATGAATACTAAAAGATTCGATCGATACATAATAATTGTAACATAACGGCCGATGATTTCTGTCGATCACTAGTGGTGACAAAAGGCAAAAGTCAGGGATATTGTGTGTAAATTAAAAGTTAAAACAAGCACAGACACATATGGCTTCAATATACAGGGTGACAGGGTGTTGAATTGCAAAACGGGCCCTAGGGATTTACATGTAAAATTTGAAATGTATTTATATTGGCTCCCTTAATTATTTGACAGTATCGGTCTGCTTACATTATTTTTAAAGCTTTTTAAGCTGAATGATACCTTATTCAATAGTTTCTGCAGAGCATTTACCGAGATATTTGCAGTATTATTTTGAATTAAAAACAAAGGTTTGCCATGAAATCATAATGCCGGATATTTCATTTTTCTCTAAAAAGTGACAGTAGCTGTCACATTACGATTTACAACCAGCCGGGTATTATTCACAAGAAAAGGTATTTATAAGTAAATGGTTTTACTCAGGTACTATTTTAGAAGTGTAAGTGATTTGTTCAGTATTGAAATTACGGAGAATGCAATACTATTCAATGAGTATAAAAATAACGTAAGTAGATTGATATTACAAAATAATTAAAGGAGCCAATTGTAACACATTTCAAATTTAGAGTAAAGTAGTAATTATTCTTTTACTAGTACTTTTGCTGGTTATTGCCTTCTCCGGAAATTCTTTCTTGTGTAAAGAGTGTAAATCGTAATGCGTCACTTTTTAGAACAAAATAAAAATATCCGCCATTATGATTTCATGGCAAACCTTTGTTTTTAATTCAAAATAATTGTAAAGCTTCTTGCAAATATCTCGGTAAATGCTACTTGTGTGGTACACAATTCGAAAACTAAAATTTTCAAAAATTCACAACTCGCGAAATAATTGTTGTATTTTCAAAAACTGCACTTAATTTGATAAAACAATGATTTGCAAATCTAGTTTAATTTTTGTAGAATTTGGTCAACACGTTTTATATTTTTTTTTATTTTTTTCTGGAGTATTACTCAATTCGGAAACTAAAATGTTCAAAAATTCACAACTCTCGAAATAATTACCGGATTTTTAAAAACTCTATTTAGTTTGATAAAACGATGATTTGCAAATCTAATTTAATTTTTGTAGAATTTAGTTGACACGTTTTATATTTTTTTTTATTTTTTGCTCGAGTATTACACAATTCGAAAACTACAATTTTCAAAAATTCACAATTAGCGAAATAATCGGTGGATTTTCAATTACTCTATTTAGTTTAATTTGCAAATCCAATTTATTTTTTTGTAGAATTTAGTCCACACGTTTTATATTTTTTATAAATTTTTTTTCGAGTATTGCACAATTGGAAATTTAAAATTTTCAAAAATTCAATGGATTTTCGAAAACTGCACTTAATTTGATAAAACGATGATTTGCAAATGTATTTTAATTTTTGCAGAATTACAGGGTGTTTCAGAGCTCTGGGAACGGTCAATCAAGTGCTTATTTTTTAAAATTTCGAAAAATGTTTTATACAAAAGTTGTGCAGAATAGTGAGCTGCACACCCTAAAAATATTTAAATTTATACAGGGTGTCTCATAACAAAGTTACAGACCAAACTTATGTTATATTATAATAATTATTCCTGATATGATAATCGCCGAATACAAGAAAACTATTGAGATTAGGCACAGGGAACCCTTATAAAATCTGAAAGATAATTGAATTCTACTTAAGAATACGTTACTAAATACAGGGTGTGCCATTTGAAAAACGAAGTTATTTAACTTTATAAGTTCGGTTTTTCTACCGCATTTTTTTATCACCCTGTATAATTTTTTGTATGAAATCATGGTTGGCTTTATAGTTCGAACCTTCAAGCAAGTAATTGAAATGATTTTAATCGTTTAACGTTAATCACTGGGGTAAAAATAAAATTTCACCCAGACCATGCATTTCAACAAATATTTCGAAAACGGAAAACAATAGGTATAGGGAGTATTGAAGTAACTCACCTTTATTTGCTCCATATAATTCAAAAATGATAAAACATACAGGGTGTTCCATTTAAAAAAACATAAGTTTGGTCTGTAACTTTGTTATGAGACACCCTGTAAATATTTTTAGGGTGTGCAGCTCACTATTATACACATTTTTTGTATTAAACATTTTTCGATTTCTTTTTTTAAAATAAGCACGTGATTGACCGTTCCCAGATCTCTGAAACACCCTGTATATATATTTTGCTCAAGTATTACACAATTCGAAAATTAAAATTTTCAAAAATTCACAACTCGTGGATTTTCAAAAACTGATCTTAATTTCAGTGGCGGCTCGTGGAACATGTTGATGGTAGAGCCATTTATACGATATACCTCACCCCTCCTTTTTTGAAGAAAGAAAGAACGATTTATCTTCTAACTCTATATAACGAGCCGCCCCTGACCACAGATGCTTGAAATTTTAACAAATTAGTCTTGAATAACGTGTCTTTACAACCACTTGAAAAAAAATCCAAACTTTGCAGTAACAAAAATGGCTGCGCTAGAAAGTAAATTTTGATCTCTGAAAATGGACTTTTTGCAGACTTTGATCTCCAAATTCACATTTGTTATCGCATATGCTTGAAAATATGACAGATTATTCTTGAATGACGTGCTTTTACAATCGTTTAAAGAAAATGATCTGTAATTTGCACTAACAAAAATGGCTGCGGTAGAAAGCAAAGTTTGATCGCTGAAAATGGATATTTCACATTTGTTACCGCAGGTGCTTGACATTTTAACAGATTCGTCTTGAATAACGTGCATATACAATCGCCTGAAGAAAATGATCCGAAATCTGCAGTAAAAAAAAATGACTGCGCTAGCTAGCAAATTTTGTTCGCTGAAAATGGACTTTTTGCAGACTTTGATCTTTAGGTTTGCCACCAGTAACCACATATGCCCGAAAAAATGATCCAAACTTTGAAGCAGCAAAAATGGCTGCGCTAGGAAGCCAATTTTGATCGCTGAGAATGGACTTTTTTCAGAATTTGATCTTTAGGTTTAACATAAGTTACCACAGATGCTTGCAATTGTGACAGATTAATCTTGAATGACGTGCTTTTGCAATCGCTCAAAGAAAATGATCCGAAATCTGTAGTAAAAAAATGGATGCGCTAGCTTGCAAATTTTGTTCGCTGAAAATGGACTTTTTGCAGACTTTGATCTTTAAGTTTCCCCCTAATAACCACATATGCTCGAAAAAATGATCCAAACTTTGTAGCAGCAAAAATGGCTGCGGTAGGAAGCAAATTTTGAGAATGTACTTTTTTCAAAATTTGATCTTTACGTTTAACATAACTTACCACAGATGCTTGAAATTGTGACAGATTCATCTTGAATGACGTGCCTTTACAACCGGCCGAAGACAATGATCGTAACTCTGCCTTAACGAAAATGGCTGCGCTAAAAGGCAAATTTTTATTACCAAAAATTACCTTTTTGCAGTATTTGCTCTGGAAATCCCACATTTACTGCGACAGCTGCTTGAAATTTTCTTAAATGAGTCATAAATAATATATCTTGATATTTGCAGGAAGAAATTTGCAGTACCAAACATGCATTAACTAGATGACAATTTTTGGTGTCCAGAAATGAAGTTTTTCCAAAAATCACTTCTGGAATTTTACATTTATCAAGGCAGTTGCTTAAAATTTCGACAAATTATCCATAAATGGTGTTTGTAAACTAATGTGCAATGAAACTTATCCAAACGTTGCTGCGGTAGAAAAAGAACAATTCTGACCAAAAATGGATTTTGCGTAATTATACATTTATTTTAAAGGATATAAAATAATTATTTTTAAATTTATTTTCATGTTTATTTTTTATATATTGTTGTAATATTAGTTTTAATTTTTAATTTGTAATTTTCTGTAAATTAGTTTATCCGTAAATATATATATTATTATTATTATCTTGAAAAATTGGTCTTTAAAATTGCCCAAAAAGAATTGTCCGAAGCATTAACAAAAATGGATGCGTTGGAAGATAATTTTGAATGGAGAATTTGAACTGAGAATTTTACTTTCACTTGAAACTTTCCAAAATCACTAATAATTTCTTCAAAATTGATATCTTAAAATGCCACATTCATAACACAACACTGGATTTTTGAAAATTTCAATGAGCTTGGTGTGTAAAGTTGTAAAAAATAGAACCAATTTTGGTGACCCGAAATAAGTATAAAAACAATTGCTATCGACTTGAAACTTCGAAAAATTACTCAAAATTCATTCCAAATTAATTTATATAAAAAAATTATATTCGCACCATTTCTAGATTTTTGGAAATTTTTATGCGGTCAGTGTAAAATTTAAAAGAAAATTGAACCAATTTTGGAGACCTAAAATAAATATAAAAACAATTGATATCGACTTGAAACTTTCCAAAATTACTCAAAATTATTCCAAATTGATTTCTTGAAAAAAAAAACTGTATTCGCACCATTTCTAGATTTTTGAAATTCTTATGTGATCAGAGTGTAAAGTTATAGAAAAAAGTACCAATTTTGGAGACACAAAATAAATATAAAAACAATTGCTATCGACTTGAAACTTTCCAAAATGACTCAAAATTCATTCCAAATTGATTTCTTAAAAAAAAATATATATTCACGCCATTTCTAGATTTTTTTTAAATTTTGATATGCCCAGTGCGTAAAATTGTAAAAATTTGAACCAATTTTGGAGACTCAAAATAAATATAAAAACAATTGCTATCGACTTGAAACTTTCCAAAATGACTCAAAATACATTCCAAATTGATTTCTTAAAAACAACTATATTCGCACCATTTCTAGATTTTTGGAAATTTTTATGCGGTCGGAGTGTAAAATAAAAATAAAATGAACCAATTTTGGAGAAGTAAAATAAATATAAAAACAATTGCTATCGACACGAAACTTTCCAAAATTACTCAAAATACATTCCAAATTGATTTCTTAAAAAAAAACTATATTCGCGCCATTTTTAGATTTTTTTGAAATTTTTATGTGCTGAGTGTATAAAATTGTAAAAATTTGAACCAATTTTGGAGACTCAAAATAAAGATGAAAACAATTGCTATCGACTTAAAACTTTCCAAATTACTCAAAATTCATTCCAAATTGATTTCTTAAAAAAAAACTATATTCGCACCATTTCTAGATTTTTGAAAATTCTTATGCGGTCGGAGTGTAAAATTGCAAAAAAAATGAACCAATTTAGGAGATCCAAAATAAATATAAAAACAATTTCTATCGACTTGAAACTTTCCAAAATTACTCAAAATTCATTTCAAATTGATTTCTTAAAAAAACTATATTCGCACCATTTTTAGGTTTTTGAAAATTTTTATTCGGTCGGAGTGTAAAATTGAAAAAAAATTGAACCAATTTAGGAGATCCAAAATAAATATAAAAACAATTTCTATCGACTTGCAACTTTCCAAAATTACTCAAAATTCATTCCAAATTGATTTCCTAAAAAAAACTATATTCGCACCATTTTTAGATTTTTGAAAATTTTGATGCGGTCGGAGTGTAAAATTGAAAAAAAAATTGAACCAATTTAGGAGACCCAAAATAAATTTAAAAACAATTTCTATCGACTTGAAACTTTCCAAAATTACTCAAAATTCATTTCAAATTGATTTCTTAGAAAAACTGTATTCGCACCATTTCTAGATTTTTGGAAATTTTGATATGGTGGAAGTGTAAAATTGAAAAAAAAAATTGAACCAATTTAGGAGACCCAAAATAAATATAAAAACAATTGCTATAGATTTGAAACTTTCCAAATTTATACAAAATTAATTCAAAATTGATTTCTTAAAAAACTCTAACTCGCGCCATTTCTGGATTTTTGGAAATTTTGATATGCTCAGTGTGTAAAATTGTAAAAATTTGAACCAATTTTGGAGACTCAAAATAACGATAAAAATAATTACTATAGACTTGAAACTTTCCAAAATTACTCAAAATTAATTCCAAATTGGTTTCTTAAAAAAACTGTATTCGCACCATTTCTAGATTTTTTGAAATTGTGATGTGGTGTAAAATTGAAAAAAACAATTTAACCAATTTTGGAGATTCAAAATAAATATAAAAACAATTGCTATCGACTTCAAACTTTTCAAAATCACTCAAAATTAATTCGAAATTGATTTCTTGAAATGTCACATTCATAACGTTACTGGATTTTTAAAATTTTGATATGCTCGGTGTGTAAAGCTGTAAAAAATAGAACCAATTTTGGAGACTCAAAAAAAATATATAAAAACAACTGCTATCGACTTCAAACTTTCCAAATTAACTCAAAATTAATTCCAAATTGATTTCTTAAAAAACTATATTTGCACCATTTAGATTTTTGTAAATTTCAATATGCTCAGGTTTGGTGGTTAACATTCGTTAACATTATAATTAGGGGGGGGGGGGGTGCTCAAGCCCGATAGCGACCTCCCTGGGTGCGCGCCTGCATGGTTTGACAAATGTAGTTGGCTAACAGGCACAATAATAGAAATAGAAATATATTATTTTGTTGACTTTGTATAATGTTTTCAAATAGCAATGAGTCGGTGTGGCATAAAACAGGTTATGACGATTAAAAAAAAAAATAAGGGCGTTCTACTGATAAGCATTCCAATAGTAAAGATCATATATCATCATGATATTTGTAAATTTCATATCTTAGGTAAACAAAATATAGTTAATGTTTTAAGTACGGCTCGGAAAATTGAAATGGAAACATAACAACTTGAAGGAAAATAAGATTTTGAAAAAATGTGTGGATAATATTAAATCTGTGCCTCACCAAACCAAAACCTGACGAGCCGCCACTGTTTTGTTGTAATATTTAATCCCGATATAAACTGGATTTTCTTTATTTGTAGTTAATGTAATACTAAGTAGTTCCAAGTAGAGGGGGTAACTCATGAGCGAGTGGACTCCTCGAAGTAAGTCACGGAGTTTTGCGACTCTTGGTGGAAATGTGCAACTTAATTTGAGTCCCGAACAGTTTTTGAAAAGTGAGGTTCTTTTTTTTTGTTCGTCAAAGTTTTTTCAAGAGAAAATTGGACGACGACTTTTTTTACATTTTATCATTTTTTTAGCGACTCCCGGAGTCGATTTTTTTGAAGCTTTGAAAGGTTATATTAACATTTATTAACCTAGCAAACTAGATATTTTTAGAAAGGTAAGCAAATGGACTTTCAATTTCTATTAAAATATACTACTAGGTATTCCTTTAAAAAAAAAAGTTTCTTTACATTTAGTGAAGGTCTTATTTCATAAAAATACCTTTTCATTACTCAAACAAACCTAATAATCTAAAAATGTAACATTTCTATTAAAAACGCTTGGATAGTTTTAAAATATCAAAAATCAACCTCGAGAGTTAAGTGCTCTTCCGGGTCTTCAGAAGAAAACCTACCCCAAAACATTATGCTTTCTCCTGGTTTTTTCCAGATAACAATGCGCCCATCGGAAATATGCGGAAATAAAAGTGGTATTAGCAAAATAATCGAAAACTTTATTGAACAACAGCGTACCAACGGAAACTAATGTACAGTGAAAATATTTTATTCTTATTTAATGAACACTTTTCAATGTATATAAAAAATTACTTTTTGCCATTAAAACCACCCTTATTGTAGTATCATATGAACTCGTAGTAGTCGTCGTCGAACTCTTCAGGCGTGCAAAAGAAAAACTCGATGAGGTTGAGGATCGGCCCCCGCGAAAACGGGTTGAAGTACCGCCCCCTTTTATCCCTTAAATAGGAGTACCTCTTGTAGTTGAACATCTCGTTGGTCGTTAAATTCATACAAGCGTGTAAAACCTGAAATTGATAAGAAAAAAAATACTTTTAAAACATTTCAAAATTTTGTTAATTTATAATAATAATTTATTTTACGGAAATCACTTTTTCATATAATTGAATTTACAAAATATGAATTGCTTAAAACCATTTGGGTACATCAATATTAAAATATCATTATTATAATTTGATTCTCAAGACGCGTTAAAATGTTCAATTTGACGTTTAGTATTAGAGGCGCCACCTTGTGAAAAAGCCTTGAACGTCTACTAGAAATCTGTTTCAACATATATTTGGCGCCAAATATAGCGTTAGCGTTATCCAGACTCCACAAAGAATCAAGAAAACATTCTGTCATGCACTTGAAAAATTCAAAAATCTTTGCAGGAAAATGATCGAAAACGATTACGTTCCAACAAAAATTTAAGCTCACTCAGTTTAACAATGATCAAGAATATTATTTTATTCATGATCTCCTGCACTGGTAATAATTCGACTTCTAACATCCACCATCGTAAACAGCGCAATATAAAGTATGTTCATTAAAAAAAAACCACAAGTGTGCCATTATTTTTTATTTTTTAAAATATAAGTTGGTAACACATATTGAGGTTATGTTACTTGCGGCGTGTTCCTACCGATAAATTAATTTGCTGTGACAAACGACGCAGAGAAGACATAGGTTCACCTTCCAAATTTCCTTGGAATGTGTTAATAGCATCCTAAGTACCATTGACTGATCTATCACTTCCTGGTTTACGGAGAATACTACCCGTTTCATGAAATAATACAACATATCGTGATAAGGTATTTTTAAATTCATTATAAATAATGAGAACGTTAGGAAATTCTTCCTGAAACTCTGCCATAGGTGCGTCGAATAAATACACCCAATTTCCGTCCACTTTACTCCCATTTCGGAAATAACTTTCAACTAGAAACGTTTTTGCTGGTTGCTGTAAATCATTGTGAGCACGGAATAATTTTGACTTTTAGAACGATCTGACGTTTTGTATGTCAATTCCTAACATGCGTTACCAACTTAATTTTTTAAAAATAAAAAATCATGGTACACTTGAGGTTTTTTTTAATGAACATACGATATTTAAACTTAGTACTCACTGATGTGCATGTTAAGATCCATCCCAAGCCGGAAAACACGAACGCCTCCACCAGCCCGAGCACGTACATGATCCCGAAACCCTCGATGGCGATGCAATATGTGGCGAAATATATGGTGATGGAACAATTGACGGCGACGCTCATCACGAACAGGAAGAACCAGGTGCGGTTCCTCAGACCGATGCAGTTGTAGATGAACGGGCAGTGGTGGTCGAAGTACGAGACGCACCTATTGCATATCCTGCAGTGTTTCGCCCGCAGCGGCCTCAGACACCTGCAGGTGTGACAGAGCCGGTTGAGGATGGCGTTGCGTTTCTTCCACTTGTCGAAGTACGGTATCTGCTTGATGGCGCGGTAGTACGACTCCGAGCTCATGGGGACGTAACCCGGGTCTTTCCGGTTGGCTATCACCCAGCAGATCCACATCACCACGTTCCAGTAGATGAAGCAGTAATGGGAGCCGCGGAGGATGTTCCAAGTTACCGGTACTACCTGAAAATTTATTTTCAGAAAAAAAATTGGGGTGATTTGATCGAGTTACCCTTATTATGTACATTGGATAGCCCCAGAGGAGCACCGAGGCCATGAAGAAGATGAGGGGCGCTTTGGAGTTGCCGGCCTTTCCGAAAATCAGGCCCCAGACTTCGTTAATTGGAGGGAACCAACTGCTCCTGCGTTTCTTTTCCGATTGGAGAACTTGGACGATCTCCCCGTGGCGGTGGCTCTGCGCGAGCATTAGGGGAGTTTTGTCGTTCTTGTCCAAAGGCTCTAAATCTATATTACTCTGCCAAAATAATCCAATAATCAATAGCTAAAGTTGAAGGGTAATCATAGCTAGTTAATAATTAGCAAACAAGTACCTTTAATGTCTAAAGTCTTCTCGGTAAATTCTTCCTTTATTTAGTAATTTCAACGCAATTCGATCTTTATTGCCTGTTGGCATTTATAAGCAACACGTATCGATGGGATTAGAGCGCAGCTGTTGACGTTTTTAATTCCTGATGGGGCTTATAAGTACCCCGTTTTCAAAAATCGCCAGAGCAAAGAAAAAATGTAGAACTAACGTTTTTTTGATAATCAAAAATATAAATGATGATTCAAATTTGATTTTTTTGTTATTTAAAACTTTTTGTACCAAGGGGTTAAAGTCACCGTTCATGAAAACTTTAATAGTATATAGTGTATCAAGGGCCGAAAATAGGCAACCCGCCGCTTTTAGCAGCTCGAGCAAGCGAAGCGATATTTTTTTGCCTGCCTTAAGTAAAAACAGTGTTTCAGGAAATTTTATATCGCGCACCATTGAACTGTCACTGTCAGATTTTTGCATAGCCTACTGGGGATGTACATAGGAACAATTCTTTGTATACCTCGTTATAAAAATATGTGTGTAATTTTAAAGATAAATACCTTTTCGCATAACAATTTAACGCAAGCAACACTTCCGGATAAGCAAGCCAGGTGCAGGGGCGTGGAGCCGAAGTGGTCGGGCTTCTGCAGATTGGCGCCCGAGTACATCAGCAGTCTGATCAGGTCGGCGTGCCCTTTGTAAGCGGCCCAGTGCAAAGCGGTGTCCCCGTTGATGTCGACCAGGTGGTTCATGGCGCCCATGCCCAGGAGGAAGGCGGCCGTCGCCGTCCTGCCGAACATCGAGGCCGTCATCAGCGGCGTGAGGCCCTTGAAGTCGGCCGCGTTGACGGCGACGCCGGCCTGCAGCAGGACCTGGACGACGGCGGCGTGGCCCTTCCTGCAGGCCCAGTGTATCGGCCGGGGGCCCTGCGTGCCCAGACAGGAGAGATCTATGGGAGCCCCCCTGTCCACCAGGTAACGCATAATCTCCACGTTTCCATCGAGGGCGGCCCAGTGGGCGGGCGTGTAGCCCCATTCGTCGCGAGCGCGCAGTATCTGGGTGCCCAGTTTCTCGACCAGGTCCTCGATGTCGGAGACTTCGCTGAAATAAATTGAAAAAATCTTCAACTGTATAGATATGTATAAACAAGATCTAAACAGAACTAAAGGAGACGGTAAATTACCTGTTTTCTAGATGAAAGAATAAATTGATTTGTTAGTAATTGTTCCGAAATCGTTGTTTGCTTAGAGATTAGTTTTGAAACAAAATTTATTTATCGGGTTTTGTTTGTTTACTCTCATTACACTAGCCAACAAAATGTAATGCTTTTTTACTTTCTCCGTTACGAAGTACGAGAAAGTATTGTGATCGTGATTTTTTTTTCAAAATTTTTTTTTACGGAAATATCCGTTTTGGGGTCCCTAGATGCCATTTCAACAATTTCTGGAAAAAATTTTTTTGTGTCTGTGTGTGTGTGTGTGTGTGTGTGTGTCTGTGTGTGTGTGTGTGTGTGTGTGTGTCTGTCTGTGCGCGCTGTATCTCAAAAACTAATAAAGCAATTGATATGAAACTTTGAACAGCCATCTTATTTGATAATCTGAAGAACTGAAAAGCTTTTGGTAAAATTTCGTACACCGGAAGTGGGCGTTTACCTTAACTGTTTTTTGTTTTTTGCCAATATTTTCTTAAATATGAAAAATATCACAAAAACATTCAAACAAACTTTGAAGACAACAAAGAAATGAACATCTTTTGCTTGAAAACATTTTTCATAAAATCATTTTTATTCGAGAAAAAAATTTATTATTATTTTTTTAATTTTTGGTTTATAATTATAAAACGATAATAGTTACAGAAAAATTATGTTAATAATAATTGTACAGAATGCCAAAATGAACAACTTCTAAAGAATAAGTTTTTTTCGAAATCTCGTTAGTTTTTGAGTAAACCGAGTTTTTGAATTTGAAGTATAATTTTTCCATCTTTCGTGATTTTGACGTTTTAAACGTCAGTTTCATCCGAGTCTACAAAACGCTCGATGTACATTTAAAATATGATTTCAATTGAAAATAAACCCATGAAAACGTAAATATAAAGTCGGAGAAAGTAACATGATGGCCACATCACCATTTTTACTTTCTCCGTCACGAAGTACGAGAAAGTATTGTGATCGTGATTTTTTTTTCAAAAATTTTTTTTACGGAAATATCCGTTTTGGGGTCCCTAGATGCCATTTCAACAATTTCTGGAAAACATTTTTTTGTGTCTGTGTGTGTGTGTGTGTGTGTGTGTGTCTGTGTGTGTGTGTGTGTGTGTGTGTGTGTGTGTGTGTCTGTGCGCGCTGTATCTCAAAAACTAATAGACCAATTGATATGAAACTTTGAACATAAGTTTTATTTGATAATCCGAAGAACTGAAAAGCTTTTGGTAAAATTTCGTGCACCGGAAGTGGGTGTTTACCTTAACTGTTTTTTGTTTTTTGCCAATATTTTCTTAAATATGAAAAATATCACAAAAACATTTAAACAAATATTGAAGACAATAAAGAAATGCGATTATTTTGTTTGAAAACATTTTTCATAAAATCATTGTTATTCGAGAAAAAAATTTATTAATTTTTTTTTCATTTTTGGTATACAATTATGAAACGCTAATAGTTACAGCAAATTTATGTTAATAATAATTGTAGAGAATGACAAAATGAACAATTTATGAAGAATAAGTTTTTTTCGAAATCTCTTTAGTTTTTGAGTAAACTGAGTTTTTGAATTTGAAGTACATTTTTACGTCTTTCATAATTTTGACGTTTTAAACGTCAGTTTTATCCGAGTCTACGAAACGTTCGATGCACACTTAAAATATGATTTAAATTGAAAATAAACCATGGAAGCGTAAATATAAATGATACCATCAAGTCGGAGAAAGTAACATGATGGCCACATCACCATTTTTTCTACTGTTAAAATCGAATTCACCTCTATAACATATTTCGCAACGCTTCAACATTTCAACTTATAAATAAGTATGTACGCAATTTGCTATGAAGGGTTTCCATCTGTCGGGATTTCCTTGAATCCAAGCTGACGTGATCTTAGAGTCGGTCTAGGCGTAGATGTCAAATCCAATGTGTGACAGAGTGAATTATTGCAAGGACTGCCACAACTAATTTTCACGTGTTGATGTCTATATTATTTTCATTTTTTCATGGATTTATTTTCTATTATGTATATTTTTTAAAATAAATATAACTGTTTAAAATGGCGGGTTATTTGAAACCTTTTATTCAGTCATGTATTTCTTGATTCGATAAAATAATGTATAGAATATTCACAGTGGGTAAAAAAAAACGGTACTAGTATTTTGTATTCTCATATATCTTGGTGAGTTATTAATGTTTTTAAATAATCAATATAACAGTGAAAATCCCAATTTTTATAGATAAGATGAAGTACTTTTGCTCTAAAGAAATAGTACTTAAACTTGTGCCCGGAGCACTGTGTTGACTACAAAATAATGCACTTCTATCCTTTCAGGAATACGTACTGTACATGGTCTTTCATGACTGATGGAAGTGACAGCTAATGTTTGAGATACATTAGAAAACAAACACAAATCATGGCTGACTAATTTTGATACCTACAAATGCGACGCAACGGTGGATTTTAAACTCCCGCCTTTGTAGAATCTTTATTAATACAAAATATCTTGGATAAAAAAAATCCAAAAATGCAATTAATAATTTTTTGAAATCTGTGAAGTGTAAACATCTTGTTTTTCATTCGTTAATTATTATTGAAAACTTTTTTTGGCCACTGTGTATATTTTTTTCATTTTTGCTTGTTTGTACAGAATTGAGGTTACTTAAACACAATTAAACTAACGAAATAAAATAACTCTTATACAATATACCTTGACTATAAAGGAATAATTTTCCGAAGATACAAAATATACACTTCAATCGGAGATTATTTTTCGCAAAGTTGGCCTTGGATTTTTTTTAATTGGCCAAAATTAAAGATCCCAAAAATATGTTGACTTTGGATGTCAAAAAGCATTTGATGCTCGTGACAGTGTCAATTTTTGTATATTACATTTTGATTTAGCCTTGAGTTCCTTTTTCTTCAAATGTTGGTATTAAGGTTGAAATTTAACTCATGACACGCCGCCCGTTTTTAACCCTTAGCTAATGAGCTAGTTTATAATAGTCGCAACTAAAGCTCTACAGACAACAAAAATTAACTAATTTAGCAATAAGTTGTGGTGGATGCGCCAGGGACTTTAAACGCACATCATGCGCTCGAAATATTTATCCATGGTACCCCAGAAAGAAGTGATAACTTTTCTAAATCTTAACCGATGTCGCTTTCTATAAAGTAATAATATTTTGCAGTGGAAGTCCATTGGGATAGCCTTTAAGGCCGTAACCAAAAAGTTTGCGAGACGAGGTCGTCAGACCGATTCGAATAATACTGCCAAGGCAGTAAAGGCTATCCTAATGGAAGTGTATTATACAGTGCGCGCCTAAAGCATGGAATATATTCAGTAAAACCGAAATAAAATATATTTGGAAAAAATCCTCGAACAGGTCGATTTTCTTTTATAAAAATATACATTTTTGCATGAAACTCGATTTTCAGTCGTCATTTGTTTTTGAGTAATGACGTCATCCATTTTGTTTTTAAATGACAACCCCCTATTTTTGTTCTTGATTTTGAGAGATCTTTTCATTGTCAAACAGTATAAAAAATGTTGCCATCTTACATAAGACATTTTACGAGTAAATGACAATTGAAAGTGAGATTTAGAGTTTTTGAAAAATGACTTTGTTTAATCGCTTGTAGCAATTTTTCCAAACAACAATGATTTTGACCTTCCAAATAATACAATATGGTTTCAGCAAGACAGCGCATCCCCGCACTAGGCACGTATTTTTTTTCTTGAATATTTTGAATATTTTTCTAGCTAATTCTGCGCATTCATCTCTCGCGGGCTATTCTATCAGTCCTCGTCTGACAATCCATCTCTTCGTAAAGCAATTGTCAATAAACGCGCATAGTACGGGGTGCGCCGTCTTGCTGAAACCATATTGTATTCAATGGTAGGTCAAGATCATGGTTGTTTCGAAAAATTGCTACAAGTGCTGGAACAAGGTCATTTTGCAAAAACTCTAAATATCAAGTTCTCACCTTCAATTGTCATTTACTCGAAAATTTTTTTATGTAAGATGGCAACATTTTTATACTGCCAGTTCGACAATGAAAAGATCTCTCAAAATCAAAAACAAAAATAGGGGTTTGCCATTAAAAAACAAAATGGACGACGTTATTACTCAAAAACAAATGACGACTGAAAATCGACTTTAATGCAAAATTGTGTATTTTTATAAAAGAAAATCGACCTGTTTTTTTCTCCAAAAATATTTAATTTCTACTAAATCTATACTTTAGGCGCGCACTGTATAAATAATTTTTGTAACATCTCTCCGATATTTAAGACATTTTTTTTCATCAAAAAACAATGATTAAGAGCGCGTGGAAATTTTTCTCACCGACGACTTCAGAATAGCTTGCAGAGCAGGCTAGCTCCTCTTTGTTATCTGTAAAATCCCGTAAAAGGTACGACAAAGCACGTGCTTGGTAAATGTACCTTTCAACATGTGGGAATTAATTCTGTCGATGGCATACCAAGCAAAGAAAAAAAATAAACATTTCTCAGTGACACTGACAGTAACAGTAATTTTATAAACATTAAATATTGTTCCCCCATCAAAACACCTACAGACCGGTTTCGACCTTTCATGTCTCATCAGTGTAGTTAGTTGCTGATGGGGAAACGGAGATTACTATTGGAATATAAGTATTCCAAACGCCGTTAAAGGTAGAAACGCCAAAGTAGCGGAATCTATTGCCTGAATGCTGTACTGAACTAAATCTCCGTTTCCCCATCAGCAACTAACTACACTGATGAGACCTGAAAGGTCGAAACCGGTCTGTAGGTGTTCTGATGGGGAAACAATATTTAACGTTTACATTATTATTGTTACATTTGCCGCCGCTGGTAATGTCCATATCTTGTCGGTGTTAAAGCCACCCGGTTTTGGTTTAGTACAGCATTCAGGCAATAGATTCCGCCACTTTGGCGTTTCTACCTTCAATTTTCTAAAGTTTATATTTACGTTGTCATAGTTACTCTGAGGTGAAATTGGACAAAAACATTTAGAAGATCCGTTACTAAACAATAACATCTTCTACTCGGTGAAACCCGGAATAGAATAAATTTAACCATTTAGCTTCAATTTATGTTAACAAATTACATGCATTTACATATACTGTTCTGATACTCCCAACGCTCTTAAAACGCACTGGCGGATCCAAAGAGGGGTAATGGGGCAATTGCCCCCTTGTCCCCTTGAGCCTAGAGTTTTTAAACTTGTCGTGAACTTTACGAAAATGTCAGTAGTGTCATTTAAAAAATAAATGTTTATAATGTGTTATTGAATTTTTAATAAATTATTTTGGATATATGTTTCGAGAGATCCTCACCCCCCTTGAAACATTTCAAACTAACTGGATCCGCCCGTGTCATAACTTCCGCTTTTCCGTCCGTTATGAGGTTGTTTACATAATTAAAAACAATTCGCTAATGAAAATTTAACAAGAAGATCTTACAAAAAAATAATTT
The DNA here is from genome assembly GCA_910593695.2 of Ocypus olens. Lineage (NCBI taxonomy): Eukaryota > Metazoa > Arthropoda > Insecta > Coleoptera > Staphylinidae > Ocypus > Ocypus olens. Next base: position 38,368,285 of record OU343063.1, on the reverse strand, counting down.
ATGTTCGACTGTACGAAAATAGTAACTTTGGTAGTTTGTTTTTAGGCCAAATGGCGTACATTTCGTAATAGTACATAATGCTGAAGTAAAACGGATGTCAGTGTCAGAAATGACAGATTTTAATTTTAATCAGAACATCCAATAAATACAATACAAATTACTAATGAAAAACAGAGATCAAAAATGATAATGGTTTATAGCGATAGTAATTACTATTATTCATTATATTTATTCCTGAAGAAGATTGCAAGGTTTGGTAGTTTATAGTGTGAGTTAGATGGTTTATCGAGATCAACCATGATTAAAATATATACAGGGTATCCCATTTTAAATTGCCATCCTAAATATCTCGAAACCTGAGCAACATGGCAAAAAATGTTTCACATAAAAGTAGTATTCAGAGGGGGACATATGCTGGTGACCTTGAAAATGACCTTGGCGTTAATTTTCAAGGTCAAACGAAGTTCAACTTTGATTTTTCAAATGGAACCCGCTATTTTTTATTGCGGGATCGTATTCTGCGGGAAAAATATAAACTTTTTGTAGGAAACGTTTTTTCTTTTTTTTTAAATGCCTTCCTTTAAAGTTTTCTCACAAATTTTATCCGTTATGTTGTTTGAAATCTCTTAAAAAAACATTTTCAAAAGAAACGTTTCCTACAAAAAGTTTATATTTTTTCCCGTAGAATACGATCCCGCAATAAAAAATTGGAGGTTCTATTTGAAAAATCAAAGTTGACCTTCGTTTGACCTTGAAAATTAACGCCAAGGTCATTTTCAAGGCCACCGGCATATGTCCCCTTCCGAACGCTACAACCTACCTCGGCCGTACCACGAATCACCCCGCGAGCCGTCACTGTATCGGTCTTAAATTATTTACTAATAAATATCTGGAATTCCTCGATTATGTGACTGTTCTTATTAGCTTGTATACTTTTCAAGTTAGTTCTGTACTCTTTAATAATGAGGGAATCAACAACTTCTATTTATTTAAAAATATACATGACGTTATTAATTTATACATTTTATTGAACGCATTACTGGTATGTACATGTTATAAATCGGAATCCTCGCAGGTACCCTGCCTTCCGGTCCCTTGTTTGTTTTTTAGTGCAATCCCGTATCCCCAATCCCGCGCACTCTACCATCACGCTCAAGTGGCCGAATGCCCGTACTAGGATGAAGAGCAATATACTTGCTGCAATTGGATATCTTAAAAAGTTGCCACAGGATTATTTTAAAATTTTGCACATATGTCAATTATGTTCCTGTCTAGACAGTAAGGAAATTTTATCAAGTTTTGACCAATACTAATGGAAATAGACACAAAAAACATCATTTTATTTTTCACTTGTCTCTTAATTCGTCCATAGTTTTTTATTAACTATCATTTTTCGTTCAAATTACTTCATTGCGTAGATATATGTATTGGTTGGCTACAAGTGAAATTTCACTGTTGTTACTTAATTGGTTCTGCAGTTTATCTGTTTAAAGTGAAATGTTGCTAACTTTGTTAATAAAAAAGATTGAACCAAAATTTAAACACAGAAATAATAATCGATCTTTATATAATATGTTATAAAAATAAACTTTTCGAAAAAGTTTATATTTACAAAGATAAAGGCTAATTTAATGGGTACCCCACCCTTAAGACTTGTCATAGATTTTTTTATATATAGGTTATAACGTACTGTTAACGCTGTGTACAGTACTGTATACCCACATTGAAAAGTAGTCTTTATTGTTATTATTGTATAACTAATTTGATGCAATAGCGTATGGTGGCTTGCATGCGTCAATCGGATTTTTGCCGGTAAAACAGGACACGCGGCACCAATTGATGGGTAGATTTAACCTACTAAACTGACATTTATTTCCCGTTTTTGTCATTGTGTCTAAAATCCCCATTAAATTGTAAATTTTACGATTTGGGAAAAGTAAAAAAATAAATGTTATGATGGAGAAACAATATTTAATGTTTACATTATTATTGTTATATTTACCGCCGTTGGCATTCCCATATCTGTCGGTGGTTAGGCCACTCGGATTTGGTTCAGTACAACATTCAGGCAATAGATTCCGCCACTGTGTACCTTTAACGTAATTTCCGTTTCCCCATCAGCAATTAACTACACTGATGAAACCCGAAAGGTCGAAACCGATCTGTAGGTGTTCTTTAATGTTCAAAATTAGTTCATTTACAAATTCATCTTATGGTGGGTGCGCCGGGAACTACGAATTTACCTCATGCGCTCTCCGTAGTAGAATTCGATCTTACGAAAATATTTATATCGTCTCGAATATCCCGAAATTCGATTTTACTGATCAGTTAACTTTGTGCAACCTGCACAGCCTCACACGGGAGGCCTGAGTACTAATTAGTGTCAACAGCAACTGCAGCGCAAAGGAACATGTTCTATTTTTTTTTCGGTTTCTTCTCAAGAATGCAATTGCTTTAAGAAACTTTCCACTCGAATAAATCTTTCTATTATGCATTTCCTGACAAATTCTACGAGTAAGGACTAATCTCATATGGAAGCACGGTACTGGTGCTGAAACCCATCTGGAAATTTAGTATCGTTTCTTCCTTAAAGCTTTTCAAAACTTAAGTCAACACCTGTTTCACGAATCTTTGATCTTTGCTTGTCTATGGCAAGTTTTCCTTTTCTTCGTGTGTTTGAGGAAATCTCTAAATCTACACTTAGAATGTACTGGACTTTTAAAAATCATTATATTATTAAATCCGTGTTTTAAATTGAATTTGACGTTCGATTCATCAGTGACAGTTCAAAATTTGCCATGAACGCATACAGAAAAACATCGATGGATGTTTTAAGAAGATGTTACGGTTCGAAAAAGAAGGATAGTGATGTAGGCAGTGATATAGGCAGTGGTGTAGGCAGTGGTGGAGTTGGAACTGGACCTCTATCAGATAGGAAGGACGCATTAGAAGGAGAATATTTCTACAAAAAAGTAAGAATTAAACACATCGCATTCTAACCTCACATTTAAGGATGCATGTGCGTTTAGATGATACTCTAAAGGTGACCCTATTCATGCACTACAGAAGAATTTCGCCGGAAAATGTTAGTAATAACTCAATTGGGTAAAAGTAAACGATCCGGCCTTGCGTAGGGTTTTTTTTCATACCAGAGGGCCACAACGACAATTGGGCAAATCTGTTTATATCTCTCAGAATAATTATGTTTTCCGTTCCCTCGTCTTTTTCTTGCTGTGGGTATTCGTAGAATTTGTCTTTCTCTTCTTTCTTTTATCCTTTCGCTCTTATATTTTCCTCCTCAGCCAGAATTTTCTCTCCATTCCGTATCCTTTTCATTTTTGTTTGTGTTATTCCTAGTATTTCTATTTAATGTTTTTTATTTCCTACATTTATTCAATTTGAGCTATCAACGTCAATCAGACAGTTTAGAGTCCAAATATATAAAAGTCTGTACAAGTTTCACTAAATTTGGAACAGCAGAAATAATTCTTTTCAAAATTGTAAAACAAAATTGTAAACTAAAAATGGTGATGTGGCCATCATGTTATTTTCTCCGACTTAATCATAGACATTTATATTAACGTTTTCATAGTTTGTTTTCAATTGAAATCATATTTTAAATGTAAACTCGGATGAAACTGACGTTTAAAACGTCAAAATTATGAAAGATGGAAAAATTATACTACAAATTCAAAAACTCAGTTTACTCAAAAAAACTTATTCTTTATAAGTTGTTCAGTTTTGCATTCTCTACAATTATTATTTACATAAATTTACTGTAACTATTATCGTTTCATAATTATAAACCAAAAATTTGAAAAAAATAATAAAATTTTTTCTCGAATAACAATGATTTTATGAAAAATGTTTTCAAGCAAAAGATGTTCATTTCTTTGTTGTCTTCAATGTTTGTTGAAATGTTTTTGTGATATTTTTCATATTTAAGAAAATATTGGCAAAAAACAAAAAACAGTTAAGGTAAACACCCACTTCCGGTGTACGAAATTTTACCAAAAGCTTTTTAGGTCTTCAGATTATCAAATAAGACTTATGTTCAGAGTTTCATATCAATTGTTCTATTAGTTTTTGAGATACAGCGCGCACAGACAGACACACAGACACATTTTTTTTTAGAAATTGTTGAAATGGCATCTAGGGACCCCAAAACGGATATTTCCGTAAAAAAAAAAATTTGAAAAAAAAAATCACGATCACAATACTTTCCCGTACTTCGTAACGGAGAAAGTAAAAAAAAATAATAAAATTATTTTATTCCGCAAAAGTTTTCAATTTAAGAAATTTTACTTTAGTTTAATTTTGAAACGAGTTATGGTTTTTTAAATTTGGAAAATTTTATTACTTGCTAAAGTTAAAAAACGAAATGAAACTACACTACACAAATTTTTTGATTAAAAATCTTTTTTTTTTTGTAATATTCTCTTGAAAATGCCCCGATAATGCGAAACTAGTCGAGAATTTTAAACATTTAGAAACTTAACCTTCTTTTTATTTGGGTAGAATTAATATTTGTTTCATATTACTATTGTTTATACTTATATCAGTGGCGTAACGATGTGAATGACCTAAGCTGTTGATGAGCCTAACACTCTAAATTCAATTAACGCCACCACTGGTTTTGGTTTGAAACGCTTTCCGCTCTTCAGAAACTTTTAAGCACAAATACAATTTGGGTAATATTATTTGAATAAGATAAAAACAATGGAATGCTAGCCTTAAGTTTAATATTTCATGTAAACCTCCAAAAAAGTGTTATTTATAATTTGTAATTGTAACTTATGTGTATAATGTGGCTTATAATTTTATAATTAAAACCAAAAATATCAAAATTGTTTCATATTCGTTTTTCGAACATCAAAATATTGATTGATTAATAAAAGACGTTCAGTTTATAGTTGTTTTGGAAATTTGTTAATTGTTTGTTTTGGTATTAATTTGGTGTTATGTATATAATATTTTGTAATGTAATAGTTATAATTTTATAATTAAAATAAAAAATATCAAAATTGTTCAATTTTCTTTTTTCGAACATCAAAATATTAATTAATAAAAGATGTTCAGGGTATAGTTGTTTTCGAAATTTGTTAATTGTTTGTTTTGGTATTAATTTGGTGTTATTTATAATGTTTAGTAATGTAACCAAAACCAAAAATATCAAAAAAGTTTATTTTTTATTTTTTTAAATAAAAATATTGAATAATAAAACATGTTCAGTTTATAGTTGTTTTCAACATTTGTTAAAGTATTTTTTTAATTATTCTTCATTTTTTTTAAACATAAGAAACGGCTTAGGTAAAGCCCAAATTTTACCAAAATGCTTGGAAATAAAATGTTTGTGTCTGTGATCTGTGAGTCTGTCTTTCAAAAAGTAATGCAGGAATTCAAATCAAACTTTGAACATAACATTATTTGACAATCCGAAGAACTAGGAAGGTTTTGGTAAAATTCCAAAAACCTTATTGGGTGTTTACTAGGGATGGTTGATATTTCACGTATCTGTGATTTTTCACTGGTATTGAAAAATCACAGGTCGTTACTGGTACTAATTGGCGAATTTCACTGTTACTTAAAATTACTACTACTTAAAATCACTGTTACTTAAAATCACTGTTACTTTAAATCACCATTAATCACTGTCAAAACTAAAATTTTCAAAAATCCATATCTCCAATAAAAATTTTGGAATTTACAAAAACCAAGTTGATTTTGAATAAGCGATACTTCGTCCATTGAGGATATTTCTTATGGAATTTTGTCGGCGCGTTTTATGTTTATTCTGCGATGTTTTCATTCAAGTGCTCAAAAAAATAAAAATAAAATTTTCAAAAATTCATATCTCCGTTAAAAATTGTTGAATTTACAAAAACCAAATTCATTTTGAATAAACGATTCTTCGACCATTGAAGATATTGTTTTAAGGAAATTTTTCTACGTGTTTTATATTTTTTTCTGCGATGTTTTTATTCAAGTGCTCAAAAAATTAAAACGAAAATCTTCAAAAATCCATATCTCTATTGAAAATTGTTGAATTTACAAAAACCTTGATTTTGAATTAGGTATACTTCGGCCATTGAGGATGATTTTTTATGGAATTTTGTCGGGGCGTTTTATATTTTTTTCTGCGATGTTTTCATTCAAGTGCTCAAAAAAATAAAACTAAAATTTTCAAAAATCCATATCTTCATTAAAAAATTGTTGAATTTACAAAAACCAAATTAATTTTGAATAAACAATTCTTTGACCATTGAAGGTATAGTTTTAAGAAATTTTTTCTACGCGTTTTATATTTTTTTCTGCGATGTTTTCATTTAAGTGCGCAAAAAATTAAAACGAAAATCTTCAAAAATCCATATCTGTATTGAAAATTGTTGAATTTATAAAAAACCAAATTGATTTTGAATTAGCTATAGGTACTTCGACAATTGAGGATATTTCTTATGGGATTTTGTCGGCGTGTTTTATATTTGTTCTGCGATGTTTTCATTCAAGTGCTCAAAAAAAAAAAAAAACTAAAATTTTCAAAAATCCATATCTCCGTTAAAAATTGTTGAATTTACAAAAATCAAATTAATTTTGAATAAACGATTCTTCGACCTCTGAAGATATTGTTTTAAGGAATTTTTTCTACGCATTTTATATTTTTTTCTGCGATGTTTTCATTGAAGTGCTCAAAAAAATAAAACTAAAATTTTCAAAAATTCATGTCTCCGTTAAAAATTGTTGAATTTACAAAAACCAAATTAATTTTGAATAAACGATTCTTCGACCATTGAAGATATTGTTTTAAGGAATTTTTTGTAGGCGTTTTATATTTTTTTCTGCGATGTTTTCATTCAAGTGCTCAAAAAAATAAAACGAAAATCTTCCAAAATCCATATCTCTATTGATAATTGTTGGATTTACAAAAACTGAATAGATTTTGAATTAGGTATACTTAGGCCATTGAGGATGATTTTTTATGGAATTTTGTCGAGGTGTTTTATATTTTTTCCTGCGATGTTTTCATTCAAGTGCTCAAAAAAAATAAAACTAAAATTTTCAAGAAGCTATATCTCCGTTAAAAATTGTTGAATTTACAAAAACGAAATTAATTTTGAATAAACGATTCTTCGGCCATTGGAGATATTGTTTTAAGGAATTTTCTTTACGCGCTTTATATTTTTTTCTGCGATGTTTATATTCAAGTGCTCAAAAAATTAAAACGAAAATCTTCAAAAATCCATATCTCTATTGAAAATTGTTGAATTTACAAAAACCAAATTGATTTTAAATTAAGTATACTTCGGCCATTGAGGATGATTTTTTATGGAATTTTTGTCGGCGCGTTTTATATTTTTTTCTGCGATGTTTTCATTCAAGTTCTCAAAAAAATAAAACTAAAATTTTCAAAAATTCATATCTCTATTTAAAATTGTTGAATTTACAAAAATTCAATTAATTTTGAATACATGATTCTTCGGCTATTGACGATATTTCAAAATATTCCGATGCTCCGGTTAATGTTAATTGTAAATTATCATTTACAAATAATTAAAATTCGACATTGCAGTAGTACTAGAAATACGTGATCTGTTTCATTTGTATTTATTGATTTCATTCGTAATGCTATCAAAAATTGTAATCTTTATTAATTCATATAAAATTTTAACTCGGATTTGAATTGGGCAAAGTTTATCTCAGATGACCTTTAACACTCGTACCAGATAAACGACGATCAAAGCATCCTTTTAAAAGGTGTTATATTCTCCTCATCGACGACGGCTTTATTTGATCTATTTTGGCCATTATTTTCGGAATTGAGGGTTAACATTTTTACTTTCTCCGTTACGAAGTACGAGAAAGGATTGTGATCGTGATTTTTTTTCAAAATTTTTTTTAACGGAAATATCCGTTTTGGGGTCCCTAGATGCCATTTCAACAATTTCTGGAGAAAAAATGTGTCTGTGTGTGTGTGTGTGTGTCTGTGTGTCTGTCTATGCGCGCTGTATCTCAAAAACGAATTGATATGAAACTTTGAACATCCGTTTTATTTGATAATCTGAAGAACTGAAAAGCTTTTGGTAAAATTTCGTACACCGGAAGTGGGCGTTTACCTTAACTGTTTTTTGTTTTTTGCCAATATTTTCTTAAATATAAAAAATATCCCAAAAACATTTAAGCAAACTTTAAAGACAACAAAGAAATGAACATCTTTTGCTTGAAAACATTTTTCATAAAATCATTTTTATTTGAGAAAAAAATTTATTATTTTTTTAATTTTTGGTTTATAATTATAAAACGATAATAGTTACAGAAAATTTATAATAATTGTAGAGAATACTAAAATGAACAACTTATAAAGAATAAGTTTTTTTCAAAATCGCTTTAGTTTTTGAGTAAACTGAGTTTTTGAATTTGAAGTATAATTTTTCCATGTTTCATAATTTTGACGTTTTAAACGTCAGTTTTATCCGAGTTTATTCCAAAAATATACGTAAGGGCCGATTAGAAGATGTCAAAAACTGTTTCATGCTGGTATTACATCTTGAAAATCGTAATAAAGTGTTCGGTGGTTGTACAAAAAAATAAAAAAATATGGACTCAAATTGAAAAAAGTGCGACTTTAACATTTCGGACTGATTTCTCAAAAACATTTCTCAATTCGATTTCAAATTATATTAAATTGCCATTATTTTGACGTCTAAATCACCAAAATCAAACAACGCTTCGGTAGTTTGTGCAATTTTCAAAAATCAAAATCTCGTTTTTTTAGAGTGGAATATGAAAACAGTTCAATTTTTATATGTTGAGCGGTTTTTATAAGAACATTTTTTATACGTTTTTGCCAATATTTTGACGTCAAATCATCAAAATCAATCAACGCGTTCAGCAATTTTCAAAAATCAAAATCTCGGTTTTGGTAGGGTGGAACATAAAAACCGTGCAATTCCATAAGAAAGGTATTTAATTCGTTTTTGTATCATATTAAATTGGCAATATTTTGACGTGTGGATCATCAAAATCAAACAACCCGTTCGGCAATTGTACAATTTAAAAATATCAAAATTTCGATTTTGTATGAATAAAACAGTGCAATTTTTACACTTTGGGAGGTTTTTATAAGAATTTTTTTAAATTCATTTTTAATCATATTAAATTGGCAATACTACGACCTGTAAATCATCAAAATCAGACAACGCGTTCGGCAGTTTTCAAAACCCAAAATCTCGATTTTTATAGGGTAAAACATGAAAACCGTGCAATTTTTACACTTCATAAGAACATTTTTGAATTCAATTTTAAATCAAATTAAATTGGCAATATTTTGACGTCCAAATCACCAAAATCAAACAACGCGTTCGGCAGTTGTGTAATTTTCAAAAAATCAAAATCTCGATTTTGGTTGGGCAGAATATGAAAACCGTGCAATTTTTACACTTCGGGCGATTTTTATATACGTTTTTGAATCATATTAAATTGGCAATATTTTGACGTATAAATCAACAAAACCAAACAACGTGTTCCGGCAGCTGTGGAATTTAAAAAATCAAAATCTCGATTTTTGTAGGGTGGAACATGAAAACAGTGCAATTTTTAGAATTTGAGCTGATTTTATAAGAACGTTTTCACTTTCTCCGTTACGAAGTACGAGAAAGTATTGTGATCGTGATTTTTTTTCAAAATTTTTTTTACGGAAATATTCTTTTTGGGGTCCCTAGATGCCATTTCAACAATTTTTGGGGGAAAAAATGTGTCTGTGTGTGTGTGTGTAAGTGTGTCTGTCTGTGCGCGCTAAAACTAATAAACCAATTGATATGAAACTTTGAACATACGTCTTATTTGATAATCGGAAGAACTGAAAAGCCTTTGGTAAAATTTCTTATACCGGAAGTAAATGTTTACCTTAATCGTTTTTTGTTTTTCTCCGATAATTTTTTAAATATGAAAAGTTCTATATAAGCACTCAAACAAATCTTGAAGAAAGCAAAGAAATGAACATCTTTTGTTTGAAAATGTTTTTCGTAAAATGTATGGTTTTTGAAAAATAATAGCAATTAATTTCTTTTTTGTAATTTTTGGTTTAAAATTATAATTTTGACGTTTTAAACTTCAGTTACAAAACCCTCTATGCACATTTAAAATTGAAAATAAACCATAAAAGTGTAAACATAAAGAACTATACCATCAGATCGGAGAAAGTAACATGATGGCCACATCACCATTTTTACTTTCTCCGTTACGAAGTACGAGAAAGTATTGTGATCGTGATTTTTTTTTCAAAAATTTTTTTTACGGAAATATCCGTTTTGGGGTCCCTAGATGCCATTTCAACAATTTCTGGAAAAAAATTTTTTGTGTCTGTGTGTGTGGCTGTGTGTGTGTGTGTGTGTGTGTGTGTCTGTCTGTGTGCGCTGTATCTCAAAAACTAACAGAGCAATTGATATGAAACTTTGAACATACGTCTTATTTGATAATCCGAAGAACTGAAAAGCTTTTGGTAAAATTTCGTACACCGGAAGTGGGTGTTTACCCTAACTGTTTTTTGTTTTTTGCCAATATTTTCTTAAATATGAAAAATATCACAAAAAAATTTAAACAAACATTGAAGTCAACAAAGAAATGAACATCTTTTGCTTAAAAATATTTTTCATAAAATCATTGCTATTCGAGAAAAAAATTTATTAATTTTTTTTTAAATATTTGGTTTATAATTATGAAACGTTAATAGTTACAGCAAATTTATGTTAATAATAATTGTAGAGAATGCCAAAATGAACAACTTCTAAAGAATAAGTTTTTTTTTAAATCTCATTAGTTTTTGAGTAAACCAAGTTTTTTAATTTGAAGTATAATTTTTCCATCTTTCATAATTTTGACGTTTTAAACGTCAGTTTCACCCGAGTTTATGCAACGCTCGAAGTACACTTAAAATATGATTTAAATTAAAAATAAACCATGGAAGCGTAAATATAAATACCATCAAGTCGGAGAAAGTAACATGATGGCCACATCACCATTTTTTTATATTGTTGTAAGATTAGTATTAATTTATAATTTCTGTAAAATGTGTAATCCGTGAAATAAGTAATATTATTATTATTATTAGAAAATTAATGAGTGTCGAGTTAACAGAATTAGAAAGAAGTACGACTGCATGAGCCTCTATAAAACTACAGAATACTACTTATCCCAGTAAGACTGCAGTAGTCTTTTTCATCTACTGTTTCCGTCATCCAAATACGAGATTACAAAATTCCATTTTCAGCCTTAGAAAGACTACATAATGCCATTACCATTAATTATTTTAATATATTCGTATTCGTAGTTCATGAAATAGATGTTAACTCGAACAAACAATTAATTCCATTAGCATTGTTAATTCAAAGACACAATAACTTTGTATTAATACCATGGATTTGCTGTTTCTGTTTATACTCTGACTATAATTCCGACTAAGAGATACAGTGGTAAAAAATAGTTATTATGTCTCATTTCGAAACTATTTCCAAGAGAGTAAAGTAAACTCCAGTATTTTTTTTTGGGTCGAATATGCGGTCATTTTTATTATTAAATTTTATTAGTATTACCAAGGCTAGAAAATTCGCTATTACAGTTTCAGTAAGACTAATTTCATCAATACAGTAATTCTAATCATCAGGATAAAAATAAACAATAAAGCAAGAAAATGATTGTCGCAAAGCAGGTCAAGGGTATCCAAGGACTGACCGATAGATTTCTGTTACAGAGCAAAAAGCAACTAGAGAAGTTGAGGGAGAAGAAGAAAACTGATGAAAAGAAGAAAGGTGACGACAAATGACTACGTATTATAAAATTGTAGATCCGTTGAATAAATAAATAAACCTAGTACATACCCTGTTTTGACGACATCGAATATACTCTTCTGCGTCTGGTCGGTAATGTCTGCTTCTGTGAGGTTAGAGTCTCTGGTGACGGAGGCGGCCGGATGGTCGGTGTCAGCCACCATGCTGCAGGAGGTCTGCGGCAGGGCCCAGACACTGCGGGCCGAGCCCGGACTGGGGTACACCTTGCAAAGCGTCCTGCCGACTCTTCCAGCACCCCTTGCCAAACCCGGACCTGTACCTTCGCCCCCGTATCACCGCCCTTTTTTTTTGCCCGCCGACGGATTTCGTTGATTGATTGCGATGCAGAGGTTTCTTATTGCAGTTGATGAGAGTACGCGAATATATTGATCACCCGTGCACCAACACGCACGCACACGCGGGGGGGGTAGAGGGTGGCGGTGGTGGCGTCGGTGGGCAATTGGGGTTGGTGAGGGACGCCTGCGCCGCCGCCGACGCCGACGCCGATACTGACTACGGTCTGCGGCTGTATTATCGGAAAATACGGCGTGATGCGCCGCGCATTAATTTCGACTCTAAAGAAAGTAAAATCACAATTCATTGAGGACGAGGATGAGCAAAGTTTACAACAGGCGTGACCTCCGTGTAATGAATTTGTGCAGCCTTCGATTTTCCATAAAATCTTACTTAATTATTAGAAATAACTTTTGTTTTAGTATTTGAAACATTTCTAGAGGTTTTTCGATTTTAATCATTTAATTTGATTCTAGTAACCACTTTTGTACCACTATATTTTATTTATGTGACTAGTTTCGACCATTCACTGACTCATGTTTGAAAATGACCAGTGAAGTCGAAACTAGTCACATAAATAAAATATGACATATAAAAAAGTTAAAGTGTTTTATTCCAATCTACAATCAAGATGTACCACGAAGTAAACGTTGCCAACATTAAACATCTAGTAACAAATGTTTTTTTCTTTACTTTAAAGGGCAACACCAACCCTGGAGCGCTAAATAAGTTTAGTATTTTTTTAGGGCAAATGAATAGCTTTATTAAAACAACATGAAAACCACTTCATTGTGCATGTATTTAAGTACAGAAAAATGTTTTTTGTTATTAATAATTGTTGCAAATGGCGGCGTACCGGTACACACTTACGCAATCGACTTTTCTTCGGGAGACGCCATTTTGCGTACACGACTTCTCCGAGATGGTTTAGGCCAGAGCAAAGAACGGCAAATATTTATATTCTATTTTGATTGAAGTTACAAAGTAGGTAGCGGTTAAAAAAAAAATCATTTTGCAAAGTGAAAAAGTAGCGTTTTTTGGTCGAAAATCTGATCCAAAAAATGTGATTGTAATGAGATTCAATATTTCGCAAAAATCGTACGTGCTTTGTTGTATGATGCAGGGGCGGCTCGTTATGTAGAGCCACGGAGCCATGTTACAGTTGTTTTTGTATTTTTTTTCACTCCGAAGAAGTTAATCTAAAAAAATCTTAAGGGCTGTTCTCGGTCGCTTAGCTTGAAAACTGCGATGGGGTATTATGGGTTTTTTAGAGGATTAATAAGATTAATGTATTTTAAGTAAATTTGAAAAGTTTCAAGTGTGTTACAGTTGTTTTTGTATTTTTTTTTCACTCCGAAGAAGTCAATCTAAAAAATTTTAAGGGCTGTTCTCGGTCGCTTATCTTGAAAACTTGCGATGGGGTATTATGGTTTTTTAGTGGATTAATAAGATTCAAGTAGACTCAAGCTTAGCGAGAATTTTTAACTGCTTCCTAAAAAACTTTTTAAATGTTAAACAACACCTGTAACACCGCATGAAAATTCCACATTAATTTCAACAGATGGTTAAAATTTTGACAGAGCATTTCTGAATAAAATGTTTTTACAAATGCCCAAAGGAAGCAATCGCAAGTTCACCATAACAGCAATGCATTAAAAGGCAAATTTTTCGCATTTTTCAGAAATTAACATGCAAATTCTACATTTATTGCACCAGATGGTTGAAATTTTGACAGAATAATTTTGAATAATGCGTCCTTACAAATTTCCAAAGAAAATAATTTTCTTCTAAATTTTCGATTTTTTTGTTAAAATTTTCGATATTTTGGTCTGCAATTTTGATTTTTAGGATCTAATTTTTCGTCGAAGTTTTTAATGCCATATTTTAGATTTTTTAACCTAAATTATTGATTAATTAATTTCTCACTTAACCCGTGGTGAAACATAATTAATCAAATACTAAATTATTGATTTTTATACGCAACTTTTTTATTTTTTTTGCCGATATTTTCCAAGTTTTTTTTTACAGTTTTTGATTTCTTGCCCTTTATTTTGGATTTTTAACTTGAATGATTATTTTTTATGGGCGATTTTGTTTCCTTTTTGGTTACTTTTTGACTAAAATCGATTAAATTTAATTTTTCTTCAAACATTTTTTTGTTTTTTTTCTCAAGTTTGAGACCATTCTGAACACTATTTGTCAATAAAAAAAAATGTGGGACTTCCAGGAACCGAGGTTTTCGAGTTTCTAGTCAGCAACTTATTTTGAGCCAAATAGTTATTTTGGGGGCTGAAAATGGCAAATTATTTTTGTTTTCCTTGATTTTTCAATTTTTTGGTTTGCATTTTTTATTTTTAGACTAGTTTTTGATATCTTCCCCTTCATTTTAGATTTTTTAACTTGAATTATTATTTTTTATGGGCGTTTTTTTTACTTTTTGGTTACTTTTTGACTGCCGTTTTCAAGTTTCTGGTCGGCAACATATTTTGAGCTAATGAGTAGTTTTGGGGGCTGAAAACGGCAAATTATTTTTGTTTTCCTTGATTTTTCAATTTTTTGGTTTGCATTTTTTATTTTTAGACTAGTATTTTTTTATTTTTTTGGTGTGTATTTTAGATCTTTGACCTGTATTTTTTATTTTTCCGTTTCAAATTTTAGAGTTTTTGCCCTAAATATTCTTTATTTTGGTTAAACTTTTTGATTTTTTTGTTGTTGAAATTTTCGGATTTTTTGTCTGCGTTTTTTTAACCGCGAATTTTCGATACTTGTTAAAAGTTTCGATTTTTTGTGCTTATATTTTAGTTTTTTACCTTAATTAAGAGCTAATTCTGCAAGTGATTAATTTTTTACAATTTTTCAAAACATTGAGTGCAAATTTCCTTCACTACAGAGCAAATTTTGAGTTTATTCCTTTGTTTTCTGCAGGAGCATATCATTGTTTTCACAGGAAATCAAAAGTACACTATTTTTGAATAATTTAAGTTTATTTGAAGCGAATCCTTGGGGTAATACATTTTGTACAATTTTTCAAATCGTCGAGTGCAAATTTCCTTCGCCACAAAGCAAATTTCGAGTTTTTCCTTTGTTTTCTGGGGCAAATCACCCCGAGTGCTGTAAATGGCAATTTTGGTACTTGAATTTTCAATCTTTTTGTTTTCATTTTTTATTGTTAAGGTGGGATTTTGATCTTTTAGCCTAAATTTTCAATTTGTTTGTTAAAATTTTCGATTTTTTGGTCCGCAATTTTGATTTTTAGGATCGAATTTTTGGTCGATTTTAAGATTTTTTTAACCTAAATGATTGATTTTTATAAGCGACTTGTCGATATTTTGAAGTACAGTTTTTGATATCTTCCCCTTCATTTTAGATTTTTTAACTTGAATTATTATTTTTTATGGGCGTTTTTTTTTTACTTTTTGGTTACTTTTTGACTGCCGTTTTCAAGTTTCTGGTCGGCAACATATTTTGAGCTAATGAGTAGTTTTGGGGGCTGAAAACGGCAAATTATTTTTGTTTTCATTGATTAACAATTTTTTGGTTTGCATTTTTTATTTTTAGACCTGCATTTTTGTTTTTTTTTGCCTATATTTTAGATCTTTGACCTGTATTTTTCATTTCTTCGTTCCAAATTTTAGAGTTTTTTGCCTTAAATATTTTTTTATTTTGGTTAAACTTTTTATTTTTTTTACCGCGAATTTTCGAATTTTACTGCGAATTTTCGATATTTGTCTAAATTTTTGTTTTTTTCGTGCCTATATTTTAGGTTTTTACCTTAATTAACAGCGTATTTTTTATTGGTCTATACTTTAGGTTGTTAAGGTGATTGATTTTTATGTGCAAATTTTTAATTTTTTGGCCGGTATTTAATTTGCATAATTTGTCATTTCCATCTTTCATCCAATAAATAGTAAAAGTGGCTCTACCATCAACATGTTCCACGAGCCGCCACTGGGATGATATATAGAAGATCGTATAGAAATTTAAAGTGAAACGGTTAAGAAATGTAAGAATAGCGTTATACGCAAATTTGAAAAGTTTTAAGAATTTTTTTTTTTGCGGTAATACAAGCAATAAATATTTTTACTTTCTCCGTTACGAAGTACGAGAAAGTATTGTGATCGTGATTTTGTTTACGGAAATATCCGTTTTGGGGTCCCTAGATGCCATTTCAACAATTTCTGGAAAAAAAATTGTGTCTGTGTATGTGTGTGTCTTGCTGTGTGCGCTGTATCTCAAAAACTAATCGAGCAATTGATATGAAACTTTTAACATACATCTTATTTGATAATCCGAAGAACTGAGAAGCTTTTGGTAAAATTTCGTACACCGGAAGTGGGTGTTTACCTTAACTGTTTTCTTGTTTTTTGCCAATATTTTCTTAAATATGAAAAATATCACAAAAAACATTTGAACAAGCATTAAAGACAACAAAGAAATGAATCTTATTTTTCATAAAATCATTGATATTTGAGAAAAAAAGTATTATTTTTTTTTTATTTAAGTTTATAATTATGAAACCATAATAGTTACAGCAAATTTATGTGAATAATAATTGCAGGGAATGCAAAAATGAACAACTTCTAAAGAATAAGTTTTTTCCGAAATCTCGTTAGTTTTTGAGTAAACCGAGTTTTTGAATTTGAAGTATAATTTTTCCATGTTTCATAATTTTGACGTTTCATCCGAGTTTACGCAACGCTCGATGTACATTTAAGATATGATTTCAATTGAAAATCAAGAATGAAAACGTAAATATAAATGGCTATGATACCATCAAGTCGGAGAAAGTAACATGATGGCCACATCACCATTTTTTTTTAGATTGCTGCTCCCCTCACCCTAAGCTAATGCTCCCCTATTTTATTTTAAATAGGGGAGCAGCAATCTAGAAAAAAACAGTTTTCCCATGTTAATTTTCTGTGTCGTGGTAAATGTAGGTTCAAAGTGATTGAAAATGGCATTTTACTTCGTGAATGTATAAACTGCATTTTCTGGTAAATTCCACCAATTAAACAACTAGGTGATTTAATTAATTAATGATAACAATTTGTGACAACTAACCCAAGTGTTACCCTCCGATTTGAATGAAATTTGGTGGTCTTTATCCTAGCGAGGATGACGGAGAGAGTGATGGAAGGGGAAGGGAGTGTGTTTGCGGAATTTCTGGACTTGAGAGCGGTGTATGATTCGGTATCGAGGGGTATATGGTAAAGTGTTTGAGGAGAAATGGGGTGAGTGACGGAGTGACGCGTGTATGAGAAAACGTGGGTGGAAGCATAGTTGGGAGAGGAGGTGTCGGAGAGGTTTAGGACGTGGAAAGGATTGAGACAGGGGTGTCCTCTGAGCCCGGTGCTGTTCAATCTATATATTAGTGAGTTAGAGGAGGTGTTGAGGAAAGGACAGGAGGGGGGTTGGTGATTGGAAAGTGCGTATGCGGATGATATAGTGTTGATGGCGAGAGATTGGGAGGGAACGAAAGGCATGTTGCAAAGGGTGGAGAGATGTATGCAAAACAGTGGACTGTGTGTGAATGTGGAGAAAACGAAATGGATGAGGTTCAGGAATAAAGGGAGAGAGGGGAGAGTGAAAGAGCTAGAGTGGAAGGGGGAGGTGATTGAGAGGGTGATTAGGAGTTATTTGGGTTTAAGTAAATGTAAATTTCCCAACAACAACAAATCCTATTTTATTGTTTATTATTAAACCATTAATACCTCTGTAAATTACAATTTGAATCATTAAAATCAATTTAACCATTAAAAAATTGTTGCGGCAATATTTATTATTGCAGGATTTTTACACCACTTTTATTTCAAAAGATTAAAGGATTATATGTTTATCGGTGATTTAATGCTTAAATTATCAAAATCATCGCTTAGAATTGCTATTTAGTAGCTTTTAAACATTTTACATTCGGATTTCCGCGCGTCGTCGCCATCTATTAGACGGTGGCTGAACTGCTAAGTGATGTTTTTGAACAGCGCCAAAAGGCTCGAACTTTATACCTATTGTCAAAGTGTTAATATTTAGCAATGGGCTGTGCATGAAATGGTAGACGATTTAATTCCAAATCGAATGGTGTATAAAATAGCTGAGGAAATTTAGCGGTTTTCCTGTAATTTGCGAATGAAAATTAAGCACTACACACTTACCGACATTTACAGTTCACTGTAACTTAAAACCTAAATGCACAACAATTTGCTATATTCTTCAATCAAATACGGGTTACAATACTTATTCCTAATTAATCATTCAACTTTTTATATTGTTAATGCATTACAATGGGAGAAATGTTCGAGAAATCATAATCTAAGTGGAGGGCTCCACCTGTTATCGTGGGGATAAACTACTTAATAATTTGTGGATGTAATAATTGTTGTAATAATAAAAGAATATTTATAAACCTTAAAAGAATGTTGTCTCATGATTAAATAAATTCACTAGTGGATATTTACGTACTTAAATTACAGAAACAATATTTTAAGATATACTCGCCTAATCCCAGGCAACCCGATATACGCATAACACGAATTAATTTATTATTAAAAACTTCTAATTTTATACGTAACAGGGACAAAACATAAGTGTAATTCTAAGTAAAGTTTCAAAAATAGTGGGAATATTTAAGTATTTAAATTGCCGACACAATAATATTATATAAACGCCTACTTGTAGGCAACCCAATATACTATAACTAATATGATTTTTTTATTAAAAACTTCTAATTTTAAATATAATAGGGACACAAGCATGAGTGTAATCCTTGGCAACGATTTAAAAAAAATATTACACTTATGGTTTTGTCCCTGTTACGATTAAAATTTGAAGTTTTAAATAATAAATCATTATTAGTTATCCGTATATTGGGTTGCCTGTAAGCAGGCGTTTATATAATATAATTATTTCTGCAATTTAAATACTTTAATATTCACATTTTTTTTTAAGCTTTACGGAGGATTACACTTTTGGTTTTGTCACTGTCACGTTTAAAATTGGAAGTTTTTAGTAATAAATTAATATTATGTATGCGTGTATTGCATTGTCTGTAATTAGGCGTTTATGTAATATAAGTATTTCTGCTATTTAAATACTTTAATATTCGCACTATTTTTGAAGCTTTACTGAGGATTACACTTATGGTTTTGTCACTGTCACCTTTAAAATTGGAAGTTTTTTATAGTAGTTATGCGTTTATTATTTATATTATTTATTAAATTTTGATCTTGATTTTGATTTTCGTGAACAAAGTATAGTGTACAACTCACATATAATGGCTACTAATCACGAGAACGAGGTTTGCGGAACGAGCCGTAGGCGAGTGGAGCAAATCGTTTGAGCAAATCATTATATGTTCGTTGTACGATATACTATTATTGTTTATTATTAAACCCTTAATACCTCTGTAAATTACAATTTGAATCATTAAAATCAATTTAACCATTAAAAAATTGCTGCGGCAGTATTTATTATTACAGGATTTTTATAGCACTTTTATTTCAAAAGATTAAAGGATTATATGTTCATCGGTGATTTATTGCTTAAATTATCAAAATCATTGCTTAGAATTGCTATTTAGAAGCTTTTAAACATTTTACATTCGGATTTCCGCCCGTCGTCGCCATCTATTAGACGGTGGCTGAACTGCTAAGTGATGTTTTTGAACAGCGCCAAAATGCTCGAACTTTATACTTATTGTTTAAGTGTTAATATTTAGCAACGGGCTGTGCTTGAAACAGTAGACGATTTAATTCTGAATTGAATGGTGTATAAAATAGCTGAGGAAATTTAGCGGTTTTCCTGTAATTTGCGAATGAAAATTAAGCACGACACACTTACCGACATTTACAGTTCACTGTAACTTAAAACCTAAATGCACAACAATTTGCTATATTCTTCAATCAAATACGGGTTACAATACTTATTCCTAATTAATCATTCAACTTTTTATATTGTTAATGCATTACAATAAGAGAAATATACGAGAAATCATAATCTAAGAAGAGGGCTCCACCTGTTATCGTGGGGATAAACTACTTAATAATTTGTGGATGTAATAATTGTTGTAATAATAAAAGAATATTCAAAAACTTAAAAAGAATGTTGTCTCATGATTAAATAAATTCACTTGTGGATATTTACGTACTTAAATTGCAGAAACAATATTTTATAATATACACGCCTAATCCCAAGCAACCCGATATACGCATAACTCGAATTAATTTATTACTAAAAACTCCTAATTTTATACGTAACAGGGACAAAACCATAAGTGTAATCTTAAGTAAAGCTTCAAAAATAGTGGGAATATTTAAGTATTTAAATTGCGGACACAATGATATTAAATAAACGCCTACTTGTAGGCAACCCAATATACAATAACTAATATTATTTTTTATTAAAAACTTCTAATTTTAAATATAATAGGGACACATGCATGAATGTAATCCTTAGTAACGCTTTAGAAATATTATACTTATGGTTTTGTCCCTGTTAGGATTAAAATTTGAAGTTTTCAATAATAATTCATTATTAGTATATGTGTATTGGGTTGCCTGTAACAGGCGTTTATATAATATAATTCTTTCTGCAATTTAAATACTTTAATATTCACATTAAGCTTTACGGAGGATTACACTTATGGTTTTGTCCCTGTCACGTTTAAAATTGGAAGTTTTTAGTAATAAATTAATATTATATATGCGTATATTGCATTGTCTGTAATTAGGCGTTTATTAGGTATTTATGTATTTCTGCAATTTAAATACTTTAATATTCGCACTATTTTTGAAGCTTTACTGAGGATTACACTTATGGTTTTGTCACTGTCACCTTTAAAATTGGAAGTTTTTTATAGTAGTTATGCGTTTATCGGGTTGCCTGTGATTAGGCGGATATAATCTAATGTATTGTTTCTGCAATTTAAATACGAAAATATCTACAAGTAAATTTATTTTATTATAAGATAACAGTCTTGTTGAGTTTTTAAATATTCTTTCATTATTAAAACAATTCTTAAATCCACAAATGAAAACGTAGTTTATCCCCACGATAACAGAGGGTACCCTCAATGAAGATTAGTATTCCTCATATATTTCTCTTATTGTAATGCATTAATAATATAAAAAGTTAATTGAATAATCAGTAATAAGTATTGGGACCCGTATTTCATTGAAGAATATAGCAAATTGTTGTGCATTTAGGTTTTAAGTTACAGTGAACTGTAAATGTCGGTAAGTGTGTCGTGCTTAATTTTCATTCGCAAATTACAAGAAAACTGCTAAATAGCCTCAGCTATTTTATACACCTTTCGATTTGGAATTAAATCATCTATCGTTTCGTGTATAGCGCATTGCTGAATATTACCACTTTGATTATAAGGATAAAGTTCGAGCATTTTGGCGCTGTTCAAAAACATCACTTAGTAGTTCGGCCACCGTCGAATAGATGGCGACGAGGCGTGGAAATGCGAATGTAAAATGTTTAAAAGCTTTTAAATAGTAATTCTGAGGCATGATTTTGATAATTTGAACGTTAAATCATCTCAAAACTTGTAACCCTTTACTATTTTCAAATAAACGTGCCGTAAAATTCCCGGAATAATAAGTCATGTCATCGAAATTCTACATTCATTTTAATGATTTAAACGGTAATTTATGGAGGGATTAAAGGTTTAATATTAAACAATGAAGTAAAGTTGAATTTAAGAAGAATTATCCAATTTGGTTGAAAAGTCGCTGAGTTATGTGCGAAAAACCACAAAATGCACACCCATAACTTGGTGCCAATCGTCGTAGGAACTTCGTTCTTTGAATCCTGCATAGGGAATTGATCAAATTTTGATGGTGGATCGAGTCGACAATTTTTTTCCAACTCCGTACACATCGTCAAAGTTGGGCATAGTTCACTTCACAGGGTTGGTAGAGGGGGGCGGAAGGGTTTACGCTTAAGTTCGCATCCATGACTTTAAAGAAGACACTTCAAAGTTTTCCGTCCTCAAAGATTCATCACAATCGATTGAAAATACGCCGAGTTATGACGGTATGAAAATGGTCGAAATTTCACGAATTTAATGTTTTTTTTTTCACCTGTGTATTCAAATGAAATATCCATGTTCAGTTGTATCTGTCAGTACATTAATACATCATTAGTGCCACGCGAAATGTTGGCAATAAAGTAATGTATTCAGTGAAAAATGTTAAATTTTACTGACGCTTGAAGAAAAACCAATATTTTAATGATTAAGGTATGTAAGTAATGCTATTGTATTTATACCGTATGTTCTTTATCGTGGGCCATGGGATTTTACATTCTAAAAACTATACCTTGTATTAATGTATATTTTATCATATAATTTTGAAGCAAATTTTAGTTAGTTATATAAATCAATTATTATTCTATATAACGCGTTTAATTAGAATAATTAATTAATTAATGTTTTATTTGATTAAAAAGTGCTTTTGCTCAGAACGGGACGATCGGGATACACTGCAGAACAGTTGTCAACTACTTCCCCAAAATAAAAATTCCCTTCTTGTAGAAAAATACAATGATTTCCCTGATGAACAAACTTCTTATAATTGCCGTTACAAATTCCACCCATCCTTCAACAGTACAAACAGACATTTTCAAGAATAAAATCCGTTTGTTTACTTGCCTCACTAATCAATCTGACATTTCGTAAATTCAAGGTACTTGATTATTTTTACTCAGTTATTTACATTAAATAATTTAATTTTTTTAATGGAATGAAACATGTTTAAGTTATTCTAATGCAGCGCATCATGTAGAAAAATAACTTATTTATTACTAACTAAAATTTCCTTCCAAATTTTATGATAACACAAGGTATAATTTTTAGCATGTAAAATTCTATGGCCCACGATAAAAAAATGTACTGTATATGTATATACAATGATTGCATTTAATAATTTTAAAAGTAGTCTCATCTGTAGTCTATGTATTTTCCAATAAAATTTTGTGACAATCCACGCCTGTATAAACCAGTCTATGCTGAAATGCGCTGGTTGTATATTACGTTGCATGCGATACAAGATGAATTTTGAAACAAATTTTTGCACATTGCATTCAATAAATTAAAATGTAGGCACATCTGTAGTCTGTGTATTTTCCAATAAAATTTTAACAATCCACTCCTGTATAAACCAGTCTATGCTAAAATGCTTTGGTTGTATATTAGGTTGCATATGATACAAGATGAATATTGAAACAAATATTTGTACATTGCATTTTGCAATTTGAAAACATAAACCTATCTGTAGTTTATTTTCAACAGTAATTGCACAAGTGTATTGGAAATTGTCGGTAATAAGTTTGCGCAATTTCGACAAACGAAGTCGTATTGCTTGGCAACTGGCCCGAGCCCGTAAGGGCGGGGGGCTGTTGCCTATAACAATGCGACCGTGTTTGTCGAAAGAGTGCAAACTTGTGATAATTTACATTGCACGAGAGCAATTTATCCCAACAAAAATATGACAACAAAGAAACAAAGAAAGAAAGACTTTTATTGGCATCGCGGGCGTATCGCACCGGTTTGAATATTATATCTTTAAACGGATCAAAAAAAATTTGAAAAAATCGGAAACGTACTTACATTGCATTAACTTACCAGTGGTATTCCGTATGGACTTTACTAAATTTTCTTTACAGTACGTACCGTTCCTCTTTCGCACGTTATATGCTCTGTTTTCCAATATTCCCGAGTGCAAGTCACGTTACCAAACTCTGTAAACTGTTTCCAAAGATACTTTTCACTTTTTCTTGAATTACTTCAAAAGAAACACTTCCAATGTGGAGTTTTCTCTAATTTTAATAGCGTTGAGTGAGTCGACCCAAAGAGTCAACTCAGTGAAATGAAGTCTTTTAGAAAACTCCGAATGTTTAAAATTCTTTTGAAATTGCTCTGATAAGGCGAGAATTTTAGTCATTCAGAATCGAAACTTTTTTTTTTGTTGGAGGAT
Source organism: Ocypus olens (assembly GCA_910593695.2). NCBI lineage: Eukaryota > Metazoa > Arthropoda > Insecta > Coleoptera > Staphylinidae > Ocypus > Ocypus olens. Next base: position 38,344,197 of record OU343063.1, on the reverse strand, counting down.
ATTATTACTATATTTATTACTATACTGGGTGCCCGGATTTCGTAGGAGCAACATGGGCAACTTCTGCATTTGAAGAGATGGAGAGATGGTCAAATTAGCAAGAAGGTGCAGGTTCGAGGGCTCGTTGAGAATCCACCCTCAAATCCCACTTGTCATGGCTCATTTGTTCAAAATAAGAATTAAAACACCTTTTTGCTAATTTGACCATGCAGAAGTTGCCCATACGAAATCCGGACACCCTGTATACTACTAAATGCAAGATAACAGCCATTAATTAAGAGAAAACGGAGAAACGTAGAAAGGTGCAACTTTCAACAGACGTTGGTAATCTCGAAAGGGATCGGTCTTTGGACATTTCAACCCCCCAAATCACCCCCGGCGAAAATGAAAAACCACCCTTTTTGACCATTGCGGCTAGAGTTTATAAATTTTCGGAATTTTTTACAAATTACGCAACTATCCATATTTATCCGGTCTTCTCACCTCACCCCCAGCCCCCAGGGGATCCTATTTAACACTTTCTTCCCGTCCAATTCTATCTTCTTTTAGGGTTTTGGAGTTAGACGAGTGGTTTGTATCTCAAAATACTTATCCCTCCACGGATTTCAGTTCCAGATTTTTGATTTTTTTCCCTGTTCTCGAGATATGATTTTTTCACCCCCTGCGTGCAAGCAAAATTTATTGTAACGAAACAATTCAGGCCGCCAATGCGCGTTCAGTTTTAAAGATATCGCAAAATTGGATTCATGTTTATTGTAGGAAATTCTTCCCTTTAAGATTATGTATTACCGCTGTTTTCATAACTGTTACCTTTACGGAGTTATTAGGGGGAGAACACCCCATTACTTACATTTTAACCTCTACAACGTCAGCCGTTATTTCTAGGAGAAATTGTTGCTATGAAAAATTGTAAAAAAACATATTGTGAATAAATTTGGTGACCAGTGTTTTATACCTATGGTAAACTGTTTATAATATATGACCATTTTTCCTTGACCTTGCAGATTTTTTATTTCACAACCCTTAAATCACTGAAAAAGTCAAGCGTCAAACGTCAAACGTGACATGTACTGCCAAATTCGGGATTTCAGGTTATGAATGCTTGCCGCCATCACTCATTCCAGACAATTCATAAACGTCAGAATTAAGAATTTCGGTTAGGAGTGCATGTAACGTGGATGAATCTTGACTTTTCCCGTCATCTTTCGTTGACTTCTTTGCGAAATCTTTCTGGCAAGTTTTGAAATCGGGTGAGTACTTTCAGAGTAATGCTTTATTAATAATGAGTTGATTTCGAATCAATTTTCATTGACTGCATTTAAATTTTCACTTAATTCAACTGTGAAAGAAACTTTCCAATTTGAAACTGGAAACAACAGCTACCTTGCTTCATATTGATGGGCTATACAGTAAATGGTGACGGATGACGGCGCAGCGCAGCGGAGCTTTATTTGATTTTAATAGCCTACGCACAGACGACGGCGCAGCGCAGCGGAGTTCCAGTTCCTTATCTTAATTTTATATTTCACTATTTCACATAAAGAACACAATTTCGCATACATCAACTTAAGCTTGAAAAACTAGTTCATTATACAAGTTATTTTACATTGCTATCATTAATAATATGAACTACCAATACATAAATATTAAAACAATTAATTATTAGTCGAAAAAAAGTGGTGTTTGTGATTGTTTAAATTTTTAGAATACCAACCGGTTTCCACTGTTAAACCCGCGAGAATGCGGTTGATATTAAATCAAATTGTTCCCAAAATAGAATTGATGTATGTTCATTATTAGATCATCAAAAAAAGTAAATGTCGATAAACACGAAAAAAAAGGCAGACTGCAAAGTGAAGAAAATATGGTTGAAGGTTTAATAATGGAAAAATGGTCGTTGTAAATGTATTTAATAATTGTAATTACTCGTAGTACGTAAAAACGTACTAATAGCTTCGAGCAGTATTCCCCAAACTTTCAAAATATTTTTCAAAGTTCACGAAATCCTCTATCCCTTTCGGCCCTGGTGGTGGCAATTGCCACCGCAACATTTACATGACTCTACTTACTATGACAATCCATATTTTTGCTGTTTATCACTAGATGTCACTTCAACTAATTAATTCCTATACTAATTAATCAAATGTTAAAATTTGGTATTTATGGTCTTGAGAAACTCGCCATCAATGGTAATTAACAAAAAATTTTTTTTTTCAAATTTAAAAATCCACTGCTGAAAGGGCTATAGTCCTTTCAAATTAGCCTTTTTTTAGGGAAATTTTACCCACAGCTTAGCCACCAGTATACTGTATACGGTGTGTTTGGACTATTTGAAGACTATTTTCACCTGGCGCACGCATAAAAAAAGGGTGGTTTTGGGTGGTTTTGGAGTAATCAATTTTCGCGTTTTTGAATGTTTTTTTTTTGCATTTTTAGCGAAAACTATGCATTTTGGGCAAAACTTACTTCTATTAAAAGTTGTGGAGCGGAAAATTTCCAATCGATATATGTCGTTTGAATTTTTCTATAATTTCCCGTTTTTCCGCTAGAGGGCGCGGAAGATAAAGTATATAGATATGATTTCATTTTCTTGCACTTAGAGCCGAAACTATGCATTTTGGAGAGAAATTGCAAGAGATCAAAGTTGCAGAGCAAAAAATTTCCGATTGGTGTTGGCCATTTGGATTTCCCGATAAAGAGCGCATATTCCGTTAAAGAGCGTTGAAAAATTCGCAAATTGTGACCTTCCACTGATTTTTTGGATTTTTAGTTAAAACTATTTTCACTGGAAAACTTATAAAAGACCAAAGCTGTAGAGCGGAAAATTGTGGGTAAAATTTCTCTAAAACGTCGATTTTTACTTTCTCCGTTACGAAGTACGAGAAAGTATTGTGATCGTGATTTTTTTTCAAAAATTTTTTTTACGGAAATATCCGTTTTGGGGTCCCTAGATGCCATTTCAACAATTTCTGGAAAAAAAAATTGTGTCTGTGTGTGTGTGCGTGTGTGTGCGTGTGTGTGTCTGTGTGTGTGTGTCTGTGCGCGCTGTATCTCAAAAACTAATAGAGCAATTGATATGAAACTTTGAACATCCGTCTTATTTGATAATCCGAAGAACTGAAAAGCTTTTGGTAAAATTTCGTACACCGGAAGTGGATGTTTACCTTAACTGTTTTTTGTTTTTTGCCAATATTTTCTTAAATATGAAAAATATCACAAAAACATTTAAACAAATATTGAATTCAATAAAGAAATGAGATTATTTTGTTTGAAAACATTTTTCATAATATCATTGTTATTCGAGAAAGAAATTTATTATTTTTTTTTCATTTTTGGTTTATAATTATGAAACGATAATAGTTATTATATTTATGTTAATAATAATTATAGAGAATGCCAAAATGAACAACTTCTAAAGAATAAGTTTTTTCGAAATCTCTTTAGTTTTTGAGTAAACTGTGTTTTGAATTTAAAGTATCATTTTTCCATCTTTTATGATTTTGACGTTTTAAACGTCAGTTTCATGCGAGTCTACAAAACGATGTACATTTAAAATATGATTTAAATAGAAAATAAACCATGAAAGTGTAAATATAAATGATGATACCCACGGAGAAAGTAACATGATGGCCACATCACCATTTTTTAAATTACATAACTGCTGAACGGATTGTTAGATTTTGATTATTTAAACGTGAAAATGTAGCAAATTTAACACATTTTAAAAAAGTATTAGAAAATTTTCATCTTAAATCAATTACCAAAATCGCAAATTTTTTAATCAAAACAAAAAATCGTATTTAAAAAAAATCATATAACTGTTGGACGCGTTGTTGGATTTTAAAAATGTAGCGAATTTAACGCTTTTTGAAAATTCATTGGAAAATTTCTACCTTAAATGAACGTATTTGCCAAAATCTCAATTTTTTTAATAAAAACAAAAAATCGTATTTTTTATAAATTACGTAACTGTCGAAGGCGTCATTGATTTTGATGATTTAAACTTGAACATGTAGCGAATTTAACACTTTTTGAAAAATCATTGAAACATTTTCTTAAATCAACGCAAATTGTCAAAAACGCAATTTTTTAAGTCAAAACAATTTTTTTTCAATTAGGTAATTGCTAAACGCATTGTGAGATTTTGATTATTTAAACGTGAAAATGTAGCGAAATTAACACGTTTTAAAAAATCATTGGAAAATGTTCATCTTAAATCAATGTAAAATCAAAACTAAAACAACGTATTTTTTTAAATCACATAACTGTTGAACGCGTTGTTGGATTTTGATTTTTTAAATTTGAAATTCAAGCGAATTTATCACTTTTTGAAAATTGTTGGAAAATTTCCCCCTTAAATCAATGCAAATTGCCAAAATCGTAAATTTTTAAATCAAAACAAGAAATCGTATTTTTAAAAAATTATACAACTGTTGAACGCGTTGTTAGATTTTGATGATTTAATCGTGAAAAGTTAGCAAATTTAATACGTTTTGAAAAATCATTGTAAAATTTCCATCTCAAATCAAGGCAAATTGCCAAAAATTCAAATTGTCAAAAAACGCAAATTTTCAAGTCAAAACAAATTTTAAATCAAAACAAGAAATCGTATTTTTTAAAAATTATACAACTGCTGAACGCGTTCTTAGATTTGATGATTTAAACGTGAACATGTAGCGAATTTAACACATTTTTAAAAATCATTGAAAAATTTCCACCTTAAATCAACGCAAAAAATCTCATTTTTTTTTAAATCAAAACAAAAAATCGTATTTTTTTTTAAATAAATAAAGTAATAAAAGTAAATAAATAATTAAATAAAGGAACTTCGTAAGCGTTCAAATCGGTAATTGGGTGGACTATTTTCATGAATTTTTTCAGAATTTTTCATCAACTTGTTCGTCAGTGTAAAAAAAGTGTTTAAAAAATCGATTAGAAAACTTTTGGATTTTTTTTAGGGTTTAAATGACCTTGGAAAAAAGGATCAAATATGTAATTGCATGGACTATTTTCATGATTTTTTTCAGAATTTTTCATCCAATGGTCCGTCGGTAAAAAAATAATTTAAAAAAAATCGATTTACAAACTTTTGAAATTTTTCCAGTAACTAAATGACCTTGAATGACTTTAGGAAAAATTGGTCAAATGGGTAATTGGGTGGACTATTTTAATGATTTTTTCAGAATTTTTCATCCACTCTTTGGCCACTATAAAAATAATGATTGATTTAAAAAGTTATGTTGAATGACCTTGAAAAAAATTGGTCAAATGGTTAGTTGGGTGGACTATTTTCATTAATTTTTTCAGAATTTTTCATCCACTTGTTTGTCAGTATAAAAATAATGATTAAAAAATCGATTTAAAAAATTATGTTTAACATCTTTTGAAATTTTTTCAGTGTCGAAATAACCTTGAAAGACCTTGGAAAAAAATGGTCGAATGTTTAATTGGGTGGACTATTTTCTTAAATTTTTTCAGAATTTTTCATCCACTCCTTCGTCAATAAAAAAATAATGTTTATAAAACCAATCAAAAAAACTTTTGGATTTTATTTTCATTATGGTCGGCCAAATTGAGCAATTCATATGAAACTTTGAACATCCGTCTTATTTGATAATCTGAAGAACTGAAAAGCTTTCGGTAAAATTTCGTACACCGGAAATTGGCTTTTTGTTTTCTTCCAATATTTTTTTAAATATTAAAAATATCACAAAAAATTCAAACAAATATTGAACACAACAAAACAATGAACAAGTCTTGTTTGAAAATATTTTTCGTAAAATCATTGCTATTCGAGAAATTTGTTTTTTTTTCATTTTTGGTTTATAATTATGAAACGGTAACAGGTACAGCAAAACGGTAACAGGTACCAAAATGAAAAACTTATAAAAAATAAGTTTCTTTCGAAATCTGTTTGGTTTTTGAGTAAACTGACCATTTTCATCTTTAATAATTTTGACGTTTTAAACGTCAGTTTCTTCGATTCTACAAAACGCTTGATGTACATTTAAAATATGATTTAAACTGAAAATAAACCATGAAAGCGTAAATATAAATGATACCATCAAGTCGGAGAAAGTAACATGATGGCCACATCACCATTTTTTTAATTTATTTAATCTGCAACAAGTGAGCGTGTCCAGAAAATATATTTTCCACTAATGAATGCAAGCATTACCACCGCGATCATTTGCGTAGTGCACAGTATCAAGTGACCCATGGAAAAGAGATAAGTGAATATTGTTGACGTAATTTCGGATTTTCCAATCCGATTGGTTCGCGTACGTGTGTTTGCAAGTGCTCGGAGTTCCATAAAGCGATAAATATTCATGAGGCCGGCCAGGTGTTAGCACTGACTTTATTTATTCAAATTAAAATGTTTTAAAACAATTTATATTCAACATAATATGCTAATTGTGGAACGCAGGCAAACACTCACAAACTTTTTTCAAATATTTACCCGATGATGCCGACACGACTTCTGCCCCCCTCTCTCTCCTCACCTTTTACCTTCAAATCGTACAGATGCGTTGTTTAATTCCATATCGATGTATTCAAATCCTTGCGGGAAGTGTCAAAATCATCATAAAACTGTCGTAATGGTTGAAAATGGTAGTCATTGTCCATATTTGAAAGTACAGTTTTTGTAAGAAATATTTTTGTAGATTTTACTTGGGATTAGACTCATGGGTGAGTCGACTCATTGGAATGAGATGACTAGTGAAGTGACTCATGTTGAAATCAGTGAATCAAAATGAGTCATGAATGTTTGTAAGAGATTTTGTTAGCGTGTTAAAATATAAATTTTTGTAGGTGAGGATTTTTTTTTTACTCATTACAGTCGACACTTTTCCACGAGTCGACAAAAAAGATTAATTTCGCCCAATATTCTTTGTGCTCGTATCGAATGTTTTTCTTGCTCTCTTGATTTCTGTTTTATAGTTTGATTTAATTTTCAGCCTTAATTGGAGTTTCTTTAAAGTTCGTGCCCCCGGAATGGGTAGAATTATGTGCAAATTAATGTCGAAATTTGATTTAAAGTCAACCAATTGCAAGAAAAACAACTAATTTTGACGTTTCTAGAAACAATGTCAAATTTAATTCAAGTTAAAAGACTTGATGAGAAATTAATGTCGAAATCTGACTTAGCATCAAATACTAATTTTGACTTAAAGCTATTAAGTCTCTAGAAAAAGTGACAAATTTAATTCAAGTTAACTTTAACTTTAAATAAAATTGTTTCTTTTTAATATCACACTTTATTTTTCAGTGCCTCGAGTTCCGATCATTAGCTGATCATTTTCAAACTTGAAGTAATTTAAAATACACACGAATTTTTTTTTAAAGACTTTATGACAAATTAATGACTGGCGTCAAAAGATAGACTAATAGACTTAAACTCTTTAAGCCTCTCGAAAAAATGTTAAATTTACTTAAAGTTTAAAGACTTTATGACAACTTAATGTAGAAATTTGACTTAAAGTCGACAAGTGTTTAGAAAAAAAGTCTAATTATGGCTTAAATAAGTTAAGCCTCTAGAAAATTTGTCAAATTGGATTAACGTTAAAAGACTTTATAATAAATTAATGTCGAAATTCGACTTAAAGTCGACAAGCGTTAAGAAAAAAAAGATTTAATTCCTGAAGCCTCTAAAAAATGTCAAATATAATTAAAGTTGAAAGACTTTATGTCCAAATTAATGTGTAAATTCGACTTAAAGTCAACAAGCGTCAAGACAAAAGACTAATTTTGACGTACAGTAGTTAAGCCTCGAGAAAATATGTCGAATTGAATTAAAGTTAAAAGACTTTGTGTGCAAATTATTGTCGAAATTCGACTTAAAGTCGACAAGCGTTAAGAAAAAAAAGACTTAATTCCTGAAGCCTCTAAAAAAATGTCAAATATAATTAAAGTTAAAAGACTTTATGTCCAAATTGTTGTGTAATTTTGACTTAAAGTCAACAAGCGTCAAGACAAAAGACTAATTTTGACGTACAGTAGTTAAGCCTCGAGAAAATATGTCAAATTGAATTAAAGTTAAAAGACTTTGTGTGCAAATTATTGTCGAAATTTGACTTAAAGTCGACAAGCGTTAAGAAAAAAAAAGACTTAATTCCTGAAGCCTCTAAAAAAATGTCAAATATAATTAAAGTTAAAAGACTTTATGTCCAAATTGTTGTGTAATTTTGACTTAAAGTCAACAGCGTCAAGGCAAAAGACTAATTTTGACTTACAGTCTTTAAGCCTCTAGAAAATATGCCAAATTGAATTAAAGTTAAAAGACTTTGTGTGCAAATTATTGTCGAAATTTGACTTAAAGTCGACAAGCGTTAAGAAAAAAAAGACTTAATTCCTGAAGCCTCTAAAAAAATGTCAAATATAATTAAAGTTAAAAGACTTTATGTCCAAATTGTTGTGTAATTTTGACTTAAAGTCAACAGCGTCAAGGCAAAAGACTAATTTTGACTTACAGTCTTTAAGCCTCTAGAAAATATGCCAAATTGAATTAAAGTTAAAAGACTTTGTGTGCAAATTAATGTCGAAATTCGACTTAAAGTCGACAAGCGTTAAGAAAAAAAAAGACTTAATTCCTGAAGCCTCTAAAAAAATGTCAAATATAATTAAAGTTAAAAGACTTTATGTCCAAATTGTTGTGTAATTTTGACTTAAAGTCAACAAGCGTCAAGGCAAAAGACTAATTTTGACTTACAGTCTTTAAGCCTCTAGAAAATATGCCAAATTGAATTAAAGTTAAAAGACTTTGTGTGCAAATTAATGTCGAAATTCGACTTAAAGTCGACAAGCGTTAAGAAAAAAAAGATTTAATCCCTGAAGCCTCTAAAAAAATGTCAAATATAATTAAAGTTAAAAGACTTTATGTCCAAATTGTTGTGTAATTTTGACTTAAAGTCAACAAGCGTCAAGACAAAAGACTAATTTTGACTTACAGTCTTTAAGCCTCTAGAAAATATGCCAAATTGAATTAAAGTTAAAAGACTTTGTGTGCAAATTAATGTCGAAATTCGACTTAAAGTCGACAAGCGTTAAGAAAAAAAAAGACTTAATTCCTGAAGCCTCTAAAAAAATGTCAAATATAATTAAAGTTAAAAGACTTTATGTCCAAATTGTTGTGTAATTTTGACTTAAAGTCAACAGCGTCAAGGCAAAAGACTAATTTTGACTTACAGTCTTTAAGCCTCTAGAAAATATGCCAAATTGAATTAAAGTTAAAAGACTTTGTGTGCAAATTAATGTCGAAATTTGACTTAAAGTCGACAAGCGTTAAGAAAAAAAAGATTTAATTCCTGAAGCCTCTAAAAAAATGTCAAATATAATTAAAGTTAAAAGACTTTATGTCCAAATTGTTGTGTAATTTTGACTTAAAGTCAACAAGCGTCAAGGCAAAAGACTAATTTTGACTTACAGTCTTTAAGCCTCTAGAAAATATGCCAAATTGAATTAAAGTTAAAAGACTTTGTGTGCAAATTATTGTCGAAATTTGACTTAAAGTCGACAAGCGTTAAGAAAAAAAAGACTTAATTCCTGAAGCCTCTAAAAAAATGTCAAATATAATTAAAGTTAAAAGACTTTATGTCCAAATTGTTGTGTAATTTTGACTTAAAGTCAACAAGCGTCAAGGCAAAAGACTAATTTTGACTTACAGTCTTTAAGCCTCTAGAAAATATGCCAAATTGAATTAAAGTTAAAAGACTTTGTGTGCAAATTAATGTCGAAATTCGACTTAAAGTCGACAAGCGTTAAGAAAAAAAAGATTTAATTCCTGAAGCCTCTAAAAAAATGTCAAATATAATTAAAGTTAAAAGACTTTATGTCCAAATTGTTGTGTAATTTTGACTTAAAGTCAACAAGCGTCAAGACAAAAGACTAATTTTGACTTACAGTCTTTAAGCCTCTAGAAAATATGCCAAATTGAATTAAAGTTAAAAGACTTTGTGTGCAAATTAATGTCGAAATTCGACTTAAAGTCGACAAGCGTTAAGAAAAAAAAAGACTTAATTCCTGAAGCCTCTAAAAAAATGTCAAATATAATTAAAGTTAAAAGACTTTATGTCCAAATTGTTGTGTAATTTTGACTTAAAGTCAACAGCGTCAAGGCAAAAGACTAATTTTGACTTACAGTCTTTAAGCCTCTAGAAAATATGCCAAATTGAATTAAAGTTAAAAGACTTTGTGTGCAAATTAATGTCGAAATTTGACTTAAAGTCGACAAGCGTTAAGAAAAAAAAGATTTAATTCCTGAAGCCTCTAAAAAAATGTCAAATATAATTAAAGTTAAAAGACTTTATGTCCAAATTGTTGTGTAATTTTGACTTAAAGTCAACAAGCGTCAAGGCAAAAGACTAATTTTGACTTACAGTCTTCAAGCCTCTAGAAAATATGCCAAATTGAATTAAAGTTAAAAGACTTTGTGTGCAAATTATTGTCGAAATTTGACTTAAAGTCGACAAGCGTTAAGAAAAAAAAAGACTTAATTCCTGAAGCCTCTAAAAAAATGTCAAATATAATTAAAGTTAAAAGACTTTATGTCCAAATTGTTGTGTAATTTTGACTTAAAGTCAACAAGCGTCAAGGCAAAAGACTAATTTTGACTTACAGTCTTTAAGCCTCTAGAAAATATGCCAAATTGAATTAAAGTTAAAAGACTTTGTGTGCAAATTAATGTCGAAATTCGACTTAAAGTCGACAAGCGTTAAGAAAAAAAAGATTTAATTCCTGAAGCCTCTAAAAAAATGTCAAATATAATTAAAGTTAAAAGACTTTATGTCCAAATTGTTGTGTAATTTTGACTTAAAGTCAACAAGCGTCAAGACAAAAGACTAATTTTGACTTACAGTCTTTAAGCCTCTAGAAAATATGCCAAATTGAATTAAAGTTAAAAGACTTTGTGTGCAAATTAATGTCGAAATTCGACTTAAAGTCGACAAGCGTTAAGAAAAAAAAAGACTTAATTCCTGAAGCCTCTAAAAAAATGTCAAATATAATTAAAGTTAAAAGACTTTATGTCCAAATTGTTGTGTAATTTTGACTTAAAGTCAACAGCGTCAAGGCAAAAGACTAATTTTGACTTACAGTCTTTAAGCCTCTAGAAAATATGCCAAATTGAATTAAAGTTAAAAGACTTTGTGTGCAAATTAATGTCGAAATTTGACTTAAAGTCGACAAGCGTTAAGAAAAAAAAGATTTAATTCCTGAAGCCTCTAAAAAAATGTCAAATATAATTAAAGTTAAAAGACTTTATGTCCAAATTGTTGTGTAATTTTGACTTAAAGTCAACAAGCGTCAAGGCAAAAGACTAATTTTGACTTACAGTCTTTAAGCCTCTAGAAAATATGCCAAATTGAATTAAAGTTAAAAGACTTTGTGTGCAAATTATTGTCGAAATTTGACTTAAAGTCGACAAGCGTTAAGAAAAAAAAAGACTTAATTCCTGAAGCCTCTAAAAAAATGTCAAATATAATTAAAGTTAAAAGACTTTATGTCCAAATTGTTGTGTAATTTTGACTTAAAGTCAACAAGCGTCAAGGCAAAAGACTAATTTTGACTTACAGTCTTTAAGCCTCTAGAAAATATGCCAAATTGAATTAAAGTTAAAAGACTTTGTGTGCAAATTATTGTCGAAATTTGACTTAAAATCGTCAAACGTAAAAAAAACGAAGTCAATTAGATGGATTAGAGATTTATATTTTATAATAATTTTTGACGAAAACACGAAAAAAAGACATGGAAAATTGTTAAAAAAATGCAACTTTCTTAATAATCATCGTAGACTATTGAAGTTGACTTTTTTTCATCAGAAAGACGAGAGAAATTGATTGCCGTTAAAAAATTTCAGCTATCTTCAATAGCAAAAAAATTAGTCAGTCACAGTGAACATTTTGGAAAATTAAAAGAAATAATTGATTTTTCAGACTTTGATCGGCCGTAGCGGCCAAACGAAAACTCCAAATTAAACGCGGTTTGCAAATCTGAGCTCCTCGTACGTCAATTAGTCGGATTAGAGATTTTTAATTTTTGACGAAAACACGAAAAAAAGACATGAGTAAACACCCCTTGGAAAATTGTTAAAAAATGCAACTTTCTTAATAATCATCGTAGACTATTGAAGTTGACTTTTTTTCATCAGAAAGACGAGAGAAATTGATTGCCGTTAAAAAATTTCAGCTATCTTCAATAGCAAAAAAATTAGTCAGTCACAGTGAACATTTTGGAAAATTAAAAGAAATAATTGATTTTTCAGACTTTGATCGGCCGTAGCGGCCAAACGAAAACTCCAAATTGAACGCGATTTGTAAATCTAAGCTCCTCGTACGTCAATTAGTCGGATTGGAGATTTTTAATTTTTGACGAAAACACGAAAAAAAGACATGAGCAAACCCCTTGGAAATTTGTTAAAAAATGCAACTTTCTTAATAATCATCGTAGACTATTAAAGTTGACTTTTTTTTCATGAATTTTGACTGAAAACCCTTAAGCCTTTAAAAAATGTCATATTTAATTAAAGTTAAAAAAAGAATGTCAAAATTTGACTTAAAGTTACAAGCGTCAAGAAAAGAAGACTAATTTTGACTTAAAGCAGTTAGGACTCTAAAAAAATTTTGACTTTAATTAAACTTTTTCACATTTTCATTTAAAATTTCAAGTATAAAACTTTAAGTCAAAATTTAAGTCTGGACTAAAAAAATTCACGAAAAGCGGTTCACAACGGGAACGCTATTTGCACGAACTTCATGCGCTTAACGCATAACGTTACCGCGGAAACTCCATGAGTTTCGAGGTGTGAACCGCTTGAAGTTATCTACGGAAACTTCATGCGGTTCATAACAGGAAACTCATGAAGCTCGTGCAAATAGTGGAGTGAACTGCATGAAATTTTCGCAGTTAACTTGATGCGCATCTCTTGGAACCACATGAAGTTTACGCAGGTGACTTCATGCGGTGCTTCTACTGGTAGGGGTACGCGTCTGATTTTCACTATTGAAGAAAAAGCCAAGTAGATATTAAAGAGCAAAGGAACCGCAGTTCCTTTTGTCCGAAACGGTTCCTGAGCGCACTTTGCTAAGAACCGGTTCATTGAACCGGTTCTTGAACCGTCTGCCCATCTCTACGTCGTACGTATACGTGCGTTTACATACGACGTCCGATAACTATCCGAACTTGTTTCAATTACCATCCAGTTTAGACTCATTCCTTTATCATATTGAAAATTAGTGCCTTCAACGCGATAACTTAATTCACATGAAATATTGCGCAATTCCTGCATCGAGTCAACATTTGTTATGTGATTGTATTTATAATGTATTATATTTTAATCTTAAACATACTGTGCCAATAATATAATAATCTCGGATGAATACTTGTATTTAACATTTGTAAAACAGTGTTTATTAAAAGACTTCTTTTTACAAACTGAATCCATAGTTTTTAATCCACTTTAATCCGCTCAAGGTGTCACTAAAGGGCTTGTATTCCAGTCCAACCCAATCATTATATCCTGCATCCCCTAATACTCCCAGTACATATTTGAACTCAATTTCTCCTGGAGTATCAGGTTCATTACGATGAGGAACTTGTGCGATTTGTACGTGTCCAATGTAATCTTTTAAATCTCTAATGGTATTTGTTAGGTTCCCCGTGATATGCTGCATATGGAAAATATCAACAATTATTCGTAAATTTGGACTGTCAATTGCTTTAATCACACGTAACGCCCTCTTGTAGGAATTCATGTAATACTTTGGGATAGAATAATTATTAATCGGTTCAATTACCCCCGTAATGTTCTCCTTCTGAAACAGCTCGACCGCAAACCGTAAGTTCTTCTCGTAGCATTCATCATTTGTCTCTGTGGGATTTTCCACAAGCCCGGACATCACATGTATCTTCTTCGCTTTTAAAGCTATTGCATACTCTATGGTTTTCTTTATGCTTTCTTGAAACTCGTTTTCTTTTCCGGGAATAGCAGCAAATCCGAGTTCTCCTTTAGTGACATCACCTGTGTAAGAATTGATGAGAATCTGCTGAATCCCTGCATTGTTTTTCGTTTCGGCAACTTCGTCTTTGCTGAACCCGAAAGGAAATCCTGTCTCAACGGCCTTAAATCCTGCACCCTTTGCCGCATTGTATCTTTCCAAAAAAGTGTTCTCCGTGAACATAAATGATAAATTGGCGCAAAATTGCGACATGGTCACACGTTGATGTTTAAAGCAGAACCGTTGTATGTATTTGACGTGTGTAAGCATTCCTGCATTAGCGCAAGTGAATCACTATCTATCATAACATAAGCTGTCAAAGGGCTAGAATTTGAACGCAAAAGGGCTGACAATTTAAGGGCTGTAAATTAGAATCTGAGCGCAAAAGTGCTGCCTACTGTCAATTTTAGTGGTGGAAAATTTAAATTCGATTACTACTAAAAACCAGGTGGAAATTCTGTGGCGTGAAATTGCAATCTTGTTGAATCAAGATGGCAACAGCGCTTCTAAAGTTGTGCAGCTTTGTCAAAAAGTTTTTTTTTAACTGCACTTTCGGTTTACTTCACGAAATAACAACAGCGTAGAGCTTTAAGTTTTACAGGGTAAACAGTGATTCAAAGTTCAATAAAACTCGACTATCATCCTAGACTGAATTATAGGCAGAAAACTTACAAAAGGCGGGAAATTTCCAAACTTACAAAAGGCGGGATATTCAAAAATTAAAAGTGTACCAACTGTACTAAAGTTTAAATTCGAACGCAAAAGTGCTGCCAACTGTTAAGACTAATTGAAAACATTTCAATTATTAAGATTTACTTGTTTCGACTCAAATTTCCAATATTCTCATCTTTATTCTCTCTTTTACAACTGACCTTAACAGGCAATTGGCCAGAGGTCTTTCAGCCTTCTTCTCATGATTTTGTTTAAAACCTCTAAAAGCGGGAAATGTCAAAAAAAAATCAGTAAAAGTTTTACTAGTGTGCCAACTGTGCTCTAAAGTTCAAATTCGAAAGCAAAATTGAAAACCTGAGGGAATTACGTTGCTGGAAGTTCAAATCTTCTGGAATTAATACGGCAATAGCGCATCCAACGTTTTACAGGGTTGCCAAACAGTTACCTGTTTTCAAAATTATTTTCGAGCCCAAATTCCTCTTTCTTTTCTGCGATCCTGTTACTCCTGGTTGAAATTTTTGTGTGAAAATTTTGTTAAAATAATTTCCACCCAAATTACTCTTTTAATTTCTGCGATCCTGTTACTCCTGGTAGAAAGTTTTGTTTGAAAATTTTGTTAAAAATAAATTAAAAATGTGAAATTATTTAATAATCTCCAATTGTGATCAAAATATCCAATATTCTGTTACTTCAAACTAAATGTTTAATCTTCACTTGATTCAACAAAAATCTTCAATCCGCACTTGTGATCGGAATCTCCAGAATTCATTTGTTTCAACTCAAATCTTTAATCATCGTTAGTTTTAGTTAAAGTTTTCCATTGTTCACATCGAATTGATCAGAATTTTTAATCTTCACTTGTTTCGACTACAATCATAAATCTTAAATTTTGATCAAAACCTCCAATATTCACTCGTTTAAACCTAAATTTTGAATTTTCACTTGTTTCGGAATTTTTAATCTTCACTTTTTTCGACTAAAATCTTGAATCTTAAATTTTGATCAAAATCTTCAATATTCACTCGTTTAAACCTAAATTTTGAATTTTCACTTGTTTCAGAATTTTTAATCTTCACTTTTTTCGACTAAAATCTTGAATCTTAAATTTTGATCAAAATCTTCGATATTCACTCGTTTAAACCTAAATTTTGAATTATCACCTGTTTCAGAATTTTGAATCTTCACTTTTTTCGACTAAAATCTTGAATCTTAAATTTTGATCAAAATCTTCAATATTCACTCGTTTAAACCTAAATTTTGAATTTTCACTTGTTTCAGAATTTTTAATATTCACTTGTTTCGACTAAAATCTTAAATTCTGATCAAAATCTAAAATATTCACCCGTTCTAACCGAAATGTTCAATCTTCACTTGATTCAACGAAAATCTTGTCTTGTAAACTGAATCTCCAATGTTCACTGTTTTAACCAAAATCTCCAATCGTCACTTTTTTTGATTAAAATCTTCAATGTACACTTGTTTTGTTCGGAATTTTTAATCAGTGGTTGCTTTAACTAAAATCTTCAATCTCCAAACGTGATCAAAATCTACAATATTCATCCGGTTCAACCTACATTTTGAATCTTGATTCAACAACAATCTTCAATTCTCACTCGTGATCAGAATCTCCAATATTCACTTGTTTCGACCAAAACCTCCAATCATCACTAGTGTTAATTAAAATTTCCAATCTTCACGTCGATTTGATCAGAATTTTTAATCTTTACTTGTTTTAATTAAAATCTCCATTTTTCACTTGTTTTGATTAGAATTTTTAATCTTCACTTGTTTCGAATTAAATCTTCAATTTCAATCTTGATCACAATCTCCAATATTCGCTCGCTTCTACCAAAATCTTCAATCGCCATCGATTTTGATTAAAATCCATAATCTTGACTTGTTTTGGTCATAATTTTTAATCTTCACATGTTTCAACTAAAATCTTTAATCTTCAATCCTGATTAAAATCTCCAATATTCACTCGCTTCTACCAAAATCTCCAATCGCCATGGGTTTTGATTAAAATCCATAATCTTGACTTGTTTTGGTCACAATTTTTAATCTTCACATGTGTCCACTAAAATCTTCAATCTTCAATTCTGATCAAAATCTCCAATATTCATTCGTTTCTACCTAAATTTTAAATCTTCACTTGATTCAACTAAAATCTTCAATCCTCACTTGTGATCGAAATCTCATATTCACTCGTTTAAACCTAAATTTTTAATCTTCAATTGATTCAACAAAAATCTTCAATCCTCACTTGTGATCGGAATCTGCAATATTCGCTTGTTCCAGCCAAAATATTTGATCGTCACTTGCTTTGATTAAAATTTACAATATTTACTTGTTTCGATCACAATTTTTAATCATTACTTGATTTAACTAAAATCTTTAATCTACAATTCTGATCAAAATCTCGAATACTCGCTAGTTTCTACCGAAATCTCCAATCGTCATTTTTTTGATCAAAATCTATAATATAATGTTCAGTTGTTTTAGTCACAATTTTTAATCTTCACTTGTTTCCACTTAAATATTCAATGTTCAATTGTGATCAAAATTTCCAATATTCACTAGTTTTAACCGAAATTATTAATCTTTACTTGATTCAGCAAAAATCTTCAATCCTTAGTTGCGATCGGAATCTCCAATATTCACTTGTTTCAATCAAATCACCAATTGCCACTTGTTTTTATTCAAATTTTCAATCTTCACATCGTTTTGATCACAATTTTTAATCTTGATTTGTTTCGACTTAAATCTTCAATTCTGAGCAAAATCTTCAATATTTATTCGTTTTATACTAAATTTTGAATCTTTACTTGATTCAACAAAAATCTTCAATCTTCAATTCTGATCAAAATCTATAATAGTCGTCACTAAATTTCTAATCTTTACTTGATTCACCAAAAATCTCGAATCCTTACTTGTAAACGGAATCCTTAGTATTTATTTGGTTCGACTAAAATCTTCAATCTTCAATTGTGATCAAAATCTTCAATATTCACTCGTTTCAACCTAAAATTTGAATCCTCACTTGATTCAACAAAAATCTTCAATCCTCACTTGTGATCGAATTGTTCAATATGTACTTGTTTTAACCAATATCTTCGATCGTCACCAGTTTTAATTAAAATTTACAATCTTCACATAGTTTTGATCAGAATTTTTAATCTTTACTTGTTTCGACTAATATATCCAATCCTCACTTGTGATCAAAATCTCTAATATTCACTCGTTTCAACCTAAATTTCTAATCTTCAATTGATTCAACAAAAATCTTCGATCCTCACTTGTGATCGGTATCTCCAATATTCACTTGTTTCAACCAAAATATCCAATCGTCACTTGTTTTAATTGAAATCTCTATTCTTCACCTTATTTTGATCACAATTTTTAATCTTCACTTGTTTCGACTATAATCTTCAATCTTCAATTGTGATCAAAATTTTAAATATTCACTCGTTTCAACAAAAAATTCTAATCTTCACTTGATTCAACAAAAATCTTCGATCCTCACTTGTGATCGGTATCTCCAATATTCACTCGTTTCAACCAAAATATCCAATCGTCACTTGTTTTAAGTGAAATCTCCATTCTTCACTTTATTTTGATCACAATTTTGAATCTTCACTTGTTTCGACTATAATCTTCAATCTTCAATTGTGATCAAAATTTTAAATATTCACTCGTTTCAACCTAAATTTTTAATCTTCACTTGATTCAACAAAAATCTTCGATCCTCACTTGTGATCGGTATCTCCAATATTCACTTGTTTCAACCAAAATATCCAATCGTCACTTGTTTTAATTGAAATCTCCATTCTTCACTTTATTTTGATCACAATTTTTAATCTTCACTTGTTTCGACTATAATCTCCAATCTTCAATTGTGATCAAAATCTTCAATATTCACTCGTTTCAATCTAAATTTCTAATCTTCACTTGATTCAACAAAAATCTTCGATCCTCACTTGTGATCGGTATCTCCAATATTCATTCGTTTCAACCAAAATATCCAATAGTCACTTGTTTTAATTGAAACCTCAATTCTTCACTTTATTTCGATCACAATTTTCAATCTTCACTTGTTTCGACTAAAATCTTCAATCTTCAATTGTGATCAAAATCTTCAATATTCACTCGTTTCAACCTAAATTTCTAATCTTCAATTGATTCAATCAAAATCTTCGATCTACATTCTTCACTTTATTTTGATCACAATTTTTAATCTTCACTTGTTTCGAGTATAATCTTCAATCTTCAATTGTGATCAAAATCTTCAATATTCACTCGTTTCAACCTAAATTTCTAATCTTCACTCGATTCAACAAAAATCTTCGATCCTCACTTGTGATCGGTATCTGCAATATTCACTAGTTTCAATCACAATATCCAATCGTCACTTGTTTTAATTGAAATCTCTATTCTTCACTTTATTTTAATCACAATTTTTAATCTTCACTTGTTTCGACTATAATCTTCAATCTTCAATTGTGATCAAAATCTTCAATATTCACTCGTTTCAACAAAAATTTCTAATCTTCACTTGTGATCGAAATCTGCAATATTCACGTGTTTTACCCAAAATCTTCAATCATCATTTGTTTTGATAAAAATCTCCAATTTCCACTTGTTTTGTTTAGAATTTTTAATCTTCAATTGACTCGACTAAAACCTTCAATCTTTAATTCTAATCAAAGTCTCCAATATTCGTTCATATCAACCTACATTTTAATTCTTCACTTGATTCAACAAATATCTTCAATCCTCACTTGTGATCGGAATCTCCAAAATTCACTTGTTTCAAACAAAATCTCTCATCTTCAGTTATTAAAATTTCCAATCAGAATTTATAATTTTCGCTTATATTGACTGAAATCTTCAATCTTCAATTTTGATCAAAATCTCCACTCGTTTCAACCTAAATTTCGAATCTTCACTTGATTCAACAAAAATCTTCAATTCTCACTTGTGAACAAAATCTCCAATATTCACCCGTCTCAACCTAAATTTCTGATCTCCACTTGATTCAACAAAATCTTCAATCTTCACTTGTAAACGGAATCTCCAATATTCACTTGTTTCAACCAAAATCTCCAATCATCACTTGTTCCTATTAAAATCTTCAATCTTTACATGTTTTGCTAAGAATTTTTAATCTTTACTTGTTCCTACTTAAATCTTCAATCTTCAATCTTCACTTGTTTTGCTCAGAATTTTTAATCTTTACTTGTTCCGATTGAAATCTTAAATCTCTACTTGTTTTGCTCAGAATTTTTAATCTTTACTTGTTCCGACTGAAATCCTAAATCTCCACTTGTTTTGCTCAGAATTTTTAATCTTTACTTGTTCCGACTGAAATCTTCAATCTTCAATCTTCAATCTTCACTTGTTTTGCTGAGGATTTTTAATCTTTACTTGTTCCGATTTAAATTTTAAATCTCCACTTGTTTTGCTCAGAATTTTTAATCTTTACTTGTTCCGACTTAAATCTTCAATCTTCAATCTTCACTTGTTTTGTTCAGAATTTTTAATCTTTACTTGTTCCGATAGAAATCTTAAATCTACACTTGTTTTGTTCAGAATTTTGAAGCTTTACTTGTTCCGACAGAAATCGTAAATCTCCACTTGTTTTGCTCAGAATTTTTAATATTTACTTGTTCCGACTGAAATTTTCAATCTTCAATCTTTACTTGTTTTGTTCAGAATTTTTAATCTTTACTTGTTCCGATAGAAATCTTAAATCTCCACTTGTTTTGTTCAGAATTTTTAATCTTTAATTGTTCCGACTGAAATCTTCAATCTTCAATTGTGATCAAAATTTTCAATATTTCAAGAATTTAATTTTGACAAATGTTGCTCAGTATAAAATACAGTTCGATTAGATGTACTACCGAAGATCTTTGCAATTGCACAACATGTGATGTGGGTTTATGCTTAAATAAAGATAGAAATTGCTCCCGTTCATTTCTTCCAAAATAAAGTTTGACATACAATAATATTGTTAGTTTTTCTCAATTATAACTTAACTTTAAGTACCGAGAGATTAAACTATCATTGATAAGCTAATCTCTATTGTCGCGAGAACCATGTACGGCAGCCGAAACGTCTACAATTTTGAAAATTTCGAAAAAAAAAACCATTATACGCTTGTTTTAATGGTAATTAGACGGTGATTGATGTTAGAAAAGGACGAGCAGATGAAACGCGGAGACGGCCTCAGTGGAGTTAACACGAAATCCGATACGAGCATAAACAAAGATGAATAAATTCGCAATAAATAGCCGTCGTGGAATTATACGCGCGCACCTGGAAATAAATTACGTTCTTCACAAATTTATAATTCACGAATTACAATCGCATTAACGACATTCCGGGAATTCCTTTCCACTTACGGCAAAAGCCGCTTGTTTCGTCATCCTCCACCAGACTGCCGGTCGCTCGAAAATGTCAACTGTCAAATATATTTCTTTGGGTCTCGCGACGAACCGAAATATGCACGAAATGGAGAAATCATCTCAATCCTTAAAGTATGCGATGGGACGCTAAATGTAATTTCGAATGACGGCCTAATAATTATTAACAAAATAAAACAGAGTGGTCTTTGGAAACAATAATTTAAGCACGGATTTTTCAATTACTTATCTTTTGGACAGGTGTAAGGTGACAATAAACATCTCACCATCTTATTCTTCTTCTTCTTCGAAAAATTCGTTCATCCGGTTGCGATTTACCCTTCTGGTATTTATTGCGGTTATCTCGAGTGGGTAAATAAGCGAGATCCGTTTTATGGTGGAGTTCCTGAAAATTTCCTTTGAATTTAGAAAAGCGTGTAATTGCGAAGACTTCCTGCAATATAAACGCGAGAACCGACAGGTAAAAGGTGTGTTTGTTTCCTTTTTCTTCACAGGTAAATACACACGCACACACCCTTTCCCCTTGCCCGTACCCCGTACTGCCAATTGGTGAGTAATTATTTCTGCGGCAAATTGCGGATCCGGATTTGATCGGCCAGGATATTTGTAATCAGTTTGCTGTGGATTTAATTGCCCGCATGAGTGTTACAATTTTAGACTATAATTAGTAATTGCACTTAGGCTAGGGATTAATATTACCAACGTGAGAAGAAGGATACCACCAAATTTTTGGGTGAAAACTCTGTCAACATTCTAAGACTTTACATTTAGTGTTCCTAAACATGAAAACAAAATAAAAAAATGGTGATGTGGCCATCATGTTACTTTCTCCGACTTTATATTTACGTTTTCATGGGTTTATTTTCAATTGAAATCATATTTTAAATGTACATCGAGCGTTGCGTAAACTCGGATGAAACTGACGTTTAAAACGTCAAAATCATGAAAGATGTAAAAATTATACTTCAAATTCAAAAACTCGGTTTACTCAAGAACTAACGAGATTTCTAAAAAAACTTATTCTTTAGAAGTTGTTCATTTTGGCATTCTCTACAATTATTATTCACATAATTTTTCTGTAACTATTATCGTTTTATAATTATAAACCAAAAATTAAAAAAATTATAATAAATTTTTTTCTCGAATAAAAATGATTTTATGAAAAATGTTTTCAAGCAAACGCTGTTCATTTCTTTGTTATCTTCAAAGTTTGTTTGAATGTTTTTGTGATATTTTTCATATTTAAGAAAATATTGGCAAAAAACAAAAAACAGTTAAGGTAAACGCCCACTTCCGGTGTACGAAATTTTACCAAAAGCTTTTCAGTTCTTCAGATTATCAAATAAGGCGTATGTTCAAAGTTTCATATCAATTGCTCTATTAGTTTTTGAGAAACAGCGCACACAGCAGACACACACACACACACACACACACACACAGACACACACAGAGACACACACACACACACAGACACAAATTTTTTTTCCCAAAAATTGTTGAAATGGCATCTAGGAACACCAAAACGGATATTTCCGTAAAAAAAAATTTTGAAAAAAAAATCACGATCACAATACTTTCTCGTACTTCGTAACGGAGAAAGTAAAAAGAAATCATAAATAATTGGAACATCACGAGCCGACAGATTTTTAAAAACGTACTTTTTAATTGTTGTTAATTTTTGAATAATTAACTAAAATGTAGTATTTTCAGGATTATGATTATAACAATAAACATTCAATTCAGATTTCGATTGCAAATTTGGAATTTTTTATTTTTTATTTTTCTATAACTGTAAACTCTTAAAACAATGTTTATTTTTCGTGTAGTGTTGACAAACAATTTAAACAAACAACAAAGTTTTTGTGGAATTTTGCCTCTGCATTTTACAAATTATTTTAATTTTTTT
Source organism: Ocypus olens (assembly GCA_910593695.2). Classification (NCBI taxonomy): domain Eukaryota; kingdom Metazoa; phylum Arthropoda; class Insecta; order Coleoptera; family Staphylinidae; genus Ocypus; species Ocypus olens. Next base: position 38,321,206 of record OU343063.1, on the reverse strand, counting down.
CTTATAACATGTTGTTGATCAAAAAGGAAGAATTTAAAAATTTACAAATTTAAAAAAATTATTTCGAAGACCTATGTCTTGTTATCTTAATTATTTTTGGATTTTTTTGAATTCGAGTTTGTGAACACTTGAAAATTGAATTTCAAAAATTTCATAAATCGTTTAAATTTTCGTATTTTTTCAAAAATCAAATTGATTTTTCCATCTAAAAACGAAAGAAGTTAACAATTTGCGTATTAAAAAAAATATTTAACAAAACTGTGTCTTGTTTTGCGAATTAAGAGAGTTTAAAAATTTACAAATTTAAAAAAATTATCTCGTTAATTATTTTTGGATTTTTTTGGATTCGAGTTTTTGAACACTTGAAAATTGAATTTGAAAAATTTCATAAATCGTTTAAATTTTGGCATTTTTTCAAAAATCAAAGTGATTTATCCATCTAAAAACGAAAGAAGTTAAGAATTTGCGTATTAAAAAAAATATTAAAAAAAAACTGTGTCTTGTTTTGCGAATTAAGAAAGAGTTTAAAAATTTACAAATTAAAAAAAAAATATCTAGTTATGTTAATTATTTTTGGATTTTTTTGGATTCGATTTTTTTAACACTTGAAAATTTAATTTTAAAAATTTCATAAATCGTTTAAATTTTCGTATTTTTTCAAAAATCAAAGTGATTTTTCCATCTAAAAACGAAAGAAGTTAACAATTTGCGTATTAAAAAAAATATTTAAAAGAACTGTGTCTTGTTTTGCGAATTAAGAGAGTTTAAAAATTTACAAATTTAAAAAAAATATCTCGTTAATTATTTTTGGATTTTTTTGGATTCGAGTTTTTGAACACTTGAAAATTGAATTTGGAAAATTTCATAAATCGTTTAAATTTTGGTATTTTTTCAAAAATCAAAGTGATTTATCCATCTAAAAACGAAAGAAGTTAAGAATTTGCGTATTAAAAAAAATATTAAAAAAAACTTTGTTAAAAATTTACAAATTTAAAAAAATTATCTCGTTATGTTAATTATTTTTGGATTTTTTTGGATTCGAGTTTTTGAACACTTAAAAATTGAATTTCAAAAATTTCATAAATCGTTTAAATTTTGGTATTTTTTCAAAAATCAAAGTGATTTGTCCGTCTAAAAACGAAAGAAGTTAAGAATTTCCGTATTAAAAAAAAATATAAAAAACTGTGTCTTGTTTTGCGAATTAAGAAAGAGTTTAAAAATTTACAAATTTAAAAAAATTATCTTGTTATGTTAATTATTTTTGGATTTTTTTGGATTCGAGGTTTTGAACACTTGAAAATTGAATTTAAAAAATTTCATAAATCGTTTAAATTTTGTTTTTTTTTCAAAAATCAAAGTGATTTGTCTATCTAAAAAAGAAAGAAGTTAAGAATTTGCGTATTAAAAAAATATATAAAAAAAAACTGTGTCTTGTTTTGCGAATTAAGAAAGAGTTTAAAAATTTACAAATTAAAAAAAATATATCTAGTTATGTTAATTATTTTTGGATTTTTTTGGATTCGATTTTTTTAACACTTGAAAATTTAATTTTAAAAATTTCATAAATCGTTTAAATTTTGGTATTTTTCAAAAATCAAACTCATTTGTCCATCTAAAAACGAAAGAAGTTAAGAATTTGCGTATTAAAAAAAATATTTAAAAAAACTGTGTCTTGTTTTGCGAATTAAGTTTTTAAACATATTTTCAAAATTAAAAGTGATTTTAAAATAAACAAGTTATGTCCATTTAAAAAAATAGATTCTAAAAATGTCCTGTTAAAAAAATGACTTCAAAGAAGTGTCTTGTTTTGTTAATAATTTTTGGATCTTTTTGCATTAGAGTTTTCGAACACTTGAAAACAAAATTTCAAAAATTTTGAATATCGGTATTTTTCAAAAATAATATTGATTTTAAAATAATTACGTTTTGTCCATCAAATAAAAAGAACTAAAACAATTGCGTAGTTTAAAAAAATTGATTTAGAAAACCTGTGTCTTGTTTTAATTCTAAATTTAAAAATTCCATACTTCATTTGAATATTGGTATCTTTACAAAAAAAAAAATATCGCTTATTCAAAATTAATTTGGTATTTGCAAATTCAACAGTTTTTAATGGAGATATGAATTTTTGAAAATTTTTGTTTAAATTTTTTGAGCACCTGAACACAAACATCGGAAAAAAATATATAAAAAATGCAGGAAAAATTCCATTAAAAATCATCCTCAATGGCAGAAGTATCGCTAATTTAAAATCAATTTGATTTTTGTAAATTCCACAATTTTCAATGGAGATGTGGATTTTTTTAAATTTTGGTTTTAATTTTTTGAGCACCTAAACAAAAACATCGGAAAAAAATATATATAAAATGCAGGAAGAAATCCATTATAAATCATCCCCAATGGCCAAAGTATCACTAATTCAAAATCAATTTGGTTTTTGTAAATCCAACAATTTTCAATAGCGATATGGATTTTTGAAAATTTTGTTTTAATTTTTTGAGCACATAAACAAAAACATCGGAAAAAAATATAAAAAATGCAGGAAAAATTCCATTAAAAAACATCCCAATGGCCGAAGTATCACTAATTCAAAATCAATTTGGTTTTTATAAATCCAACAATTTTCAATAGAGATATGGATTTTTGAAAATGTTGGTTTTAATTTTTTGAGCACCTGAACTTAAACATCGAAAAAAAGAATATAAAAAATGCAGGAAAAATTCCATTAAAAATCATCCCCAATGGCCGAAGTATCACTAATTCAAAATCAATTTGGTTTTTATAAATCCAACAATTTTCAATAGAGATATGGATTTTTGAAAATTTTGGTTTTAATTTTTTTAGCACCTAAACAAAAACATCGAAAAAAAATATAAAAAATGCAGAAAAAATTCCATTAAAAATCATCCCCAATGGCCGAAGTATCACTAATTCAAAATCAATTTGGTATTTGTAAATCCAACAATTTTCAATAGAGATATGGATTTTTGCAAATTTTTGTTTTAATTTTTCATGCACCTGAACACAAACATCGGAAAAAAATCATCCTCAATGGCTGAAGTATCTCTTATTCAAAATTAATTATTTGGTATTTGCGAATTCAACAGTTTTTAATGGAGATATGGATTTTTGCAAATTTTTGTTTTAATTTTTGGTGCACCTGAACACAAACATAGCAGAAAAAAATATAAAATATGCAGCAAAAATCCATAAAAAATCATCCTCAATGGCAGAAGTATCGCTAATTTAAAATCAATTTGGTTTTTGTAAATTCAACAATTTTCAATAGAGATGTGGATTTTTGAAAATTTTTGTTTAAATTTTTTGAGCACCTGAATACAACCATCGGAAAAAATATAAAAAATGCAGAAAAAAATACATTAAAAAACATCCTCAATGGCCGAAGTATCACTAATTCAAAATCAATTTGGTTTTTGTAAATTTAACAATTTTCAATAGATATGGATTTTTGAAAATTTTCGTTTTAATTTTTGGTGCACCTGAACACAAACATAGCAGAAAAAAATATAAAACATGCAGCAAAAATCTATAGAAAATCATCCTCAATGGCCGAAGTATCGCTAATACAAAATCAATTTGGTTTTTGTAAATTCAACAATTTTCAATAGAGATGTGGATTTTTGAAAATTTTTGTTTTAATTTTTCATGCACCTGAACACAAACATCGGAAAAAAAAGAAAAAATGCAGGAAAAATTCCATAAAAAATCATCCTCAAGGGCCGAAGTATCACTAACTCAAAATCAATTTGGTTTTTATAAATCCAACAATTTTCAATAGAGATGTGGATTTTTGAAATTTTTGTTTTAATTTTTTGAGTTCCTGAACACAAACATCGGAAAAAATATAAAAAATGCAGGAAGAATTCCCTTCAAAATCATCCCCAATGGCCGAAGTGTCACTAATTTAAAATCAATTTGGTTTTTATAAATCCAACAATTTTCATTAGAGATGTAAATTTTTGATTAAATTTTTTGAGCATCTGAACACAAACATGGGAAACAAAAATATAAAAAATGCAGGAAAAATTCCATTAAGAATCATCCTCAATGGCAGAAGTATCGCTAATTCAAAATCAATTTGGTTTTTGTAAATTCAACAATTTTCAATAGAGATATGGATTTTTGAAAAATTTTGTTTTAATTTTTTTGAGCACTTAAACAAAAACATCGAAAAAAATATATAAAAAATGCAGGAAAAAATCCATTATAAATCATCCTCAATGGCCGAAGTATCACTAATTCAAAATCAATTTGGTTTTTGTAAATTCAACAATTTTCAATAGAGATATGGATTTTTGAAAAATTTTGTTTTAATTTTTTGAGCACTTAAACAAAAACATCGAAAAAAAAATGTAAAAAATGCAGGAAGAAATCCATTAAAAATTATCCCCAATGGCCGAAGTATCGCTTATTCAAAATTAATTTGGTATTTGAAAATTCAACAGTTTTTAATGGAGATATGGATTTTTGAAAATTTTTGCTTTAATTTTTTGAGTACCGGAATATTAAAAATGTATCTAGAAAGACCCCAGCAAACCTATTTGTTCACGGATCGACAGAAATTTGGGAGAGTTTGAAGCATACGGTAATAAAGTTACTCAAGAAAATTGCAATAGTACTTTGGAATTGTAATATTAAACTTAATTTAACGTTTATTTACAAAAAAAAAAATTTTAGATAAATCAAAATTCAACAATCTCTTGCAGTGAAGTTCCAGCTGAACTAAATTTGCTAGTAAATATAAACCATATAAAATTTGTTTGGGCCACACACTTGCGCCTGGTGAAAATTTAAGACGCTTTGCATTAATAATAATCATAATAATAAATGACTTTATTTCTTGAATTTGTTTTACATTACAGCTTATACCTAGTTACATAATATTTTCAATTTTCAATGAAACGATTATATGTTCATTTATGAAATTAAATGCATGTTGTGATATTTTGGTAATCACAAAAAATTGAGCATTGAGATGCGATAAAAAATAAATATGGCGTCCATAAGAAATAAGAAAGTTGATGATTGTTCAAAAGAAACTAAACATCTTATGCCATCTGTTAGATAATAAAAAAGTGCTATTAGAACGTCACTGCCGTTTTTAAATATCACCTCAAATAACGAAGATATAAAGAAAAAACGAAAATCAGTTTTTTCGGTTTTTTGGATTTCAAACGACAGACGCTTTCTGAGTTATAAGCGAAAAGCCGAAAAAGAGATGCAAAAACGGCAGGGCCAGGGGCGGAGGCTTTTAGTGTGTTTATCTTCTAACTATTCCCAACACATTCTCGAGGATAAATATTCTCCCCCCTCCATGTTCTCCAGAACCCCTTTTTGGGCATTCATTGCTTGGATTATTATTTGAAAGTTTCCTGAAAGAATGGTATGTTGTAAAAGGCGTCGTATTGGTAAGCTGATAGTTTTTTTCCTAATTCAGAAAGCATTCTTTATTATCGTAAAGATCTCGTCCAGATGTATTAAAGCATGACCCAAGCGACCCAACGCAAATTGAAAAACGCTCGAAAATTTTGGCTCTCGCATAGTTAAAACACTGTTTACTAGAAAAGAAGAAAAAAAGCGCGAGATTATTTAATCGCGGCAAACACACGTCGGCCTGGCCTTGTGACAAAGTGGCCTATAACGAGTTCTATCCAGAAATTGGTACCGTTTGTTAATGTCCTTCCAGTGCACTCTCGATTCGGCCGCTTTCGAAAATTCAAACCAAACCGAAACCGAAGAAGTCGGAGAAAAAAAAAACTCTAGGAACGCCGAACACCAGATTCTAGAATGTGTTTTTTTGCATGACGCATCAATAAATTAAAGGTGTAATTTGTTTAATTGATCGAGGAGATGCACACACATGCAGAAGGCAAATGGAGAAGATTGTTGTATGTGTGTGTTTCGAGTGAGACGGAGGGAAAGGAATGCGCCGTTGTATAACAAATGTACGCCGTATAAAAATGTAAATAATAATTTCCAAGTGGCGTGTGTGTGGGTATTTTGAAAGAGCAGTAAACAGAGTGGTGCACAGTGAAATAAATCAGGTTCTACAAGTAAGTAAGTAAGTAAGTAAAGAAGGAGGAGAGTACGTGTTCATGTGTGTCTGTGTATGTGTTATTTCTTGAACCAAGCAACAGCACACACACACACATACACGCAGATATTATTCACACAAACAGAGATAAACGTTTTAATGGTGTTGGTGTATGAATATTAAACGAGTAGAAAAGTATTTCGATAAAGTGGTCAAGTCGTGTCGGAGTGATGGTGGTTCGCGACAGAAAGTCTACGCAAGCAGTCGCTCACAAACTTCTGGCCATAATCCGTCACGTAATTGGGCATAACAGTTACACATGTACATTGTTTGTGCGAAACTGTTGTTGTTAAATAAATGTGCGGTGTGGGTGTATTTCCTAATTTACGTTCGTCCTATTCCACTCTCTATTTCGGATTTCTTGTGGTACGGCAGCAAACTGTGCGACGACGCCTGTGCGTCTCCGTGGTGTGTGTTTTGTTGCGACGCCGCTCCTGCAAGTTCTTGCAGGACCCGTGTTGAGATGTAGTGCGCGATTCTGCAAGTGAACTAGTGTTTGGTTTTTGGTTGTTGTTTTTATTTTATTTTATTTTGCTTCGCTCTTGCTTTGACTTGCGACAACGTGCCGCTGTGTGTGTCGTCGACGTTTCCAATTCCTTGGATCCGACGGATTGCGTTGCTGGAGGAAATTAAACAGGTAAAGACGTGTTCGCTGTCGGAGTTGAAATTTTAATGTTTGCGGTTCTACACTCAGACTTATTTTAATTTGGCCTAATCATAGAATAATCATTTCCATCACCAAAAAAAAAGGCCACCAGGAGTTGATGGTCGTTCACAAATTTTACCAAGGTGTTAAGCTTGGAATAGAATTTGGTTTTTCGGTCAATACTCGAAAGTCTGTAGGTGAATAATCATTAAACGAAAACCAGGAATTGATTTCTGTTTAGTTACGCATTCAAAATTTTAAATTCGAAATTGGTTTTTCCACCATTGATCAAAAACTGTTCGAGCTAGAAAGATACGGACAACTCTGGCATATGAATAATCAAAAATCTGTATTAAAAAAAAATCATCAAACGATTTTTCGTGTTATGAAAATATTAGCTCGCTTCAAAATGTTTAATTCGAAATTGGTTTTTCCACCATTGATCAAAAACTGTTCGATCTGAAAAGATACGGACAACTCTGGCATATGAATAATCAAAAATCTGTTTATAAAATAATCATCAAACGATTTTCCGTGTTATGAAAATATTAGCTCGCTTCAAAATTTTTAATTCGAAATTGATTTTTCCACCATTGATCAAAAACTGTTCGAGCTAAAAAGATACGGACAACTCTGGCATATGAATAATCAAAAATCTGTATTAAAAAAAAATCATCAAACGATTTTTCGTGTTATGAAAATATTAGCTCGCTTCAAAATTTTGAATTCGAAATTGGTTTTTCCACCATTGATCAAAAACTGTTCGATCTGAAAAGATACGGACAACTCTGGCATATGAATAATCAAAAATCTGTATAAAAAAAATCATCAAACGAGTTTCCGTGTAATGAAAACATTAGCTCGCTTCAAAATTTTGAATTCGAAATTGGTTTTTCCACCATTGATCAAAAACTGTTCGAGCTGAAAAGATACGGACAATTCTGGCATATGAATAATCAAAAATCTGTATTAAAAAAAATCATCAAACGATTTTCCGTGTTATGAAAATATTGGCTCGCTTCAAAATTTTTAATTCGAAATTGGTTTTTCCACCATTGATCAAAAACTGTTCGAACTAGAAAGATACGGACAACTCTGGCATATGAATAATCAAAAATCTGTATTAAAAAAAATCATCAAACGATTTTCCGTGTTATGAAAATATTAGCTCGCTTCAAAATTTTTAATTCGAAATTGGTTTTTCCACCATTGATCAAAAACTGTTCGAACTAGAAAGATACGGACAACTCTGGCATATGAATAATCAAAAATCTGTATTAAAAAAAATCATCAAACGATTTTCCGTGTTATGAAAATATTAGCTCGCTTCAAAATTTTTAATTCGAAATTGGTTTTTCCACCATTGATCAAAAACTGTTCGAGCTGAAAAGATACGGACAATTCTGGCATATGAATAATCAAAAATCTGTATTAAAAAAAATCATCAAACGATTTTCCGTGTTATGAAAATATTGGCTCGCTTCAAAATTTTTAATTCGAAATTGGTTTTTCCACCATTGATCAAAAACTGTTCGAGCTAGAAAGATACGGACAACTCTGGCATATGAATAATCAAAAATCTGTATTAAAAAAAATCATCAAACGATTTTCCGTGTTATGAAAATATTAGCTCGCTTCAAAATTTTTAATTCGAAATTGGTTTTTCCACCATTGATCAAAAACTGTTCGAACTAGAAAGATACGGACAACTCTGGCATATGAATAATCAAAAATCTGTATAAAAAGAATCATCAAACGATTTTCCGTGTTATGAAAATATTGGGTCGCTTCAAAATTTTTAATTCGAAATTGGTTTTTCCACCATTGATCAAAAACTGTTCGAGCTAGAAAGATACGGACAACTCTGGCATATGAATAATCAAAAATCTGTATTAAAAAAAATCATCAAACGATTTTCCGTGTTATGAAAATATTAGCTCGCTTCAAAATTTTTAATTCGAAATTGGTTTTTCCACCATTGATCAAAAACTGTTCGAACTAGAAAGATACGGACAACTCTGGCATATGAATAATCAAAAATCTGTATAAAAAGAATCATCAAACGATTTTCCGTGTTATGAAAATATTGGGTCGCTTCAAAATTTTTAATTCGAAATTGGTTTTTCCACCATTGATCAAAAACTGTTCGAACTAGAAAGATACGGACAACTCTGGCATATGAATAATCAAAAATCTGTATAAAAAAAATCATCAAACGATTTTCCGTGTTATGAAAATATTAGCTCGCTTCAAAATGTTTAATTCGAAATTGGTTTTTCCACCATTGATCAAAAACTGTTCGAGCTAGAAAGATACGGACAACTCTGTCGTATCAATACTCAAAAATCTGTATATAAAAAAATCATCAAACGATTTTCCGTGTTATAAAAACATTAGCTCGCTTCAAAATTTTTATTTCGGAATTGGTTTTTTGACCATTAGTCGAAAACTGTTCGAGCTAGAAAGATACGGACAACTCTGGCGTATCAATACTCAAAAATCTGTATATAAAAAAATCATCAAACGATTTTCCGTGTTATAAAAACATTAGCTCGCTTCAAAATTTTTATTTCGGAATTGGTTTTTTGACCATTAGTCGAAAACTGTTCGAGCTAGAAAGATACGGACAACTCTGGCGTATCAATACTCAAAAATCTGTATATAAAAAAATCATCAAACGATTTTCCGTGTTTCGAAGACATTAGCTCGCTTCAAAAATCTTCATTCAAATTTGGTTTTTGATCATTTAAGCTAGAAAAAACGGCATGATCAGGTTGAAGAAAATCTTAAAAATTTTCATTTTTTAAAATTGAACACATTTGATCTGAAACTGCAAGTTTTAACCCCTCAAAAATAGTATTATTATTATTATTAAGAATAATCCGTACATCAAAAATCATCATAAGGACATCAGGAATCGATATCCCTTTACAGATTTGAGCTAGATGTTGCAGAAAAAAAGTTGCTCATTTTAAATTTTTGAATCGAATTGTTTTTTTTATCATTATTACTCGAAAACTGTTGAAAGTGAGCACAAAAGAAAAACACTTTACCATAACAAGCAACGAAAAGTGCATCGAACAAGTATTTGCAAATTGCAATTTTTGAAAATCGACCAAATTCAACCAAAAAATTGGCCACCCAAAAAAACTATTTTTTTGGAAAATTATAGCCTACCGATTTTTAAAAGTGTAACGTACTGTGAAACATCTTGTTGGAGATTATTAGAGAAATGCAAGTTGCAGTTTAATTATTTTAATCTGATAATGTTGGCAGACCGTTAAATAAATCCAAAATGTTCCAAAAAAAAAACAACGTTTCTGGTATTAACAATCCGGTCATGACGACTCATCATGAAAACACTAGAAATCGATTACTGTTACAGATTTGAGGTGTTATGGGAAGAAAGTTGCTCACTTTAAAAATTTCGAATCTAATTTTGTTTTTTCTATCATTACCCGTTGAAGCTGGAATTATTTTTTTTCCATAATAAGCAAGGAAAAGTCGATGCACATTATTCACCTAGTTTTCTTAATAATCACTATCAAACACAACAATAGCCATTTTCTGAACTCAAAAAATCGAAAAATCTTTTTTTTTTGCAAAATTTTTTTTAGAAATAATTAATAAATAATATTTTTATATACCACAAAAATCCAAGCACATTAATTACCTAGATCTCGCAATAATCACCATTAAGTCCAAGAATAACCATTTTCGGCAGTAAAAAAATTGAATTTTTCAAAATCCAAAATATGTGCGGACATAACTTTTGCATAAAATTTTATAAATTATTTTATTTTTATACTCCAGAAAAATCCAAGCACATTAATTACCAAGATCTCGCAAAAATCACCATTAAACACAAGAATAGTTATTTTCGGCACTTAAAAAAAATCGAAGAAGAGTTGATTTTTCAAAATCCGAAATAATTGCAGACTTGTAACTTTCGCAGAACTATTCGCAAATGATTAGGGGTATATGTTTTAGAAAAATCCAGACCTAGTTTTCTTAATAACCGTCATCAAAAGCCCAGATATAGTTATTTTCGGCACTTAAAAATCGAAGAAGAGTTGATTTTTCAAAATCCGAAATAATTGCAGACTTGTAACTTTCGCAGAACTATTCGCAAATGATTAGGGGTATATATTTTAGAAAAATCCAGACCTAGTTTTCTTAATAACCGTCATCAAAAGCTCAGATATAGTTATTTTCGGCACTTAAAAATCGAAGAAGAGTTGATTTTTCAAAATCCGAAATAATTGCATTGACTTGTTACTTTTGCAGAACTATTCGCAAATGATTTGGGGTTTATATTTTAGAAAAATCCGGACCTAGTTTTCTTAATAACCATCATCAAGCCCAAATATAGTTATTTTCGGCACTTAAAAATTGAAGAAGAGTTGATTTTTCAAAATCCGAAATAATTGCAGAGTTGTTACTTTTGCAGAACTATTCGCAAATGATTTGGGGTTTATATTTTAGAAAAATCCGGATCTAGTTTTCTTAATAACCTTCATCAAAAGCCCAAATATATTTATTTTCGGCACTTAAAAATCGAAGAAGAGTTGATTTTTTAAAATCCGAAATAATTGCAGAGTTGTAACTTTTGCAGAACTATTCGCAAATGATTTGGGGTTTATATTTTAGAAAAATCCAGACCTAGTTTTCTTAATAACCATTATCAAGCCCAAATATAGTTATTTTCGGCACTTAAAAATCGAAGAAGAGTTGATTTTTTAAAATCCGAAATAATTGCAGACTTGTAACTTTTGTAGAACTATTCGCAATTGATTTGGGGTTTATATTTTTGAAAAATCCAGACCTAGTTTTCTTAATAACCATTATCAAGCCCAAATATAGTTATTTTCGGCACTTAAAAATCGAAGAAGAGTTGATTTTTTAAAATCCGAAATAATTGCAGACTTGTAACTTTTGTAGAACTATTCGCAATTGATTTGGGGTTTATATTTTTGAAAAATCCAGACCTAGTTTTCTTAATCAAACGCCCAAATTAAATTTCGGCACTTAAAAATTGAAGAAGAGTTGATTTTTCAAAATCCGAAATAATTGCAGAGATGTAACTTTTGCAGAACTATTCGCAAATGATTTGGGGTTTATATTTTAGAAAAATCCGGACCTAGTTTTCTTAATAACCATCATCAAGCCCAGATATAGTTATTTTCGGCACTTACAAAACGAAGAAGGGTTGATTTTTCAAAAATCCGAAATAATTGCAGACTTGTAACTTTTGCAGAACTATTCGCAAATGATTTGGGGTTTATATTTTAGAAAAATCCGGACCTAGTTTACTTAATAACCATCATCAAGCCCAGATATAGTTATTTTCGGCACTTACAAATCGAAGAAGGGTTGATTTTTCAAAAATCCGAAATAATTGCAGACTTGTAACTTTTGCAGAACTATTCGCAAATTATTTGGGGTTTATATTTTAGAAAAATCCAGACCTAGTTTTCTTAATAACCATCATCAAGCCCTGATATGGTTATTTTCGGCACTTAAAAATCGAAGAAGAGTTGATTTTTCAAAATCCGAACTAAAAAAATAATGAATAGAAAGTCAACCTTTGAATTTAATGGATACAGTAATTATATATTCCAACTAGTTATTGACCACGCGGTCCATCAACATCGTGAAGTATATAATTAGCAGTGTTTCTAACATTCTACATCTTTTCTCGACCGTGTTAAAACTTGAGCAGTTTTTAATCTGCGCAAGGTGGCCCGAGCAGATAATCAAAATATTCCTTTGTTTTTTTTTGTCTCGTTTCGGAACGAAATTAAATTCTTATCACTAGCCCGCGGCGGCGTACCTGTTGATAACAATTCAGTTTGCAGCTCGCGGTCGCATGAACGTGTGTTCTGGTTCCGAATATTTATTTATCGTAAGTTTTAGTGCCCGTTGTGTTGTGATACATCATCAGGATTTGTGTGTGTGTTGTTGTTGTATTTTTCCGCTCCATTCCGCCCAATCAATCCGAGGGAAGCAAAGAAGCATTATCCGGGTTACGTCTTAACCGCCGATATGCCTCGAAGGGATTTTTTGTAAGTTTGGATTTTCTTGCATACTGCCCTTTTCACCGAATGTGAAGTGAAGTATTGTTTGAGTAGCTTTAGAAAATTTCAAGTGTCTGGCAATTGTTTTTACATTTTTTTAAGCGCTCCAGAAAAAGTGCAATTTTTGATTAAAAATTTTGTTCTCGAGGGATTATCTCGAAATGTAGTTAAGGGATGTTTAAAGATTTTGACAGTATCATGGAGTAATATATTGTTTAAGTAAATTTAGAAAATTTCAAGTGTCTGGCAATTGTTTTTATATTTTTTTAAGCGCTGAAGAAAAAGTGCAATTTTAGATTAAAAATTTTGTTCTCGAGGGATTATCTCGAAATGTAGTTAAGGGATGTTTGCAGATTTTGACAGTATCGTGTAGTAATATATTGTTCGAGTAAATTTAGAAAATTTCAAGTGTCTCGCGATTGTTTTTATATTTTTTAAGCGCTCAAGAAAATGTGCAATTTTGGATTAAAAATTTTGTTCTCGAGGAATTATCTCGAAATGTAGTTAAGGGATGTTTGCAGATTTTATCAGTATCGTGGATTAATATATTTTTTGAGTAAATTCAGAAAATTTCAAGTGTCTGGCAATTGTTTTTATATTTTTTTAAGCGCTGGAGAAAATGTGCTATTTTAGATTAAAAATTTTGTTCTCGGGGAATTATCTCGAAATGTAGTTAAGGGATGTTTGCAGATTTTGACAGTATCGTGGAGTAATATATTTTTTGAGTAAATTTAGAAAATTTCAAGTGTCTGGCAATTGTTTTTATATTTTTTAAGCGCTTGAGAAAAAGTGCAACTTTAGATAATTACAAATTTTGTTCTCGTGGGATTAGCTCGAAATGTAGTGAAGGGATGTTTGCAGATTTTGACAGTATCGTGGAGTAATATATTTTTTGAGTAAATTTAGAAAATTTTAAGTGTCTGGCAATTGTTTTTATATTTTTTTAAGCGTTCGAGAAAAAGTGCAATTTGGATTAAAAAATTTGTTCTCGAGGGATTATCTCGAAATGTAGTTAAGGGATGTTTGCAGTTTTGGACAGTATCGTGGAGTAATATATTTTTTGAGTAAATTTAGAAAATTTCAAGTGTCTGGCAATTGTTTTTATATTTTTTTAAGCGTTCGAGAAAAAGTGCAATTTTGGATTAAAAAATTTGTTGACGAGGAATTATCTCGAAATGTAGTTAAGGGATGTTTGCAGTTTTGGACAGTATCGTGGAGTAATATATTTTTTGAGTAAATTTAGAAAATTTCAAGTGTCTGGCAATTGTTTTTATATTTTTTTAAGCGTTCGAGAAAAAGTGCAATTTTGGATTAAAAAATTTGTTGTCGAGGAATTATCTCGAAATGTAGTTAAGGGATGTTTACAGATTTTGACAGTATCGTGGAGTAATATATTTTTGAGTAAATTTAGAAAATTTCAAGTGTCTGGCAATTATTTTTATATTTTTATAAGCGCTCGAGAAAAAGTGAAATTTTGGATTAAAAATTATGTTCTCGAGGAATTATCTCGAAATGTAGTGAAGGGATATTTGCAGATTTTGACGGTGTCGTGGAGTAATATATTTTTTGAGTGAATTTAGAAAATTTCAAGTGTCTGGCAATTGTTTTTATATTTTTTTAAGCGCTCGAGAAAAAGTGCAATTTTAGATTAAAAATTTTGTTCTCGTGGAATTATCTCGAAATGTAGTTAAGGGATGTTTACAGATTTGCTTTACATCATGCTTTCATATTATAAATAAAATTTGATACATATTGTAAAATATTCTAATAACCAGTTTACTCAAAAACTAAAGACATTTCGAAAAAAACTTATTCTTTATAAGTTGTTCATTTTGGCATTCTCTACAAACACTTTAACATAAATTTGATGTAACTATTATAGTTTCATAATTATCAACCAAAAACTTTCTTCGTAACGGAGAAAATAAAAAGCATTGATTTTTCAAAATTTAAAACAAGTGCAGACTTATAACTTTTACATAATTATTCAAAAATGATCGCATTTTAATATTCCAGATAAATATAAGCACATGAATTACCTCGTTTTCATAATAATCACCATCAACGCAAGAATAGCATTATTGGCACTAAAAAGTCGAAAAAACGTTTATTTTACAAAATCCAAAATAATTGCAGACTGATAAAGTTTACAGAATTATTCATAAACTTTCATATTTTAGGAAAATCTAAGCACATTCAGCTCCTGGTATTTTTAATAATAGTGATAAAACACAAAAATAGTTATTTTAAGCATTGAAAAATCGAAAACACGTCGAATTTTGAAAAAACCGGAATAAGTGCAGACTTATAACATTTGCAGAACTATTCATAAATGATTTGGCTTTTATATTTTAGAAGACTCCAAACGCCGTAATCACCTATTTTTTTTAATAATCAACATCAAGCCCAAAAAAAAGTTATTTTTGGCACTCAAAAATTGGAAAAGCATAGATTTCTCAAAATCCAAAATAAGTGCAGACTTATAAATTTACAGAATTATTCACAAATTATTTGGTTACATATTTTAGGAAAATCTAAATACATTCAGCTCCTAGTATTCTCAATAATAGTGATCAAACACAAAAATAGCTATTTTAAGCATTGAAAAATCGAAAAAAGGTCGAATTTTTAAAAAATTGCCAAGTGCAGATTTATAACATTTACAGAACTATTCATAAATGATTTGGCTTTTATATTTTAGAAGACTCCAAATGCCACAATCATCTATTTTTCTTAATAGTCATCATCAAGCCCAAAAAAAAGTTATTTTCGGCACTTAAAAATTGGAAAAGCATAGATTTCTCAAAATCCAAAATAAGTGCAGGATTATCAAATGTACAGAATGATTCACAAACTATTTGGTTTCATATCTTAGGAAAATCGAAGTACATTCAGCTTCTAGTATTCTCAATAATCATGATCAAACCCAAAAATAGCTATTTTTCGTATTCAAAAAAATTGAAAATACGTTGGATTTTCAAAAGCCGGAACTGATGCAGACTTGCAACCTTTGCAGAACTATTCATAAGTGATTTGGCTTTTATATTTTAGAAGACTCCAAACGCCGTAATCACCTACTTTTCTTAATAAACATCATCAAGCACTAAAAAAGTTATTTTCGGCACTCAAAAATTGGAAAAGCATAGATTTCTCAAAATCCAAAATGGGTGCAGATTTATAAATTTTACAGAATTATTCACAAACTATTTGGTTTCATATTTTAGAAAAATCTAAGTACATTCAGCTTATGATAAAACCCAAAAATAGCTATTTATGGCATTTAAAAAAATTGAAAATACGTCGTATTTAAAAAAAAAACGGAACAAATGCAGACTTGCAACCTTTGCAGAACTATTCATAAATGATTTGGATTTTATATTTTACCGGACTACAATCACCGTAATCACCGTTTTCTTAATAATCATCAACAAGCCAAAAAAAAAGTTATTTTCGACACAAACACTGAAAAAGCATTGATTTCCCAAATTCCAAAACAAGTACAGAATAATAAATTTAACGAAATCATCCGGAAATGATTGTGTTTCAATATTACAAATAAATACAAACACATTAATTACCCAGTTTTCGTAATAATTACCATCAAACGCAAGAACTAAAAAATCGAAAAAGTTTGGATTCTTCAGAATCCAAAATAAGTGCAGATTTATAAAGTTTATAGAATTATTCGTAAATTATATTTTAGGAAAATCTAAGCATGTTCAACTCATAGTATTCCTAATAATCATGATCAAACACAAAAATTGCTATTTTTGGTATTGAAAAAAATCGAAAAAACGTCGAATTTTCAAAAACCGGAACAAGTGCAGACTTGTAGCCTTTGTAGAACTATTGACTTTTTATATTTTAGAAGACTCCAAGCACCGTAATCACCTAGTTTTTTTTTAATAATCATCATCAAACCCAAAAATAGTTATTTTCGGCACTCAAAAAAAAAAACCAAAACAATTACAGACATAAGTTTTATAAAATTATTCAGAAATGATTGGATTTTTATATTCCAGGAAAATCAGACACATTTAGTTTTCTTAATAACAACATGAATCTCAAGGAAAGCAATTTTTGGCACTCAAAAACGAAAAAGCGCTGATTTTTCCAAATTCAAAATAAGTGCAGATATAAAGTTCACAGAATGATTTATAAATGATTTAAAAATTCAGCTTTCAGTATCGATAATAATCATGATGAAACCCAACCATAGCTATTTTTGGTATTAAAGAAAAAATCGAAAAACGTTGAATTTTCAAAAACTGAAGCGGGTGCTGCAACCCTTGAAGAACTATTCAGAAATTATTTGGCTTTTATATTTTAGAAGATTTCAAGCACCGTAATCATCTAGTTTTCTTAATAATCACCACCAAGCCCAAAAATAGTTATTTTTGGCACTGAAAAAAAAGAAAAAGCTTGGATTTTTCTAATTCAAAAACAATTGCAGACTTATAACTTCTACAAACATATTCACAAGGGATTCAATCAATCAATCAATCAATTTATTTGTGCTAACAGACAGTACATCTTTACACAAGTCAATTAAACAGTTTAAAATAAAATACAATACAATAAAATACAATTAAACAGTTTATATTTTTAAATTTAAAAAAATTTGTATTTTTAAATTTAAAAAAATCCAATGACATTAATCACCAAATTTCTGCAATAATCATCATTAATCCCAAAAATAACTATTTTCGGCACTTAAAAATCGAAAAAGCTTGGATTTTTCCAATTTTAAAACAAGTACAGACTTATAACTTCTACAAACTTACTCAGATGTGATTGCAATTTTAAATTCCAGAAAAATCCAAGTATATTAATAACCTAGTTTCTGTAATAATCACTATCAAACCCAAGCATACATTAAATTAAAAAAAAAATTGACCAGTTTTGATTTATAAAATCTACTCAGTTCTGGTTATTCTTTAACTCTAATACGCATTTTGAGTATTTGCCGTTCTTAGACGATCGCAACATGTTGATTCTTTGGCGATGTGTGTATAATTAAAGCTGGTTACTGCATCTGCTTACTATTTGTAGGTATTTATGAAAAGGCAAAAATGGGCAAATTGATGTTCATTTTTGCACATCTCACTCGATCGTAAACCAGTTGCTGTCGGTTACTGGATGCGATTATTTACATCATCACCACGGAGTAGTAAATCAGGAACAACAATGTCTTACAAACCGGATTTACAATCTGCAATTTTCGCCCGAGTCGTCGCTTTCCAGTCTCGCGTTCTCTCTCTCCCTCGCCGTTTTCATATTTCATCAAACTCGATTGAGTTATTAAGCTTCTTAGCTTCGATAATATTGAGGAAAAGTTCTACCTAAATTGGATTTTTAAATTTAAATTGACAGTCAAGTATTTTTTTTGCTGTTAAGGCCATTGCTTCTACTGCAAAGTTCAGGTAATTATTTTTGGGCAGTAATTTAAAGCATCTGTCAAAATAAATAATAATAATAAACCTTTATTTCTCAACAGAAAATATATATCTCGATAAATGTGAAATTCCCATAGAAAATTTAGCAAAATGTTCATTTTTGGTCACCAAAATTTGTAATTATTTTTGTTACTGTAAAGTTCGGACAAGTGTTTTGGAGCAAATGTCAAGACGCATTATTCAAAAAATTCTGTCGAAATAAATGTGGAATTCCTCAAAAGAATTCTGCAAAGAGTCCACCAAAATTTACTCTCTAGAAATAAATGTGGAATTCCTAAAGAAAATTCTAAAGTCCATTTTAGGTCACCAAAGTTTACTATCTAGCGCAACCGTTTTTGTTATTGCGATGTTCGGATAGTTTTATCTGAGCAAGACATGTTATTTAAGATATTTCCGATAAAATTTCAAGCAACTGCGGGAATAATCGTAGAATTTGCGTTTCTGCAAAAAGTTACCAAAATTGGTTTTCTATCGCAGTCATTTTTGTTACTGAAAGTGAGGATTAATATCTGGACAACTTATTCAAAATTTCTGCCGAAATAAATGTGAAATTCCCAAAGCAAATTCTGCAAAAAGTTTTTTGGTCATTGCCTTTTAGCAAAGTCATTTTTAGTACTGCAAAGTTTGAATAGTTTCTTTTTTAACAATTGCAAAGATACGTTATTCAGGATTAATCTGCTGAATTTTCATGCATCTGTTGAGATAAATGTTAAATTCCTATAGCAATTTCTGCAGAAAATTCATTTTTAGACATTAAGATTTATCTCCTAGCGCAACAAGTTTGGATAATTTTCTTTGGGCAGATGTTAAGATACATTATTCAAGATTCATATGTCAAAATTTCAAGCATCTATTGCAATAAATGTGAAACTCCCAGAGCAAATTTTGCAAAAAATTTATTTTTGGTTATCAAAATTTGTTTTCTAGAACAGCCATTTTTGTTACTGCAAAGTTCGGATAATTTTCTTCGGGTAGATGTTAAGATACATTATTTAAGATTCGTCTGTCAAAATCTCAAGCATCTTTTACAATAAATGTGGAACTTCCAGAGCAAATTCTGCAAAAAGTTAATTTTTGGTTAACAAAATTTGTCTTCTAGAACAG
This sequence comes from Ocypus olens, assembly GCA_910593695.2. Taxonomy (NCBI): domain Eukaryota; kingdom Metazoa; phylum Arthropoda; class Insecta; order Coleoptera; family Staphylinidae; genus Ocypus; species Ocypus olens. Next base: position 38,301,808 of record OU343063.1, on the reverse strand, counting down.
CCATTTTTGTTACTGCAAAGTTCGGATAATTTTCTTTGGGCAGATGTTAAGATACATTATTCAAGATTCGTCTGTCAACATCTCAAACATCTATTGTAATAAATGTGGAACTCCCAGAGCAAATTTTGCAAAAAGTTCATTTTTGGTTATCAAAATTTGCCTTCTAGCACAGCTATTTTTTTTACTGCAAAGTTCGGATAATTTTCTTTGGGTAGATGTTAAGATACATTATTCAAGATTCGTCTGTCAAAATCTCAAGCATCTTTTACAAAAAATGTGGAACTTCCAGAGCAAATTCTGCAAAAAGTTAATTTTTGGTTAACAAAATTTGTCTTCTAGAACAGCCATTTTTGTTACTGCAAAGTTCGGATAATTTTCTTTGGGCAGATGTTAAGATACATTATTCAAGATTCATCTGTCAAAATTCCAAGTATCTATTGCAATAAATGTGGAACTTCTGGAGCAAATTTTGCAAAAAGTTCATTTTGGGTCATCAAAATTTGTCTTCTAGAACAGCCATTTTTTCCCGGAATAATTTTCTTTGGTGGATGTTGTTAAGTTACATTATTCAAGATTTATCTGTCACAATTTCAAGCATCAATTGCAATAAATTTCAAACTCTCAGAGCAAATTCTGCAAAAAGTTCATTTTTGGTTACCAATTTGTTTTTCTTTTTTTGTTACTGCAAAGTAGTTCGGAAATTTACTTTGGGCAGATGTTAAGATACATTGTTCAAGATTCATCTATTAAAATTTCAAGCATCTGTCGCAATAAATTAGCAACTCCTAGAGCAAATTCTGCAAGAAATTAATTTTTGGCGTTCTTATTTAAGTACTTCAAGTGCAGCAATTTGTGTTACTTGAAATGTTTGGATTAATTCCTTTGGGAAATTGTTCAGGCACGTTATTCAAGATTATCTTGTAAAAATTGCAAGCATCTGTCGAAATTATTGCGGATTTCGCAAAGTGATTTCTGCAATATGTTCATTTTTGGTCATCATTTTTTGTTTTGTTTTGCTGCACATTTGGGATAATTTTCTTTTGGTAGACGCCAAAATACATTATTTAAGATTCTTAAAGCAAGTTAAGGTAAAAACTACTAGAGCAAAGACTTAAAGTTGAGACCTAAGCTTCTTCATTGGTTTTACCGAATTCTCCGCAGTGCATTTTTTAATGTTAAATTTTTTGCCTGCCAATAGGTGTAACAGGAGGCTTTTATATTTTTATTTTTATTTTATTTTATTTTTTATTTTATTGTTCATAAACCCAACAGACTCAAAGTCCATTAACAGGGCTACAAGTATATATACAAATGTAGTACATGGTACAAACATAAATTACATTTATAGAAACTTAAACCTAGGGTAAAGTTGACAATTTCAAGCATTCCATAAGATCTTTCTTAAATTCATTGAATGATGGATTGAATATGTCAACATTATATGCATATTGGTTATATAAGCGCGACAAACGTAAAATTGGTGAGTTTGAATAATAATTAGTTTTTGAAGAGTTATATACAAAAGTTTTATATACAAAGTTTTACATACAAAAGTTTTATATGTCCAAAAATATTACTCTTACAACAAATCTTTGCTGTTACTTCAAGAATTCGTAAACAAAAACATCAACTAGATCGCAGACTATCACGCTCAGTATAAATTCAAGAGAATTTTTTTTTCTAATATTGTAAATACGAAAAATATTATTATTATTGGTTTCCCTGGTGAGGGATTTTTGTATTTTTCCGATTGCTTCGATTTTCCTTTCCAAAATCAATGATTTCTCCATGCTATGATTCCTTCATCAATTGTTGTCCCTCTTGCATTCCATCCTCATCATCTTACACTAACTTCAGGCGACACGACGCAGTTGCAAGCTAATTAAGATCTTGAAGTAGCAAAAAATATGTAAAGGAGAAACAACTTAATAATTTTTTTGCTGAGCACAAACAAGGTGACGCATGGCCAAAATGTAAAGTCATGCTTAATGTTTCTTGATTAGTTGCTGAATTCTCTAGAGCAGACAATGTTTTCAGAGGTGTAACGACAGAAAACTGTTGCAAATCGAAAAATGTATAAAAACCCTGCCTTAAATTAAACTGGTTGAAGGATAAGATAAGACCCGTCTAACATTTTATTCAAACGGAAAACTGGAGTTTCCCATTTGTAAAAACAGGATTTTTTTCTTTAGGTGTTTTAATTGTAGACTTTGATTAATTAAAACACTTGGTTTTGTTTCACTGCTTTTATTTGTCTCTCCGGAGAGACAAATAAAAGCAGTGAAACAAAACCAAGTGTTTTAATTAATCAAATTATATAATTATGTTTCACCACGGGTTAAGTGAGAAATTAATTGATCATTTATTGTAGACGCAAAATAGAAAAAAAAAACTATTGCCAATGATGTATCATCATTCGACATTTCACGGTATTGTGGTCCATAGAAGAAATTCGCCAAAAACAACAATTTTAGCGAATTCAGAATTTTATAATTCGCCTCCTCGTATGCACCGAAAACAGAAAAATTACTATCATTTGGACAGAGTTGTATAATTTCAATTCTTTTTATTTTGATTGCGGAAAAATTAATAAATAATTTCGAACGCCGGAAGGGATTCTGGCAAAAACAATTTAATCGCGCCAAATTACAACGCGCGGCCTTGAAAATGCCGAAAATCTCATCACGACATGCACGGAAATGCAACAAGGACTTTTTTGTATTTATCAGCAATCGAATTCACAATTTTCCTACATGCCGATAACTTTTTTCCTCTTCAAATACCGAGTGATTGATAATTAACACCGCGACCTCTGACATTTTTGTTTTGATATTAATATTGTCCTACTTTGAACTGGAAAGATTAGTCTCAACAAGTACACATTTACATAAACAGAGTTTATATTACATGAGCGGAACGCGTCGCTGTTTTTGTTTACTAATACACGAGTGGAAAATTCAGTTTCTCTCGGTTTCCAAGTAACTCCAGATGTTACTTGGGACGTCCTTCATCTTTGTAACCTTCCGGAATTCCATGATTTAACTAATCATTTTTGTTTGCTACAAATTTATTGCAATAATATTTACAAAATAGCGATTTTGGTTGCAAACAAATAATTTGTAACAAATAATTGAATAAAAAAAGTGCGCTTTCGACTGGGATCGAACCCGCAATTCTCAGCTTGCTAGGTTGGGACGTTGCCATTTGTGCCGCAAACAGTTTGCATGCGATCTGGCGGAATCGAATTGGACAAAAAATATGGATGCTATTTGGAATAATTATTGTGTCTCATTCCAAATTAATAGAAATTGGTTGTTTAGGCTAATTTTGGCCAGACCCCGCGAACTGCTTTGGATATCTGAGCGGTTTAATAGCAATAATTTGGTAAATTACGTAATTATAAACTGAGTCTGCATTTTCGATTTTTGAGTGACAAAAATAGTTATCCCTGGGCTTAATGGCGAATAAGGCAGAAACTAGGTGATTAATGTGTTTGGATTTTTCTGGAATTTAGAAATACAATTACTTCTGAATAAGTTTGCAGAAGTTAACAGTGTGCACTTATTTTGAAATTGAAAAAATTCACGCTTTTTCGATTTTTGACTGCCAAAAATAATTATATGTGGGTTTGATGATGATTATTGCAGAAACTAGGTGATTAATGTGCTTGGATTTTTCTGGAATTTAAAAATACAATTACTTCTAAATAAGTTTGTAGAAGTTAACAGTGTGCACTTATTTTGAAATTGCAAAAATCCACGCTTTTTCAATTTTTGACTGCCAAAAATAATTATATTTGGGTTTGATGATGATTATTGCAGAAACTAGGTGATTAGTGTGCTTGGATTTTTCTGGAATTTAAAAATACAATTACTTCTGAAGAAGTTTGTAGAATTTAACAGTGCGTACTTATTTTGAAATTGGAAAAATCCAAGCTTTTTCGAGTTTTGTCTGCCAAAAATAATTATATGTGAGTTTGATGATGATTATTGCAGAAACTAGGTGATTAATGTGTTTGGATTTTTCTGGAATTTAGAAATACAATTACTTCTGAATAAGTTGATAGAAATTTACAGTGTGCACTTATTTTGAAATTGGAAAAATCCACGCTTTTTCGATTTTTGACTGCCAAAAATAATTATATTTGGGTTTGATGATGATTATTGCAGAAACTCGGTGATTAATGTGTTTGGATTTTTCTTGAATATTGAAATACAATTACTTCTGAAGAAGTTTGTAGAATTTAACAGTGCGCACTTGTTTTGAAATTGGAAAAATCCAAGCTTTTTCGATTTTTGACTGCCAAAAATAGTTATATTTGGGTTTGATGATGATTATTGCAGAAACTAGGTGATTAATGCACTTGGATTTTTCTGGAATTTAACAATACAATTACTTCTGAATAAGTTTGCAGAAGTTTACAGTGTGCACTTATTTTGAAATTGGAAAAATCCAAGCTTTTTCTATTTTTGAGAGCCGAAAATAGTTATATTTGGGTTTAATGATGATTATTGCAGAAACTAGGTGATTAATGTGTTTGGATTTTTATGGAATTTAAAAATACAATTACTTCTGAATAAGTTTGTAGAAGTTAACAGAGTGCACTTGTTTTGAAATTGGAAAAATCCAAGCTTTTTCGATTTTTGACTGCCAAAAATAGTTATATTTGGGTTTGATGATGATTATTGCAGAAACTAGGTGATTAATGCACTTGGATTTTTCTGGAATTTAACAATACAATTACTTTTGAATAAGTTTGCAGAAGTTTCCAGCGTGCAAATTGCAAAAATCCACCCTTTTTCGTTTTTTGAGTGCCGAAAATACTTATATTTGGGTTTGATGATGATTATTGCAGAAACTAGGTGATTAATGTGCTTGGATTTTTCTGGAATTTAAAAATACAATTACTTCTAAAGAAGTTTGTAGAATTTAACAGTGCACACTTGTTTTGAAATTGGAAAATTCCAAGCTTTTTCGACTTTTGACTGCCAAAAATAATTATATTTGAGTTTGATGATGATTATTGCAGAAACTAAGTGACTAATGTGTTTGGATTTTTCAGGAATTTAAAAATACAATTACTTCTGAATAAGTTTGTAGAAGTTTACAGTATGCACTTATTTTGAAATAGCAAAAATCCACGCTTTTTCGATTTTTGACTGCCAAAAATAATTATATTTGGGTTTGATGATGATTATTGCAGAAAATAGGTGATTAATGTACTTGGATTTATCTGGAATTTAATAATACAATTACTTCTGAATAAGTTTGTAGAAGTTCACAGTGTGCACTTATTTTTAAATTGCAAAAATCCACTCTTTTTCGTTTTTTGACTGCCAAAAATAATTATATTTGGGTCTGATGATGATTATTGCAGAAACTAGGTGATTAATGAACAAGGATTTTTCTGGAATTTGACAATACAATTACTTCTGAATAAGTTTGTAGAAATTAATAGTCTGCACTTGTTTTGAAATTGGAAAAATCCAAGCTTTTTCCAAATTGCATTCAACGATTTAAAAAATTGTTTCAAATTATCCATTCAGAGAATTGGCTTCAAAAACTCAAGAGGCATAAAAAAAAACAGTTGCCATAAAACCACTTGCAATGTCCTAGGTGGAAACAAAACGTCAACTCTCCAAACTTGAACTGGAATTTGAAAAATTACATTTAACGATTTGAAAAATTGTAAAAAATTCATTAATTAATATAATTGCAGCAAAAGTTGAAGAATTATTTAAAAACCATGCTATTCTGATTTGCTATAAAAACGACTGCCAAATATTAGGCAAAACAAAAGATGCAGCGCTGCAAACTTCTACTCGAAAAACGAAAATTGCATTCAACGATTTGAAAAATTGTTACAAATAAACCATTCAGGAAATTGGCTTTAAAAGCTCAAGACGCATAGAAAAGCAATGTATTTGCGATTTTCTATTAAAAACAAATGCTGTATCCTAGGTGGAAACAAAAGGCGACGCTCCAGACAACTAGAAACTGAAGAATTGCAATCAACGATTTGAAAAATTTAGAAAAAATAAATAAATCGCTGCAAAAGTTGAAGAGTTATTTAAAAATGCATTTCTGATTTATCATTAAAACAATTGCCATATTTTTAGCAGAAATAAAGCGGCAGCGCGGGAAAGTCCTATTCGAAAAACTAAAATTGCATTCAACAATTTGAAAATGTTTTAAAAATATATTTTAGTAGGGAATTGGCTTTAAAAGGTCAAGATACATAAAATACAAATTTATTTGTGATTTTCTATAAAAACAATTGCCATAGATTAGGCAATGATAAAGCGGCAGCGCTGCAAACTTCTAATCGAAAATTGAAGAATGCATTCAATAATTTGAAAAATTGTTAAAAATAAACCATTTAGAGGATTTGCTGCAGAAGCTAAAGATTAAAAAAATAATATATTTCTGATTTTCCATTGAAACAATTGGTATACCCTAGGTAAAAATACAATGGAAACGCTTCAAACCTGAAATGGAAAAATTGCAAATTCAGCGATAAAAATAAAAAATATGCAAAAAATTAATTAACCAATGAAATTGTTACAAAAGCTAAAGAATGATTTAAAAATAATACATTTCTGATTTTCCATAAAAATAATTGACCTATATTAGGCAAAACAAAGCGGCAGCGCTGCAAATTTCTAATCAAAAATCGAAAATTGCATTCAGCATTTTGAATTTTCTTTTTAAATGACCATTAAGGAAATTGGCTTCAAAAGTTCAAGATGCATTTCTGATTGGCCATAAAAACAATTGCCATATCTTGGAAGCATAACGGGAACACTTTAAATCTGAACTGGAAATTTGAAGAATTTCATTCGATTTGAAAAATTGCAAAAAAGTAATTAATCAATAAAATTGCTCCAAAAGCAGAAGAATTATTGAAAAACAATGAATTTTTGATTTGCCATAAAAACAATTGCCATATATTTGGCAAAAACATGGCGGCAGCAAACATCTACTCGAAAAACGAAAATTACATTTAGCAATTTGAAAAATTGTTAAAAATAAACCATTCGCAGAATTGGGTTCAGAATCAGAAAAAAACGGTGAATTTATCATTTTTCATAAAAACAATTGCTATACCCTAGGTAGATACACGCACCAAACTTGAAATGGAAAAATTGCATCCAGCGATTTGAAAATATTAAAAAAATGAATTAATCAATGAAATTGCTGCAAAAGTGAAGAATGATTTAAAATAATGAATTTCATAAAAACAATTGCCCTATATTAGGCAAAACAAAGCGGCAGCGCTACAAACTTCTAATCGAAAAACAAAAATTGCATTCAACGAAAAATTGTAAAAAGTTAACAAATCAATAAGATTGCTGTAAAAGCTGAAGAATTATGTAAAATTATTGCATTTCTGATTTGCCATAGAAACAGTTGCTATATATTTGTTAAAAACAAAGCGGCAGCGCTGCAAACTTCTAACTGAAAAATTAAAATTGCATTCGGTAATTTGAAAAATTGTAAAAAATTAACCGTTAGGAGAATTGGCTTCAAAAGCTTAATTAAGATGCACAAAAAACAATGAATTTATGATTTTTCATAAAAACTAAAAACTAAAAAATCGCCTCCCCCACTTTGCTTACAAATTTCGATCACTTCTATTAATCGGAAAAACTTGAAACCATTTTTTTTTTTTATAAGCAGAGTTGAGTGTCGACTCAGAATCGACGATGAAAAAGAAAACGATTGTTTTGAACATTTTTGAGGTAGTGACCCACTTAAATGGAAACTGAAAAATTGCACATTCCAAAAAAATATCATTTGAGGAATTCGCGTGAAAAGCTTAAGATGCATTAAAAGCAGTGTATTTATAATTTTCCACAAAAATAACTGTCACATCTTAGATTGAGATAAAACGCCAACTCCCAAACATCAAATTGAAAAACGAAAATTGTATTCAATCATTTGAAAAAAAAAATTCTGATTTTTCTTAAAAACAATTGCAATAACTTAAACTCAAACTAAGATGCATTCAAAGATTTGAAAAAATGAAGTTTATTTCTTTAGTATTATATTTTTTTATTATATTTGCAGCTGTGTAAACGTTCTTTATGCGCAATTGGCTGTCAGTGTAAAACGTTCGTTTCTAAAACCTAACCTAGAAAAAAATGCTGTCAGCCGTGACAGTTAAAATAAATAATGGAATCTCGTATGGAGAGAAATGATTACTTCTCTCCCTAGGGAGAGAAATGTTATTTCCCTCACGATTTCGGAGGCTGAGAAATCGACTATCTCTCCCGTTTGTGAAAAAGAGATAGTATTAAATTTATCAGGAGTAGATATTTATAATCTAAATTCAATCTAACAACCTGATAACATGGACTCGTACCTCCAAGACCAAAAAAAAAATACACCAAAGCTTACTTGTTGAACGAGCGAGATAGAGAGACCAGTCTTATTTTTCCGCTTTCGAGAGAGGTCCAAATTATTCCGTTTATGTAAGTGCGAGAGGCGTTTCATAATTATCTGCATAAATTCAGACTTTCCTCCGCGCATTATTGCATAACGAACAAAACGGGCGAAATAAATTTCCGAAAATCTTTTCCCGTGCGGTGGTAGAGAGAGACGGCAGCGGTACGACAGAGTGTGACGTCTTTATTACTGTTAGGCACGCACCGGCCTCGCTCTCAAAAGAATTTCAAAAAGAAGAGCAGGAATGTCCTCACCTGAATATATTTACATTGTTAATAATCCAGTTTGAGGATTTTATGCATTCACTAATCATACTCGAACGGCGAGCAAAACTTCGGAGACGGAGAGAGGAATTGATGTCACTTATTATGCTCGGACTATGAGGAATTCTTTTGTAAATTAGAAGCGAAAACTGTTAAGATTCTTTGGTCACGGATTTAATGTATATTTCAGACATTACGAAGAACGGAGTGTGTTTATCACGTGACTCATATGCATTCACTAATTTGAGGACAAAATCAGATAAAACTAAAATAATTTGATTTATCATGATATCAAAAATAAGTAAATTGCACAAAATCTTAAACTCTACCAATCGGATCAAAATGTTATTAATCCTTTTACAAATTTATTTTAAAATGGTTTAATTGTGACCCAAAAATACGAAGCAGCTGTAATTGAATGCTGAATCTATCTGCGCTATATTTTAATGCAAGTAATCATCAAAAAAAAATGTAAAAAGAGAAGCGAAACAACGCTAATAAAACCAGTTCTTCCGTTGTATTTGTCTTTCATTATTAATTTCTTCATTTCATTTCTAATATATACAATTTATAAAAATTATGATGGCTAATGGTCTAGTTACCAAGGCCAGGTGCAAAGCCGAAAAAAAATAACCAGTTCTTGGTAAATGGAGAAGCTGATATAATATACCAATGGAGTATACGTGGAAGAACATTTCCCAAAATATGAACACTTTTTTTTTTAATGTTGTTTATATTTATTTTGTAAGCAAGAGTAAAAAATCAATTCCATTAAATTCTAATAGTCTGTTAAAAATGGGGTGAATACGCTATGAATTTCTAATACTAAAAAGTTGAAGCAAAACAAAGATTAATTTTTTTTTTCGTTTGAACCGAGTGAATAATCCAATTGTCCAACTATTGGTAACAATTGAGTCATCGTTTCGTAGAGGACAGATTACTCGATTTCTCGGGATTCAATGGCGTGAGTCACTTGTTTTCTTGGGAGCAGCTAAGGGTTGGAATCGCCCGAATGAAAAAAATGTTTAAAGATGTATTTAAAGTAATCCAATAAAGTGTAAGACGTGAAGTGGCGATTATACAATTAGTGTAAACGTGGATGACCTCAGTTGAGTCGTGGTAGACAGCGTGACGCTGTCCTTCCGAGCCGGAAACGGCGAATTATCCGAAATTAGGAAATACCAGGCTGGCTGGTTTCCACATAGAGGAAGGGACATTTTTGTCCCTTTACGTTGTAAATTTTCCCTGTAATAAGATTATTTTTAATCTACTGGGCAATAAAAGTTTATTATTATTATTATTATTTTGCTCGTTGTACTGAATAGGAAAAATCGATAAGAAAAGGCTAAAAGATCTCTGGTCAATTACCTGTTGAGGCCATTTATAAAAGTATCTAAATAAATGTATTTAGTCTCTCTCTCTCTCTCTCTCTCTCTCTCTCTCTCTCTCTCTCTTGATAAGACGTGTACCACTAGACAGAGAGTCTCAACTGACAAGGGCGAAGATTAAAATTAAAATTAATTGAAATCTTCAAGTACAAACTTAATATTTATATTAAATGTGTAATTCTTGTAATTGTTATTTTCTTCAAAGAAGCATGCTCAATTCTGGTGCAGTTGTTTCGAAAACTATTTTTTCAAAATCATTGATTTGATTTCAAATTTTTCAACCGCTTGAAAAAATGTTCGACTTCAAAATGCCATAAACTCAGTTCTGGTGTGATTATCTCGAAAACTGGTGGTGCTATATTTTAAAAATTTTCAAAATCATGGATTAGTATTGATTTTGAGTTAATCTGAAGAGTTTGCAGTGTGTGGCAATTGTTTTTATATTTTTTCAACCGCTCAAAAAATTCGCGACTTCAAAATGCCATAAACTCAGTTCTCGTGTGATTATCTGGAAAACTAGTGGTGCTCTATTTTAAAATGTTTCTAAATCATAAATTAGTATTGATTTTGAGTTAATCTGAAGAGTTTGCAGTTTGTGGCAATTGTTTTTATATTTTTTTCAACCGCTCAAAAAATGCGCGACTTCAAAATGCCATAAACTTAGTTCAGAAAACAGGTGGTGATATATTTTAAAATTTTTCTAAATCATGAATTAGTATTGATTTTGAGTCAATCTGAAGAGTTTGCAGTTTGTGGCAATTGTTTTTATATTTTTTTAACCACTTGAATAAATGCGCGGCTTCAAAATCACATAAACTCAGTTTTGATGTGATTATCTCGCAAACTGGTGGTGCTATATTTTAAGATTTTTCTAAATCATGGATTAGTATTGATTTTGAGTCAATCTGAAGAGTTTGCAGTTTGTGGCAATTGTTTTTATATTTTTTTATGCGCTTGAAAAAATGCGCGACTTCAAAATGCCATAAACTCAGTTCTGGTGTGATTATCTCGAAAACTGGTGGTGCTATATTTTAAAATTTTTCTAAATCATGAATAAGTATTGATTTTGATTCAATCTGAAGAATTTGCAGTTTGTGGCAATTGTTTTTGTATTTTTTCAACCGCTTGAAAAAATGCGCGACTTCAAAATGCCATAAACTCAGTTCTGGTGTGATTATCTCGAAAACTGGTAGGGCTATATTTTAAAAAAATTCTAAATCATGAATTAGTATTGATTTAGAGTCAATCTGAAGAGTTTGCAAATTGTGGCAATTGTTTTTATATTTTTTTCAACCGCTTGAAAAAATGCGCGACTTCAAAATGCCATAAACTCAGTTCTGGTGTGATTATCTCGAAAACTGGTGGTGCCATATTTTAAATTTTTTCTAAATTATGAATTAGTATTGATTTTGAGTCAATCTGAAGAGTTTGCAGTTGGTGGCAATTGTTTTTATATTTTTTTTAGCCGCTTGAAAAAATGCGCGACTTCAAAATGCCATAAACTCAGTTCTGGTGTGATTATCTCGAAAACTGGTGGTGCTATATTTTAAAATTTTTCTAAATCATGAATTAGTATTGATTTTAAGTCAATCTGAAGAGTTTGCAGTTTGTGGCAATTGTTTTTATATTTTTTCAACCGCTTGAAAAAATGCGCGACTTCAAAATGCCATAAACTCAGTTCTGGTGTGATTATCTCGAAAACTGGTAGGGCTATATTTTAAAAAAATTCTAAATCATGAATTAGTATTGATTTAGAGTCAATCTGAAGAGTTTGCAAATTGTGGCAATTGTTTTTATATTTTTTTCAACCGCTTGAAAAAATGCGCGACTTCAAAATGCCATAAACTCAGTTCTGGTGTGATTATCTCGAAAACTGATGGTGCTATATTTTAAAATTTTTCTAAATCATGAATTAGTATTGATTTTGAGTCAATCTGAAGAGTTTGCAGTTTGTGGAAATTGTTTTTATATTTTTTCAACCGCTTGAAAAAATGCGCGAATTCAAAATGCCATAAACTCAGTTCTGGTGTGATTATCTCGAAAACTGGTGGTGCTATATTTTAAAAATTTTCAAAATCATGGATTAGTATTGATTTTGAGTTAATCTGAAGAGTTTGCAGTGTGTGGCAATTGTTTTTATATTTTTTCAACCGCTCAAAAAATTCGCGACTTCAAAATGCCATAAACTCAGTTCTCGTGTGATTATCTGGAAAACTGGTGGTGCTCTATTTTAAAATGTTTCTAAATCATAAATTAGTATTGATTTTGAGTTAATCTGAAGAGTTTGCAGTTTGTGGCAATTGTTTTTATATTTTTTCAACCGCTTGAAAAAATGCGCGACTTCAAAATGCCATAAACTCAGTTCTGGTGTGATTATCTCGAAAACTGGTTGTGCTATATTTTAAAAATTTTCTAAATCATGAATAAGTATTGATTTTGATTCAATCTGAAGAATTTGCAGTTTGTGGCAATTGTTTTTGTATTTTTTCAACCGCTTGAAAAAATGCGCGACTTCAAAATGCCATAAACTCAGTTCTGGTGTGATTATCTCGAAAACTGGTGGTGCCATATTTTAAAATTTTTCTAAATCATGAACTAGTATTGATTTTGAGTCAATCTAAAGACTTTGCAGTTTGTGGCAATTGTTTTTATATTTTTTCAACCGCTTGAAAAAATGCGCGACTTCAAAATGCCATAAACTCAGTTCTGGTGTGATTATCTCGAAAACTGGTGGTGCTATATTTTAAAATATTTCTAAATCATAAATTAGTATTGATTTTGAGTCAATCTGAAGAGTTTGCAAATTGTGGCAATTGTTTTTATATTTTTTTCCACCGCTTGAAAAAATGCGCGACTTCAAAATGCCATGAACTCAGTTCTGGTGTGATTATCTCGAAAACTGGTGGTGCCATATTTTAAAATTTTTCTAAATTATGAATTAGTATTGATTTTGAGTCAATCTGAAGAGTTTGCGGTTGGTGGCAATTGTTTTTATATTTTTTTTAGCCGCTTGAAAAAATGCGCGACTTCAAAATGCCATAAACTCAGTTCTGGTGTGATTATCTCGAAAACTGGTGGTGCTATATTTTAAAATTTTTCTAAATCATGAATTAGTATTGATTTTGAGTCAATCTGAAGAGTTTGCAGTTTGTGGAAATTGTTTTTATATTTTTTCAACCGCTTGAAAAAATGCGCGAATTCAAAATGCCATAAACTCAGTTCTGGTGTGATTATCTCGAAAACTGGTGGTGCCATATTTTAAAATTTTTCTAAATTATGAATTTGTATTGATTTTGAGTCAATCTGAAGAGTTTGCAGTTGGTGGCAATTGTTTTTATATTTTTTTTAGCCGCTTGAAAAAATGCGCGACTTCAAAATGCCATAAACTCAGTTCTGGTGTGATTATCTCGAAAACTGGTGGTGCTATATTTTAAAATTTTTCTTAATCATGAATTAGTATTGATTTTGAGTCAATCTGAAGAGTTTTCAGTTTGTGGCAATTGTTTTTATATTTTTTCAACCGCTTGAAAAAATGCGCGACTTCAAAATGCCATAAACTCAGTTCTGGTGTGATTATCTCGAAAACTGGTGGTGCTATATTTTAAAATTTTTCTTAATCATGAATTAGTATTGATTTTGAGTCAATCTGAAGAGTTTTCAGTTTGTGGCAATTGTTTTTATATTTTTTCAACCGCTTGAAAAAATGCGCGACTTCAAAATGCCATAAACTCAGTTCTGGTGTGATTATCTTGAAAACCGGTGGTGCTGTATTTTAAAATTTTTCTAAATCATGGATTAGTATTGATTTTGAGTCAATCTGAAGAGTTTTCAGTTTGTGGCAATTGTTTTTATATTTTTTTCAACCGCTCAAAAAATGCGCAACTTCAAAATGCCATAAACTCATCATTGAGAGACCATGGCCAACTTTTATTTTTCTTATAAGTAGAGGAGAACAGCGGGTATGGGGCTAGGAAGTGAGCCCGGAAGACCAGACGTAAAAATGGCAACACTGTATGTGCAAAATGGCTGCCAACCTATAAAATCAGGGGGAATTTAGTTGTGGGAAATTTAAGATATGGGGGATTTCAGTGTGGAAAATTCAAATCTGGCGGATTTTCAACTCAAAATGTTCGCTAACTGTCAAAACATAGGGGATTTTAGTGGCGGGAAATTCAAAATCTCGACAATTTCTGATTTTGAAACCACAACTTCCTGCTCGAGTAGACCATGAGCGGATAATTTTTGAATCGCTTTCTCAGCCTTGAGCACTTTTACACATATTGGCACACGAATAAATATTATTTACTTAAATTCAATATTTCAAATCGCCTTACCAACACGTTATCCCTTTTAGTAATTGAAGGTCTCCCCGCAGTTTTTAGGTTGTCATTTCTAATTGGAGTATTTTTATCGAAACAATACTTTGCAAAAACTTGCGATTATTAATGTTTAACCCTTTGAGTCCCAAGTTGAGATTTTTTGTCGGGCCTCTTCACAATCAATAAAGACAAGCGCTATTGCGCTGTTTGCCGTTTTTTGAAGATCTGCTTCTAAAGGTTTAACAATGAAGAACAACGGGATATGATAATTATGTATTATTTATCAAATAAAACATTGGAAAATCACAATAAATGTTCTAATAAATCGCAATTCATCTCCAAACAGATTTCTGCCCTTTTTCTTAAATTAATTACAGGTACAATTTGCTAATAATTGCAATATAATTAAATAGGTGTAGAATAATAATTAAATTATACATACAATCAACGTTGTTTTTATTTTGAGAGTAAATAAGTGTTGTGTGAAGAATTACCAAAGACAAATATTGAATCGGACAATTGAGTGATTTCGTACTTTCTTCTGTCAAAAAACCGTTGTTTTACGAGCAGGCGTTTCACGTTTAAACGTGCTTAATGAGAGGAATACACTCGAAGAAGAAACTTTTACCGTTTTCTCTTGCGCTTTAAAGTAAACACTCGAAATGGACAATTAAAGATGGTTACAGGCACAAAATCGACGACAAGTGTCCACTTCAGAAACGGCCAGCTGAACACAAATATTTTTACTCTTGTTATCTCAGAATTTTATCGGAATTTTGGGATTTTTTTCTAAATTTGGTTTTATATCCACGGAAATAGTCAGTTTTTCCGTTTTGCTGGAATGGTTTCATAAAACGATTAAAGGGTTAAACTCTCAAGTGGACCCACTTAATCTCAGGTACAAATCCCTTGCTAATCACCTAGAACTCATTGTGCCAACTATCCGTGTTTGGACACACGCAAATCGATTCGAAGAATTTCGGACTTAATATTCCATGAATGAAAATTTAGTACCATTTTCGGTCATTGTAAAATTATAACATAAATTCCATATATAAATCACACATTTTATTTAGAAACAACTTATGTTTTGATAAAATTTATTCAAAATCAAATCTTATTAATAATTCAGAAAAACAAAATTCAAATCACTTTTTTTTTCTGAGAAAATCGCATCAAAAACTGAACACCCTCAGGTTGAAATTATATGTAAATGTGTCTCAATTAATGTACTGTTCGCTCTCCCTCTTCCTAAAAAAACGTTGATCCAGACTGCAAACTTTCCAAATTTAGTCTTAAAATACTGCTCCACAAGTTTTTGAGATAATCATATCATATCATTCTGAAGCCAAGGATTTCTCCGTTGCTTAGAAAAATGTACGAACTGAAAACTTTCATGATTCACTTAAAATCAACTCTAATTATTAATTTGAAAATGAATTGAAAGTACTCCTTCACTTCACTATTTTGAAATCGTGCATTTTATGAGAGTTTACAAAAATAAAAAATAATTGTTATAAATTGGAAACTTTCTAAATTTACTACACATTGATTCTAATTAAAGATTTAGTAAAAAAATTATAATATCAATTTATTATTTTTGGAGATGGATTTTCCATGTGTTATAAAAATGTAAAAACAGTTACCACAAACTGTATTTCTAGTTATTGATTTGGAAAAAATTCTAAAATAACCCTTGATTAGTTTCCATGAAAATTCATCAAAACTTAGTTTATAACATTTTGTAGTATCGCGATTTCTTAACGGGTAAAAAAAATTAAAAGACTGGAAATATCAATTCTAATAAATGATTCAGTTACAAAATTTAAAATACTCATCTATTTTTGAGATAATCATATCAGAACAGCTTTTATATCATTCTGAAGCCAAAGATTTCTCCATCGCAAAAAAAAACTAAAAAAGTATGGAACGTCCGTCTCCCTTCTCTCGCCGCGTTCCCTTAAATCACAAATCCGCCAGTGTTTGCTTTTTATTGGCGAAAATATTTAACCTGGATTACTTCACGGCTCATAAATACCAACGTCATCCCCTCTTGAATCAATGAATTAAAATCACATATCTACGTTAATCCCTTCATTGATTCATCTGTATTAAGGGTAATTCCTTCTTCGATATTTTTAGCCAAAAACATCCGAAGAAGAGTTTTCATCAATAAATTTTCGAAAAAAATTTAAAATTTTGCATAATAATAATTATGAAATGTTCGTCGTCAACAATAAATATAGCGAATGCCAAAATGAACAGCTTACAAGTAGTAAGTCTTTTTCCAAAATCTCACTACTTTTTAAAACTAATAGTGATATGGCCATCATATTACTTTCTCCGTTTTGATGGTATATTGGTTATTATGTATTTTATTTCACGGTTTATACGCCAATAACAAATTCATTGATTAAAATCAATAGTTAAGGTAAAAAAACTAAAATGTAGGGCAAAAAATAGAAAATTTTTGGACCAAAAATAGAAAATTCTGGCCTGCACATAAAAACGCAAATCAAAAAATTGAAAATTTCAAGAAATAAATCAAAAATAAATCCGAAGGTAATGTTTTTTAGAAATCTTCTAATTGCAAGGTGTGGATTTGAAAGTCTCAAATTCAGGATCAGAGCGCTACCATATTTTATTTTTAGTCGGGTAGCTACGATTGTTTTTTGTTATCTCAAAAATATGTTTGATCGGATTTGGAAATCTGAAAGCTAACCCCGCCGAAAATACTCTTTTTAGAAATTTTATAATCGCAAGGTGTGGATTTTAAAGTCTCAATTCCAGGATCGTTTGTTTTTGTTGTGTCAAAAATATGCTAATGTTTTTAGAATTTTAGAATTTTTCTGATAGCGAAATTCATTGTCTCGAATTCGAGAACTGCCATTTTATTTTCAGTTAGTGTGAGTAAATTGTTTATGTTAAAGATTTTTATTTTTTGCTCGAGTATTACACAATTCGAAAACTAAAATTTTCAAAAATTCACAACTCGGGAAATAATTGGTGAATTTTCAAAAACTGCACTTAATTTGATAAAACAATGATTTGCAAATCTAGTTTAATTTTTGTAGAATTTAGTCGACACGTTTTATATTTTTTTAAATTTTTTGCTCGAGTATTACATAATTCGAAAACTAAAATGTTAAAAAATTCACAACTCGCGAAATAATTAGCAGATTTTTAAAAACTCTATTAAGTGTGATAAAACGATGATATGCAAATCCAATTTAATTTTTGTAGAATTTAGTTGACACGTTTTATATATTTTTTTTAAATTTTTTGCTCGAGTATTACACAATTCGAAAACTAAAATTTTCATAAATTCACAACTCTGAAAATAATTGGTGAATTTAAAAAACCGCACTTAGTTTGATAAAACAATGATTCGCAAATCTAATTTAATTTTTGTAGAATTTAGTCGTCTCGTTTTATAATTTTTTCGCTCGAGTATTACACAATTCGAAAACTAAAATTTTCAAAAATTCACAACTCTCGAAATAATTGGTGGATTTTCAAAAACTGCACTTAATTTGATAAAACAATGATTTGCAAATCTAGTTTAATTTTTGTAGAATTTAGTCATCACGTTTTATATTTTTTTAAATTTTTTTTGCTCGTCTGTTACACAATTCGAAAACTAAAATTTTCAAAAATTCACCACTCTGGAAATAATTGGTGGATTTCCAAAAACTGCACTTAATTTGATAAAACAATGATTTGCAAATCTAGTTTAATTTTAGTAGAATTTGGTCGTCACGTTTTAAATTTGTTTTTTAATTTTTTGCTCGAGTATTATTCAATTCGAAAACTAAAATTTTCAAAAAATCACAACTCACGAAATAATTGGTGGATTTTCAAAAACTGCATTTAATTTGATAAAACAATGATTTGCAAATCTAGTTTAATTTTTGTAGAATTTAGTCGTCACGTTATATGTTTTTTCTTTTAATTTTTTGCTCGAGTATTACACAATTCTATAACTAAAATTTTCAAAAAATCACAACACGGGAAATAACTGGCAGATTTTCAAAAACTCTATTTAGTTTGATTAAATGATGATTTGCAAATCCAATTTAATTTTTGTAGAATTTAGTTGACACGTTTTATATTTTTTTAAATTTTTTGCTCGAGTATTACTCAATTCGAAAACTAAATTTTTTATAAATTTACCACTCGCGAAGTAATTGGTGGAACTAAAATGTTAAAAAATTCACAACTCTCGAAATAATTAGCGGATTTTTAAAAACTCTATTTAGTTCGATAAAACGATGATTTGCAAATCCAATTTAATTTTTGTAGAATTTCGTCGACAAGTTTTATGTATTGTTTTAAAATTTTTCACTCGAGTAGTACACAATTCGAAAACTAAAATTTTCATAAATTCACAACTCGGGAAATAATTGGTGGATTTTCAAAAACTCTATTTAATTTGATAAAACGATGATTTGCAAATCTAGTTTAATTTTTGTAGAATTTCGTCGACACATTTTATATATATTTTTTTAATTTTCACTGGAGTAGTACACAATTCGAAAACTAAAATTTTCATAAATTCACAACTCGGGAAATAATTGGTGGATTTTCAAAATTAATTTTTGTAGAATTTAGTCGTCACGTTTTATATTTTTTTAAATTTTTCTTGCTCGAGTATTACACAATTCGAAAACTGAAATTTTAAAAAATTCACAACTCGCGAAATAATTGGTGAATTTTCAAAAACTGCAATTAATTTGATAAAACAATGATATGCAAATCTAGTTTAATTTTTGTAGAATTTCGTCGACTCGTTTTATATATTGTTTTTAAATTTTTCACTCGAGTAATACACAATTCGAAAACTAAAATTTTAAAAAATTCACAACTCGGGAAATAATTAGTGGATTTTCAAAAACTGCACTTAAATTGATAAAACAATGATTCGCAAATCTAGTTTAATTTTTGTAGAATTTAGTCGTCACGTTTTATATATTTTTTTAAATTTTTCGCTCGAGTATTACTCAATTCGAAAACTAAAATTTTCAAAAATTCACAATTCGGGAAATAATTGGCGGATTTTCAAAAACTGCACTCAATTTGATAAAACAATGATTTGCAAGTCTAGTTTAATTTTTGTAGAATTTAATCGACATGTTTTATATATTTTTTTTAATTTTTTGCTCGAGTATTACACAATTCGGAAGCTAATTTTTTTTTAAATTCACCACTTTGGAAATAATTGGTGGATTTTCAAAAACTGCACTTAATTTGATAAAACAATGATTTGCAAATCTAGTTTAATTTTTGTAGAATTTAGTTGACACGTTTTATATATTTGTTTTAATTTTTTGCTCGAGTATTACTCAATTCGAAAACTAGAATGTCCAAAATTCACAACTCTTGAAATAATTAGCGGATTTTTAAAAACTCTATTTAGTTTGATAAAACGATTATTTGCAAATCCAATTTAATCTTTGTAGAATTTTGTTTTATATTTTTTTAAATTTTTTTGCTCGAGTTTACATAATTCGAAAACTAAAATTTTAAAAAATTCGCAACTCGGGAAATGATTGGTGGATTTTCAAAAACTGCACTTAATTTGATAAAACAATGATTTGAAAATCTAGAGTAATTTTTG
The DNA here is from genome assembly GCA_910593695.2 of Ocypus olens. Lineage (NCBI taxonomy): Eukaryota > Metazoa > Arthropoda > Insecta > Coleoptera > Staphylinidae > Ocypus > Ocypus olens. The sequence continues at coordinate 38,281,773 of OU343063.1, read as the reverse complement.
TAGAATTTAGTCGTCACGTTTTATATTTTTTTTTTTATTTTTTGCACGAGTATTACTGAATTCGAAAACTAAAATGTTAAAAAAATCACAACTCTCGAAATAATTAGCGGATTTTTAAAATCTCTATTTAGTTTGATAAAACGATGATTTGCAAATCCAATTAAATTTTTGTAGAATTTAGTTGACACGTTTTATATATTTTTTAATTGTTTGCTCGAGTATTACACGATTCGAAAACTGAAATTTTCAAAAATTCGCAACTCGGGAAATAATTGGTGAATTTTCAAAAACTGTACTTAATTTGATAAAACAATGATTTGCAAATCTAGTTTAATTTTTGTAGAATTTAGTCGTCACGTTTTATATTTTTTTTTACATTTTTGATCGAGTATTGCACAATTCGAAAATTAAAATTTTCAAAAATTCACAACTCGCGAAATAATCGGTGGATTTTTAAATACAGTAATGTGTGTGGTAATTATGTGTAATCTTAAAAGTCTAAAGATAACGTCAGAAAATGCCAGATTTTTCTTAGACGGACCACCCTGTATATATAGTCATTCTCGAAATTATTTTTTATGTTTATAAAATTTTTCAAGGTTTATAAAATTATAAGCTTTATGTAATTGCATGCGTGGTAATCATGTGTAATCTTAAAAGTAGACCACCCTGTAGATATAATCAGTCACGAAATTATTTTTTATGTTTATAAAATTTTCCGAGATTGATAAAATTATGTAGTTTTATGTATTTGTCTGTGTGTGTGTGTGTGGTAATCATGTGTAATCTTAAAGTATGCATGTGTGTGTATGTATGTGTGTGTGGAATAAGAGTGCCGGAGGTATTAGTAACCAGTTTGGTTAGATCTTCGATCTTGGACATCTGTCCCTCGTATTAATGTCATTCAGATGCGGAAAGTTTTCCAATAAGTGTATATTTATCGAGGCGCATATTCATGAATGCCCAAAGAGGAAGCTGCTGCACAACTTTTACGTAAACTCCTTCAATCATTTTCATTTCTGAATTCCAAAATGTCACATTCCGCGTTCACACTTTCGCGGTTCGAATTCTCACCGAATTCCAAAGGCTTTTCGGCTTATTGTAAGATTATTACACTTTTCCGACAGAATTTTTGTATATTAGAATAAAATACTATTTTCTACAACCGCCAGAAAAGAGTGACTTCTAAAACAGTCACGAAAGGGTGACATTGACGCATCGCCATCAGAATGCAAAGTTTGTCAAAAAATCATCATATCGCCAAGACAACCAATATTATGTTTTATTTATTTAAAAGATATTATTCATTAGAAATAACGTGTTTTCACATTTTTCCACATGTGAAAAATTATTTTGCACAGAAAATAACATCGTTTCACTGAAAAATATAATAAAATTTTTCTATATTTAGGTATTTTATTCAGATTTTAACAGTTGTAGAAAAAATATATTTTTTTTTACTTTGGTTTAATAATGGACTTATTGTTATATCAAAAACAGTTAAACAATGAGATTTATTATGTAACAGTTTTTGCTCATTATTGAACGATTTTTAGTGAAATTTTAGTTATCGCGTTTTGCAGTACTTCATCAAAGTGTAACTATAATTCATCCCATAATTAGAAATCACCAATGCGTTAGATACTAAAAATGTTCGATAACACATATTGGAGCGTTCGCCACAAATACCATAAAAGTTAAGTAGTTTCACAGTTCTATAGAACTGTGTGTTTAAATTATTATTTGTATTATAGGTGCATGCAGGGCTAATTTCTTATAAATAATAATACCATTTATAATTACTCAACTAATGCCATCTGAGTACAATACGGTTTATTACCTCTAATTTTCGTAACCTGCAGTTTTGTATACGTTCTAATACTGGAATTACACGATCATTACACACAACACCGTGCATGCACATGCACAAAAGAATGGAAATTTTCACACTTAATTGCGACTTAATGATGTTTTAACTTGAATATTTGAGCTGCCATTATCGAATAATTGAAATTGTGACTCAGCTGGATGAGAACCTGTTTAGTTATTACACTCGGCATTGTTACATATATTATTACCTTTAAAAAAATCATTAAATAATTACATACCATAGTAGTTCCTTATAATTTTAAAATATTCATCAAATAATAAAGAGATGCAGTTTCAAATTCTCTTGAAATACCCGGATAAAGCCAAAGTAATCAAAATTGTTAAATATTTAGACTCTAAACTAGTGGTGCACAACCTTTAACTTAGCTCGAGGTAAAATTTTGGGCGAGCCACATACAAATTTTTACTTTAATATTTCAATTTTAAAAGTTTGAATGCACTAATAATTAAAAAAATATATACCGGGTGTAACTGAATTCTGGTAGACCCCGAATATCTTTTTTATCTTTACATTTATCATTTTGAAATTTAGTATGGTGTTTTTAGAGAATAAAATGGACTTTTAATTTAAAAAAAAATCCTTTTTAACCGGAAATGACCTTAACTTTTCCATTTCAAATGGAACACCCTATATATTTTTACATATTTTAATTCGTCTCTAAATTCTGTGTTTAGAAATGTATCGTAAGTGACCTTTTGGTTGTTAGTTTTTTATTTAAATTTAAGTTAAATTTACACAAAAAACAAATTTCTAAAAATTGAAAACGCGAATTTGTTGCTTTTGAATTTGAAGGATTTTGGCAGTTTTCGTTAACTCATTATAAATATTTCTTAATATAATAATAATACCTTTTAAAATTAAAGAAATTATCTGCATTTTAACAAATAAATCATCATAATAAAAAACACGTTCAATACCTCAGCATTTATTTTTTTTAACAAAACCTCATTTTCTTTTACTATGAACTTGAGAAATTTCAGATTTTATCAATTCTCATTGATTTGACACGAATATGTCCTTAAAACAATATCCTCAATGGTCGAAGAAAAAAATATAAAACGCGCAGATAAAATTCCATAAAAAATCATCCTCAATGGACGAAGTATAGCTAATTCAAAATCAATTTGGTTTTTGTAAATTCAACAATTATCAATAGAGATATGGATTTTTTAAGATTTTCGTTCTAATTTTTTTGAGCACTTGAATCAAAATATCGCAGAAAAAATATAAAACGCGCAGACAAAATTCCATAAAAGTCATCCTCAATGGCCGAAGTATAGCTAATTCAAAATCTAATTGACTTTTGTAAATTCAACAATTTTTAATGGTGATATGAATTTTTGAAAATTTTAGTTTTATTTTTTTGAGCACTTCAATGAAAACATTGCAGAAAAAGATACCAAATGCGTAGAAAAAATTCCTCAAAACAATATCCTCAATGGTCAAAGAATCGCTTATTCAAAATTAATTTGTTTTTTGTAAATTCAACCATTTTTAATGGAGATATGAATTTTTGAAAATTTTAATTTTATTTTTTTGAGCACTCGAATGAAAACATCGCAGAAAAAATATTAAACGCGCAGACAAAATTCCATAAAAAATCATCCTTAATGACCGAAGTATAGCTAATTCAAAATCAATTTGGTTTTTGTAAATTCAACAATTTTTAATGGAGACATGAATTTTTGAAAATTTTAGTTTAATTTTTTTGAGCACTTGAATGAAAACGTCTCAGAAAAAATATAAAACGCGGAGACAAAATTCCATAAAAAAATCGTCCTCAATGGCCGAAGTATAGCTAATTCAAAATCTCTTTGGTTTTTGTAAATTCAACAATTTTTAATAGAGATATGGATTTTTGAAGATTTTCGTTTTCATTTTTTGAGCACTTGAATGAAAACATCGCAGAAAAAAATATAAAACGCACAAACAAAATTCAATAAAACAATATCCTCAATGGTCGAAGTATCGCTTATTCAAAATTAATTTGGTATTTGTAAATTCAACAATTTTTAATGGAGATATGGGTTTTTAAAAGTTTTAATTTTATTTTTTTGAGCACTTGAATAAAAACATCGCGGAAAAAAATATAAAACGCGCAGACAAAATTCCATAAAAAATCATCCTCAATGGCCGAAGTATAGCTAATTCAAAATCACATTATATTTTGTAAATTCAATAATTTTCAATAGATATATGGATTTTTGAAGATTTTCGTTTTAATTTTTTGAGCACTTGAATGAAAACGTTGCAGAAAAAATATAAAACGCGTAGAAAAAATTCCTTAAGACAATATTCTCAATGGCCAAAAAACGCTTATTTAAAATTAATTTGGTTTTTGTAAATTCAACAATTTTTAATGGAGATATGAATTTTTGAAAATTTTCATTTTATTTTTTCGAGCACTTGAATGAAAACATCGCAGAAAAAAATATAAAACGCGCAGACAAAATTCCAATAAAAATCATCATCAATGGACGAAGTATAGATAATTCAAAATCAATTTGGTTTTTGTAAATTCAACAATTTTCAATAGAGATATGGATTTTTGAAGATTTTCGTTTTAATTTTTTGAGCACTTGAATGACAACATCGCAGAAAAAAATATAAAACGCGTAGAAAAAAAATCCTTAAAATAATATCCTCAATGGTCAAAGAAACGCTTATTCAAAATTAATTTGGTTTTTGTAAATTCAACAATTTTTAACGGAGATATGGATTTTTGAAAATTTTAATTTTAATTTTTTGAGCACTTGAATAAAAACATCGCAGAAAAAATATGAAACGCGCAGACAAAATTCCATAAAAAATCATGCCCGGTGGACGAAGTATAGCTAATTAAAAATCAATTTGCTTTTTGTAAATTCAACAATTTTCAATAGACAACAATTTTCAATAGTTAGGAAATCATTGAATTATCTCTCAGAGTCGTGGCACAGTTATGTTGTATTAGTATTAGTATTAGTTTTAAGTTCTATTTTAGTTAAATATTTTGTAATTTTGTATTTTTTATTTAAAAAAAAGGGGATTCCCGTAAAATAAAGAAATAAATAAAATAAATAAAAATATGGATTTTTGAAGATTTTCGTTTTAATTTTTTGAGCATTTGAATGAAAACATCGCAGAAAAAAATATAAAACGCGCAGACAAAATTCCATAAAAAATCATCCTCAATGGACCAAGTATAGCTAATTCAAAATCAATTTGGTTTTTGTAAATTCAACAATTTTTAATAGAGATGTGGATTTTTGAAGATTTTCGTTTTAATTTTTTGAGCACTTGAATGAAAGCTTCACAGAAAAAAAATATAAAACGCGTAGAAAAAAATCCTTAAAATAATATCCTCAATGGTCAAAGAAACGCTTATTGAAAATTAATTTGGTTTTTCTAAATTCAACAATTTTTAACGGAGATATGAATTTTTGAAAATTTTAATTTGATTTTTTCGAGCACTTGAATGAAAACATCGCAGAAAAAATATAAAACGCACAGACAAAATTCCATAAAAAATATCCTCAATGGTCGAAGTGTCGCTTATTCAAAATCAATTTGGTTTTTTGTAAATTCAACAATTTTTAACAAAGATATGGATTTTTGAAAATTTTATTTTTTATTTTTTTGAGCACTTGAATGAAAACATCGCAGAAAAAATATAAAACGCGTAGAAAAAATTCCTTAAGACAATCACCTCAATGGTCAAAGAAACGCTTATTCAAAATTAATTTGCTTTTTGTAAATTCAACAATTTTTAATGGAGATATGGATTTTTGAAAATTTTAATTTTATTTTTTCAAGCACTTGAATGAAAACATCGAAGAAAAAATATAAAACGCGCAGACAAAATTCCATAAAAAATTATTCCCAGTGGACGAAGTATAGCTAATTCAAAATCAATTTGGTTTCTGTAAATTCAACAATTTTCAATAGAGATATGGATTTTTGAAAATTTTATTTTTTATTTTTTTGAGCACTTGAATGAAAACATCGCAGAAAAAATATAAAACGCTTAGAAAAAATTCCTTAAGACAATATCCTCCATGGTCAAGGAATCGCTTATTCAAAACTAATTTGTTTTTTGTAAATTCAGCAATTTTTAATAGAGATATGGATTTTTGAAGATTTTCGTTTTAATTTTTTGAGCATTTGAATGAAAACATCGCAGAAAAAAATATAAAACGCGCAGACAAAATTCCATAAAAAATCATCCTCAATGGACCAAGTATAGCTAATTCAAAATCAATTTGGTTTTTGTAAATTCAACAATTTTCAATAGAGATGTGGATTTTTGAAGATTTTCGTTTTAATTTTTTGAGCACTTGAATGAAAACATCACAGAAAAAAATATAAAACGCGTAGAAAAAATTCCTTAAAACAGTATCCTCAATGGCCGAAGTATCGCTTATTCAAAATTAATTTTGTTTTTGTAAATTCAACAATTTTGAATAGATATATGGATTTTTGAAAATTTTCGTTTTAATTTTTTGAGCTCTTGAATGAAAACATCGCAGAAAAAAATATAAAACGCGTAGAAAAAATTCCTTAAAAAAATATCCTCAATGGTCGAGGTATCGCTTATTCAAAATCAATTTAGTTTTTGTAAATTCAATAATTTTTAATAAAGATATGGATTTGTGAAAATTTTAATTTAATTTTTTTGAGCACTTGAATGAAAACATCACGGAAAAAATATAAAACGCGAGACAAAATTCCTTAAAACAATATCCTCAATTGTCGAAATATTGCTTATTCAAAATTAATTTGGTTTTTGTAAATTGAACAATTTTCAATAGAGATATGGATTTTTGAAGATTTTCGTTTTAATTTTTTTAGCACTTGAATGAAAACGTTGCAGAAAAAAATATAAAACGCGTAGAAAAGAATCCGTAAATTAATATCCTCAATGGCCGAAGTATCGCTTATTCAAAATTAATTTGTTCTTTGTAAATTCAGCAATTTTTAATGGAGATATGGATTTTTGAATATTAACAGTGATTTTAAGTAGCGGTGATATTAAGTAGCAGTGATTTTAAGTAACAGTGATTTTAGGTAACAGTGATTTTAAGTAGCAGTAATTTTAAGTAATTCGCCTATTAGTAACAGTAACGACCCGTGATTTTTCAATACCAGTGAAAAATTACATATACGTGAAATATCGCCCATCCCTACTACCTACTACCCTTGGTAGGTTGGTACATTGGATCTTAATTTCTTGAAGTCAATTTCTCATGAATTTACCGAACTAAATAATATTTTCCATTAGAAACGAAACAATATGTATAAATATCCGCCAGCAATCGAACAACAAGAAGAAAACATCGGCTCGATTCACACGAGAAGATGAGAATCAGGCGCAAAGGAGGCCGAAATGGATTAAGAAAGAAATTAATTTCCGTTCCGATCGATTATTTATTACAAAAGCGACGGTTTATTTAATTAAGCCGGCCGTATAGTAAAACAATAGAGCAGCGCCGAAGGTAACCTGATATTTCAATTAATTTTAAAATAACAGCTCTTGATTTATCGCCGCGGCTCCTCACCGACAGATAGCGAGACGGCGATACGGCACCGCGAGAGACGGAGAAAGATGAGGATGCGCGGACGTGTGGATATCCCCATTTGGTATTGTTTAGAAAGGTGAACTGCACTCTGGTGCCCAACCGTCTATATGGTATATACAACAGGTGTGTGTTTGTGTGTGCGACTCGTCCGCTCCTCCTTCTTGCCTTTTGTATTTCTTTTTGTTCACTACTTTAATCGAGAGATGTAAATCTCAATGCCGCCGGATCGCGAGGTTCATTTGTTTGTGCATCCGCGCATGCGAAACTGGATTAAACGCACGGTGCGCGGATGCTCAGTGCGCAGGGCGGCGGGTAATTGACCACCCAAGAAGAAGTGATTATACTGATTATAAGACAATGAGATAAAGGGAGATGAACGGGTCCGATGGGTGTTTGGTTAAAACCGCGTGCGGAGGTTTTGATCGTGGTTTTAATTAATTTTTAAATGCGATTATTTGAACGTCCAAGGAAGACTTGATACGAGCACTAATCTGGATCTTGTTTTCTTTATGGTCAACTTGATATTATTCTCGAAAATGAGCATTAAAGTTATTAAAATATATTTTATATTCAGTAACAATAATCATAATCCGTGTAGTAATAATAGTAATAATAATAATAATAATAATAATAATAGTATTAATAAGAATGTGGTTGATGAGGGTGGTTACGACCGTTAATGCCTAATTTAACAGAATTGAAAAATTCATCATGTTTTAACCAATTAGTGATTAGGACATTAATCGCTGCCGTCACCAAATCCGACAATTATTAATATTTCAATGCGCTCAATTTAGGAGAAAATTCATTTTCGTTTACCTATCTTAACCTAAGTCTGACACACAAATGTCAAATCTAAATGTCAAAACGTTTCCGCATAAACTAATTTGGCGCGATACTTAAGTTTCTTCTTAATTTCAGTTTTTGTTTAAATTATTTATTTTCATCGTTATTTCAGAATAAACATATTAATGTTACACTACGCTGTACTTCTGTTTAAGTAACCTTTCAAATAACGCCAAAAAACAAGGTTGCTATTTAGAAAAATTCAACATGGCGGCCTCTGACAAAAAGCAATTCGTGCGAAACAAATGAAACTCATCTCAAAATATGGGTATTTATATCTAATTTAAACCTACTAAATGTCAAATTTAAATGTCAAACCGTTTTCATATAATCCCAATTGGTGCGATACTTTTACGCACCCTGTACATTTAAATAACTGTTTATGTGTCTATAAACATTTTTCTGGGACTTTCGGAAACGGAGGTACGCAAAATGACTCGCAAGTAGTGCTTTAATCAATTGGAAACGCCTACATAATGATTTTAAAAAAATTCAAAAAATGTTTTTTTATTTTTTTTTCAAGTATTTGAGCTCATCCTGAATACTATTTGTTTATAAAAAAATGAAACTTCCGAAAACTGAGATACGCAAAATGACTTGTCGTAAATAGTGAATAGCTGGAAACGGCTAAATAACAATTAATTTTTTTTTTACAAAAAATGTTTCTTATTTTTTTCAAGTCTGAGAGCTCATTCTGAACACTATTTGTTTCCTTCCGGGAAAGGAGATACTCGAAATGACTTTTATCTTAAATAGTGCCTAAAACGATTGGAAACGCCTAAATACAGATTTTTTTTTTTAATTTTTTTTTCAAGTCTAGGAGCTTATTCTAAACACTATTTGTAAATATTTTTGTGGGACTTCCGTGAATGGAGATACGCAAAATGACTTTTATCGTAAATAGTGCTTGAATTGACTGGAAATGCCTAAATAACGATTTCAAAAAGAAATCTCAAAAAATGTTTCTTATTCTGAACACTATTTGTTTATAAAAAAAATATGGGACTTCTGGAAACAGAGATACGCAAAATTACTTTTGTCGCAAATAGTGCTCGAATCGACTAAAAACGCCTAAATAACGATTAAAAAAAACTCAAAATTTTTTTTTTTCAAGACCAAAAGCTTATTCTGAACACTATTTGTCTATAAAAAAAAATTGTGGGACTTCCGGGAACGGAAGTACGCAAAATGACTCGTAAATAGTGCTTAAATCGAATGAAAACGCCTAAGTAACGATTAAAAAAAAAATCAGAAAATGTTTCTTAATTTTTTCAAGTCTTTGAGCTTATTTTGAATACTATTTGTTTATAAGAAAAATTTGGGACTTCCGGAAATGGAGATACGCAAAATGATTTTTGTCATAATAGTGCTTAAATCGACTGGAAACGCATAAATAACAATTTAAAAAAATCTCAAAAATGTTTTTTAAGTCTAAGAGCTCATTCTGGACACTATTTGTTCCTAATTTTTTTTGTGGGAATCCGGTAAAGTAGTTACCTAAAATGGCTTTTATAGTAAATAGTGCTTAAATCGACTAGACACACCTAAATAACGATTAAAAAAAAAAATCTCAAAAAATGTTTCTTATTTTTTTTTCTAATCTATGACCTCATTCTGAATACTATTTGTCTATAAAAAATAATTGGAACTTCCGGAAACGGAGATACGCAAAATGACTTTTGTCATAAATAGTGCTTGAGTCAACTAGAAACAGCTAAATTACTATTAAATTTTTTTTTGTCAAAAAATGTTTCTTTTTTCAGAGCTCACTCTGAACACTGTTTATAATTTTTTTTTGCTGGACTTTTGGGAAAGGAGATACCCAAAATGTCTTTTATCTTAAATAGTGCTTAAAACGACTGGAAACGCCTAAATATCGATTAATATTTTTTTTCTAATTTTTTTCAAGTCTAGGAGCTCATTCTGAATACTATTTGTTTATATTTTTTTGTGAGACTTCAGGGGACGGAGATACGCAAAATGACTTTTATCGTAAAAAGTGCTTGAATTGACTGGAAATGCCTAAATAACGATTTAAAAAAAAAATCAAAAATGTTTCTTATTTTTTCTTTCAAGTACAAGAGCTCATACTGAACACTATTTGTCTATAAAAAAATTGTGTGACTTCCCGCAACGGAGGTACGCAAAATGACTCGTAAATAGTGCTTAAATCGACTGAAAACGCCTAAGTAACGATTACATCTTTTTTTTTCAGAAAAAAATTCTTATTTTTTTCAAGTCTATGAGCTTATTTTGAACACAATTTGTCCATAAAAAAAAAGTGAGGCTTTTGGAAACGGAGATACGCAAAATGACTTTTGTCGTAAAAAGTGCTTGAATTGACTAGAAACGCCTAAATAACGATTAAAAAAAAATTCTCAAAAAATATTTCTTATTTTTTTTTCAAGTCTAACAGCTCATTCAGAACACTATTTGTCTATAAAACAATTGAGGGACTTTCGGGAACGCAAGTACGCAGAACGACTCGTAAATAGTGCTTAAATCGACTGAAAACGCATAGCAACGATTAAAAAAGTTGCTTTTTTCAGAAATGTTTTCTTATTTTTTTTAAGTCTATGAGTTCATTCTGAACACTATTTGTCTATAAAATACAATTGTGGTACTTCTGGAAACAGAGCTACGCAAAATGAATTTTGTCGTAAATAGTGCTTGAATCGACTGGAAACGGCTAAATTACTATTAAAAAAAAATTTGTCAAAAAAAGCTTCTTTTTTTTTCAAGTCTATGAGCTCACTCTGAACACTGTTTATATATATTTTTTTTGTTAGACTTCTGTGAAAGGATATACCCAAAACTACTTTTATCCTAAATAGTGCTTAAAACGACTAGAAACGCCTAAATACCGATTAATTTTTTTTTAATTTTTTTTTGAGCTCATTCTGAATACTATTTGTTTATATTTTCTGTGAGACTTCCGGGAACGTAGATACGCAAAATGACTTTTATCGTAAATAGTGCTTGAATTGACTGGAAACGTCTAAATAACGATTAAAAAAAAAATCTCAATAAATGTTTCTCATTTTTTTTTCAAGTCTATGACCTTATTCTGAACTATTTGTCCATCAAGAAGTAGTGCTTGAATCGGCAGAAAACGCCTAAATAACGATTTAAAACATCTCACAAAATGTTTCGTATTTTTTTTTTCAAGTCATTTGTCTATAAAAAAAATTGCGGGACTTCCAGGAACGAAGGTACGGAGAATTACTCATATAAACGCCTAAATAACGATTTAAAAAAATAATTCTCAAAAAATGTTTCGTATATTTTCTTTCAAGTCTAAAAAAATTTTCTTATGTTTTTCAAGTCTGAGCTCATTCTGCACTATTTGTTTATCATTTTTTTGTGGGACTTCCGGGAAAGGAGATATCCAAAATGGCTTTTATAGTAAATAGTGCTTAAATCGACTAGACACGCCTAAATAACGATTTCAAAAAAAATTCTCAAAAAATGTTTCTTATTTTTTTTTTTAATCTATGAGCTCATTCTGAATACTATTTGCCAATAAAAAAAATTGGGACTTCCTAAAATGCAGACACGCAAAATGACTTTTGTCATAAATAGTGCTTGAATCGACTGGAAACGCCTAAATAACGATTTAAAAAAAATCTCAAAAATGTTTTCTTATTTTATTTTCATGACCAAGAGCTCATTCTGAACACTACTTGTCTATAAAAAAATAAGTGTGACTACGCAAAATCACTTACTCGTAAATAGTACTTAAATCGACTGGAAACGCATAAATAATGAATACCATCAAATCGGAGAAAGTAACATGATGGCCACATCGCCTTTTTGTATTTGTCTCATTTTCTTAAAAATAATAATTGTTTAACACACCGAAATTAATTACGTTTTTTAAATCTTTCTTTACAATTAATAATAATAATAATTTTAACTTTTGTATTTTTATATTTTATATTTTGTTTTATATTTTATATTCTAATTAATTCTTAAACGTACAGGGTGAATCCTTTTAAATATATTATTATTATTATTATTATTTACAAATAAAAGTACAAAATTTTGAAAATCTTTGGATCGCTTAATTTTTTTTCGATTTTTAACGCTGGAATAAAAATTTAGCATTGTGTTATTTTTCAACTTTCAACTCAAAAATTAAAATAATAAACTAAAATTTATTACATAACTTAAATCTTTACAAAAAAAAATCCAAAGTTTTCAAAATCTATCTTGACTTTTGTTAATTTCTATTTTCGATTTCTGGACGCTGAAATTGCAATTTTTACGTTGTCATTTTTAAACTCTCATAATTTGCTTAAAAATAATCATTGTTTAACAAACCATTTTTTTTTACGTATCTTGAACCTCTACAAATTAAAATACCAAGTTTTGAAAATGTATTTTGATTGGATACATATTTTTTAAATTTTTAACGCCGAAATTACAATTTGGCATTGTGTCATTTTTCAACTTTCATTATTTGCTCAAAAGTTTAAATATTTTAACAAACTAAAATTTATTACATAACTTGAACCCTTACAAATAAAAATACAAAGTTTCCAACATCTATCTTCACTTGTTAATTTTTTTCGATTTCTGGACGCAGAAAATGCAGTTTTTACGTTGTCATTTTTCAACTCTCATAATTTGCATAAAAATAATAATTGTGTAACAAACCAAAATTAATTACTTAGCCTGAACCTTTACAAATAAAGATACTAAATTTTCAAAATATATTTTGACCGCTTATATTTTTTTTTCGAGTTTTAACGCGAATTTACAATTTGGCTTGTGTCATTTTTCAACTTTCATTATTTGTTCAAAAATTAAAATATTTTAACAAACTAAAATTTATTACATAACTTTCACCTTCCTAAATAAAAATTCAAAGTTTTCAAAAAATCTATCTTGACTTGTTAATTTTGTTTTCGATTCTGGACGGTGAAATTGCAATTTCTGCGTTGTCATTTTTGAACTCTTTATAAATTGCTTAAAAATAATTATTGGTTAAAAAAACCAAATTAATTGCGTAGCTCAAATCTTTACAAAATTAAAGTATAATATTTTAAAAATGTTTTTTCACTGATTATATTTTTATTCGATTTTTAACGCCGAAATTACAATTTGGCATTGTGTCATTCTTTCAAATTTTACTATTTGTTCAAAAATAAAAATATTTTAGCAAACTAAAATTTATTACATAGCTTAAACCTTCACAAATAAAAATCCAAAGTTTTCAAAATCTATCTTGACTTGTAATTTTTTTTTTCGATTTCTGGACACTGAAATTGCAATTTTTACGTTGTAATTTTTCAACTCTCATCATTTGCTTAAAAATAATAGTTGTGTAACAAACCAAAATTAATTACGTAACCTGAACCTTTACAAATAAAGGTACTAAATTTTAAAAATCTATTTTGACCGCTTATATTTTTTTTCCGATTTTTAACGCCGGAATTGCAATTTGGCTTTGTGTCATTTTTCAACTTTCATTATTTGTTCAAAAATTGAAATATTTCAACAAACTAAAATTTATTACATAACTTGAACCCTTACAAATAAAAATACAAAGTTTTCAAAAATCTATCTTGGCTTGTTATTTTTTTTCGATTTCTGGACACCGAATTGCAATTTTTACGTTGTAATTTTTCAACTCTCATAATTTGCTTAAAAATAATAATTGTCTAACAAACCAAAATTAATTACGTAGCCCCTGAACCATTACAAATAAAGGTACTAAATTTCAAAACTCTATTTTGACCGCTTATATTTTTTTTCAAGTTTTAACGCCGGAATTACAATTTGGCTTTGTGTCATTTTTCAACTTTCATTATTTGTTCAAAAATTAAAATATTTTAACAAACTAAAATTGATTACATAATTTTCACCTTCACAAATAAAAATTCAATGTTTCAAAAAATCTATCTTGACTTGTTAATTTTTTTTTCGATTCTAGACGCTGAAATTGCAATTTCTACGTTGTCATTTTTGAACTCTTTATAAATTGCTTAAAAATAATAATTGGTTAAAACAACAAATTTAATTGCGTAGCTCAAATCTTTACAAAATTAAAGTAGAAAATTTTAAAAATGTATTTTGACTGATTATATTTTGATTCAATTTTTAACGCCGAAATTACAATTTGGCATTGTGCCATTTTTCAACTTTTATTATTTGTTCAAATATTTAAATATTTTAACAAACTAAAATTGATTAGTAAACTTGAACCTTCACAAATAAAAATACAAAGTTTTGAAAATCTATCTTGACGTGTTAATTATTTTTTTTTCGATTTCTGGACGCTGAAATTGTAATTTTACGTTGTCATTTTTGAATTCTCATAAATTACTTATAAATAATAATTGTTTAACAAACCAAAATTAATTACAAGCTTGAACCCTTGCAAATGAAGGTATACAATTTTGAAAATCTATTTTTTTTTTCGATTTATAATGCCGAAATTACAATTTGGCATTGTGTCGTTTTTCAACTTTCACTATTTGTTCAAAACCATTTTGAGGACCCCGACGCGAATCCTGATCATTTGAAACATGTCCGTCTGTCCGTATGTCTGTGTGTCTGTCTGTTCGAGTGTCCGTCTGTCTGTGTGTCTGCTGTGTGTCTGCTGTGTGTCTGTCTGTCTGTGTGTCTGTCTGTGTGTCTGTCGGTGTTTCTGGCTATGTGTCTGTCTGTGTGTCTGTGTGTCTGTCTGCCTGAGTGTCCGTCTGTCTGAGTGTCTGTCTGTGTGTCTGTCTGTGTGTCTGTCTGTGTGTCTGTCTGTGTGTCTGTCTGTGTGTCTGTCTGTGTGTCTGCCTGTGTGTCTGTCCGTGTGTCTGTCTGTGTGTCTGTGTGTCTGTCTGTGTGTCTGTCTGTGTGTCTGTCTGAGAGTCCGTCTGTGTTTCTCTGTCTGTGTTTTTCTGTCTGTGTGTCTGTTTGTCTATCTGGGGGCGCTGTATCTCAAAATTAAAGACATGCACCTATGAATGTTCACCATTTTGCAAAAAGAAAGAAACGTTAATAATGTTTATTTCAATTCATAGGCGACTGCGATTTATTTACTTTTAAACAAACACGAGTCACTTTTCTGGTCCATACACTATTACTGATCAAGATTGAAATCTGATTAATCACATTCAATTGAGCATGATTGTGTTGACGAATGTAAACAACGAAGAAAGTGTGGGAAAAGGTAAATCAATTATTTAATTTTTTTGTTAAGAATGTAGTTTCGTCGTCGTCGGCACGGATGGGCTTTTTTCTTTGGGTCGCCCGCCTCTGTTCAAACATTCTCTCCTCTCCATTTGGCACAGCGGGACACTTCTGTCCGCTTTATGTTCCTTTTGTCCCATTGCTCATGTCATTTTTAATATGCGCTCTCTTCTTCTTCTTCTCCATTTTTTTCTCCCTCCCCGCTTTCGAACGGAATACATATTACCGACTACTGTAACATGAGCTACTAAAACGTGAACATGCTCGGCCTGGTCACGATCACGAGATCACGTCGCAGATAGTAATAAATAAACGAAAATTACGTTCCAAATTATTTTTTACGGCTCGATTTTGGATTTTTTGTACGCATTTATTCTCCGTCCGATCAGATAGTTATTTTTACAAATTTTTGACGGAAATTTCAGATGATGAATCGATCAAATTTCAACTTTATGACTCAAACAAAATCTGTAACACTTAGCAGAGGTTATTTCAATTTGATGTCCCTAAAATCACCGTTTATGTTTAAGTATGCAAACCAGTAGGAGTAAAAATTCTAGAATTTGTGCAAGAAACAAAAAGTTGACAAAATACCTACATTTAATTCAAGCGTGCGGAAAAGTACTTTCCCGCACGTTACGACATATGCCACATCATGGCTAGTAACAAAACGGCAACATTTCAAATTTGAACTGGGAAAATAAAATTTACATTCAACGCTTCGAAAAATTGTAAAAAAATCATCGAGCGAGGAATTTGCTCCAAAAGCTCAAGATACATAGAAGAACAATCCGTAATTGATTTCCTGTTAAAACATATGCCACATCATGGCTTGTAACAAAACGGCAACATTTCAAATTTGAAATGGGAAAATAAACTTTACATTCAACGCTTTGAAAAATTGTAAAACAATCATCGAGCGAGGAATTTGCTCCAAAAGCTCAAGATACATAGAAGAACAATCCGTAATTGATTTCCTGTTAAAACATATGCCACATCATGGCTTGTAACAAAACGGCAACATTTCAAATTTGAGCTGGGAAAATAAACTTTACATTCAACGCTTTGAAAAATTGTAAAAAAATCATCGAGCGAGGAATTTGCTCCAAAAGCTCAAGATACATAGAAGAACAATCCGTAATTGATTTCCTGTTAAAACATATGCCACATCATGGCTTGTAACAAAACGGCAACATTTCAAATTTGAAATGGGAAAATAAAATTTACATTCAACGCTTTGAAAAATTGTAAAAAAATTATCGAGCGAGGAATTTGCTCCAAAAGCTCAAGATACATAGAAGAACAATCCGTAATTGATTTCCTGTTAAAACATATGCCACATCATGGCTTGTAACAAAACGGCAACATTTCAAATTTGAACTGGGAAAATAAACTTTACATTCAACGCTTTGAAAAATTGTAAAAAAATCATCGAGCGAGGAATTTGCTCCAAAAGCTCAAGATACATAAAAGAACAATCCGTAATTAATTTCCCGTTAAAACATATGCCACATCATGGCTTGTAACAAAACGGCAACATTTCAAATTTGAACTGGGAAAATAAACTTTACATTCAACGCTTTGAAAAATTGTAAAAAAATCATCGAGCGAGGAATTTGCTCCAAAAGCTCAAGATACATAGAAGAACAATCCGTAATTGATTTCCTGTTAAAACATATGCCACATCATGGCTTGTAACAAAACGGCAACATTTCAAATTTGAAATGGGAAAATAAAATTTACATTCAACGCTTTGAAAAATTGTAAAAAAATTATCGAGCGAGGAATTTGCTCCAAAAGCTCAAGATACATAAAAGAACAATCCGTAATTAATTTCCCGTTAAAACATATGCCACATCATGGCTTGTAACAAAACGGCAACATTTCAAATTTGGACTGGGAAAATAAACTTTACATTCAACGCTTTGAAAAATTGTAAAAAAATCATCGAGCGAGGAATTTGCTCCAAAAGCTCAAGATACATAGAAGAACAATCCGTAATTGATTTCCTGTTAAAACATATGCCACATCATGGCTTGTAACAAAACGGCAACATTTCAAATTTGAGCTGGGAAAATAAAATTTTCATTCAACGCTTTGAAAAATTGTAAAAAAATCATCGAGCGAGGAATTTGCTCCAAAAGTTCAAGATACATAGAAGAACAATCCGAAATTGATTTTCTGTTAAAACAATTGCTGCATCATGGCTACTAACAAAACGACAACATTTCAAATTTAAACTGGAAAAATAAAATTTACATTCAACGCTTTGAAAAATTGTAAAAAAATCATCGAGCGAGGAATTTGCTCCAAAAGCTCAAGATACATAGAAGAACAATCCGTAATTGATTTCCTGTTAAAACATATGCCACATCATGGCTTGTAACAAAACGGCAACATTTCAAATTTGAACTGGGAAAATAAACTTTACATTCAACGCTTTGAAAAATTGTAAAAAAATCATCGAGCGAGGAATTTGCTCCAAAAGCTCAAGATACATAGAAGAACAATCCGTAATTGATTTCCTGTTAAAACATATGCCACATCATGGCTTGTAACAAAACGGCAACATTTCAAATTTGAAATGGGAAAATAAAATTTACATTCAACGCTTTGAAAAATTATAAAAAAATTATCGAGCGAGGAATTTGCTCCAAAAGCTCAAGATACATAAAAGAACAATCCGTAATTAATTTCCCGTTAAAACATATGCCACATCATGGCTTGTAACAAAACGGCAACATTTCAAATTTGGACTGGGAAAATAAACTTTACATTCAACGCTTTGAAAAATTGTAAAAAAATCATCGAGCGAGGAATTTGCTCCAAAAGCTCAAGATACATAGAAGAACAATCCGTAATTGATTTCCTGTTAAAACATATGCCACATCATGGCTTGTAACAAAACGGCAACATTTCAAATTTGAGCTGGGAAAATAAAATTTTCATTCAACGCTTTGAAAAATTGTAAAAAAATCATCGAGCGAGGAATTTGCTCCAAAAGTTCAAGATACATAGAAGAACAATCCGAAATTGATTTTCTGTTAAAACAATTGCTGCATCATGGCTACTAACAAAACGACATTTCAAATTTAAACTGGGAAAATAAAATTTACATTCAACGCTTTGAAAAATTGTAAAAAAATCATCGAGTGAGGAATTTGCTCCAAAAGTTCAAGATACATAGAAGAACAATCCGTAATTGATTTCCTGTTAAAACATATGCCACATCATGGCTTGTAACAAAACGGCAACATTTCAAATTTGAACTGGGAAAATAAACTTTACATTCAACGCTTTGAAAAATTGTAAAAAAATCATCGAGCGAGGAATTTGCTCCAAAAGCTCAAGATACATAGAAGAACAATCCGTAATTGATTTCCTGTTAAAACATATGCCACATCATGGCTTGTAACAAAACGGCAACATTTCAAATTTGAACTGGGAAAATAAAATTTACATTCAACGCTTTGAAAAATTGTAAAAAAATCATTGAGCGAGGAATTTGCTCCAAAAGCTCAAGATACATAGGAGAACAATCCGAAATTGATTTTCTGTTAAAACAATTGCTGCATCATGGCTACTAACAAAACGACAACATTTCAAATTTAAACTGGAAAAATAAAATTTACATTCAACGCTTTGAAAAATTGTAAAAAAATCATCGAGCGAGGAATTTGCTCCAAAAGCTCAAGATACATAGAAGAACAATCCGGAATTGATTTCCTGTTAAAACATATGCCACATCATGGCTTGTAACAAAACGGCAACATTTCAAATTTGAACTGGGAAAATAAACTTTACATTCAACGCTTTGAAAAATTGTAAAAACATCATCGAGCGAGGAATTTGCTCCAAAAGCTCAAGATACATAGAAGAACAATCCGTAATTGATTTCCTGTTAAAACATATGCCACATCATGGCTTGTAACAAAACGGCAACATTTCAAATTTGAGCTGGGAAAATAAAATTTTCATTCAACGCTTTGAAAAATTGTAAAAAAATCATCGAGCGAGGAATTTGCTCCAAAAGTTCAAGATACATAGGAGAACAATCCGAAATTGATTTTCTGTTAAAACAATTGCTGCATCATGGCTACTAACAAAACGACAACATTTCAAATTTAAACTGGAAAAATAAAATTTACATTCAACGCTTTGAAAAATTGTAAAAAAATCATCGAGTGAGGAATTTGCTCCAAAAGTTCAAGATACATAGAAGAACAATCCGGAATTGATTTCCTGTTAAAACAATTGCTGCATCATGGCTACTAACAAAACGACAACATTTCAAATTTAAACTGGGAAAATAAAATTTACATTCAACGCTTTGAAAAATTGTAAAAAAATCATCGAGTGAGGAATTTGCACCAGAAGCTCAAGATACGTAGAAGAACAATACGTATTAGATTTCCTGTTAAAACAATTGCCGCATCATGGCTGCAAACAAAACGGCAACATTTCAAATTTGAACTGAAAAAATAAAATTTACATTCAACGCTTTGAAAAATTGTAAAAAAATCATCGAGCGAGGAATTTGCTCCAAAAGCTCAAGATACATAGAAGAACAATACGTATTTGATTTCCTGTTAAAACAATTGCCGCATCATGGCTGCAAACAAAACGGCAACATTTCAAATTTGAACTGAAAAAATAAAATTTACATTCAACGCTTTGAAAAATTGTAAAAAAATCATCGAGCGAGGAATTTGCTCCAAAAGCTCAAGATACATAGAAGAACAATACGTATTTGATTTCCTGTTAAAACAATTGCCGCATCATGGCTGCAAACAAAACGGCAACATTTCAAATTTGAACTGAAAAAATAAAATTTACATTCAACGCTTTGAAAAATTGTAAAAAAATCATCGAGCGAGGAATTTGCTCCAAAAGCTCAAGATACATAGAAGAACAATACGTATTTGATTTCCTGTTAAAACAATTGCCGCATCATGGCTGCAAACAAAACGGCAACATTTCAAATTTGAACTGGAAAAATAATATTTACATTCAACGGTTTGAAAAATTGTAAAAAAATCAACGAGCGAGGAATTTGCTGCAAAAGCTTAAGATACATAGAAGAATAATACGTATTTGATTTCCTGTTAAAACAATTGCCACATCATGGCCGAAAACAAAGCGGCAACATTTCAGATTTGAAGTGGGAAAACAAAAATTGCATTCAACGGTTTGAAAAATTGTAAAAAGATCATCAAGCGAGGAATTTGCTCCAAAAGTTCAAGATACGTAGAAGAACAATACGTTTTTTATTTCCTGTTAAAATAATTGCTGCATCATGCCTACTAACAAAACGGCAACTTTTCAAATTTGAATTGGAAAAACAAAAATTGCATTCAACGGTTTGAAAAATTGTAAAAAAATCATCGAGCGAGGAATTTGCTCCAAAAGCTTAAGATACATAGAATAATAATACGTATTTGATTTCCTGTTAAAACAATTGCTGTATCATGGCTGGAAAGTAAACGGCAACATTTCAAATTTGAAAAATTGCATTCAACGGTTTGAGCAATTGTAAAAAAATCATCGAGCGAGGAATTTGCTTCAAAAGCTCAAGATACATAGAAGAACAATACGTATTTGATTTCCTGTTAAAACAATTGCCGCATCATGGCTGGAAACTAAACGGCAACATTTCAAATTTGAAAAATTGCATTCAACAGTTTGAAAAATTGTAAAGAAAATCATCGAGCAAGGAATTTGCTTCAAAAGCTTAAGATACATAGAAGAACAATACGTATTTGATTTCCTGTTAAAACAATTGCTGTATCATGGCTGAAAACTAAACGGCAACATTTCAAATTTGAAAAATTGCATTCAACGGTTTGAACAATTGTAAGAAAATCATCGAGCAGGGAATTTGCTTCAAAAGCTTAAGATACATAGAAGAACAATACGTATTTGATTTCCTGTTAAAACAATTGCCGCATCATGGCTGGAAACTAAACGGCAACATTTCAAATTTGAAAAATTGCATTCAACGGTTTGAACAATTGTAAAAAAAAATCATCGAGCGAGGAATTTGCTTCAAAAGCTTAAGATACATAGAAGAACAATACGTATTTGATTTCCTGTTAAAACAATTGCCGCATCATGGCTGGAAACTAAACGGCAACATTTCAAATTTGAAAAATTGCATTCAACGGTTTGAAAAATTGTAAAGAAAATCATCGAGCAAGGAATTTGCTTCAAAAGCTTAAGATACATAGAAGAACAATACGTATTTGATTTCCTGTTAAAACAATTGCCGCATCATGGCTGAAAACTAAACGGCAACATTTCAAATTTGAAAAATTGCATTCAACGGTTTGAGCAATTGTAAAAAAATCATCGAGCAAGGAATTTGCTTCAAAAGCTCAATATACATAGAAGAACAATACGTATTTGATTTCCTGTTAGAACAATTGCCGCATCATGGCTGGAAACTAAACGACAACATTTCAAATTTGAAGAATTGCATTCAACGGTTTGAACAATTGTAAAAAAATCATCGAGCGAGGAATTTGCTTCAAAAGCTCAAGATACATAGAAGAACAATACGTATTTGATTTCCTGTTAAAACAATTGCTGTATCATGGCTGGAAAGTAAACGGCAACATTTCAAATTTGAAAAATTGCATTCAACGGTTTGAGCAATTGTAAAAAAATCATCGAGCAAGGAATTTGCTTCAAAAGCTCAATATACATAGAAGAACAATACGTATTTGATTTCCTGTTAGAACAATTGCCGCATCATGGCTGGAAACTAAACGACAACATTTCAAATTTGAAGAATTGCATTCAACGGTTTGAACAATTGTAAAAAAATCATCGAGCGAGGAATTTGCTTCAAAAGCTCAAGATACATAGAAGAACAATACGTATTTGATTTCCTGTTAAAACAATTGCTGTATCATGGCTGGAAAGTAAACGGCAACATTTCAAATTTGAAAAATTGCATTCAACGGTTTGAGCAATTGTAAAAAAATCATCGAGCGAGGAATTTGCTTCAAAAGCTCAAGATACATAGAAGAACAATACGTATTTGATTTCCTGTTAAAACAGTTGCCGCATCATAGCTGGAAACAAAATGGAAATTTTTCAAATTTGAACTGGGAAAACGAAAACTGCATTTAACGCTTTGAGAAATTGTAAAAAAATAATCCCAAGTTGTGAACTTTCTATTCTAAATTTGCTCAAAATTCAATAAAAATTTGCTTCCTAGATTTCGATATAATTTCATAGGCATAGATTTGGTTGCATGTTAAAGTCCCCATTTTTTAAATTTGGTTTTACAAATACGAAAACAAGCGCCACTGTTCGAACCTCTTCAAATTGATTCAAAATCGAATCTGCTTTGGGATTCAGTAAAAAACTATTAACGCTGAATATTTCAGATCTAGTTGGAGGTTCAAATTTTTCAGGTTATGTTTAATAGTGTCTAAATAAACTGAGTAAAAAATATTTTAAATTTATATTTACTTATTTGAAGGTTATCTGAATATTTCGAATAATATGAAATTATTATTACAGATACAGCTATAAATATTCTCGATGTTTTTATTTTTAACCATAATTTTTTTGTCAAAATTAGATAAAGCTCAACGTTGACCATGCACTTGCTGTTTGCGGTCGGAATTCCTAGAAGCGATACGCTGGCGACGGCTGCAATGTCATAATTAATAATAGAAACGTTTTGTTTACAATGTTTGCCCGGATCGCGATGGTTTCGGTGAGATAATAATTGATAATAAATGTGAATCGTGTGTTACGCCACTGGCGAGTGCACAGGTGAACAAGACACGGCACCAGCAGCAGCGGGAGCACAGGTGTGCTGTTGTTGGGTCACGTGTACACAAGGAGGACCCGTGAGACTGTACGGAGTCAAGAGCCTCCATCAGACCCATTCAATAAAGAACGCATTTATATTAACCAATCTTCTTTTTTTTCCTTCTTCTTCTTTCTTCTCTTTCTCTACACCACACACACATACTGGAATAATTATCATCATCATCATCATCGTCGTCAAAAAAGGTACTAATTAAACTTGGTGTATAGACATGTGGAGCAATTGTATGACTAAGAATTTGTCAAAGTGAATATTTAAAAAAATTATCTTATTTCATTGAGAAGGTATTGGTCAATGAAAGAATTTTTTTTTTTTAGAATCAGAAATTGGCAATGGTTTTTCTATTTTTTTACGCTAATTTGAAAAAAATATTAACTTTAGAATAAGGACATAAGTTTCAAGTGCATTTTCCTAATCATTTAGAGCAGTGATGATTTGAGTGTTTTACAAAATCATAAAGCTGCATCTATTCTGATTAATTCTAAAAAAAAATTAAGCTCGTGGCAATTGTTTTTCTATTTTTTACGCCAATTTGAAAAAGTGTTAACTTCAGAATAAGGCATAAATTTCAACTGCGTTTCCCTAATAATTTAGGGCAGTGATAATTTCAGGGTTTAATAAAATCATAAAGCTTCATCTATTCTGATTAATTCTAAAAAAAAAATTAAGCTCGTGGCAATTGTTTTTCTATTTTTTACGCCGATTTGAAAAAAACGTTAACTTCAGATTAACCACACAAGCTTCAAGTGCTTTTCCTAAGAATTTAAGGCAGTGATGATTTTAAGATTTTCTAAAATCATAAAGCTGTATCCATTTTGAATAATTCAAGAAATTTCCAGGCTTGTGGAAATTGTTTTTCTATTTCTTATGACAAAAAAAAAGTTAACTTTAGAATAAGTACATAAGTTTCAAGTGCATTTCCTAAGAATTTAGGGCAGTGATAATTTCAGGGTTTTATAAAATCATAAAGCTGCATATATTCTGATTAATTCTAAAAAAATTAAGCACGTGGCAATTGTTTTTCTATTTTTTACGCCCATTTGAAAAAACGTTAACTTCAGATTAACCACACAAGCTTCAAGTGCGCTTTCCTAAGGTTTTAAGGCAGTGATGATTTAAGGATTTTATGAAATCATAAAGCTGCTTATATTCTGAATAATTCTAGAAATTTTCAAGCTGGTGGCTGGTGTTTTTCTATTTCTTATGTCAATAAAGAAAAAAAGTTAACTTTAGAATAAGTACATAAGTTTAAAGTACGTTTCCTAAAAAAATAGGTCAGTGATAATTTCAGGGTGTTATAAAATCATAAAGCTGCATCTATTCTGAATAATTATAGAAATTTTCAAGCTAGTACCAGTTGTTTTTTTAATTTCTTATCCCAATTTGAAAAAATAAGTTCAAATGCATTTTCATTCCTGGCTGAAAATTTAGCGCGATTAAGCTCGTAACATCTGCAATATCGGGTGGTGTTATAAAATCGCTGTCGTTTTCGCATAATTATTGGCTGAAATAACAATTCTATCAACGTTACACAATATACTGACGTTTATTATCATAACCGTCAGTTTTGCTTCTATTTACCCACCCCCTGACAAGAGAGCGTCTAAAGTACGCCACCTCATGACAAAGCGAAAATAATTGCACATGGTTGATATGCATAATAATTATACATATTTATTAATTGTGTTTGGATTTCTCTGCAAAACGGTCGTTGAAAAAATAATGTGTGTAATTTTGAGCCCAAAGTCTGTTTGCCGGTTTCGTTAGATCGGCAAACACGTACTCTGCGCTATTAATACACAAATGGCTATTTTGTTTTGCTACCAATTTTGTAAGACTTTTTAATAGAACACTGATGTTCTGTAAGTTTTAATATATTCTGTGAAAAATTTTTGATACTTTCAAATTGTTATAAAAGTAGTTTTCGGCGGAATTCTCATCTTTAATTTATGATGTGCACTTTATTACTCGTTACCGCTTCGGCTTAAGGATTAGCTGCTAATTATGCCGCATTAAGGATTTACGTTTCGGTGTGGATAAAGAAATTGAGTGTTTTTTAATTGTAATCGCTGGAATCGATTTGAAAATGGATACTTTCTTTTTAAATCTCGAAATAAGAGTTTTTGGAACTAGTTAATTCGGTTAAAAAATATATTTACTATAGTATATTACACCTTTACAGTTACACAATTTTCGATGCACTGAATATCATAAATAAAAAGTTTAATCTTAAACACCTTTATAATTAGTGATGGGTAAGATCGATCAAAAAAGATCGAGTACTCGATTATTGCAGCCAATAATTATGCGAAAATGGTGAAAATGGCAACGACAGTGATTTTATAACTACAACACCCGATATTGCAGATGCTACGAGCTTAATCGCGCTAAATTTTCAACCAGGAAAGAAAATGCATTTGAACTTATTTTTTCAAATTTGGATAAGAAATTGAAAAAACAACTGGTACTAACTTTCTATAATTATTCTTTATGATTTTATAAAACCCTGAAATGATCACTGCCCTAAATTCTTTGGAAACGCACTTGAAACTTATGTACTTATTCTAAAGTTATTTTTTTTAATTGGCATAAGAAATAGAAAAACAATTTCCACAAGCTTGGAAATTTCCAAATGATCGAGCCGCTGGATCTTTTGATCGATCAACGCCGCTCGATCTTTTGATCGATCAACACCGCTCGATCATTTGATCGATCAACGCCGCTCGATCATTTGATCGATCAACGCCTCTCGATCTCTTTGAGCCGCTCGATCTTTTGATCGATCAACGCTGCTCGATATTTTGATCGATCATCGCCGCTCGATCATTTTTGGACTTTTGGCAGTTGAAAATTGTAATTTTTGGCAATTGAAATGGTCATTTTTGGCAGTTAAAATTTGTCGTTTTTGGCAGTTAAAAATGGTCGTTTCTGACATTTGAAAATTGGCCTTTGTGGCAGTTGAAAATTGGCCTTTTTGTTAGTTGAAAATTGTAATTTTTGGCAGTTGAAAATTGTAATTTTTGGCAGTTGAAAATTGGCCTTTTTGGCAGTTAAACATTGGCTTTTTGGCAGTTTAAAATTAGCCTCTTTGGCAGTTAAAAATTGTCATTTTTGGCAGTTAAAATTTGTCATTTTTGGCAGTTAAAAATGGTCGTTTCCGACACTTGAAAATTGGCCTTTTGGCAGTTGAAAATTGTAACTTTTGGCAGTTGAAAATTGAAATTTTTGACAGTTGAAATGGTCATTTTTGGCAGTTAAAAATTGTCAATTTTGACAGTTATAAATTGTCATTGTCGGCAGTTAACCAACAATTCCAACAATTGAAAATTTGCCTTTTTGGCCATGATTTGCTAAAATTGATCAAAAATGAAAAAAAAATAGTATATTCACAAGACATCTGAATTATCTTCAATTTTTGAAAATGCGTGAGTTATAAATGTTTAAAAATGATTTTTTTTAATTTGTCGAATGTTTGAATAAAGAAAAAAAATGGTGATGTGGCCATCATGTTACTTTCTCCGACTTGTTGGTATCATTTATATTTACGCTTTCATGGTTTATTTTCAATTAAAATCATATTTTAAATGTACATCGAGCGTTGCGTAAACTCGGATGAAAGTGACGTTTAAAACGTCAAAATTATGAAACAAGGAAAAATTATACTTCAAATTCAAAAACTCAGTTTATTCAAAAACTAAAGGGATTTCAAAAAACGTATTCTTTATAAGTTATTCATTTTAGCATCCTCTACAATTATTATTCACATAAATTTGCTGTAACTATTATCGTTTCATAATTATAAACCAAAAATTGAAAAATTAATAATAATTTTTTTCTCAAATAGCAATGATTTTATGAAAAATATTTTCAAGCAAAAGATCTGCATTTCTTTGTTGTCTTCAATGTTTGTTTAAATATTTTTGTGATATTTTTCATATTTAAGAAAATATTGGCAAAAAACAAAAAACAGTTAAGGTAAACACCCACTTCCGGTGTACGAAATTTTACCAAAAGCTTTTCAGTTCTTCAGATTATCAAATAAGATGTATGTTCAAAGTTTCATATCAATTGCTTTATTAGTTTTTGAGATACAGCGCACACAGACAGACACACACACACACAGACACAAATTTTTTTTTTCCAGAAATTGCTGAAATGGCATCTAGGGACCCCAAAACGGATATTTCCGTAAAAAAAATTTTGAAAAAAAAATCATGATCACAATACTTTCTCGTACTTCGTAACGAGATATGATTCTGATATGATTCAATTCCTTAAAACTTTTAATGCAATCATAAAATATTTACCTTTAAAATTAACTTTGAGTTTTGAAAATGCGTGTTATGAATTTTTGAAAATTAAAAGTTGTCGAACAAAAAAAGAAACTGATATAGACTTTCTCAAAAATTTTAGTTCGTATATTCACAAAACATCTGCTATCAACTAATATTTAAAGTTGTTGAAGACAAAAATCGATTATTTTTCCATATATTCACAAAACATCTATTTAGTTTAATTTATTTAATGTGCCAATAACAATGAGTTTATACATAATATAAATAAGTGGTTTCAATTAATTAAAAAAAGAGATATAAAAAAAATAAACTTACAAGGTGTAGTAATATGCAAAAGATGCGTTCAGAAAGAAAACTGTATCTTTCTTTAAAACTAACTTTAATTAATTAATCTTGATTTTTGAAACATAGTCAATTTGTGTTAGTTATGAATTTTTGAAAATTAATGTTTTAAGTTGTTGAACACTTAAACAAAACCAAAATAAGGTCTCATATGATAAGAGTTCCTCAAATATTTTAGAATATTCACAGAACATCTACCTTTGTTTTTCGAAAATGTATTAATTTTTCCGTGAGTTATTTTTTTAAATTAATGTTAGTGCTTTTTCTCTTGTAAAATATACGTTTCGAAAATAAAGTTCAAATTTAAATTGAATTACGCTAGTTTTCTCAACTATCCAACACAATTCCGTTAGAAAATCCGCCAGCCGCTAAAACGAAAATAACTCAAATCACAATCCTCAAGCTCAACTCTGTTTAGGTTAAATAAAATTGCATTGTTCATTTATTAGAAAACTAGGATTGATGAGAGCCACCAAAGACAAAAAAAAATATGAAGAAAAATGTTACCTTAGCTATTATTAAAAAAAAACATGTTTTCAAATATCATTTTGTGATCAACTGATTGCAGTGTGAGGTAGGACTGTTTCTGCAAAATTCTATCTAAAGGGTGGTCCATCTAGTGGTTTCTTTTTGAATCCTTTGTTATTTTGACAGTGCTCGAAATCTTGACATAAAGTCTCTATCATATCTCCACAGAACGAAATGAATCGCTTTTCGCGTGAACAACGTTGGGAAATAATGCAAACTTATTTCCAAAGTCAATGCTGTGTAGTCCAAACAATGCACACGACCATTTGCTTCGTTATCGCTTCTCAGTTTAGGCCTTAGAGCATCAAATCATCTTTTCTGACGAGGTGCATTGTCATCTCGGTGGCTAGGCTAACAATCAAAACTGCCGAAAAAAAAATGCTGCTGGAAACGCCATTTCGGTCAACGGTGAGCGCTACAGAGGCATGATAAACGATTTTTTGTGGCTGGATACTGAAGACATGGACTTGGA
The DNA here is from genome assembly GCA_910593695.2 of Ocypus olens. NCBI lineage: Eukaryota > Metazoa > Arthropoda > Insecta > Coleoptera > Staphylinidae > Ocypus > Ocypus olens. The sequence goes on along the minus strand of OU343063.1, from coordinate 38,252,804 downwards.
CGAGTTTTGGTTTCAGCAGGATCGATCAACACCGCTCGATCTTTTGATCGATCAACGCCGCTCGATCTTCTTACGCCGCTCGATCTTTTGATCGATCAAAGCTGCTCGATCTTTAGGAGCCGCTCGATCTTCACAAGCCGCTCAAGCAGATCGAACGGCTCGATACATCAACTGATCGATCCCCGATTGATCGGTCTTTGAGATACTCGAACTTGCCCACAGGGGCGGCTCATTATATAGAGCCACGGAGCCATGGCACTACCTGTGGACTCAAGCTCAGCAAGAATTTTTAACTGATTCTTAAAAAAAAAAAACGTTTTAAATGTTAAACAACACCGCATGGAAATTCCACATTCATTTCAACAGATGGTTAAGATTTTGACCGACTATTTCTGTGTTCCAAAGAAAGCAATCGCAAGTTTACCACAACTAAAATGGTTTCACTAAAAGGCAAATTTTGATTACCAAAAAGGCAACTTTTTCAGAAATTCACATTTTATTCGACAGATGGTTGAAATGTTGACAGACCAATTTTGAATAATGTCTCTACAAATTTCTACAAAAACTAATCACAAGTTTACCACAACAAAAATGGTTGCACTAGAAAAACAAATTTGATAACAAAATCAGCGGATTTCGCAAGTTTACCACAACAAAAATGGTTGCACTAAAAAGCAAATTTTGATGACCAAAAAAGCGCATTTTTCAGAAATTTGCATTGGAATTCCACATTTATTGCAACAGATAATTGAAATTCTGACAGACTAATTTTGAATAATGTGTCTTTACGAACTTTCAAAGAAAATTATCGCAAGAGTACCAAAACAAAAATGGTTGCACTAGAAAGCAAATTTTGTTGACTAAAAAAACGAATTTTTCAGAAATTCATATGCAAATTCTACATTTATTGCACCAGATGGTTGAAATTTTGACGGAGTAATTTTGAATAATATGTCTTTACAAATTTCCAAAGAACATAATCACAGGTTTACGCCAACAAAAATGGTTGCACTAAAAAGCAAATTTTGATGACCAAAAAAAATTCACATGCGAAATCCACATTTATTGCAATAGATGGTTGAAATTTTGAGAGGTTCATTTTGAATAATGTGTCCAAATGAAATAATTTTCATCTAAATTTTCGATTTTTTTGTTAATATTTTCTAATTTTTGGTCAGCAATTTTGATTTTTAGGATCGAATTTTTGGTCAAAGTTATTCATTTTTTATCCTATATTTTTTAACCTGAATGATTCCTTTTTATACGCAACTTTTTTATTTTTTTTTGTCGATAGTTTCTGATTTCTTGCCCTTCATTTTAGATTTTTTAACTTGAATTATTTTTTTATTAGCGAATTTACACTTCTATACACTTTTGTAAACATCAAATTTTCGATGCACAGGACTTTATAAAACTCTAAATTTTAATAAAACTGCTTGAAAATAATGTCGACGCACCGACTTTTATAAATATAACATTTTCGATACAGAGACTATTCAAATTGCTGAAATGTAGTTGTATACACTTTTGTAAACATCAAATTTTCGATGCACAGAACTTTATACATCGCTAATTTTAGTAAAACTGCTTGGAAATAATGTCGACGCACCGACTTTTATAAATATAAAATTTTCGATGTAGAGACTATTAAAATTGCTGAAATTAAGTTCTTTACACTTTTGTAAACATCAAATTTTCGATGCACAGGACTTTATAAAACTCTAAATTTTAGTAAAACTACTTGAAAATAATGTCGACGAACCGACCTTTATAGATATATTTTCGATGTAAGGTACTTTATAAGCATTTATTTTTAGTTATATACACCTTCATAATTATAAAACGTTCGAAGCACAGAACAAAGTGTTTTATTTCAGTATAAGCCTCTGTAATATTAATATTATCGTTGCATGATATAAAATATCGATGCATAAAAATAATGTCGATGCACCGACTGTTATAAACATAAAATTTTCGATGTAGAGAACTTTATATAAATGATTAATTTTATTTCTATACAACTTTATAATTATAAAATTGTCGATAAGGACGTAATTGTAAAATTTTCGATGCAGTGACCTTTATAAATGTTGAATTTTAGTTCTATACTAATAATTCTAAACTATAATGTTTAATATTCAGGCTACTTTAGTCTTTATCGAATTTATTTAATGCTTCTGTAACTTGAGGTTGCCTCAAATTTATTTATAAAACTGTCGATGCACATAACATTATAATTATTTAATTTTAGTATAAATGTATGAAAATAATGTCGACGCATTGACCTTTATAAATATAACATTTTCGATGTCGAAAACTTTATGAATAATAAATTTTAGTTGTATTCTCCTTTGTAATTAAAAATATTCGATGCAGAGAACTTTATAACTGTACAAGTTTTTTACTATTCACCTCTATGATTATAAAATTTTCGACGTACAAAATTTAATAAATGTTTAGTTGAAGTATAAATGCATGGAAATAATGTCTATGCACCGATCTTTACAAATACAACATTTTCGATGTAGAGAACTTTATAAGTATTAAATTTTAGTAGTATACTCTTAAACGAATTATAAAATTTTCGATGCACAGATCTTTATTAATGTTTAACTCAAGTATAAGTACATGGAAATATTGATAAGAATAAAATTAAATATTTTCGCTGTAAAGAACTTTATAAATATTAAATTTTAGAATGTATACAGCGTTGTAATTATAAAATTTTCGATGCCGAGAATCTAATAGATATTTTATGTAGTTGTATACACCTCTATAATTGTAAAACTTTCGATGCAGTGACCTTTATAAATGTTGAATTTTAGTTCTATACACCTTTTCGATGCACAGAACTTTCTAAATGTTTAATATAAGTATAAATGCACAGAAATATTGCCGACGCATCGACCTTTAGAAATATTACATTTTCAATTTAAGGAAGTTTACAAATATTAAATTTTATTTGTATACAGCTTTGTATTTATAAAATGTTCGATACAGAGAACTTAATAAATACTTAATTTTAGATGTATACACATTTCTGGTTATAAAGTTTTCGATACACAGAACTTTAAAAGTGTTTAGTTTTAGTACAAATGCATGGAAATAATGTCGACGCACCGACCTTTATAAATACAACATTTTCGATGTACAGAACTTTTTAAATATTAAATTTTAGTTGTATACACCTTTGTAATTACAACATTTTCGATGCAACTTTATAAAGTATAAATGCATAGAAATAATGTCGACGCGCCGACCTTTATAAATATAACATTTTCGATGTAGAAAACTTTATAGATGTTTAATTTTAGTACTGTACATCATTGTAAATATACAGTGCGCGCCTAAAGTATGGAATATATCCAGTAAAACCAAAATAAAATATTTTTGCAAAAAAATAACATTTTCTTTCCAGTCGATTTTCAGTCGTCATTTGTTTTTGAGTAATGACGTCAGCCATTTTGTTTTTAAATGACAATCCCCTAATTTTTATTCTTGATTTTGAGAGATCTTTTCATTGTAGAACTGGCAGTATGAAAATATTGCCATCTTACATAAGAAATTCTTAATAGCTAAAAAATACCAGGCTTGGTAATTGCAACAAAACATTATTGACAACTGTGACAAACCATTATTGTCAGCTAAAAAATACAATTTTTGAAAGCTGAAAAATGCCATTTTTGACAATTAAAAAACGGCCAAAATTCCGTTTGATAGCTGAAAAATACCATTTTTATAGGTGGGAAATACCATTGTGGACAGCTGAAAAATATCATTTTTGACAGCTGAAAAATATAATATTTGACAGCTGAAATCATTTTTGACAGCTGAAAAATATCGTTTTTGACAGCTGAAAAATATCGTTTTTGACAGCTGAAAAATATCATTGCTGACAGCTAAAAATATATTTTTTGACAGCTGAAAAATATCCTTTTTGACAGCTAAAAAATATATTTTTTGACAGCTGAAAAATATCCTTTTTGACAGCTGAAAAATATCATTTTTGACAGTTGAATAATATACTTCTTAACAGCTGAAAATGCCATTTTTAACAGCTGAAACATACCATTCCTAACAACTGCAACAAACCATTATTGACAACTGTAACATACCATTATTGTTAGCTAGAAAATACAATTTTTGACAACAAAACTTTGACAGTAAAACAATGACCAAAAATGCTGCCTTTGATAGCTGAAAATACCATTTTTATAGGTGAGAAATATCTTTTTTAACAGCTGAAAAATAACATTTTTGACAATAGAAAAATTTTATTTTCGACAGTTGTATAATACATTTCTCAACAGCTACTACCATTTTCAACAGCTGAAAACTACCATTTTCAACAGCTGAAAAATTGTTGACAACTGCAACAAACCATTATTGACAACTGTAACATATCATTATTGCCTGCTAAAAAATACAATGTTTGACTACAAAAAGACAATTATTGACAGCTGAAAAATGCCATTTTTGACAATTAAAAAAATGTAAAAAATGCTGTTTTTGACATCTGAAAAATAACATTTTAATAGGTGAGAAATACCTGTTTGGACATTAAAAAAACATTTGTGACAACTGAAAAATATCATTTTTGACATTTGAATAATACACTTCTTAACAGCTGAAAAATGCCACTCTTGACAATTACAACAAACCATTATTGACAACTGTAACAAACCATTATTGTCAGCCAAAAAATATAATTTTTGACAACAAAAAGTACAATTTTTGACAGCTGAAAAATGACATTTTAATAGATGAGAAATGCCTTTTTTGACAGCTGAAAAATAACATTTTCGACAACTGAAAAATATAATTTACGAATTTACGACAGTTGAATAATACATTTCTTAACAGCTGAAAACTACAATTTTTAAAGCTGAAACATACCATTCTTGACAACTGCAACAAACCATTATTGTTAGCTAAAAATACAATTTTCTACAACAAAAAGTACAATTTTTGGCAGCTAAAAAATGTCATTTTTGACAATAAAAAAATCGAAAAATGCTGCTTTTGACAGCTGAATCAATTCTTAACAGGTAAAAATATCATTCTTGACAACTGCAACAAATCATTATTGACAATTGCAACACACCATTATTGTCAGCTAAAAAATACAATTTTTTACAACTAAAGAAAGAAAGAACTATTTATCTTCCTAAACCAAAGTAATTGGCGAAAACGTTTTTTAAGAAGTAATTAAAAATTAGGTAGTGCCATGGCTCCTTGGCTCTATATAACGAGCCGCCCCTGGTATAAACCTCCATGATTATAATATTTTCGTTGTACGAAATTGCCGTTACATAGAACGGTATCACAGACAACATTACTTCGTTTCACATACTTATCCAATAGCAAAATTTTCGAAGCATTATACTTTATAAATTTACAAATTTTGGTCCATGCATTTAAAATATAAATCTTTATGTGATTTTTAAATTTTGTTTTAAAGACATTTGAAACGTATTAATTGTATACAAGAGGTGATCCTTATTAAAATGTTAATCCTTTTTTCCAGAAAGAGAGGGAGAGGACGGAGCTTTTAGGTCAACAATTTTGTTTATTCGCGCTATTATCTAATCGTAATCTTCATTTAAAAAAAACACACTTTTAGCTTTGTTATACTTTGTTATACCACTGCAATAAAAATTTATTATGATGGTTTCTACTAGTGATGGGATCATTCGAATGACGATAATCGATTCATTCGATTATCAAAATAATCGATTATCTCGAGAACCTATTTTTTAATTCGAATTTTTCATTCGAATGATCGGTATTCGAGTGATCATTCGAATGATCATTCGAATGATCGGTACTCGAATGATCATTCAAATGAGCATTCGAATAATCATTCGAATGACCATTCGAATTATCTATACAACAATATAGATAACTATATACAATTCGAAAACTAGCTATTGGGATAATTTGAATGACCATTCGAATATCATTATATCAATTTGTACTCAAATATATATGATTCAAAACTGTACTTAGCGTATTAATAGGATATCTTTCTTACGAAACATTACGGCGAAGTACTCTGATATTGTTAGCAATATATTCTATATTATAATTTTATTATGATATATTGCTGAAATCAGAACATAAGTGTTTATGAACGATTTTAACGAAATAACCGGAATTCTGTTTTTTAGTATTTAAGTCACAATAATTTGGGTGATCATTCCAATATGTCTATACCACTTGAAAAATCAAAATATTCTATTAATTCGAATTATTATTTGATTTTTTATTCAAATGATCATTTGAATAAATAATCGATTTTCATATCATTCGAATTATCACTCGAATAATGATTCGAATGATCACTCGAATAATCATTCGAATGATCATTCGAATAAATAATCGATTTCTAGATCATTCAAATGATCATTCGAATAAATAATCGATTTTCAGATCATTCGAATGATCACTCGAATTATCATTCGAATGAATAATCGATTTTTAGATTAATTCAAATAGTAATCATTCGATTATTGAAATCATTCGATTATGCCCATCACTAGTTTCTACAGTTCGCTAATCCTACAGAGAGAGAGAGGGAGAGGTTTGAGCTTTTAGACAGATTATTTTATTCATGCAGGCTAAATCTTAATTTAAAATAAAAACACGTTTAGCTTTGTTATACCACTACAATGAAAATGTATGACCGTGGTGCCGACTTTCGCGATGGTCATTAAGAGATATTTTATGAATTCAGGCTCATTTCTAATCTAAATCTTAATTTAAAATAAAAAAAACACTTTTAGTTTTGTTATACCACTACAATTAAAATTTATAACTAAAGTTAAGACTAGTCGGTAGTCATTTTGAAGTTAAAACAAAATTATATATAAATTTTCGAAAAATCTTACAACGATTTTTCGACTTTAAAATTAATCAACCTCCCAAACTATTCGGTCTAAAATCCAAAGCACTCTTGATACACTCGATGCGTCGTTTTGATTTAATGAGCTGAGCGTGTGTGGCCTCGGTGGGAGGACCCAAGCCCAAGTGGGGGTGGCCAGGTTTTACTTTATTTACAAAAAGGGGCGTCGCCGAAAACCGTAACCCGTTACGACCTGCAATTGCGCAACGCAATTACAAAAAAAAAATTGATGATAAGCACCTGTGTCTACTAGACGGGCGCACGCCGTCGATCCGAACAGTTGAAAAGGGGTCGTCTCCGGAGTCGAAAAGGTGTGTTTATCGAATTGCGGTGAAAATAACGAAAAGAAGAAAAAAAAAACGAGAAGAAAAGGAGTATAATAGGAGTAAAGAATCCACATTGTGGCATTGTTATAGTCCATCTCGGCGCACGTGCGTCTACCAAGTTCCCGTCCTCCCATTGGTTAGTCGCAGACCCCACACCTTCGCCAGGTAACTGGGACTTGGGATCTTCACTTGCTTTAGTCTTCAGTTAGACTTCGATGCTAATCTGCAGTTTTTCGTGCGTGAGTGACTGGTGCTCGTATTCGTGGTGTGTTTATGTGCAGGACGACCATCAGTGCGATTAATTATGTGCCATTGGATAAACGCGCACTTACGCCGCTCGTGAACGAAGAAGAAGCAGAAGAAGAAGAAGAAGAGATTGCGCGCAGGGTTTTTCCGAAAGATCGGGTGAGTCCGAAAATTTCTTCTTCTGCACACATACCACGAACGGACTTGCTCTCGCGAGAGACAGAAATGAAAGTTCCTACCATATGTGTGTGTGCGAGTGTGTTGTGAGGTGGTGCAGACAGCGCGGCGCGAGGCTTGCTGTAATTGAGGATCAGAACTCTCCTCCTCCGCACACCGCATTCCGTTTTGACAATTGGAACTTCGATTTTTTTTAATTCTGGTTCATCCGTTTTGACAGTTTTGACAACGGTTGACAGTACGAATTTAGAATTGCTCAATTGATTGAAATTTTGAAATTGCCCGAATTCGTTCATGATTTTAATTCCCTCGTGACAGTAGAAAATTCCATACCTCTTATCGTTAGTAATTTTCTTTTAGCAATCTGTGATTACGGTTGATGAATTTCGATTTTTTTTTTTTTATTAAACCAAATCTGTTTAGGTGACTTTAAATAAAACAACTTTCGACGTGTTACATCGCTATTTATAGAATCTTGAAAACGTCGAAAGTTGTATCATTTAAAGTTACCTGGAAGTAAAGAAACTGTGGCGCAAATATCATCTTCACCAAATTTGTTGCTTCATCGCAAAACTTAGTGAATTTTTCAATTCAATTTAATTATGGATTACCTCGTAGTAACAGTCCTAACCATCCTCTTCGTACAGTTACCTCAAAACTGAATTATGTTAGTTGTGGTTAAAACGTAGTGATTTTTTCAATTCAGTTTAATTATGGAATTCCACGTAGTAACGGTCGCAAACATCCTATTCATCGTCGTCACAGAAGCTTTTACGGCTTCAAATTCTACAAAAAAATTGTCTTGATTTCTTCAAGTATTACGGGTTTTGTTCTGCAAAAAAATTGTCTTGATTTCTTCAAGTATTACGGGTTTTTTTCTGCAAAAAAACATCGAAATCTTTGAGAAAAGCTTTTAAATATTAATTATTTCAATTTAGCTACGGCATTAGGTTAATGAACCATTTACTGGTGAAACTGGCTACAAATATTAGGAGAAAAAAGGCGAAGTAACAAAAGACCAGGTAATTTAATTAAAGAAAATTTCAGAAGCACAACAAATACTTTTTTTTGCCTTGTGTAAAAAATGTGATAGTTTTTTCATTGAACTCCTGCTTATTGTCGGTACCGTGTAAGTCCTACTCCAGACTGAATTGCAGCATCTAGCCGTCGTGGCATTGAGTTAAGCAAATTTGCTAAGCACATGATGATGTTATCAAAAATATTTTTTTTTGTAAGTATGAGTGAAACAGGCATTTCAATGCACAAGTTAATAAGAAAATCAAATAAGTTCACGATTTATATACAAATATACTTTGCAGATATTTCGGGGTGGCCGGTTTTTTGCCGTCAGTATAGTTTTCTTCAACAGTTGACAAAGGAATTTCGACTTTTTGTTGATTTCTTGGTCAAGTATCGCGGGTATAAGTAGTTTTCTTCAAAATATTGATAACAGTTTACAAAGGAATTTCGACTTTTTGTTCGATCCAAAGTATTCATAATTCATTTATATTTTTAACCAATTTTAATTTCCTTACCATCCTTAATTTATGTCATAGGAGTATTTTTTAATGGTTTATTTCTGGAAACGTATTGATTTCTCACTTGCTTGTAATAATTAGCAATGAAGATCATCTGCTAGTGAGATTCTAACCTTCATTCTTACAGCGCAACTGTGCGCCCTTTGCAGGTGAACAGTTGTTAATTCAGATTGTGCATTTAATTTCTTTGTTGAAATTTTAAAAATTGTTGGGTTTTCTATAACAAATTGTACACATTTTAGACACCAAGCGCTGAATTTTCTTTTATCGAATGATTTTTTACCAGTGCAAGCTCGACGTCGTTATGATCTAAATTTGAGATTTTGGAAAAACAACGCATATATTTTTTTAAATTTATGGAATTAGATTTTGTGGTTTGAATTTTGGGCGTTTTTTTATCGAAGCAAGAAAAGTATTCTCAATGCCTTTTAAAGATTTTTCTTCAAACCGCTTCGCCTAATTTACATCTTTCTTTAAGACATTTTCTGATGATGGTAAACGTAAGCTAGCACGGATTTTTAAGAATAGCTTCTGCAAAGACACCAAACGCTGATATTTCCTTAACAAGCAATGTTTTACCAATACAGACTCAACATCATTATGATCTAAATTTGAGATTTTTGAACAAGAAGGCATATCTTTTTAAATTCATAAGTTAGATTTTGTGGTTTGAATTTTGGGCGTTTTTTTTTTATCGAAGCATGAAGTTTTCTTGATGCCTGTTATGGCCTTTGAGTTGTATTTAGATTAGATTTATTTTTAACTTTAACACGCATCCCCTACGTGCCGTTGCTACGCGGTTTGTCAAGATTGACATAATAAAATAAATTTGTAAAACGTACAATTTTTCTCATTAAAGAATTTAAAGGCTATAACAAGATACGCGTTCATAGCGATCCCGATCAGCGTAACGCACAATGCCTTTTAAAGATTTTTCTTTAAGCAGCTTTACCTAATTTAGATCTTTCTTTAAAACATTTTCTCTTAAAGCTTCTGCTAAGACACCAAACGCTGAGTTTTCTTTAACAAACAATGTTTTACCAACGCAAGCTTGACATCGTTATGATCTAAATTTCGGATTTTGGCATATCTTTTAAATTTATAATTTAGATTTTGTGGTTTTAATTTTTGATTTTTTTTTTATCGAAACAAGCGAAGTAGATATTCATAATGCCTTATTCAAACAGCTTAGATCTTTCTTTAACACATTTTCTGATGATAGAAAACCTGATCTAGCACGGATTTTTTCAGAATAGCTTCTGCAACTCTCCAAAAAAATATTAATGTCTCATAAAATTGTTGTTGTGCAGACGACCTGCATTAGATCTTCAATAATTAAATGTGCTTTGGTATTAATACGAGAAGACTAGACTAATGCCCACTTGCACCACGGCCGATTAACTTTAATCAGTGGTTAGTACCGGTCAGTACTTCTTTAAAACACAACAATTTTGTTCGCAAATTGTTTACACGATACCATATTGATCAAAGATCTTAATTCTGACGCTTAGTCGTGATGAACTTCTTAACCACTTGCGGTGCAAGTGGGCCTAACATGGCGACATGATTTTCAGAAATGGTTCCTTTGCTTGAACTGGTACAACCAGTAAAATGTTTGAAGAAATTGATATTGCATTGCATGTTTCTTGTTAAGTGTCTTAAAACTGTAATTGTTTGGAATGTAATCGGGACAATGCGCGAGTTTAAAGTTGTGGTCCACGAATCGGGTGGGCATTGACGGTACGGTTTCTTTCCGGATGTTTTTATGAAAAAATACGATCCGATGATAAAGAATTTGCACAGGAAGTAGATTGAGTATCGTTTACAAAAATGTTTTTGTAAAATTTGGGTGGTTGTTTCGTTTGAAGATTTTCTAGGAAAATCATAACCTAATCTGAATAATAAAGAGGATGGTTGCGGCCGCTACTACGTGGTAATCCACGCGCATTAAAAAATTCATCAAGTTTTGACCACAATTTTAAAAAAAATTCGTACGTTCGATCAAAAAAATCGATGAAACAAAATTGTCCTGTATTCATATGGGTAGATGTGACTTTTTATGATTTACTAAGAAAAAAATGACAATCTAATCTGAACAATGAAGAGATTGGTTGTGACCGTTACTACGTGGCAATCCACACGAATTGAGAAATTCATTAGGTTTTGATCACAATTTTTGAAAAAATGTCTTAAGTTTCATCCAAAAAAATCGATGAAACAAAATTTTCTTGCAATTCATTTGGGTGGATGCGACTTTTATAGATTTTCTAAAAATGTCTAACGGTTGCGGCCGTTACTACGTGGTAATCCATAATTAAACTGAATTGAAAAATAGATCGTGAAAGTTTTTTCAATTTTTTTTTACGGAAATTTTGGGTTCCCTAGATACTATTTCAACAATTAAAAAAAAAATGTTAAAGGTTGTTGAAGTGAGGCACTTGGTTGGTTTCACAATTTTTTACTATTTATTCCGACTAGTTTCGATTTTTACATCATTATCTAGGAATTCGTAGATAATGATGTAAAAATCGAAACTAATCGAAACTAATCGAAATCAACCAAGTGCCTCATTTCAACAACCTTTAATATTAAAATTGTTTCACCACTTGATAAACGAGAACCAAGTTCAACAAAAAAAAAGAAAGAAAAAAAAATTGTGTCTGTGCGCGCTGTATCTCAAAAACTAACAGAGCAATTGATATGAAACTTTGAACAATCCGAAGAACTGAAAAGCTTTTGGTAAAATTCCGTACGTCGAAAGTGAGTGTTCAGCTTTACCGTGTTTTGCTTTTTTTTAATAATTTTTTAAATATGGAAAATATTACAAAAATGTTCAAATAAATATTAAATACAACTAAGAAATGAACATCTTTTGTTTGAAAATATTTTTCATAAAATCATTCTTATTGGAAAAAAAAATATTATTTTTTTTTTTCATTTCTGGTTTATAATTATGAAACGATAATAGTTACAGCAATTTTACATGATTCATAATTGTAATGCCAAAATGAACAACTTATAAAGAATAAGTTTTTTTCCAAATTTCTTTGGTTTCTGAGTAAACTGACTATTAGAATTTGAAGTGAAATTTGTCACTTTCATCTTTCACAATTTTGACGTTTTAAACGTCAGTTTCATCCGAGTTTACACAACGTTCGATGTACATTTAAAATATGATTTAAATTGAAAATAAACCATGATATAAATAATTATGATTAAATCGGAGAAAGTAACATGATGGCCACATGACCATTTTTTCAAAAAAGGGGGATGTTTCCACCATGCTACTTTCTCCAGTTGATGGTTTATCTGTATAGCAATTTTTCCTGTGGCAACATTTTTTAAAGATCCTTCCATGTTAAAATTTTTGGGTCAGAATTACGCGATGTAAAATAGTGTCAACAGTGGCAATAGAAATTTTTCTTTGTGGCAACATTTTTGAATAATTCTTGCAAAGAACATTTTGTTTTTACAAAAATTTTGAGTCCAAATTACGTGATAGGGCCCGTTGGTGTAGTGGGTAGAGGCGAGCGCTTGTGCCGGCTGTACCGCGGCCGTGCGGTTTCGATTCCCATCCCGGGCGGAAGATTTTTCGGCGATCGAAAATTATTCGCTCGGATCCGTGGTTGTCGTATATGTCTGACATTATTCATTTCTTCATTTATTCCATTATTCATACAAAAATATATAATACAAATTACAGCCGTGTGTGACTGAATGGCTCAGCCTAAGTAAAAAAAAAGATACGTGATGTAAAACCGTGTCAACAATGGCAATAGCAATTCTTCCTGTGGCAACATTTTTGAATAATTCTTTTGAAGAAAATTTTGTTTTTACAAAATTTTTGAGTCTGCATTATGTGATGTAAAATAGTATCAATAATGGCAATAGCAATTCTTCTTGTGGCAACATTTTTGAAGGATCTTTTGACGTAAACATTTTTTGAGAATTTTTCGTTTTTACAAAAATTTTGACTCAAAATTACGCGCTCTAAAATCGTATCAACAATGGCAATAGTAGTTATTCCTGAGCAAAAAACCTTTTGTTTTTACAAAATTTTTGAGTCAAAATTACGTGATGTAAAAACGTGTCAACAGTGGCAATAGCAATTCCTCATGTACCAACATTTTTGAATAATTCTTGTGAAGAAAATTTTTGAGTCTGCATTACGCGATGTAAAATAGTGTCAACAATGGCAATAGCAATTCTTCTTGTGGCAACATTTTTGAAGGATCTTTTGACGTAAACATTTTTTGAGAATTTTTCGTTTTTACAAAAATTTTGACTCAAAATTACGCGCTCTAAAATCGTATCAACAATGGCAATAGTAGTTATTCCTGAGCAAAAAACCTTTTGTTTTTACAAAATTTTTGAGTCAAAATTACGTGATGTAAAAACGTGTCAACAGTGGCAATAGCAATTCCTCATGTACCAACATTTTTGAATAATTCTTGTGAAGAAAATGTTTGAGTCTGCATTACGCGATGTAAAATAGTGTCAACAATGGCAATAGCAATTCTTCTTGTGGCAACATTTTTGAAGGATCCTTCGACGTAAACATTTTTTGAGAATTGTTCGTTTTTACAAAAAAATTGACTCAAAATTACGCGATCTAAAATCGTATCAACAATGGCAATAGTAGTTTGTTTTTACAAAATTTTTGAGTCAAAATTAAGCGATGTAAAAACGTGTGAACAGTGGCAATAGCAATTGTTCCTGTGGCAACATTTTTGAATAATTCTTGTGAAAAAAATTTTTGAGTCTGCATTACGCGATGTAAAATAGTGTCAACGATAGCAAAAGCAATTTTTCTTGTGGCAACATTTTTGAAGGATCCTTCGACGTAAACATTTTTTGAGAATTGTTCGTTTTTACAAAAAAATTGACTCAAAATTACGCGATCTAAAATCGTATCAACAATGGCAATAGTAGTTCTTCCTGTGCAAACACTATGTTTTTACAAAAATTTGGAGTCAAAATTAAGCGATGTAAAAACGTGTCAACAATGGCATGGCAATTCTTCCTGTGGCAACATTTTTGAATAATTGTTGTGAAGAAAATTTTTAAGTTTGCATTACGTGATGTATAATAGTGTCAACAATGGCAATAACAATTCTTCTTATGGCAACATTTTTGAAGGATCTTTCGACGTAAACATTTTTTGAGAATTTTTCTTTTTTACAAAATTTTTGACTCAAAATTACGCAATCTAAAATCGTATCAACAATGGCAATAGTAGTTCTTCCTGTGCAAAGAACACTTTGTTTTTACAAAATTTTTGAGTCAAAATTACGCGATGTAAAAACGTGCAATTCTTCCTGTAGCGACATTTTTGAAGGATCCTTCCACTTTAATTTTTTTTGAGAATACATATTTCGTTTCTACAAAATTTTGAGTTAAAATTACGCCATGTAAAAACGTGCTAAAAATAGTAGGAAATTGTATAGCAAAATTTCGCGAGGTAAAACAGGTTAAAAATTACGAAACACCAATGATTTAAGTATTCCAAAATTGCGTATTACGAAGTCACGCGTAGGTGTAAATTATTACGGGCCAAGTTTTTATAATAAATTAAGCTCATCTATAAAAAAATTACCTTTTAAAACATTTAAAACAACTGTTAAAAATTTGCTAATAAAACTTGCGCCGTATAATTACAGCGAATTCTTTCAAAGTGACATTTAGTAAATCGAATGTTCTTTTTTTTTTTTTTCTCTGTTTCTTGTTTGTAAGTTATCCAATGTATGTATTGTCGACCTGTGTAAAACGTATGTTAACACACCAATAATAATAAATAAATAAATAAATAAATAAAAAATGTATTGCAAATTTTTTCTGTGGGAACATTTTAGAAAGATCCTTCCACGTTAAATTTTTTTGAAAATTTTGATTCAAAATTACGTGATTTAAAAACTTGTGAATAATGCCAGGAAATTTTATAGCAATTCTTCCCGAGGTCACGTTTTGAAGAACGTTTTGTATGTATACAAAATTTTGTCTCAAAATTACGCGATGTTAAAATATATGAAACAGGAAGAATGTTTTCATATAATCCTGTATTGAAATTTTTGAGAATATTTTGTCATTTTTGCGTCAAAATTTCGCAGGGTAAAACTTGTTAAAAGTGTATAGTAATTTTATTAAGATAACCGATTTTGGAGAATATTTTGTCTTTAAGCAAAAAAAATACCCTACATAAAACCATGGCAAAAATGCCAGATCGAGTGACATTCGAACACGTTTTTGTAGAGCAGCGAAATTTGCAATATTTTGCAGGTAAACCCACAAACCATCCTGTAACCTTCTCCGATTTGGTTAGTTAGTTTTAATGGTATATTTTCAATTTAGGTGATATTTTGAATGTACAACAAGCGTCAACAAATTCGCGTTTTCGATTTTTAGAAATTGCTGAGGTGCTGAACGCGCCTTATCATTATGATGATATATAGGACAAAATGTAGAGAATGTATTGTATTTTTTTTTTAAGTAACAAGAAATTATTTTGTCGAATAACGAAATTTGCCAAAATTCGAAATTTCCCAAGTTGAAACTCAAAAATATCACGCTTTTGATTTTCAAAAATTGCTTAACTTCCGAAGGCGTTATTTTATTTTGATGATTTAAATGCCAAAGTGCAGGATCGGACGATACTGTCATTCTAAACGTCAAAATTATGACAAATTATTCTTCAAATTTTAATAAACGTACCGCCAGTTTACTCAAAAAATAAATACTTCATTTTGGCGTTCTCTAAAATAATTATAATAATTCTTAACGCCAGTTGCTTAAAAACTAATGAGATTTAAAAAAAAGTATTTATCATTTCATAATTATAGATAAACATATGACAAACATTTTTAAATGATTTGTTTTTTTAACGCTGAATTTATGAAAAATATTTTCAAACAAAAGTTGTTAATTTCTTTATTTTTTTTCAATATTTTGATGGGTTTTTTCCTCGGATTAATATATAATGCAAGATTTTAGTTATTAGTATTCTGTGAATCACTTTTACAGATTAGGCTTTTTAAAATGCTTGTAAAATTAATGGGCCGATCAGATGAGACTCCACGGCCTACGAAAATCAGATGACCAATAGAAGCCGCCCGAAAATTTGTTTGACGCTTCAATGTATTTTCGCTTAGTTGAGAGTTACCTTCGGATATCCCGTGTTGAAAACTTCAAAAACCCCGAAGTTTTAATAACGCTGCGTCTGTTTTTCCCGACCTCCATGCGAGCTCCCATCTTTTCCACTCGCAAAAATCGGTGGCGGAAGTTGCTCACCATTCGACCAACAGGAGGCGCCGGCAGTTGACGGTTCAATTTCCTTTCGCTTAGTTTAGACTTTCCTTTTGATTTTCCTTGTGGAAAAGACCCATAACAAATTATATTTATAGTATTTACTTATAGTTTATGTTATTTTGATAATTGTGACATTCACGGCTAAGTGTTTTATTCTGAACGATGTGAGAATATTCATTCTGTAACAAGTGTGAGATCAAAATTGATTTCAGAATACTCAAATTCTATCGTGATCGTGGCGAAAATAGATTTCTATATTCCTTGCGATTTCTCTAATTTCTGGTGGAGTGTGTGGACACACCGGCAAATGCGGACACCACAATATCTATTATAAATGTCAATTTTTGTTTTACTCGGGTAAAGCTACCTGTGATATGTTGATAGAATTGAATGTACTGAAAATCATCGCATTGCAAGTTATTGTTAATTTCTTCTAAACAATCCACGAAAAAAGCTCGCTCGGCGGTGAAACATCAGTTGCGGCTTTTTAACAAAAAGAACAGCTTCAGTTAATTTAAGACTAGATGCAGATAAAGATTGATTATTCAGCTTGTTTCATTTCAGTGACCTCAGTAAATTCAAATGGAGCCAATTCACTTGTACTGTTTTCTACATCTTCAGTAAATTTTATTGGAATCAATAAACCAGATTCTTCAACTATTTCTGTTGAAACAGTTGAGTCAGTAGAATCATCTAGAGCGGATGAAGTAGACTCTGCAACTGTGTCTATCATAAAATGTTCAAATTCTTTACACCCTCTGTTCTGGTAGTTTCTGACAAAACAGTTGTAGTTGCTAATAAATCTATAGTATCTTCTTTTTCAGTCAATTTTGCTGGTGAAGTAATTGTGGCTTGTACCACGACAGCGGCGGCTCGTGGATTTCCGTAAGGGAGGCAAAGACAAAGATGCCGCTCATGCTACACTACTTAAGCTACGCTCACACTTATCGGAATCGGACGAACGGCACGCAACGGATAAAATTACTTAACACAGTTGTAAACGAGTCAACTCACATTTATCCGTTCCATGCCGTACCGATAAATATGCATTGACTCGTTTACAACTGTGTTAAACAATTTTATCCGATGCGTGCCGTCCGTCCGATTCCCATAAGTGTGCGCGTAACTTTACTCTTACAGAGGAAGCAAATATTCCGTTGCTGTTTCGGTCAAATTTTCTTCTGTTGCCTCACCGCCGAACATCCACGAGCCGCCGCTGTACCACGATCATAATACTTTTCCGTGCTTCGTGGTGGACAAAATTAAAATAAATTGTTTTTACACTCTCCGCTAAGAAGTACGGAAAAGTATTATATTTTTTTATTTTAAATTTTAATTTTTTTCTAACGGTAATATCCGTTTTGTAGTCCCCTGAGGCGATTTTATTGATTTCTGGAAAAAAAGTGTGTGTGTCACCTAGGCATAGGAGAATTAGAAAATAAAATGTCTCTATGTGTCACCTAGGCATAGGAAAATTAGAAGAAAAAAATGATGAATTAATTTTTGAAGGAAAAAAAAACTGTCTATAATTTCTATTTTTTTTTGTTCGATAGCAAATTAATAAATGCATGAAATAAGTTGTAAGTATTCTCGTCACTGGGTTTTTTTTTTAAAATCCAATAAAAGATTTTGAAAGATTTACGATTATGATTAGTAAAATCAACAACGAACTAATCCACAACGTATAAATTAAAGACAAACGAACGTCGGCCGTGCGGGATTCAGCTTTCTCTACAAGAAAGGTGAACAGGTTCACAATCATGACCTCTTCATTGCTGTACGCCTAGCACATAACCGCAACAAAAAAAATCGCCAAAATGAACTGAAAAAAATCGATTCAAAAAACGTTTAAATATTGTTTCCCCGAGGACCGGTTTCGATCTTATTATTTCTCATCACCTCAGTATAGACGTTTAGCAGCGGGCTAATCTTTACCATGGGATCTACACATGGGATTTTGAGCGTACGGGAGAGTATGGTGATTTTGAAAATTTTTAGATTTTTTTTTTAACGGAAACATCCGTCTTGAGGTACCTAGAGGCGATTTGTACGATTTCTGAAAAAAATTATGTCCGTGTATGTGTTCGTCTGCTCGAAAACAACTAATGTTTTGAATTTTTTTTAACGGAAACATCCGTCTTGAGGTACTTAGAGGCGATTTGTACGATTTCTGGAAAACAAATTATGTCCGAGTATGCGCCTGTCTGCTCAAAAACTACTAATGCAGCAACATTAAAATTTGCGGTGGTGTTGAACGTATTTTTATTTTCATTTTGAAGATATATATGTATTCGATGTGACTGAATGGCTCATACCTAAGTAAAAAAAAAAAAGATTTATATGTTGAAATGTAGCGAAAATAATGTATTTTAGATAAAGTACTATTTATGTATAATTTTTGAATTTTGATTTATTTGTATTTTATGTACAGGTTATGAAAATAAAGACCTATTATTATTATTATTATTAAGTTATGTCGAGTCAACTAAAATTTCCAAAATCAGAAATGTTCCAAGTTCAAAGTCAAGAAAATCAATTTTTTGATTTAAAAAAATTGCTCAACATCCCAAAGTGTTATTTGATTTTGATGATTTAATTTATGTATTTATTTATTTGTTTATTAACGGATAACTCTATTCACATTGAACATTAATCTTATTTTAATTACAGTGAAGGACACAAACAAATTTTGGAACTAAAGCTTGATAAAAGAGACTGCAATAGCGTTGCAAAAAATTGCCAAAATCCGCAAGTTTGAAATCAACAAAATGCCGTTTTCGTTTTTTTTTCGAAATTGCGGAGATGTTGAACGCGCTTTTTGATTATGATGATTTATAAGTCAAAATGTTGAGAATTTATTATATTTTAAGAAAGTGACAAAACATTTTTTTGGCGAAATTTCCCAAAAACCGAATATTCCCAAATTAAAAGTCAATACAATCGCGTTTTTGATTTTCGAAAAATGCTTAGATTTCGATGGCTTGAATGCCAAAGTGTATTTCATAAATATATAAATTAATATTTATGTCAAGTAAACGAAAATTGCCCAAAATTCGGATTTTTTCAACTTCAAAGTCAACAAATCCGTTTTCGTTTTTTCGAAATTGCGGAGGTGTTAAACGCGCTTATTGATTATAATGATTTGTAAGTCAAAATGTTGAGAATTTATTATATTTTAAGAAAGCGACAAAACATTTTTTGGCGAAATTTGCCAAAAACCGAAATTTCCCTAATTGAAAGTCAACAATATCGCGTTTTTGATTTTCAAAAAATGCGAAGATTTTGATGGCTTGAATGCTAAAGTGCATTTTATAAATATATAAATGAATATTTATGTCAAATAAACGAAAATTGCCTAAAATTCGGAATTTTTCAACTTCAAAGTCATCAAATCCGCGTTTTCAATTTTTAGAAATTGCGGAGGTGTTGAACGCGCTTTTTGATTATGATGATTTATAGGGCAAAATGTAGAGAATTTATTGTATTTTTTTAAGGTAACACGGAATTATTTTGTCGAATCAATGAAATTTGCCAAAATTAGAAATTTCCCAAGTTGAAAATCGCGTTTTTAATTTTCCAAAATTGCTTAACTTCCGAAGGCGTTATTTAATGTTGATGATTTAAATGCCAAAGTGTAGTGGATTTAGTATTTTTTAGAAATGTATAAAGGAATATTTATGTTAAGTAAACGAAATTTGCCAAAATTCGTAATTTTACAACTTCAAAGTCAACAAATTCGAGTTTTCAATTTTTAAAAATTGCTGAGGTGTTGAACGCGCTTTTTGATTATGATGATTTGCAGGTCAAAATATAGGGAATTTATTGTATTTTAAGAAAGTGACAAGAAATCCTCTTGCCGAATCAATGAAATTTTCCAAAATCCAAAATTTCCCGAGTTGGAAGTCAACAATATCGCGTTTTTGATTTTCAAAAATTGCTTAGCTTCCGAAGGCGTTATTTTATTTTGATGATTTAAATGCCAAAGTGTAGTGGATTTACTGTTTTTTAGAAATGTATAAAGGAATATTTATGTTAAGTAAACGAAAATTGTCAAAATTCGGAATTTTCCAACTTCAAAGTCAACAAATCCGCGTTTTAGATTTTTAGAAATTGCTGAGGTGTTGAACGCGATTTTTGATTATGATGATTTATGAGTCAAAATGTAGAGAATTTATTGTATTTTAAGACAGTAACAAGAAATTCTCTTGTCGTGTTAATGAAATTTGCTAAAAACCGAAATTTCCTAAGTTGAAAGTCCACAATATCGGGTTTTTGATTTTCAAAAATTGCTTAACTTCCGAATGCGTTATTTTATTTTGCTGATTTAAATGCCAAAGTGTGGTGGATTTAGTGTATTTTATAAATGCATAAAGGAATATTTATGTTAAATAAATGAAAATAGTCAAAATTCGGAATTTTCCAACTTCTAAGTCAGCAAATCCCCGTTTTCAATTTTTAGAAATTGCTGAGGTGTTGAACGCGCTTTTTGTTTATGATGATTTATGAGTCAAAATGTAGAGAATTTATTGTATTTTAAGAAAGTAACAAGAAATTCTCTTGTCGTGTTAATAAAATTTGCCAAAATTCGAAATTTCTTGAGTTGAAGGTTAACAATACCGCGCTTTTGATTTTCAAAAATTGCTTAACTTCCGAAGGCATTATCTTATTTTGATAATTTAAATGCCAAAGTGTATTTTATAAATGTATGAAGGGATATTTATGTTGGGTAAACGAAAATTGCCAAAATTCGGAATTTTCCAACTTCAAAGTCAACAAATTCGCGTTTACGATTTTTAGAAATTGCTGAGGTGTTGAACGCGCTTTTTGATTATGATGATTTATGAGTCAAAATGTTGAGAATTTATTATATTTTAAGAAAGTGACAAGAAATTCTCTTGTCGAATCAATAAAATTTGCCAACATTCCAAATTTCTCGAGTTGAATGTTAACAATACCGCGTTTTTGATTTTCAAAAATTGCTTAACTTCCGAAGGCGTTATTTTATTTTGATGATTTAAATGCCAAAGTGTAGTGGATTTAGTGTATTTTATAAATGCATAAAGGAATGTTTATGTCAAGTAAACGAAAATTGCCAAAATTCGGAATTTTTCAACTTCAAAGTTAACAAATCCGCGTTTTCAATTTTTAGAAATTTCTGAGGTGTTGAACGCGCTTTTTGATTATTATGATTTATGAGTCAAGATGTATAGACATTATTGTATTTTAAGAAAGTAACAAGAAATTCTCTTGTCGTGTTAAGGAAATTTGCTAAAAACCGAAATTTCCTAAGTTGGAAGTCAGCAATATCGCGTTTTTGATTTTTAAAAATTGCGTAACTTCCGAAGGAGTTGTTTTATTTTGATGATTTAAATGTCAAAGTGTAGTGAATTTAATGTATTTTAGAAATGTATAAAGGAATATTTATGTTAAGTAAACGAAAATTGACAAAATTCGGAATTTTACAACTTCAAAGTCAACAAATTCGCGTTTTCGATTTTTGGAAATTGCTAAGGTGTTGAGCGCGCTTTTTGATTATGATGATTTATTAGTCAAACTGTAGAGAATTTATTGTATTTTAAGACAGTAACAAGAAATTCTCTTGTCGTGTTAATGAAATTTGCTAAAAACCGAAATTTCCTAAGGTGGAAGTCAACAATATCGCGTTTTTGATTTTCAAAAATTGCTTAACTTCCGAATGTGTTATTTTATTTTGCTGATTTAAACGCCAAAGTGTAGTGGATTTAGTGTATTTTAGAAATGGATAAAGGAATGTTTATGTTAAGTAAATGAAAATTGTGAAAATTCGGAATTTTTCAACTTCAAAGTCAACAAATTCGCGTTTTCAATTTTTAGAAATTGCTGAGGTGTTGAACGCGCCTTTTGATTATGATGATTTATGGATCAAAATGTAGAGAATTTATTGTATTTTAAAAAAGTAACAAGAAATTCTCTTGTCGTGTTAATAAAATTTGCTAAAAACCGAAATTTCCTAAGTTGGAAGTCAACAATACCGCGTTTTTGATTTTCAAAAATTGCTTAACTTCCGAATGCGTTATTTTATTTTGCTGATTTAAATGCCAAATTGTAGTGGATTTAGTGTATTTTATAAATGTATAAAGAAATATTTATGTTAAGTAAATGAAAATTGTGAAAATTCGGAATTTTCCAACTCCCAAGTCAACAAATCCGCTTTTTTAATTTTTAGAAATTGCTGAGGTGTTGAACGCGCTTTTTTGTTTTGATGATTTATGAGTCAAAATGTAGATAATTTATTGTTTTTTAAGAAAGTAACAAGAAATTCTCTTGTCGTGTTAATGAAATTTGCTAAAAACCGAAATTTTCTAAGTTGGAAGTCAACAATATCGCGTTTTTGATTTTCAAAAATTGCTTAGCTTCCGAAGGCGTTATTTTATTTTGATGATTTAAATGCCAAAGTGTAGTGGATTTAGTGTATTTTGTAAATGTATGAAGGAATATTTATGTTAAGTAAACGAAAATTGCCAAAATTCGGAATTTTCCAACTTTCAAGTTTACAAATCCGCGTTTTCAATTTTTAGAAATTGCTGAGGTGTTAAACGCGCTTTTTGATTACGATGATTTATGAGTCAAAATGTAGAGAATTTGTTGTATTTTAAGAAAGTAACAAGAAATTATCTTGTCGTGTTAATGAAATTTGCTAAAAACCGAAATTTCCTAAGGTGGAAGTCAACAATATCGCGTTTTAGATTTTTTTCAAAAATTGCGTAACTTCCGAAGGCGTTATTTGATTTTGCTGATTTAAATGCCAACGTGTAGGGGATTTAGTGTATTTTATAAATGTATAAAGGAATATTTATGTTAAGTAAACGAAAATTGCCAAAATTTGGAATTTTCCATTTTTTCAACAAATTCGCGTTTTAGATTTTCAGAAATTGCCGAGGTGTTAAACGCGTTTTTTGATTGCTCACGTTTTTAAAATGCACAACTTCCGAACACGTTATTCAAGTGTTTTGATTCTTAAGTCACAATCTAATTTCAAAAATGCTCCAAGAAAGTTTTTAGTGGAAAATGTCGAAATCATACGTTCTCCAAGTTCGGATCCAGAGAAACGTGATTTTTATTTTTAGAAATTACACAACTGTCGATTTTGAAAATGTTTAAAAACATGGCCGATTTAGTATACTTGATAAACTTTGAACAAGTTTTTCTGGAATGAACGCCAAGGCTTAAATCTTGTAAAGTTTGCAAAGTTTAAAGTCAATACAATGACTTTTTGCATTTCTGAAAATGACATCACTTCTATTATATCATAATAAGCCTTAGAGTAATTCCAAAATATTTTTTGTAGCGCCAAAATCTCCTATGTTTCTTCTGATTTTTAACGTGAAGTCTTGTTTGTTTTTATTTTTTGAGTGTTTGTAATTATAATCAATGTCTAAATTGTTCAATAATTTTTGTATACTAAAACAGATTACTTTGCGTGTTTCAGGGTTGCCGCCATGCAGCTGACGAGGATATGCTGGCTGCTGGCCGTCGTCTTCGTGGAGCTGTCCTGGCTGCCGCGGCGCTCGAGCGCGTCGTCCGGCGCCAGGGAGCTCGAACACAACCTGATGTCCCTCTTCGGGCTGAAAAAGAGGCCCAAAGTGGACAGGGCCAACGTCATCATACCACAGGCCATGCTGGACCTCTACCGGAAGCAAACGGGCCACCGGCTCGACACCGCCTCCATCCTCAAACCTGGACTACACACCAGGAGTGCGAACACCGTTAGAAGCTTCACACACATAGGTCAGTAAATATGTCTTGTGATATATTTAAAAATCTTTGAAGAAATAAAAGTCAGGCTTGTGCAATTTTTTCTGCAAGTTAAATAAATACTACTCCTATATAACATCCGAAGCAAAATGATGAGATTTAGATCGTGAAATATAAACTTTAAAGTTTGCAATTGCAGTATTAAATATCGTTTTAAATTAATCACGTGGGCTGGATGTGGTCGTAGTTTGAGAAAAAGGAAAACTTTTTTTTTTTTGTTTTTTTGGCATAGGTTTGACCATTCAGCCACTAACGATGACAAAAGGAGAAACTTGGTAGTCTTTTCTGCGAAAGAAAAAGCAAATACAATGAATATGTAAAGAGTCAATAAAATTTACATTTAACAAGTGCATCTTGCGATTTTGGTATCATTCGTTTTCGAGAGATTTACGATTCTCCATTTGCATAAATCACTGTCAGTTCCTATTAGTTCAATTGCCAGGAGAACCAGGAAACCGTAGGCGATGGTAATCTTTGCCGAAAGGAGAGTAATGGGCCGTTTTGTGGAAAATCATCCAGCTCATTACTTTCGACTTATTTTCGCATTAAGGCTGACGATGGTGGGACTTAAAATTCAATTTCTCCTCCTAATTGTGCGAGCGGAAATCGACGCGTAAAAACCATCACCAAGTCCATCCCGGTAATAAATCTGAAATTCGATGATTAAAAATCTTCTTACAGAAACATGATTGTAGGTTCTATAATCAATACGATAGTTGAATGAAACTGTGGCAGATTAATCCTAGAAAGTGTGTCTTTGCAAATTACTAATAAAAATGTTATCTACTTTACTCAGAGGAAAATGGCGCTGATCAAAACTGAAATTTCATGATCAAAAATTGACTTTTTGCAGAAAAATTGCTGTTCCTTTCCAAAACGACAATTGAATGAAACTGAGGCACATAAATCCTAAAAAGTCTATCTTTGCAAATCACTAACAAAAACATTATCAATTTTACTCGAAGGAAAATGGCGCTCGTCATAACAGAAATTTCATAATAAAAAAATGACTTTCCGCAGAAACATTGCTGTAAATTTCATTACCAATGCGAGAATTGAATGAAACTGAGGCACATAGATCCTAGACAGGGTGTTTTTGCAAATAACTAATAAAAAGAATATTAATTTTACTCAAAGGAAAATGGCGCTGGTCATAAAAATTTCATAATAAAAAAAATTACTTTTCGCAGAAAAATTGCTGTAAATTTCATTACCAATACGACGATTGAATGAAACTGAGGCATATAAATCCAAGAAAGTGTGTCCTTATAAATCACTAATAAAGACTTTATAATTTTACTCAAAGGAAGATAGTGCTGGTAAAAACAGAAATTTCATAATAAAAAAATTACTTTTCGCAGATAAATTGCTGAAGTTTCCATTTCCTCTAAGACAATTAAATGAAACTGAGGCACATTAATCTTAGAAGGTGTGTCTTTGTAAATCACTAATAAAATCATTATTAACTATAATCGAAGGAAGATTAAGCGAAAATTTTTCCAAAAATCCATTCAACCGCCATATCCTTGCCCTATGCTGTCTACATAGAAATACCAATGTTAACGCAAAATTTAAATCCCCTTCATTGACAGTACTCGAATTCATCACTTCACATCATCCATCATCATCATCAGAGACAGATTAACGCTACACAGACTGACAAATCCGGGCTGAAAGACCTCGGGTCGATAGCCATTTGACAGACTAACACACTAACCAAATTGTGATGTAAACATAATTGTTACTTTTTCATATATGTAAAAAGTCTGTCAATAAAGATATTGTATATATCGAAGGAAGATGGCGCTGGTAAAAACAGAAATTTCATAATAAAAAAATGACTTTTTCGCAGATAAATTGCTGTAGTTTCCATTTCCAATATGACAATTGAATGAAACTGAGGCATATTAATTCTAGAATGTGTGTCTTTGTAAATCACTAATAAAAACAGTATCAACGTCACTCAAAGAAAAATGGCGCTGGTCTAAACAGAAATTTCATTATAAAAAAAAACATTTCGCAAAAAAATTGCTGTAGATGCCATTTCCAATATGATAACTGAATGAAACTGACGCACATGAATCCTAGAAAGTGTGTTTTTTGTAAATCACTAATAAAAACATTATCAACTTTACTCAAAGGAAAATGGCGCTGGTTAAAACAGAAATTTCATAATCAAAAAATGACTTTTCGCAGAAAAATTGCTGTAGATTCCATTTCCAATATGACAATTGAATGAAACTGAGGCATATTAATCCTAGAAAGTGTGTCTTTGTAAATCACTAATAAAAACAGTATCAACGTCACTCAAAGAAAAATGGCGCTGGTCTAAACAGAAATTTCATTATAAAAAAAAACATTTCGCAAAAAAATTGCTGTAGATGCCATTTCCAATATGATAACTGAATGAAACTGAGGCACATGAATCCTAGAAAGTGTGTTTTTGTAAATCACTAATAAAAACATTATCAACTTTACTCAAAGGAAAATGGCGCTGGTTAAAACAGAAATTTCATTATCAAAAAATGACTTTTCGCAGAAAAATTGCTGTAGATTCCATTTCCAATATGACAATTGAATGAAACTGAGGCGTATTAATCCTAGAAAGTGTGTCTTTGTAAATCACTAATAAAAACAGTATCAACGTCACTCAAAGAAAAATGGCGCTGGTCTAAACAGAAATTTCATTATAAAAAAAAACATTTCGCAAAAAAATTGCTGTAGATGCCATTTCCAATATGATAACTGAATGAAACTGAGGCACATGAATCCTAGAAAGTGTGTTTTTGTAAATCACTAATAAAAACATTATAAACTTTACTCAAAGGAAAATGGCGCTGGTTAAAACAGAAATTTCATAATCAGAAAATGACTTTTCGCAGAAAAATTGCTGTAGATTCCATTTCCAATATGACAATTTAATGAAACTGAGGCACATGAATCCTAGAAAGTGTGTCTTTGTAAATTACTAATAAAAACTATATCAACTTTACTCAAAGGAAAATGGCATTGGCCAAAACAAATTTAATAAAAAAAAAAACTTTTCGCAGAAAAATTGCTATAGATTCCATTTCCAATACGACAATGGAATGCAACTGAGGCACATTGATTCTAAAAAGTAGGTTCCTGCAAATTACTAATAAAAACAATATCAATTTTACTCAAAGGAAAATGGCGCTGGTCAAAATAGAAATTTTATAATAAAAAAATTACTTTTCGCAGAAAAATTGCTGTAGTTTCCATACACAATATCACAATTAAATAAAACTGAGGCACATACGTCCTAGAAATTGTTTTTTTACAAATCACTAATAAACACAACATCAACTTCACTCAAAAGAAAATGGCGCTTGTCAAAACAGAAATTTCTTAATAACAAAATTACTTTTCGCAGAAAAATTGCTGTAGATGCCATTTCCAATACGACAATTGAATGAAACTAAGGCATATAAGTCCTAGAAAGTGTGTCCTTGTAAATCATTAATAAAAACATTATCAACTTCACTTAAAGGAAAATGGCGCTGGTCAAAACAAAAATTTCATAATAACAAAAATACTTTTCGCAGAAAAATTGCTGTAGTTTCCATTTCCAATATGACAATTAAATGAAACTGAGGCATATACGTCCTAGAAAGTGTGTCTTCGTAAATCACTAATAAAAACATTATCAACGTCACTCAAAGGAAAATGGCGCTGATTAAAACAGAAATTTCATAATAAAAAATTACTTTTTGCAGAAAAATTGCTGTAGATTCCATTTCCAATATGACAATTGGATGAAACTGAGGCAGATTAATCCTAGAAAATGTGTCTTCGTAAATCACTAATAAAAACATTATCAACGTCACTCAAAGGAAAATGGCGCTGGTTAAAACAGAAATTTCATAATAAAAAATTACTTTTTGCAGAAAAATTGCTGTAGATTCCATTTCCAATATGACAATTGAATGAAACTGAGGCAGATTAATCCTAGAAATTGTGTCTTTGTAAATCACTTATAAAAACATCATCAATGTCACTCAAAGGAAAATGGCGCTGGTCAAAACAGAAATGTCATTATAAAAAAATGATATTTCGCAAAAAAATTGCTGTAGATTCCATTTCGAATACGATAATTGAACGAAACTAAGGTACAAAAATCCTAGAAAATGTGTCTTCGTAAATCACTAATAAAAACATTATCAACGTCACTCAAAGGAAAATGGCGCTGGTTAAAACAGAAATTTCATAATAAAAAATTACTTTTTGCAGAAAAATTGCTGTAGATTCCATTTCCAACATGACAATTGAATGAAACTGAGGCATATAGGTCCTAGAAAGAGTGTCTTTGTAAATTACTAGTAAAAACAATATCAACTTTACTCAAACGAAAATGGCGCTTGTCAAAACAGAAATTTAATAATGAAAAAATTACTTTTCGCAGAAATATTGCTGTAGATTCCATTTACATTACGACAATTAAATTTAACTGAGGCACATTAATCCTAGAAAGTGTGTGTTTGTAAATTACTAATAAAAACATTATCAACTTTACTCAAAAGAATCATGGCGCTGGTCGAAACAAAAATTTCATAATAAAAAAATGACTTATTGCAGAAAAATTGCTGTAGTTTCCATTTTCAGTATGACAGTTGAATGAAACTGAGGCATATAAATCCTAGAAAGTGTGTGTTTGTAAATTACTAATAAAAACATTATCAACTTTACTCAAAGGAGAATGGCGCTGGTCAAAACAGAAATCTCATAATAAAAAAATGACTTTCCGCAGAAAAATTGCTGTAGATTCCATTTCCAATATGACAATTGAATGAAACTGAGGTACATGAGTCCTAGAAACTGTATCTTTGCAAATCACTAATAAAAACAATATCAACTTTACTCAAAGGAAAATGGCGCTTGTCAAAACGGCAATTTAATAATGAAAAAATTACTTTTCGCAGAAATATTGCTGTAGATTCCATTTACATTACGACAATTAAATTAAACTGAGGCACATTAATCCTAGAAAGTGTGTGTTTGTAAATTACTAATAAAAACATTATCAACTTTACTCAAAAGAATCATGGCGCTGGTCGAAACAAAAATTTCATAATAAAAAAATGACTTATTGCAGAAAAATTGCTGTAGTTTCCATTTTCAGTATGACAGTTGAATGAAACTGAGGCATATAAATCCTAGAAAGTGTGTGTTTGTAAATTACTTATAAAAACATTATCAACTTTACTCAAAGGATAATGGTGCTGGTCAAACCAGAAATTTCATAATAAAAAAATGACTTTTCGCAGAAAAATTGCTGTAGATTCCATTTACATTACGACAATTGAATGAAACTGAAGTACATTAATCCTAGAAAGTGTGTCCTTGTAAGTCATGAATAAAAACATTATCAACTTCACTCAAAAGAAAATGGCGCTGGTCAAAACAGAAATTTCATAATTACTTTTTGCAGAAAAATTGCTGTAGATTCCATTTCCAATACAATTGAATAAAACTGAGGCATATGAGTCCTAGAAAGTGTGTCTTTGTAAATCACTAGTAAAAACTTTATCAATTTTTACTCAAAGGAAAATGGCGCTGGTCAAAACAAAAGTTTCATAATTAAAAAATTACTCTTCGCAGAAAAATTGCTGTAGATTTCATTACGAATAAGACAATTGAATTAAACTTTACATATTAATCCTAGAGAGTATGTCTTTGTAATTATTTTTAATAACATTATCAATCCAATATCACTAATCAAAGAAATATGGCGCTGGTCAAAAGTTTCATGTTTCGAAAAAAAATTTCGAAGAAATTATTTTATCATTTTATAGTCGCAAAATTTGGGAATAACATTGTCGATGGCTGGCTGAAGGATATTGTGGATGGCCCTTTCGAATCCTGTATCTACATTGTTAAAATAAATAATGTTTATTTTATGATCATATAATCTCTTAAAATTAAATGAAGATATTACTGTGAATACATTATTATAGTCTCTAACCAAGACTTGTTTGTGTGCTTATTTAAGTCACAGATTTACGAATATTTTGTTTTTGTCAGATTTATTTAGTACATGTGCAACAACTGGGAGTTTCCAATTTTAATAATTTTGGTGTTAAATTTTGAATCAGAAATTACTTCGATTAATTTTTTGGTATCAACTGTACATCCCCCAGAGATTTGTTTCTGCTAAGCCTTTACAGGTTTCGAAAATACTGTGAGCGTGTACAGTAATGTCAAAAATTAAATAATCCCTCAGGGAATAGTGGTTTAAAACTTTACGATTCTCTTTTGAAATTTAAGTAGTTTACAACCGCACATTGTAGCCGTAACATTGAAGTTTAAGCCGGTGTTAATTCTTGGAATTTCTAATTGAACCCACATTTTTTTTTTTTTTCGTTACGAAGTATGAGAAAGTATTGTGATCGTGAAAATTTTTTCAACATTTTGTTTTACGGAAATATCCGTTTTGGGGTCCCTAGATGCCATTTCAACAATTTCCGAAAAAAAAATTGTGCCTGTGTGTGTGTCTGTGTGTGTCTGTGTGTGTGTCTGTCTGTGTGCGCTGTATCTCAAAAACTAATAGAGCAATTGATATAAAACTTTGAACATACGTCTTATTTGATAATCTGAAGAACTGAAAAGCTTTTGGTCAAGTTTCGTTCACGGGAAGTGGGTGTTTACCTTAACTGCTTTTTGTTTTTTGCCAATATTTTCTTAAATATAAAAAATAACACAAAAATATTTAAACAAACTTTGAAGACAACAAAGAAATAAACATCTTTTGCTTGAAAACATTTTTCATAAAACCATTTTTATTCGAGAAAAAAATTCATTATTTTTTTTTTAATTTTTGGTTTATAATTATAAAACGATAATAGTTACAGCAAATGTATGTTAATAATAACTGCAGAAAATGCTAAAATGAACAACTTATAAAAAATAAGTTTTTGTCGAAATCTCGTTAGTTTTTGAGTAAACTGAGTTTTTGAATTTCATAATTTTGACGTTTTAAACGTCAGTTTCAGTTTCATCAGAGTTTACACAATGCTCGATGTATCAATCGAGCGAGAGAATTTTAATAGCACGATTCTGTTTTACATTTAAGAAGTTTTAAATCGTTGGAAATTGTTTTGATATTATTTTTCGAATCGCCAAAATTATTACAGTTTTTATACATTTACATTCTTTTCACGTGCGCAATGCCAAAATCTGGTGAGAGTTGCTCGAGTTTTATAGCACTATAATTTTACAAGTATTGTGAGTTATTATCAAAAGTTTCCAGTCGATGAAAATTGTTTCCAATTTTTTTTTCGCGTCGCCAGAATTATTACAACTTTTACTCTTGCCATGAAAATATCTTCAAATCTAGGGATTATAAAGTTTTTATAAAATCACTATTTGGCATGCATTTGATGTAATTTTTAAAAGTTTTCGGTAGATGGCAATTGTTTTGATATTATTTTCGAATCGCCAAAATTATTAGTTTTTATTAAAAAAAAAATACATTCTGATCACGATAGGATTTCTTGAATTTTATAGCATAGTAGTTTGACATGGATTTTGAGGTGTCATCAAAAGTTTCCAGTCGATGAAAATTGTTTTTAATTTTTTTTTCGCATCGCCAAAATTATTACAACTTTTACAAATTTACATTATGTTCCCATTAAGTTATCCACAACTCTAGGGGTAGGGGTTTTAAAGCTTTTATAGAGTCACAATTTGGCATGCATTGTAAGTAATTTCGGTAAATTTTAAGTGGATGGCAATTGTTTTGATATTATTTTCGATCAAATTTTTTTTTTTACAATTTTTATAAATTTACATTCTGTTCACTTGGACCTATGTTATAATCTGGTGATAGGGTTTCTGGGATTTTATAGCATCACAATTTGACATGTATTCAGAGTTATTATCAATAATTTCCAGTCCATGAAAATTGTTTTTATTTTTTTTCGCGTCGCCAGAATTACATTTTCTAGATTTTGATTGGATTTGATAAAAAAAAAACTATTTTTAGTAAATTTGGATAGTTTTACGTCTTGTTTTCATATTTTTTGAACATCGGAAAGAGTGTGCCCTTTCATTGTTTCTGTGCTCCGTTTTAGTTTTGTTATTTCTAATTGCAGTGAAGGGAAAATCCATATTTTGATCGACTTATCTAACAGAAGCTTTTACAAGTAAATTTTCAAAATTATGAGTCTGTGGCGGTGGTTTTTATATTTTTTTGAAATCATCGAAAAGTGTGCACTTTCATCGTTTCTGTGTTCCGTTTTAGTTTTGTTATTTCTAATTGCAGTGAAGGGAAAATCCATATTTTGATCGACTTATCTAACAGAAGCTTTTACAAGGAAATTTTCGAAATTATGAGTCTGTGGCTGTGGTTTTTATATTTTTTTGAAATCATCGTAAAGTGTGCACTTTCATCGTTTCTGTATTCCGTTTTAGTTTTATTATCTCTAATTGCAGTGAAAGGAAAATCCATATTTTGATTGACTTATCTAACAGAAGCTTTTATAAGGAAATTTTCAAAATTATGAGTCTGTGGCGGTGGTTTTTATATTTTTTTGAAATCATCGAAAAGTGTGCACTTTCATCGTTTCTGTATTCCGTTTTAGTTTTATTATCTCTAATTGCAGTGAAAGGAAAATCCATATTTTGATCGACTTATCTAACAGAAGCTTTTACAAGTAAATTTTCAAAATTATGAGTCTGTGGCGGTGGTTTTTATATTTTTTTGAAATCATCGAAAAGTGTGCACTTTCAACGTTTCTGTATTCCGTTTTAGTTTTGTTATTTCTAATTGCAGTGAAGGGAAAATCCATATTTTGATCGACTTATCTAACAGAAGCTTTTATAAGGAAATTTTCGAAATTATGAGTCTGTGGCGGTGGTTTTTATATTTTTTTGAAATCATCGAAAAGTGTGCACTTTCAACGTTTCTGTGTTCCGTTTTAGTTTTGTTATTTCTAATTGCAGTGAAGGGAAAATCCATATTTTGATCGACTTATCTAACAGAAGCTTTTATAAGGAAATTTTCGAAATTATGAGTCTGTGGCGGTGGTTTTTATATTTTTTTGAAATCATCGAAAAGTGTGCACTTTCATCGTTTCTGTATTCCGTTTTAGTTTTATTATCTCTAATTGCAGTGAAAGGAAAATCCATATTTTGATCGACTTATCTAACAGAAGCTTTTATAAGGAAATTTTCAAAATTATGAGTCTGTGGCGGTGGTTTTTATATTTTTTTGAAATCATCGTAAAGTGTGCACTTTCATCGTTTCTGTGCTCCGTTTTAGTTTTATTATTTCTAATTGCAGTGAAGGGAAAATCCATATTTTGATCGACTTATCTAACAGAAGGTTTTACAAGTAAATTTTCGAAATTATGAGTCTGTGGCAGTGGTTTTTATATTTTTTTGAAATCATTGAAAAGTGTGCACTTTCATCGTTTCTGTGCTCCGTTTTAGTTTTATTATTATCTCTAATTGCAGTGAAGAGAAAATCCATATTTTGATCGACTTATCCAACGGAAGCTTTTACAAGTGAATTTTCAAAATTATGAGTCTGTGGCGGTGGTTTTTATATTTTTTTGAAATCATCGAAAAGTGTGCACTTTCATCGTTTCTGTGTTCCGTTTTAGTTTTGTTATTTCTAATTGCAGTGAAGGGAAAATCCATATTTTGATCGACTTAACTAACAGAAGCTTTTACAAGGAAATTTTCGAAATTATGAGTCTGTGGCAGTGGTTTTTATATATATTTTTTAAATCATGGAATTATTTACATACATAAAATTTTTTTATAAACTCGAACCTATGCGATCGAAATGTTTGTATTATTTTAGTGTGTTTTTCCACTTCCACCTTCAGCTTCTTCGACTTCTGAGACTTCTGCTCACTGAATCTTCAAAGATGATCTTGATGATATTTCATTTGCAATTGGCGAAATTTGGCCTATTTAGTCCTTAAAAGGATGTGTGTAATTGTATAACTTTTGTGATCTCATAAAACTATTTTGAAACATGAAGGAATGTTTTTTATTTTTATGAATTAATTGTTGAGCAAATTTCTAAAGTTTAAAGTCTGTAACAGATGTTTCAATATTGTTTTCAAACAAATCCATTCAATTTTTGTTCTATCAAGCTTAGGAATTATTGTTTCTTTAAGAGTTTAGTTAAAAATGAAAAAAAAACCTTCACTTGTTGCAATTCAAACAAGAATTTAATTATTACCATGAATTGTTTTTGGTAATATATATTATACATAAATGTTGATTCTACATTTTCCGTACAATGCTCTCTTCAGCGTTCTTTATCAAAGCCCGACGTGCAATTTGCAGGGGTGCTTAAGGCCATTCTTAGAAGACAACCACCTGCTGTTGGGTAATTAGTTGATAATCCACCTGAGACCGGCTTCGATTCTGCATTAAAAATGATTACCCATTGTTAGAAAGGGATTAGTGCACGACACGACGTCCTAAAATAATGTTCGAGGACAAAAAAATCTTGGAAATCCCAAACTCGGATTTTACTCAATTACTTGGGATAACGGTAGTAACTCGTGCCTGGTACAGTTTTTCGAAATTTTCCTGGTATCGTGATGATATTTTTACTTTTATAGAATAGCCTTTCTTTCATAAACTTTCTAATCTATGAATGTCCAAATTTTATTAAGGAAAGAAAAAATACAAATATTTATGCGGCGATTGAGACTATTTTTATATTAAAGTTGACGCCATGGCTAATAAAACAGGTACACGGTTCGACACCTCTTAAAACAGAAAATTTACGGTAAATTATAATGGGGGTGTAAATCTTGGCGCCTCTATTATAGCCGTTTTATGCAGATTCAAGGTTGAAATTCGAGAATCCTCAAGTCAAGAAAATTTGTAAAACTTGTGTGTAAATATTGTTAAACTGTATAACTGATCATTTGGATGATTTGCTGGAAAGTCATTTAACAATTTTTTCTATTTTTAAATTTTTTCCATTTATTTGATTTCGTTTATTTACGATTGGTGGCCTTAGTATCTGGTCTAGTCTCTGAGTGTGTAGATGTAATTACAGTGATTATTTTATTTATAGATTGCGGTGTACACATACATACAAGTTGAAACTTGAGTGTTGGTATCACGTTTTGGTTGGTACGTCCTACATTGCCGCCTCGTCCCTCCTGCCCCCCCCCCCCTGCGGTAGCGAAAGTGGGACGGCTTTTACTCGAAAATTACATTTACAAAAAAAAAAACACTTATAGCACAAACATCATTAACACCGAATATGGTTCATCATTTGCGAACCCGGTGTCCATTTTGTTGTTAGTAATTTGATAAAATATTCATTATCAAATAAAATAATTATGTAAATAAAACTAAAATTTATTTTCATTTCTATTCTATACAGGGTGTATTTGAAATAACGAACAGGCTCGTAACCACAAAAAGATTATATTATTTTTAAACAAAATTCGCAATTATTTTGTTTATAACTGTAAAAAAAAGCCCGCAATTAATTGTTAAAGTTAATGAGTGAAAATACGCAACATGTTTGGGGGCAGTGGTAATGTGACCTAATTTTTAAACGGCATCGGCTTTAGATATCGAATTACAACAAGCGCGTAGGAAATATCTGAGTGCTCTTTAAGCGTCAATGAACTTGAGGACTGTTTATCTTTTACAAAAAAAAAAACGTTGCGATAACACTTCAAATTTCGGAGGCAAGAAATCGTATCTCGCGTTTTAAATAAACAAACACACATTCCATGCAGACCTAATTAAATGAGAAAAGCATCGGTTCTCAAAATGTTTAGAATGTCGAAAAATTAGCAAAATTAAAAAAAAAAATTTCGAATAAATTTTGACGGAAATGGGTTCACAAATATTTTGTGTATGTGCCCTTAAATGCCTGTTCGTTATTTCAAATACACCCTGTATACTATTTCATTTCTATTCCATATATACTACTAAATGAGTTTTGAAGTGAAACGTGATGCGCCGAAACTACAAGTCAAATTTTGATGAAATTTTCAATGTGGATGGATTTTTCGGAAAAAAGCACCGTATTACATTTTCGTGTTTTAGAAACCACCCCCCGCGGTGGTGGAAACCCTCGAACCGCGTCTCACACCCCCGCTCTAATTTTCGCGTGAAATTTTTTTCGACCGCGAAACCCCCTCGCCCCATCCTTTCTCCAATTCCAAAAAAACATCCGTTCTTCGACCGTCATCCCCTAGGGAGGGGCGATTTTTTCAAGGAGCCCAAACGTGAAAATTAACAAAAATGTAGACTTTTACGCAATCTACATCTTCTTTCTTAGTTATCAAAACGAAGACGCGGGACCAAGCTCAAAAAATCCCCAAGGAGTCCGGCCACAAGTGATAGAGGGCCGAATTTTCGATTTTTACACCCCGCGCGAGATGCGATTTTTCAAAACTCGGGGGTGGTACGACCCGACGAAAATTTCAACTCGGCAAAAATTTCGATCCGCCCCGGCAATCCCATTTCGTTTGCAAAAAAAACACCTTTTTCACATTTCGTTCGCCGCCCCCGCATCTGTCCAACCCCCACCCCCAGTTATCGAGGGTTAAACACCCCGATTTGCGATATCTCGGCACCCGTTTACTTTAGAAAAAAAAAAATCCGTGGGCTCCGTCAAAGAGTTGCAAGTAAAATTGGAAAAAAAAAAAATTCAGCCGGAGCCTCCGTTTCCGAGTTCATCGTTTATAGAAAAATTAATTAAAAAATGGTGATGTGGCCATCATGTTACTTTCTCCGACCAGATAATATAATTTATATTTACGCTACCATGGTTTATTTTCAATTGAAATCATATTTTAAAAGTACATGGAACGTTTCGTAGACTCGGATGAAACTGACGTTTAGAACGTCAAAATTATAAAAGATGAAAAAATCATACTTCAAATTCAAAAACTCAATTTACTCAAAAACTAAAGAGATTTCGAAAAAAACTTATTCTTTGTAAGTTGTTCATTTTGGCATTCTCTACAATTATTACTAACATAAATTTACTGTAACTATTATCGTTTCATAATTATAAGCCAAAAATGAAAAAAAATTAATAAATAAAATAACAATGATTTTATAAAAAATGTTTTCAAACAAAATAAGCTCATTTCTTTGTTGTCTTCAATATTTGTTCAAATATTTTTGTGATATTTTTCATATTTAAGGAAATATTGGCAAAAAACAAAAAACAGTTAAGGTAAACACCCACTTCCGGTGTACGAAATTTTACCAAAAGCTTTTCAGTTCTTCAGATTATCAAATAAGACGAATGTTCAAAGTTTCATATCAATTGCTCTATTAGTTTTTGAGATACAGCGCGCACAGACACACACACACACACACACACACACACACACACACACAATTTTTTTTTCCAGAAATTGTTGAAATGGCATCTAGGGACCCTAAAACGGATATTTCCGTAAAAAAAAAAATTTTGAAAAAAAATCACGATCACAATATTTTCTCGTACTTCGTAACGGAGAAAGTAAAAATTAAAATTGGCCCGGGTTCGGACGCAGTGTGCGAGCGAGTAGGCGTGGTGCAAAGATTAAAATTGCTGAAATCATCTTTAAGGAACTGAAAAACGTCAAACCCGTCAAATAAAAAAAATCACGATAACAATTCTTTCTTGAAATGTTAAAAAAATTAGTGTGTAACAGTTTATTAATTATTCGACGAAGGTCATCATTGTACGTTGAAATTTCTAATTTGAATGATCTGCTTATAACTTGAAAGTTGATACTGAACTTCAATCAATTCATCAAATCTTGTAAAACTTTCGATTTTTCGATTTCCCCGTTTTTTGAGTTTTTGAATTTCCCGCCTGTAACTGAAGCTTTACTAGCAGTTGGAACAGAACTTAAGATGTCAATTAGAATACGTGTAAAACTTAAAGCAGAATTTTGAGTCCAAAACCGAGAATAATTACTTTTTGGCGACACCGTAAAACTCAAAACTTTACAACTTTGCTATTATAAATCCCAAGATTTTTTAATTTTCCGCCACCGAATACTCCATATTTTTACTTTCTCCGTTATGAAGTACGAGAAAGTATTGTGATCGTGATTTTTTTCAAAAAAAATTTTACGGAACTATCCGTTTTGGGGTCCCTAGATGCCATTTCAACAATTTCTGGAAAAAAGGGGACAAAAACTAATAGAGCAATTGATATGAAACTTCAAACATCCGTCTTATATGATAATCTGAAGAACTGAAAAGCTTTTGGTAAAATTTCGTACCTTAACTGTTTTTTGTTTTTTGCCAATATTTTTTTAAATATGAAAAATATCACAAAACCATTTAAACAAACTTTGAAGACAACAAAGAAATTAACATCCTTTTCTTGAAAACATTTTTCATAAAATTATTTTGATTCGAGAAATTTTTTTTTCTTTAATTTTTGGTTTATAATTATAAAACGATAATAGTTACAGCAAATTTAAGAATTCTAAAATGAACAACTTATAACTAATAAGCTTTTTTCGAAATTCATTTAGTTTTTGAGTAAACTGAGTTTTTGAATTTGAAGTATAATTTTTCCATCTTTTATAATTTTGACGTTTTAAACGTCAGTTTCATCCGAGTTTACACAACGCTCGATGTACATTTAAAATATGATTTCAATTGAAAATAAACCATGAAAACGTAAATATAAATGGCTATGATACCACCAAGTCGGAGAAAGTAACATGGTCACCATTTTTTTAATTTTCCGCCGTCGAATTCCTCAGATTTTTTAATTTCCCGCCGCCAAATTGGTCAAATTTTTGACAGTTCGAATTTGAATTTCTCACAACGCAAATTGACAATTGACAAAATCGTTCAAATTCTTAGCAAAATTGACAGTTGGCAGCACTTGCGCTGTGAATATTTGCAAGCCATTTTAAGTTGAAATTGCCCCAGATTTGTATTCAAAATTGTAGCACAAAAATTGACAGCACTCAGATTTTGACAGTTTGTAGCCACTTTAAGTTGAAATT
This sequence comes from Ocypus olens, assembly GCA_910593695.2. Classification (NCBI taxonomy): domain Eukaryota; kingdom Metazoa; phylum Arthropoda; class Insecta; order Coleoptera; family Staphylinidae; genus Ocypus; species Ocypus olens. Next base: position 38,213,533 of record OU343063.1, on the reverse strand, counting down.
CCTCAATATTTGAGTTCAAATTCGTACCACAAAAATTGACAGCACTTTTCCGCTGTAAAAACCTCTGATATTTTGACAGTTTGTGGTCAATTTAAGTTGAAATTCAACCAGATTTGAATTTCTTGTCGCCAAATTCTCTCAGATTAAAATTTTCCGCCACTAAATTCCCCCAGATTTTTCCCCCAAATTTTTGCACACATAGTGTTTCTCGCAACGAAAATTGACAGTTGGTGGCAATGTTGCGTTCAAATTTCAAATTCTTACCACAAAAATTAACAGTCGGCAGCACTTGTGCCGTAAAAAACCCCAGATTTTGATAGTTGGGAGCCATTTTAAGTTGAGATTCCCCAAGATTTGTGTTCAAATTCGTACTACAAAAATTGACAGCACTTTTCCGCTGTAAAACCTCTGATATTTTGACAGTTAGTAGCCATTTTAAGTTGAAATTCAACCAGGTTTGAATTTCTTGCCAATAAATTCTCTCAGACTAAAAATTTCCGCCACTAAATTCCCCCAGATTTTTGACAGTTGGCAATACTTTTGCGCATATAGCGTTTAAAGCAACGAAAATTGAGAGTTGGTGGCAATGTTGCGTTCAAATTTCAAATTCTTATCACAAAAATTGACAGTCGGCAGCACTTGTTCTGTAAAAACCCCCAGATTTTGATAGTTGGGAGCCATTTTAAGTTGAGATTCTCCAAGATTTGTGTTCAAATTCGTACTACAAAAATTGACAGCACTTTTCCGCTGTAAAACCTCTGATATTTTGACAGTTAGTAGCCATTTTAAGTTGAAATTCAACCAGGTTTGAATTTCTTGCCAATAAATTCTCTCAGACTAAAAATTTCCGCCACTAAATTCCCCCAGATTTTTGACAGTTGGCAATACTTTTGCGCATATAGCGTTTCAAGCAACGAAAATTGAGAGTTGGTGGCAATGTTGCGTTCAAATTTCAAATTCTTATCACAAAAATTGACAGTCGGCAGCACTTGTGCTGTAAAAATCTCCCAGATATAATTGGTAGCCATTTTAAGTTGAGATTCCCCAAGATTTGAGTTCAAATTCGTACCACAAAAATTGACAACACTTTTCCACTGTAAAAACCTCTGATATTTTGACAGTTAGTAGCCATTTTAAGTTGAAATTCCCACAGATTTGAATTTCTTGCCGCCAACTTCTCTCAGATTAAAATTTTCCGCCACTAAATTCCCCCAGATTTTTGACAGTTGGCAAAATTTTTGCACACATGGTGTTTCTCGCAACGAAAATTGACAGTTGGTAGTAATGTTGCGTTCAAATTTCAAATTCTTACCACAAAAATTGACAGTCGACAGCACTTGTGCCGTAAAAATCCCCCAGATTTTGATAGTTGGGAGCCATTTTAAGTCGAGATTCCCCAAGATTTGAGTTCAAATTCGTACCACAAAAATTAACAGCACTTTTCCGCTGTAAAAACCTGTGACCTTTGGACAGTTAGTAGCCGTTTTAAGTTGAAATTTCCCCAGATTTGAATTTCTTGCCGCCATCTTCTCTCATATTAAAAATTTCCGCCACTAAATCCCCCCAGATTTTTGACAATTGGTTATACTTTTGCGCATATAGCGTTTCAAGCAACGAAAATTGACAGTTGGTGGTAATGTTGCGTTCAAATTTTAAATTCTTACCTCAAAAATTCACAATCGGCAGCATTTGCGCTGTAAAAATCGCCCAGATTTTGATAGTTGGCAGATATTTTAAGTTGAGATTCCCCAATATTTGACTTTTACTTTTGCGTTGTAAAAACTTCTCAGATTTTGACAGTTTGAAGCAATTTTAAGTGGAAATTCTCCCAGATTTTAATTAATTGTCGCCAAATTCTCTCAAATTTAAATTTTCCGGCACTGGATTCCCCCAGATTTTTGACAGTTGACAATACTTTTATGCTTAGAGTGTTTCTCTCAAAGAAAATGACAGTTGGTGGTACAAAAATTGATAGTCGGCAGCACTTGCGCTGTAAAAATCCCCAAGATTTTGATAGTTGGGAGCCATTTTAAGTTGAAATAACCCCAGATTTGAATTTCTTGCTGCCAAATTCTCTCAGATTAAAATTTCCGCCACTAAATTCCCTCAGATTTTTGACAGATTTTTGACAGTTGGCAATACTTTTGCGCTTAGAGTGTTTCATTTTGCAGTACAATTTTGACTGCTTTTAGTTGGGTGTATATAGTATTAATTAACTTAGACAATTTTCAGTTTAGTTTTGGTATCTCTTGATTATTTTTTAAGAAATTCAATTTAAAAAAAAAACTGCAATTTTAGTGTTTTAGTGTTTCATACTAGGGACGACTAGATAGCGTTAATAACCATTCTACTGTTTTGTAACAGTTTTTAGTTCAAATTTGACTCTTTTGGTTTTAAAGTATTTTAGTTTTAGTTTAAAGTTAAGTGTAATTTAGACTTCTGTATTTGGTTTAAATTTTTAAGCTAAATTTTGTTTATTTTTAATTATTTTAGTTTGATTGAAAATGTTTTTGTTCAATTTTTGAAGTTTCTGAATATTGTAAAACTTTTTTTTGACATTTTTCGGTTGAATTTCAAAGTTGTTTAGTTCAGTTTTGGCTGTTTTAACTTGGACGGTTGTAGGTTTCATTTTGACTGCATCATTCTATATCATTCTTTATAATCGTTAAAATGAATTTTGAAGTTTTCATTCCTTCCTCACCTTCAAGAAACAAAATTTGACGACATTTTTACAAAAATTGTTCTGTGAATTCCACATTTATTTCAACTGATGCTTACATTTTTGACAAATTTATCTTGAATGGCCATTCTTTGCAACTGCCCAAAGAAAATTATCAAAATTTTGTAGTAACGTAAATAGGAACGCTGGTAAAACAAATTTTGGTGGCGAAAAATGCACTTTTTTGCAGATATTGCTCTGAGAATTCTACATTTAAAACTTTGACAGGTTAATCTTGAATGACGTATCTTTACAACAGCCTAAAGAAAATTATCAAAACTTTCCAGTAAAAAAATGGCTGCGCAAAAAAACTTCTTTTGATTGCGAAAAATGCACTTCTTGCAGAAATTGCTACGAGAATTCTACATTTATTTCGACAAATGCTTGAAATGTTGACATGTTAATTTTGAATGGTATATCTTCACAACTACCTAAAGAAAATTACCCAAAATTTGCAATAAAAAAGATGGCCGCCTCAGAAAACATATTTTGATTGCAAAAAATGCACTTTTTTGCAGAAATTGCTCCGAAATTCTACATTTATTTCGACAAATGTCTGAAACTTTGTCAGGTTAATCTTAAATGGCGTGTCTTTAGAACTGCTCAACGAAAATTACCCAAAATTTGCAGAAAAAAAAATTGGCTGCCATAGAAAACATATTTTGAATGCGAAAAATGCACATTTTGCAAAAATTGTTCCGAGCTCTATATTTGTTTCGACAAATGCTTGAAACTTTGACAGGTTAATTTTGAATAATTTGTCTTCACAACTGCCTGAAGAAAATTACCCAAAATTTGCAGTAAACAAGATGGCTGCGCTAGAAAACAAATTTTGATTGCAAAAAATGCACTTTTTACAAAAATTGCTCCGAGAATTCTACATTTATTTCGACAAATGCTTGAAACTTTGACAGGTTAATCTTGAATGACGTCTCTTTACAACAGTCAAAAGAAAATTGCCCAAACTTTATAGTGAAAAAGATGACTGCACTAGAAAACACATTTTGATTGCGAAGCATGCAATTTTTGCAGAAATTGTTCCCAGAATTCTACATTTATTTCGACAAATACTTCAAACTTTGACATGTAAATCTTGAATGATGTGTCTTTAAAACTGCATAAAGAAAATTACCCAAACTTTGCAGTAAATAAGATGGCTGCACTAGAAAACAAATTTTGATTGCAAAAAATGCACTTTTTCTAAAAATTGCTCCGAGAATTCTACATTTATTTCGACAAATGCTTGAAACTTTGACAAGTTAATCTAGAATAGCGTGTCTTTACAACCACCTAATGAAAATTACCCAAACTTTACTGTAAAAAAAATGAGTGCACCAGAAAACATATTTTGATTGCGAAAAATGCAATTTTTGCAGCAATTGTTCCCAGAATTCTATATTTATTTCGACAAATACTTGAAACTTTGACAGGTTAATCTTGAATGACGTGTCTTTACAACTGTCTAAAGAAAATTACCCAAAGTTTACAGTAAAAAAGATGACTGCACCAGAAAACATATTTTGATTGCGAAAAATGCAATTTTTGCAGCAATTGTTCCCAGAATTCTACATTTATTTCGACAAATACTTGTAACTTTGACAGGTTAATCTTGAATGATGTGTCTTTACAACTGCCTAAAGAAAATTACCCAAACTTTGCAATAACGAAGATGGCTGCGCTGTAAAACATATTTTGTTTGCAAAAACGCAGACATTGCTTCGAGGATTCTACATTTAATTGGACAAATACTTGAAACTTTGGCAGGTTAATTTTGAATGACATGTCTTTATAACTGCCTAAAGTAAATTACCCAAACTTTGCAGTAAACAAGATGGCTGCGATAGAAAACATATTTTTATTGCAAAAAAATGCAGAAATTGCTTCCAGAATTCTACATTTATTTCGATAAAGGCTTGAAAATTTGACAAGTTAATCTTAATTAACGTGTCTTTATAACTACATAAAGAAAATTACCCAAACTTTACAGTAAAAAAGATGGCTGCACTAGAAAACAAATTTTGATTGCGAAAAATGCATTTTTTTACTGAAATTGCTCCGAGCATTCGATATTTATTTCGACAAATGCTTCAAACTTTTTCAAGTTAACTTTGTCAGTCTTTGCAACTGCCTAGAGAACATCAAAGCTTTGTAGTAACAAAGATGGCTGCCCTAGAGAAAAATTTTTGATTGTGAAAAAAGAACTTTTTGAAGAAATTGTTCCGAGAATTCTACATTTATTTCGACAAACACTTGAAACTTTGAGAGATGAATCTTTAATAACATGTCTTTATAGCTGCCTAAAAAAAATATCTAAACTTCGCAGTAAAAAAGATGGTTGCCCTAGAAAGCATTTTTTTTTTACTGAAATTGCTCCGAGAATTCGACATTTATTTCGACAAATGCTTCAAACTTTTTCCGGTTAATCTTGTATGACGTGTCTTTGCAACTGCCTAAAGAACATTATCCAAATTTTGCAGTAACAAAGATGGCTGCTCTAGAAAAAATATTTTGATTGTGAAAAATGCACTTTTTGAAGAGAATTCTACATTTATTTCGACAAATGCTTGAAACTTTGACAGGTTAATCTTGAAAAGCGTGTCTTTAGAACCACCTAAAGAAAATTACCTAAACTTTACAGTAAAAAAAAAATGAGTGCACCAGAAAACATATTTTGATTGCGAAAAATGCAATTTTTGCAGCAATTGTTCCCAGAATTCTACATTTATTTCGACAAATACTTGTAACTTTGACAGGTTAATCTTGAATGATGTGTCTTTACAACTGCCTAAAGAAAATTACCCAAACTTTGCAATAACGAAGATGGCTGCGCTGTAAAACATATTTTGTTTGCAAAAACGCAAACATTGCTTCGAGGATTCTACATGTAATTCGACAAATGCTTGAAACTTTGGCAGGTTAATTTTGAATGACGTGTCTTTACAACTGCCTAAAGAAAATTACCCAAACTTTGCAGTAAATAAGATGGCTGCGATAGAAAACATATTTTTATTGCGAAAATTGCAGAAATTGCTTCCAGAATTCTACATTTATTTCGATAAACGCTTGAAACTTTGAAAAGATAATCTTAATTAACGTGTCTTTACAACTACCGAAAAAAAATTACCCAAAATTTACAGTAAAAAAGATGACTGCACTAGAAAACAAATTTTTATTGCAAAAAATGCACTTTTTCCAAAAATTGCTCCAAGAATTCTAAATTTATTTTGACAAATGCTTGAAACTTTGACAGGTTAATCTTGAATAGCGTGTCTTTACAACTACCTAAAGAAAATTACCCAAACTTTACAGTAAAAAGGATGACTGCACTAGAAAACAAATTTTGGTTGCAAAAAATGCACTTCTTCCAAAAATTGCTCCGAGAATTCTACATTTATTTTGATAAATGCTTGAAACTTTGACAGGTTAATCTTGAATAACGTGTCTTTAAAACTGCCTAAAGGAAATTACCCAAACTTTACAGTAAAAAAGATGGATGCGCTAAAAAAAAAAATTGATTGCGAAAAATGCTGAAATTGCTCCGAGAATTCTACATTTATTTCGACAAATACTTGAAACTTTGACAGGTTAATCTTTAATGATGTGTCTTTACAACTGCATAAAGAAAATTACCCAAGCTTTGCAATAACAAATATGGCTGCGCTATAAAACATATTTTGTTTGCAAAAAGGCAGAAATTGCTTCGAGTATTCTACAATGGTTGAAATTTTGACAGATTAATCTTGAATAACGTGTCTTTACATCTGCCTAAAGAAAATTATCGGAATTCCACTTTTTCCACACATTGCTTCCACATTCTTCCTCATCTCTCGTGATGTTGCCTAAGCATCCAACGTGTTAAATGTTTTATCTCCTTTATTATGCAATCCAACGTTAATTAATTAATTTAAAAACAAACTCGCATTAACGAGCCCAAAATTTTACGACCTCAATAAATCACACGTATAATGGGTTTATAGATGTCGGCATTAGAACTGATGATGATTTATGTAATTTTTAACGAGGAGCGCATTAAATCATCGCGATCGAAAATTTGTTGCTGATGGATGTTTATGTTTATTGTTGCAGAGAGTCCGATCGATCTGAGGTTCCCCGGCCACCATAAATTCCGCCTCAAGTTCGACGTGGGCAATATACCGAGCGGGGAACGATTGAAAGCGGCCGAGCTGACGCTGAACCGGGACGTGGTGAGTTGGCTGGCCGAAGAAGCGGGCGGCGAGAGGTTGCAGCGGGTGCTGATCAACGACATCGTCAAGCCGGGGGTTAAGGGTAAACGGGGGGCGATCACGCGGTTGATTGATTCGAAGTTGGTGGATACGGGGAAGAACGGCACGTTGAGCATGGACGTGCTGCCGGCGGTGGTGCGGTGGCTGGAGACGCCGAGGAGCAATTACGGGATTCTGGTCGAGGTGCTCGGGCACGGGAAGGAGAGGGCGAAGGTGGAGCACGTGAGGTTACGGCGGGGGATCAGGGAGGACGAGAGGACTTGGGCGAGGAGGCAGCCGTTGCTGTTCACCTACACGGACGACGGGAAGAACAAGCAGGTGGTGGGCGAAGCCCTGGCGGCGAAGCGCGCGAGGCGGGCGTCCAGCAAGAGGAAAAAGGGGAGGAAGGACGCGCGCGAGACCTGCAGGCGGCACCCCATGTACGTCGACTTCACCGAGGTCGGCTGGAACAATTGGATCGTCGCGCCACCTGGTTACGACGCCTTCTACTGCCACGGCGAGTGCAACTTCCCCATAGCCGAACACCTCAACACCACCAACCACGCCATAGTGCAAACCCTGGTGAACTCAGTGAACCCCAGCAAGGTCCCGCGTGCGTGTTGTGTCCCCACCCAGCTGAACAGCATATCCATGCTGTATTTAGACGATGAGAACAAAGTGGTCCTGAAAAACTACAAGGAGATGGCAGTGGTCGGCTGCGGGTGTCGGTAGTGTTAAGTTTCGACTCGTACGCGTCTGTGATCTGACTTTTTCGTATTAGAGGCTACCGTAGTTTAAAACTGAGCGCCGGATGATAACTGTTGACGGTTCAGTCCAAAAAGCAAATGAATTGAGGGACCTCTTCGAAGCGCACACCAAACACTATTCTTATTTATTACCTAAATTATTAACCAGAGAAGTAAGAGTTAGTTGACGAAATAAAACAAAAAAAAAGAAACATTCGTGTTCGGTCCTTCCAGCAATTAATAATCAAGCGATTGGGTAATGGAAAATTGATTGTACATCTAGTGAGTTGAAAGAAAATGTTAATCCACTGGTAGCGTGGCGTTTGGGTCACGTCTGTCACTGGATGACACAGAGATGGTGGATGGTTGTTAAACAAACGTAATTAGAAGTACATCTTGCATCCCAAAGGTTGCGCGAATCAATCAATCTGGGTGCAATTTTCGGATACATCACCTCATCCCTTCGGCCGACATAAATTTCTAAAGCGAGCAGCCACTGTAGAATAAAAACAAAATGTTACCATCAAGGCATAATCTTACATTCCCTTAACCAACAATAATTGTTGTAAAACTACTTCAATTGATTGATAATGAAAGAATCATCGTACTTAATGTAGCATAATTTGGTACAAAAATAATTATGACAGCTACGACTCATAAAATAACTGTAGCTTCTCTATAAAAGCAAGCAGAGTTATACTAAGCACTCGAGAGGTGTTGCGCAGTGACCAACGACTGCTCGTGGATGTTCGAATTGCTCGAAAATTTGACCGAAACAGCAACGGAATATTTGTTTCCTCTATAAAAGTAAGTAGTGCAGCGCAAGCGGTATCTTTGTCTTTGCCTTCCTCGCGGAAATCCACGAGCCGCCGCTGGCAGTGACCATCTTAAATTCAATTGGCTGGAGATTTATTGTCTCGTTCTCTCGCGTTCTCTCCTTCTCGAATACTTCCTCACTCAAAATTTACCTCTACACGTCTCGAGTGCTCGGTAATACTGTAGTGCATGTGGTGTTAACACCTCTTCTATGAAAGCGCCACTGCTTTTTTTTACATTTGGCGTCTAAGACGCCCTCGCAGAAGAGATTATGCAGTACTTGCGTGATCAGAAATATCCCTAAGTTTGGCCTTAAGAAGCTGAGCATCGGTTTTAAGGAAATCATTATGGGGTCGAGTAATGTGAGGTTATGTTTTTTTTTAAATTTCAATAAGTTTAATAACATTTAATAGAATTTCTTGAGTAAAAATAGAGTCGCCAGATTACTATAGCTCCAATGGCGAATGGTACGGGTAATCCGTCCAATCGAAAAACCAACCTAGACAGAAGATACGTATCAACAATGTTTTTGATTAGAGTCAAAATCGCATTTTGATACCTTTTTGTTCAGTTTTGACTTGTTTGCTTTCATTTGGATAGTTTTTTATACTGGGTGTTTCTAAATTGATGCAAAAGATTTTGAAGGGTGATTTTTTAGTTCAATGTTAATTCTTGCATTTCCAAATTTTTTACTTAAATTTTGAATCTGAAAAATTTTGAAATTCAATTTTGACCTTGGGGCGCTCCGTGGCGGAGTGGATTAGCACCTGCTTTCGGTGCGAAGCGCTGTGGGTTCGAGCCCCACGCCGGGCGGTTAAATTTTATTTACGAAAATTTGCCATTCGGATCCATGGATGTTAGTACTTGTCCTATTTCATTATAAATATGAAATTTAACAAATAGTAAAAATCGGTCGTGGCAGAATAGCCAAGTAGCTTACGCCAATTTCCCCAATATCATTCACTCTCCTTAACCCGCGTTTCCATCAAACATCCTTCCTTTAAAAAAAAAAAAAAAAAATTTGACCTTGTTCGTAATATTTGAGAATTTTTTTGGTTCTCTGTTAATTCTTGAATTAATCTTGCATTTCGAAATTTTTTACCTAAATTTTGAATCTGAACATTTTTCCAGTTCAATTTTGACTTTTTCTAATACCTTAAAAAAACGTTAGTTCAATGTTTTTACTTGCATTTCGACATTTTTGCTCTTCTCGTTTTATTTACTCAAAAATCTATAATTTATAATATTCTTGAAATTGACATTAAAGTTAAAATATACAGGGTGTTTCTACATTGATGCAAAAGATTTTAAATTATGAGTTTATAGCAAAAATTAAGACAGGTCTTTCATATAATTTTTTGTTCAAAACCCCTTCCTCTCTGAAGTTAAGGGGAATTTTTTTTATTTCAAATATCTACTAAGGAAGAATTTGGAAGAATGAAATTTCGCAGATAACTGTTCCTATAAAATAAAATGGCCTACTTGATTTTTCTTAACAAATAATAACCAATCTGTGAATTTATGTCAAATGGGTCCGAGCATTATTTTATTTTTTTTGTTATCAAACTAACAATTTTAGAAGAAAATGTCAAAAAGAGTCAAAAAGTTGCAGATTTAAATCAATTTTTGAAATAGAAAAATGTAGACGCATTAAAAAGTTCTGGTGCCAACTATTACGGGGTTTGATTTTTTCACCCCCTTGTAATAACATTTTAGGGTTACAAAAATCGTTAAAAATGTTCCGATTCAAAATTTAGATAAAAAGTTTCGAAATGCAAGATTCATTCAAGAATTTACATTGAATTAAAGAAATTCTGAAATATTACGAACAAAGTCAAAATTGAATTAAAAAAAAATTCAGATTCAAAATTTAAGTAAAAAATTTGGAAATGCAAGAATTAACATTGAACTAAAAAAATTATCAAGTATCACGAACAAAGTCATAATTGAATTACAATTTTTTTGTCAGATTCCAAGTTTAAGTAAAAAATTTCGAAATGCAATCTTTAAAAAATTAATATTGAACTTAAAACATTCTCAAATATTAAGAAGGGACAACAAAATTTCGAAATACAAGAAGAGACAATCAAGAATTACCATTGAATTAAAAAAAGAAAACAGGTTTAGATTCAAAATTCTGAATTAATAAAAAAAAATCAGATTTTAAGTAAAAAATTTCGAAATGCAAGAATTAATATTGAACTAAAAAAAAACTCAAATATCACGAACAAAGTCAAAATTGAATTTTTTTTTTCAGATTCAAAATCTAATTAAAAAATTTTGAAATGCAATCTTTCAAAAATTAATATTGAACTTAAAAATTCTCAAGTATTAAGAAAGAAGTCAAAATTGCATTGCAACAAAATTTCAAAATGCAAGAAGAAAAATCAAGAATTACCATTGAATTACAAAAAGGTTCAAATTCAAAATTTAAGTGAAAAATTTCGAAATACAAGAATTAACATTGGATCCAAAAAATTCTTAAATATCGCGAAAAAAGTCATAATTGAATTAAAAGAAATTGCAGATTTAAAATTTAAGAAAAAAAATTCGAAATGCAAGTATTAACATTGAACTAAAAAAAATCTCAAATATCACAAACAAAGTCAAAATTGAATTAATTTTTTTTTTCAGATTCAAAATTTAAGTAAAAATTTTCAAAAATTAACATTGAACTTCAAACATTCTTAAATATTAAGAACGAAATCAAAATTGTATTACAATAAAATTTCGAAATGCAAAAAGAAAAATCAAGATTTACCATTGGATTAAAAAAGGTACAGATTGAAAAGTTCTAAATTATTAAAAAACATCAGATTCAAATTTAAGTAAAAAAATTAGAAGTGCAAGAATTAACATTGAACTAAAAAAATTGTCAAGTATCACGAACAAAGTCATAATTGAATTAACTTTTTTTTCAGATTCAAAATTTAATTAAAACGTTTCGAAATGCAATCTTTCAAAAATTAACATTGAACTTAAAACATTCTTAAGTATTAAGAAAGAAGTCAAAATTGCATAACAACAAAATTTCGAAATGCAAGAAGAAAAATCAAGATTTACCATTGAATTTAAAAAGGTACAGATTGAAAAATTCTGAATTATTAAAAAAAATCAGATTAAAAATTTAAGTAAAAAAATTAGAAATGCAAGAATTAACATTGAACTAAAAAAATTCTCAAGTATCACGAACAAAGTCATAATTGAATTTTTTTTTTTTCAGATTTAAAGTAAAAAATTTCGAAATGCAATCTTTAAAAAATTAATATTGAACTTAAAACATTCTCAAATATTAATAAAGGGGTCAAAATTGCATAACAACAAAATTTCGAAATGCAGGAAGAAACAATCAAGAATTACCATTGAATTAAAATAGGATCAGATTCAAAATTCTGAATTATTAAAAATAATCAGATTCGAATTTTAAGTAAAAAATTTCGAAATGCAAGAATTAACATTGAATTAAAAAAAATCTCAAATATCACGAACAAAGTCATAATTGAATTAAAAAAAAATTCAGATTCAAAATTAAAGTAAAACATTTTGAAATGCATTTTTCAAAAATTAACATTGAACTTAAAACATTCTCAAGTATTAAGAAAGAAGACAAAATTGCATTACAACAAAATTTCGAAATGCAAGAAGAAACGATCAAGAATTACCATTGAATTAAAAAAAAAGGTTCAGATTCAAAATTCTGAATTAATAAAAAAAAATTCAGATTCAAAATTTAAGTAAAACATTTCGAAATGCAAGAATTAACATTGAACTAAAAAAATCTTAAATATCACGGACAAAGTTAAAATTGAATTAAAATTTTTTTCATATTCAAAATTTAAGTAACAAATTTCATCTTTCAAAAATTAACATTCTCAAAAATTAAGAAAGAAGTCAAAATTGCATTACAACAAAATTTCGAAATGCAAGATTCATTCAAGAATTAACATAGAACTAAAAAAATTCTGAAATATTACGAACAAAGTCAAAATTGAATTAAATTTTTTTTCAGAATTTCCAAAATTTAAGTAAAAAATTTCGAAATGCAAGAATTAACATTGAACTAAAAAAAATCTCAAATATCACGAACAAACTCCTAATTGAATTAATTTTTTTTCAGTTTCAAAATATAAGTAAAAAATTTCGAAATACAATCTTTCAAAAATTAACATTGAACTTAAAACATTTTTAAATATTAAGAACGAAGTCAAAATTGTATTACAACAAAATTTCGAAATGCAATCAGGAACTACTATTGAATTAAAAAACAGGTTCAGATTCACAATTTAAATAAAAAAATTTCTAAATGCAAGAATTAATTAACATTGAACTAAACAGATTCTCAAACAATAAGACAAAAGTCAAAATTAATCTAAAAAAATATTCAGATTCAAAATTTAAGTTACAAATTTCAAAATGCAAGAAAAATCATCCAAGAATTAATATTGAACTAAAAGTATTTACACATATTAAATATGTGTGAAAAAATTCAAAATTGAACTAAAAAAACGTTCAGATTCAAATTTTAAGTAAAAAATTTCTAAATGCAAGAATTAACATTCAACTAAAACAATTCTCCAAGAATAAGACAAAACTCAAAATTGAACTAAAAAAAGTGTTCATATTCAAAATGTAAGTAAAATATTTCGAAATTCAATCATTCAAAAATTAATATTAAACTCTAAAAAATTCTCAAATATTAAGAAAGAAGTCAAAATTGCATTAAAAAAATATTCAGATTCAACATTTAAGTAAAATATTTCGAAATGCAAGAAGAATCATTCAACATTTTATTAAAGAAATTAAAGTCAAAATTAAACTAATAAAATGTTCCGATTCAAAATTTAAGTAAAAAATTCGAAATGCAAAAATAAACTTTGAAGAATTAACATTGAACTAAAAAAATTCTCAAACAATAAGATAAAAGTAAAAATTGCTTTAAAAAATTTAAGTAAAAAATTCTGAAATGCAAAAATAAACATTGAAGATTTAACATTGAACTAAAAAAATTTTCAAACAATAAGACAAAAGTAAAAATTGCATTAAAAAATTCAAGTAAAAAATGCAAGAAGAATCATTCAAGAATGAACTAAAAAAATGCTTAAATATGAATAGCAAAATCAAAATTGAATTTAAAAATGTTCCGATTCAAAATTAAGGTATAAAATTTCATTCAATCATTAAATTGTCATTGAAAATTAACATTGAACTTCAAACATTCTCAAATATTAAGAAAGAAGTCAAAATTGCATTAAAACAATTTTCAGATTTAAAATTTAAGTAAAAAAATTCGAAATGCAAGAAGAAACAATGAAGAAAATTTTAAATACTAAGCAAGAAGTCAAAATTGAATTAAGAAAAAATTCAGTTCAAAATTTAAGTAAAAAAATTAGAGAAGCAAGAAAAATTATTCAGGAATTGGCATAAACTGAAATTTTGTGAATGTCAAAAAAAATGACAAAACATATCAAATTAAGTAAAAAATTTAGAAATGCAAGAAAAAGAATTCAAGAATTAGCATAAACTAAAAAAAAATCAAATATCAAGAAAAAAGTCAAAATTGAATTTAAAAAAAATCAGATTCAAAACAAGTAAAACATTTAGCAAAAAATCGACCTAAAGTTGTCAAAATTTTCGAATTTTGAAAAAACCAATAACACGAAAAAATAAATGGAATTGGACTTGAAGATGAAAACAACCGGAAAAAGGACCAAACCCAACTTAAAAATATATAAAATGGAGATAACATTAACTTAATTATATAAAATTCTAAATTTCTAAATTGATGTGAAAATTTCAAAAGTATGAGCTAAAAGTTAAAATGCAACTAACTAAATATTGACAAACACAATATATCAAATTTAACTTGAAATTATTGAATATTAAAAGCGACGTCAAAATATTAATTTTGAGAAGATGCAATCGAGTTAAAAGCATTTGCGAATTTCAAGACAATTATAAAATAAATTAAATTAAACTACAAGCTCGAAAATATGTCAAAATCCAACTGAATTTGGAGAAAAATTGGGCTAAAGGTTTCAAAATTTCCTAATTTAAAAAAACAAATCAAGAAAACGAAAAAATAATAAATTAGACTAAGGTGCAAACAATCAGACGAAATCCAACTCAAAATAAAGAAAATTGAGAAAAAATAAAACTGCACTCTCAAAAAAAACCAAGATATAAGATAAATATATAAAATGTATGTAATAGTAGTTTTTTTTCAATTTTGACTTTTTGGCATCACTTGGACAATTTCTAGTCCAGTTTTATTTGTTTTAACTAAGGTTCATAGAAGTCAAAATTAATTCGAAAAATATTACAATAAAATACAACCAATTAATCATTCTATAGAAACACAAGACGAGAAGAAGTTGAGAATGTTTTTTGGACTTCAAAATAAACATAGAATTAAAAATTAAATATTACAACTAAATACAACTAAATACAACCAACTAAAAATCCTCCCTCAAAAAATAAGACAAAAAGTTGAAGAATAAAGCGGAAAGAAATATAAATCTTCGTTATTAAAATCAAAATTCAACTAAAATAACTATTCAAGAATGAAGAAACAAAGCCGAAAGTAAATGAATTAGCTTAACTTTTGGCTTTGTTTCTTAATTTTTGGACTTCATCCTTGAATAATTATTTTATAAAAATTTTGATTTTAATAACAAAAATATTTTTAACACTTTTTTTTTGTTCTACGGGTGGAATGGATTTTAGAAACTGTTTTTAGCCATTTAACATCAACAAATATTGTATCTACCTCTCCACCTCCCTACCTCTCTACCTCCCTACCTCACCACCTCCCCACCTCCCTACCTCCCTACCTCCCCACCTCTCCACCACCCGACCTCATCCATGATATCCACATAATACATCACTACACTAAAGGTATGCTTCTAATTATAAACGTCACCAATTCAAATTAAAAAAAAAAAAACGCTGTTTAACGACTTAACGCCATCAATGTCGTCGATTTTCCAGTGCATAGTTGTATAATGATTATAAGTGTAATATTACCAACATGAAAGGTCGAAAGAAAAGCAAAAAAAAAACGAGGAACTGTTGACGTCGTGTGAAAATCCGGGCGTCGGCTTCATCTGTGATTATAATTTTAAAAACGCAAAAATATTAACCGTCATGTATTTTTAATTGTTAGGTAAACACGCGCATACAGGGTGTCCGAAAAAAGGAGTAATCGAACGGGATGCGTATTTTATTTACCTCTGCAAACATTACTAAAAAACCACGAATGCAAGTATTTTTTTTTCGGTATTAAGTAAGTGTAAATAAACGTGTTTTTAATATAAAAAAAATTATGCACAATAAATTTTATTTATAAGTTAATACGATAAATGAAATTAAGTAGAGCTGTACCAAAATCTCGAGGCACATTGCGCAGTGACTAGAGAGAGGGGCGCCTATTCATTTCGGTGAACAGAGTGAGAAAGCATTCGCGTGCCGGCAGGTGCCACGAGATTTTGGTAGGGCTATAGATCATGTCATCGACTCTCTGTTTATATATATATATATATATATATATATATATATATTTCTAATGGACTGCTTATCGTCAGCGACGAAACAAATGATTTTAAATTGTGTAAAAGTAATTCTGAACTAACTGGAAATTTATAATTGAAAAAAATTAATAGAATCAAATATTTAAATTAAGTAAAAATAACTCATACAAATAAAAAAAAACAAATGTTAATAGTCAGCTGCGAATCATATTTTATCCATTTTTATAATAAGAATTTAAAAAAATTACCCAAACTAATTGCAAAGTTAGAAAGATCCATCGATTAAAGTAAGTAAAAGTAACTCATCATACAATTAAAAATAAAATGTTAATCATATTTTCACCGTTTCTAAAATAATAATTTTTAAAAAATGACTAATTGCAAACTGCAAAGTTAGAAAGATCCATCGATAATAATTTTAACTTTAACGAATCAAATTAGTTTCTAGTATTTTTATTTACCTTTCTAATGGCAGTAACAAGAAATACTTTTATAACGTAAGTCAATAAAAATATTAAACTTTTACGAAGGAAACAAAAGTTTAAGGATCATTATTTATAACAATAATATCGTAAATACAAACTTTAAAAAGTGCAATTAATATCTAGCAGCTTATTCACTCTCATAATAATTATTTGTATTAATAAATACATAGAAAAAAAGTTGCCATCGTTTTATTTTTAAACTCTAGTATTATCATTTACTTAGTAATAATAATAATAACTATTAAAAAGACCACACGACCACAAAAATTAATATTTGCAAAATTCCGTTACGAGACGTACTACTTATTCCCGATACCCTGTATATTAAATATAAATAAATTTATAATTTATATAAATAAATATATGTATAGAGATATATAACATGTATGTACCACATATTGCGATCACGTGCCGCCCACGTGCACACACACTATGTATATGTGAAAGTCTAAATTGTAGGCACTCCAGTCATGTGTAATATATTAGTACCTGCGTAAGGATATTTATTTTTTTGTTATTATTAATTAATTCATTTATTTTAAATAAAAAAGGATCAAATTTTTTGTTTGTAACATCGACCTCTCTCTATCTATCTCTCTCCTTCTCTCTCTCTATTGTGTATATTGTACAGTAAATTAAATTAATAAACCGAACGTGTATATAGTTTATATATAAATATTTTTAGTTTTTAAGGAATTGTATTATTGTGTAATCATCGAACCTCTTTGTACATACCAGATTTATATATATTTAATATATATGTATATATAGATATACACGAAATATAAATATTGAATTATAATTACCCTTGTTCTTTTTTTTTCGTTTTCCTATAATTTGTACTTACATATATCATTAAGGCGACATCTATTGCCTTACATATTGCAGGTAAGTGGAGTTGTCTACAGAGAGTGTTAATATTAATGGAGATCGATGTCTTTACCTTTATGATTAGTGCTGTTTGCACTTTCTCATTTCTTGTAGAAAATCCCTGTAAACAACGCGAATAATTTTTAATCAAACAACTAAAATTGGTGATATGGTCACCATGTTACTTTCTCTGACTTGATAGTACACATTCTGAACTGTAAATTATCGATCGATGGTTGAAGTGCAAAATACCTCTTTTCGTTCCTAGTCTTCTGTTACAAATCTTGAAAATTTTTCGAAATTAAATTAGGGTACACATTCTGAACTGTAAATTATCGATCGAGTTTTAAAGAGCAAAATACCTCTTCTCGTTCCCAGTCTCCTGTTACAAATCTTGAAAATTTTTCGAAATTAAATTAGGGTACACATTCTGAACTGTAAATTATCGATCGATTCTTGAAGTGCAAAATACCTCTTTTCTTTCCTGGTCTTCTGTTACAAATCTTGAAAATTTTTCGAAATTAAATTAGGGTACACATTCTGAACTGTAAATTATCGATCGAGTTTTAAAGAGCAAAATACCTCCTCTCGTTCCCAGTCTCCTGTTACAAATCTTGAAAATTTTTCGAAATTAAATTAGGGTACACATTCTGAACCGTAAATTTTCGATCGATTTTTGATGTGCAAAATACATCTTTTCGTTCCTAGTCTCCTGTTACAAATCTTGAAAATTTTTCGAAATTAAATTAGGGTACACATTCTGAACTGTAAATTATCGATCGATTTTTGATGTGCAAAATACCTCTTTTCGTTTCTAGTCTCCTGTTACAAATCTTGAAAATTTTTCGATATTAAATTAGGGTACACATTCTGAACTGTAAATTATCGATCGATTTTTGATGTGTAAAATACCTCTTTTCGTTCCTAGTCTCCTGTTACAAATCTTGAAAATTTTTCGATATTAAATTAGGGTACACATTCTGAACTGTAAATTATCGATCGATTTTTGATGTGTAAAATTCCTCGTTTCGTTCCTAGTCTCCTGTTACAAATCTTGAAAATTTTTCGATATTAAATTAGGGTACACATTCTGAACTGTAAATTATCGATCGATTTTTGATGTGTAAAATACCTCTTTTCGTTCCTAGTCTCCTGTTACAAATCTTGAAAATTTTTCGAAATTAAATTAGGGTACACATTCTGAACTGTAAATTATCGATCGATTTTTGATGTGCAAAATACCTCTTTTCGTTTCTAGTCTCCTGTTACAAATCTTGAAAATTTTTCGAAATTAAATTAGGGTACACATTCTGAACCGTAAATTTTCGATCGATTTTTGATGTGCAAAATACATCTTTTCGTTCCTAGTCTCCTGTTACAAATCTTGAAAATTTTTCGAAATTAAATTAGGGTACACATTCTGAACTGTAAATTATCGATCGATTTTTGATGTGCAAAATACCTCTTTTCGTTTCTAGTCTCCTGTTACAAATCTTGAAAATTTTTCGAAATTAAATTAGGGTACACATTCTGAACTGTAAATTATCGATCGATTCTTGAAGTGCAAAATACCTCTTTTCTTTCCTGGTCTTCTGTTACAAATCTTGAAAATTTTTCGAAATTAAATTAGGGTACACATTCTGAACTGTAAATTATCGATCGAGTTTTAAAGAGCAAAATACCTCCTCTCGTTCCCAGTCTCCTGTTACAAATCTTGAAAATTTTTCGAAATTAAATTAGGGTACACATTCTGAACTGTAAATTATGGATCGATTTTTGAAGTGCAAAATACCTCTTTACGTTCCTAGTCTTCTGTTACAAATCTTGAAAATTTTTCGAAATTAATTTTGGGTACACATTCTGAACTGTAACTTATCGATCGATGTTTGAAGTGCAAAATACATCTTTTCGTTCCTAGTCTCCTGTTACAAATCTTGAAAATTTTTCGATATTAAATTAGGGTACACATTCTGAACTGTAAATTATCGATCGATTTTTGATGTGTAAAATTCCTCGTTTCGTTCCTAGTCTCCTGTTACAAATCTTGAAAATTTTTCGATATTAAATTAGGGTACACATTCTGAACTGTAAATTATCGATCGATTTTTGATGTGTAAAATACCTCTTTTCGTTCCTAGTCTCCTGTTACAAATCTTGAAAATTTTTCGAAATTAAATTAGGGTACACATTCTGAACTGTAAATTATCGATCGATTTTTGATGTGCAAAATACCTCTTTTCGTTTCTAGTCTCCTGTTACAAATCTTGAAAATTTTTCGAAATTAAATTAGGGTACACATTCTGAACTGTAAATTATGGATCGATTTTTGAAGTGCAAAATACCTCTTTACGTTCCTAGTCTTCTGTTACAAATCTTGAAAATTTTTCGAAATTAATTTTGGGTACACATTCTGAACTGTAAATTATCGATCGATGTTTGAAGTGCAAAATACATCTTTTCGTTCCTAGTCTCCTGTTACAAATCTTGAAAATTTTTCGATATTAAATTAGGGTACACATTCTGAACTGTAAATTTTCGATCGATTTTTGATGTGCAAAATACCTCTTTTCGTTCCTAGTCTCCTGTTACAAATCTTGAAAATTTTTCGAAATTAAATTAGGGTACACATTCTGAACTGTAAATTATCGATCGATTTTTGATGTGCAAAATACCTCTTTTCGTTTCTAGTCTCCTGTTACAAATCTTGAAAATTTTTCGAAAATAAATTAGGGTACACATTCTGAACTGTAAATTTTCGATCGATTTTTGATGTGCAAAATACCTCTTTTCGTTCCTAGTCTCCTGTTACAAATCTTGAAAATTTTTCGAACTTAAATTAGGGTACACATTCTGAACTGTAAATTATCGATCGATTTTTGATATGCAAAATACCTCTTTTCGTTTCTAGTCTCCTGTTACAAATCTTGAAAATTTTTCGAAAATAAATTAGGGTACACATTCTGAACTGTAAATTTTCGATCGATTTTTGATGTGCAAAATACCTCTTTTCGTTCCTAGTCTCCTGTTACAAATCTTGAAAATTTTTCGAAATTAAATTAGGGTGCACATTCTGAACTGTAAATTATCGATCGATTTTTGATGTGCAAAATACCTCTTTTCGTTTCTAGTCTCCTGTTACAAATCTTGAAAATTTTTCGAAAATAAATTAGGGTACACATTCTGAACTGTAAATTTTCGATCGATTTTTGATGTGCAAAATACCTCTTTTCGTTCCTAGTCTCCTGTTACAAATCTTGAAAATTTTTCGAAATTAAATTAGGGTACACATTCTGAACTGTAAATTATCGATCGATTTTTGATGTGCAAAATACCTCTTTTCGTTTCTAGTCTCCTGTTACAAATCTTGAAAATTTTTCGAAATTAAATTAGGGAACACATTCTGAACTATAAATTTTCGATCGATTTTTGATGTGCAAAATACCTCTTTTCGTTTCTAGTCTCCTGTTACAAATCTTGAAAATTTTTCGAAATTAAATTAGGGTACACATTCTGAACTGTAAATTATCGATCGATTTTTGATGTGCAAAATACCTCTTTTCGTTTCTAGTCTCCTGTTACAAATCTTGAAAATTTTTCGAAATTAAATTAGGGTACACATTCTGAACAGTAAATTATCGATCGATTTTTGATGTGCAAAATACCTCTTTTCGTTCCTAGTCTCCTGTTACAAATCTTGAAAATTTTTCGAAATTAAATTAGGGTACACATTCTGAACTGTAAATTTTCGATCGATTTTTGATGTGCAAAATACCTCTTTTCGTTTCTAGTCTCCTGTTACAAATCTTGAAAATTTTTCGAAATTAAATTAGGGTACACATTCTGAACTGTTAATTTTAGATCGATTTTTAAAGAGCGAAATACCTCTTTTCGTTCCTAGTCTCCTGTTACAAATCTTGAAAATTTTTCGAAATTAAATTAGGGTACACATTCTGAACTGTTAATTATCGATCGATTTTTGAAGTGCAGAATACCTCTTTTCGTTCCTAGTCTCCTGTTACAAATCTTGAAAATTTTTCGAAATTAAATTAGGGTACACATTCTGAACTGTTAATTTTAGATCGATTTTTGAAGTGCAAAATACCTCTTTTCGTTCCTAGTCTCCTGTTACAAATCTTGAAAATTTTTCGAAATTAAATTAGGGTACACATTCTGAACTGTTAATTATCGATCGATTTTTGACGTGCAAAATACCTCTTTTCGTTCCTAGTCTCCTGTTACAAATCTTGAAAATTTTTCGAAATTAAATTAGGGTACACATTCTGAACTGTTAATTATCGATCGATTTTTGACGTGCAAAATACCTCTTTTCGTTCCTAGTCTCCTGTTACAAATCTTGAAAATTTTTCGAAATTAAATTAGGGTACACATTCTGAACTGTTAATTATCGATCGATTTTTGACGTGCAAAATACCTCTTTTCGTTCCTAGTCTCCTGTTACAAATCTTGAAAATTTTTCGAAATTAAATTAGGGTACACATTCTGAACTGTTAATTATCGATCGATTTTTTAAGTGCAAAATACCTCTTTTCGTTCCTAGTCTCCTGTTACAAATCTTGAAAATTTTTCGAAATTAAATTGGGGTACACATTCTGAACTGTAAATTATCGATCGATTTTTGACGTGCAAAATACCTCTTTTCGTTCCTAGTCTCCTGTTACAAATCTTGAAAATTTTTCGAAATTAAATTAGGGTACACATTCTGAACTGTTAATTATCGATCGATTTTTAAAGAGCGAAATACCTCTTTTCGTTCCTAGTCTCCTGTTACAAATCTTGAAAATTTTTCGAAATTAAATTGGGGTACACATTCTGAACTGTAAATTATCGATCGATTTCTGACGTGCAAAATACCTCTTTTCGTTCCTAGTCTCCTGTTACAAATCTTGAAAATTTTTCGAAATTAAATTGGGGTACACATTCTGAACTGTAAATTATCGATCGATTTTTGACGTGCAAAATACCTCTTTTCGTTCCTAGTCTCCTGTTACAAATCTTGAAAATTTTTCGAAATTAAATTAGGGTACACATTCTGAACTGTTAATTATCGATCGATTTTTGACGTGCAAAATACCTCTTTTCGTTCCTAGTCTCCTGTTACAAATCTTGAAAATTTTTCGAAATTAAATTGGGGTACACATTCTGAACTGTAAATTATCGATCGATTTCTGACGTGCAAAATACCTCTTTTCGTTCCTAGTCTCCTGTTACAAATCTTGAAAATTTTTCGAAATTAAATTGGGGTACACATTCTGAACTGTAAATTATCGATCGATTTTTGACGTGCAAAATACCTCTTTTCGTTCCTAGTCTCCTGTTACAAATCTTGAAAATTTTTCGAAATTAAATTAGGGTACACATTCTGAACTGTTAATTATCGATCGATTTTTTAAGTGCAAAATACCTCTTTTCGTTCCTAGTCTCCTGTTACAAATCTTGAAAATTTTTCGAAATTAAATTGGGGTACACATTCTGAACTGTAAATTATCGATCGATTTTTGACGTGCAAAATACCTCTTTTCGTTCCTAGTCTCCTGTTACAAATCTTGAAAATTTTTCGAAATTAAATTAGGGTACACATTCTGAACTGTTAATTATCGATCGATTTTTTAAGTGCAAAATACCTCTTTTCGTTCCTAGTCTCCTGTTACAAATCTTGAAAATTTTTCGAAATTAAATTGGGGTACACATTCTGAACTGTAAATTATCGATCGATTTTTGACGTGCAAAATACCTCTTTTCGTTCCTAGTCTCCTGTTACAAATCTTGAAAATTTTTCGAAATTAAATTGGGGTACACATTCTGAACTGTAAATTATCGATCGATTTTTGACGTGCAAAATACCTCTTTTCGTTCCTAGTCTCCTGTTACAAATCTTGAAAATTTTTCGAAATTAAATTAGGGTACACATTCTGAACTGTTAATTATCGATCGATTTTTTAAGTGCAAAATACCTCTTTTCGTTCCTAGTCTCCTGTTACAAATCTTGAAAATTTTTCGAAATTAAATTGGGGTACACATTCTGAACTGTAAATTATCGATCGATTTTTGACGTGCAAAATACCTCTTTTCGTTCCTAGTCTCCTGTTACAAATCTTGAAAATTTTTCGAAATTAAATTAGGGTACACATTCTGAACTGTTAATTATCGATCGATTTTTTAAGTGCAAAATACCTCTTTTCGTTCCTAGTCTCCTGTTACAAATCTTGAAAATTTTTCGAAATTAAATTGGGGTACACATTCTGAACTGTAAATTATCGATCGATTTTTGACGTGCAAAATACCTCTTTTCGTTCCTAGTCTCCTGTTACAAATCTTGAAAATTTTTCGAAATTAAATTGGGGTACACATTCTGAACTGTAAATTATCGATCGATTTTTGACGTGCAAAATACCTCTTTTCGTTCCTAGTCTCCTGTTACAAATCTTGAAAATTTTTCGAAATTAAATTAGGGTACACATTCTGAACTGTTAATTATCGATCGATTTTTTAAGTGCAAAATACCTCTTTTCGTTCCTAGTCTCCTGTTACAAATCTTGAAAATTTTTCGAAATTAAATTGGGGTACACATTCTGAACTGTAAATTATCGATCGATTTTTGACGTGCAAAATACCTCTTTTCGTTCCTAGTCTCCTGTTACAAATCTTGAAAATTTTTCGAAATTAAATTGGGGTACACATTCTGAACTGTAAATTATCGATCGATTTTTGACGTGCAAAATACCTCTTTTCGTTCCTAGTCTCCTGTTACAAATCTTGAAAATTTTTCGAAATTAAATTGGGGTACACATTCTGAACTGTAAATTATCGATCGATTTTTGACGTGCAAAATACCTCTTTTCGTTCCTAGTCTCCTGTTACAAATCTTGAAAATTTTTCGAAATTAAATTAGGGTACACATTCTGAACTGTTAATTATCGATCGATTTTTTAAGTGCAAAATACCTCTTTTCGTTCCTAGTCTCCTGTTACAAATCTTGAAAATTTTTCGAAATTAAATTGGGGTACACATTCTGAACTGTAAATTATCGATCGATTTTTGACGTGCAAAATACCTCTTTTCGTTCCTAGTCTCCTGTTACAAATCTTGAAAATTTTTCGAAATTAAATTAGGGTACACATTCTGAACTGTTAATTATCGATCGATTTTTTAAGTGCAAAATACCTCTTTTCGTTCCTAGTCTCCTGTTACAAATCTTGAAAATTTTTCGAAATTAAATTGGGGTACACATTCTGAACTGTAAATTATCGATCGATTTTTGACGTGCAAAATACCTCTTTTCGTTCCTAGTCTCCTGTTACAAATCTTGAAAATTTTTCGAAATTAAATTAGGGTACACATTCTGAACTGTTAATTATCGATCGATTTTTTAAGTGCAAAATACCTCTTTTCGTTCCTAGTCTCCTGTTACAAATCTTGAAAATTTTTCGAAATTAAATTGGGGTACACATTCTGAACTGTAATTTATCGATCGATTTTTGACGTGCAAAATACCTCTTTTCGTTCCTAGTCTCCTGTTACAAATCTTGAAAATTTTTCGAAATTAAATTGGGGTACACATTCTGAACTGTAAATTATCGATCGATTTTTGACGTGCAAAATACCTCTTTTCGTTCCTAGTCTCCTGTTACAAATCTTGAAAATTTTTCGAAATTAAATTAGGGTACACATTCTGAACTGTTAATTATCGATCGATTTTTGACGTGCAAAATACCTCTTTTCGTTCCTAGTCTCCTGTTACAAATCTTGAAAATTTTTCGAAATTAAATTGGGGTACACATTCTGAACTGTAAATTATCGATCGATTTCTGACGTGCAAAATACCTCTTTTCGTTCCTAGTCTCCTGTTACAAATCTTGAAAATTTTTCGAAATTAAATTGGGGTACACATTCTGAACTGTAAATTATCGATCGATTTTTGACGTGCAAAATACCTCTTTTCGTTCCTAGTCTCCTGTTACAAATCTTGAAAATTTTTCGAAATTAAATTAGGGTACACATTCTGAACTGTTAATTATCGATCGATTTTTTAAGTGCAAAATACCTCTTTTCGTTCCTAGTCTCCTGTTACAAATCTTGAAAATTTTTCGAAATTAAATTGGGGTACACATTCTGAACTGTAAATTATCGATCGATTTTTGACGTGCAAAATACCTCTTTTCGTTCCTAGTCTCCTGTTACAAATCTTGAAAATTTTTCGAAATTAAATTAGGGTACACATTCTGAACTGTTAATTATCGATCGATTTTTTAAGTGCAAAATACCTCTTTTCGTTTCTAGTCTCCTGTTACAAATCTTGAAAATTTTTCGAAATTAAATTGGGGTACACATTCTGAACTGTAAATTATCGATCGATTTTTGACGTGCAAAATACCTCTTTTCGTTCCTAGTCTCCTGTTACAAATCTTGAAAATTTTTCGAAATTAAATTAGGGTACACATTCTGAACTGTTAATTATCGATCGATTTTTTAAGTGCAAAATACCTCTTTTCGTTCCTAGTCTCCTGTTACAAATCTTGAAAATTTTTCGAAATTAAATTGGGGTACACATTCTGAACTGTAAATTATCGATCGATTTTTGACGTGCAAAATACCTCTTTTCGTTCCTAGTCTCCTGTTACAAATCTTGAAAATTTTTCGAAATTAAATTAGGGTAGACATTCTGAACTGTTAATTTTCGATCGATTTTTGAATTGCAAAATAGCTCTTTTCGTTCCTGGTCTCCTGTTACAAATCGAGAAAATTTTTCCAAAAAAATTTAGAGTAGACATTCTGAACAGTAAATTTTCGATCGATTTTTGAAGTGAAAAATAACTGTTTAAATACATGCATTCATTCATTCATTCATTCATTCATTGACAAAGAAGAACCTTAGAATTAGTTAGTTTTTATGGCCCTTAAAAGGGCCGTTCTTTTCGGGGGTGGGGCATCCAAAATGAACAGTTGTCATATCTCCAGAAGATGTTGGTGTCATCGACTACCTTCTTTAGGGAGCTGGTTTCTCGTGACGGTCACAATTACCTCCTGCTTCTTCTTATCCTGCCATTTCTTGGATGCGTTTTAAATTATTTTATTGGGTCACAAATATTGAGGTAGGAAATGATTAGGGTATTAGGTTTTATTTATATAATTCACGAAGGCTTCCAAAAATATCCACCTGAAAATTGTTAAAGAACGTTGACCAGAGATTTAGTGGTAAAGACAAATTAATTTTAAATCATACCATAAGTTACATATAACTAAATGCAATAAAGTCCAATTTTCGGAATCATATCATGTCAAGTTGAACACACATAAACACACACATGAACACACACATCACACACAACATATTTTGTACGCATTTTTTCCCGAGTAATACTATGAAAAAAATGGCAAAAATTATCAAATGACCAAAACTTTTTTTTCCGAAAATAATTATTTTACACGCTTTTTCTCTCATTAAGAACTGCCATGAATATTTTTTCAAATTTTTCTGACTCAACATTTTTTGCATGGATTTTTTTTCCTGACTAATACTATGGAAAAAATGGCGAAAACCATGAAATCATGAAATCATCAAATGACCAAAAAAAAAGTTTTCGCAAAATATTACGCTTTTTCCCGTCTTTAAGTCATGAATTTTCTTAATTTTTTCCGAGACGCAACATTTTCTGCATTCATTTTTTTCCAAGTAATACCATGGAAAAAATTGCGTAAATCATGAAATGACCGAATGACCAAAAAAATTTTTTTTTGCAAAAATAATTACTTTACACACTTGGTTTCGTCATTAAGAACCGTCATGAATTTTTTCAATTTTTTCTGAGAACCAACATTTTTTGCATGCATTTCTTTCCCGAGTAATACAATGGAAAAAATGGCAAAAATCGTGAAATCATGAAATCATAAAATGACCAAAAATTTTTTTCGGAAAAAAAATAGTCTATGCCTTTGCCCGTCCCTGAGAAACGTCATGTTTTTTTTTTATTTTTCTGAGACCCAACATTTTTTGTATGCATTTCTTTCCTGAGTAATACAATGGAAAAAATGGCGAAAAACATGAAATCATCAAATTAACAAAAAAACAAATAAAAAAAAAATTACTACACGCTTCTGCCCGTCATTAAGAACCATCATGACTTTTTTCAAGTTTTTCAACATTTTTTGCATGTTTTTTTCTCCTGAGTAATACAATGGAAAAAATTGCGAAAATCATGAAATGTTGAAATCATCAAATGACCAAATCAATTCTTTTTCGGAAAAATAATTACTTTGCACGCTTGGTTTCGTCATTAAGAACCGTCATGAATTTTTTCAATTTTTTCTGAGAACTAACATTTTTGCATGCATTTCTTTCCTGAGTAATACTATGGAAAAAATGGCGAAAATCATGAAATCATCACATGACCAAAAAAAAAGTTTTCGGATAAAAAATTACTGTACACGCTTCTACCTGTCATTAAGAACCGTCATGACTTTTTCAAGTTTTTCAACATTTTATGCATGTATTTTATCCTGAGTAATACAATGGAAAAAAATTGCGAAAATCATGAAATGTTAAAATCATCAAATGACCAAATAAATTCTTTTTCGGAAAAATAATTACTTTACAAGCTTGGTTTCGTCATTAAGAACCGTCATGAATTTTTTCAATTTTTTCTGAGAACCAACATTTTTTGCATACATTTCTTTCCTGAGTACTATGGAAAAAATGGCGATAATCATGAAATGATGAAATCATAAAATGACCAAAAATTTAATTTTCGGAAAAATAATTGCTTTACACGCTTTTTCCCGTCATCAAAAAGAGTCATTAATTTTTTCAAATTTTTCTGAGACCCAACATTTTTTGCATACATTTTATTCCTGATGGAAAAAATGGCGAAAATTATGAAATGATGAAATCATCAAATTACCACAATTTTTTTTTCGGAACAATAATTGTTTTACACGCATGGTTTAGTCATTAAGAACCGTCGTGATTTTTTTCTGAGACACAACATTTTTTGCATGCATGTTTTTCTTGCGTATGGAAAAAATGGCGAAAATCATAAAATGATGAAATCATTAAAAGGCCAAAAAATTTTTTTCGGAAAAAAATACTCTATACGCTTCTGCCCGTCTTTAAGTAACGTCATGAATTTTTCAAATTTTTCTGAGACCTAACGTTAATTCGTGAGTAATAAATACTATGGAAAAAATGGCGAAAATCATGAAATGACCAAAAACATTTTTATTTCTATTCTAAAAATTCGAAATTCCAATTCCACATGCATTCATTCTTAATTAATTCGTTTTGTTTTTTGGGAGTATGGTTGCCGATAATTCACCGTCGTCACAGCTTTAGAAGATGATGGTGTGGTCGACTACCTTTTTTGGGAGGCGGTTTCTCGTGACGGTCACAAATACGTCTTGTTTCTTGGTATCCTGTTACACATTGTACAATTTTTGGATGGATTTGTAATTACTTTATTGGGTTACAAATAACTCGTGAAATTTTTCGATGCGTTTATAATTATTTTCTGATCTGAAAAAAAAAACGTTGATTTTTTTATTTATTTTTTTCTAAAACATTTAATGCTCTTTCACATTCTTGGTCCAGTTATTCGTCGGCTGCAAACACCAGTTCTCGAAGAATACCGGAATCCTCGGAGTCTTCTTTGTCATAATACTGTAAAATATATTTATAAACATTAAAACCCAATGTTCATTGGACTGGACACGGCTAATTGAAGGTGTTTAGGTTATCTATTAGGAACAATACTCAAACAAATACGATGCCCACATAGTCTCTAACTTATCGTCAATCGTCACAAACAAATATTCCACATATTAACTTATATATTTAATTATAAACACATAGGTACTTACTCTTGAATTTCTTCGAGGTGGAAATCATGACGACAGCACAACTCGTATGTGAATGTATATGATAATCAACAGATGTCCCTACAAACACGAAAACATGAATTACACCGCAGTTTTTTTTTGTATCTTCTCTCTTTCAGAAATAAACTTTATTTATTATTTATTATTATTATTATTACATTCTCGGATATATACTTTTTTTTACCTTATTCTGTTTCATCCAAGCCGCAAAGGCATTGCATTTAAGTTCATATAAAAGTCTTGACTTGTGAGGCAGCAAGTCATGCGTTGCAGCTTGTACTGCTTCAGCCACTTCCGGAGGAGTATTTTGTAACTTGCAGTCAGAATTAGACTCTGTGTAGTTTTAGACTCTTGGCAAGCACTTTTTATATGATGAATTCAGCAAATAAATTAGTGCGCATTGCAGTGGTTGCGTGATTAAATCAATCACATTTTGATCGATTGAAGTTTCACAATGGATTTAATCTGTTGAAGCAAAAAAAAAATGTTATGCTAATTGTAAATGTTGACGTATCTGTTGTGATCGTGTGATCGAGTCGTGTCCGTATTGTGAATTCAGCAAAGCAGGTGATAATGAGGCGTATTATGAGGATCGTGCCTCCGCGCGCATATATCTTCTATTCTATTAAGGCGGGTATCGGTCCCTCCATCTCTCAATCTTATCTCATCTCATCTCGATCATTTTATTAACATGTCGATGCTCGTCGTCGGTTGGTAGCCATGAATAATAATAAAACGGCACTCAGATGGGTGTACCCCTTCGACGGCCTATCGCCACCATCTACAAACAACAATTAACAACCACTTTCAACGACTCTCACCTTCCTTCGGACTGACCTCACCACCACCATCTGGTTGTTTGTACAATATTATTTATAGTTGTTTACTCTGGTTTGATGAAGATTCGTTTATTGTTCACAGCCAACTCGCAACGAAAACGGCTACGTTGGAAATTACACTTTGATGACCAAAACGGCACACTTTCCTGATAATAATAATAATAATAATAAACTGTCTTTATTAAAGAAAAAAAAGTTAATAGTACAAGAAAATATTTTTTGTGAGAACAGGCGAAGTTCAGTTCAGTTCATTTCAAATACTTGAAATTCCATCAGTTTATTTTCCAATTATATCTCTTTCGATGTGATGAAAAAGTGACCTAAACGTCGCAGTGCCAAAATTGACTGCCTTAGAAAACGAATTTTGATAACCAAAAATTAAACGAAAATGTCTACGTTAGAAGCATAAAATTGCACTTTTTCCTGAATCAAAAAATGACATAGACGTTGCTGTACCAAAATTGACTGCGGTAGAAGATAAATATGTCGGTAACTAAAAATGCACTTCAAAAAGTGCTCTAAAAAAACAGCTTTGATTACGGCACACAGTGGGCCAGAATGTTAATCTAGCGGGACAAAATTCAATTTTTGTAAGTCCAAAAAAAAATCATTAGTGTTGATAACTTTATAGTAGACATCCTAATTAAGGGTAAAAATACATTTTTCAATAAAACAATCGCATATAAACATTAAATCGGTAAGCAATATGCACAAATATAACATTCAATTTGAATGAAATACGTCTATGCGCGCTTGGTTTAATTTTTAATAATTTCATGTTGCAAGTTAAGAATGGAGCGGTTTAATAATTTATTTACTTTAAGAAATACCTCAGTTACAAATAAGTGTATTAAATAAAACCATTTAGTTATTGTTTCACATAATAAAAAAATTAAATGTCAAGTAAGTGTGAAATTTTAATCGATTTGACGATATATTAGGGCATTCCTAAAAATTACTCAATTTTACCCTTATTCGACTATGATGAAAATGTAGTGCATATATATCTCTGTCGTATAAAAAAAAATTCGTTTGCCTTTATGCGCCTTTGTGACTTCTGTGGCGTGTTTTATACGCACGCGCACGCCACGCAGCCATCAGTATTTCGTGAATATTGCCTCCGAATCGATGGAAATTTTCCGTTAGTAGTGATTTTGCATTTTCTATCGCAAATATCTTCAAGTCGCATATTCTCTCTCGTGAAAAAAATCATACTCGACAAAGTATTTGCCGAGACAACATTCTCGCATTTCTGTTCTGGCATCGAATGGAAAACACGGGTACCACGAACAGTGGCGGCTCGTGGAATATGTTGATGATAGAGCCACTTCTTCAATACCCCCTCGTTTTTTTGAAGAAACAAAGAACGATTTATCTTCCTGGATCAAAGTAAGTGTTTTCAGATTTAATTACAAATTCTTGCTGTGCATGAAAGTACAGGTAGTGCCATGGCTCCTTGGCTGTATATAACGAGACGCCCCTGACTGCGATTACTATTTGAAACACATTGTATAAACTAATCAATGATAAAGCTCCTGGCATTGCTTACAATTAACTCCCATCAATTGTTTTTTTCTGTTTTCTAGAGGATAATTCTTGAATGGATGACTAGATTTCGAAAAAAAATCAGGTTTGGTGTGGATAAGATACAAAAATTAAATTCGCCCTTCAGTTGTTTTCAATTGTTTGTTTTTCTCGGATAACCCTTGAACCAGCGGCGGCTCGTGGATGTTCAACGAGGAGGCAAGGGAAGGAAATTTGACCAAAACAGCAGCAAAATATTTGCTTCCTATTAAGAGTAAGTAGTACAGGACGAGCGGCATCTCTGTCGTAGCCTCCTCTATAAAGATCCACGAGCCGCCACTGCCTTGAACGTATAATGAATGAAGTCTAATATTGTATAAGTTTAGATCGGATAAAAAACCTAAATTAGACATTTCATTGTTTGATGCAAAAAATCCAAAATTCCCACAAAAATTTAAAAATTAAATAATTCCTTAACATAAATCCCGAAACCTACGAAAACAAAAAATATAAAATTAAATAAATAACCTGAAATGAATACAAAACCCTTAAAAATACAGGTCAAAAAATTCAGAAATGTAGGTGGCAAAATCTAAAATAAAGGACAAAAATCGAAAAATTTGGCCCCCAAAAAAATAAAAAATTTCCGCGTAAAAATAAATAATTCAAGTTAAAAAATATAAAATAAAGGACAAAAAATCAAAAAAATTGACCTAAAACGGAAAACCGAAAATACGGAAATATCGAAAATTTCAACAAACAAATTCAAAACCTAGGCCAAAATAAAGAATTATTGATTTATATGCGAGATTCTTTTTCCGGTATTTTCGAGTTTTTTTTTGTTGAAATTTTCGATTTTTTGTCTGCATTTTTCATCTTAGGCCTGAGTTTTCGATATTTTGTCTAAATTTAGGACAAAAGGGCAAAAACCTGATCGAAAAATAAAAATGCAGACCAAAAAATTGAAAATACAAGCAAAAGAAAAATGATTTGCCACTTTCAGCCGCCAAAAATAAGTTTCAGACCAGAACAGCGGCGGCTCGTGGATGTTCGGCGGTTAGGCAACAGAAGAAAATTTGACCAAAAAAGGAACGGAATATTTGCTTCCTCTATTAGAGTAAGTAGTGCAGCGCAAGCGACATCTTTGTCTTTGCCTCCCCTACGTAAATCCACGAGCCGCCGCTGGACCAGAAGTTCGAAAGTAATTGCCAAAAAATAAAATAAAAATACGAAATTAAATCAATAATTCAAGTTAAAAAATATAAAATACAGGATAAAAAAAATAGACCAAAAATCTAAAATATACGATGAAAAATTTAGATCAAAAATCTAAAATTCTGGCCTAAAAATAAAAATGGTGGACCCAGAAAAGAAAAAAATTTAACAGACAAATAAAAGAAAATTATAAATAAAACACTTTCTTTGTTAATATCACACGATTTAACAAAGAAAGTGTTTTATTTATAATTAAAAATGTATCACGAAGTAAACGCCTCCAGTGTCAATCAATTAAACAAAAATTAATACAAATTTAGGGCAAAAGATAAAAAAAATAAAAATCTACAATGTTGGCCAAAAATTTGAAAACATCGAAACTCGGGCCTAAAGATAATAAATGTGGACTAAACCAAAAAATCAAAAATTTTAACAATAAAATCGAAAAGTTAGGTCAAAATAAAGAAAAATTTAGGTTAAAAGATTTAAAAAAAAAAAAAAAAAAATCTGTCATGTTGGTCAGAAAGTCGAAAAATTTAGACAGTACATGAAAACTTGGGCGTAAAGATAATAAATGCAGACTAAAAAATAGAAAATTTCAACAAACAAAACTCGAAAATACCGGAAAAAATAAACAAAAAATCTCGCACATAAATCAATAATTCAGATTATAGATATTTTAACCTAAATCAATTCAAAAATTTGGAACTGGAATTAAAAATTTGGCCCGCAAAATCAAAAATGCTGACCAAAAAATCAAAAATTTTAAGAATTAATTCGAAAATTTAGGTCAAAATAAAGAATAGTTGGGGCAAAAGATCAAAAAATTAAAATACACGTTAAAAATCTAAAAATTAAAAATTCGGCGGGAAAAATCAAAAAATGCGGACCAAAACGTCGAAAATTTTAACAATTAAATCGAAAATTTATGTCAAAATAAAGAATATTTAGGCCAAATGATCAAAAATTTACCTCAAAAAAATCGAAAATACAGGCTTAATAGTAAAATATGCAGAATTTTTTAGTAAGAAAATTGTAAATTAGTCTCAAAAATCACTATATTGCTCAAAATAATTTTCTAATTTTCTTAATTGCAAAACATTTTTGAGTTTGAAACTATAGGTAGTGCCATGGCTCCGTGGCTCTATATAACGAGCCGCCCCTGACCATGAATGAGCTGGCATATATGAATATATTTGACAATTTGAGAAATGAAGAATCATTGAAACCAATTTCGGCGAAATCGCGAAGTTGCATTAAAATCTAAATATTTAATCAAATCAAATCAAATAATTTATTTCATGATGAATATAAACATTCATGTGAAACATATCATTACAATCCTAAATGTATAAATAAACTTAAAACCTAAACACATTAAAATAACATCAGTTACAAGTACTTTAAAATTCAAAATTTACTTTTAAAATATTATTGGCCATATTGGATCCGCCATTTAGAATTTAGAATTTTTTATTCCAAACTTGGATTCAGAGATTTCAAATACTGAACGTTATTAATTTTGAATGAAAACTGAATATTTTTTACAAAAAAATTCCGCCATATTGGATCCGACATTCTGAATTTTGAAATTTTTATTGAAAATTTGGATTCAGAGGTATCAAATACAGGATGGTATTAATTTTCATTAAAAACCGAACATTTTTACAAAAAAAATCCGCCATATTGGATCCGCCATTTTGAATTTAACAAATCTGATTACAGATTCGGACTCAGCGACCTCAAAAATAATACTAATCTACAAATTCGTCTTTAAAAGTGAAAGGATTAAGACGTTATTAACAAAAATGGCTTTCTTCACTATTTCCAAAAATCGTTCTGTAAATTCAATATTTATTTTTACAGATGCTTGGTTAATAATCTTAAATAGCGTATCTTTACAACCGCCTCGTAAAAATTATCGAAACGTTTCAGTAACGAAAATGAATCGATAGAAAGCAATTTTGCTTTGCATTTTTCTCATGATTTATCTCAAAATCATTAATGGGAAATTATGACCTAGAATTAATTTTGAGTAGATTTGTAAAGTTTTAAGCCCATTTTGTTTTCATATTTTATCGAGTCGCCAAAATTAGTACAGATTTAACGGAAAATTATGGATTAATCTCAAAATGAATTAAGTGGTAATTTAGAAGTCTGTAAAAATTTAGAGTGAATTCATAAAGTTTCAAACTGATGGCATTTGTTAGAGAGCGGCCATCTTGCCGCCATGACGTCATCGGCAATTTTTTAAATGGCACAAAAAATTTTTATTGAAACTTTTTTATAGTGAATGTTCTGTGCTGTTCATATAACTACGTATTTTTTGGATTTTTCATTTAATTAATAGTTATATCATAAATTTTCTGAATGCTTTATTAAAATTTGTGAAGTGGATTTCGTAAAAATTAAAAATCCCCTCCCGTGTGGACAGCTTCTAGTTTTCCGAAGATTTTGATGGAAAATTTAGTGTATATTTTTAATTTGTTTTTGATACATTCGCATGAAATATTTTCTAAAGTAATTTCGTTAAAATTTACACCTATTACCATGGTTACGAACAGAATAAACGTGTCATATAAATTACGATTATTTCTATTCTCTCGTATAAATTGTAATTTGAATTTTCTATAAAATAAAAAATCACCACGGATTAATTAATAAAATGGTTTTTGGCCTTAGGCTTCGAGTCAGTGGCACTCTCCACCCTCGGGCCAAAACCATAATTTATACTATAGAGGGTGTGTGCTAATTGACGGGAAACTATTGTGATCGTAAAAAATTCAAAAAAAAAAACTCTTTTAGCGGAAATATCCAATTCGTCGATTCCGACAATTTTCGTAAAAAACTGTGTGTCTGCCTTTATGTCTGTCTGTCTGTCATATTTATTTTCTACTTTATTCGTACAAACCACGGGATTGTATTGTGATAATATTTTGTTGCGGAAGTAGCCATTTCGTTGATTGCTACAATTTTTGTGACAAAAATGTGTCTGTGTGTCTGACTGTCTTATTTATTTTTACTTTCTCCTTACAAAGTAATGGAAAATATTGTGATCATCAAAAATTTCCAAAATTTTTTTTTTTCCGGAAATATCCATTTCGTCGATTTCGAAAATTTTTGTTAAAAAATGTGTGTCAGCCTTTTTGTCTGTCTGTCTGTCATATTGATTCTTTTACTTTCTCCGTACAAACTCCGGGAAAGGATTGTGATTGTAAAAAAAATCCAAATATTTTTTTGCGGAAATATCAATTTCTTCGATTCTGACAATTTTTGTAAAAAAATATGTGTGGCTTTGTGTCTGTCTGTCTGTCATATTTAGTTTCTACTTTCGCCGTATAAACTACGGGAAAATATTGTGATCGTAAAAAAATTCCATTTCCAAACAGGCGTTTCGTTGATTCCGACAATTTTTGTGAAAAAAAAAGTGTCTGTGTGTACGCCTTTGTGTCTGTCTGTCTGTCATATCAATTTTTTTTATTTTCTCCTTACAAACTAAGGGAAAATTTTATGAACGTAACAAATTTCCAAAAATTATTTTTTTGTGAAAATATCTATTTCGTCGATTCAGACAATTTTTGTTGAAAATTTGTGTGTTTACACACACGATTACACGATTCTTTTACTTTTTCCGTACAAAATCCGGGAAAGGATTGTGATTGTAAAAAAAATCCAAATATTTTTTTGCGGAAATATCAATTTCTTCGATTCTGACAATTTTTGTAAAAAAATATGTGTGTCTGGCTTTGTGTTTGTCTGTCTGTCATATTTAGTTTCTACTTTCTCCGTACAAACTACGGGAAAATATTGTGATCGTAAAAAATTTCCATTTCCAAACAGGCGTTTCGTTGATTCCGACAATTTTTGTGAAAAAAAGTGTCTGTGTGTATACCTTTGTGTCTGTCTGTCTGTCTGTCATATCAATTTTTTTTTATTTTCTCCTTACAAACTAAGGGAAAATTTTTGTGATCGTAACAAATTTCCAAATATTTTTTTTTTGTGAAAATATCTATTTAGTCGATTCAGACAATTTTTGTTGAAAATTTGTGTGTTTACACACACGATTACACGATTCTTTTACTTTTTCCATACAAAATCCGGGAAAGGATTGTGATTGTAAAAAAAATCCAAATATTTTTTTGCGGAAATATCAATTTCTTCGATTCTGACAATTTTTGTAAAAAAAATATGTGTGTCTGGCTTTGTGTCTGTCTGTCTGTCATATTTAGTTTCTACTTTCTCCGTACAAACTACGGGAAAATATTGTGATCGTAAAAAATTTCCATTTCCAAACAGGCGTTTCGTTGATTCCGACAATTTTTGTGAAAAAAAGTGTCTGTGTGTATACCTTTGTGTCTGTCTGTCTGTCTGTCATATCAATTTTTTTTTATTTTCTCCTTACAAACTAAGGGAAAATTTTGTGATCGTAACAAATTTCCAAATATTTTTTTTTGTGGAAATATCTATTTCGTCGATTCAGACAATTTTTGTTGAAAATTTGTGTGTTTACACACACGATTACACGATTCTTTTAGTTTTTCCATACAAAATCCGGGAAAGGATTGTGATTGTAAAAAAAATCCAAATATTTTTTGCGGAAATATCAATTTCTTCGATTCTGACAATTTTTGTAAAAAAAAATATGTGTGTCTGGCTTTGTGTCTGTCTGTCTGTCATATTTAGTTTCTACTTTCTCCGTACAAGCTACGGGAAAATATTGTGATCGTAAAAAATTTCCATTTTCAAACAGGCGTTTCGTTGATTCCGACAATTTTTGTGAAAAAAAAGTGTCTGTGTGTATGCCTTTGTGTCTGTCTGTCTGTCATATCAATTTTTTTTTATTTTCTCCTTACAAACTAAGGGAAAATTTTGTGATCGTAACAAATTTCCAAATATTTTTTTTTTGTGAAAATATCTATTTCGTCGATTCAGACAATTTTTGTTGAAAATTTGTGTGTTTACACACACGATTACACGATTCTTTTACTTTTTCCGTACAAAATCCGGGAAAGGATTGTGATTGTAAAAAAAAATCCAAATATTTTTTTGCGGAAATATCAATTTCTTCGATTCTGACAATTTTAGTAAAAAAATATGTGTGTCTGGCTTTGTGTCTGTCTGTCATATTTAGTTTTTACTTTCTCCGTACAAACTACGGGAAAATATTGTGATCGTAAAAAAATTCCATTTCCAAACAGGCGTTTCGTTGATTCCGACAATTTTTGTGAAAAAAAAGTGTCTGTGTGTATGCCTTTGTGTCTGTCTGTCTGTCATATCAATTTTTTTTTTATTTTCTCCTTACAAACTAAGGGAAAATTTTGTGATCGTAACAAATTTCCAAATATTTTTTTTTTGTGGAAATATCTTTTTCGTCGATTCAGACAATTTTTGTTGAAAATTTGTGTATTTACCTTTATGTGCATCTGTCTGTCATTTTTATTTTTCACTTTCTTTGTACAAACCACGGGAAAGTATTGTAATCGTAAATAATTTCCATTTTTTTTTTGCGGAAATCGCCATTTCGTTGATTCCGACAATTTTTGTGAAAAAAATGTGTCTGTGTGACTGCCTTTGTGTCTGTCTGTCATATTTATTTTTACTTTCTCCTTGCAAACTAAGGGATAATATTGTGATCGTAAAAAAAATTCCAAATATTTTTTTTGCGAAATTATCCATTTCCTCGATTCCGACAATTTTTGTAAAAAAAATGTGAGTCTGTCTGTCATATTTATGTTTTACTTTCTCCATACTAACTACGGGAAACTATTGTGATCGTAAAAAAAAATCCAAACAAATTGTTTTTTTGTGGCAAAATCTATTTCTGTCGATTCCGACAATTTTTGTAAAAAATATGTCTCTGATTGTCTGCATGTCTGTCAAATTTATTTGTTACTTTCTCCGTGCAAACTACGAGAAAGTATGGTGATCGAAAAGAATTTCCAAACATTTTTTTTGCGGAAATATCCATTTCGTCGATTTCGACAATTTTTGTTAAAAAAAGTCTGTGTGAGTATCTGCCTTTGTGTCTATCTATCTGTCATTTTTATGTTTTACTTTCTCCGTACAAACTTCTTTCAAATTCCTTATTTGTTCTGTTTTGCTAATTTGACTAGGAGGAGATCTTTCCTCTAAAATGATCAGGGAAGATAATATTCCAATATAAAAAAATTAACATTGAAAATCCTATGTTCCGTTTTGTTCATCTACACCCTGTATACATATACACATCATAAATACAAGATATTTAATAAAATATAAAGTCGAATTTTTCAACGATATTACAGCAATAAAAATAATCCTAATCTTTTTCTCAATAACTGTAAGATACGCAAAAAACAGTTGATTAGTTATTTGTGTGGTCTTCTTCACAGAATTCAGTGGCGTGCTTACTTTGTTTTTATTTTGACTTTTAACTTAACAGCTATGACACAAATATGCATTTTTTTTTAAATAGAACACTGTATATTTTTGTCATTGAATAGAACTTTATATTAATACAACATGGTTAATAAAAAATACATGTAAATTGACGAGAAAAAACGATTATATTCTATCATAAGTCGAAAAAAAAATACACCAATAACTATTTAACAGTTTCAAGTAATAAATAATTTACTTTATTTTCACCTCGGCACATTTGAACCTTATAAAAGCTGTAAAAATATTGCGTATTATTTTCAATTGCATTTTCTTAAATCGCAATATTTTTTTTGTTGTAAGAACGAAATTATTGCATGTAAATTTAAAAAAAAATACGTGCTGGATCTAAAAGCGACGTGTATACATTATTACCATATTATGATATGCAAATGCTGGCAACAGTGTTTATAGAGAGAGAAAAACAGGTTCTAGAAAAATGTGAAGGTGACAAAACAGACACACACACACATGCTTACAAACAACATCGATTCCCAATAATAATAATAACAATAACACCAATTTTATAAACTGTTAAAACAAAACATCTCGGAACAGAATCATTTAACAGATTACAGAGAGAAAGGGCGCAGGGAGCGCTCTCTTCCGCTTAAGGATCTCACGACTATAAAATGATAAATAATAGTAGAATTCGTACAGAATTGCAGTATAGCGAACGTTTTTTAAAGTTTTTAAACATGTTATCAGGGTAGAGAGTATTTCTGTGAAAATTATCCAAAGTTTGCAGCTGCAAAAATGGGCGCGCTAGAAGGTAAATTTTTAATGGCCAAAAATGCACTTACAATA
Organism: Ocypus olens; assembly: GCA_910593695.2. Taxonomy (NCBI): domain Eukaryota; kingdom Metazoa; phylum Arthropoda; class Insecta; order Coleoptera; family Staphylinidae; genus Ocypus; species Ocypus olens. Next base: position 38,173,457 of record OU343063.1, on the reverse strand, counting down.
TTTACCCTAAAAATCCAGATTCTTGAAATTTTTACATATAATCTAAAGTAACGTTATATCTGCCAATGAAGATGTAAAATTAAACACTTGAAATTCGTGAAATTTCGATTATTTTTAAACCGCTATTTTTAATCGATTTTGGTGAATCTTTGAGGGCGAAAAACTTTGAAGTGTATTCTTTAAAGTCATGTATGCGAACTTATGCGTAACCCCTTCAGCACCCCTCTACCATTCTTCACAGTGCAAGAAAAACACATTTTTAAAATTAAAAAACACAATTTTTGACAATGCCAAAATACAATTGTCAACAGTGGCAAAATACAATTTTTCGAGATGTAAAAATATAATTGTTGACAACAACGAATACAATTTTTGTGGTAGGATAATACCGTTCTTCCCAGTAAAAAAAACATTTTTGACAGTTAAAAATAAATAATTGTTGACGGGGGCAAAATACAATTTTTCGCGATGTAAAAATATAAGTTTTGACAATGAAGAATACAATTTTTGTGGTGAAAAAATACCGTTCCTCACAGTAAAAAAAATTTTTGACAGTTAAAAACACAAGTTTTGACAGTGGGAAAATACAATTTTTGACAGTGGCAAAATACAATTTTTGGCAATGTAAAAATCTAATTTTTGACAGCGAAGAATACAATTTTTGTGGTGCAAAAAATACCGATCTTCACACTGAAAGAAAAACACATTTTTAACAATTAAAAAACACAATTTTTGACAATGCCAAAATACAATTGTCAACAGTGACAAAATACAATTTTTCGAGATGTAAAAATATAATTGTTGACAACAACGAATACAATTTTTGTGGTAGGATAATACCGTTCTTTCCGGTAAAAAAAAAACATTTTTGACAGTTAAAAATAAATAATTATTGACGGGGGCAAAATACAATTTTTCGCGATGTAAAAATACAAGTTTTGGCAATGCAGAATACAATTTTTGTGGTGAAAAAATTCCGTTAATCACAGTAAAAAAAACATTTTTGACAGTTAAAACACAAGTTTTGACGGTGGGAAAATACAATTTTTGACAGTGGCAAAATACAATGTTTGGCAATGTAAAAATTTAATTTTTGACAGCGAAGTATACAATTTTTGTAGTGGAAAAAATACCGATCTTCACACTGAAAGAAAAACACATTTTTTAAATTAAAAAACACAATTTTTGACAATGCCAAAATACAATTGTCAACAGTGACAAAATACAATTTTTCGAGATGTAAAAATATAATTGTTGACAACAACGAATGCAATTTTTGTGGTAGGATAATACCGTTCTTCCTAGAAAAAAAAACATTTTTGACAGTTAAAAATAAATAATTGTTGACGAGGGCAAAATACAATTTTTCGCGATGTAAAAATACAAGTTTTGACAATGCAGAATACAATTTTTGTGATAAAAAAATATCGTTCCTCACAGTAAAAAAAAAACATTTTTGACAGTTAAAAAACACAAGTTTTGATAGTGGGAAAATACAATTTCTGACACTGGCAAAATACAATTTTTGGCAATGTAAAAATCTAATTTTCGACAGCGAAGAATACACTTTTTGTGGTGGAAAAAATACCGATCTTCACAGTGAAAGAAAAACGCATTTTTAAAATTAAAAAACACAATTTTTGACAATGCCAAAATACAATTGTCAACAGTGACAAAATACAATTTTTCGAGATGTAAAAATATAATTGTTGACAACAACGAATACAATTTTTGTGGTAGGATAATACCGTTCTTTCCGGTAAAAAAACATTTTTAACAGTTAAAAATAAATAATTATTGACAGGGGCAAAATACAATTTTTCGCGATGTAAAAATATAAGTTTTGACAATGAAGAATACAATTTTTGTGGTGAAAAAATACCGTTCCTCGCAGTAAAAAAAAACATTTTTGACAATTAAAAAACACTAGTTTTGACAGTGAAAAAATACAATTTTTGACAGTGAAAAAATTCAATTTTTGGCAGTGGCAAAATACAATTTTTGGCAATGTAAAAATCTAATTTTTGACAGCGAAGAATACAATATTTGTGGTGGAAAAAATACCGATCTTCACAGTGAAAGAAAAACACATTTTTTAACAATTCAAAAACACAATTTTTGACAATGCCAAAATACAATTGTCAACAGTGACAAAATACAATTTTTCGAGATGTAAAAATATAATTGTTGACAACAACGAATACAATTTTTGTGGTAGGATAATACCGTTCTTCCCAGTAAAAAAATAATATTTTTGACAGTTAAAAATTAATAATTTTTGACGGGGGCAAAATACAATTTTTCGCGGTGTAAAAATATAAGTTTTGACAATGAAGAATACAATTTTTGTGGTAAAAAAATACCGTTCCTCACAGTAAAAAAAAACATTTTTGACAATTAAAAAAACACAAGTTTTGACGGTGGGAAAATACAATTTTTGGCAATGTAAAAATCTAATTTTTGACAGCGAAGAATACAATTTTTGTGGTGGAAAAAATACCGTTCTTCACAGTGCAAGAAAAACACATCTTTTAAATTAAAAAACACAATTTTTGACAATGCCAAAATACAATTGTCAACAGTGACAAAATACAATTTTTCGAGATGTAAAAATATAATTGTTGACAACGAATACATTTTTTGTGGTAGGATAATACCGTTCTTCCCAGTAAAAAAAACATTTTTGACAGTTAAAAATAAATAATTTTTGACGGGGGCAAAATACAATTTTTCGCGATGTAAAATTATAAGTTTTGACAATGAAGAATACAATTTTTGTGGTGAAAAAAATACCGTTCCTCACAGTAAAAAAAAACATTTTTGACAGTTAAAAACACAAGTTTTGACGGTGGGAAAATACAATTTTTGACAGTGGCAAAATACAATGTTTGGCAATGTAAAAATTTAATTTTTGACAGCGAAGAATACAATTTTTGTGGTGGAAAAAATACCGATCTTTACACTGAAAGAAAAACACATTTTTAAAATTAAAAAACACAATTTTTGACAATGCCAAAATACAATTGTCAACAGTGACAAAATACAATTTTTCGAGATGTAAAAATATAATTGTTGACAACAACGAATACAATTTTTGTGGTAGGATAATACCGTTCTTCCTAGAAAAAAAAACATTTTTGACAGTTAAAAATAAATAATTGTTGACGGGGGCAAAATACAATTTTTCGCGATGTAAAAATACAAGTTTTGACAATGAAGAATACAATTTTTGTGGTGAAAAAAATACCGTTCCTCACAGTAAAAAAAAAAACATTTTTGACAGTTAAAAAACACAAGTTTTGATAGTGGGAAAATACAATTTTTGACAGTGGCAAAATACAATTTTTGGCAATGTAAAAATCTAATTTTTGACAGCGAAGAATACAATTTTTGTGGTGGAAAAAATACCGATCTTCACAGTGAAAGAAAAACGCATTTTTAAAATTAAAAAACACAATTTTTGACAATGCCAAAATACAATTGTCAACAGTGACAAAATACAATTTTTCGAGATGTAAAAATATAATTGTTGACAACAACGAATACAATTTTTGTGGTAGGATAATACCGTTCTTCCTAGAAAAAAAAACATTTTTGACAGTTAAAAATAAATAATTTTTGACGGGGGCAAAATACAATTTTTCGCGATGTAAAAATACAAGTTTTGACAATGCAGAATACAATTTTTGTGATAAAAAAATACCGTTCCTCACAGTAAAAAAAAAACATTTTTGACAGTTAAAAAACACAAGTTTTGATAGTGGGAAAATACAATTTTTGACAGTGGCAAAATACAATTTTTGGCAATGAAAAAATTTAATTTTTGACAGCGAAGAATACAATTTTTGTGGTGGAAAAAATACCGATCTTCACGGTAAAAGAAAAACACATTTTTAAAATTAAAAAACACAATTTTTGACAATGCCAAAATACAATTGTCAACAGTGACAAAATACAATGTTTCGAGATGTAAAAATATAATTGTTGACAACAAAGAATACAATTTTTGCGGTAGGATGATACCGTTCTTCCCAGTAAAAAAAAAACATTTTTGACAGTTAAAAATAAATAATTGTTGATGGGGGGAAAATACAATTTTTCGCGATGTAAAAATATAAGTTTTGACAATGAAGAATACAGTTTATGTGGTGAAAAAATACCGTTCCTCACAGTAAAAAAAATTTTTTTGACAGTTAAAAAAACACAAGTTTTGACAGTGGGAAAATACAATTTTTGACAGTGGCAAAATACAATTTTTGTCAATGTAAAAATCTAATTTTTGACAGCGAAGAATACAATTTTTGTGGTGGAAAAAATACCGATCTTCACAGTGCAAGAAAAACACATTTTTAAAATTAAAAAACACAATTTTTGACAATGCCAAAATACAATTGTCAACAGTGACAAAATACAATTTTTCGAGATGTAAAAATATAATTGTTGACAACAACGAATACAATCTTTGTGGTAAGATAATACCGTTCTTCCCAGTAAAAAAAAAAACATTTTTGACAGTTAAAAATAAATAATTGTTGACGGGGGAAAAATACAATTTTTCGCGATGTTAAAATATAAGTTTTGACAATGAAGAATACAATTTTTGTGGTGAAAAAATACCGTTCTTCACAGTAAAAAAAAAACATTTTTGACACTTAAAAAACGCAAGTTTTGACGGTGGGAAAATACAATTTTTGACAGTGTCAAAATACAATTTTTGGCAATGTAAAAATTTAATTTTTGACAACGAAGAATACAATGTTTCTGGTGGAAAAATACCGATCTTCACAGTGAAAGAAAACACATTTTTTAAATTAAAAAACACAATTTTTGACAATGCCAAAATACAATTGTCAACAGTGACAAAATGCAATTTTTCGAGATGTAAAAATATAATTGTTGACAACAAAGAATACAATTTTTATGGAAGGATAATACCGTTCTTCCCAGAAAAAAAAACATTTTTGACAGTTAAAAATAAATCATTGTTGACGGGGGCAAAATACAATTTTTCGCGATGTAAAAATATAAGTTTTGACAGTGAAAAATACAATTTTTGTGGTGAAAAAATTCCGTTCCTCACAGTAAAAAAAAAACATTTTTGACAGTTAAAAAAACACAAGTTTTGACAGTGGGAAAATACAATTTTTGACAATGTAAAAATCTAATTTTTGACAGCGAAGAATACAATTTTTGTGGTGGAAAAAATACCGATCTTCACAGTGAAAGAAAAACACATTTTTAACAATTAAAAAACACAATTTTTGACAATGCCAAAATACCATTGTCAACAGTGATAAAATACAATTTTTCGAGATGTAAAAATATAATTGTTGACAACAACGAATACAATTTTTGTGGTGGAAAAATATCGTTCATCCCAGTGAAAAAATAACATTTTTGACAATTAAAAAAACACAAGTTTCGACAGTGGCAGAATACAAAATATAATTGAAGAATGTAATTTTTGTGGTGGAAAAATACCGTTCTTCGCACCATTTTTAACGCGATTTTTGACAATAGCGGAATCCTGCTTTTGGCGATAGAGGAAACGAATTTTTCAGAATACAAAATAGTATATTCTGTAACAAGGTTAGAATGGAAATTCGATGCGAGTGGAATATTTCGAGCGCGAGCCGCGAGGCGAGCGCGAGGAACCACGAGCATCAGAATTTCCATTCTTACCGAGTAGCAGACTATACTTTCTCCTCGACCAGATAAAATAGACTAATAAAGTAATGAACACAAGGAACTTACGTTTTATTATTACGTTTGTGGTTATGTTTATAGTATTTTGACAATTGTGATATCCAAGGCTAATTGTTTTATTCGGAACGGTGTGAGAATATTCATTCGATCCCTTGTTATGGAATGAATTACATGCAAAACGCATAAGCGCATAGTGTTTTGTTCCATAACAAGAGTGAGAATGTGAACGTTCTATGATCAAAATTGATTGCAGAATGCATAAATTCTACAGTGGTCGTGGAGAAATACAATTTTGAGGGTGGTGAAACACTATTTTTGACAATGGAATATGCAATTTGAAGGTGGTGAAATACTATTTTTAGCCGCGGAAAGACATCATTTTTGACAGAGGAGAAAAAATACAGGGTGTCCTAAATAGAGTAGGATTGCATGGGCATCTTTCTTATTCTTAAAGCTGGATATCTGGTTAAATGGGCAATGTTGTGCAGTTTTCTATGCTGATTCAGATTATGTTGAGAAATTTTCAAAATTCCAAACAGTTTAGAAAATATTTAAAAAAAACTGAAAATCGCGATTTTCAAAAAAATCAAATATCTCAATAATTATTAAAGATGAGAAAAAAGTTTTAAATAAAAGTTACTTGGTTTAATTAGGCAAACATAGAAATCAAGTCAAAATAAAATTCAAGATGGCGGTTTCAGAGATATTAATACCAACTTTCTTATTTCAAATGGCCGCCGTATTTGATTTTTACACGCATAAATAGACTTTTTTTTTCTCTTTTCAACGATGTACAACAACATATGTCAAAATAAAAAATAATGGAAATATTAATTGTTGTAAGTTTAAAACAAGTAGGCATAAATAAAAATAAAACAAAATTTGTTATAACGACTAACTGTCATCTTACATTAGTTTATCAGTTGTATTAATCGTTCATACATGTGTATTGTCTTAAGTTGTTGTAATATCGATAAATATTAATTACTTGAAATGGCGAATTATTCAATATCTGAACAATACGATATGTTTTGTAATTACATCAAGTGTTACAAAAACCCCCATCTGGCAGCACAAACATACCAAGCAAACTTTCCTGAAAGAGGCAGCCGGACATTAAGGTATTTAAAAGATTGGATGAAAACATGCGATTGTATGGAAGTTTAAAAAAACCTAAGAGAAATAGAAATATGATCGTTGATGATGAAGAATTAACATTGGCTTGTGTGGCAGCTAATCCGAACATTTCATGTCGGCAGATAGAAAATGAAGTTAACGTATCTAAGTCTAGAGCATCAACAATTTTAAAAAAGCACAAGTTTCACCCTTATAAATTGCACCCATCTCAGACTTTACAACCAAATGATAACATCCGTAGATTAACATTTTGCAGGTGGTTAATCAACAAAATTACGGAAAATGGTGATTTTATAAACACAATTTTATGGACTGACGAATCTTACTTTTCTAATTGTGGATTATTTAATCGTCATAACGAGCACTATTGGGCTCAAGAAAATCCACACATAGTTATTCCACGGCGAAACCAATTACGGTTCGGCTTTAGTGTTTTTTGTGGCATAATGGGAAATCGTTTACTTGGTCCTATAATTTTTGATGGAACTCTAACTGCACAACGTTATTTGGAAACTCTTCAAACAACCTTAGAAGATTTATTGGATGATTTACCTTTGGCACAAAATATGCAAATATGGTACCAGCAAGATGGTGCTCCAGCACACAATGCCAGAGATGTTATTACTTATCTAAATGGACGTTTTAATAATAAAGTAATAGCGACTAATACACCTGTACAGTGGCCAGCCAGATCTGCAGACTTGACGCCTCTTGACTTTTATTTGTGGGGCACTTTAAAAAACAAAGTTTATGGAAGTAACTTCAATTATAACAATGTGGATGAACTTCGCGAAGCAGTGACAGAGGCAATAAACGGCATTAATCGCAACACATTGCGAAAAGTAACTGGCAGTGTTATAAAACGCTGTCAATTGTGTTTGGTCAATAACGGTCAACATTTTGAGCATTTTTTATAATTTATTGTTATTTTACTACTTGGTTGTATTACCTCTTTTTGTTTTGTTATATTTGCTTTAAAAATAATTTAAAAAATTAAAATTTAAATTTAAACAATTAATATTTCCATTATTTTTTATTTTGACATAGGTTGTTGTACATCGTTGAAAAGAGAAAAAAAGAAAAAAAAATTCTATTTATGCGTGTAAAAATCAAATATGGCGGCCATTTGAAATAAGAAAGTTGGTATTAATATCTCGGAAACCGCCATCTTGAATTTTATTTTTACTTGATTTCTATTTTTTCCTAATTAAACCAAGTAACTTTTATTTAAAACTTTTTTTCGCATCTTTAATAATTATTGAGATATTTGATTTTTTTTGAAAATCGCGATTTTCAGTTTTTTTTAAATATTCTCTAAACTGCTCGGAATTTTGAAAATTTCTCAACATAATCTGAATCAGCATAGAAAACTGCACAACATTGCCCATTTAACCAGATCTCTAGCTTTAAGAATAAGAAAGATACCCATGCAATTCTACTCTATTTAGGACACCCTGTATACCATTTTGGCGATATAAAATTGAATTTTTGACAATGAAAACAGACAATTTATTTTTTTTAAACCATCAGAAACATTCATTCACTCAATTTGTTTTATCTGAAATAAACTTGATCTGTTATTATGAAGACCGTTTTGAATATTTCAGGGTACCCAAACTACAAAAAAGACCTCGTTAGCAATTTAAAAGGCTGCGATTTTTATGGCCCGGCCGCGCATTTGCATGCGTTTCTTCTAATCCGCCGCTAATAGATAAAAAGGAAAACAAAAAGGGGGAAAGAGATAATACAAATGGTCAAATAGTTAATGGTAAAAATGGTTAAAACGCGTTCCGAGAACGGACCGTTCCGAGGCGGAAGATATGAAAGGTAGGTGTTCTGCGGAGGGTCCGGAATGATTTGGCGCGCGGCACACCGAAAACAAACGCGAATGGAACTGTCAGGGACCAATTAGGAGAGTGGTTGGTATTTTTAACGAGATGGGCCCCGGGTAATAATAACACGGTACGGCCACGACCGGATGCTGCCATTTGCCCTCACAAGTAGAAACGCGGTGTCACAGCCCCCGCTTGCTGGAACCACCCTGCCACCCGCGATCGGCACGATCATCGCGCTCTCTCTCTCTCTCTTGCTTTCTTCAATACGGTCGGTGGCTAATAAGCGGCCTGTATTTATGCACCGCAATTATCCTCCACCATCCATCCATCCATCCTAAGACGACCTATAGATCGGAATTCACTAGACAAAGTAGAGCCGCGCCTCGGGCAACTAGAATTCTACACTCTGCCACTAACAAACTTAACGACTACATTGATTGCACCGCGTGGGACCCGACCTCTAACTCTTTCTTTTTTCCTCTTTCCTCTTTCCACTTTACTCATTCTCCGCGCGCAACAGAGAATATCCCACACATTCCTTTCTTTCGCAAATGCTGAAAATTACACGGCACGTACTCATGGCCAAAGAATTTAATAATCTATTGTCAACAGTTGAAAAAAAAAACCCAAATTAACGGATACTGTTATTATTTTCTACTGCCAAATTAGGAATACTTGGATAAGTTATTATTGTTGTAGCGTGTAATTATTTAACTGGGCTAATATTCTAAAATAGAGGGCTTAAACATGGGCGTCCGCACAATAGAATGTAGGTAATGTGGCGATCTTCAGGAATAAATTTAAAAATGTGAAACGTCAAATGTACAAATTTTTCAAATCCTGCGATTCTAATCATGGGCATCTACAAGTGGGGGCAAGGGGGGGCAGCTACTCCCTCCTGGAAAATGAATTTATTAAATTAAAGTAATATTTTATATACTAAACTTGTATGTAGTCGACAAATGTATACTTTAACAATCACATCAAAATTAAAAATGGTGATGTGGCCACCATGTTACTTTCTCCGACTTGATGGTAGTCATTTATATTTACGCTTTCAAGGTTTATCTTCAATTGAAATCATATTCTAAATGTACATCGAGCGTTGTGTAAACTCGGATGAAACTGACGTTTAAAACGTCAAAATTATGAAACATGGAAAAATTATACTTCAAACTCAAAAACTCAGTTTACTCAAAAACTAAAGGGATTTCGAAAAAACTTATTGTTTATAAGTTGTTCATTTTAGCATTCTCTACAATTATTATTAACATAAATTTGTCGTAACTATTATCGTTGTATAATTATAAACCAAAAATTAAAAAAATAATAATAAATTTCTTTCTCGAATAAAAATGATTTTATGAAAAATGTTTTCAAGCAAAAAATGTTCATTTCTTTGTTGTCTTCAAAGTTTGTTTGAATGTTTTTGTGATATTTTTTATATTTAAGAAAATATTGGCAAAAAACAAAAAACAGTTAAGGTAAACGCCCACTTCCGGTGTACGAAATTTTACCAAAAGCTTTTCAGTTCTTCAGATTATCAAATAAGACGTATGTTCAAACTTTCATACCAATTGCTATATTAGTTTTTGAGATACATCGCGCGCGCACACACACACAGAAACACACGGACAAACACACAGACACAAAAAAAAATTCCCGAAATTGTTGAAATGGCATCTAGGGACCCCAAAACGGATATTTCCGCAAAAAAAAAATTTTTGAAAAAAAATCACGATCACAATACTTTCTCGTACTTCGTCACGGAGAAAGTAAAAATTATAACAAAAATGGTGATGTGGCCATCATATTACTTTCTCCGATGGTATCATTTATATTTACACTTTCATGGTTTATTTTCTATTTAAATCATATTTTAAATGTAGATCGAGCGTTTTGTAAAACTGACGTTTAAAACGTCAAAATTATAAAAGATGAAAATGACAAATTCTAATAGCCGGTTTACTCTAAAACCAAAGAGACGAGCGGGCACGGTTCCACCCGACGCGTATAATACAGTGCGATCGAATAAAAGTTAGTCAAAGTTGGCCATGAGCCAAAATTCCTAAATTTATTGGCAAGTGTCAAACTGGCGTATATTAATATTTTCAAATTTTGAAACCAAGAAAAGACATTCGGCGGCTTTTTGTTCATGACCAGCTTTCACTATTTTTTTATTCGAGCTCGCTGTATTATTACTGTACATTTTAGTAGAAATTAAAAAAATTTGACAGTTGTAAATTGTTATTTTTGGCAGTTGAAAATTTCCTTTTTACCGCCAACGTGCCATTTGTGATGATAGAAATGTGCGATTTTTGACAGTTTGAAATTGTCATTTTTAGCAGTTGAAATTTTCTTTTTTTTAAGTATCAAAAAATGCCGTTTTTGATAGTAAAATTCCACAATTTTCGACAGCTGCTCATTTCCTTAATTACCGCTGAATCGTGCCGTTTGTGATGGCAAAATGCAGAAATTTTGTAAATTTAAAATTGTCATTTTTGACGGTTAAAAATATTGGAAATTTGGAATTTTTTTTTTATTGTTGAATGAAATGAAACACTTTTCAGTAATGAGCAATTTTTCACAGTCCTGAATAGTTATTTTTGGCAATTGAAATTTCCTTTTTACTGCCAACGTGCCATTTGTGATGGTAGATATGTGCAATTTTTGACAGTTCGAAATTGTCATTTTCAGCAGTTGAAATTTTCTTTTTTTCAAGTATCAAAAAATACCGTTTTTGATAGTAAAATGCCGTTTATGATTGTAACAATCCACAATTTTTGGCAGGTGCTAATTTCTTTATTTATCGTTGAATCGTGCCATTTATGGTGGCAGAAATGGAAAATTTTTGATAATTCAAAATTTTCATTTTCTTTTTTTTGAATATTAAAAAATGCAGTGTTTGATAGTAAAAATCCACAGTTTTTGAGAGCTGCAGTTTGCGGTGGCAAATATGCAGAATTTTTGATAATTCGAAATTGTCAATTTCTTTTTTTTTTTATATTAAAAAATGCAGTTTTTGATAGTAAAAATCTACAGTTTTTGACAGCTGCAGTTTGCGGTGGCAAATATGCAGAATTTTTGATAATTCGAAATTGTCATTTTCTTCTTTTTTTAATATTAAAAAATGCAGTTTTTGATAGTAAAAAACCACAGTTCTTGACAGCTGCAGTTTGCGGTGGCAAAAATGCAGAATTTTTGATAATTCGAAATTGTCAAAAAAATGCAGTTTTTGATAGTAAAAATCCACAGTTTTTGACAGCTGCAGTTTGCGGTGGCAAATATGCAGAATTTTTGATAATTCGAAATAGTTAATTTCTTTTTTTTTTAATATTAAAAAATGCAGTTTTTGATAGTAAAAAACCACAGTTTTGACAGCTGCAGTTTGCGGTGGCAAAAATGCAGAATTTTTTATAATTCGAAATTGTCAAAAAAATGCAGTTTTTGATAGTAAAAATCCACAGTTTTTGATAGCTGCAGTTTGCGGTGGCAAAAATGCAGAATTTTTGATAATTCGAAATAGTTAATTTCTTTTTTTTAATATTAAAAAATGCAGTTTTTGATAGTAAAAAAACACAGTTTTTGACAGCTGCAGTTTGTGGTGGCAAAAATGCAGAATTTTTTATAATTCGAAATTGTCAAAAAAATGCAGTTTTTGATAGTAAAAAACCACAGTTTTTGACAGCTGCAGTTTGCGGTGGCAAAAATGCAGAATTTTTGATAATTCGAAATTGTCAAAAAAATGCAGTTTTTGATAGAAAAAATCCACAGTTTTTGACAGCTGCAGTTTGCGGTGGCAAATATGCAGAATTTTTGATAATTCGAAATAGATAATTTCTTTTTTTTTATATTAAAAAATGCAGTTTTTGATAGTAAAAAACCACAGTTTTTGACAGCTGCAGTTTGCGGTGACAAAAATGCAGAATTTTTGATAATTCGAAATAGTTAATTTCTTTTTTTTAATATTAAAAAATGCAGTTTTTGATAGTAAAAAAACACAGTTTTTGACAGCTGCAGTTTGCGGTGGCAAAAATGCAGAATTTTTGATAATTCGAAATAGGTAATTTCTTTTTTTTAATATTAAAAAATTCAGTTTTTGATAGTAAAAAACCACAGTTTTTGACAGCTGCAGTTTGCGGTGGCAAATTTGCAGAATTTTTGATAATTCGAAATAGTTAATTTCTTTTTTTTTAATATTAAAAAATGCAGTTTTTGATAGTAAAAAACCACAGTTTTTGACAGCTGCAGTTTGCGGTGGCAAAAATGCAGAATTTTGTATAATTCGAAATTGTCAAAAAAATGCAGTTTTTGATGGTAAAAATCCACAGTTTTTGACAGCTGCAGTTTGCGGTGGCAAAAATGCAGAATTTTTGATAATTCGAAATAGTTAATTTCTTTTTTTTTAATATTAAAAAATGCAGTTTTTGATAGTAAAAATCTACAGTTTTTGACAGCTGCAGTTTGCGGTGGCAAAAATGCAGAATTTTTTATAATTCGAAATTGTCAAAAAAATGCAGTTTTTGATAGTAAAAATCCACAGTTTTTGACAGCTGCAGTTTGCGGTGGCAAATATGCAGAATTTTTGATAATTCGAAATAGTTAATTTCTTTTTTTTTAATATTAAAAAATGCAGTTTTTGATAGTAAAAAACCACAGTTTTTGACAGCTGCAGTTTGCGGTGGCAAAAATGCAGAATTTTTTATAATTCGAAATAGTCAAAAAAATGCAGTTTTTGATAGTAAAAATCCACAGTTTTTGACAGCTGCAGTTTGCGGTGGCAAAAATGCAGAATTTTTTATAATTCGAAATTGTCAAAAAAATGCAGTTTTTGATAGTAAAAATCCACAGTTTTTGACAGCTGCAGTTTGCGGTGGCAAATATGCAGAATTTTTGATAATTCGAAATAGTTAATTTCTTTTTTTTTATATTAAAAAATGCAGTTTTTGATAGTAAAAAAGCACAGTTTTTGACAGCTGCAGTTTGCGGTGGCAAAAATGCAGAATTTTTTATAATTCGAAATTGTCAAAAAAATGCAGTTTTTGATAGTAAAAAACCACAGTTTTTGACAGCTGCAGTTTGCGGTGGCAAAAATGCAGAATTTTTTATAATTCGAAATTGTCAAAAAAATGCAGTTTTTGATAGTAAAAAACCACAGTTTTTGACAGCTGCAGTTTGCGGTGGCAAAAATGCAGAATTTTTGATAATTCGAAATTGTCAAAAAATTCTTTTTTTAATATTAAAAAATGCAGTTTTTGATAGGAAAAACCACAGTTTTTGACAGCTGCAGTTTGCGGTGGCAAAAATGCAGAATTTTTTATAATTCGAAATTGTCAAAAAAATGCAGTTTTTGATAGTAAAAATCCACAGTTTTTGACAGCTGCAGTTTGCGGTGGCAAATATGCAGAAGTTTTGATAATTCGAAATTGTCATTTTCCTTTTTTTGAATATTAATATTGAATATTTTCGAAATTGTCATTTTTGACGGTTATTTATTTGAAATTTATTGAAATGTTACTTCTCTCGCGATTTCGAGGGCTGAGAAATCGACTTTCTCTCCCATTTGTAAAAAAAAATAATTATTCCCTTCCTACGGAGAGAAGTTGCCATTTCTCTCCCTACGAGGTTTTATTATTTATTTTAACTGTCACGGCTGACAGCGTCTTTTTCTAGGTTAGGTTTTGGAAACGAACGTTTTACTCTTAAGGAAAGGTTCCTTTATAATTGTGCAAAAAGTCCCTGATTTTTGAGAATTTTTTTGAGGAACTGAAATGACAGACATCTGCGCTTTTTTGCAAAATGTTTATTAACCTTTGGTCTACAAAATAAAAAAAATTTAATTGTGGTTTTTCCAAAATGGCGGCTCCAGGAAACGTTGTTTAACCCGCCATTGGTGATGTAAATTTAATGGTGACGCCGGTCTCACGCACCGGGGTTTTCAACTGAAGATTTTTCGAAACGTGTTACCAATAGTTGTTTTTTATTTAAATTTATGCTCTTTGACAATAAAACAAAGATGTTTAATCTGCTACTCGAAATTACTACAAAAAACAATAACGGAAAATAAAGTTATTCGACACACCCGGTCTCACAGACCAGTAGTGTCACCATTGGCGGGTTAAAAAAAAGCTCTTCTACGGGAACACTAGGGGTCGCAATTCGTCACCTAGAAGCGTAAAACCAAAACGACCTTAAAGATTACATCCCAAAGAATAGAATAGACCAAAATCACGAAAAAATTCGTTATAGAAACAAAATGGCGGCCACTTGAAAATAAAGTATCGTTTTTCGCGTGATTTTTCGACTTTGGCTGTAAAAAATCGTTAATGATCGAAATTTTACAATTTGATAGGTCTATTCCACGGAGAATATTCTGCTTCCTTTAAGGTTTGTCAAACGCGAAGTTGATTTGATTCGTTGAACGGTTGAAAAGTTACAAGTTCGGCAGATTTGAAAAATCTGATCGAGAGAAACGCGTTTTGGGAACGGCTTTTGCTCGTACAATTTGAGTTACTCGATCATTTGTCTAAGAATAAGTGAATTGATGGGTTTTTTGGTGTCGCTGAACGCGAATTTGAGGTCAAATTTGAATAATTCAAATTGGCGGATCCAATATGGCGGACCAAAAAAGTGAAATATTTATCAATTTGTATTGAAACTTTGTTTGTCGTGACGGTAGACATTAGAATTTGAAGTATAATTTGTCATAATTTTGACGTTTCAAACGTCAGTATCATCCGATCCTTCAGAAGCATTTAAATTAAAAATATTATACCATCAAATCGGAGAAAGTAACATGATGGCCACATCACCATCCGTTTTGCCAACTGCGAATTCCAGCATAAATACGTTCCTTTCCTCAATATCTCGATTTCAAACCTTATTTTGGGATCCATTACTTTTAATTTCGGTCGTTCGTTGGGAATTCCGAAAAATCGATTTGTTTCGTTTGTCAACGGCTGTTAGTCGGTCGTCGGAGGATGTGTGGACAAGATGTCTGCTGTGAGTGGCATGTTTGTTGGAGTGTGCATTCTCGGGGCGACAAGCAGAGCAATTGAAATTTCACACCTCTTTTTTACACCGGGGTAGAACGGCCATCATTGGCCGCGGGCCCGCCGAAGCGTTTCCCCCTTCGGGGCCGAAGGTGCCCGCGTCCCGTTCTTCCGTCCCTTCGCCCAATAACAGCCACGGTGACGTCTTTATCCGTGGAAGGAAGATAATGATTGATGTCCGTAGTTAAAAGACATTTTTCAGGTATACAAAAATATAATTTGGACCTTTTTACGGCAGTATAAATAAGCAGTTCGGACCAGTAAAAGGGGCGTCATAATTCCGCTCCACGTTTCTTTTTTTTTGTTGGTCTCTCAATGATATTAAAAAGTCCTAAGTAATAATGGTCACTTTTCAGTTCACGTAATAATAACATCTTCCTCCTCATTCCTGTTATTAACCGACCCGCGTCGTTGGTCTTCACAAATTCCCATCATTACACCGTTACGGACCGCAATCTGGCAGCATCACCCGGTGCGACCGCAAATTTTGGAAATCAATTAACGATTCCGGGGATTACTCAGCGGTGTAATCGTTAATCAAGAGGAATGAGGAATGGTGAAGGAGAAGCGGCATGCATTATTAATTGGTAGTCTATTACACGATAGTTTTTGAAAGTGGATTCTATTGGAACACGGACGGAAAAAGGACACTCGGGAATGCATGACGTCGGAATTCTAATGGGAGCAAAATGACAACTGTTTCCGTCTCTCTCGCTCGCCTCGGCGTTTCACGTCCATCAATAAAAATCGAACGATAATGATTTTTAACCGCATGAATTATGCAACGAGCCGCTTTTATTCACTCTAATTCAATTGGTTTTATTGCTTTGTGCAGCTCGTACAACTATCTACTCCTACTTACCCATACTTGCATCTAAAATATCCTGAAAGTCGAAAAGGATACCGGTAAGAGGTTTTCTAAAAAAAACAAGTTGATATTCCAAAAGGGACACATGTTAGGAAAAATCTTACCAAATTATAAGATATAATTTGGTTAGAAGTTTTATTGGGCATACAAAAAAAAATCTGTATTAAAACACTTTCCAATAATAAAAGTTTAACCACGCTAAATCATTCAAAATTTTTTGAGAACAATTAAATTTTGGGTAAAATCAGGAGTGAATCTACATAGGGACTAATAGGTTTTAAGCCCTGGGCTCTCAAATGTCAAAGCAGTTGAATTATTATCATACATTGTTGATACCGTTTCATCAACAATGAGCACTCATCGTAAAAATGTTTAATTCTAGTACGTGTTCCTCAGTTGTCTCAGGATGGTTCGCACAGATCCTACTTTTCAAAAAACCCCAGAGAAAATAATCCAAACAAGTTAAATCACAATCTCCAAAGCGAGAAATGACATGACCTGGAAACTTTGTTTGCAACAACGTCATTGTTTCGCGTGCAGTATGACAGATGGCGCCATTCTGTTAAAACCACATCTCATTTAAGTCCATTCCGTCCAATTCTTGCAAAAAAAGTCTATCAACGCGGCCCGGTAACGATTGCCGTCGGCAGTCACTGTGGCTCCTTCATTATTTTCAAAAAAATTTGGTCCGATTATCCCTCCTGTCCATATGGCACACCGAACTGTCACTTTTTAAGGATATAATGGTTCTTGAAAGGCATGTGGATTTTCATGTCCGCAGATCCGACAATTCTGTTTGTTAACGAAGCCGTTGAGATGGAAATGAGATTATTTTGTTGCGGAATTCATCGTCAGTTTGCAGTTGTTCCAAGATCCAGTTTTGCGCTGTCTATGGTCGTTAGGCTGCATCTGTTTAGTCAGCTGGATCTTGTAAGCATGAAGATATAAATCTTTTCTCAAAATTCGATGGACGTTTAATTCCTGGCAACGATGTCAGATGGAGGTGTTTGATCATTTTTCTACACTGACACTTACAGCTGCGATGTTTTCTGCCGATTACGAATGATGTTTCTTTCATCTTTCAATGAAAATTGAGTTTCTTGATCAAATTTTTAATAGCAGGCCTCGTCGGCATATTATGCACTCCAAAATGAGAATTTTCTTAACTGTATGTAATGGCTTTTCACTATTAACAAACGTTCTTCCAAGCTATAATCCACCATTTTTGTAAATGTCAATGTTTTAATTAAACAAAAACTAAATATGAATGACTCAACAATTGACACACGGAATTGGCGCGCAATTCAAAATTTAAGTTCTTGCTGAGACACACTTTATATGGCTTAAGCCAAGGCAATAGAGGAAACATAACCGTCTTAGCAAATAGCAAAACAAATAAGAGATTAATTTGTCAACTACTTCTCCAACGAGGAACAGATACCTTGGCAAATGAACATCATATAAAATACCTAAAAGCATTATTTCTTATAGCGGGTGACCGAGGGATCTATTTTTTCTGCAATGTTTTCATTCAAGTGCTCAAAAAAAATAAAATTAAAATTTTCAAAATTTCATATCTCCATTAAAAATTGTTGAATTTACAAAAACCTAATTAATTTTGAATAAGCGATTCTTCGACCATTGAGGATATTGTTGTAAGAATTTTTTTCTTCGCATTTTATATTTTTTTCTTCTATGTTTTCATTCAAGTGCTCAAAAAATTCAAACGAAAAAAACTTCAAAAATCCATATCTCTATTGAAAATTGTTGAATTTACAAAAACCAAATTGATTTTAAATAAGCGATATTTCGACCATTGAGCATATTTTTTTATGGAATTTTGTCTGCGCGTTTTATATTTTTTCTGCGAGGTTTTCATTCAAGTGCTCAAAAAATTAAAACGAAAATCTTTAGAAATCTATATCTCTATTGAAAATTATTGAATTAACAAAAACCAAATTGATTTTGAATTAGCTATACTTCGGCCATTGAGGATGATTTTTTATGGAATTTTGTCTGCACGTTTTATATTTTTTTCTGCGATGTTTTCATTCAAGTGCTCAAAAAAATAAAATTAAAATTTTTAAAAATCCATATCTTCATTAAAAATTGTTGAATTTACAAAAACCAAATTGATTTTAAATAAGCGATATTTCGACCATTGAGCATATTTTTTAATGGAATTCTGTCTGCGCGTTTTATATTTTTTCTGCGAGGTTTTCATTCAAGTGCTCAAAAAATTAAAACGAAAATCTTCAAAAATCCATATCTCTATTAAAAATTATTGAATTTACAAAAACCAAATTGATTTTGAATTAGCTATACTTCGGCCATTGAGGATGATTTTTTATGGAATTTTGTCTGCGCGTTTTATATTTTTTTCTGCGATGTTTTCATTCAATTGCTTAAAAAAATAAAATTAAAATTTTTAAAAATCCATATCTTCATTAAAAATTGTTGATTCTAAAAAATGCCATGAAGAACATTCGGAAAAATTTGTTCAGAAAAAAATCCCGAAAGTAAGTCCTCAACAAAGGATTAGAGAAAAAAATCCTGAAAAAAAAATTGAAAAGAAATCATGAAAATAAAGGTCCTGAAAAAAAAATGCTAAAAATAAGTCTTGAAAAAAATTTCTTAAAAAGTCCTGAAAAAGAATCCTCGAAGAAAGGTCTTTTAATAATGTCCTTAAAAAAGATCTAAAAAAAGTTCTGAAAACATTTTCCTGAAGTCCCGAAAAGGCTAAAAGAACAAAAAAGTTAAGAAATACGAAATTTTTTCAAAAGCTTTTCAGTTCTTCGGATTCTCAAATAACACTTGTTCAACATGTTCAAAGTTTTATGGTCATTTTTGTATTAGGCTTTGAGATACAGCGCGCACAGTTACACACAGACAGACTTATGTAGAGAAAAAGTGGTGATGTGGCCATCATGTTACTTTCTCCGATTTGATGGTATCATTTATATTTACGCTTTCATGGTTTATTTTCAATTTGAATCATATTTTAAATGTACATCGAGCGCTTTGTAAACTCGGAGGAAACTGACGTTTAAAACGTCAAAATGATGAATGATGGAAAAATTATACTTCAAATATAAAAACTCAATTTATTCAAAAACTAAAGGGATTTCGAAAAAAACTTTTTCCTTGTAAGTTGTTCATTTTAGCATTCTCTACAACATACATTTGCTGTAACTATTATCGTTTTATAATTATAAACCAAAAATTAAAAAAAAATTATAATTTTTTTTCTCGAATAGCAATGATTTTATGAAAAATATTTTCAAGCAAAAGATGTTCATTTATTTGTTGTCTTCGATGTTTGTTTAAATGTTTTTGTGATATTTTTTATATTTAAGAAAATATTGGCAAAAAACAAAAAACAGTTAAGGTAAACAGCCACTTCCGGTATACGAAATTTTACCAAAAGCTTTTCAGTTCTTCAGATTATCAAATAAGACGGATGTTAAAAGTTTCATATCAATTGCTGTATTAGTTTTTGAGATAAAGCGCGCACAGACACACACACACACACACACACACACACACACACACACACACACAGACACAAATTTTGTTGTTTTTCCAAAAATTGTTGAAATAGCATGTAAGGACCCCAAAACGGATATTTCCCTAAAAAAAAAAATTTGAAAAAAAAAATCACGATTACAATACTTTCTCGTACTTCGCAACGGAGAAAGTAAAAAATTTATATTTTCAAATATAATTCTCACGTCGAATTCCCACTGCAAAAGTCAAAAAAATCAACACGGATTCAAAGAACGAATCACTGTTGGTCCAAAAATTAAAAAAATTAAAATCCAATAGAAATTAACGGAGTAATCTTCTTTAGAAGAAAGGCGTGCCGACGTAAGCTATAATTGTGCTGAGCCGACTTCAATTCATAACTTTTATTAAAATCAAAATTAAAAAAAAATCAAAGTTACTCCATTATGTAGAAATGCAGGTGTGTTTTTGTAAAATTTCATCCCAACGTTTTATATTTTTTTACAAATTTTTTATTTATAGAATAATAATACTAATAGGCCTTTATTTTCATAACCTGTACATAGAATACAAATAAACCAAAATTCAAAAATTATACATAAATCATACAGGAATTTGCAAAAAAAATGCTTTCACGTCAAATACCCACCATTTTCAAAGTGCAAAAGTCAAAACAAAAAAAATAACACGGATTCAAAGAACGAATAATTGTTAACCCAAAAACGTTTATAAAATTAAAATCCGACAAAAATTAACGGAGCAATCTTCTTTGGAAGAAAGGCGCGCAAACGGAAGCAATCGATGAAGAGATAATGATGTTAAGCTAATTTAAAAAAATTCATACTTTTTACATAGTTTTTGAAAAATCAGTACGATTTTTAGGCTTTAAAAATGATCGTTCTTAGGTTTAATTTTGATTATCTAGAAAACTAAATAATTAACAAAGTTTGATTTTTTATAATAATAAATCCCAATTATTGCCCAATAACGATGTTTAAGCTGAAAGTCTGTAGTTGAATAAATTTTTGAAAAATCAATACTTTTTCGATTTTTGAGCCTTAGAAATGGTCATTCTGGGGTTTGATTTTGATTATCTAGAAGACTAAATAATGAATATTGCTTACAGATTTAGTGTTATTAAATATTGAAAAACAGTTATTTAGCAAAATTAACCACGAATCTTTAATTGCCGATTTGTAAACTCCAAAGTAAGAAAAGCACTAATTTGATTTTGTGTTACGTGCATTTGTGATTTTGTATTTCATGTCATTGCGATTTGAATTTTTTTTGCAATAAAACTGTCTTTCAAATCATCATATTTAATTGGTTTGGATTTATTCTTAGAAGGGGCCCCAGGAATATATGTGTCGTTCATTATAAAAGTGGTGTAACTCCATATTTTTAAAATATGCTTTTTATGCTTCATGGTATCATATTTAGTGATATTTTTCATTATAACATTGAAGTAACTCCAATAATTGCTTTATAATCCCATAGATGGCGTTACTTGTTTACTCGGGGCTCTAAATTCACCAAATTTTCATTATAAAAGTGAAATAAGTCACAAGTCACTTTAATAGTGAAGTAACTCAGGAGTTGATTCATTTTTATTGTGAATGTACCGGGTGACCCAGGGATCTGTAAAAGCCCCATAACTTATTTCCTATTTGAGATATCGACTTCTAGTTTTCCTGAACTGGTACCGACACTTATTCTACATATTTGAAAAATATGTATGTTTTTGTACAGGGTGTCCCAATATAAATAACAGACCAAAGTTATGTTTTTTTAAATAGAACACCCTATATTTTATACTTTATTTTCAACCCTCTTGAGAAGCTGATAAAACTAATATAAGATAGTATGGGTCTCTAATGGACGATTGGTTAGTTATGGGCAATTTTGTGGTAAAAACAAGGACACATTGAAAAAATTGCAGAAGCGCTCCTAGCAAAGCTATCGTCATTTTTTATACACTGAAGAATTTTCCACATCATGAAGAATAATACAAATCGGCATTGGTTCTTTTTTGTTCATACTGTATGTTGACACCCTGTATATCACTATGATTAAAAGAGAACCAAAGCCGATGTGTATTATTCTTTATGATGTGGGAAATTTTCTAGTGTATAAATAATGATGCTTTCTTTGCTAGGAACGCTTGTGCAATGTTTTTAATGTGTACATGTTTTTGCCACAAATTTGCCCATAACTAGCCAACCATCCATAATAGACCCATACTATCTTATACTATTTTTATCAGCTTCTCAAGAGGGTTGAAAATAAAGTATAAAATATAGGGTGTTCCATTTAAAAAAATATAACTTTGTACTGTTATGTATATTGGGACACCCTGTACAAAAACATACATATTTTTAAAATATGTAGAATAAGTGTGGGTATCAGTTCAAGAAAACCAGATGTCCATATCACAAATAGCAAACAAGTTACGGAGCTTTTACAGATCCCTGGGTCACCCGGTATATATTTCGATGGATACAGAATATTTTAGTGATTCCGGGAATGAATATCAACCTACTTCTGAAGAACGTTGTACTGAATCTGGTAAGCTTATATAAATTCATTATTTTTCTAACCTCAAAATATTGTTTACATTTTACTTTCTTCTCATTTTCTTTCTTCATTTTATATTTTGTTTTGTTGTTTTAATACACACGTGTTGCTTAACTTAAACTTTTGTATTCCACACTTGTTTCAGAAACAGATACAGGCAATGATGAAAATGTTAACGAAGATAATATCCAGCCAAACCTTCAACCTGAACCCGGACCGTCTAAATCTAGAAAAAGGTCACTCAACAAAGACAATTGGGCAGTTAATCAAAAGAAGTTATTGCGTAACAGTGGAAAAGAATATTTAACTAAAACAGGAGTAAGGAAGGATGGAAAAAAATTCGAAAATGTTGATTGTGGATGTCCTAAAAAGTGTATTACGTTATTTACAGAAAATGAAAGACAAGAAATATTTGACTCATTTTGGAATTTACAAAACTTCAATTTGCAAAATGCATATCTGTATGCATTAGTGCAAAAAAACAAGAGTTAATAGAAAACGTCCAAAAGATCGGTCACGTGCAGGAAAAAACGTTTCATTTATGTATTTCATAAAGTCTAGTATCAAGACACAATCAGTGTGTAAAAAATATTTTCTGGGGACTTTTCAAATAAGTGATGGAAGGCTATATCGGTGTCTTTCAAAAGATGATGTCTCACAATGTAAGGATAAACGTGGCACAACTAGTTCCCGAAAACTTGATGATTCTGATATTGTTGCCCACACCCAAAGTTTTCCTGCATACCAAAGCCATTATACACGAAAAAGTAATCCCAACAGAAAATATTTAAATCCTGGGCTAACTATCCGTAAGATGTATGATCTTTATAAAGAAAAATGTGAGATTGAAATGACTGAACCGAAGAAATTAAAATATTACATTAAAATATTTAACACCAAGTTTAATCTCCATTTTAAACCACCGCTGCAAGACACATGTAAGATGTGTGATGATTTAAATTTGAAAATACAAGGAGCTGATGACGAAAATATTAAAAAGGAGTTTGAGATCCAAAGAGAACTTCATCAACGAAAAGCAGATTCAGCAAGAGAAAACCTTCAGAAAGATTCAAAAAAGGTTGATGAAGCATACATACTAACTTTTGATTTGCAGAAAGCTTTACCCTACCCAAAATTAACTACCTCAGTAGCATACTACAAAAGAAATCTTTATTTGTACAATCTAGGAATACATTGCTTTAATAATAATACAGGATACATGAATGTCTGGGACGAGGTTGAAGGTGGAAGGGGTTCTCAAGACATTGCAGCATGTCTTATTAAGCACTTAAAAACTTATGCCGCATTACAAAACCATGTCATTATGTACTCCGATTCGTGCACTGGACAAAACCGAAATATCAAGACAACTCTTTCTCTTTTGAAGCTTGTACAAGACCCTGAAACTACAATTGACACCATAGATCACAAGTTCTTGGTATCAGGACATTCTTATCTTCCCAATGATGGGGAATTTGGAATAATAGAGAGTGCTAGTCGCCGCCTTGGACAAATTTATAGCCCAGACCAATGGGTCGACATTATAAAGAGAGCAAAACGCAAAGAACCTTATTTTGTGGTTACTGAAATGAAAAATGACGACTTTTTAAGTACGGCTGCCTTAGAAAACTCTATTACAAATAGAAAAAAAACAACTTGCGGTTATGAATTTAGCTGGCTCAATATTAGATGGCTGAGGTTTGAAAAGAATCATCCTTTACAATTTCAATTTAAAGAAACACTAAATTCTGAAACACCTTTTTATAAAGTAGATTTATGTAAAAAAAAGCAAGAACGACAGGCCCACTTGTACAATATTCAACAAGATCCACTCTATCCGTCAAGAAGACCAGTCACTAACGCAAAGAAGAAAGATATGCTTGATCTCTTACCATACATTCCGCCTATTTATCACAATTACTACAAAAACTTACCCATAGATATACCAACTCGTTCGAGCACACGTAATGCTGATGAGCGTTCGTCTGATGATGAAATTTCATATGATTAAAACAAAACATTTCACTATAACAGTGAAGTAACTCCAGAAAAAAAAGTTTCAGTTCATTTATTTAATTAGTATTGGTTTTATTTTCTAAGTTGCTGAAAAATATTATAACTTTGATTTGCAATAAACAATAAAGAATAAAAAAAACTGAATTAATAGTTGTATTTTTTTTTCTACACATTAATTTGCAAAAGGCTCGTTACTGAAAAATTCAATTACAAGGAGATAATTCACTTTTACAATGAACGACAGATATTTGCCCTGATAATGACGGCAAACACCAATTGTGTGTGTTTTTTTTTAAATAAGATGAAATGTAAAACGGTAGAGAAAAATAGTTTAACGATGATTTAGATTAGTATGTTTATAACCGGAAGTAATTGTGATGATTTAAGGTGTCCTTAACCGGCGCGAAATCTATTAAGCTAAAGGTTAGAGTGATGTTCCGTGAAAGGATTTAATTTTTTATGAGTTGTGTGTGTGTGTGTGTGGATCGTTTATGGGTGATCCGTACCATATTTCATTGAGGTGGATGTAATAAATTGATGGGCCATGGGTATATGTTTATATTAAGTGATTTATTCTGCATCGGGGGGAGGGAACCGCGCCGGCCGGGCACATGAGATATATATATGTATAGTAATGAAGACGAGTGATCATAATCGCTAGTTATGGCAGCAAGCAAGAGTCGGAGGTTGGAGTGATTGTTTATATGGGCATTGGCATGGGAGCGCAGACAGTGGGTCTGTGGGGTCGCATTCCAGCCGAATCATATTTAAATGGGTGGAGCCACCCAGGTGTACCATGAGTTTGTTTTTCCTCTGTTTGTTAATGACGGCGTGATGAGTGTCTTAGCCGGGGCTCTTTGTTCTCTCCTCTCCCATGGACGGATGATAAGGGGGGCCAAGGGGGCCTCCTTCGAATTCCTAACCAGCTAGGTTATCGGACTTCAGGGTGGCCATTCTCTTCTCTTCGCTTCTCCACTCTTCTCCTCGCAGCTAGCCGGGCGGCCCACCTCTAATGGGGCCCTCTACAAATCAATCAGCCCTACTGCTGACACTCCGCGTACCTCCGTATCTACCGCCGCCGTCCCGCGCCTTCCCCGGCTCTTGTGCCGAAAAACCGCCGACGCTAAATACAATGGTTTGTTTCACTCGGCCACAGACAAATGAGGCAATTTCAATTTTTGCGACATTCCGCTCCTCGTCCGCGCTCTCACGCTCGTCCACTTCTCACGACTCGTAACGCGTTATTATTTTTCGGATCATTTATGTCCCCGGCGGTATTAACCACACTACTATTTTAGTTAATGTCTTAATTAACTCCCCTGCGCACGGTTGGCAACCCGACACCGCACCAAATTGGACACTCGGGGTAACCCAATCGTGTTAAACTAAATTGAATACTTCACTGCGTTTTAACTACAAAACATAATGAAACTACCACACTACATTCGTAATGTAATTTTAGTTTTTTTTTTTGCATAAATGAATTTGTTTAATTTGATCATATTTATTAGTTTTTGAGGTAAGTTTTTTAAAATGGCCAAAATTGTCCCCTTGACAAATTTTTTCGTTGAAATTTCGCTTTTCTGCATACGGAATATCATCAATTATTTCCTCAATGATTTACACAAATAAATTATATTTCATTATAGGACACTTTAAATTGTTTCCATTTCTTTCAAACACGCGAGCACCGCTTTGACTGCATATACGGGTGGCAACCCAATACCGGACCAAATTGGTTACTCGGGGTAACCCGATCGCGGGCATTACCTAATTTTTTATTGTTCTCGCGTTTCGCTGCCGGTATACTTCTGTATGAGTATGTGTTTGTGTATCAAAGCTACGTTTCGGCCACTTAATGCCGTCACCCATAAATCAAAAATGTTTAACGTGTGTTACGGTCCGTGCATATTTTAATGCTAATTGTATTTAAACGAGGCACCGCATTGTTGTTTCATCATTACCAAACTTTAATATGACGGAAGGAGGGAAATGTTTTTATTTAAACACCACTTAAAACAATTCCTTGAATATATAACGAATATTTATTGCCAGAATGAGTGTATTCTGATGATCTTTTTTTAAGGAAAGATAGTTGGGAATTTGGGTTAGGGAATTATGGATGATATGCGATGTTGTACTCTATATTTCAATCTCTGCATCTTATTTGATTTTATAATATTTATATTTACAAATTTTATTTTTTATGGACGCCTCTTAATGTTAATTTATATTGCTATTAATATTTTTGTTCATGACGAGTTTACCAAACCAAATTTAAAAACTAGGAAATCAAAATTCATGACCAAAACTAAAAAATATGTTGACCGAAAATCAAAAATTAATGCTCAAAAATTAAAAATTGTCGACCAAAAGTCAAAAATGTATGACCAAAAATTAAAAATTGATGTTCAAAAATAAAAAAATTGATGTCCAAAAATTCAAAATTGATACCCAAAAGTAAAAAAATTACGCCAATTATGTTAACTTACATTGCTATTATTATTTTTGTTGGTGACAAGTTGACCGAACCAAATTTAAAAGCTGGTAAACCCAAATTCATGACCAAAAATAAAAATTGATGACAGAAAATCAAAAATTGATGATCAAAAATTTAAAATTGATGACCAAAAGTCATAAATTTATTACCAAAAATAAAAAATTAATGACCTAAAAGATAAAATGGATGACAAAAAATTCAAACGTCGATGACCAAAAATTAATAATTTTGACCACTAATCAAAAATTGATGACCAAAAAGAAATAAATTGATGATTACAAGTTAAAAATTGTTGAGCAAATGTCAAAAACTGAGAATCACAAATCGACAATTTGAGATACAAAATCCAAACTCAAAACTAAATTACAAGATTAAGTAAATTAAACATAAAGAATTTGAGATTTAAGACCAGAGATCCAAGATTCGTTAAAAATTTATGAGCACAAATCACAAATTGGTGGGCAAAAAGAAAAAATTGATGACCAAAAATTAGAAATTAATGACTAATACTCAAAAACTGATGATCAAAAAGCGATAATTCAAGAAAAAAAAACCAAACTCAGAACTAAAGTACAAAATTAAGTAAATTACGCATAAAGCATTTGAGTTTTAAGATCAGAAAACCTTAAATTCGATATACTTATTTTTTCAATTGAAGTAAAGTCAAAAATTGATGCCCAAAAGACAGACATTAATGACCAAAAATCGAAAATTTAAAATAAAAAAATCCAAACTCAGAACTAAAATAACAAATTAAGTAAAAGAAGCATAAATAATTTAAAATTTAAGACCAGAAATCCAAATTTCGATATAATTATTTCTTTTAATTGAAGAAGAGTCAAAAACTGTTGACCAAAATCAGAAATTGATGAAGTTAAAAAATTATTACCAAAAATCGAAAATTCAACGTAAAAAATCCAAACTCAGAACTAAAAAATTAAGTAAATGAAGCATAAATAATTCGAAATTTAAGACCGAAATCCAAAATTCTATATAATTTTTTTTAGTCAAAAATGGATGGCCAAAAATCAAAAATTAATGACCAAAAATTAAAAATGAATGACCAAAAATAAAAAGTTATTGACCAAAAATAAAAAATTAATGACCAAAAAGAAGAAATTGATACATTTAATAAAACGAAATATAGCCTGAATGTGTAAATATTCAACCTATTTGTAACTTTGCAATGCAAAATTAAGTCTTACTAAGACTATAGACAAATAACTTATTGAAACAACTACTTCCCTGGCTAGTGCAATGCCGGATTTTTTATTTTATTTCCACATTCTGATTTTAATTTGTAAATTTATAAGTATATTTGATTATGTATTTTTTCCTGACTTGTGTAAACCATGTAAATGGTAATGGCACTAATAAATAGTATTATTATTATTATGATATTGAATGATACAAAAGAAATTTGCATGTTATTACTAGTAGAAATTGGTGACTATAAATTCAAAATTGATGACCAAAAGTCAAAAATTTATTGCCAAAAATCAAACATTTTAATCACAAATCAAAAATTGATGACCAAAAAGAAAAAAAAATTGATAACCAAAAATTAAAAATTAATGACCAAAAGTTAAAAACGGATGATAAAAAATCGACAATTCAAGATTATAAATCCAAACTCAGAACTAAAATACAAAATTAAGTAAATTAACCATAAAGAATTTGTAATGTAAGAACAGAAAACTTTAAATTGAATATAATTATGTTTTTAATTGAAGGGAAGTCAAAAATTGATGACCAAAAATCAAAAATTGATAAGCAAAAGTCAAAAATTGACGCCAATGTCAATTCATATTACTATTATTATTTTTATGCGTGAAAAGTTTGCCAAACCAAATTTTAAAAACAAGGAAACCAAAATTTATGACCAAAAATCGAAAATTAATCAAAAATTGATGAGCAAACGAAAAAAATTCGTGGTCAAAAATTTATAACCACAAATTAAAAATTGAGCATCAAAAATTAAAAATTGATGGCCTAAATTCAAAAATTGATGACTAAAAATCGAAAATTCAAGATAAAATTGCAAACTCAGAATATTTTTGCATTTTTATCTTGAATTTTCGATTTTTATTCATCAATTTTTGAATTTTGGCCATCAATTTTTAATTTTTGGTCCTTAATTTTTGATTTGTGGTTATAAATCGAAAATTAAGTAAATTCTCTATGCTTAAAGAATTTGAAATATAAGACCAGAAATCAAAAATTCGATATAATTATTTTTTTAATTAAAGGAAAGTTAAAAATTTATGACCAACAATCAAAAATTGATGCCCAAAAGTCAAAATACACTTGTATTAAGTGTTAATTTTTGATTTATCTTTTATTATGTTAATTTTTATTGCTATTATTATTTTTGTTTATGACAAGTTTACGAAACAAATTTAAAAGCTAGAGAACCAAAATTCATGACCAAAAATCAAAAATTAAAGACCAAAAATCAAAAATTGATGATCAAAAATTAAAAATTGATGACCAAAAGTCAAAAGCTGATGATCAAAAATCGATAATTCAAGATTAGAAAAATCAAAATTCAAAAGTAAAATTAAAAATTAAGTAAATTACGCATAAAGAGAATTAAATTTAAAACCAGAAATTCAAAATTCGATATAATTATTTTTTTTATTGAAGGATAATCAAAAATTGATAAAAAAAATAAAAATTGATGACCAAAAATCAAAATTTGATGACCAAAAGTAAAAAATTGACGCCACTTAATGTTCATGTATACTGCTATTATTATTTTTGTTGGTAACAAGTTGAACGAACCAAATTTAAAAGCTGGAATACCCAAATTGGTGACCAATAATAATAATAATAATAATAATAATAATACATTTATTGACGTATTCAACTTTTTACAAGAAATACATAAAAATAAGAAATGTTTTAAAAATAATATAAACAAAATTATACCAGTTTACAAAATATAATGTAATCAAAGTGTAATAGCCCTAAAATAAAGGAAAAAGAAAATGAGATTCAAATTTCAACTGTGGAAGAATTAATTGGTAATGTTATCTGATAATAGTAGCATGCAACGATTCCGAAAGATATGAAAAATATCAATCTTACTCGAGAGAAAATAAAAATTGATGATCAAAAGTCAAAAATTGACGCCACCTAATGTTAATTTATATTGCTATTATTATTTTTGTTGGTGACAAGTTGACCAAACCAAATTTAGAAGCTGGGAAACCCAAATTCATGACCAAAAATAAAAATTGATGACCGAAAATCAAAAATTGATGACCAAAAGTCAAACATTTATTACCAAAAATCAGAAATTAACGATCTGACGGATAAAACGGATGACAAAAAATTCAAAATTGATGACCAAAAGTTAAAAATTTTGACCACAAATCAAAAATTGATGATCAAAAAGAAATAAATTGATGATCAAAAATCGACAATTCAAGATAAAAAAATCCAAACTCAGAACTATATCACAAGATTAAGTAAACTAAGCATAAAGAGTTTGAGATTTAAGACCAGAAATCCCAGATTCGATGTAATTATTTTTTTGAAGGAATATCAAAGTTTTATGACCAAAAATCAAAAATTGATGACCAAAATTCAAAAATTGCCGCCACTTAATGTTAATTTATATGCTGTTATTATTTTTGTTGGTGACAAGTTTACCAAACCAAATTTAAAAGTTAGGAAACCAAAATTCATGACCGAAAAAACAAAATTGATGACCAAAAGTCAAAAATTTATTAATAAAAATCTAAAATTGACGACAAAAAAAATTGATGACCAAAAGTCAAAAATTTATTACCAAAAATCAAAAATTGATAACTAAAACGAAAAAAAATTATGACCAAAAATTAAAAATTGATGACCAATAATCAAAAACTGATGGTCAAAAATCGATAATTCAAGATACAAAATCTAAACTTAAAACTAAAATACAAAATTAAGCAAATTAAGCATAAACCATTTGAAATTTAAGACCAGAACACCAAATTCGATATAATTATTTTTTTAAATAAAGGAAAGTCAAAAATTGATGACCAAAAATCAAAAATTGCCGCCACTAATGTTAACTTATATTGCTATTATTATTTTTGTTGGTGACAAGTTTACCAAACCAAAGTTAAAAGCAAGGAAACCATAATTCATGACCGAAAAACAAAAATTGATGACCAAAAGTCAAAAATTGATGACCAAAACAAAAAAATTGATGACCGAAAATTAAAAATTGATGACCAAAAGTCAAAAATTTATAACCACAAATCAAAAATTGATGATCAAAAAGACAAAAATTGATGACCAAATATCAAAAATTTATTACCAGAAATCTAAAATTGATGACCAAAAAAAATGTATTAAATCATTATGTATCATTAATTTGAATATGACTTTTTCATAATTCATATTTTTTCTTTTTTTTATAATTCTTAGTTTTAGTTTCTAGCTATTATGTTTCAATTTGGTTTCATTTATTATGTATGTATGTACGCTAAATTTAATTTTATTTCATTTCATGTAATTTATGCAGTTTTCTTTGTATTATTATTTTTATATAGAGATTTCGTTAAATAAATAAATAAATAAACAAACAAAAATCAAAAATTGATAGCTAAAAAGAAGAAAAAATTATGACCAAAAATACAAAATTGATGATCAAAAATCAAAAATGTACTACCAAAAATCAAAAATTTTGACCACAAATCAAAAATGGATGACCAAAACGAAAAAATTGATGACCAAAAATTAAAAATTGATGACCAATAGTAAAAAATTGATGATCAAAAATCAAAAATTGCCACCACTTAATGTTAATTTATATTGCTATTATTATTTTTGTTGCTGACAAGTTTACCTAACCAAAGTTAAAAGCTAGGAAACCAAAATTCATGACTGAAAAACAAAAATTGATTACCAAAAGTCAATCTAAAATTGACGACAAAAAAAAATTGATGACCAGAAATTAAAAATTGATGACCAAAAGTCAAAAATTTATAACCACAAAATGATCAAAAAGAAAAAAATTGATGACCAAAAATCAAAAATTTATTACCAGAAATCTAAAATTGATGACAAAAAATTAAAAATTGATGACCAAAAGTCAAAAATTTATTAACAAAAATCAAAAATTTATTAACAAAAATAAAAAATTTATTAACAAAAATAAAAAATTGATAACTAAAAAGAAAAAAATTGTTGGCCAAAAATTCAAAATTGATGACCAAAAGTGAAAAAATTGATGACCTAAAATTAAAAATTGATGGCCAATAGTAAAAAACTGATGGTCAAAAATCGATGATTCAAGATATTTCAATTATCGTGTTCAGTCGCAAAATTGATTTTGTACACTATAAAGTTTTTTCTTATCGAAAAACAATTGCCACGAGCTTAAAAATTTCTAGAATTATTCAGAATTTAAGCAGCTTTATGATTTCATAAAATCCTTAAATCATCACTGCCCTAAATTATTAGGAAAACGCACTTGAAACTTATGTCCTTATTCTGACGTTAACATCTTTTCAAATTGGCGTAAAAAATAGAAAAACAATCGCCATGAGCTTGAAAATTTCTAGAATTATTCAGAATGGATGTAGCTTTATGATTTTATAAAACCCTTAAATCATCACTGCCCTAAATTATTAGGAAAACGCACTTGAAACTTATGTCCTTATTCTGACGTTAACATTTTTTCAAATTGGCGTACAAAATAGAAAAACCGAAAAAAGAAAGAATTGCAATTACAATTAACCCTCAATTAATTTTCGATTTGAATGTAAAATGAAAATATTTAATTGACGTTTCGATTGTATTAAAATAACAATATCCTAATAGTCCAATTAATACCGCCTTCGTGTAGTTAACAACAACTGACGATAATCGATGTTGCAATTAAAATCACAAAGAATTCTAATCATTTCCAGTAAGATTGCAACAACACTTGACTCATGAAATCGTTACCATTTGACGCTTGCGATTACCTGCCGAAGACATTTTTACGCATTCCCGAAATTTCGGGCAACCAGGTAAAAGATGCCACGGTTATGACTTGTGCGCGCTCCCTTCTTTTGTCTCTCGCCTTGAATGGGGGGTGGGTACCTGCAATAAATGCTAAGTGCAAAATCATGCTCGAGGATGTCCACCGTGAAAACGGCTTCCGGTCAAGCTCCCATTCTTTTCAAGCCGTTCGGAATCATCTTTCGAGTATCGTTTTCACATTCCGCCGCCTCTCAAACAACGAAATCTGTTCGTTCCATTGTGAAAATTCCACTCTTATCTGCCAACCCATATTTACCCAATAAAGCTGTAAATCTTTTTTCTGAAGGAACTAATAACTTCTCACTACGCGACAGCTTTCTCCAATCGGCACTAATGACACTGGTGTTATGTTTAAAAGAGGCAAAAAAATGTAGAAATTAAAATAATAACACGCTAAATCCTTTAAGGGTTCGAATCCCGGCGAGGGCAGGGGTGTTTGTGGATTTCTATTTTCATTTAATATGAATATATTACTATAACCGATGTGACTGAAGGGCACCTGCCAAAGTAAAAAAAAAAATCCTTTAAAAGTATAATTGTTTGTTAAGTAATTTTTATAGGTGCTATAATTTTGCGAAGTCATATTGTAAAATCTTTGAATTTAATAATAATAATTTTTATTGGTGCACATGTCGATCTTCCATGATGAGCTTGCGTACAGCATCGACGTTTTCCTGGGTGCATCAGCCCTTGGATCGTCGCTTAGGGTCACCAGTCCACGTTTCAATTCTTCATACTACCGAGGAATTGTCGACTGATGTGGTGCTTCGTTGCCAAAAACAGAAACCAACTCGGCGAGGCATTCTCGTTGATTTACATTTTTCGAATAACTTGTGAACTTTGACTATTCAACTCTGACACTTTGGATACAGGTTAACTAAAGATGGAGGTTAATTTTTAGTGCCATTTGATCAGTGGCGCCCTCTATGTCTCTGTATGCAAAACTAAAAAGACAACCCTCGTATATGTAATGTTTATCGTTGATCCGCACGAAAGACTCGCGAACACGATAACATATATACAGGGTTTACGCAAAACTAGTCACACAAACCAAGCACGCATCTTGATAGATTCATAACGTCAGCATTTAATAACGTTCCTCATGTAAATCATTACAATTATGCCAGAAACACCGATCGAGAATTAAGTAGTACGAAAGTATACGCGAGATTAGAAGATTTTTCAAATTCCCCGTTAAGTGAGGTGGTGGAGCTCGGGTGAGGTCATCACCTGTGGGAAACCGACCCGTGGAATCGGTGATATATTTAGTGTCCTTTTCGGGGCTCTCGAGGCGAGTGGTAATTAGTGTTAATGTAGGTATCAGTTTTATCATTCCGGTCTCTAATTTGAGTGGTGTCGATAAAAGGAGACTGAGGAGAAGTGGAAAAAGCGTGAGTTATTAGTGTGGCCCCCTTGTCATGACTAATTGCACCCCGTTTCTTTTGTCCGGTGGCGCTCCGGATTGTTTTCGATGTGTTTATCAGGGTGGTATTAGTGGACACTCAAGAAATGTCCCAGATGGGACCCGAGATACGAACCCCGGTGGAATGCGACGTTTTTTTTTCTTCTTTTACTTCTTCGACTGCTCCTCCTCGATCGATTCATTACGTTCCACACATTCGTTTCTCGGTTTTATTATGATTATGAGTAATTTAATTTTATCGCTCGTGTACCTGAGGGCCACGGGCTTTTATTGATGAATCAAATCTCTTTATCGAGTGGTTTGGGGACAATAATAAAAGAAACCACGGGCGTAAATCACGTGAGACAACATTAAAATCGTTTGTTTATTCACAGAATTAACGTACGGAAATGTATTGTTTTTAAAGGATCTTAAGCTTTTAAATGACATTCCTCGAATGATTGAGAGAGAGAGAGAGAGAGAGAGAGAGAGAGAGAGAGAGAGAACTTTTACAATTTTTTCTAATTTTTCAATTCTTCCAATTCAGTTTTGGATTTCCCAGTTTTCAAGTTTGGAGCGTTACCATTTTTACTTTCTCCATTACGAAGTACGAGAAAGTATTGTAATCGTGATTTTTTTTCAAAATTTTTTTTACGGAGATATCCGTTTTGGGGTCCCTAGACGCAATTTCAACAATTTCTGGAAAAAACAAATTTGTGTCTGTGTGTGTGTGTGTGTCTCAAAAACTAATAGACCAATTGATATGAAACTTTGAACATAAGTTTTATTTAATAATCCGAAGAACTGAAAAGCTTTTGGTAAAATTTCGACCACCGGAAGTGGGTGTTTACCTTAACTGTTTTTTGTTTTTTTCCAATATTTTCTTAAATATGAAAAATATCACAAAAATATTTAAGCAAATATTGAATACAACAAAGAAATGAACATCTTTGGTTTGAAAATACTTTTCATAAAATCATTGTTATTCGAGAAAAAAAATTATTAATATTTGGTATACAATTATGAAACGCTAATAGTTACAGCAAATTTATGTTAATAATAATTGTAGAGAATGCCAAAATAAACAATTTATGAAGAATAAGTTTTTTTCGAAATCTCTTTAGTTTATGAGTAAACTGAGTTTTTGAATTTAAAGTGTAATTTTTCCATCTTTCATAATTTTGACGTTTGAAACGTCAGTTTTATACGAGTCTTCGAAACGTTCGATGCACACTTAAAATATGATTTAAATTGAAAATAAACCATGGAAGCGTAAATATAAATGATATCATCAAGTCGGAGAAAGTAACATGATGGCCTCATCACCATTTTTGATAACTGGAAAATGACAATTTTCATTGTTGTAAATGTAATTTTTGAAATTGAAAAATTGGTTTTTGACAGATGACAAATATTTTAATGATTATAAAGTTAATTTTTCGAAGCGGAAAAGTACCATTTTTAATAGCCGAACAATTCTATTATAGACAATTTAACAGTGAAAAATCCTACCAAAAGACCATTTTTGAAACGCACAAAATTCAATAGTTTTGGTAGTTGGAAGATATCATTTTCAAAAGCCGAAAAATTATATGAAAACTGCCATTTCTGACAATTAAAAATTGCGATTATATTGGAGTTCCAAAAAGACTATTTTTGAAAGGCAAAAAATTCAATAGTTTTGTTGGTTGAAAAATACAATTATCGAAGGCCGAAACATTATACTTTTGATAATTGGAAAATAACAATTGTCATGGTTGTAAAGGAGATTTTTTGTAGTTGAAAATGCCATTTTTGACAATTGACAAATACCATTTAAACGCCGAAAACATTTTTTTTTAATCGAAAAATGCCCATGGTTATAAAATGTATTTTTCGAAGTTGAAAAGCACCATTTTGAATAGCCTAACAATTCCATTTTTGACTATTTAAAATATTTTTTATAGTGAAAACTTAACAATTAAAAATAACGATTGTATTCGGGTATCAAAAAACCAAAAAATTCAATAGTTTTTTCAGTTAAAAAATACCATTTTCAAAAGCCGTAAAATTATATTTTCGATAATTGGAAAATGACAATTTTTATAGTTTTAAATGTCGTTTTTTGTAGTTGCAAAATTTCATTTTTGACAGTTGACAAATACCATTTTAAAATGCTGAAAACATATGTTTTTTATAATCGGAAAATTTCCATTTTTAATGGTTATAAATTTTATCTTTAGTAGTTGAGAAATGGCATTTTTGGCAGTTGAAAAAAGACTTCTTGGCAGTTGAAATAAGACGTTCTTGACAATTAAAGATGCCATTTCTAAACGCCGAAAAATTCCATTTTCTATAATCGGAAAAGGTCAATTTTTAATGGTTATAAATTTTATTTTTGCAGTTGAAAACTGCTACTTTTAACAGCCGAAAATTTCCATTTTTGACAGTTGACAAAAGACATTTTTGACAGTTGACGCCATTTTGACAGATTCTGCTAAATAGTTCATCAAGAGTGAACCAACTTGTGCTAAGTCGACTAAAGTTGATATTCCGGAATCTACACTTGTCCTAGGATCCCAGGTTGTAACTGAGCTTCTAAAAACTATTCTTTGATAAAACTGGTTTACAGTGTATCTATTGCCTCAGATTTTTTTGCTGTTGTTGGCTAGTTTTTAGACGCCGATTTCAAAACTGCCGACAGATTTTTTCTATCAGCTTTAGTTTCTGAGATAAAGGTAAGTCATATTTTTAAAATAAAATGCAGCTTTTATTTATTTAGAAAAAGTAACACATTTTTTAATCATTTCTTTTTAAGAAACTTCGCTTTAAAGCTTTTCTTGTATGTTGAGTTTTCGGAAAATGTCGCATTAAGGACAAGCAATAATCAGACATCCTATGCGTATCCCAAAAACCTCGATAATGTTTCTCCATGACGCGTAAATCCTGATGCATTTTTTTTTCAAATTTTTTTTTTACGGAAATATCCGTTTTGGGGTCCCTAGATGCCATTTCAACAATTTATGGAAGAAAAAAAAAATGTGTCTATGTGTGTGTGTGTCTGGGAGTGTGTGTGTGTGCGTGTGTGTGTTTTTTTCATTTTTGGTTTCTAATTATGAAACGATAATAGTTACAGCAAATATTTGTTAATAATAATTGTAGAGAATGCCAAAATGAACAACTTATAAGGAATAAGTTTTTTTCGAAATCTCTTTAGTTTTTGAGTAAACTGAGTTTTTCAATTTGAGGTATAATTTTTCCATCTTTCATAATTTTGACGTTTTAAACGTCAGTTTCATCCGATTCTACAAAATGCTCAATTTACATTTAAAATATGATTTCAATTGAAAATAAACCATGAAAGTGTAAATATAAATGATGATACCATCGGAGAAAGTAACATGATGGCCACATCACCAGTTTTTCAATATGCTGTATCTCAAAAATTAATAAAGCAATTAATATGGAACTTTGAACATAAACCTTATTTGATAATCCAAAAAAACTGAAAAGCTTTTGATACAATTTAATATATCGAAAGTAGGTGTTTACCTCAACCGTTTTTTGTTTTTCTTCAAAAAAAATTTAAATATGAAAAATATTACAAAAACAAATTTATTTATTTATTTATTTGAAAATATTTTTCATAATTATTTTTGCCATTTTTTAATTATTATTATATTAATAATAAATGTAGAGAGTACCAAAATCAACAAACAATGTTTTTTTTTCGAAATCTCAGTTTTTGAGTAAATTGACGATAAAAATTATTAGAATTTGAAGTATATTTTGCCGCTTTCGTTTTTCATACAGCGCCTATAAACAGATACACACAGACAAAAAAAAAAGGATACGTCTGGCTGTCAGTGGCGGCTCGTGGAACATGTTGACGGTAGTCACTTCAATATCACCCCCTTTTTTTGAAGAAAGAAAGAACGATTTATAGACCAAAGTAAAGTTTTAAGAAATAATTAAAAATTCTTGCTGAGCTTGAAACTACAGGTAGTGCCATAGCTCCCTGGCTCTATATAACGAGCCGCCCCTGCTGGCTGTTGCACAAAATTTTCCGGTATGCATTTTTGAGTTATAAAAAATTTGAGTTAACGTTCTCAAACCATAAATCGAATCGAATCATTTTCCAAAGAGATAGAAAATTTGAATCAACGTTCTAAAATTTTCTTTAGCCATAAATCGAATCAAATTATTTTTCAAACGGATAAAATTATACAAACATAAAATTTCGACCGCCGTATTTGGAAATGCCTTCGGCTTTTCAAAATAAGTCGATTTTCACGAGATAACATTATACAAAAATTAAATAAAGTTCATTAAATGTTGTAGTTTGGTTTCTTCAAAACGTGTGGCTCGTGAATTTTAAAAGTTTTTGGTATTGCGTAAAAATGTGAAATATTTTATGCACAATTTTACAACAATGTAAAATAATGTAGAAAGACCTATCTTTTTAAAGCTAGATGCTATCTATTTTTTTCTCATCGCAAAGGGCCTAATAACCTATTTTGTGGCACAATAAATGGACCTCACTAAAAATACTTCCCAAAAAATTAGGAGTAGAACAACAAAAAACCTTACCCGTAATTGAAATATTAAAATGTTTAATATTGGCGGCGTTTACTTCGTGGTACATCTTGATTGTAAATAGGAATAAAACACTAACTTTTTTATACCACTGTATTTTATTTGGGTGAAAAGTTAAAGAGTTTTATTCCAATTTATTTCAGTAAAAAATTGCAAATTTCAGCCCTCGGCACCCTGAATTAATCTTAAAACTCACTCTATTGCTCGAAATAAGTTTCGAAAATTTATACAAAATATCGAGAGCTAAAGATAAAAAATGCAGACTAAAAAATCAAAAATATCAAGAAAAAAATCTAAAATTTTGGACAAAATAAAGAATGTTTATTGACAAAATATCGAAAGCTAAAGATAAAAAATGCAGACTAAAAAATTAAAAAATATCAAGAAACAAATCTAAAATTTTGGACAAAATAAAGAATGTTTATTGACAAAATATCGAAAGCTAAAGATAAAAAATGCAGACTAAAAAATCAAAAATATCAAGAAAAAAATCTAAAATTTTGGACAAAATAAAGAATGTTTATTGACAAAATATCGAAAGCTAAAGATAAAAAATGCAGACTAAAAAATTAAAAATATCAAGAAACAAATCTAAAATTTTGGACAAAATAAAGAATGTTTATTGACAAAATATCGAAAGCTAAAGATAAAAAATGCAGACTAAAAAATCAAAAATATCAAGAAACAAATCGAAAATTTTGGACAAAATAAAGAATGTTTATTGATTGACTTATCTTAATAATTTTTAACTAGTTAACATGTCTGTAATTATGTGTAAAGTCCTAATATGGGACATTAGGACTTTACACATAATTACAGATTTAATTTAAACTACATGTTTAAACTAAATAAGTGTTTTCTTTTTTTTCTTTTATTTAAGCATATCTACCATTTTTATCATCCATGTGTTATATTATATAATATGACGTATATAAAACATTTATGTTAATGCATTGATAAAAAATTTGAATTTGAATTAAAATATTGAATATTCAGGCCAAAAAAATCAAAATTTTGGAACAAAAAATCGAAAATGCGGAGATCTAAAATATGATAAAAAAAATCAAGAATCCTGGTCTAAAAATAATATAATACTAATGATGAAGTTAAATCAGAAATATATAAGAAACCTGCAAACACTCAAAATGCAATACTTTTTGACTCGTTTCTTCCTTAATCAAAAATTAAAGCATTCAAAATTCCTCTTTCTAAAGGAACGTCTAATAACGGATTACAGCTAATTACAAACATTGGATTTCCCGTGAAAATTATTCAAAAATTAATCAATAAACAATTTCTAAAAAGAGCGCTATTGGAAATTTATCCATAATATACTGAAGGAAAAAAAATAAAACACTTGAAATTCGTGAAATTTCGACCATTTTCAAACCGCCATAACTCGGCGTATTTTCAATCGATTTTGATGAATCTTTGAGCGCGAAAAACTTTAAAGTGTCTTCTTTAGAGTCATGCATGCGAACTTAAGCGTAACCTCTTCCGCCCCCCTCTAGCACCCCTGTGAAAAAACATGTTTTTTTCAGGAAACCAGCTCCAACTTTAACAATGTCTATGGAGTTGGAAAAATTTTGTCGACTCGATCCACCATAAAGGCATTAAAATTTGATCAATTCCCTATGCAGGGCTCAAAGAACAAAATTCCTACAACGATTTGGCACAAAGTTATGGGTGTTTGAAAAAGAAGTGCATTTTCAGGTTTTTCGCAATTGGATGATTCTTTCGGAAAAAAATCCCATTTTGGCTCTACTTTAAGGGGGTGAACTCAGATTGGAATGATCCCTTTGCGAACCCTTCAACCCTCGAACAAAAAAAACACGTTTTTGGGCAAAAAAAAACGTCCAACTTTGGCAACGTGTACCGAGTTGGAAAAAATGTGTCGACTCGATCCACTGAAATGGCATTGAAATGTGTTCACTTACCTGCGCAGGAGTCAAATAACGAAGTTCCTACGACGATTTGGCACAAAGTTATGGGTGTTTGAAAAAAAGCGAATTTTGAGTTTTTTTTTTATTTTTTCGTTTGGAGGGTTGTAGAGCCCTCTCTTTGAGTGGGGAATAAACCCTCTCAAAGAGGACACATTTTGCTTTTGATTTTTTCTAAGTCGACTAACGTTGATATTCCGGAATCTACACTTGTCCTGGGATTCCAGATTGTAACTTAGCTTCTTAAAACTATTTTTTGATAATCATTTGCAAGCTACGATCTTTTAACATATTTAAGAGAGAAAGATATACGTGTTATTGGAACTGCGTGGGAGAATCTTACTAAAAATGCCCAATTCTTTCTTCCAGTGAGGAAGATTATTACTTTCTCCGTTACGAAGTATGAGAAAGTATTGTGATCGTGATTTTTTTTCAAATTTTTTTTACGGAAATATCCGTTTTGGGTCCCTAGATGCCATTTCAACAATTTCTGGAAAAAAAAAATTGTGTCTGTGTTTTTTTTTAAGTTTTGGTATATATTTATGAAACGATAATAGTTACAGCAAGGTTATGTGAATAATAATTGTAGAGAATGCCAAAATGAACAACTTCTAAAGAATAAGTTTTTTTTCGAAATCTCGTTAGTTTTTGAGTAAACCGAGTTTTTTAATTTGAAGTATAATTTTTCCATCTTTCATAATTTTGACGTTTTAAACGTCAGTTTCATCCGAGTTTACACAACGCTCGATGTACATTTAAAATATGATTTCAATTGAAAATAAACTGTGAAAGCGTAAATATAAATGATACCATCAAGTCGGAGAAAGTAACATGATGGCCACATCACCATTTTTTCGATTATCGTTACGTTCAACAAATATTTTTTTTGTTAGATGGAATTACAATGCTCGTTACAATAATTAGATGGCATAAGGGAAACGGTAGCCGTCCAAGAAAAATTATATATTGGTGCATAATTATCAGGCGTTTTGTAAAAAACAATATTTATATGACAAATAAACAAATTCTACAATAATATTGTTAAATGATTATTCTCGAGCGTAGTCACCATCGACTTCAATAACTGATTCCTAT
Source organism: Ocypus olens (assembly GCA_910593695.2). Taxonomy (NCBI): domain Eukaryota; kingdom Metazoa; phylum Arthropoda; class Insecta; order Coleoptera; family Staphylinidae; genus Ocypus; species Ocypus olens. The sequence continues at coordinate 38,131,229 of OU343063.1, read as the reverse complement.
TTGCTTGGAAGATGGTCGATTCCACGGGTAAAAAAGTCACGGTTCTTGTAGGCAATCCATGCTTTGACATTGGTCACCAAGCTATCAAAATCTTCGAAAACTTTGTGCATCAGCCAAACTTTCAGCGATCGATTGACGTGGTAGTCCGTAGGCGCTTCTGTGGGAGAATATGGCGGATGTGGACGTGGAAGCTTATTGGCGATGCTTTCGCACAATATGTGGATGCGCTGACAAGATTATTCAGAAACGGAGTTTGTTCGTTTCGTTGCAGCAAATCGGACACGTTCGGCTTTATTGTTTTTGGAGAGTTCGTGAGGGACCCATCCAGCCACTTTCCATACCTTTCCAAGCTTTTTCAGACGACGCACTATGGTTGCCAGCATTAGAGTTGTAACTTTCGTCCCCTTCCAGGGCTTCCAAAAGTGCCTGGTTGTCGAAATTTGATGGTCGATCGCTTCATGGCTTATCTTTCAAGCTAGTGTCGCCAGATTTGAAACGGACAAACCATTCCCTGTATCGACTTAAACTTATTTTGTCCCTTCGCAAAAAAAATCGTTGAGATTGCGAAATGACTGCGCTGCTTTCCATCCTTTTTCGAAGTGGTAAAGCATAAAATGACAAATATGACTATGACTATCGACACGCATTTTTATAACTTGAAAATAAAATAATAGTTTTATATAAAAAAGCAAACAATACAGCAATTGTTATTAAAATAAGTCGCCTATAAAAACGCCTGATAATTATGCACCGACTTAATACAATGCATCTATAGGGAAGGAGTGGAACTTTTTGGATCGATCTGTCAATAATTACAGAATTGCAATACAAGGAAAAAAGCGGTGTATGTTAAATGTTACTATTGTCAATGCATGGACACTCTATCAAGTTTCTTTCCTACAAGATATTATCACGAATCCATTCAAAGACGATCATCTTCAACTCGTCCATTCGGTACATTAACAAGGAGTTTACAGGGAGCTGACTTTCCAATGAAGTTAGTAAATCAGCTAAGATCAAGGGCGTTTCCAACCAACTAGTCTAGGGGGGTAATAAAAAAAAGATAAATAAACTGGCGCTTCCGCTCACATACACCCAGTGGCTAAAAACTATTTTTTCCTCGTTTTTTGGGCGTTTCCAGTCGATCTAAGCACTATTTACGACTAAAGTTATTTAGCATATCTTCGTTCCTGGAAGTCTCACAAAAAAATGTTATATGCAAAAAAAATCTTGAAAGCATCACCAGATTTTGAAAATTCTTGGTGCAATGTGTTGTTCACTCATTGAATAGATGCAGATAAAAACAAAAAATAAATTCGTCGTTCAATTGTTTGAAAGGATGGCCACATTTTAAAAATTCATCGTTCTTTTTTTAAGGATAACTCGTGTAACGGATAATCTGATTTTGAAAATTCTTCCGGCAAAGGATTGCGCTCACTGAATTGATGCAGATAAGATAAAACATTAAATTCGTCGTTCATTTTTTTGCGGTTTTAAAAGTATAACTCCTGAACAAAATGGCAGATATTAAAAATTCTTTCAGCAAAGTGTCATTTTTGACAGTTGGAAATTGTGGTTTTTGGCAGTTGAAAATTGCCATTTTTAGCAGTTGACAATATAAGTTTTTGGTTATTGAAAATGATCAATTTTGGCATTTCAAGATTGTAGTTTTTGGGGGTTGAAAATTGTCATTTTTGATAGCTCAAATTATTTTTGGCAGTTGAAAATAGCCAAAAAAATTGTCATTTCTGCCAGTAAGCAGATGGTCATTGTAAGCAGATAAAAATTACAGTTTTTGACAGTTGAAACGGTAATTGATTGCAGTTGAAAATTGCCATGTTTAGCAGTTGAAAATATAAGTTTTTGGTTATTGAAAATGGTCAATTTTGGCATTTCAAGATTATAGTTTTTGGAGGTTGAAAATTGTCATTTTTTGTAGCTCAAAATTATTATTTTTAACAGTTAAAAGTAGCCATCGTTAAATTTGTAATTTTTGTCGCGATTTTGATATTTGAAATTGCACACCTGCCGAATGCGTCGTCCGATTTTGATGATTTAAACACGTCAAAATGTGGCAAATTTAGTGTAATGTTAAAACAGATTACAAAACATTTTCGTGAAATTAACACAAAATGCAAAAATCTCACTTTTTAAAATCGAAATTTCGATTTTTGAAATTGTACACCTGCCGAACGCGTTGTCCGATTATAATTATTTAAATTTCAAAATATGTCGAATATGTGTTATTTTAAAATGGATTCATATATTTTCTCGCAAAATTAACGCAAAATGTAAAAAATTGCAATTTTTTTAATTTCCAGAATTTAAAAAAAACGCGATTTTAATTTTTGGAATTTTACACCTGTCGAATGCGTAGTCCGATTTTAATTATTTAAACGTCAAAATATGGCGAATTTACTGTTATTTTAAAACGGATTACAATATTTTCTCGTTAAATTAACAGGAAATGCAAAATTGCAGTTTTTCAATTTCCAAGATTTTGATTTTTTTTTAAAAAACACTACTGCCGCACGCATTGTTCAATTATGATGATTTAAACTTCAAAATATGGCAAATTTTATGTAATTTTATTACGGGTTACGAAATTTTCTTTTGACATTAACACAAAATGCAAAAATTAATTTTTTTCAATTTTCAACATTTTAACTTTTGAACCGAGGACGAGATTTGTAAAATTCTTTCGGCAAAGTCTTATATTCATCCGGAAGATGTAGAAAAAATGTCTCGACTGATGGAAAAAGAATATTACTCACTAGAGGATTATATCAATTGCAAATGATTTTGTTCTTATTTTCTGTGACGTATTCAATTAGCTGTAGAATTTGATTTTGTTGTGATGTACTTTGTTATAATTTGTTATGTACTATATCTAAATTTGAATAAAATAAAAAAAAGAACCAAAAAATTAAATTTGTTCAATTGTTTTTCGGGTTTCACAGGATAACTCTTCAACGTATGAGCAAATTTGGCAAATTCTTCCAGCAAAGTGTTGTACTCGTCGAATAGATGCAGTTAAGACCAAAAAATTAAATTTGTCATTTAATTGTTTTCTGGTCTTTAAGGACAACTCTTGAACGCATAAACAGATATTGAAGTATGTGTATAAAAAAAAAATAATTGCTCTTGAACAAAATGGTCGATTTTAAAAATTCCTCCTGAAAAGTATTTCTACTCATCGGATGACCAAATTTGGCAAATTCTTTCAGCAAAGTGTTGTACTCGCCGAATAGATTTTTAGAAATTTTTAGTTTTTTGAGGGTAATTCTTAAACGAAAGGAAAGATTTTGCAAATTTTTTAAGATAAGATAAGAGTTGGTCTTTTCCATTGTATTTGCAATGCGAGACACGTCAAAATAAAGAGTAACTTAGGTCAACTAATAAACCATTACCCAAAAATAAACTAAATAAAATAACTTAAAAATAACTTACTAACGTCTTAAATCTTTTAATTTTATTTTTTTTTCCATTCGGTAGTCATTAAAGAAATATAGATAAGATAAAAATAATCTTTTTTTTTAGCCAAAAATAAGTTTTAAATTCTTAAAATATTACACTATGCGCCACTATAGTGGCTTTCACGGATGCGATTTTCAAATTGAACTCTGCCGTAAGAAACAGCCCCGTGCGGGCTATTTTTCGTTTTTTTTTTAGTGCTTCTTCTGATCGATTTTTCTTTCCTAAAAAATGAGACGGTGAGATATATTGTGTGTGCTAAGTAGCTCTACCATAAAATTTTCCTAGAGCCGCCACTGCTCCGGGCACAAGTTTAAGTATTATTTTTTTAGTACTTCATCTTATCTGTAAAAATTGGGCTTTTCACTGTTGTATTAATTATTTTAAAATACTAATAGCTCACGAAGATATAACAGTACAAAACTATTTGTACCGTTTTTCTTTTTGATCCACTGTGCATTATTATATTATATGTTAAGTGGCTCTACCATCCAAATGTTCCACGAGCCGCCACTGCATACACCTGTTCCATGAAATCTCCCTATCCTTTTCCAACGGTTTAAAGCGTTGGAAAAATTTACCGGTTATATTATTTGTTTGGAATATGGAATATCGGTAATTTTTAACAATAAAAAAATTCTTAGGGGGGGTAATTACCCGATTACCCCCCCCCCCCTTGAAACCGCCACTGGCTAAGATTTCATATATGTCAAAGCAGCAGGCTTGTGAAAAATGTAGAAAGGAACTTTTAATTTCATTTCATTTTTACCCTGTTAAATACACATTTTTAATAAAAAAAGGTTTCTTCTGTACGAGCCTGGTGTACTCGTTTGAGCACACCAATTTGTTTCTCATGTTATAGAAAAAAAAAACTGAAAATGATGTAGGGGAGGCAATAGTATACCATATTCAACTAAATGAAGTCATTTTTAATTATATCAGTCTTGTGAAAAGCAGTTGGGTATTAATGCGGTAAAGAACAAATATTGCTTTAGTTATTATATGCCTTTCGGTTTGGAACGCCGACAATTTGGCGAGAACCTAAAAATCACGTGGACGATTGTAATTTGTTATTTGCACTTTAAATTTGATTAAAATAAAACGAGGTGTAAGCAGAGAGAGGAGAGAGACGACTGTGTCCGTCGGATGCACGGACACCTGGCAGAGACCATCAGACCATACCATATACTCGTTATGGCCACTATTTTTATCGGACACGTAATCAAGTGACATTATCTCCTCTCTGATGGACATCGCTATGTTAATTATTCCTCTAAACAACATTATAATTTGTACGTGTGTTTGTGTGTCTGTGTGTGCGAGTCTCTCGGAAATTAATTGTTTATTAATATTTATACTTCATGGAATAATCGAGAGATTAAAAGTTAAGACTTGAAAGAAGTCGATGTGAATGTGTGTGTGCGCAGGTTGATGGTATGGTGGTGGGAACTGCATGGTTATGGGTATGGGACAGCGTAGTGCAGTGCTCTGGCTAGCAATTAACATTCCACCGGCCATCAGCTATGAAACAAAGATATCTGCCATTCCCTCTCTGCACACACACACATACACACATACACCAGCGTGTGCTGGAAGGAGCGAAGGAGAAAAGAAGAAGAAGAAGAAGAACAGGCTTATAAAATACGTATCACCTTACCAGATATCCCATCTCGATATGTTATTACCTCACCGTCCATCGTCCACTTCGACTTCTTTACTTAACCATCGCGGGATACCAATCGCCACCACTGCCATTATCCCGTCATCCTTCATTACGCTAATAGATTTATTTTACAACTAACAAATAACTAAAAAAATTAATTTTGAAACTTAATTTGCTCTGGATTTTGCATAGAAAACGTTGATCTAGTCTTGTACTAGAAATTCTGCCATTTTCACACCGTGACGAGTGTAAGGTGTGAGCCACTGTATTTTGCTGCTGAGATGACCGTGCTAGAGAGAAAGAAACATAGCAGTCATGTCTGAGATTATTTTTTTACTTTCTCCGTTACAAAGTACGAGAAAGTATTGTAATCGTGATTTTTTAGGTCCCTAGATGCCATTTTAACAATTTCTGTAAATAAATTTTGTGTCTGTGTGTGTGTGGTGTGTGTGTGCATCTGTGCGCGCTGTATCTCAAAAAATAATACAGCAATTGATGTGAAACTTTGAACATCCGTCTTATTTAATAATCCGAAGAACTGAAAAGCTTTTGGTAAAATTTCGTACACCGGAAGTGGGCGTTTACCTTAACTGTTTTTTGTTATTTGGCAATATTTTCTTCAATATGAAAAATATCACAAAAACATTGAAACAATCTTTGAAGACAACAAAGAAATGAACATCTTTTGCTTGAAAACATTTTTCATAAAATCATTTTCATTCGAGAAAAAAAATGTATTATTCTTTTTTTAATTTTTGGTTTATAATTGTAAAACGATAATAGTTACAGCAAATGTATGTTAATAAAAATTGTAGAGAAAGCTAAAATAAACAACTTATAAAGAATAAGTTTTTTTCGAAATCCCTTTAGTTTTTGAGTACCCTGAGTTTTTGAATTTGAAGTATAATTTTTCCCTCTTTCATAATTTTGACGTAACAGTTATAACCGTTGGAAATCCATATGGCCACACTTAAATAAAACGCACTATATATATAGTAAGGACGGAAAGGTTAAAATATTTTTGTGATTTTGTAAACGTAGAATATAAAAACTTACTTTCACATTCCAAAACAAGATGGTTGTATCTATTACGATATATAGAATGAACTTTAACATTATTTGATGCTAATGCTTCTATATGTCAATTTTTACGTCCTACAAAAGAAGTAATGCTTCTATCTGTCAATTTTTATCTTCTAGGAAGAACATCAAGCTTCTATCTGTCATTAACCACGTAATAGAAGGTCCATTAGGCTTTCTTGGATCAATTATCATGTTCTAAATAATTATACAATTAATTTGTTAGCGTTATAAACTGTCAATTAAGCTTCTATGTGCCAAGTTTTGTGTTCCATAAAGAACATAAAGCTTCCATCTGTCAATATCAACACTATGTAATGTCTATTAGGCTTCTATGTGACAATTTTCATGTTCATCAAAAGATGTAAAGCTGCTATCTGTCAATTTTTATCTTCTGGGAAGAACATAAAGCTTCTATCTGTCATTAACCACGCTATAGAATGTCCATTAGGCTTCCTTACATCAATTATCATGTTCTAAATAATTATACATTTAATTTATTTCCGTTATAAACTGTCAATTAGGCTTCTATGTGTCAAGTTTTGTGTTCCATAAAGAACATAAAGCTTCCATCTGTCAATATCAACACTATGTAATGTCTATTAGGCTTCTATGTGACAATTTTCATGTTCATCAAAAGATGTAAAGCTGCTATCTGTCAATTTTTATCTTCTGGGAAGAACATAAAGCTTCTATCTGTCATTAACCACGCTATAGAATGTCCATTAGGCTTCCTTACATCAATTACCATGTTCTAAATAATTATACATTTAATTTATTTCCGTTATAAACTGTCAATTAGGCTTCTATGTGTCAAGTTTTGTGTTCCATAAAGAACATAAAGCTTCCATCTGTCAATATCAACACTATGTAATGTCTATTAGGCTTCTATGTGACAATTTTCATGTTCATCAAAAGATGTAAAGCTGCTATCTGTCAATTTTTATCTTCTGGGAAGAACATAAAGCTTCTATCTGTCATTAACCACGCTATAGAATGTCCATTAGGCTTCCTTACATCAATTATCATGTTCTAAATAATTATACATTTAATTTATTTCCGTTATAAACTGTCAATTAGGCTTCTATGTGTCAAGTTTTGTGTTCCATAAAGAACATAAAGCTTCCATCTGTCAATATCAACACTATGTAATGTCTATTAGGCTTCTATGTGACAATTTTCATGTTCATCAAAAGATGTAAAGCTGCTATCTGTCAATTTTTATCTTCTGGGAAGAACATAAAGCTTCTATCTGTCATTAACCACGCTATAGAATGTCCATTAGGCTTCCTTACATCAATTACCATGTTCTAAATAATTATACATTTAATTTATTTCCGTTATAAACTGTCAATTAGGCTTCTATGTGTCAAGTTTTGTGTTCCATAAAGAACATAAAGCTTCCATCTGTCAATATCAACACTATGTAATGTCTATTAGGCTTCTATGTGACAATTTTCATGTTCATCAAAAGATGTAAAGCTGCTATCTGTCAATTTTTATCTTCTGGGAAGAACATAAAGCTTCTATCTGTCATTAACCACGCTATAGAATGTCCATTAGGCTTCCTTACATCAATTATCATGTTCTAAATAATTATACATTTAATTTATTTCCGTTATAAACTGTCAATTAGGCTTCTATGTGTCAAGTTTTGTGTTCCATAAAGAACATAAAGCTTCCATCTGTCAATATCAACACTATGTAATGTCTATTAGGCTTCTATGTGACAATTTTCATGTTCATCAAAAGATGTAAAGCTGCTATCTGTCAATTTTTATCTTCTGGGAAGAACATAAAGCTTCTATCTGTCATTAACCACGCTATAGAATGTCCATTAGGCTTCCTTACATCAATTACCATGTTCTAAATAATTATACATTTAATTTATTTCCGTTATAAACTGTCAATTAGGCTTCTATGTGTCAAGTTTTGTGTTCCATAAAGAACATAAAGCTTCCATCTGTCAATATCAACACTATGTAATGTCTATTAGGCTTCTATGTGACAATTTTCATGTTCATCAAAAGATGTAAAGCTGCTATCTGTCAATTTTTATCTTCTGGGAAGAACATAAAGCTTCTATCTGTCATTAACCACGTTATAGAACGTCCATTAGGCTTCCTTGTATTAATTATCATGTTCTAAATAATTATACTTCTAAGCTGTCAATTAGGCTTCTATGTGTCAAGTTCCATAAAGAACACAAAGCTGCCATCTGTAATATCAACATTATATAATTATCATTGTGTTAATTTTTACGTTTTACGAAAGAAGTAAAGCCTTTATCTGTCAATGTTCATGTTCTAGAAAAGACTTGAAGCTTCTACCTAACAATACTTACATTATAGAATGTCCATTGGGCTTCTCTGTGTCAATTTCTATGTTCTAGGCAGAACATAAAGTTTCTATCTGTCAATTATCATGTTCTAAAAAAATATAAATTTCATTTGTTTACTTTATAAATTGTTAATTAGGCTTCTATGTGCCATTTTTATGTTCTATGAAGAACATAAAACTTCTATCTGACAATATTTACGTTGTAAACTGTCCATTAGGATTCTTTGTGTCAATTTCGATGTTCTAGGAAGAACATAAAGCTTCTATCTGTCAATTATCATGTTCTAAAAAAATACAAATTTCATTTGTTTACTTTATAAATTGTAAATTAGGCTTCTATGTGCCAATTTTTTATGTTCTATGAAGAGCATAAAGCTTCTATCTGACAATATTTACGTTATAAACTGTCCATGAGGATTCTTTGTGTCAATTTCTATGTTCTAAGAAGAACATAAAGCTTCTATCTATCAATTATCATGTTCTAAAAAAAAATATTTATGGTAATTGGACTTCAATGTGTCAAGTTTTGTGTTTGTTCCATAAAAAATCACGATTATTGATTGTATGTACATTACTTTCCAGCTAATCCTTGTAAACGAACGTTCGGCACGATGGATACACCTGTGGACCAACGAATATGGAGTCAAGTCAGACGGGCAGCAGACGAGCTCATTAATAGAAACTTGATTTACCATTATCGCTAAAATATTCAAATGTCCACTCCTGTGGAATTCGTTACTTTTTTTCTCTCCGCTCCTCCGCGCCTCGCTACCAGCACTGGTCGTGCTTTCGCTCGGCTCATCTCTTCTCCGTTTCGAATTTATCCGTAAGAGAGGTAAGAGTAATAGCGCATGTGTGTGTGTGTGTGTGCGCGCACCTGTATGTGTGTGTAATTGATTTTATCAAGAGGGGATGAGTAAACATCAGCCGCGCGTGTTTTGTTCGGAATGCGTGGCCCGCGGCTGTGCACCTGGCTGCCAAGACCCCTCCGCCGCCCCCCTGACCCCCGCCAATGTACACCACATCGTTTGCAATCAACTCACCTATATCTACTCTTATTGCGGTTTCAAATATCTGCGCATGGTATCCCCCAAGGTTCCGCAATTGGTCCTGCAGCCAAAATTTTGTACTACTATTAATTGATTTAATTAAATATAGATGTAATATTTATACACGTTTTTATAAATATGAGCATTAAATAAACACATACATATTATTCCTCTAAAGTGGAGATGCTTAAATTATTAAACAGCAAGATAGTGGCGACCGTTACTGTGTGGTGCTTTATTTTTTTGGATAAACGAAACACAATGTAAATTGCGTTTCATATATACATCTTCATTAACAGAAACAACGTATAATTAATAAACACACGAGAACATGATTTTAGTTTGTTATTCTGCCAAGGTCTTTCTGCCTTGTGTTTCATTTAAACCCTTAATTTATTGAAGAGTATAATTATGTCCATTACTACGTGGTAATACATGCCGAGGTAATGCCTGGATTAATCTGAGATTTCAAACAACATGACGGACAAAATTCGTGAAAAAACCCTTAAAAAGGCATTTTCAAAAAAACGTTTCCTACAAAAAGTTTGTATTTTTTCCCGTAGAATACGATTCTACAATAAAAAATAGGGAATTCTATTCGAAAAATCAAAGTTGATCTTCGTTTGACCTTTAAAATTGACCCCAAGGTCATTTTTAAGGTCACCAGAATATGCCCCCTTCTGAACCCTACAACTTTCACCTGAAACATTTTTTGCCATGTTGCTCAGGTTTCGATATTTTCGGGGTGGCGATTTGAAATGGGACACCCTGTAGAAGCCTAATAAACATGATATTATGTTGACATTGACAGATAGAAGCCCAGTTGACAGATTATAGCGCAAACAAATAAAATGTTTATTTTTTTAGAACATCATAATTGGCATAGAAGCCTAATGGATATTTTATAAGGTGGTCAAGCTTCATGTTCCGCCTAGAACATGAAAATTAACACATAGAAGCCTAATTGACATTTTGTAACCTAAATATTGACAGATTGAAGATTTACGTATTTTCCAGAACATGCAAGTTGACGCATAGAAACTGAAATGGCAATATAAAATGTTGATATTTATAGAATGTTCTTTATGCAACACTAAACTTAACACATAGAAGTCTATTTGACTGTCTTTAACATAGCCTAATGGACAGTATATAATGTGGTAAATGAGAGATAGGAGCTTTATGTTCTTATAAATTGACAGTAAGAAGTTTTACGTCTTTTCTAGAACATGAAAATTGACACATAGAAGCTTAATAGAGATTATATAATGTTGCCCTTGACAGATAGTTTTTTATGTAACACGATACTTGACACATAAAAGCCTAATTGACAGTTTATAACGTAAATAAATGAAACCTACATTTTTTGGAACATGATAATTGCCACATAGAACCCTAATTGACGGATAGAAGCTTTATGTTTTTTATAGAATATTAAACAAATTATACAGAGAAGCCTAATTGACATTCTATAACTTAAATATTGACATATTGAAGCTTTACGTCTTTTCTAGAACATGAAAATTGACACATAGAAGCCTAATGTATATTTTATGAGGTGGTCAATGACAGATAGAAGCTTCATGTGCTGCATATAACATGAACATGCTTTACGTTTTTTCTAGAACATGATAATTGACACATAGAAGCCTATTGTATATTTTATAAGGTGGCTAATGACAGATAGAAGCTTTATGTTCCGCCTAGAACATGAAAATTAACACATAGAAGCCTATTTGACATTCTATAACCTAAATATTGACAGATTGAAGCTTTACGTCTTTTCTAGAACATGGAAATTGACTCCTAGAAGCCTAATGTATATTTTATAAGGTGGTCAATGACAGATAGAAGCTTCATGTGCTGCCTAGAACATGAAAATTAACACATAGAAGCCTATTTGACAGTTTATAACGTAAATAAATGCAACCTACATTTTTTGTAACATGAAAATTGTCACATAGAAGCCTAATTGATGGATAGAAGCTTTATGTTTTTTATAGAACATTAAGCAAATTATACAGAGAAGCCTAATCGACATTCTATAACATAAATATTGACAGATTGAAGCTTTACGTTTTTTCTAGAACATGAAAATTGACACATAGAAGCGTAATGTATATTTTATAAGGTGGTCAATGACAGATAGAAGCTTCATGTGCAACCTAGAACATGAAAATTAACACATAGAAGCCTAATTGACATTCTATAACCTAATATTGACAGATTGAAGCTTTACGTTTTTTTCTAGAACATGGAAATTTACACACAGAAGCCCAATGTATATTTTATAAGGAGGTTAATGACAGATAGAAGCTTCATGTGCTGCCTAGAACATGAAAATTAACACATAGAAGCCTAATTGACATTCTATAACCTAAATATTGACAGATTGAAGCTTTACGTCTTTTCTAAAACGTGAAAATTGACACAGAAGCCTAATGTATATTTTATACGGTGGTCAATGACAAATAGAAGCTTTATGTTCCGATTAGAACATGAAAATTAACACATAGAAGCCTATTTGACATTCGATAACCTAAATATTGACAGATTGAAGCTTTACGTCTTTTCCAGAACATGAAAATTGACACATATAAGCGAAATGTATATTCTATAATGTGGTCAATGACAGATAGAAGTTTCATGTGCTGGGCAGAACATGAAAATTAACACATAGAAGCCTAAGTGACATTCCATAACCTAGAAATGGACAGATTGAAGCTTTACTTCTTTTCTAGAACATGAAAATTGACACATAGAAGCGTAATGTATATTTTATGAGGTGGTCAATGACAGATAGAAGCTTCACGTGCTGCCTAGAACATGAAAATTAACATATAGAAGCCTAATGTTCATTATATAACCTAAATATTGACAGATTGAAGCTTTTCGTCTTTTTTTGAACATGAAAATTGACACATAGAAGCGTAATGTATATTTTATGAGGTGGTCAATGACAGATAGAAGCTTCATGTTCCGCCTAGAACACATAGAAGCCTATTTGACATTCGATAACCTAAATATTGACAGATTGAAGCTTTGCGTCATTTCTAGAATATGAAAATTGACACATAGAAGCGTAATGTATATTTTATAAGGTGGTCAATGACAGATAGAAGCTTCATGTGCTGCCCAGAACATGAAAATTAACACATAGAAGCCTAATTGACATTCTATAACCTAAATATTGACAGATTTAGGCTTTACGTCATTTCTAGAACATGTAAATTGACACATAGAAACCTAATAGATATTAGATATTCTTGATATTCACAGATAGAAGCTATAAGTTCTTTATGGAATACAAAACCACATAGAAGCCTAATTGACAGTTCATAACATAGACAAATAAAATGAAATTTTTTTAGAACATTACATTTGACACATAGAAGCCTAATGGATAGTATATAACGTAGTAACGTAGTCAGCTTTATGTTCAACTTATAACGAAAACATTATCAAATAGAAGCTTTACATTTTTTCTAGAACATGAAAATTGACCACTCCGTGTGACGCATAAAAGCGGTAAAAAAAATACATTTTTGACAGTTCAAAAAATGAACCATGACACCGTTAAAAATAATATTTTTGTAATTCCAAAAATTGAATATGTCGACTACCAAATATGTATGACCCTTTTCAACTATCAGAACTGTCAGAATGCCATTTTCTACTAAGAATTTTGAATTGTGATAACAGACATTTTTAGCTGTAAGAAATATCACAGTACATCCCCAAATAAAGATTTTATGAATTGTTGAAAGTCACATGTTTCGACTTTCAAAATGTAAGTTTTCAACTGTCAAAAATTGAGTATTTTAACTGTCAAAACTGGATATTCTCCGAATTTTGGCAGTTTCCGCAGTGATTTGCAAGAAATCGTTCATTACACCATCAAATAAAGGATTTTTTTAACTGTTCAAAGTCATTTCAATTGTCAAAAATGTATTTTTTCAACTGTCAACCGTAAAATTACACAATCTTTATTGAATGTTTCCACTCTCATCTGTGAGAATTAATAGAGTGCGCGCTCAAAGTATGGAATATATTCAGTAAATCCGATAGTTTTGGAAAAAATCCTCGAACAGGTCGATTTTCTTTGATAAAAATATACATTTTAGCATAAAAATTGATTTTCAGTTGTCATTTGTTTTTGAGAAATTACGTCATCCATGTTGTTTTTAAATGGCAACCCCCTATTTTTGTTCTTGATTTTGAGAGATCTTTTCATTGTCGAACTGGCAATGTAAAAATATTGTAATGTTTCGAGTAAATGACAATTGAAGATGAGAACCCGATATTTAGAGTTTTTGCAAAATGACCTTGTTCCAGCGCTTGTAGCAAGTTTTCCAAACAACAATGATCTTGACCTTGACCTATATAATATAATGTGGTATCAACAAGATGGTGCATCCCCGTACTAAACGTGTTTTCTTTTTTTTACATATAGAAATTGTTCCTGAACATTTTGAATATTTTCCAGACTTATTCATCTCTCTCATGGAGATTATTATATTATAATATAATATGGTTTCAGCAAGACGGCGCATCCCCGCGCTATGCGCGATTTTTTTTACGAACACATAGAAATTCTTCTTGAACAGTTGGAATATTTTCCAGGCTAATTCTACGCATTCATCTCTCTCGCAGGATATTCTATCGGTGCTCGTCTGCCATTTCACCTATTCGTAAAGCAATTGCCAAAAAACGCGCATGGTGCGGGGGAAGCGGGTGGAAGGTCAAGATCAAAAGTTTAAGATGGGTTAAGACGTAATTCCGTTTTGACTTTCCATAAAAAGTGATTGCGTAATATTAGGCGGAAACAAAGCGTCAACTCCGAAAATAAAGTATGCATTCAACGATTTCAAAAATTGTAAAAATCAATAATTTATGGAATTTGCTTTAAAAGAAAAGAATCAATTAAAAATTGATGCATTTCTGATTTTACATAGAAAGAAAAATAGGAGGAAAAAAATGAATACTTTTTTTCTCGAATAACAATGATTTTATGAAAAATGTTTTCAAGCAAAAGATGTTCATTTCTTTGATGTCTTTTGTGATATTTTTCATATTTAAAAAAATATTGGGAAAAAACAAAAAACAGTTAAGGTAAACATCTTCCGGTGTATGAAATTTTACCAAAAGCTTTTCAGTTCTTCGGATAATCAAATAAAACGGTTGTTCAAAGTTTCATATCAATTGCCTTATTAGTTTTTGAGATACAGCGCACACACACACACACACAGCACAAAATTTTTTTTTCCAGAAATTATTGAAATGGCATCTAGGGACGCCAAAACGGATATTTCCGTAAAAAAAAATTTTGGAAAAAAATCACGATCACAATACTTTCTCGTACTTCGTAACGGAGAAAGTAAAAATATAATTTTTCGCCTTTCGAAAATGATATTTTTTAACTACCAAAACTATTAATTTTTTTAGCTTTTAAAAATGGTCTTTTGGTACCCCGAAATAATTACAATTTTAAGTTGTCAGAAATGGCATTTGTCAACTCTTTTTTCAACTGTAAAAAATAGTATTTCTCGGCTGCAAGAAATGGCATTTTCCAAATACCGAAACTATTGATTTTTTCGGCTTTCAAAAATAATGTTTTGGAAACCAATTAATTGCATTTTACAATTGTAAAAAAAGGTCAAAATTTCATTTTTCAACTGTCAAAAATGTCTCGTTTCAACTGTCAGAAATGGCCATTTTCAAATGCTAAAAATGGCATTTTCTAAATACCGAAACTTTTGATTTTTTCGGCTTTCAAAAATAATGTTTTGGAAATCAAATAATTGCATTTTCCAATTGTAATAAAAGTCAAAATTTCATTTTTCAACTGTCAAAAATGTCTCGTTTCAACTGTCAAAAATGGCCATTTTCAAATACTAAAAACGGCATTTTCCAAACACCGAAACTATTGAATTTTTCGGCTTTCAAAAATTATGTTTTGGAAATCAATTAATTGCTTTTTGCAATTGTAAAAAAGGTCAAAATTTCATTTTTCAACTGTCAAAAATGTCTCGTTTCAACTGTCAAAAATGGCCATTTTTAAATGCTAAAAATAGCATTTTCCAAATACCGAAACTATTGATTTTTTCGACTTTCAAAAAGAATGTTTTGGAAATCAATTAATTGCATTTTCCAATTGTAAAAAAGGTCAAAATTTCATTTTTCAACTGTCAAAAATGTCTCGTTGCAACAGTCAAAAATGGCCATATTCAAATGCTAAAAATGGCATTTTCCAAATACCGAAACTATTGATTTTTTCGACTTTCAAAAATAATGTTATGGAAATCTAATAAATGCATTTTCCAATTGTAAAAAAAGGTCAAAATTTCATTTTTCGACTTTCAAGAATGTCTCGTTTTGACTGTCAAAAATGGCCATTTTCAAATGCTAAAAATGGCATTTTCCAAATACCGAAACTATTGATTTTTTCAACTTTCAAAAATAATGTTTTGGAAATCAATTAATTGCATTTTCCAATTGTAAAAAAAGGTCAAAATTTCATTTTTCAACTGTCAAAAATGGCCATTTTCAAATGCTAAAAATGGCATTTTCCAAATACCGAAACTATTGAATTTTTTGGCTTTCAAAAATAATGTTTTGGAAATCAAATAATTGCATTTTACAATTGTAAAAAAAGGTCAATATTTCATTTTTCAACTGTCAAAAATGTCTCGTTTCAACTGTCATAAATGGCCATTTTCAATTTCCGACTATCAAAACTATTGAATATTATGACTTTCAAAAATGGTCTTTTAGAAATAGAATAATTGCATTTTCCAATTGTAAAAAATGTCGTCTTCAACTATCAAAATGTCTTTTTTCAACAGGGAGAAATGGCATTTTTCGGCTGCTAAAGATGGAATTTTTCAACTACCGAAACCATTAAATTTTTTGGCTTTCAAAAATGGTCGTTTGGTACCCCAAAATAATTTTACAATTTTAAGTTGTGAAATGAACTTTTTTTTTGACAAACGTCATTTTGTTGTTTTTTCGAGTTTTAAAATACCATGCTACATAACACTGGCATATGTAATAAACTTTAACACGTTATGTCGTTTTTTGATTTCACACTATTTTTGTGGACCGAGGAACTTCCAACAGTGTGACATCCCAACTTCGACGATGTGACAACATAGTTAATTTTTATATAAAACTATAAAAAAAATCACAATTTGTACTTAGAGGCTTGTTAAATTTCTGAGAAAAACATTCCATCCCTGACGGTGGATTTCATAAATATAACACTGGCTTAAATTGACATAACTCTGGTATTATATTTTCGACTGTGTAAACGATCTTTCAAATGGTAAACGGAATGCATAATTCAGGTTTGGTTCTATGATTACATTACACATATTTTGATTGATATTTACTCTTTCACAATGTTTATTAACAAATTCTTTTTTATTTCCCTCTTCAGAGGCTCCATTTTTAATTTAAACAGCAACGATTTAAAAATGTATTCGGTGACTGACAGTGACGCGCATTAAGAACGTTTACCCAGCTGAAAATATGATACCGGCTTATGAAAAAACTGGCTTAAATAAATGTTTGTGAAATCCACCGCGAAAGTTTTATAAGATTATTTCTGGTCCTAGATACCGTTAGATTATAATAAAAAGTCAGTTTATAATAAACTAGTCTTGGCTTTGGCAGAAATTAAAAATCAGATTTGCAAAAATATCAAAATGAATGTAAGAAATCGTTGCAGCCCAGATCGAGTGATATTTTTCTTAAAAAATTAAGGTGAAATTGTAGCGGCGGCGGCCACCGTTACGCAATGATCGTCGAATGAAGGAGAAAAAAAAAAGTATAAATCAGCGGAGTTAATGAGTAAAACTGTTAACAACGTCAACTTAGATATAATACTGATAACCGACACCATATGAGGGTAATTTACATAATTAATTATTGTAATAAATTTATGTGTACAGTTACGCACGTTTCTTTCCCCGACGAATGCTCAACTTACTTAACCCGATTTACACGTTCGAAAATATTGCGAAATTTTCGCGGTGATCCCAATATTTAGTTCACGTCGTTAACTTTATTTATTTATTTGTAATGCTTTTGTCTTCTATTTTTTTTTACAAAATGTATCACAAATCGACATAGAATATATGATATACAGGGTGTCCCACCGAGATGGTACATTAAAATTTAAAATTTAAAAATATATGGATTTTCAGCGTTTACGTAATTGAGGGTGCTCTTTTCAATTAAACCATTTTCAAGATTATTCGACTTCCATTTATACCGGAAATCAACAGCAACGTCCTTATTTTAAATAGAATGCTATATTTTTTATTGCAAATTTGGATTACACATGAAATTCTGTGAAAAAAATTATTAAGTAACATAACCTCAAAATGTAAGCGTTTTCGAAATATTTGACATTTTAAAAAATTTTATGCTTTTTCATAATGCACTTTGAAAATACATATCTCCGAACAATACAAAATTTAAGGGATGTAATGCTGGCCATAAAAAACCAATACCCGAAGGTACCCAGTGGTGATTTATTTTTGAAAAAATAAAATTAAGAGTGTTCAAAATTTCACACCACATTTAGTCAACTTTAAAGCAATAAATCTCGAATTCAATTCTACATTGATCTATACTAGCATTCCCTATGCCTATCTTCTTTCGTTTCCAAGATATTAACATGTTTGTAAAAATACGTCAATTTTCTGTGCAACAGAAAAACAATGGGAATGTAATTTATCAAGTGGGCCTAGAAATAAAATTTAAAAAAACAAGTGTTTGATTTAAATAGTTGTTGAATCAGAACGTCAAACGTATTGTTGTTATTTGGTTTAATAGTGAAGTGAAGCTGAAATGAATCCGAGAGATAATTACTCTGCAGCGACATTTTGAATTTATTTTACATTCACAGTGAATGTCTACGAGTTGTAGAGAGGACCTGCCAAATATTTCGCCGCACAGATGTGTACAGTGTTCGCGAGCATAATTTGTGTTCGGCACATGGTTTACATTTTTTTTTTAAATCGTTTTCTTGTATTTTTACTTTCTCCGTTACGAAGTACGAGAAAGTATTGTGATCGGGATTTTTTTCAAAATTTTGTTTTACGGAAATATTCGTTTTGGGGTCCCTAGATGCCATTTCAACAATTTCTGGAAAGAAAAAAATTGTCTGTGTGTGTGTGTGTGTCTCTCTCTGTGTGTGTGTGTGTGTGTGTGTGTCTGTGTGTGTGTCTGTCTGTGCGCGTTGTATCTCAAAAACTAATAGAGCAATTAATATGAAACTTTGAACATCCGTCTGATTTGATAATCCGAAGAACTGAAAAGCTTTTGGTAAAATTTCGTACACCGGAAGTGGGTGTTTACCTTAACTGTTTTTGTTTTTTGCCAATATTTTCTTAAATATAAAAAATGGTGATGTGGCCATCATGTCACTTTCTCCGACTTGATGGTATCATTTATTTTAAATTGAAATCATATTTTAAACGTACATCGAGCGTTCTGTAGAATCGAAGAAACGTTAAAATTATTAAAGATGAAAATGGTCAGTTTACTTAAAAAACAAAACAAAAATCGAAAGAAACTTATTCTTTATAAGTTGTTCATTTTGGTATGCTCTACAATTATTATTAGTTACATTTGCTGTAACTGTTACAGTTTCATAATTAAACCAAAAATGAAAAAAACAAATTTCTCGAATAGCAGTGATTTTACGAAAAATATGAATTGCTCAATTTGGCCAGTTTTTTCCAAAGTAATTCAAGGTCATATAGACCGACCATAATGAAAATAAAATCCAAAAGTTTCTTAATTGATTTTATAAACATTATTGTTTTACTGAAGGAGTGGATGAGAAATTCTGAAAAAAATTATGAAAATAGTCCATCCAATTAATCATTTTACCAATTTTTCCAAGGTCATTCAAGGTTATTTCGACACTGAAAAAATTTCAAAAGATTTTAAACATAACTTTTTAAATCGATTTTTTAATCATTATTTTTATACTGACGAACAAGTGGATGAAAAATTCTGAAAAAAATCATAAAAATAGTCCATACAATTACATATTTGATCCTTTTTTCCAAGGTCATTTAAACCCTAAAAAAATTCCAAAAGTTTTTTAATCGATTTTTAAACACTTTTTTTACACTGACGAACAATTTGATGAAAAATTCTGAAAATGTTCATCAAAATAGTCCACCCAATTACCGATTTGAACGCTTACGAAGTTTCTTTATTTAATTATTCATTTACTTTTATTACTTTATTTATTTATAAAAAAATACGATTTTTTGTTTTGATTTAAAAAAAACTGAGATTTTGGCAATTTGCGTTGATTTAAGGTGGAAATTTTCCAATGATTTTTAAAAATGTGTTAAATTCGCTACATGTTCACGTTTAAATCATCAAATCTAAGAACGCGTTCAGGAGTTTGCGTAATTAAAAACAAAATTGTTTTGACTTGAAAATTTGCGTTTTTTGACAATTTGAATTTTTGGCAATTTGCGTTGATTTAAGATGGAAATTTTACAATGATTTTTCAAAACGTATTAAATTCGCTACATTTTCACGATTAAATCATCAAAATCTAACAACGCGTTCAACAGTAATATAATTTTTTTTTAAATACGATTTCTTGTTTTGATTCAAAAATTTACGATTTTGGCAATTTGCATTGATAATAAAATTTTCCAATAACTTTTCAAAAAGTGATAAATTCGCTATAATTTCAAATTAAAAAAATCAAAATCCAACAACAAATGTTTTAGTTTTGATTTTTGACAATTTACATTGATTTAAGATGAACATTTTCCAACGTTTTTTTTTAATGTGTTAATTTCGCTACATTTTCACGTTTAAATAATTAAAATCTCACAATGCGTTTAGCAGTTACTTAATTAAAAAAATTTGTTTGTTTTGACTTAAAAACTTGCGTTTTTGGCAATTTGCGTTGATTTAACATGGACATTTTTCAATGATTTTTCAAAAAGTGTTAAATTCGCAACATGTTCAAGTTTAAATCATCAAAATCTAATGACGCGTTTGACAGTTACGTAATTTATTAAAAATACGATTTTTTGTTTTTATTAAAAAAATTGAGATTTTGGCAAATACGTTGATTTAAAGTAGAAATTTTCGAATGATTTTTCAAAAAGCGTTAAATTCGCTACATTTTTAAAATCCAACAACGCGTCCAACAGTTATATGATTTTTTTTAAATACGATTTTTTGTTTTGATTTAAAAAATTGCGATTTTAGCAATTGATTTACGATGAAAATTTTTTAATAATTTTTTTAAATGTGTAAAATTTGCTACATTTTCACGTTTAAATAATCAAAATCTAACAACGCGTTCAGCAGTTATGTAATTAAAATGGTGATGTGGCCATCATTTTACTTTCTCCGATTTGATGCTATCATTTATATTTACACCTTCATGATTTATTTTTAATTAAAATCATATTTTAAATGTACATCGAACGTTTTGTAGACTCGGATGAAACTGACGTTTAAAACGTCAAAATTATGAGAGATGGAAAAATTATACTTCAAAGTCAAAAACTCAGTTTACTCAAAAACTAAAGCGATTTCGAAAAAAACTTATTCTTTATAAGCTGTTCATTTTGGCATTTTATACAATTATTATTAACATAAATTTGCTGTAACTATTATCGTTTTATAATTATAAACCAAAAATTGAAAAAAAAAAATTCTCGAATAGCAATGATTTTATGAAAAATGTTTTCAAGCAAAAGATGTTAATTTCTTTGTTGTCTTCAATGTTTGTTTAAATGTTTTTGTGATATTTTTCATATTTAAGAAAATATTGGCAAAAAACAGTTAAGGTAAACACCCACTTCCGGTGTACGAAATTTTACCAAAAGCTTTTTAGTTCTTCAGATTATCAAATAAGACGTATGTTGAAAGTTTCATATCAATTGCTGTATTAGTTTTTGAGATACACACAGACAGACAGACACACAACACACACATACACACGCAGACACAAAAAAAAATTCCAGAAATTGTTGAAATGGCATCTAGGGACCCCTAAAGGGATATTTCCGTAAAAAAAATGTTTGAAAAAAAAAATCACGATCACAATACTTTCTCGTACTTCGTAACAGAGAAAGTAAAAATATCACAAAAATATTTAAACAAACATTAAAGACAACAAAGAAATTAACATATTTTGCTTGAAAACATTTTTCATAAAATTATTTTTATTCGAGAAAAAAATTTATATATTTTTTTTTATTTTTGGTTTATAATTATAAAACGATAATAGTTACAGCAAATTTATGTTAATAATAATTGTAGAGAATGCTAAAATGAACAACTTATAAAGAATAAGTTTTTTTCGAAATCCCTTTATTTTTTGAGTAAACTGAGTTTTTGAATTTGATGTATAATTTTTCCATCTTTGATAACTTTGACGTTTTAAACGTAAGTTTCATCCGCTCGATGTACATTTAAAATATGATTTCAATTGAAAATAAACCATGAAAACGTAAATATAAATGGCTATGATACCATCAAGTCGGAGAAAGTACCATGATGGCCACATCACCATTTTTTAAAGAATGAAATGTTGTTATGTACATTAGTAAATATTTTCGAAGCAATAAAAAGAAGGCAGTAAAGGAGACGATGAAAATATAATTTATGCCTTTTTAATATTTTTTCTCACAGCGACCGGCGATCATTGGTCATTCGGTGGTAAAGGTAAAGAGGCATCGAAGAACGATCAGTTATAATTGTAAAGTTGTGTCATGTTTTGGGATAGCAGATAGCAGATAGTAGATAAATTGAGCGGCCGTCCGGACTTTACCAGTTACCACCCGAGGACTTTTCGGCTTTGTTGCCGCCGCTCCCGCTTGTCCGGACCTGTTGGAGGTCCTCTTTAACTATTGTTCTTTACATTTATGTTGACTCTACACTTTTATGTATTAATTATTACGCTATTCCCATTGTGTGGGAACGTTTTCAGCTTCAAAATCAACGAAAATCTTCTCACGGGCGTTAAATCGACGTGTAATTTTCGGTTTCACTTACCATATAATTCCACATTTTGTAATCCTTAAATACAAATATTCAACCTATTCGTATTTATTATTCTTATAATGATTTAAATCGGAATTACTCGGAAAAAATCCGAAAATGCCGATCTTAAGTTTTTAAGGCAAATCCCTGGATCAATGTATTTCTTGCAATTTTTCAAAAATCGTTGAGTGCATTGTTCGTTTTTCCAGTTCAAGTTTAGCTGTTTGCTATTCTGTTTCTACTTAGGATAAAGCAATTGTTTCTACAAGAAATGAAAAATGAGATGTTTCTTCATGGATCTTAAGTTTTTTAGACAAATCCCTGCATCAATGCATTTTTTGCAATTTTTTAAAAATCGTTGAGTGCATTGTTCGTTTTACCGGTTCACGTTTAGCTGGTTTCTATTCTGTTTCTATTTAGGAAAAAGCAATTGTTCTTACAGGAAATGAAAAATGAGACGTTTCTTCATAGATCTTAAGTTTTTTAGGAGGCAAATCCCTGGATCAATGCATTTTTTGCAATTTTTCAAAAATCGTTGAGTGCATTGTTCATTTTTCCAGTTCACGTTTAGTTGTTTGCTATTCTGTTTCTACTTAGGATACAGCAATTGTTTCTACAGGAAATGAAAAATGAGACGTTTCTTCATCGATCTTAAGTTTTTTAGGCAAATCCCTGGATCAATGCATTTTTTGCAATTTTTCAAAAATCGTTGTGTGCATTATTCATTTTTCCAGTTCACGTTTAGTTGTTTGCTATTCTGTTTCTACTTAGAATACAGCAATTGTTTCTACAGGAAATGAAAAATGAGACGTTTCTTCATTGATCTCAAGTTTTTTAGGCAAATCTCGGCATCAATGCATTTTTAGCAATTTTTCAAAAATCGTTGAGTGCATTGTTCGTTTTTCCAATTCACGTTTAGCTGGTTGCTATTCTGTTTCTACTTAGGATAAAGCAATTGTTCTTACAGGAAATGAAAAATGAGACGTTTCTTCATAGATCTTAAGTTTTTTAGGAGGCAAATCCCTGGATCAATGCATTTTTTGCAATTTTTCAAAAATCGTTGAGTGCATTGTTCATTTTTCCAGTTCACGTTTAGTTGTTTGCTATTCTGTTTCTACTTAGGATACAGCAATTGTTTCTACAGGAAATGAAAAATGAGACGTTTCTTCATCGATCTTAAGTTTTTTAGGCAAATCTCTGCATCAATGCATTTTTAGCAATTTTTCAAAAATCGTTGAGTGCATTGTTCGTTTTACCAGTTCACGTTTAGTTGTTTGCTATTCTGTTTCTACTTAGGATACAGCAATTGTTTCTACAGGAAATGAAAAATGAGACGTTTCTTCATTGATCTCAAGTTTTTTAGGCAAATCTCTGCATCAATGCATTTTTAGCAATTTTTCAAAAATCGTTGAGTGCATTGTTCGTTTTTCCAGTTCACGTTTAGTTGTTTGCTATTCTGTTTCTACTTAGGATACAGCAATTGTTTCTACAGGAAATGAAAAATGAGACGTTTCTTCATCGATCTTAAGTTTTTTAGGCAAATCTCTGCATCAATGCATTTTTAGCAATTTTTCAAAAATCGTTGAGTGCATTGTTCGTTTTTCCAATTCACGTTTAGCTGGTTGCTATTCTGTTTCTACTTAGGATACAGCAATTGTTTCTACAGGAAATGAAAAATGAGACGTTTCTTCATCGATCTTAAGTTTTTTAGGCAAATCTCTGCATCAATGCATTTTTAGCAATTTTTCAAAAATCGTTGAGTGCATTGTTCGTTTTTCCAGTTCACGTTTAGCTGGTTGCTATTCTGTTTCTACTTAGGATAAAGCAATTGTTCTTACAGGAAATGAAAAATGAGACGTTTCTTCATCGATCTTAAGTTTTTTAGGAGGCAAATCCCTGGATCAATGCATTTTTTGCAATTTTTCAAAAATCGTTGTGTGCATTATTCATTTTTCCAGTTCACGTTTAGTTGTTTGCTATTCTGTTTCTACTTAGGATACAGCAATTGTTTCTACAGGAAATGAAAAATGAGACGTTTCTTCATCGATCTTAAGTTTTTTAGGCAAATCTCTGCATCAATGCATTTTTAGCAATTTTTCAAAAATCGTTGAGTGCATTGTTCGTTTTTCCAGTTCACGTTTAGCTGGTTGCTATTCTGTTTCTACTTAGGATAAAGCAATTGTTCTTACAGGAAATGAAAAATGAGACGTTTCTTCATCGATCTTAAGTTTTTTAGGCAAATCTCTGCATCAATGCATTTTTAGCAATTTTTCAAAAATCGTTGAGTGCATTGTTCGTTTTTCCAATTCACGTTTAGCTGGTTGCTATTCTGTTTCTACTTAGGATACAGCAATTGTTTCTACAGGAAATGAAAAATGAGACGTTTCTTCATTGATCTCAAGTTTTTTAGGCAAATCTCTGCATCAATGCATTTTTAGCAATTTTTCAAAAATCGTTGAGTGCATTGTTCGTTTTTCCAGTTCACGTTTAGCTGGTTGCTATTCTGTTTCTACTTAGGATAAAGCAATTGTTCTTACAGGAAATGAAAAATGAGACGTTTCTTCATAGATCTTAAGTTTTTTAGGAGGCAAATCCCTGGATCAATGCATTTTTTGCAATTTTTCAAAAATCGTTGTGTGCATTATTCATTTTTCCAGTTCACGTTTAGTTGTTTGCTATTCTGTTTCTACTTAGAATACAGCAATTGTTTCTACAGGAAATGAAAAATGAGACGTTTCTTCATTGATCTCAAGTTTTTTAGGCAAATCTCTGCATCAATGCATTTTTAGCAATTTTTCAAAAATCGTTGAGTGCATTGTTCGTTTTTCCAATTCACGTTTAGCTGGTTGCTATTCTGTTTCTACTTAGGATAAAGCAATTGTTCTTACAGGAAATGAAAAATGAGACGTTTCTTCATAGATCTTAAGTTTTTTAGGAGGCAAATCCCTGGATCAATGCATTTTTTGCAATTTTTCAAAAATCGTTGTGTGCATTATTCATTTTTCCAGTTCACGTTTAGTTGTTTGCTATTCTGTTTCTACTTAGAATACAGCAATTGTTTCTACAGGAAATGAAAAATGAGACGTTTCTTCATTGATCTCAAGTTTTTTAGGCAAATCTCTGCATCAATGCATTTTTAGCAATTTTTTAAAAATCGTTGAGTGCATTGTTCGTTTTACCAGTTCACGTTTAGTTGTTTGCTATTCTGTTTCTACTTAGGATACAGCAATTGTTTCTACAGGAAATGAAAAATGAGACGTTTCTTCATCGATCTTAAGTTTTTTAGGCAAATCCCTGGATCAATGCATTTTTTGCAATTTTTCAAAAATCGTTGTGTGCATTATTCATTTTTCCAGTTCACGTTTAGTTGTTTGCTATTCTGTTTCTACTTAGAATACAGCAATTGTTTCTACAGGAAATGAAAAATGAGACGTTTCTTCATTGATCTCAAGTTTTTTAGGCAAATCTCTGCATCAATGCATTTTTAGCAATTTTTCAAAAATCGTTGAGTGCATTGTTCGTTTTTCCAATTCACGTTTAGCTGGTTGCTATTCTGTTTCTACTTAGGATAAAGCAATTGTTCTTACAGGAAATGAAAAATGAGACGTTTCTTCATAGATCTTAAGTTTTTTAGGAGGCAAATCCCTGGATCAAAGCATTTTTAGCAATTTTTCAAAAATCGTTGAGTGCATTGTTCGTTTTTCCAATTCACGTTTAGCTGGTTGCTATTCTGTTTCTACTTAGGATAAAGCAATTGTTCTTACAGGAAATGAAAAATGAGACGTTTCTTCATAGATCTTAAGTTTTTTAGGAGGCAAATCCCTGGATCAAAGCATTTTTAGCAATTTTTCAAAAATCGTTGAGTGCATTGTTCGTTTTTCCAATTCACGTTTAGCTTATTGCTATTCTGTTTCTACCTAGGACATAGCAATTGTTTTTACAGGAAATGATAAATGCAACATTTCTTCATAGATGTGCCGCGGTTAGATAAGTTTCGGAAACACTGGATTAGAATTGTTAATTTTCGTAAACAAAATCAACTGACCCAGTGAGCACTTGTAGCAAAATCAAGAATTTGCATGCTTATCTTTAAAGGCATTTTTGTGTCTGATGATTTATCGATTCCGTTTACCGACGACGACTTTTACCTGCGTCCTGGTTAAAGGCGCGGTTTGCGCACTTTTTCCAGAAGATTAGAACGGGGCTACGAATATTATTTATGGTTTAGGGAAAGTGATAAAAAAATCTGCACCGAGGTTGAAACCCAATTAGTTTAGTTTTAATTTCAAACTTTTTTAACAAGTGTTTGCTCAATTCATATTCACAATCTTTCCTAAACTCCCATTACCAATTGTACCCATTAATGTATATGTAGATCCGTTTTTCTCGGAATGAATGGGCAAAGGTGCTGACGCGTTAACTTGTGTTAAACATGGGCAAGCCCGTCGATCTATTGTCCGACCGCTCGGTTGGTGTTTTTTTCAATATTTTTCTATCGGACTATTAGTGTTTCCATACAAACAGGATCTTCGGTGTTTGTCCTGCGGGTTTTTAGATCTCCACCACTTAGTAAAGCACACACAAACAAGTAAAAAGGGAAACGAGCCGTTCGCTGCCACTGTAGCGGTTTCGGCGTAACTGCCGTACAAACAAATGAATACTATTTGAATTTCACATTCCCCAATCGCTTCTCCTCCTCCTCCTCCTATCGCGCCCAGAAGTGTTCTCGTACGTGTGAAAGCAAACAGAAACGAATCCGTGATGTATTGTTAGGAAAAACAAACAATCATTCAATCCATTAACCAATTATACAAAATTTAGACTCCCAAATGAAATCAGATTTTTTGGTTAGAGATTATAGTTCTCAAAAATGTATAACTAAAATACATTTTTCGCCTGTTTCTACCGAAACCATATATTTCGGCCATAAAAATCGGGCCGAAACTACGATTTAGCGTATCTAGGGCCAAAAAAATAATATGCATGATCCAGACAACCTTCCGCGGAATACGAGTAGGCTATGCAAAAATCTGACAGTGACAGTTCAATGGTGCGCGATATAAAATTTCCTGAAACACTGTGTTTACTTAAGGCAGGCGAAAAAATATCGAGTGTAACTCATGCCGAAATGCTTTAGCAACCCTTCACTTTTAGCAACCCTCGCTCGTGTCTAAAAGCGGCGGGTTGCTAAAGCCTATTTTCAGCCCTTGATACACTATATACTATTAAAATTCTATTATGTAAAACGAATAAAGACAATAATAATAATAATTTATTTTACGGAAATCACAAAAATTATCTGCATTTACCAAACTAGATATGTAATCATTTCATGTTTGATTAAGCGTTTAAATCATCAATCAATAAAGCAGGGGCGGCTCGTTGTATAGAGCCAAGGAGCCATGGTACTACCTGTAGTTTCAAGCTCAGCAAGAAGTTTTAATTAATTCTTAAAACACTTCTTCGCGAGTTACTTTGGTCTATGAAGATAAATCGTTCTTTCTTTCTTTTCTTGTCTAAAATTGTATTTTTTAGCTGACAATAATGGTGTGTTGCAGTTGTCAACAGCTGTTAAGAAATGTATTATTCAACTGTCGAAAAATATATTTTTCAGTTGTCAAAAAGTTGTCAAAAACGATATTTCTCACCCATTAAAAGGGTATTTTTCAGCTATAAAAAAAAGTATTTTTGACCTTTTTTATTTGTCAAAAATGGCATTTTTCAGCTTTAAAAAATTGTAGTTTTTGTTGTGACAAATTGTATTTTTTAGCTAACAATAATGGTTTGTTACAGTTGTCAATAAGGTTTTGTTGCAATTGTCAAGAATGATATTTTTCAGCTGTTAAAAATGGTATTTTTCAGTTGTTAAAAAAGGTATTCCTCAGCTGTTGAAAATTAGTATTTTTCAGCTGTCAAAAATAGTATTTTTTTACTATCAAAAATAGTATTTTTCGTGTGTCAACAATGGTATGTTTCAGCTGTCAAAAACAGTATTTTTCACCTAATAAAAATAGTTTTCATCGTCATTTTTGAATTGTCAAAAATTGTATTTTTCAACTATCGAAAGTAGTATATTTTGCTGTCAAAAGTAGTATTTTTTACTGTCAAAAATAGTATTTTTTGTGTGTCAGGAATGGCATATTTCAGTTGACAAAAATGGTATTCCTCAGCTGTTGAAAATTAGTATTTTTCAGCTGTCAAAAATAGTATTTTTTACTGCGAAAAATAGTATTTTTCGTGTGTCAACAATGGTATGTTTTAGCTGTCAAAAACAGTATTTTTCAGCTATCGAAAGTAGTATATTTTGCTGTCAAAAGCAGTATTTTTTTACTGTCAAAAATAGTATTTTTCGTGTGTCGGGAATGGTATATTTCAGCTGACAAAAATGGTATTCCTCGGCTGTTGAAAATTAGTATTTTTCAGCTGTCAGAAATAGTATTTTTCAGCTGTCAAAAATAGTATTTTTTTACTGTCAAACATCGTATTTTTCGTGTGTCAACAATGGTATGTTTCAACTATCAAAAACGGTATTTTTCACCTAATAAAAATCGTTTTTATCGACATTTTTGAATTGTCAAAAATTGTATTTTTCAGCTATCGAAAGTAGTATATTTTGCTGTCAACAGTAGTATGTTTTTACTGTCAAAAATAGTATTTTTCATGTGTCGGGAATGGTATATTTCAGCTGACAAAAATGGTAATCCTCAGTTCTTGAAAATTAGTATTTTTCAGCTGTCAAAAATAGTATTTTTTACTATCAAAAATAGTATTTTTCGTGTGTCAACAATGATATGTTTCAGCTGTCAAAAACAGTATTTTTCAGCTAATAAAAATAGTTTTTATCGACATTTTTGAATTGTCAAAAATTGTATTTTTCAGCTATCAAAAGTAGTATATGTTGCTGTCAAAAGTAGTATTTTTTACTGTCAAAAATGGAATTTTTCGAGTGTCAGGAATGGTATATTTCAGCTGACAAAAATGGTATTCCTCAGCTGTTGAAAATTAGTATTTTTCAGCCGTCAAAAATAGTATTTTTTTACTGTCAAACATCGCATTTTTAGTGTGTCAACAATGGTATGTTTCAGCTGTCAAAAAACGGTATTTTTCACCTAATAAAAATAGTTTTTATCGACATTTTTGAATTGTCAAAAATTGTATTTTTCAGCTATCAAAAGTAGTATATTTTGCTGTTAAAAGTAGTATTTTTTACTGTCAAAAATGGTATTTTTCGTGTGTCAGAAATGGTATATTTCAGCTGACAAAAATGGTATTCCTCAGCTGTTGAAAATTAGTATTTTTCAGCTGTCAAAAATAGTATTTTTTTACTGTCAAACATCGTATTTTTCGTGTGTCTACAATGGTATGTTTCAGCTGTCAAAAACAGTAGTTTTCACCTAATAAAAATAGTTTTTATCGACATTTTTGAATTGTCAAAAATTGTAGTTTTCAGCTATCAAAAGTAGTATATTTTGCTGTCAAAAGTAGTATTTTTTACTGTCAAAAATAGTATTTTCCGTGTGTCAGGAATGGTATATTTCAGCTGACAAAAATGGTATTCCTCAGCTGTTGAAAATTAGTATTTTTCAGCTGTCAAAAATAGTATTTTTTACTGTGAAAAATAGTATTTTTCGTGTGTCAACAATGGTATGTTTTAGCTGTCAAAAACAGTATTTTTCACCTAACAAAAATAGTTTTTATCGACATTTTTGAATTGTCAAAAATTGTATTTTTCAACTATCGAAAGTAGTATATTTTGCTGTCAAAAATAGTATTTTTTACTGTCAAAAATAGTATTTTTCGTGTGTCTGGAATTGTATATTTCAGCTGACAAAAATGGTATTCCTCGGCTGTTGAAAATTAGTATTTTTCAGCTGTCAAAAATAGTATTTTTCAGCTGTCAAAAATAGTATTTTTTTACTGTCAAACATCGCATTTTTAGTGTGTCAACAATGGTATGTTTCAGCTGTCAAAAACAGTATTTTTCAGCTAATAAAAATAGTTTTTATCGACATTTTTGAATTGTCAAAAATTGTATTTTTCAGCTATCAAAAGTAGTATATTTTGCTGTCAAAAGTAGTATTTTTTACTGTCAAAAATAGTATTTTCCGTGTGTCAGGAATGGTATATTTCAGCTGACAAAAATGGTATTCCTCAGCTGTTGAAAATTAGTATTTTTCAGCTGTCCAAAAGTAGTATTTTTTACTGTGAAAAATAGTATTTTTCGTGTGTCAACAATGGTA
Source organism: Ocypus olens (assembly GCA_910593695.2). Lineage (NCBI taxonomy): Eukaryota > Metazoa > Arthropoda > Insecta > Coleoptera > Staphylinidae > Ocypus > Ocypus olens. Next base: position 38,100,339 of record OU343063.1, on the reverse strand, counting down.
TGTTTTAGCTGTCAAAAACAGTATTTTTCACCTAACAAAAATAGTTTTTATCGATATTTTTGAATTGTCAAAAATTGTATTTTTCAACTATCGAAATTAGTATATTTTGCTGTCAAAAATAATATTTTTTACTGTTAAAAATAGTATTTTTCGTGTGTCTGGAATTGTATATTTCAGCTGACAAAAATGGTATTCCTCAGCTGTTGAAAATTAGTATTTTTCAGCTGTCCAAAAGTAGTATTTTTTACTGTGAAAAATAGTATTTTTCGTGTGTCAACAATGGTATGTTTTAGCTGTCAAAAACAGTATTTTTCACCTAATAAAAATAGTTTACATCGACATTTTTGAATTGTCAAAAATTGTATTTTTCAACTATCGAAAGTAGTATATTTTGCTGTCAAAAATAGTATTTTTTACTGTCAAAAATAGTATTTTTCGTGTGTCTGGAATTGTATATTTCAGCTGACAAAAATGGTATTCCTCAGCTGTTGAAAATTAGTATTTTTCAGCTGTCAAAATAGTATTTTTTACTGTGAAAAATAGTATTTTTCGTGTATCAACAATGGTATGCTTTAGCTGTCAAAAACAGTATTTTTCACCTAATAAAAATAGTTTTTATCGACATTTTTGAATTGTCAAAAATTGTATTTTTCAACTATCGAAAGTAGTATATTTTGCTGTCAAAAGTAGTATTTTTATTGTAAAAAATAGTATTTTTTGTGTGTCAGGAATGGTATATTTCAGCTGACAAAAATGGTATTCCTCAGTTGTTGAAAATTAGTATTTTTCAGCTGTAAAAAATAGTATTTTTTTACTGTCAAAAATAGTATTTTTCGTGTGTCAACAATGGAATGTTTCGGCTGTCAATAACGGTATTTTTCAACATTTTTTATTGTATAAGTGGCTCTACCATCAACATGTTCCACGAGCCGCCACTGCAATAAAGAATAAATACATAAATGATGAATTTTTAAAGAATTCACGAAAGGCACTAAAAGGGTAAAAAATATCAACAAATTAAAGTCCATAAAACGAAATAGGAAAATCTTTGAAGACAGCATTACCATTGCAATTTTTCGCAGCAGAGCAGTACATTTACTACAAATGCCTACCTTTTTAAATCTACGATTCAAAAAATTGTAATGATAAGAGAGAATTTGAAACATTTTTTATTTTCATTATTTCGACACCAATTTTTTATTCCTAGCAACTCTGGTTAATTTTATTAGCTGGTAATAAATAAAACTAGTTTATAAATGAAGTGTTAGTGTTTCTCAACAATTAACACTTCATTCAATCTTTACAGGCGTGCAAATAACGGTGGCCTTCGATTTTATTTATAAAAGTGCACTTAATTACATGCTGATTATTCACACGAGGAAAAATCTGTGCTATGTAACAATTGCTATTTTTAGTCCAATTTTTTTTTTCGCAACTGCTCTGCACTCCTTGGAAACGGAATAGAAAGAGATTAAAAAGAAACAATTCATTAACAAAGCAATAATTACCGTACAAAAAATGTATTATCTTTTTTTCATTTTTGGTTTATAATTATGAAACGATAATAGTTACAGCAAAGGAATAGAAATAGAAATTTTAGATTAAAATTTGATCTGCATTTTGTTAAACTTAATAGTATCAATAAATTGGTTTATTTCATTTTGCAACTATAATCTCGTTTCTGGCGTTTATGATTTTTGAGCCTATAATACACTGGTGGAAAAAAATGACACTTGAAATTCGTGAAATTTCGACCATTTTCAAACCGCCATAACTCTGCGTATTTTCAATCGATTGTGATTAATCTTTGAGGGCTAAAAGCTTTGAAGTGTCTGCTTTAAAGTCATGCATGCAAAGTTAAGCGTAACCCCTTCCGCCGCCTTCTGGTGCTCCTGTGAAAAAACATGTTTTTTCAGGAAAGCATCTCCAACTTTGACCAGTGGCGGCTCGTGGAACATGTTGATGGTAGAGCCACATACAATATACCCCTCCTCTTTTTTTGAAGAAAGAAAGAACGATTTATGTTCCCAGACCAAAGTAACTGGCGAAAGTGTTTTAAAAATTCTTGCTGAGCTTGAAACTACAGGTAGTGCCATGGCTTCTTGGCTCTATATAACGAGCTGTCCCTGCTTAATTTGATAAAACGATGATTTGCAAATTTAATGTAATTTTTATAGAATCAAGTCGACACGTTTTATATTTTTTTTATTTTTTGCAATTCGGAAACAAAATTTTCAAAAATTCACAACTCGCGAAATAATTGGTGGATTTTTAAAAACTGCACTTAATTTGATAAAACGATGATTTGCAAATCAAGTTTAATTTTTGTAGAATTTAGTCGACAAGTTTTATATTTTTTTAAATTTTTTTACTTGAGTTTTACACAATTCGAAAACTAAAATTTTCAAAAATTCACAACTCGCGAAATAATCAGTGGATTTTCCAATACTCCATTTTTTCCAAATCCAATTTAATTTTTGTAGAATTTAGTCGACATATATTTTTTTTTATTTTTTTGTTTTAGTATTACACAATTCAAAAACTGAAATTTTCAAAAATTCACAACTCGCGAAATAATCGGCGGATTTTCAAAAACTCTATTTAATTTGATTAAATGATGATTTGCAAATGTAATTTAATTTTTGTAGAATTTCGTCGACACGTTTTATATATATTTTTTAATTTTCACTCGAGTAGTACACAATTCGAAAACTAAAATTTTAAAAAATTCACAACTCGCGAAATAATTGGTGGATTTTCAAATACTTTATTTAGTTTGATAAAACTATGATCTGCAAATCCAGTTTAATTTTTGTAGAATTTAGTCGACACGTTTTACATTTTTTTTTGCTCGATTATTACACAATTCGAAAATTAAAATTTTCAAAAATTCACAACTCACGAAATAATATGCGGATTGTCAAAAACTCTATTTAATTTGATTAAATGATGATTTGCAAATCTAATTTAATTTTTGGAGAATTTCGTCGACACGTTATATATATATTTTTTAAATTTTCACTCGAGTAGTACACAATTCCAAAATAAAATTTTCAAAAATTCACAACTCGCGAAATAATTGGTGGATTTTCAAAAACTACACTTAATTTGATAAAACAATGATATGCAAATCTAATTTTTGTAGAATTTAGTCGACAAGTTTTATATTTTGTTTTTGCTGGAGTACTACACAATTCGAAAATAAAATTTTCAAAAAATCACAACTCGCGAAATAATTGGCGGATTTTCAAAAACTCTATTTAATTTGATTAAATGCTGATTTGCAAATTTAATTTAATTTTTGTAGAATTTCGTCGATACGTTTTATATTTATTTTTATTTTTTGAACGAGTATTACACAATTCGAAAATTAAAATTTTCAAAAACTCACAACTCGTGGATTTTCAAAAACTGTACTTAATTTCAGTAGCGGCTCGTGGAACCCGTTGATGGTACCGCCACTTATACACCCCCCCCCCTTTTTTAAGAAAGAAAGAACGATTTATCTTCCTAGACCAAAATAATTAGCGAAAAAGTGTTTTAAGAATTAATTAAAAATTCTTGTTGAGCTTGAAACTACAGGTAGTGCCATGGCTCCTTGTTGGCTCTATATAACGAGCCGCCCCTGTCTTTGACGATGTCTACGGAGTTGTAAAATTTTTGTCGACTCAATCCACCATTAAAGGCATTAAAATTTGATCAATTTCTGAAGTGCCAAATCGTCGTAGGAACTTCGTTTTTGAGTCCTGCATAGGGAATTGAACACATTTCAATGCCCTTTTGGTGGATCTAGTCGACACATTTTTCCAACTCGGTACACGTTGCCAAAGTTGGACGTTTTTTTTTGTCCAAAAACGTGTTTTTTTTTTGTTCGGTGGTTGAAGGGTTCGAAAAGAGATCATTCCAATCTGAGTTTACCCCCTTAAAGTAGAGCCAAAATGGGATTTTTTTCCGAAAGAATCATCAAATTTGGTTGAAAAGTCAAAGAGTTGTGTGCGAAAAACCTTAAAATGCACTTTTTCTTCAAACACCCATAACTTGGTGCCAAATCGTCGTAGTAACTTCGTTCGTAGATACCTGCATAGGGAATTGATCAAATTTTAATGCCTTTATGGTGGATCGAGTCGAAAAAAATTTTCCAACTCCGTAGACATCGTCAAAGTTGGACATGGTTTCCAGTAAAAACTTTTTTTTTCACAGGGGCGCTAGAGGGGGGCGGAAGGGGTTACGCTTACGTTCGCAACATGACTTTAAAGAAGATCGCCCATAAAGATCATCAAAATCGAATGAAAATGTCCCGAGTTATGGCGGTTTGAAAATGGTCGAAATTTCACGAATTTTAAGTGTTTCATTTTTTTCCACCAGTTTATTTCAATTTAATTTTAATGCATTTCTTCCACCACACACACATTTTAGGGGTGAATTGCATTTTACGATCTTAACGTAAAAAGACGTTTGAAATAGTTTTTTGAGTTTTTTGGATAGGGTAAGTCCATCACGTCTAGAGCCCCCCATTTTTTTCCGAAAAAGCGCATGGAACCGTAAAGTGCAATCACTCCCATTTTAGTATTTAAGTCGAAATTGTAAAATGAAGAAAACAATTGTTAATCTGCCTGATGGCATAATTGCAGCAATTTCTCAACAAATAAAGAAATGAAATTCTTATCTTTGTATTGGATTTTGCTGTTTAATTTATTACTTATCATTAAGCGCTTGAGACAATAGAAATGTTGTATTTGATAAATTTCCACTGTTATTCAACTAACCTTCGTGAAATAATATCCATATGATGACACTTGTCGCTGATCCATCCTTCAAATATCACTGGTCACAAGTTTAAAAACAGAATTTTGGAAACAACCACTACACTAATACATCTTTTAACACCGAGCTCACCGATGGAACTGGACATCGCCAGGCGTGATTAGCCTAATCTCTCCCGTGTCCGGTTAGAGGTCGCAAAAAAACGCATTCTTTCGACGCCTGTTATCAATGCTTATTTACGATGCAGCTCCGATTCGAATTAAATTAATTCCAATTCGTACATAAGATAGACGAAGAAGCAGATACACCTCATCAGTGAAAATTGTTCGGTCCGGCAATTATCTTCCTCAGAGTGCGTGTTTTTTTTAACTCGACTTTTTTATCGGTGAAAATTATTTGATCCGGTAGTTTATCTTCCAGAATGGTGAAAATTGGATTGAGGAAAATTTATTTTAGGACGTAAGAATAATCTCATTAAGTCAATTAACACGTTGAGTGCCGCAATGTATTTAAAAAATCTCAGGACGCCGTTATTTCTTTATCGCAATAATTGATGATTGTATTCAACATATGATATTAATAAACGAAAACATAATTTTATTTTGTGTGAGGCAGAGTAATGTCCAAAAAGTGCGTGAGACCATGTTGGCACCATGCGGTACTAAACGTGTTAATTGAAACCGAAATTTGGAATTGATACATTTGGATAGAGAAAACATTGAAACTTTAAAATTTAAAAAAAGTACGACTATTGTTCAGAAGATAATTCTAAATAAAAATATTGTTTTAATAAAAATATCTGAATTTCTGCAAGAGTTATTTAAAGTTTAAGGAGTTTTAAAAGATAATTATTTTTCTGTGACAGAATGCATCATTACTTTGATTGTTATTGTTTGACCTATTCTATAGTTGAAATGTAAGTTCTCTTACCAGTAAAAATACAAATTGTTATTATTATGAATTCTTCAATAATAGTGCTTCATAAAAAATCCTTGATTTCTCCAACAGTTATATTTTCAAGTCATCGCCGCAATATCGGGTGGGTAGAAACCGTAAGAAATTATTAAGACATTTTTATAATATATTGAAATTTAATTAAAAATTTTCCACTTTCCTCACAAAATTCTTCAGTAACATAATTTTTTCGTAAAGATATCTTGGTTTCTTCAAAAAATATTTTATTTTTAAGGCAACAATGCGCTCAAGTCAGTTAGAAAAACGAACTTCAAATGCAAAACCACAAAAAAAAATTAAATTCATAATTAATTCACTTGAGACAACCTTTTAAGTATGTGTATATTGTTTCTAACTCGTGATTTGTTTCTATTATTTTAAATTGCAAGTGTCTTAGTATTTTATTTATTCTGACGTTTATTTTTAGTTTGTAAGAATCTATTTTACTGTACTTGTTTAATTGCACATGGCCTACCGTTAATAAATACATAATTACATAATTACTTATTGCATTATTATTTGATAAATGTAATAAAGATGAAAAATAGCCTGAATATATGAATATTTAGCCTGTTCGTGACTCTGCAGAATTAAGTCTTACTAAGACTACATATAAAATTATTTCAGTTATTTTCAGTTCTTCAAATTGCCGAATAAAGCTTAGTTTCATTTGAAAATTATTAGTAGTTTTTGAAATACAGACATTTTTCAAAAATGGTCGACTATTTCCCTTGAAATTTCGATTTCAATATTTTCTAGAATTTCGTGCGGAGAAAGTAAAAATCATAAGAGTTGTTCAATTGGCATTAAAAACTTTTACCAAAAATCTAAAACATTAATTTAAGCTCTCCCAGCACCCAAAATTGTCTACAAAAACCACTCTTGATTGTTTTTTATAATTGGCTTAAGCCTAGCCTTGGTATTAATTACCATTGGCCACTTTTTTGATTTAAAAACCATTTAAAAAATTAAAAAATGAACAAAATTTAAATCAATTGACGCAAAAAAAATAAAAAATTCAGACAAATTAAGTAATTCCTTAAACATAAATCCCGCAGACTATATTTTCTAGATAAATATCAAAGAAAATAATTTTATCTTCCCTATATTTCAATTAAAATTTGCTAAAAAAAAAAAAAATATAAAATTAAATAAATAACCGGGGGCGCGGTGGCCTAGTGGGTAGCGTTCCTGCTTCTGGGCCTCGTGGTCGTGGGTTCAAATCCCATCCGAGCGGTCACTTTTTCGGAGTGAAGAAGTGGCCGTGCGGGTCCATGGATGTCTAGTGTATGTCCCATTCATTATCAAATGAATTTATTACAAAGAATCGGTTGTGGCAGAATAGCCAAGTAGCTTACGCCAATTTCCCTTGATCATTCACTCTCCTTAACCCGAAATTCCATCAACCATCCTTCCTTTTTATAATTAAAAAAAAAAAAAAAAAAAAAATAAATAACCTAAATTTAATATAAAAACCTTGAACATACAGTCCGAGAAAATCAAAAATTTAGGTTGCAGAATCTAAAATGAAGGACAAAAAATCAAATTCTTGGACCAAAAAACTAGGGAGTATTAGAAACGCCAAAGTAAAATCTGAACCAAATCCGAGTGGCTTAACCACCGACAACATATGGATATTGCCAGCGGCGGCAAATATAACAATAAATATTGTTTCCCCATCAGAACACCTACAGACCGGTTTCGACCTTTCAGGTCTCATCAGTGTAGTTAGTTGCTGATGGCAATATCCATATCTTGTCCGTGGTTAAGCCACTCGGATTTGGTACAGTACAGCATTCAGGCAATAAATTCCGCGTTTGTACCTCTAACGGTGTTTGGAATACTTATATTCCAATAGTAATCTCCGTTTCTTTATCAAAAAAAAAAGTTTCCCCATCAGCAACTAACTACACTGATGAGACCTGAAAGGTCGAAACCGGTCTGTCGGTGTTCTGATGGGGAAATAATATTTAATGTTTAGAAAATATTAGCAAGAAATTTAAAAAAAATGCTCATAACAATCTCCAATTAAAGTTAAAAATCTAAAATATACGCCAATAAAAAATTCGCTTGTAAAAATCAATAAGGCAAAAAAACTAAAATATAAGTTAAAAAAAATCGAAAAGTTTAACCATATATCCAAAACTCTGTCCTGGACATAAAAAAAATCGAAAATTTCAAGAGATAAATAAAAAATTCAGGCATAGAAATTAATAATTCTCGTTGAAAAATCTAAAATTGCTCTAAAACCAAAATTCGAAAATATAGACCAGCATAAAGAATATTTAGCCCAAAAATTCAAAAATTCAAAAATTTTGAGCAAAAAACAGAATTATGGGGTCTGGCCACCCTGTCGGCACGCAAAATAGATTTATTATAATTTACAAACTCCATAATTTTCAACAGAATTTATTGATTTTTGCACACATAAAAAAAAACAGCAGCTTCTTCTTAAAGAGGTTGACTAAAATGTAGCGTAGGATTTTTTCGCTGAGTTGATTATTTTTTTTTTAATTTTTTTTTTCTCAAAAAATTTTCAAAAAATATTCGATTTTCTTAAATTTTTCGCTATAAAAATTTTTGTGGTAATCAGAGCAAAAAAAATTCTACGCTATGTAGGCAAGAAATCTCGATAACGAGTCATCAAAAAAAAAAAAAAAACAGCAGCTTCTTCTTGAAGAGGTTGACTAATATGTATTATTCTTCTTGAAGAGGTTGACTAATATGTTTTAGTCAACCTCTTCAAGAAGAAGCTGCTGTTTTTTTTTTTGATGACCCGTTATCGAGATTTCTTGCCTGCAAGGTACGCACATAGCATACGCAGATGACCTTCGCGGACACACCATTTTTAAATATTTTTTGCCAAAAATTATAACAGATGTTCCTCAAGTTATGAAGTAGCATGTGTGCAAAAATCAATAAATTCCGTTTAAAATTATGGAGTTTGTAATTTTTTTTAGAATAAACCTATTTTGCACAGGGTGGCCAGACCCCTTATAGGCCAAAGATAAAATAATGCGCTGAAAATAAAAAATCAATCAATCTAAAAATAAGAAATGCAGACCAAAAAATTAGAAATTCAAGGAATAATGATTTGCCATTTTCACCCTCAAATAACTCTTTAGCTCTATGTAAGTTTCCGACCAGAAACTCGGAAATAGCCAACAAAAAAACAACCCAAAAGAACTAATTATTCAAGTTTAAATGTAGAATCAAAAATCAAAAATTTGAGGCTAAAAATTAAAAATGGTGATGGAAAAATTATAGTTCAAATTAAAAAACTCAGTTTACTCAAAAACTAAAGAGATTTTGAAAAAGAAGTTATTCTCTATAAGTTGTTCATTTTGTAACTATTATTGTTTCATAATTATAAACCTAAAATAAAGTTAAAAAAAAAATTCTCGAATAACAATGATTTTAATCAAAATTAAGTTAATTCTTCAATTGAAAGTTTGTTTCATAAACATATATTGATTTCTCCAACAGTTATTTTTAATATCGTGTTAGCTAAAACCTGAATTTAGAAAAAATATTTAAATTAGATTAAAATTTTTGCAAAAGTAACGACTGTCTTCTAGTAGATCATTCTTGAATAAAGCGTTTGCTTTATGCAGATATCTTGATTTCCCCAAAAAATAAGTACAAAAATTTTGATTTATTGTTCAAATTAAATTTTAAATTTTAAAATAATACATATTTGATTAAAAGTTTTTTTTTAAGAACGTAATTTTATTTTATTTTCAAGGCAAAATCGCACTCGAATCAATTAAAAAGCGCAAAAAGTTGGAAAGAATAATTAAAATGAATTTGAAATTTTGAAAAGTAAACATATTTGGATTTTTTCGGCTATCTTACTTTTCAGTCACCGCCGTGCTTGGGTGAATTGAAACACAATGTTAGGGACCCCAAAATGGATATTTCCGTAAAAAAAAAATTTGAAAAAAAAAATCAAGATCACAATACTTTCTCGTACTTCGTAGCGGAGAAAGTAAAAAACGGAAATTCGACATTCAATTGTTTTTTGATGTTTCAAGGATAACTCTTAAACATAGATTTTTGTATCAAGCCCGATATAAAAAAAAATCAATTAACCGCTCAATTGTTTTGTGGTTTTGAGAAGTTAACTCTTGAACAAAATGGCCGATTTTTAAAATTTCTCTTGAAAAGTATTGTACTCATCGAGTACATGACCAAAAAATCATTTGTCTTCAATTGTTTTTACTTTCTCCGTTACGAAGTACTGTCTGTCTGTGATAATTGATAATCTGAAGAACTGAAAAGCTTTTGGTAAAATTTCGTACACCGGAAGTGGGCGTTTACCTTAACTGTTTTTTGTTTTTTGCCAATATTTTTTTAAATATGAAAAATATCACAAAAACATTTAAACAAACTTTGAAGACAACAAAGAAATGAACATCTTTTGCTTGAAAACATCTTTCATAAAATCATTTTTATTCGAGAAAAAAATTTATTATTATTTGTTTAATTTTTGGTTTATAATTATAAAACGATAATAGTTACAGCAAATTTATGTTAATAATAATTGTAGAGAATGCTAAGATGAACAACTTATAAAGAATAAGTTTTTTCGAAATCTCTTTAGTTTTTGAGTAAACTGAGTTTTTGAATTTGAAGTATAATTTTTCCATCTTTCATAATTTTGACGTTTTAAACGTCAGTTTCATCCGAGTTTACACAATGTACATTTAATCGATGTACATTTAAAATATGATTTCAATTGAAAATAAACCATGAAAACGTAAATATAAATGGCTATGATACCATCAAGTCGGAGAAAGTAACATGATGGCCACATCACAATTTTTTTAAGGTTAACTTGGAACGGATGACCAAATTTGGCAAATTCTTTCAGCAAAGTGTTGTACTCGCCGAATAGATGCAGATATGACACAAAAAAATAAAATTGTAGTTTAATTGTTTTCTGTTTTTTTTTGAGGATAACTCTTGAGCGAAAGAACAGATTTTGTAAATTCTTTCGGTACTCATTAGTGATGAGATAAACGGTTATTTTCCAGAAACGGTTACAACAGTTACTGTTAATACAAATAACTAGTTATTTAAAATAAATTACTGTTACCACAAAGTAACTAGTTATTTAGTAACCGTTAGTTAAAATAACTTTACTCAGTAACAGTTTGTAACAAAGTGAATCTTAGGGGTCAATTAACACAAAATGCAAAAATCGCACTTTTCAAGTTTGAATATTTTAAAATCGTGATTTTTTATTTTTTTTATTTTAAAAAGGAAGGATGGTTGATGGGATTTCGGGTTAAGGAGAGTGAATGATATTAGGGAAATTGGCGTAAGCTACTTGGCTATTCTGCCACAACCGATTCTTTGTAATAAATTCATATATTGATGACAACCACTAGACATCCATGGACCAGTACGGCCATTTTTCATTCCGAAAAAGTGACCGCCCGGATGGGATTCGAACCCACGACCACGAGGCCCAGAAGCAGGAGCGCTACCCAGTAGGCCACCGCGGCCCCAATCGTGATTTTGATTTTGGAAATTGCACAACTCCTAAACGTGTTGTCCGATTTAGATGATTCTAACGTAACCATCTGGAGAATTTAATGCAATTTAAAAACAGGTTAGTAATCTTTTTTTTGTGGAACACGCAAACCCTAAAAAGTTCGAAGATTAAAATTACGATTTTGATTTTTGAAATTGCACAACTGCCAGATACGTTGTCCGATTTTAGTCAAAATTGTGGCAAATTTCATGCGATTTACAATCCGAATTAGTTTTACTCTTTCATGAAATCAACGCAGAATGCCAAACTCGCACGTTTTCAAACTTCGAAAATATAGATTTTTAAAAACAAAACTGCTGACTACATTGTTAGATTTTGACGATTCAAACGTCAAAATACGGAAAATTTAGTGTACTTTTACAACGGATTACGAAGTGTTTTTGTGAAATGAACACAAAATGCAAAAATTGCAATCCAAAATTTAAAAATTTGAAATGATTTGTCCGATTTTGATGATTTAAATGTCAATGATGGCGAATTTAGTATTAATCAAAACGGTTCATCACTGGCGGATCCTAGGGAGGGGCAAATAATTTCTTGTCGGTTGTCGTGAACTTTTCAAAAATGTCAAAAAAAACCGAAAAACTCCAAAATTACGAAGAAGATCAAAGATTTAAATTGCAATTTTGATTTTTAAATTGCTCAACGCGTTGACCGATTTTGATGATACAAATGTCAAAATAAGGTGAATTTAATGTCATTTTAAATCGGATTTCCAAATTTTCTTTTGAAATGAATGCAAAAATAACAGTTTTTAAATTTTCAAGATTTTCGCGACTTTGATTTTTGGAATTGTACAACTACCGAATGCTTCTTCGATTTTGATGATTTATAATAATAATAATAATAATAATAGTTTATTCGTGCCAATACCAGGGGTTTATACAAGTCAGAAAATGGCTTTTATGATTTAAATTTCAAAATTAGGAATTATATTTTCTCGTGAAATCACTGGCTATATTGTGTTTGTCAATTTTATGTCAAATTCTTTTCAATATTTGTTCGAGTTCTTTCTGGACGTGATTCGTTATTGAATCGAGTCCTGTTACTAAGAACTGATTCGTTATTGAATCGGTTATAAGAGTTACTGTTTCTAAGAAGTTATTCGTCATTTAATCGCGTTCCTTTTATAAAATAACTTTTGAGAAAATCACCGTTAGTGGGATTTTTCAATAACGGTTACCGTTATTATTTCTCAGTAACGGTTCCAAAGTACCAGTTGGTGAAAATAACGCTCATCACTACTACTCATTAAAGAGATGTAGATAAGATCGACGAATAATTTTCCGTTTTTTAACCAAAAATAAGTTTCAAATTATTGCACTTACTAAGGAGACGTAGATAAGGTTACAAAATACAATTCGTCGTTTAATTGATTTCCGCGGACGAATAACGGTATTACAGATTTAATGTGGGCTACTTTTCATGTTTATTTAATTGTTTAATGCTTCTGCAACAAGTAAAGGTATTTAAAGATCGATTTTTCTTTCTTCAAATAGGAGGCGGTGAGATATATTGTGTATGCTAAGTGGCTCTACCATCAAAATTTTCCACGAGCCGTCACTGAGTATAGTACTTCAATTACTAACTAAAGAATCCTGTGCTTCGTTGTTAAAAGGAGTAATTATCGTTGTAGAACAGTTTGTGCCATGGACAAGACATTAAATTGGTGTCAGGTGCGAGAACATAGTTTATTAATATAATGATGATTTTTTTCTAATGTAATTATTTTATCGTCAATAATTAAAAAAAAACAAGGTGTTCCGCAGGGTACAACATTTTCACCAAACCTCAAAAGGGTAAACCAAAGATTACACACGTGCATTCCTTGCACACATATTTTTCCACGTTTCATCAACAAAGGAAGATTTCTGTGGGAGAGAGGAAAGAACGGCGAGAACGGCGACGACGCAAAAACAGGTTGATTGCTTTTACGATCACTGTTAGACTGCGTGGCTCTTAAAACTACAGACCTCGTACACACATACACATCCACACAATATAATTACAAAATAAATTAACGGAGAGGACGGATCGCCCATAAATGTGGCTAATGAAAAATACCGAGAATTCGAATGTACGAGTACGTACGTACCGCTCAGACGTACGTATCTAACAACCGCAAAAAATAAATAAACACAATTCACCTCCGGGCGAAGCACTATTATGCATCGCACTTTTCTGCCGAACAAAAGGATTCGCGTGGAGTTATGCTGAAACGTAATTCGATTCGATTTTGATAGATTGGTAGATACATGCGGAATTTGTTAAATTTTAATATTTGTTGGGTTTATTTTATTCACCAACTCATTGACCACGAGGTCGCGGTAAGGCGTATCCATCCATCGTTCATCAATTTTGATATTTAAAACTCGAAAGTACATCAAAATTGACTAACTTGAACAAAGCTTTGAGAAGAACATATGTAGAAATTGACATGTCTTTTATACAGGGTGTAATTGAAATAACGAACAAGCATTTAAGGGCAAAATATTTGTGAAACCATTTCCGTCAAAATTTATTCGAATTTTTTTTTTATTTTCCTAATTTTTCGGGGTTTTTTAAACATTTTGAGAACCGATGCTTTTCTCATTTAATTAGGTCTGCATGGAATGTGTGTTTGTTTATTTAAAACGCGAGATACGATTTCTTGCCTCCGAAATTTGAAGTGTTATCAACGTTTTTTCTTTTGTAAAAGATAGTCTTCAAGTTCATTGACGCTTAAAGAGCACTCAGATATTTCCTACGCGCTTGTTGTAATTCTATATCTAAAGCTGATGCCGTTTAAAAATTAGGTCACATTACCACTGCCCCCAAACATGTTGCGTATTTTCACTCATTAACTTTATTAATTAATTGCGGGGTTTTTGTTACAGTTATAAACAAAATAATTGCGAATATTGTTTAAAAATAATATAATCTCTTTGTGGTTACGAGCCTGTTCGTTATTTCAAATACACCCTGTATACATATTATAACCAATTATTTGGAAATGCACTTTTTTAACTCGTGACTCCAAAATTGTAAACTTAATTTTTAAAAATTCTCAATGTCCAAACGCTTTTTTCGATTTCAATGATTTTTCTCTCAAAATGCAGCTCATTTAATATCATTAATTATAAGTATAGTATTAAAATTTTTTTTTTGCAAACTAATAAAAAACATCAAAATTGCACTTTTTTCGACTCTTCTGCCTCCAAATACTTGATTATGATTTTTGAAAATGTCTAACTCCCGAATGCGTTGTTCGATTGTAATTATTACCACGTCAAAATATAGCAAATTTAGAATAATTTAAGTAATAATAATAATAATGTTTCCGTACAACAAATCTTGTGGATTCTCAAGAAGTCCGAATGTACCAAAATTTACAATCTTAAAAAATCAGGAGCTTGGCAGGGCTGAAAGGCTTTAGTTAATTGCCCTTTAAAACCCTGTAAGGAATCAGGATTTGAATAAAGGTTTAGTAACTAACTAAGGGGCTTGTTCTGTAAAATCGGTCGAAAATGTAAAAAAACATAGAACACGCAACATTCGAAAGCGTTGACCAAAATGTGCAAACTTCATTGATGTTCAAAAAAAATTAAGAAATTTTTGTGTAAGACTAGAAAATTGTGTATGGGCATTTTTCGCTGCTTTGGTAATTAATTTTTATTTATTTAAGGATGACGACATGCAAATCGTTCGAATGGTCTTTAAAGAATTATTATTTTGTATCATTCCATGTGTAAAGGAGTTTTCCGTTTCATAAATAAATAAATAAGAAAATGATTTCAAACGCAATTTTTCAAAATTAAAACTAGAGATGGGCAAAACTGCTACTTTTAAATCACGTTGCTACCTGTGATTGCTACTGTCTAATATCAGCGATTTTAAACTGTGACTGTGATCACGGTTAGTAGACGTTGTAACACCTCCTTAAATTGTTAATGGTTTCTTAAAAATGTTTTCGATATGATTCTGCTAATATTTGTCCACCTGTTGTTCCTTTTGATATTATGTCTGTGACTGAAGGTCATATTTTGGCTATATTATCTGCTATACCAATTAAATATACGACTATCCTTGATTCAGTTTAAAATTCGAGAAGTATTTGGAGAGTTTTGCAGAAAAACAGAATGTTTGCCCAGTAAATTTGAAAAGTTGGAAAGTTGTGGCAAATGGTTTTACCTCTGAAAAAACGCATCTTTCGAAAGATTATTTGCTCGAAGGATTATTTTGAAATAAAAGCATTAACCAATAGAGATATGGATTTTTGAAAATTTTCGTTTTAATTTTTTGAGCACTTGGCCAAAAACATCGCAGAAAAAAATATAAAAATGCAGGCAAAATTCCATATGAAATCATCCTCAATGGCCGAACTATCGCTAATTCAAAATTTATTCAGTTTTTGTAAATCCAACAATTTTCTACAGAGATGTGGATTTTTGAAGATTTTAATTTTAATTTTTGAGCACTTGAATAAAAACATCGCAGAAAAAAAATATAAAACGCGTAGAAAAAATTCCTTAAAAAATATCCTCATTGGTCCAAGTATCGTTTGTTCAAAATCAATTTGGTTTTTGTTAAGTCAACAATTTTTAATGGAGATATGAATTTTTGAAAATTTTAGTTTTTTTTTAGCAGTTGAATGAAAACATCGCAGAAAAAAAATATAAAACGCGTAGAAAAAATTCCTTAAAAAAATATCCTCATTGGTCCAAGTATCGTTTGTTCAAAATCAATTTGGTTTTTGTTAATTAAGTAATTGTTAAGATAAGAATTTTTGAAAATTTTAGTTTTTTTTGAGCAGTTTTTTTTCCTTGTTGCTCAGGTTTCGAGATATTTGGGGTGGCAATTTAAAATGGGACACCCTGTATACTCCATTTTTATTTTTAACTAAGAAGGCTACGGGTTCATTTTATAAAGTTTTACACATGAACACCAACAAAAATTATCTGACAGTGAAAAAATATTAAATATCAGACGTAGCCTAATTCATATATTAAATTAATTAAATTATTACTTCAATCATTCAAATGTGCTGGTGGCAACATTGCCCACTATCATAAAATATAACCTAATTTTTTTTAAATATAACCCATTTTTCAAGACTAGTAACATTTTACATTCGCCAACAAAACTCTCACCCTACAGAGCCAACTTAGTTAAAAATAAAAATAGAAGAGTACTCGGTTTCTTTTTATTAACTAACCAGATCTGGTGATACTTTTACAATGTTGGATATTTGGCAGTGACGGTTCGCGGGTTTTTTTCTGGTACGGCCGAGGAACAAGAGGTGGTAATACAGATAGGTAGGGTCAGTTGCAGAGACGGTTGGCTGCGTGACCGCATCTATCTGTATTACCACCTCTTGTTCCTCGGCCGTACCAGAAAAAACCCCGCGAACCGTCACTGTATTTGGTTGAATACTCTGGTTGTAATTCTGACTTTTGCCTTTAAAATAAATTTAAGGTTATGTTTTCCACATGGCTGCCATGTGCTTAATTACCCTATCATATACAGGGTGAGTTTTTTTCGATGTTCTCTATGGGGATCTCGGAAACTATAAGAGATAGAGAAACGGTTAAATGGGCAGAGAAGTGCAGTTTTACGAGCCCAATAAAATAACACTTTCAAAGTTTTCAAAAAAGTGAAGGGTAACTAGATATTTTGAAAAATGTAAAAAGTCAATTTTTTTCAAATAAATATATCTCGGTTATTACTTTGTTATTCAAGTTTTATTTTAAAGCATTTAGTACAAATTTTTATAAAAATATTTTCGTTTGTATTTTGCACTGTAAACCACATTATAAAATATAAAAAAACAAACGTACTTTTTGTCGGACACAAATATTTTTGACCACTCACTCGTGTAAACATGCATTGAGTCCAATGAATTGTCAAAATTGACAGTGTCCTATTATATTACTCATAAAGGCGTCCTCTACGTATAATTAGAGATATAAATCATATTTTTATCTATTCTTAAAAGAAATTACAGATAAATTTCAAGCTGCCTTTTAGAGGTCCAAATTTTTTAAATAATTATTTTTTTTGGGTATTAAAACAGATCTTACAAAATATGTAAAAAAAAAAATATTGAAACGAGAAATTCCAAAATATAATAATATACAGGGTGTTCCATTTAAAATAACAAATTTGGTGCTACTTCCGGTGGAACCGGAAGCAATAGAGTTGAAAATATTAAGAACTAATTCAACCGTGTGACGAGGATTTTTTTTAAATTCATAATATAACAGCAACCCCGTAAACTTTTAACGATCGGTTTAGCGTAGACACGCTGTATACTAAAGTAACGGTCGCCACCATCATGAAAATTATACTGTAATAGAAACTTTATTTGAAATTAAATAATTATTTAACTGCACAAGTGAGGGTGGTTTTCAATTTTAACTTTATTTTAGTTCACACAAAAGTATTGTTTAAAAAACTGTAATGTAAACCATCGATTGTAATAAAAACCAAAAAATAATTTTGTGAAGTTTCATCCACACTTGACTTTTGCAGATGTAAGAATTTATTTTATAAGTAAATTACACTTCAAAAATCTGCGAAAATAAATTGAATGTATTGAATTTAATTGAATAAATTAATTAATTGAATAATAATAATTGTAAATGAATTTGGCAAACATAAGTTAAATAAACTTACCCAATTTAATAATACGAAATGGTGTTTTACAGTAGGCAAACTAATGTACAAGCGCTTTCTCTGACGAACATTGCTTTAGTGCTGCCACCTATTAGAAAGAAGATGAACATTAGTATTGCTTTTCAAAGTAACGAGTGCCTGTAGTAGTTTGATATCCGCTCCACACGGTGGCGCCCTTAGTATAATAATAAACTTCACTTTGGTTTAATAATGCACTTATTCTTAAATAAAAATAATTTAATGAGGGTTTGTGTTAAAATTTTGTTGAGCAATAAGCGAGCATTGCTTTAGTGCTGCCACCTATTAGAAATAAGATGAACATCTCTGTTGCTCTTCAAAGTAAACAGTGACTTTGACTATATAAATGCATAGTCAAGGCGCCTGTAATAGTTCAACATTCGCTCCACACGGTGGCGCCCTTAGTATAATAATAAACTTCACTTTGGTTTAATAATGGACTCACACCCTAGGCAAACGGAGCTATTTAATGATCATTAAGTCCTAATGATCATTAACTTCGCCGTGTGTCACATCAACATAATACTAATGATCATTAATAACGTCATATAAACTTATGATCATAAGAATCGGCGACGACGTTTAAAACAAGTCATCGCCGGTAATCGTGTAACATCGCCAGTCATTTGAAAAATATCGCTGTCATGAATGACAGTTTACGATCAGCTGATATTACTTTACTTTTAGAAATATGCGAACGTGGAAACTTTTTCTTTGCTGTTTCTCTATATTGTACCCGTTCGTAGTTTTCCTACACTTTTTCTTTCCTTATAACTTGTTGTGAAATCACATACATTTGGGCGAATACAATTGGTTGATATAAAAATCAGCACGTGTTGGCGGGCGTTGTTTAATGTAACCCATCAATTAAATCCAACCTTTTAAATGATTATGAATTTTTTTTATATAAAACCAAACATAAACACCTGTATTTAGGTACGTATACTGCGCAGGCGTGCTTTATCCCGTGTGTCAACTACATTTGTAAATTGCCAATTTGCTTAATGATCATTAGGGCTAATGATTATAAACTACCTCCGTGTGCCTAGGGTATTATTCTTATATGAAAAACAGTTGGTCTTAAAATTTTGTTGAGTATTAAGCGAGTATTGCTGTAGTGCTACCACCTATTAGAAAAAATTAACCTGTTCGTTAATCTGCTTGCAGATTAACGAACAGGTTGAATATTCATATATTCAGGCTACATTTCGTTTTCTTGTATTTATCTAATGCTTTCTGCAACAAGTAAAGTTGTTTCTAATTTGTTTAACATATCTATTGCTTTAAGAGCGCCAGTGGTACCTTCACCATTCGCTCCGCACGGTGGCGCTAGGTATAATAATAAACTTCACTTTAATGGACTTATTCTTACATGAAAAACAGTTTAATAATGAGGGTTGGTGTTACAATTTTATGAAATATGAATATTAACCCATTACATCCCATGATAATAATTGTTTTCAAAACAATTTCAAATTCTCAGATATCTGAAAAATCAATTTGGAAAAACTGTATAGAATCACCGCTAAATATTGTTCAATCATCAATAAAGAAGACTTTGTATCACAGACACGTCATCTAAAGTAAATCACATTAGCACTAGATGTCACTAAAGCCCATGTTTGCTGTACTTGCTCGAATACAATGGGAAGTAATGGGTTAATCAACTACTGATGCATGCTCCCAGCAAGACGCTCTTGAAACGATGAAAGTGGTCTGCAGTTGTTATTGATGGGAAAGAATAAATGACGCTAAGTTCATAGTTATTGTTTAAAGCAAATAGAAGTCCCGCTGGCCATTCACGGCAGATTCGTGACCAGAAACGACTAGATGGTGGAACAAACTATTATTTGCTAAATAAAAACATGTACAGCCCGGCAAATATCTAGTGAACTTGATGGTCGGGTGCGTGTTAGCAAAATAGAGGATACCTCATTCCAGATAGACGTCTATTTACATTTTGACAATATAGGCTGTAGTAAAATTTTTTAAGTACACCGTATTATACAGTATGTTTTTTTTATCGTGGGCCATAGGATTTTACATGCTAAGAATTATACCTCGTGTATATGAATATTTTATCATATAATTTTGAAGCAAATTTTAGTTGATAATATAAATCAATTATTTTTCTACACAATGCGCTTAATTAGACTAATTTAAACATGTTTTATTCCATTAAAAAGTACTTTTGCTCGGAACCGAACGATCGGGATACGCTGCAGAAAAGTTGTCAACTATTTCCCTAAAATAAAAATTGCCTGACTTCTTGTAGAAAAATACAACTATTTCCCTGCTGGACAAACCTCTTATAATTGCCGTTACAAATTCAACCCATTCTTCAGCAGTATAAACAGACATCTTTTGGTATAAATTTGTTCGATTACTTGCCTCACTAATCAATCTGACATCATAAATTCAAGGTACTTTGATTATTTATGCTCAGTAATTTATAATAAATAATTTCATTTTTTACTGGAATAACATGTTTAAGTTATTCTAATACAGCGCATCATGTAGAAAAATAATTGATTTATTACTAATTAAAATTTCCTTCAAAATTTTATGATAAAAACATAAGGTATAATTTTTAACATGTAAAATCCAATGGCCCACGATAAAAAAACATACTGTATTAATCAATTACAAAGACGTCCTGCGCTTCATATAAATTGTCACTGACTGTAAACAGCTGTACCTCTCTTTCCCTTCGAGCCGTTCCACAATGCACGAACCCCGCTTTTTGGCTCACGAGAGATTTGTCGGACTGTATGTATGTAGATTATTTTTGCTGATAAACTTAGTTATACAAAAAAGCATGTCTCATATTAATTATTAAAAGCTTATTTATAATGCAACAAATTTTATATAGGTTTTTTTTATGAAAAGGAAATCTGCATCTTTTTTTATGCCTAGAAATAAAAACACGCACGGATTGTTTGAAACTGTTTATATATTAAAATTTTTACATCGATTTGTACAGGAGTCCAACACCAGAGAGGATCACCATAAAAAAAAAACGGTATGTACACGCACACAAACACTAACCTAGGCTGACGAGCACACTCCTTGTGAATCCCCGACTCGAAGGCACTTTTGCAATCCGTAGATATAAGCCGAGGAACACAGTTAAGTACGTAAAAAACACATCTCACAAACTTATCACATACACTTGTCTTATGGAAAGAACAATAAAATTCAGAATAAAAAAATAAAACGGTGGATTTCATATTAACCTATTGTAAAATGGAAAACATGTCTCTGCGCATAGATCTATTACATTAAGTCTTTAGTTCATTAAAATTAATCGTCAGAGTTTAATTCAAAAGTTCATCAAGTTGGGAGAGATAAATAAAATAATTACAATACGAAATACCACACTTTTCCTTTTCTGCAATTGAATGGGTCACCTGGAAAACGTTGTAAACAATTAATTGGGACAAGCTATCTTTTCAATAGAATCGCGCTCTATAGTCTGTTCACTGGAATCTGGCGGCTTACGTCGTAAAACAGTCGACGCACCCTCGAAGAAAAGGTATTGGTGGTTCGTCTAACTGCATCCTACACATTTATTACTGTCCTTCGCCCCTATTGGTATACGCACTTTTACACCAGTACTTCTCAACAAAGATTGGATTGAGATAAAAAATTGTATCGAGCTCCGACCCTCTTTTACGATTCCAGAGAACGGGCTACACTGTAGTCCACGGGTAGTTTGCTATGTAAAACATTGCTCTGTATTATTTTTTTATGTGGCAATATACAGGGTCTTTTTTTTAAGTCGGAACATATGATTGTTAATGTCTATGTTCTATGTTATAATAATCACATCAACGCAATGCAATGTATTGACAATGTAGGCAACCAAGTACACGAAGGTGACAGTGACACATTTTAACGTATTATGAATAAAGTTAGGTTAATTAAATTAAATACGGTTTCACAGAATTCCGTTCGTTTGCCTTTGTCTTCATTTGATAATTGCTGATTTGAAAACTTGTAAACATTGTATTTAAATTCTTTTAATGTGTTATAAACGGAAGCTGAACTTATTTAAAACTGTGCTGCGATAACACTTAACGATATGGGGTTCTGCTCTACGTAACATAAAATGTTGAGTTTCATCTCTTCCGTTAAAATGTGACTTCCTTTAGCCCTTTTAATGTGAAAATTACTCACGCAGCCAGTATTGTCAAAATGATGGACAATATTACAAATTTTTGAGATGGATGGAACTTATCTGTTCGGATACTCAACCGAAATCAAATCTCTAACACGTCAAATGCTGTTCCCACTCTTGTACCAATTAATTATCTGTATTCTTTCTTCGGTGGTGTAATACATTTTTCTTAATAACACTATTTTGACAATTAAATAAAACTGAGTGTAAGTATGGTTGCCTACATTGTCAATACATTGCAATGCGTTGATGTGATTATTATAACATAGAACATAGACATTAACAATCATATGTTCTGAGTTAAAAAAAAGACCCTGTATAGTAATGTTTAAACATAAATGACTGAAATAAGTTTAAAAATGTTATTTTCCTAAAATCCTCATTTTGTTGCTTACAACGTTATCCAGGTGACTCATCCAATTTGAGTCTACAATAAATTAAAAAATTATTTATTTTTAGGTGATGAACTTTTCAATTGAGAACACGATAAATCAATTAAAGTTGTGTAGGTGAATCCTGGCGTCTGACAGATAATAAGGAGATTAGGGAGGCGAGAAATTGAGCCAATCAGAACCTCTGTAGAGAGCTCCAGTTATAATAAAGACAATGGTTGTTTTAAACGAATTATTCTGAACTAATAATTGTAAGCCCAGTACCACTACAGTAACATCGCTCTGCCAGACCTCCAGATTCAATGACACTCTATTATAATCTATAACTATCAGGCCAACTGTTTACAATTTCCTTTTCCTTTTCAAACTCCTTGTAGCTGCACTCATAGTACGGTTACGGTAGTACAATTTCTTTTCTCACGGTAGTAGAGATGAGTAATGCGTTATAATGAATTATTTCTACTTCCGCTAGCGGTACCAAGAGCCACGCCGCCAGCCACAACTGCTCGCTACCACAACAACATCGCTTAAACTATCAGACGCCATGATTCACCGAGATTCAACTGTAATTTGTTTACAATTTCAATTATTTTTCTAACTTCTTTCATTAATTTCTATGCGATATAATATAATTGAATATGAGTAAAAAGAAGTTAAAAAAATGTTTTTTTTTGCTTTAATAAATTTAATCCTAAGGTATGTATACACGTCTACAAAGATGATTATGTATCTTGTTTGATTCAATTCTCTCGCTTAGAGCAAAGGATTTTAGAATAGTTCTTAGCTGCCGTGATCTCACGAGTTTTTAAATTCAACAGAGACACGCTCGATACACCTTACTATATCAATGGTAATTGTATTAAATGATTGTTTTAATACGTTCGCTGCCACTACAATTGGGATTGCACATACGCAAGCATAAAGTTAGACGCACAAGCGCGTCGGTGGCAGCGAACGTGTTAATCACGTTTAGAATAACAACAGCGACACAAGGATCTTCGTAAAGGAGGCTAAGCTGTACTACTTACTCTCTATACGACATTGTGGTGATTGCTGGTGAAGACATAAATAATAATAATAAGTTTATTCATTCAAAAGCAATTTAGCGAATACAACTGAATAAACATAGATCTGATAGTCTCTTTGCAGGATTGGAAAAATTTCAGCAGAGTATAAATGGGAGAAATGTTTAGTCAAATTGTCTTCCGTAGCCTCTTCGCCGAACTTCCACGAGCCACCGCTGTGTTATACGATCATTTTTTCAATTCAGTTTAATGAATGCAACATTTGATAACTTCTAATCACTCATTGAATTTAATTCGAAAAGAAAAACTGTTCACAGTTTAATGGAGTAAATGTAGGTCAAACTTGAGATGCCGCCAACATGCTAAAATTATGTCTAGTGAATGATAACTACCAATCATTTCTTGAAGTAATTCGAAAATACTGTTAACACAGTTTAATGGAGTAAACATGGGCCAACCTTGAGACGCTGTCTACATATCAAAACCAGGGGCGACTCGATATGTAGAGTCAAGGAGCCATGGCACTACCTCTTATTTCAACCTCAGCAAGGATTTTTATATCATTCTAAAAACACTAAATAAATCAATGAAAGACGCAAGATTTATTTAATGCTTCTGTGAAGGTTTTCAATCTCAATTATCGTTCGTTTTCTGCTCAAAAAGAAGGCATTTATAGTAGGCTAAGTGGCTCTACCATCAAAATGTTTCACCAGCCGCTACTAGTCAAAACTATATCGTACGTTCATTAAAAAAAAACCTCAAGTGTGCCACGATTTTTTATTTTTAAAAATTCAAGTTGATACACAGTTAGGAATTGACATACAAAACGTCAGATCTGTCCAAAAGTCACTATTATTCCATGGTCACAATGGTTTACAGCAACCAGAAAAAAACGTTTTTAGTTGAAAGTTATTTCCGAAATGGGACTAAAGTGGACGGAAATTGGGTGTATTCATTCGACGCACCTTTGGCTGAGTTTCAGGAAGAATTTGATAACGTTCCCATTATTTATCATGCGGCAAGTAACATAACCTCACTATGTGTTACCAACTTAAATTTTTTTACATAAAAAATCATGGCATACTTGAGGGTTTTTTTAATGAACACTATCTTTAGTAAATGAATGAAGTATTTGATAACTTCCAATCCCTTCCTGAATTAATTCGGAAATAAATACTGCTAACACAGTTTAATGGAGTAAACATACGACAAACTTAAAATGCCGTCAACAGGTCAAAACTATGTTTTTAGTGAATGAAATATTTGATAACTCCTAAACACTTCTTGAATAAAAAAAAATACTATTACTTCAGTTTAATGAAGTAAACATAGGCTAACCATGAGGTGCCGACAATATGTCAAAACTATATGAATGACATATTTGATAACTTCCAATCACTAAATGAATTTCATTCAAAAAATCGATTTTTTGGTTTTGACATTTTCAGTATTTGAAAAGTTGGAATTAGTCCGATTAATATTGACGGAGTGCCAGTTAAATTAAAAATGGACCTTCTTTCAATGCGCCCTAATGAGTTTTACATCTGGTTCGAAACGGAGAACAAAAAAGAGTGTGCAGCGAATTATGACGGGAGGAATGGAGGTCCAGGGTATGGCGGAAATATTCCAGAGAACTATGACTCCAGATGTTCTACCTAGGCGTGATAGTAAAACCTTAAAAAATATTTTGGACATGAATCCATACGGAGTGTGTCATACATGTGGGAAAGATAATGTTTAGACGTTTGAAAAATCTTTCAACATCAAAAAAATGAAGAAGAAAGAAGAAGAAAAATTAATCGAAACGAGACAAAAACTACGGAACTGATCGGACAAATTATGAAACAATTTTCACTGTATTACGGACTTGCTATTCAAAACAATGCAGAGTAACGCTATCTGGGCCATATCTTATCACGCTATTTCGACTGACAAAAAGCCACAACATCAGTATTGCAAGGAATAGTGGTGCAAATATTTGAAAACTAAGACCGATCCAGAAATCCAGAAAAATTACCTCATCTTGAAACAGTTTTTGTAACTTTGATAAAGAATTACTAAAAAGGTGCCTTGGAAAAAACCCGCAGAACAACAACGAGAGTTTCAATAACACCATTTGGTCACTGCCGCCAAAACAAAATTTCTCCGGAAATAACGTGGTTGATTTGGCGACTGCAATTGCAACCTGTATATTCAATGAAGGTCATTATCAATTTTGAAGATCATGGAAACCACGGATATCGCCATAGGCCACCGAACAATCGAATGTATTACATCTTGAAACGCTAATCACATCAAGGTATCGGAAAAATGTAACAGCGACACATGTATCGTCCGAAAAAAGGCCCTTGAAGGCCCATTGTATGGTGCAGGCATTGCAAAATTATTCGTGATTTTCTTCTACTCAAAACTTCAAACACTGCATTTTTCAAGTTGGCCAAAAAACATAACTCAGACAATTTTCAACCGATTCACTTGAAATATTGAATATATCTTGAAAAATAGATTTCTATGGAAGTACGTAGGATTTTCTTTTTATATTGCATAGTTAATTTGTTATTAACAATTATCTGGCGATTTTTTAGGCCAATTTTTCACTTTCCATTTAGAAGTGCGCCATTTGGCCAAAAATCAATACATCGAAAAAATCCCACGCACCTGTTATTACATATAATCGAACAAAATTAATTGGCTCATTATCATAAAAAATTAGAGGAGCTGTCAACTCTGGAAAAACGGAGACGTCATCGCTAAAACGCTGCACAGCCGCCATTTTGAAGAAAGTATTATATACAGTGACTGACATGTACGATAAACACCCTTTTTTGTAATCTCGATTTATTTCGAAGCTTTTCCAAAAAAAAAAATCCCCAAAGTCTATTTTTTCGGCCTCTAGAGTGGCCTAACCCCATTAAGGTTAGGTATATAAGCTCCAGGCAATTTTATATTGTTTTTCACCCTCTTTTCCGTTTTCGTAACACATGACTGGGAGCGGCCCAGAAACTGTCGCCGTGCACCAATGTTCGGCGTGAAGCAGTCCCGATAAAGAAAACATTTTTGTAGTAAAAAAAAATGCTACTCGCACATCAAAACCGCATGTTCCTATAACTTTCATCAGTTTTCCCACAAAAGTTTATCCATTTTTCGGGTCTCAACGAAGAATGCCCCCTTAATGGAGTAAACGTAGGCCAACCTTGAGATGCCGCCAACATCTCAAAACCATGTCTTTAGCGAATGAAATATTTGATAATTTATTAATCACTTCTTGAATTTGATTCGAAAAGAAATACTGTTAACACAGTTTAATAGAACAAACAAAATTAAACATCCAGATACCACCATATTTCAATTCATTTCATCTTTTCATCACATTAATCATAACTGACAGAGACGTACAGACTGAAGAAGACTGGCTGAAAGACCTCCGGTCGATAGCCAATTAAGAATTGCGGAAAACCATAAATTTTTATATGTATGTATATATATTTGTATCAATTCTTAAATAAAGATGTTTGTATATATAGAACAAACATAGGCCAACCTTGAGATGCCGCCGACATGTCAAAATTATGTCTTTAGCGAATGCAATATTTGATAACTTCTAATAACTTGTCGAATTTAAATACAAAAGAAAAATTGATGAACGCGGTTTGCCAACGTAGCAACCACATTCCAATCTAGAGATGTCACCAACATGTCAATATTATATCGTTAGTGAATGAAATAAATGATTTTGATAACAAAATGAGAAATACGATACTTTACCTCTTCTACAATTTAAAAGTCTCCAGAGACTAGAATTAACAAATCATCTACCGAAATGTCTCTTAGAGACTCTCAAATTGTAGAAGACGAAAAGTATCGTTATTCCCATTTTATTGTATTTTTCTACAAGAAGTCAGGGAATTTTTATTTTATTGACTTTGATAACTTCTAATCAATTCTCGAATTTAAACAGGCAATAATAACTATTTAACGAACTAAACATAAATTATTATAGTTAATTCAACCCATCAAGAGATGACGGCAACATGAAAAACTGGTTCGTGAATATTTAATGAAAAAATCCATAAATAAGTATCGAAAGTGTCTCTGCGCGATAAAAACAAAATGAGTATAAAAATGGATTTAATTATATACACTCGTACGGAATAACAAACTTACAGAATACGGAATAAGTCGCGCGTGGAGACTTCATCACATGGGGGGTGTATAAAAAATAACGAGATTGCTTCAGCTTGCCTACCTTGATTGTCTTGACAAACCCACCCCGCGCTTACCACCGCGGGTGGATTTGCTTGAAGTGCCACTGCTGGTAAGTGTTGTTCACGTCGCACGGCATTAAATTCAAGTGTGAAGTTTGTGGATGCAACGCCACGCACTTTTTATGAACCCGGTGGAGGATGGTGTACGTGGACTCGTCGTACAACCACGGGCCGTCAACAGTGCCTAATCTACAGAAGGCTAGTTTTATCCCTTGAGCGTCCGCTTCGATGCAGCGCTCGCCCACCCCCAGCTGCCCTTTCGCGTTCAACCGGATCAACTGGTTGTTGCCGAAGCCGTGGCAGTGCTGGATGGCCATCAGTGACGGAGGGCCGTGTCCTAGGGTATCCAGGCATTTATTCACCGCGCCGGAATGGAGTTCCCCGAAGTGGAGGTTGGGAGGTAGTTCGGGGTATTTATCCAAAACATCGTAAGCGACGTTATCCATGTACCACTGGAAACTCTTGCACTCCAATTTCTTCTTCAATTCCAACTGCTCGGTGATGTCGCCCATGTCGAGGAACCTAGCCAGAGGCTCGCGGGTGTAGAAGAACTCCTTGTACTTATCGTCGAACCAAGTTTCGATCACCCGCTTGTAGTTATTCGTGATCAACGGGCCCTTCTTCTTCTGTGCTAACTTGCCGAAGTTGTAGGGCATGAAGCTGCGGTACACGTGCCCCACGCGGGAGCACGGCACCCACTCGATGCTCCCCCCGCACTGCCAAATTTTGAAGCTCAGCTCGAAGTTCTCCCCGCCCCAAACCAACAGTCCGGGATCGTAGGCGCCCAAATCCAAAAAGTACTGCCGATTTATCGCGAACAAACCGCCCGCGTGCGTCGGACTCCTGTACGGCTCGCTGTTGTGCTTCCTCCGGTTCAACTCCCGCTGCGGCACCTCGTTCTCCTTGTACAGCATTCCCCACTCGAAGATCCCCCGGAAGTGCCTCCCTTCCCCGTACACCGGCCTGTACTCGAACGTCTTGTGATCGATCCCGTCGATCACCGGCACCGTCATCACCTTATTGTCCCGGTAAATCGGCGCCAGCAGCGGCGGCAACCAGTTCGTGTTCACCTCGCAGTGCGCGTCCAGAAACACGATCACCTCACCGAGCGCCTCCTTCGCCCCCCGCGACCTAGTCCTAATCAAACCCTCCCGCTGCGCGTTCCTAATCAACCTCACCTTATCCGCGAATCTCGTCAAGTATTTATCCAAATTCTCTTTCAAGTCCTCCTTATCGCTGAAATCGTCCACCAGCAGCACCTCCTTTAACACGTGCTTCGGCGACCGATTGATAACCGAATGCACCGTCCTCATCAGGACGGACCACGCCTCGTTGTGAAAAACGACGATCACACTAGTCGACGGCAGATTGACCGGGTAATTCCAATGTTTACATTCCGCGAGGCGAGTGTCCAGCACGGATCGGTCCAGACTGATTTCGTTCGAGCACGCCGCGTTCATCCCGTACTCGGACTCGGACTGGTCGGCGTCGTTCTGCTGATCCTGGCGGAGCAGGTGCGGCTGTCCGTTCTCGCCGGGCCCGTCGCGCTCCTCCTCACTTTTCGGCTCGAAATTCCCGTAGCCGGGCATGAGTTTCGGAACCTCGCGGTGCGTCAGACGCGCCAGTGACGCGTAGGACATTTCCGGCGAGTTCTTCGACCATGTCGATAGCAGATAGAGCACCGGGAGGAGGACTATAACGACCAAGAGCACCCTCACGAAACGGGTTTTCCTTGCGAAACTCATTGCGGATCAAGTGGTGGACATCACACTGGAACAAACGAAATTGATAATAGTTACGGTAACGAGGCGCAGACTGTTAATACAGTAAATCTAAAAATATCGACGCTGTTACAAAATGGTTTGAAATATTTGGTACCCAAACCTAGAAGACATATTTGATGTCAATGGCTCAATGTATTATAATAATACATGATATATAACCCTGGTACGAACACTCAGTGCTCTAGTGTTATATGTGATCTTGTGGCGTAAAGATCGGACTTGGTCTTATCCGCCGATTGATCCGTTAGTGACCCCTCTAGCGCGATACCGTTATCGGCTAGTTGACCCCAGTCAGTGACCCCTGCCTTGACGTGGCGCTGGGGCTCAAGTAAGTACAACAACTGCGAAACTGGTTAACCCTTTGACCTACAACCACGAGTACTCCTCGTGTTTAAATGTTCGGGCCAAACACAACGACCACGAGCTCAACTCGTGGCAAGCCGCTTGGGCCAATCAAATCGGGTACGAGCTCAACTTCTGGCGCAGCGCTTGCGTTAGTGGTGCTGCACAATGAATGCATTTTCTTGCGAAACAGAATTTTTTGAAGTCCATATTTTACATGAATTTGTGCGGATACAATTGGGCACGCCAGGCGTGCCTCACTCGGACTGGTTTCTGCTGCTGCATTCGGACGTAAGGAAAGTAGGCCAAAGGGTTAATCGATTCCCTGGGTGCTAATCGACTACGTGCGTTGCCACGAGCGCTTTGCCAGGGACCCCTGTGCCTCCCAATCAGCCTATCCACCCAAACGGTCCAGAAAGTAGCAGTGTTGTACTTAGTTGCCAAAGTCGGTCACAAGGTCACCTTGGCACGTGGGAGTCGTTTACTAATACCTGTGTCTCTCTGTTACAGAACCCAATTGTTTACCCTTCTGAGCTACGCCGGTAACATACACTAATTGGCCAACAGGATATACCCAATTGTAGACACAGAACGGAACGATACAGGGAGGAGCAGAGAAGAAGTAATGGAGGAGACGAAAGCGGAAGCAATAAGAAAGAAAGTTGAAGACGGTATTGTAACAGGAATAGTCGAAATAACACCGGAAATTGTACAATACGTGGGAGAAGAAGGAATAGCACAACTAGGAGAATTAATAACTGAAATAATAAAGAGCGGAAGAACCCTAAGAGAATTGAACATAGTGATAATTAGAGCGCAGATTTATAATCACTAATGCCCGGTTGTACCTTGTGACTTTTTTTCACGTTTCTTTTTTCTTATTGGCTTAAATACTCCTTAAAGTCCAATCCAAGAATGATATAAAAAGTCAATTATGAAGGGGAGAAAATCGTTTTTCCGAGCGTAGCCGTGAAGCAAAATTAGCGGCTTTTGAGTGCGCGGAGAAGCATGCATGCGTTTGGGGTATCTATAGTCTGTCCACGGTACACATAGAGTTGTAAAAACGCCCACAATCGCCAACGCATCATTCTTACTGGCCGATCCGAAAAATTGCGGGAAATCCGCATGTCCAAATCACGCAATACGAATGCAAATGGTTGACGCGATCGTCAGCTGATTGCCTCATTGCATTGTGTTAGCTGTTAGTGTCTGTTTGCGATCGAGTACCTTTCTGCTTGTTTCATTATAATGGCTCTATCTCCATCAAAACGACGCCGTGCGAAGCATTTTTCAGTGTCCACCAAGGAATCTATACTTAATATTTTCAAGGTTAGTCAGAAAAATTATCCTGAACGCACCAAAGTTGAAAATGTGGTATTCACCGCAAATGCAGGAGGTACATTCTTAATTTCTAAATATACTGGTTCCATGGGCTATATTAATATATTTGTAGGTGTTTGTGTGGCCTGCGTTTATAACATACTCAGGGAACATCAATCGGCAAATAAATTTCAGCCTCCTAAAAACGTTCTATGAAACAATATACTAAGCAACATGCAGAGCACGACCAAGACAAAAACTGAACTTTTACAGTTTGGACTGTTCCTAACAGGTGGCGCCACTAGCTCTGTTTAAATAAATTTACATAGTGTAAATCAGACTTTTGCTCAGAACAAATGGCGATTGTGGGCGTTTTTATTTACAACTCTATGTGTACTGTGGACAGACTATAATCACACCGAATTTTCCAGCTTTTAATTTTGACTAATAGATGTCTCTCCTACCCCAATTTTAAGGCTGAGTAAGCAGCTGTTTGTAGACAGTCCGTTAGAACGAGCAATAGTTAGAGTTTGGCTTCTCCACGTGTATTAATTGAAGAACTTGAATGTAATGCTGTATGCTTATATCAGTGCTCCGGTAAAAATCGTGATTTTTACATTATAAAATAAACAAAAAATTAATCCGCACAATAATCGCGAAAAGGAAAAGGATATGGCCAACAAATGTCCAAAGGAAACTTTCGCCAATCGATATACTCAAGCGTATGAGGCTGAAAGCGTTGGTACGTCGTCGAATCAATTGCGCCCAGAAGGACCGACATCGTGGTGTTCTTGGCAAGCAGAGAAGGCAGTTGGTGGTAACATGGTTAATTTTAAGCATGAACCTGCCATGCCAATGATGGTAGTCGAGGCCGTGAAGCCAATTGATGAAGAAGCAGCGACAATTGTAATGTTAACTTTTTATTTTGTAAATCTTTGACAGCTGTAATACATATATTTATGTCGTACTACACATCAATAAAATCAAAATCAATCTTCTCACCCGTTATTTAGGTGTATTCACGCAGAACTCCAACGAAAGTTTGTGTGGTCTATGGCGCCAAAGAACCAAATATACTTGAGCTATTGCAAAAGACACTTGTGATAATCATCGACGCAGTTGATTTGTGGATTCTAGAAAAGTTGCTCACGTTAATCAAAAACTTGCTAGTAGCATAAATCTCAATGCTACTGTTATGTATGATGTATTACGTTCCTCAAGAGTATGATTGGAAGTGTTGTAAATGTTGGCTATTTTGAGTGATCAGGTGAGGGACACAACACAAAACAATATCGTTCACAAACAATGATTAATATGTGAATAGTGTTACATTACAAAAATACAGATGCTGCAGAAATTGGGGAGGGAAAAAGAATGTAGGAGAGAGAGAGCACGAGAATTATTGTTATTATAATTGAATTTTTGGTTGATGGAAGTATAATTATTGTTAGATATGCCAATAAAGGTCTTTACAAAAATAAAATGAATATCTCAATGAAACGAATAGCAAAACTTGCGTCTTCACAACTCATTACTCGAGAAGCGACTCTCCTTCTGCAACGACACAATTTTACTCCATCGATTCTGCGCAGACTTGCTCTTACTACATGCATGAAAATCACTAGTTAGTTTACATTAGAACGAATTGATGTCACCTGATGTATGAAATGCATATAATTCAACAATGTTCTCAGTAACACAACTCCATTTATTCTGTTTTATATTTAACTATGTATAGATAAGCGCAGAGGACACACAGTTTATCAGTGCCATTCTGATCAGCCACTTTAAATAAATATTTACTTATTTATTTTATTTATTTCAAAAAAACGGAACATCTCCAATTTGTAACATTGTATAAACTTAAATATAATCTAAAACTATCTTAAATTTAAAACGTGTACGTATGTACACACAAAATTAAAAATATCGCAAAAATTATACACGTGATGGTTATCTGTCCATCAACCACGTTAAAAGAAAAAAAGTATCGTAAAAACGCTACAAGTTGGTAGAAAATGTCAAAATCGATAAACCTCTACCCTAGCACACTTTCGAGGTTAATGCGCAGTAGATGTTTTTTAAACTTTGAAATGTTTGATGCAAAGAGATCAAAATCAGGAAAACTTTGCAATTGATTAGCAAATCGCATAAATCTAGGAAGTGGGTTACAGAACAGAATCGTGAAAGTTCAATCTGAACAATTTCATCTGTCTAGTAACAGCACCATGCGGCTGAAACCATAAATTAAGTTGTGACAACAGAAAGGGGCAATCAAATTGACTGGATACAATTTTGTAGAGTGTGCAAAGGTCCGTAACGCAACTTCTAATGTGTAGGGGTCGAATATTATAGGAGCATCTCAGAGCTGCGAAATCTTGAGAGGTACGATTGACAAGGCCAGATCTATAAACTAAGGTTCTTAAAAAGCGTTTCTCAACCAACTCAAGTTTGATAAGGCCACCAGATTTGGGAAGCATATTCTAAATTTGGTGTAACCAGAGTGCAGTATACGGTTTTATATGAGTTTAACGACAACTCTTTGGAGTTTCTATTAATAAATCCTAATAATTTAGAGGCATTTAGAGTGATAGTTAGGACGTGACTCTTGAAAGAGAGAGATGTATCGAAAACAACTCCCAGATCTCACCTGATCTGGTTTTTACAAAAAGAAACAACTTTGCATTTAGATGTGTTGAGATGCAGGTTCGAATTTACACACCAGATACACACCCTGTCCAAATCTTCTTGAAGCTTATTACAATCAGAAATAATTTTAACTGGAGTAAACAACTTCAAGTCGTCGGCGTATAAAAGAAACTGGCTATGTTGAACTGCTCTAAAGATATCGTTAATGAAGAAATTGAAGAGAATTGGACCGATATGGGAGCCTTGAGGCACGCCAGATGTTACAAGAATATCACGAGATATACAATTATCAACTTTGACGCATTGTGATCTATCCAATAAGTAACTTCTAATCCATTGAACGATACTATCATTGAAATTTAAAGCCTCTAGCTTTTTAATCAAGATGGTATGGTCCACCCTATCAAACGCCTTTGAAAAGTCTGTATAGATAGAGTCTAATTGACCTCGACTCGAAAGCGTATCAATAGCAAACGTCTGAAACTCCAAAAGGTTAGACACAGTGGACCTACCAGGTTGAAACCCGTGCTGTTGTTCAATAATAACTCCCTTAACTAGCCACTGTAACTGCTTTGCCAATATACTATCAAGCATTTTAGGAATACATGATTGAATGCAGATACCTCGATAATTAGCAATATCACGACGATTTCCAGTTCTAAAAATAGGTAGAATAAAGCTACCTAATTTTTGTGGCACATACAACTGAATGCTTTGAAGAGGGTCAGTTTCCAATGGCAACCTTTTTATATTTCGATTGTGTGTGGCATTCCATATTACTTAACAAATTAGCCAAACATAATTTTAACGTAATAAAGTCATATTTAGCATAGATTACAAAAAGTGATATGGAATCAACCTATTTTTACTCCATTTGAGATATACAGAGAGCTATGGAATGCGCGTGGAATGTGCCGGTGGTCGTTACCAGTGGCCGCAGCATATATCATTATAATAAACTAGTTATACGTCAAAAAATAACAAAATCATAGCAACATACCAAATCTTCAAAATGCGACGCCGACACCGTTCACCAAATTTTTATTCCTTCCAGTCTTCAAAATCTCCGTACACTTTGGTGTAAACAGCTTTGGATTTTACCGGAACCAAATATTCACGGTCTTTTGCCGCTTGCATTAATACATAGTTTGACATTTCACCAATTTATGAAATAACACAAAAATCAAACCAGTCAACTATGATATTTACAAACAAGGCCCTTAGCAACGTTACCAATACGATAAATTCAAAAATTTACAATCCAATATTTTCCCATTTCAGAACAACATTCTTTCAATCAGAAAAAAATTATTAATTACAACACGGGAAATATGAATAAATTTTCCTTGGTTGTCTATACATCCCTCGGGCTTTGCCCTCGGGATGTAACTAGCCAACCTCGGAAAATATACTATTCATATTTCCCTAGTTGTAATAATAGCTATATTTTAATTAAATCTAATTCAATTGAACTAAGTCTAGTTTCATGACGTTATAATATGCGACATACCTCATTTATCTCACAGCCAACAAAATTTTGTGGCTCACACGATATGAATGCACTATTAAAGACTACAATAGTTACCCATCAGCCGAAAATAATAATAATAATTGCTGAACAAAATCACTTTCATCTAACAATTAGATTAATGTTGCTCAGATTACACCAACACTTTAAAATCAAAAGACCACTGTTTAAAACCAGTAGGTTATGTGAAAAATTAAACTTTTGTTTTTGTCAGTATAGTTATCTACAAAAATAAAGATTAAAATGCATTACCACAAAACACCCAGCATGCACCGTTTACTGTACCATCGAGCACATTTTAACCAACAATATGCCGTGTTAGAAACGCGCTATACACGGAATATTTATAAGTAATTAGAGAGGCGCGACGGATGAACGGATACCACACAAAAATGCCGCAAACGTGTCAAATGCCAAGGTGGCAGTCTCACCTTGTAAACAGGTATTCTAGATTAATAAACATGGGAGAAAACGGTCGGCTTACCGGAAAACTGTACTTCCCGCATCCGTCTCGAATAAATTCCTTCCTGGGCGTTTTAATTGATCACTTTTAAAGTTCGGGGAAACGTCGGCGCACGTCGAAAATAGTGAAAAACATTTGACGTTCATCTGTCAAACGGTAATCTCAAACATCGAGCTGTATCGGTAATCGGTTGAAGCGTGTACCGTTAGATGGCGGATGGATTGCCGTAAACGGTTACCGAATAATTTTTGATTCTCGCCGTAAAACATTAAATTTACAAATATTGGATCGATGGTGGCATACATAATTAGTGTTAATAAATTTTATTTTATGGTATAATGTTAACATGCCAATAACTCCTTCGCAACGTGTAACGTTAAGGTACCTTTAACAACACTAGTATTGTTAAGAAATTCTTAACAACACTAGTGTTGTTATATGTATCTTAACGCAACTCGTTGCTATGGAGATATTGGCAAACAAACATGATTTCCAGTGACGGTTCGCGGGTTTTTTTCTGGTACGGCTGAGGAACAAGAGGTGGTAATACAGATAGGTAGGTTCAGTTGTAGAGACGGCTGGCTGCGTGACCGCACCTATCTGTATTACCACCTCTTGTTCCTCGGCCGTACCAGAAAAAAACCCCGCGAACCGTCACTGATGATTTCGCATTTTGACGGTTTTCATTAAACATTTTTTTTTTAATAAAAAAAATGGAAATAGGATAAAATAAACCGTGTTACGACATACGTAACGTTATTTGTTTTTACATTACTCGAGAATTTTTTCAAACTTTTCTCTCGTAATGTAAAAACCTTCATAACGTTACTTCTATCGTAAATTACTATCACGGTATCACAATATTAAAGCGATTAAAACATAATAAACCACACGGGTAAGTCGTGAGCTTATAGTGTCATATGTCATAGACACAAAATGGCCACCAATTTAGTAACGTACTTTAAACACTTGCAGTATTGCCGCGCAACCGTCACTTTGAGCACAAAATACAAAATCAGAAATGCAATATTTCGGTTTTTGGTCATTGCTCTCCATTTGCGCAACCCTAGATTATGATCAACTAATTGGAGGGTAGAATAGGGTCCACCCACCGCCCTTTATATTCATTTGAATTCAAACTACAAACCCTGTTTTCCAATAATTGACAAACTTGCAACACCACAGATGGAAATACTAAGAAAATGTATTCAATCAAACAGCGTTTTGTAGGTTAAGTTAAAGTGGACACAAAAGGTGGTGGGTGGTCCCTTTCCTACAATCCAACCAGTTGAACATGGTCCAGGGTTTTTGTAAATGAATTAATTTACAAAATACAAAAACAGAAATGCAATTTTTCGGTTTTTGGCCATTACTCTCCATCTGTGCAACCCTAATTTATGATCAACTAATTGGAGGGTAGAATAAGGGCCACCCACCACCCCTCGTATTCATTTGAACTCAAACTACAAACCCTGTTTTCCAATAATTGACAAACTTGCAACACCACAGATGGAAGTACTAAGAAAATTCATCGAATCAAACTGCGTTTTGTAGGTTAAGTTAAAGTGGACACAGAGGGTGGTGGGTGGGCCTTTTCCTACAATCCAACCAGTTGAACAAGGCCCAGAGTTTTTGTAAATTAATTAATTTACAAAATACAAAAACAGAAATGCATTATTCGTTTCTTTTGTCATTATTCTCTATCTGTGCAATCCTAGTTTATGATCAACTAATTGGAGGGTAGAATAAGGCCCACCCACTACCCTTAATATTAATTTGAACTCAAACTACAAACCCTGTTTTCCAATAATTGACAAACTTGCAACACCACAGATGGAAGTACTAAGAAAATTCATTCAATCAAACAGCGTTTTGTAGGTTAAGTTAAAGTGGACACAGAGGGTGGTGGGATAAGCCCTTTCCTACAATCCAACCAGTTGAACATGGCCCAGGGTTTTTGTAAATTAATTAATTTACAAAATACAAAAACAGAAATGCATTATTTCGGTTTTTGGTCATTACTCTCTATCTGTGCAACCCTAGTTTATGATCAACTAATTGAAGGGTGGAATAAGGCCCACCCACCACCCGTCGTATGCATTTGAACTCAAACTACAAACCCTGTTTTCTAATAAC
Source organism: Ocypus olens (assembly GCA_910593695.2). Lineage (NCBI taxonomy): Eukaryota > Metazoa > Arthropoda > Insecta > Coleoptera > Staphylinidae > Ocypus > Ocypus olens. The sequence continues at coordinate 38,062,305 of OU343063.1, read as the reverse complement.
TGACAAACTTGCAACATCACAGATGGAAGTACTAAGAAAATTCATCCAATCAAACAGCGTTTTGTAGGTTAAGTTAAAGTGGACACAGAGGGTGGTGGGTGGTCCCTTTCCTACAATCCAACTAGTTGAAACATGGCCCAGGGTTTTTGTAAATTAATTAATTTACAAAATACAAAAACAGAAATGCATTATTTCGGTTTTTTGTCATTATTCTCCATCGGTGCAACCCTTGTTTATGATCAACTATTTGGAGGATGGAATAAGGCCCACCCACCACCCGTCGTATTGATTTAAACTCAAACTACAAACCCTGTTTTCTAATAACTGACAAACTTGCAACATCACAGATGGAAGTACTAAGAGAAATTCATCCAATCAAACAGCGTTTTGTAGGTTAAGTTAAAGTGGATACAAACGGTGGTGGGTGGGCCCTTTCAACCAGTTGAACACAGCCCAGTATTTTTGTAAATTAATTAATTTACAAAATATAAAAACAGAAATGCACTATTTCGGTTTTTGGTCATTGCTCTCTATCTACGCAACCCTAGTTTATGATCAACTAATTGGAGGGTAGAATAAGGCCCACCCACCACCCGTCGTATTCATTTGAACTAAAACTACAAACCCTGTTTTCTAATAATTGACAAACTTGCAACACCACAGATGGAAGTACTAAGAAAATTCATCGAATCAAACAGCGTTTTGTAGGTTAAATTAAAGTGGACACAAAGGGTGGTGGGTGGGCCCTTTCCTACAATCCAACCAGTTGAACATGGCCCAGGGTTTTTGTAAATGAATTAAATTACAAAATATAAAAACAGAAACGCATTATTTCGGTTTTTTTGTCATTACTCTCCATCTGTGCAACCCTAGTTTATGATCAACTAATTGGAGGATAGAATAGGGCCCACCCACCACCCTTCATATTCATTTGAACTCAAATTACAAACCCTGTTTTCTAATAATTGACAAACTTGCAACGCCACAGAAGGAAGTACTAAGAAAATTCATCCAATCAAACAGCGTTTTGTAGGTTAAGTTAAAGTGGACACAGAGGGTGGTGGGTGGGCCCTTTCCTACAATCCAACCTGTTGAACAAGGCCCAGGGTTTTTGTAAATTAATTAATTTACAAAATACAAAAACAGAAACGCATTATTTCGGTTTTTTTGTAATTACTTTCCATCTGCGCAACCCTAGTTTATGTTCAACTAATTGGAGGGTAGAATAAGGCCCACCCACCACCCGTCGTATTAATTTGAACTCAAACTACAAACCTTGTTTTCCAATAATTGACAAACTTGCAACATCACAGATGGAAGTACTAAGAAAATTCATCCAATTAAACAGCGTTTTGTAGGTTAAGTTAAAGTGGACACAGAGGGTGGTGGGTGGGCCCTTTCCTAAAATCCAACCAGTTGAACATGGCCCAGGGTTTTTGTAAATTAATTAATTTACAAAATACAAAAACAGAAATGCAATATTTCGGTTTTTGGTCATTACTCTCCATATGTGCAATCCTAGTTTATGATCAACTAATTGGGGGGTAGAATAAGGCCCACCCACTACCCTTCGTATTCATTTGAACTCAAACTACAAACCCTGTTTTCCAATAATTGACAAACTTGCAACATCGCAGATGGAAGTACTAAGAAAATTCATCCAATTAAACAGCGTTTTGTAGGTTAAGTTAAAGTGGACACAGAGGGTGGTGGGTGGGCCCTTTCCTAAAATCCAACCAGTTGAACATGGCCCAGGGTTTTTGTAAATTAATTAATTTACAAAATACAAAAACAGAAATGCAATATTTCGGTTTTTGGTCATTACTCTCCATATGTGCAATCCTAGTTTATGATCAACTAATTGGGGGGTAGAATAAGGCCCACCCACTACCCTTCGTATTCATTTGAACTTAAACTACAAACCCTGTTTTCTAATAATTGGCAAACTTGCAACACCACAGATGGAAGTACTAAGAAAATTCATCCAATCAAACAGCGTTTTGTAGGTTAAGTTAAAGTGGCCACAAACGGTGGTGGGTGGGCCCTTTCAACCAGTAGAACATAGCCCAGGATTTTTGTAAATTAATTAATTTACAAAATACAAAAACAGAAATGCAATATTTCGGTTTTTGGTCATTACTCTCCATCTGTGCAACCCTAGTTTATGATCAACTAATTGAAGGGTAGAATAAGGCCCACCCACCACCCGTCGTATTCATTAGAACTGAAACTACAAACCCTGTTTTCTAATAATTGACAAACTTGCAACATCACAGATGGAAGTACTCAGTGATTTTATATCTAGCAGATACCAAGTGTTGAATTAGTTAGGATGCCAACATCACAACATATGAAATGCATGGTACTTTTATTCACCATTTCACTCAGATAATGTACTTGGGCATAAATCTGTCTTTCTCGCGATCACGAATTCCATGAACCAATAGCAGTACCGGGATACCCCTTCTGAAATCAAACGAAATAAGGCGCTAAATTTGAAAGTTCCAATAAACGAAAGTACTGAAATGACATCGCCAATTAAATTTCTTGGGAAGCACCACAAACAATTCACTTCCGGCCCATTTTGTTAGTATAAAGAGATAATTCAACTAAAAACACACTCGCGGATTAAACTGTAAATAAATGACAGCTGATCCAGGTTATATACGGTTACGTGTGGGTACCCGCCTAACATACGTCGTAGGCTTGTACGCTCGCGTCGTGATCGCGAGAGAGATATCGTGCTAGGAACTAATGTACAATAGAACGACGAGGGTAGAAAACGGCACGTTGTACATGTTTGCTTCATAGGGGTATTACGGTTTTTTTACTGGTACGGCCGAGGAACAAGAGATGGTAATACAGATAGGTAGGGTCAGTTGCAGAGACGGTTGGCTGCGTGACCGCACCTATCTGTATTACCACCTCATGTTATTCGGCCGTATCAGAAGAAACCCCGCGAACCGTCACTGGTGTATTAGGTATGGTATCTACCTATACAAAATCACTAGAAGTACTAAGAAAATTCATCTTTACAATTTAGATTTAATGTGTTACCTAGCGACATCTGTGTTGGTGCTACCGAACCACCATTCAATTGTTAATGTTGGCGTTTCTTTATCTCCAGTTGTGACATCTGTGCGCCCGCCGGCGTACGTACAAATTCAAATTTTCGAAAACGATTCGGACGAGTTTTCCCCCCCTGAGAAAATGAATTGCGTTGAAAGGAGATTGCTCACGCGGTGAGTCACCGTTTGGAAATACGCGAGGGGCACCGCGAAGACGGACCAATGGTAGCGCTCGCGCCGAGCCCCCCCCGTTAGCCCTCGCGCGCGCCGACCGACCGCTTGGGAAATAAAAACACATTCTGACATATGACAGTTGGCCGCCGGTACCGGCCTTTTCCTCACTGCACGACTTAAATTCTTTGTGAAAGCGGAACGCAACCGTTCCAAGTTGCTGGTGGAACAACGCGCGTTGCAACGAAGAGCTAACATAACAACGATACAATTCAAAGATGGAAGGTAAGGATCTGCTGACGGGTGGCGCCGAGCTCGCGGCTTCTGCGATTAAGGACGAGAAGACCCTGGAGCCGCTGAAAAGGGAGGTCGACTCGCTCGACGACTTCGAGCACCTGGGACACGACAGCTCCCCCGTGAAGGATGTCGCAAAAGGCGTCCCTGGGATGGATGCGTATCCACGTGAAATAGGAGGGATAATCGATAAAGGGGTGGAAACTGTCCTGAATACAGGGAGCGAGATTGCCGGCGGCGGGGCCGCGTTCGATCCCAGTGCGCTCCCGACGCCGCCGACACACCAGCCCAAGATGGACTCGAATCTCCTCGACATGGGGGACGCCTTCCCCGGCAAACAGGAGATCGATAGCAAGATGGACAAATTCCTCACCGATCTCTCCTCGAACGTCGAGGAGAAAAAGGACGACATGAAGGCCGCCACCGTGGACTTTATGGACATGGAGCGCGAGCGCCTCCCGGCGCCGCTCGTCCCGAAAGTGGGCGATATCCTCGACCACTTTTCGGACAGCGAGGGCGACGAGGACTTCAAGCACGCGGAGAACGAGGACTTCCGCAAGAGTCAGGAGCTTCCGGAGACGCAGTCTTCCTTCAAGGACGTGAACGAGTTCGAGGCGGCCAAGGCGTCGCCGCCGCCTCCGCCGCCGGCCGTCGTCCAGCCGGCCTGCAAGCTGCCGCAGGCGCCCGAGCAGCCGCCGCCGCAGGCGACGCCGAAGCCGCCCACCCCCGAGCCGGTCAAGGAGGTCGTGCAGGAGATCAAGCAAGCGGAGGAGCCGCCGAAGCCCAAACAGGAGGAGCCCCCTAAGCCCCAGGTCAAGCAGGAGGAGGTCGAGAAGATCGAGGTCGCGGAGAAACCGACGGCGAAGAAGGACATCATCGAGGCGGAGGCCATGTTCCGCAAGATGGGACTCGGTAAGTCACGCTTTACCTCCATATCATGCGTTTAAAAAAAGAAACGTGATTCATAGTTCGTATAAATTAATTAAATATTCACATCACGCGGTTTTGAAACCACGAGGTGGATAATCGGTTAGCCCGATTAATTAATTACTTCAATTTGGAATAATCTTTGGCTGAAGCGTGATTAATTGTTCCGCAATAACAAACGGCAGTGGCGCAACTACCGGGGGTGCGGTGGATGCGGGCCGCGAGCCAAGGTTTCTAAAATATTCTCAAAATTCCGTTATTTCATAAATTTAAAAAATGTCTTCTCTGGGTCATTTAAGGAAAACCTTTTTTCACAAATGAGGATTTTTTGGTGGACTCCAAATTGGTTGGAGTAAAAATTTTGAGGAGTGTGTCATGTTGGCACCCCAATGAAGAGTTCTGATAGTTCTGAATAGACTTCTCAATTCCTTTTGATGTATCTAGAAGTACTATCAACTATTAAAAAAGAGTTCTGTGAAATTGGGCTGTCAGGAAATTTTCGAAAAATGGGGTGCCAACTTGACACCGCACCCTAACTTTTAAGATGTATTTGGGTTAGTACTATAGTTCCTGATACTTTTAAAAAATAGTTCTGTCGAATTTCCAGAAAAAAAAATTGGAAAGTTGGAAATTCGAAATATTCAAATTCATATTACTCACTTTAATATTGGTTGAATCTAAATATTTTATAACAACTATGGATAGAACTTACAAAGAACTACGGGAAACACAAATCGGAACTATCAAAAATGTTTTTTGAAAAAAGCCGCACAGCCAAAAAAGAATGGAGCGTTTTATGAGTTCTGAGTTAATTTTCTTTTTTTAATTATTGAGTATAATAATTCTTTCTTACAAACAAATTCGATACAATCACGATTTATGGCACTTTAAAATAAAGTTGAAATTTGAAAATATTATTTAATTTCGAAAATACCTATTTCCTCTCATTTAATCGCAATTTGCTATTAGAGTTTTCGTTAGAACTCCTTGAGTACAGCCCAAGTCAAGTCAGAACTCTGAGAACTATTAAAAAAATCAATATTTTGAAAAAAAAAAATTATGCCCGAAAGGAAAAAAAATATTGAGACCTCTAGGAGTTCTGAGTTAAATTGATATTTCTAATTATTGAGTACAATAATTCTTTCTTATAAACAAATTCGATGCAATCACGATTTATGGCATTTTTAAAATTAAAAAAAAAACTCCTAGAACTCTCAATATTTGTTTCCTTTCGGACAAAAATTTTTTTTAAATATTTTTTTTATAGTTTTGGGAGTTCTGATTTGGCTTATGGGTTGTACTCAAGGAGTTCTAACGAAAACTTGAATGGCAAATTGCGATTAAATGAGAGAAAATAGATATTTTCGAAATTAAATTGTCAATTTTCAAATTTCAACTTAATTTAAAAATGCCATAAATTGTGATTGCATCGAATTTGGTTATAAGAAAGAGTTATTGTACTCAATAATTAGAAATATACACAATTAACTCAGCATTCCTAGAGCTCGCAATTTTTTTTCCTTTCGGACAGAAAATTTTTCAAAATATATATTTTTTTATAGTTCTAGGAGTTCTGATTTGGCTCAAGGAGTTCTAGCGAAAACTCTAATGGAAAATTGCGACTAAATGACAGGAAATAGATATTTTCGAAATTAAATGGTCCATTTTCAAATTTCAACTTTATTTAAAAATGCCATAAATCGTGATTGTATCGAATTTGTTTATAAGAACGAGTTATTATACTCAATAATTATAAATAGAAAATTAACTCAGAACTCATAGAACTCTCAATTCTTTTTTGGCTTTCCGACATTTTTTTCAAAAAATATTTTCGATAGTTCCGGATAGATCTGATTGGTGTTTCCCGTAGTTATTTGTGAGTTCTATCCATAATTGTTATGAAATATTTAGATTCAAGTTAAGCGAGTAACTTTTAAAAATGTTTATCTCTGGAAATTCAACAGAACTCTTTTTTAAAAGTTTCAGGAACTATAGTACTAACCCAAACACATCTAAAAACTAGTTCAAAACTATTCGATTGCAATGTTGGGGTGTGGTGTCAAGTTGACAACACATTTTTCAAAAAAAAATTGGCAGCCCAATTTAACAGAAATCTTTTTTAAAAGTTGATAGTACTTCATTGGGGTGCCAACTTGACACACTCAATTTTGAGTGTGTCAAGTTGGCACTCCAATCAAGAATTCTGATAGTGCTGAATAGAGTTCTTAATTCATTTTAACAAAAATTGTGAAAGAGTAAATAACAATCAAAATATGTGTAATGTAATCGCAGAACCTAACCTCAAATTATGTATTCCAGTTACCATTTGAAAGATCGTTTACACAGCCGAAACTATAATACCAATATTATGCAATTTAAGCCACAGTTATATTTAATACCATCTTTGTGAAATCCACTGCTAGAGTACAAACCATAAGTACATTCAGAACTCCTGGAACTGTCAGATTTACTCAAATCAGGGCCGTGCCAAGGTAATATAAGGGTCCGGGTGCAAGGGCAGATTTAACACGATACTTTCTTTTGGGCCACATTTGAATCGGTACAGTAAACCACGGGTGACCCAAAACAAACTTATCGTGATTATTCTGACCCCATATTACACCATAGTAAATCCACTGCAGAAATAAGAAATCAATATTTGAAAATAAATATTCGGCACATACGAACTATGAATGTACCGTTATTTTAGTTTTATATTTTAAATTTCATACACATTGAATTAGTTCGCGCAGACAAAAAACGGTTGTTGAAATTGAAAAGTCTGCCATGGAAAATGGCGAGTTGTTTGTCAAGCAAACAATCAAACAATGCTGCGCTCCTTCTGTTCCCTTTTTGCCCCTCGATATTGATTAATTTCTCGTGTTTCATGTATCCAATACCCTTTTAAGTGTTTAGTTTCTCCAGTTTGTCTTCATTGCTATCCTATTTCTAATTTGTGTGTGTGACGCAATGTGTGACATTTAAAGAATAAGGTAAGTTTTTTTTTTGTATTCGTTAACCTCGCAATTCCATAATATCGTGTGAGCCACAAAATTTTGTTTCAGAGTTGGCTGCGAGATGAATGAGGTATGTCGTATATCATTACGTCATGAGACTACATTAGTTTACAAAAATGAATTAATCTCTGACATTACTGCTATGTTTCTCTCTCTTAGGCATGGCAACAAAGCAACAAAATTCAGTGGCTAACACCTTATGTATGTGCAATACGCTAGTAATTACTTACGAATAACGGCTAGTTATAAAAATATTCTTCGGGATCTTAATTTGGGAAGTTGGCGATCAGTAAATTAAACTTTGAACGATTGTGTGCTGGTTTTAATTTAGACAATACGGCTCGGTAAAAATGGCGCAGGCGGTCTTGCCTAGGGTTTTTGTTTACGGCAGAGGGCGCCTTTTTCTAGAAACTGGTCTTTCTAGGCTATCAAACGCAGGATTTTGAAAAACTGGTAACTGATGACGAACGATGGCGAATCGTAGCGGAGCTGGCAAAACTACTTATACATGTGTCACGACAATCCAAAAAATTTAAAAAAAATGGATGCAATTTCATTTTTTTTTTTTTGAAAGGGCACAAAGACCTTCGGTCGAATAGCCCAGACAGACTAACCTCCTCATAATGTATACAGGCTGTTTCAGAACTCTGGGAACGGTCAACCACGTGCTTATTTTTTAAAATTTTGAAAAATGTTTTATACAAAAGTTATGCAGAATAGTGAGCTGCACGCTCTAAAAATATTAAAATGTTTACAGGGTGTCTCGTAACAAAGTTACAGACCAAACTTATGTTTTTTTAACACGTTCGCTGCCACCGCAATTGGAATTGCATTTACGCAAGTATAAAGCCGCACGCACTTGCGCGTCGGTGTCAGCGAACGTGTTAATGGAACACCCTGTATATTTTAACATTTTTCGATTCCTTGTTACCTGGAGATTAAAATTACCTAAGTTGTGGGTATTGAATTTTTTTTTTGACTTAGTCTTTCGCCATTCAGTCACGACACGGGTATTGAAATCGTGTTATTCAGTTGTTAATACAAAAATTTGAACAAAATTGTTAAAGTGGTCCCCTGCAACTAATAAAGATAATTCATTTTAATTTAGTGATAAAGTTAAGTTGAACTTCAGTCTTCAAAATTACTTTATCATTCAAAACATAACTGGGCGTATTATACAGGGTGATAGCCATTCGCAAACTGCACAATTTCGAATTTTTTCAAATACAGGGTGCGCAGAAAGTCCGGCAACGGGTCAATATGTCCCCGGGGGTAGTTTTTCAAAAAAAAGTTTGGTACAAAAATTGCTTGGTTACGAGTTTGGAATTCTTTGGATACTAAACCATCCCTCACCCCTCACCCCTTCGCGAGGGGTGGGGGTGACTTTAAAATTTTAAACGGCAACCCCCATTTTTCTCGACGGATTCAGATTTTTGGGGACAAAATATCAAAATATCTTTTGTCTGAATTTTTTTTTCGTAAAGTGAAGTTAACACCGTGATAAAAACAGAATGGGATCCAATGACTTTTTGATAAATTGGTATCAATTAAATAATCAAAAGCTTCAGCAGGAGTAACTTTTAAAACTTCATTATTTTCAGTTAAACTTTTTCGAATTTTCTTAACAATTGCAGGGGTTTTCAACACATCACTAATACCGGTTGCTAAATTTCTGTTTGCTCATATTTTTGCAGCCATCAAAAACTGTAGGGTATTGTAAAAAATGGTGATGTGGCCATCATGTTACTTTCTCCGACTTGATGGTTCATAGCCATTTATATTTACGTCTTCATGGTTTATTTTCAATTGAAATCATATTTTAAATGTACATCGAGCGGATGAAACTGACGTTTAAAACGTCAAAATTATGAAAGATGGAAAATTTTTACTTCAAATTCAAAAACTCGATTTACTCAAAAATTAACGAGGATTTCGAAAAAAACTTATTCTTTAGAAGTTGTTCATTTTGGTATTCTCTTCAATTATTATTTACATAAATTTGATGTAACTATTATCGTTTCATAATTATAAACCAAGAATAAAAAAAATAATAATACATTTTTTTCTCGAATAGCAACGATTTTATGAAACATATTCTCAAGCAAAAGATGTTAATTTCTTAGTTGTCTTCAATGTTTGTTTAAATATTTTTGTGATATTTTTCATATTTAAGTTAAGAAAACATAAAAAACAAAAAACAGTTAAGGTAAACGCCCACTTCCGGTGTACGAAATTTTACCAAAAGCTTTTTAGTTCTTCGGATTATCAAATAAGACTTATGTTCAAAGTTTCATATTAATTGCTCTATTAGTTTTTGAGATACAGCTCGCACAGGCACACAGACAGAAATACTTTGCTTCGAATAAATGGTCTGAAATTTTCCCCCATGTCGACTTTGATTTTTGCCACTTTGTGTTTGTGTGATAAGAATTGAGTTGGTAGCGCTGTCACACACTATCTGCATCCCACCCACACAGGAAGTTCTCCCTCACACTCATTAACCCTTATGGGATTTCGCGCGGTTTATTTGATTTGCGGCATGCGCATATCGAACAAAAGAAATGTTATATCTATCCTTGTCGCACAGATGTTGGAGACGTAAGTTATACGGTATTCCAGTTCCATGAGTATATGTTCTAAGGCATACACACAGGAGTTGGATCATAACCACGTAAATAAATAATACTGGTGATTCCAGAGAATCACTAAAAAAAAAAAAAAAATTCAGTTAAGTCTGGTTCACAAACTCACTTCACTGAACCGACTCTGTGAACTGGCTCACTCATTATTAACTCTTTTTTGGTACCTACAAGGGATGAGCGATATTTCACGTACCTGTGATTTTTCACTGGTATTGAAAAATCACATGTCGTTACTGTTACTAATAGACGAATTTCAGCGTGACTGCGACTGTTACTTAAACTTTGATTGTTAAAAATCTCAACTGTTACTCAAACCGTGACTGCTAATTAAACAGTGATTGCTACTTAAAACTGCAACTGATATCCAAATTGTGATTGTTACTTAAACTGTGATTTCTGCTTTAATTGTGACTGTTACTTAAAACGCGATTGTATAACATTTTTAAATATTACTTTTTATTCATTACTTTACACTCTCATTTTTCTCTCGATTCAAAAAATCGCAGAACTGCTTTTATGCTCAAGTTCAAATTACGATTTTCCTGAACTGAAAAAAAATAATAAAAACAAATACTAAACTTCCCAAATTCATTTTACTTTAAAATAAGGTGTGAATAATTGTATAACATTTCTAAATATTACTTTTTATTCATTACTTCACACTCTCATTTTTCTCTCGATTAAAAAAATAAATCGCAGAACTACTTTTATGCTCAAGTTCAAATTACGATTTTCATGAACTGAAAAAAATTAATAAAAACAAATACTAAACTTCCCAAATTAATTTTACTTTAAAATACGGTGCGAATAACTAAACATCCCTTTATATAAATTTAGAAATAATACCACGAAACCAGCACAATTTTCAAATTACAAATTTCACGAATTGAAAAAAATAAATAAAAATACATGCTGCAAATCTGCAACTTTCTAAAATATATTCTAATTTAGGATTCTACAAACATTTCCAAATGCTTCTTGGCCTGGATTTTATAATAATCCCTCGAGAACAGCGCAAATCATCATTTTAAAGGAACTAATCCGGAGGGTCCTGGGTTCAAATCCCGGCGAGGGCATGGGTGTTTGTGGATGTCTATTTTCATTTAATATAAATAATATATTATAAATAATCGGTTGTGGCTGAATGACCTACGCTGTTTAAGCCAATGTCCCATATCATCCATAATTCCCCAACCCAAGTTTCCGTCAATCATCCTTCATTAAAAAAAAAAAAAAATCATTTTAAAGATGCGCTTTTTCCCAAGCAAAACAACAATGGATAAGCAATTTTCACACACTTGAATTTTTCTAAATTTACTCAAAATACAGTGCGCGCCTAAAGTATGGAATATATTCAGTAAAACCGAAATAAATCATTTTTGGAAAAGTCGGTTTTCTTTTATAAAAATACACATTTTTGCATGAAAGTCGATTTTCAGTCGTCATTTGTTTTTGAGTTATGACGTCCGCCATTTTGTTTTTAAATAGCAACCTCCTATTTTGTTCTTGATTTTGAGACATCTTTTCATTGTCGAACTTGCAGTATTAAAATATTCCCATCTTACATAAGAAATTTTTCGAGTAAATGACAATTATTGAAGGTGAAAACTTAATATTTAGAGTTTTTGCAAAATGACCTTTTTTCCAAACAAAAATGATCTTGACCTACCATATAATCATGTAATACTGTATGGTTTCAGCAAGACGGCGCACCGCCGCACTAGGCGCGTTTATTGACAATTGCTTTACGAATAGGTGGATTGGCAGATGAGGACCGATAGAATAGCCCGCGAGAGAGATGAATGCCCAGAATTAGCCTGGAAAATATTCAAAATGTTCAAGAAGAATTTCTACTTGCTCGAGGAAAAAAAATCCCTCGAGAACAGAGCAAATCATCATTCTTAAGATGCGCTTTTTTTCGCAAGCAAAACAACAATGCAGAAACAATTATCAGATACTTGAAACTTTCTAAATTTACTCAAAATATATTTAACTTTAGGATTCCACAGGAATTTTTAAATGTTTCTTGACTATATTTTGAAATAATCTCTCGAGAACAGAGCAAATCATCATTCTAAAGATGCGCTTTTTTTCGCAAGCAAAACAACAATGGAAAAACAATTATCAGATACTTGAAACTTTCTAAATTTGCTTAAAATATATTCTACTTTAGAATTCTAAAAAAAAATCCGAATGCTTTTTGAGTAGATTTTAAAATAATCCCTCGGGAAGAGAGCAACTCATCATTCTTAAGATGCGCTTTTTCGGAAGCAAAACAATGGAAAAACAATTGTCACATACTTTAAACTTTCTACATATTTCTAAATATATTCTACTTTAGGATTCTACAAAAAATTACAAAAGCTTCTTGACTAAATTTTAAAATGATAGAGTAAATCGTCATTCTAAAGATGCGTATTTTTTTTTCAGAGACAAAAAAAAAATATTTGCGCATACTTGGAACTTTCCAAACAAAACATTCTACTTTAAGATTCAGTCAGAACGTGAAAATACCCCTTCTATAGTTTTTGAAATAATAATAATAATAATAATAAATAGTTTTTATTAAACAATTGAAAAGTAATACAAATTCGTTACCATGACAGGGTAGGCGAAGTTCAGTTGGTTGAATTCTCAACTACTACTGCTCGCACAAGAATAATTTTTATGCTAATTTCATAACTACAAAATATAAAAACAATTGCTACAAACCAGAACCGCACAAATTTAAGATTCAGGAAGACTATTATAATCCCCTTTATAACTTTTGAAATGATTGTACAAGAACAGCACTAAGCTAATTATAAAATGGGTACTTTTATGAATTATAAAAAAAAAATGGTGCAAGTCTGAAATTTTCCAAATATACTCAAAAAAGATTCTACTTTAAGATTTAATAAGAATCTGTAAACACCCCTTCTCTAGATTTTAAAATAAATCCATGAGAACAACACATACGATAATTTAAAAATTAGGAATTTCATGAGTCGAAAAAAAAAAATAACTGACACAAATCTGAAGGTTTCCAAATATTTTTAATTGACATCCTTTTATAAGATTCTGTAAAAATCTCCAAATGCTTCTTCAATCTTGAACTGAATCAAAGCCAGCCGTAGGTTTATTTTTAATAGCAGATAATATACCAAAAATATTATCTTCGGTTACAGAAAGAACCTGTTGGTGTAGAGGGTACAGGCGAGCGCTTAGTCATAGACCCAAGGCCAGGCATAACGCCTAAAAAAAAAGAAGGAACCCTACATGTTCAGGTGGACAAACATTAGTAGTCATAACAAAAATCACTTGCAAACATTTTTGCGAAACCATTAACAATTTCAGGTGTTATGATGTCTTAGTTCAAAATCACTGATAATAAAAAGTAGCAATCACAGGTAGCAACGTGATTCAAAAGTAACAGTTTTGTCCATCTCTAGTAGTACCTATGTATTTCATCTCGTGTCCAATTTTCACTTTACTCTTAGCCCAGTAAAATAAGATTTCTTGATTGAAATAAATCCCCGAGTTTTGTAACATGGTAAAGTTGTTCGTTGGAGTCTACTTTACAAGATGCTAAAAGTCCCCCAGTGGGGAAACCCGCTTAAATGTTGTTTTCTACATTGTTTTGCAAATATCTTCGAAACTATTGGTCCTAACAAAAAAAAGTAGACAAAATCTGCTACAAATTATTTTTTGTAGGACTGATATTTTCGAAGCTACAAAGCAGACAAACCGACGAGAGAGAGCGAAAATACATTTATTGACACACTTTTACAAATGACCTCAACAGGCAATTGACCAGAGGTCTTTCAGCCTTGCTCGAAATGACGTTTTTTTTTTCAAAAATTATTATTTATTGTAGCGTAACCAAATTTTCGAGCGAAAGAAATCCCGGAGTTTTAAAGCTTAGCACAGTTGTTCGTTACTTTACAACTTATCAAAAGTCCTCGAGGGTGAGGGTGGGAAACCTATTTAAAGGTTGTCTTCCCCGGTTTTTGCAAATACCTTACAAACTATTGGCCCTATGTCCTAGCAAATAACGCTTCATGTACAAAAATAAAGTAGACAAAATATCCTTCGAAGAAGATCTGTTTTTTGTTGTTGTAAGATTCGTATTTTTTCTAGGATCTATATTTTCGGAGATTTTTACAAAAAATAAGACAAACTTTAAACGGGTTCCTCACCCGCGGGGACTTTAGGCATGTTGTACCGTAGACACCAACGAACAACTTTGCCATGTAAAGGTGAGTATCCACAGGCGAACTTATTGTGAACAGTTCGTGAACAGCTACAAGCCCTGTTCGCGACAACATTGGGCGAACAGGTTATTGGGTGATCGCAAGATGTTCGCGAGCGCCGGTGGATACGCACCTTAACATTTGTATAGTCCTAATTCCTGTTGTGCGGTTCACAACTTTTAATTGGCCCATACAGAGAAAAATGTTGCCCATCCCTGCTATAAAAGATTAAGGGCCGCAACAAAACAAATTCAATTTTTTCTTTAAAATAGTGTACGTATAACAAATCTTTTAATTACTCGGCATGGTTTTAACGCCAGTCCAATTTAGCCTTCCCCGTGTGTGCACTTGTAAAATAATAAAGATAATTAAATTAGCATAATCACGCACACACACACGAGCATCATTAATACTTAATTCGGGTGATGGAAAATTTAATTTTCAGAACAGTCTAATTGCGTCATATCCACTTTTACTGCGCTATTTTTTGCATGATTATATTTTACGCTTCAACTGTAAAACACAATGCACGAAACGCCGTTCCAACACCATCGTCCATCCTACTTGCTACTTTACTAAAGTGCATTTTTGAATCGTGGATTTAATGAGAAAATTAAAACGCCAGTGGTTGCCAGCGATTGCGAAACACAAGTAACGTTGGATGTGGTACCATTCGCCATTTGGATAGAATTAATTAATTAATGGCGCTCTAGAGATCCGCGGCAATCCTTTAAAGTAACTCTGTTACACGCAAATATTTATACGACTGAATGATCTCGTCATCGATAAAATTCCTCTAACGAATGCCATCACTGCTAAAAAGTTAAGACAGCAATAAGCGGTCTAAGAACCAAATGAAATTTAGATGGTGGAACGACCTATGGGGGTCGGGGTCTATTATACTTTAAAAAAAAATCGATGACGTCATATCTCAAATTTGGGACACGCTGTATAAAATTTTATTACATCAAAAAGAGCACAATTTAAAATACTAATCGACCTATCCGAGCATATTTTCGAAAAATAAACTTTCTTTGATTTACTGAATTTATTCCAAGTTAGAGACTCGCCCTGTACAAGAGTACTAATATGAAACAGATATTAAAGCTAGAGCCTTGCGCGGGTCGGGCCTCGGCCGGGCCGTTCCTTTAAAACTGTATTATCGGGCCGGACCGATCTCTCAATTTATAACACCGGGCTGGGCCGTAAAAAATACGAATGCGAAAATTGTGAAACTGAAAAGTTGTTCGAAATGTATGTCGATATTATTTAATTTGATTATAATTTTTTTTTAAACAGAATAATTAATTTATTTTATTACACATTTTAAATAATATCAAAACAATTCAAGAACTATTTCGGGCTGGGCCGGGCCGGGCCGACCTTCAAATATACACTAGCGGGCCGGGCCGGGCTGAATTTTTTTTTTTATTTCATCGGGCCGGGCTGGGCTTTTTAAAATTCACTGCCGGGCCGGGCTGGGCCTTAAGAAAACGGCCCGCGCAAGGCTCTAATTAACGCTACTAAAGACAGTCCTGAGTAGATATAGGAAACTCATGAGTCGATTAAACGAGTCGACTCTTAGAAATGTGTGAAGAGTCAAGTGACTCCTGTGTGAATGTCCTGACTCATTTTGAATCATGAAATTTGAGAAGTACGAGGTACATTAAAAATTTTGGAAATGAGGACCATTTTTCTTCATGAGTCACTTCAAGAATCGACTCTATTAATTTTTTCAGTCGACTGTTCACGACGAGTCGACTCACAAGAAAAGGGTCATTTCATTCATCTCTAGTTCAGAGTCTGAAGGTTTTAAATTCTCAACTAGTTTCGCCTAATAATAATATTTTGTCATGGAAAAAAATAATTCTTGAGTACAAAGAGCTTAAGTTAACAATGCTTTAAACTTTTACATTATTTAAGTCAAAACAGTCTCTTGTAACCTTGTTAAATTTTAATGTCAATAAATTGTTCTTCAAAGCCACCTTCGATTTTTATTTAGTAAAATGGCTATTGAAATGGTTGATTAAACGAGTTTTCTGCAAATAACTTTTAATGCTTTAGGAATTTCGATAGGGTTGTTATTAGGAAAAATTTTTGTTTTTTAATTCCGCATGTAATGACATAAAAATATACAGGGGCTCCAATTTAAAATAAGAAAAATAAGGTGCTTTAAAGTTTGAAATGTTTGACACTAAATTTTGGACACCCTGTATAATTTATATCGATCAAACTTGGTTAACGGGACTATTAAACTTTATTTAATAAGTACCTTGTATGATTTTATTAACAAGGCACTATTTTTATTTTTTATTCATTTTTTAAACCAATAGTGCAAAACTGATTTTTACTTTCTCCGTTACGAAGTACGAGAAAGTATTGTGATCGTGATTTTTTTTTCAAAAATTTTTTTTACGGAAATATCCGTTTTGGGGTCCCTAGATGCCATTTCAACAATTTTTGGGAAAAAAAAAATTTGTGTGTGTGTGTGTCTGTGTGTGTGTCTGTGTGTGTGTGTGTGTCTGTCTGTGTGCGCTGTATCTCAAAAACTAATAGAGCAATTGATATGAAACTTTGAACATCCATCTTATTTGATAATATGAAGAACTGAAAAGCTTTTGGTAAAATTTCGTACACCAGAAGTGGGAGTTTACCTTAACTGTTTTTTGTTTTTTGCCAATATTTTCTTAAATATGAAAAATGTCACAAAAACATTCAAACAAACTTTGAAGACAACAAAGAAATGAACAGCTTTTGCTTGAAAACATTTTTCATAAAATCATTTCTATTCGAGAAAAAAATTTATTATTATTTTTTTAATTTTTGGTTTATAATTATAAAACGATAATAGTTACAGAAAAATTATGTAAATAATAATTGTACAGAATGCCAAAATGAACAACTTCTAAAGAATAAGTTTTTTTCGAAATCTCGTTAGTTCTTGAGTAAACCGAGTTTTTTAATTTGAAGTATAATTTTTACATCTTTCATGATTTTGACGTTTTAAACGTCAGTTACATCGGAGTTTACGCAACGCTCGATGTACATTTAAAATATGATTTCAATTGAAAATAAACCCATGAAAACGTAAATATAAAGTCGGAGAAAGTAACATGATGGCCACATCACCATTTTTTTTTAGTTTTAATCGAATCGATTCCAATAAAATTATAGGAGTATGTAGGCAACCATAAAATGTAGCCAGATAAGCAATACAATACATGGCATGTAATTAAAAAATATACAGGGTGTTTCAGAGCTCTGGGAACGGTCAATCACGTGCTCATTTTTCAAAATTTCGAAAAATGTTTTATACAAAAGTTGTGTATAATAGTCAGCTGCACGCCCTAAAAATATTTAAATTTATACAGGGCGTCTTATAACAAAGTTACAGACCAAACTTATGTTTTTTTAAATGGAACACCCTGTATTTTTTGTCATTTTTGAATTATATGGAGCAAATAAAGGTGAGTTACTTCAATACTCCCTATACCTATTGTTTGCCGTTTTCGAAATATTTGAAGATTTGTTGAAATGCATGGTCTGGGTGAAATTTTATTTTTGCCCCAGTGATTGACGTTAAACGATTAAAATTATTTCTATTATTTGGTTGAAGGTTCGAACTATAGAGCCAACCATGATTTCATACAAAAAATATACAGGGTGATACAAAAATGCGGTAGAAAAACCGAACTTATAATAGTTATTTATGCAACAAGTGAGTAAAGTAATACTTTTTTTCACGAGTAGGAAAGATTGCCGCATGAGCCGAAGGCGAGTGCGGCAATTCCTACAAGTGAAAAAAAGTTGCTTTACTCTCGAGTTTCATACAAAATTTTTTCTACGTCCGTAACTTTAAATAAATTTATAAATTTGATAAAACCTTAATCAATTTTGTTAAGTAATAATACTTGTTTTAAATAAAGAAAATAATAATAATCATCAAGTTGTCTTGATCGGAAACGAATGTTTGATATTTATCGGCGGAACTCGCGGCGTGTTGCGAAGCGTTCATGACACACTTTGCGCAAACAATTTTTTAGTTGCGTTAAAAAATGAACCGCTACGGCACTTTTTTTCACGCAAAAGAGTGAAAAAATGAACCGTTATGGCACTTTTTTTCACGCTACTTGAAGGGTTCAGGAATCACACATTTTATGAACGCAGATTAATGAAAAAAACTATACATTTTATAACGGACGTAGAAAAAGTTAAATAACTTTGTTTTTTCAAATGGCACACCCTGTATTTAGTAACGTATTCTTAAGTAGAATCCAATTATCTTTCAGATTGTATAAGGGTTCCCTGTTCCTAATCTCAATAGTTTTCTTGTATTCGGCGATTATCATATCACGAATAATTATTATAATATGAAAGATAATTGGATTCTACTTGAGAATACGTTACTAAATACAGGGTGTGCCATTTGAAAAAACGAAGTTATTCAACTTTATAAGTTGGGTTTTTCTACCGCTTTTTTTTATCACCCGGTATATTTTTTTGAATGAAATCATGGTTGGCTCTATAGTTCGAACCTTCAAGTAAATAATTGAAATGATTTTAATCGTTCAACGTCAATCACTGCGGCAAAAATAAAATTTCACCCGAACCATGCATTTCAACAAATCTTTAAATATTTCGAAAACGGTAAACAATAGGTATAGGGAGTATCGAAGTAACTCACCTTTATTTGCTCCATATAATTCAAAACTGACAAAAAATACAGGGTGTTCCATTTAAAAAAACATAAGTTTGGTCTGTAACTTTGTTATGAGACACCCTGTAGAAATTTTAATATTTTTAGGGCGTGCAGCTCACTATTATACACAACTTATGTATAAAACATTTTTCGAAATTTTGAAAAATAAGCACGTGATTGACCGTTCCCAGAGCTCTGAAACACCCTGTATATCGAGAGAACCACTACCTTTGTATAAAACATATTTCGAAATTTTGAAAAATAAGTACGTGATTGACCGTACCCAGAGCTCTGAAACACCCTGCATATCATCATGACGTCACGCTTTTTGGGACACCCTGTATAATCAAAAATATTTTCCTAGGATGCAAATTTATTCTGCAAAATATCAAAATTCCAACTGAATTAGTAAATGAGCTATAGAAGACAGGAGGTGAAATGCAGGACCTTGTATATTTTTTTAATTTTATTTATATAAAAACTTTAAATTAAATTGTACACAGGCCTGTCTCAATAAAGATTAGTTAATTACATAAAATTTGTACGTGGATGTGATTCTGTTTGGCTTCAGAAATGGAATTATTCGGTGTCCGCCTTAATAAGATTTTCACTATCAATTTGTAAAGTTTACTTTACAAACCTTCTTGGAAAATAAGAGTATTGAAATCTAAAGTTTTCCTATATTCAGCTGCAAATCCGGAGGTGACCATAAATCAGTGTTACCAACTCGAGGGAATTTTCGATGTGAAAAGGGAAAAACATCGCAAGAGAAGGCAATTTTTCATGAAAGTTCATGCGAGTGTCGGCCGTCCGCATAACAAATTTTTTTGAAGGATTCACCCTCGGGCTATAAAATTTTTTGTGTCAGTTTTCACCCCCCGCCTCCGCGGAGAATATTAACTTTTACAGATTGGCAACATATTATATATGTTATTATTTAATATTATATTTATTTATTTAATTAAATACATGGAACTGATAGCATTCCAATTATAATCGCATTACCCAAAATTAACGATGTTTCACCGAAGAAACGAAATAAAGCCGAAACCAGTGACGTGCGGGCAACAATTAATCCTTGAGTAACAAATTGCATTATTGTGCAACTGTTGTTGGGCATGAAACATTTCGATACGCACATTTTGTTGGTCCACTTATTTTTATCTCTTGTTTATCTGCGTTTGCCAGCAATTATCATTTGTTCTCTATTTATATCGTTGTAACAATTAAACAGCAATGAGACGAGGTGGCAATATACGTCTTAAATGGAAAAACGAAATCGATATTGTTGCTGACAAGTCTGCGATTCCGCCCACGGATGACTCACACGCATTCGCACTCGTTCGATTACTCGAACGAATGTGTTAGCATAATTACGACGATTTTTGGTGTAGGGGCCGACCTTCAATAGGTAATGAGCAAATTATCTAAAATAGGTAGGTTAATTAATTTAAATCCCATATCGAACTGGAGGTTCTTTGTTGGTGCAGTTTGGTATGTGTAATCTGCACGTATTAATGCATTATTGTTTAGAATAGTAATTTACGTAACAAGTTCCGAAAGTGATATTTTACGGGATGAGTAGGAAGTTTTCAGGACGAGCCGTAGGCGAGTGTTCTGAAGCGATTTTTCTTCTACTTACACCGTCTTGTTGAGGAAAGATGTCTATGAGATTATTTTGACTTTCAATCTCTCGCCACAGTAAACTAAAAAAAAGCAGGAAAAAGTCGTAGTCTCCGCTTTTTTCCTATTGATATTTTTAGTTAAGTTGTAAAGCAATTTTTCTTCTTCTTGCGCCATCTTGTTGAAGACAATCATCTTTGATATGATTTTGATCTTCAATATCTGGCCACTTTCCCCTGTTGATATTTTCAGTTGAGCTGGGAAGCAATTTTTTTTTCTTATTTTGCGTCTTGTTGAAGAAAAACATCGAGATGACTTTGACCTTCAATATCTGGCCTCAAGAAACTGGAAAAAATCTCCCTGTTGCTATAAAAGCAATTTATAGCTTTTTTCCTGTTAATATTGTCAACTGAGTTATGAAGCAACAATTTATGGATGTTTTCTTCCTGCGCCGTCTTGTTGACGTAAACATCTTCAAGATAATTCTGACCTTCAACATCTAGCTACAAGAAACTTAATAACATGGCAGGGAAACACTGACGATACAAATTCACATACACCATCAACTCGTTCTTTTGATGAAAAATGGTATTACTTGAAGGTCTACTATGATTATTAAAAAAGTTGATTTTTTGGATTTTTCCATTTTTTTCCGTTTTGTTTGCTGACGCGTCACTAGCTTCAAATAGACATTTGTGGTTGGGCAAGTACATTTTCTGAAGCGTCTTGAAGGGATCTTTTTAGTGACGTATAGAAACCCCGAATAAAACCAGTGGTTTCTTTAGAAAATAATTTTAAATGCAATTTTTGGGCAAAAGTAAGAAGGGAGGACCCTTGGCTGGCTTTTCAAGTTTTCGTCAAAAATTAAAAATCACCAATTTTAATTGAATCCTACTAATTTACATACAAGGGGCACAGATTTGAAAACCGCGTATGATTTTGATTCTTTGTTTAGCCGCACGGCCGTTCAAAGTCTGAAAAAATCGACTTTTTCAAAAATGTGAAATGGTGACGCCAATTTTTTTCCATTTTTGCCTGGATTCAATTTTTTACCGCCAATCGTAGCTCGTTCTTCTGATGAAAAAAAAAATAATAAAAAAGTTGATTTTTTCCATTTTTTTGCTGACGCGTCACGGGCTTCAAATAGACATTTGTGGTTTGGCAAGTACATTTTCTGAAGCGCCTTGAAGGGACCTTTCCAGTGACGTATAGAAAGCCCGAATCGAACCAGTGGTTTCTTCGGGAAATCATTTTAAATGCATTTTTGGGCAAAAGTAGAAGAATACCTTTGGGTATTTTTCGTCGACAATTAAAAATCGCCAATTTTAATTGAATCCGACTAATTTTCACCCAAGGAGCAGAGATTTCAAAACCGCGTTCGATTTGGATTCTTCATTTAGCCGCTATGGCCGTTCAAAGTCTGAAAAATACTTTTTTCCAAATTTCAGGTCAGGGGCGGCTCGTTATATAGAGCCAAGGAACAATCGCACTACCTGTAGTTTCAAGCTCATCAAGAATATTTAATTTATTCTTAAAACGCTTTTTCGCCAGTTACTTTGGCCTAGGAAGATAAATCTTCTTTCTTTCCTTAAAAAAGAAGGGTGGGGGGTATATTGTATAAGTGGCTCTACCATCAACATGCTCCACGAGCCGCCACTGTTAATGTCAAGAGAAAATTTCTTAACCCGTTTCAAAATAACATAAAATTCGCCTTATTTTGACGTTTGAATAATTAACCCTTTCAACCCTGGATTTTTAAATTTGAAAAAAAAATTTTTTTGTTAATTATTGATGGGGAGCTTCTTAAGACCATAAATACCAAATTTGAACTCATTTGATTAATTATTATAGGAATTAATTAGTGAGGCTTTGTTGAAGTGACATCTAGTGATAAATAGCAAAAATATGGATTGTCATAGTAAGTAGAGACATGTAAATATTGCGGCAGCAATTGCCACCACCAGGGCCGAAAGGGTTAAAATCGGACTACGCATTCGGCAGGTGTACAATTTCAAAAATTAAAATCGCGTTTTTTAAATTTTGGAAATTTAAAAATGTCAATTTTTACATTTCACGTTAATTTCACGAGAAAATATTATGTTTTAAAATAACACTAAATTCGCCATATTTTGACGTTTAAATCAACGCGTTCGGCAGGTCGACAACGCGTTCGGCAGGTGTGCAATTTTAAAAATCAAAAATTACGATTTTAAAATCATCGAACTTAAAAAAGTGAGATTTTTGCATTTTGTGTTAATTTCACGAAAATGTTTTGTAATCCATTTTAACATTACACTAAATTTGCCATATTTCGATGTTTAAATCATCAAATTCGGACGACGCATTCGGCAGGTGTGCAATTTCAAATATCAAAATCGCGATTTTGAAATCTTGGAAATTTAAAAACTGCAATTTTTGCATTTCGTGTTAATTTCAAGAGAAAATTTCGTAATCCGTTCCAAACTTACACTAAATTGTCCATATTTTGACGTTTAAATCATCATAATCGGACAACGCGTTCGGCAGGTGTGCAATTTCAAAAATCAAAAATTACGATTTTAAAATCTCCGAACTTAAAAAAGTGAAGAAAATTTCGTAATCCGTTCTAAACTTACACTAAATTGTCCATATTTTGACGTTTGAATCATAAAAATCGAACAACTTAAAAAAGTGAGATTTTAAATCATATTTTCAAAATCGAAAATTAGGCAGTTGTATTTTCAAAAATCATTATCGTGATTTTCTATTTTCGAACATTGAAAACGTGCGATTTTGGCATTTTACGTTGATTTCATAAACCAAATTAAACAGGATTTTAAATTGCACTAAATTTGCCACGTTCGTAGAATCAGGAAAAAATTCAATTAGAATCTAAAATTGTCTTTGTTACACTGAGGTTAGTTTAAATAACGGGTACTAAATAACCGTTTAAATAGCAGTAACAGTAACTGTTACTTTAAATAGCGGTTACTAAATAACTAGTTATTTTGTTTTCATCGCTACAAGAACAGCTATAACGATTTGTCACATTTTGAGACTATAATGTCAAAATCGGACAGTTGTGCAATTAAAAGAAAAATCAAAATGGCAATTTTAAATTTTCTGGCATTGAAATCGTACAATTTGAACGTTTTGCATAAATTTTAAAGCTCCAGAAATTAATTTAACGACAAATTTATTTCTTTTGCCTACATCTTCTTTGCGAAAATAATTTGAACTCTTGAAGTCTTTTCGTTTAAGAGTTATCCTCAACAATATTAGAAAATAATTTATTTTTTAATCTCGTCTACATCCAATGGGTACAACGCTGTGCCGAAAGCGTTTTCAAAATCTGTCAAAAAACTACAAACTACATTTTTTTGGCCTTATCTGCATCTATTTGATGATTAAAACATGTTGCCGGAGGAATTTTCCAAATTTGGTCATGAGTTCAAAAGAAAAGAGAAAAAAAACGGTGATGTGGCCATCATGTTACTTTCTCCGACTTTATATTTACGTTTTCATGGGTTTATTTTCAATTGAAATCATATTTTAAATGTACATCGAGCGTTGCGTAAACTCGGATGAAACTGACGTTTAAAACGTCAAAATTATGAAAGATGGAAAAATTATACTTCAAATTCAAAAACTCAGTTTCCTCAAAAACTAAAGGGATTTCCAAAAAACTTATTCTTTACAAGTTGTTCATTTTAGCATTCTCTACAATTATTATTAACATAAATTTGCTGTAACTATTATCGTTTTATAATTATAAACCAAAAATTAAAAAATTAAATAATTTTTTTTCTCGAATAGCAATGATTTTATGAAAAATATTTTCAAGCAAAAGATGTTCATTTCTTTGTTTTCTTCAAGGTTTGTTTAAATGTTTTTGTGATATGTATTTTTCATATTTAAGAAAATATTAGCAAAAAACAAAAAACACCCACTTTCGGTGAACGAAATTTTACCAAAAGCTTTTCAGTTCTTCGGATTATTAAATAAGACGTATGTTCAAAGTTCCATATCAATTGCTCTATTAGTTTTTGAGATACAGCGCACACAGACAGACACACACACAGACACAAATTTTTTTTTCCAGAAATTGTTGAAATTTGAAAAAAAAAAATCACGATCACAATACATTCTCGTACTTCGTAAGGGAGAAAGTAAAAATAGGGCATTTCATTAACAAAAAATCGAAGTGGCCTTGCCACTAATATTATCAATAAATAGATCTTTTTAAATCCTACAACTTTTATCTGAAACATTTTTTTTTTTTTAGATATTCCGATATGTCCAATAATGTCTATAGTTTGTGCCACTGTGTGGTGCGGTGCCCTGATGCCAAGTATCACTTGCCTTGGGCCGACCCTGGTGATACCAACAAAGTGTATTTTTATTTTTAAAGTTTCGATTAAAACAATTATGTTAATTTTTAATACAACTAATTTTGGCATGCGAAATTCGCATTCGTTTGCCATTTTTGAAAAGTACAAGCAGAGAGCTAGGGAGAGAATCGTTCAAAGTCAGAGAAATTATTGTTTTCTGGAGAACCATGTAAACGTCATTTTGAAAGAAAACATGTAATATATGCAGTGGCGTAGCGTGTAGGGGGGCAGAGGTCCCACACGCCCTATATCATTTTGTAATTTGATAAGGAGTTGACATTTAACAAAAACGTATATTGAAATACACTCAGGAATGAGTGACGACGTCATAAAATTAGCTAAGATATTTCCGTATAATTTAAAGCCAGAACGGACCATTTTACTTAAGGAATTATTTCTGCCATAATTACTGCGATGCAATGATTCACGAAAAATTAGTTGATTTCCGGTTATTGACTGAACATTAAAATAGAATTTTTCAAGTAACTTAGTAAAAATAGTTGATTTCTTGTTATTGACGGAACATTAAAATATAATTTTTCAAGTAACTCAGTAAAAATTGTTGATTTCTCGTTATTGACGGAACATTAAAATTGAATTTTTCAAGTAACTTACTAATTTATAAATACGTTTACAATTTTAAAGCGAACACATAAATCACAATACAAATTTCACATTTTCAAATTTTGTAAAATTTCTGTTTTGTATTGAAGATTCAGGGATATGAATATGGATATGATAATTAAAATATAATATAATTGCTTTTAGATTAATAGATGAATTAAATATTTTACAGGTACGTGTTTACCCATCTATCGCGCTATCTTCTTCATAACAATCTTTTCTATTTTCATTTACTCTCAGAGCATCGAGGGCCACAAAAATTATCTCGAGGGCCGCCTGTTTGACAACCCTGACCTAGATGCTCGTCATGATTTACAGATTTCTGCCAAACGAAATCGAGCAGCATTTGTCAAGATTGAAATATTATCACAGCATAAATACTACTTAAGTCATTTTACATATACCTGACATCTGTTGTATCTTTTATTGAGTGCAATACTTTTAGGTCATCAGCGAAAAGTAAAAATTTGCAAATAGGTGTATGAGTTTGATAAACGAATGCTGCTAATGAAACAGATACATAAAATTTGAGCAATGTGTGTCCTCGCCCAGCAACAAATATAAAAATATAAAAACTGCATCTCTAACACAAACACGCGTTAAAAGTGTGTTTAAAATAAAGATTCCAGCCCAGTGTGCGTTGTGCGTTATTTATAGACCCCGTTTACGCTGTTCTCTTATTAATAATTCGAAAATATATAACCCCTTCGTGCTATTCTGGTAGATTATTGATATTAAACATTCAGAAATGTTCTCATCTCCTCCGCACTCGTTTATACACTCTTTTCCGAGAGTATTGATCGTGGTGTTTTATCTAAGTTTTCTCCTGCTACGCCAGATGCAGGAGAAAACTTCTTACACACACGCACATACAGGCCCAGACAGTTTGTTTGCTTACAGATTACAGTTTGTAAGAATGCGGTGTACTATAATGACTAATAGAAATAATAATAATGGCAATAAATTAATGTGCAAAGTAAAAATTCCCTGACTTCGACTTCTTGAAGGTGAATAAAATTAAAATGAGAAATATGATGCTTTTCATCTTCTATAATCTAAACAAAGTATCGTGTGAGCCACAAAATTTTGTTGCAGAGTTGGCTGTGAGATAAATAAGGTATGTCGCATATTATTACGTCATGAGACTATTGAATTAGATTAAAAGAAATGAATTAATCTCAGACATGACTGCTATTTTTCTCTCTCCCAAGCATGGCTAACTCAGCGACAAAATTCTGTGGCTCACACCTTATAAGTATAGTAGCCTATTTAAGACTTTTGCATATTGCAGACACACACACACATTGTCTTAACACATTCACTGACTACGCAACATTTGCGTGGTATTGGTATAACACGCGGGCCGACCACGCATCTGGTGCGTGATGCGCTCTTTGATTTTAAACCTTACAGGCAAGCGTCGGCTTGATTGGTAAACAGTTTATCTGACACCGGCAAATAGACTGCAATAATTATAGTCTATTTAAAACTCTTAGATTGTGGAAGAAAAAAAGCATCGTATTTCTCTTTTTAAATTGCGTTGATTTCTTAAAACCTGAAACAATTGCAGACTTCCAATTTTCACCCGCTTATTAAAAAACGTTTTGGATTTACTATTTAGAAAATTCCATGCAGGTTAATCAACTAGTTTTCCAGATAATCACCAACAAACATAAGAATGGCCATTTTCAGCGTTCGAAAATCGAAAAAGCGTTGATTTCTCAAAACCTGAAACAATTGCAGACTTCCAACTTTCACCTGCTTATTACAAAATGATTAGGCTTTGATATTACAGAAAACTTGATGCAGGTTAATCAACTAGTTTTCCAGATAATCACCAACAAACATAAGAATGGCCATTTTCAGCGTTGGAAAATCGAAAAAGCGTTGATTTCTCAAAACCTGAAACAATTGCAGACTTCCAACTTTCACCTGCTTATTACAAAATAATTAGGCTTTGATATTACAGAAAACTTGATGCAGGTTAATCAACTAGTTTTCCAGATAATCACCAACAAACATAAGAATGGCCATTTTCAGCGTTCGAAAATCGAAAAAGCGTTGATTTCTCAAAACCTGAAACAATTGCAGACTTCCAACTTTCACCTGCTTATTACAAAATAATTAGGCTTTGATATTACAGAAAACTTGATGCAGGTTAATCAACTAGTTTTCCAGATAATCACCAACAAACATAAGAATGGCCATTTTCAGCGTTCGAAAATCGAAAAAGCGTTGATTTCTCAAAACCTGAAACAATTGCAGACTTCCAACTTGCACCTGCTTATTACAAAATGATTAGGCTTTGATATTATAGAAATCTTGATGCAGATTAATCAACTAGTTTTCCAGATAATCAACAACAAACATAAGAATGGCCATTTTCAGCGTTCGAAAATCGAAAAAGCGTTGATTTCTCAAAACCTGAAACAATTGCAGACTTCCAACTTTCACCTGCTTATTACAAAATAATTAGGCTTTGATATTACAGAAAACTTGATGCAGGTTAATCAACTAGTTTTCCAGATAATCAACAACAAACATAAGAATGGCCATTTTCAGCGTTGGAAAATCGAAAAAGCGTTGATTTCTCAAAACCTGAAACAATTGCAGACTTCCAACTTTCACCTGCTTATTACAAAATAATTAGGCTTTGATATTACAGAAAACTTGATGCAGGTTAATCAACTAGTTTTCCAGATAATCACCAACAAACATAAGAATGGCCATTTTCAGCGTTCGAAAATCGAAAAAGCGTTGATTTCTCAAAACCTGAAACAATTGCAGACTTCCAACTTGCACCTGCTTATTACAAAATGATTAGGCTTTGATATTATAGAAATCTTGATGCAGATTAATCAACTAGTTTTCCAGATAATCAACAACAAACATAAGAATGGCCATTTTCAGCGTTCGAAAATCGAAAAAGCGTTGATTTCTCAAAACCTGAAACAATTGCAGACTTCCAACTTTCACCTGCTTATTACAAAATGATTAGGCTTTGATATTATAGAAAACTTGATGCAGGTTAATCAACTAGTTTTCCAGATAATCAACAACAAACATAAGAATGGCCATTTTCAGCGTTCGAAAATCGAAAAAGCGTTGATTTCTCAAAACCTGAAACAATTGCAGACTTCCAACTTTCACCTGCTTATTACAAAATGATTAGGCTTTGATATTATAGAAATCTTGATGCAGGTTAATCAACTAGTTTTCTAGATAATCAACAACAAACATAAGAATGGCCATTTTCAGCGTTCGAAAATCGAAAAAGCGTTGATTTCTCAAAACCTGAAACAATTGCAGACTTCCAATTTTCACCCGCCTATTACAAAATGATTAGGCTTTGATATTATAGAAACCTTGATGCAGGTTAATTAACTAGTTTTCCAGATAATCACCAACAAACATAAGAATGGCCATTTTCAGCGTTCGAAAATCGAAAAACCGTTGATTTCCCAAAACCTGAAACAATTGCAGACTTCCAACTTTCACCTGCTTATTACAAAATGATTAGGCTTTGATATTATAGAAATCTTGATGCAGGTTAATCAACTAGTTTTCCAGATAATCAACAACAAATATAAGAATGGCCATTTTTAGCGTTTGAAAATCGAAAGAGCGTTGATTTCTCAAAACCTGAAACAATTGCAGACTTCCAACTTTCACCTGCTTATTACAAAATGATTGGGCTTTGATTTTATAGAAAACTTGATGCAGGTTAATCAACTAGTTTTCCAGATAATCACCAAAAAACATAAGAATGGCCATTTTCAGCGTTCGAAAATCGAAAAAGCGTTGATTTCTCAAAACCTGAAACAATTGCAGACTTCCAACTTTCACCTGCTAATTACAAAATGATTAGGCTTTGATATTATAGAAATCTTGATGCAGGTTAATCAACTAGTTTTCTAGATAATCAACAACAAACATAAGAATGGCCATTTTCAGCGTTCGAAAATCGAAAAAGCGTTGATTTCTCAAATCCTGAAACAATTGCAGACTTCCAACTTTCACCTGCTTATTACAAAATGATTAGGCTTTGATTTTATAGAAAACTTGATGCAGGTTAATCAACTAGTTTTCCAGATAATCACCAAAAAACATAAGAATGGCCATTTTCAGCGTTCGAAAATCGAAAAAGCGTTGATTTCTCAAAACCTGAAACAATTGCAGACTTCCAACTTGCACCTGCTTATTACAAAATGATTAGGCTTTGATATTATAGAAAACTTGATGCAGGTTAATCAACTAGTTTTCCAGATAATCACCAGCAAACATAAAAATGGCCATTTTCAGCGTTCGAAAATCGAAAAAGCGTTGATTTCTCAAATCCTGAAACAATTGCAGACTTTCAACTTTCACCTGCTTATTACAAAATGATTAGGCTTTGATATTATAGAAAACTTGATGCAGGTTAGTCAACTAGTTTTCCAGATAATCACCAACAAATATAAAAATGGCCATTTTCAGCGTTCGAAAATCAAAAAAGCGTTGATTTCTCAAAACCTGAAACAATTGCAGACTTCCAACTTGCACCTGCTTATTACAAAATGATTAGGCTTTGATATTATAGAAATCTTGATGCAGGTTTATCAACTAGTTTTCCAGATAATCAACAACAAACATAAGAATGGCCATTTTCAGCGTTCGAAAATCGAAAAACCGTTGATTTCCCAAAACCTGAAACAATTGCAGACTTCCAACTTGCACCTGCTTATTACAAAATGATTAGGCTTTGATATTATAGAAATCTTGATGCAGGTTTATCAACTAGTTTTCCAGATAATCAACAACAAACATAAGAATGGCCATTTTCAGCGTTCGAAAATCGAAAAAGCGTTGATTTCTCAAAACCTGAAACAATTGCAGACTTCCAACTTGCACCTGCTTATTACAAAATGATTAGGCTTTGAAATTATAGAAAACTTGATGCAGGTTAATCAACTAGTTTTCCAGATAATCACCAACAAACATAAGAATGGCCATTTTCAGCGTTGGAAAATCGAAAAAGCGTTGATTTCTCAAAACCTGAAACAATTGCAGACTTCCAACTTTCACCTGCTTCTTACAAAATGATTAGGCTTTGATATTTTAGAAAACTTGATGCAGGTTAATCAACTAGTTTTCCAGATAATCAACAACAAACATAAGAATGGCCATTTTCAGCGTTCGAAAATCGAAAAAGCGTTGATTTCTCAAAACCTGAAACAATTGCAGACTTCCAACTTGCACCTGCTTATTACAAAATGATTAGGCTTTGATATTATAGAAATCTTGATGCAGGTTAGTCAACTAGTTTTCCAGATAATCACCAACAAATATAAAAATGGCCATTATCAGCGTTCGAAAATCGAAAAAGCGTTGATTTCTCAAATCCTGAAACAATTGCAGACTTTCAACTTTCACCTGCTTCTTACAAAATGATTAGGCTTTGATATTATAGAAAACTGAATGCAGGTTAATGAACCAGTTTTCCAGATAATCATAAATCATTGTTGCTCTGAAGAATGTAGCATCAGTTGTAACATATTTGCTATGCAATACGCCAATAATCGTATCAGTATTTAATTTATTTCATTGTTTTCTGTTGAACTTTATGTTTATGAATGTCGCAAAACTAATCAAGTAACGTTACAAAGATTACCAAACATCAAAGCCTGATCACAATTGATGAGGTTTCACGTCAAAACTCAAAAATATTTTCGGTTTCAAAAGAAGATTTTTGTAGTTCGCCATTCTAAAATTTGAATTACATTAGTGTTCATTAAATTTGGTAATTTTAACAATGCTATTTGAATTCCTTTGATCCAGAAATTAAGGTTTTAGAAAATTTAAATCCTTTAATAAATGCAAAACTTTGAAGAATTTAGCCGACACCAATGTATCGTAGGTGAAGCGGCAATATCGCCTATTTCACATTTACCAAATTTGACAGAAGAGACAAAGAACTTATTTATAGCTTCCTGGGAAAAGATTATATACTCAAATCTCAATTTTGGTCAAAATGGCGCTTGGGCGGTATTGCCGCTTCATCGACGGTATGCCAATTTTACTCATATCTCTATCAACCAATGAAATTGCAGAATTTTAGAAAAACTGAAGAATTCGCTACATCTAATCAATTTCTCTACCATTTACCAACAATCGCATTCTCTGTTTTGGTATCTCATCTCATTTCTCTTCTCGTGTTACACCCGAGCTCAGTGTATCATTACCATAAAAATGCAATCAATGCCTTCCCTGTACTCCATGTCCATCGAGCGAAACCTCTTCCGGATTCGGCGGCACGCGATTTGAATTCTCTTCGATTAATTGGCGGCGATTTTTAATTTTAATTAACACGCCGGAAACAATGGGCCGAACGAAAGTCTTCAAGGTTGGCGCGTGAGACAATCGATTTGCATTTTATTTCGGTGTATCGCGATTTGGTTGGTGTGAGGTAATAATTTTCGTTTGGGAATTGAACTTAAAATAAAAAAAAAAACGGATATAACGGTGCCCGTTTGAGTTCAATGTTATGCGGTGCACTCGAGCAAATAATACTACAGGTGAAAGTACTTTAAGGATGGACGTTTTGTGGCGCGTTTAAATGGTGCTGGGTATTATTTTTTGAAGATCAAAACATGTGTTGGAATTAGTGTAATATATCCATAATTTATTGTATCGCAAATTTGTTGTCAGTTGGTGCGTAAAAGTATTTGAGATTTAAAATGCATTAAATTAGTATAAAGAATAACATTTTGTCCATTTATTATCACTTGCCGTTAGCAGTGGCGGCTCGTGGAACATGTTGATGGTAGAGCCACTTTTACAATTTATTAGGTCGGATGATACTGGCGTTTGAAACGTCAAAATTATTAAAGATGGAAATGACAAATTATACAAATTAAATACCGGCAAAAAAATTAAAAATTTGCACATAAAAATCAATCACGTTAAAAATCTAAAGTATAGACCAATAAAAAATACGCTCTTAATTAAAGTAAAAAACTAAAATATACGCCCAAAAGATCGAAAATTTAGACAAATTTCGAAAATTCGCGGTTAAAAAAATTCAACAAAAAAATAAAAAATAAATGGAACGAAGAAATGAAAAATACGGGCCATAGATCTAAAATATAGACCAAAAAATCAAAAATGCTCGTCTAAAAATAAAAAAATCGATCCAAAAAAATGAAAAATCAAGGAAAAACGAAAATAATTCGCCATTTTCAGCCCCAAAAATAACTCTTTAGCTCAAAATAAGTTGCCGACCAGAAACTCGAAAACCTCAGTTCCTCGAAGTCCCACAACAAAATTGTATGGACAAATAGTGTTCAGAATCGTCTCAGTGATGAAAAAAAAACAAACAAAATTTTTTGAAGAAAAATTAAATTTAATCGATTTTAGTCAAAAAGTAACCAAAAAGTAAAAAAAAACGCCCATAAAAAATAATAATTCAAGTTAAAAAATCTAAAATCAATGGCAAGAAATTAGAAACCATCAAAAAAACTTGAAAATATCGGCAAAAAAAATAAAAAAAAGTCACGTATAAAAATCAATCATTTAAAGGGTTAAAAAAAAATCTAAAACATAGTATCAAAAATTCAAAACTTCAATCCTAAATATCTAAATTGCGGACCAAAAAATCGAAAATTTTAACAAACAAATCGAAAATTTAGAAAAAAAATAAGGCTAAAAGATTAAAAATTTAGTCCAAAGTATCAAAATCCGGGCTTAACGATAAAAAATGAAAACAAGAAGATTGAAAATTCAATTATTGCCATTTTCAGCACTCGGGGTGATTACCCCCAGAAAACATAGGAAAAAATTTGCTCTGTAGCGAAGGAAATTTGCACTAGATGAAAAATTTATTACTTGAAGGTTTCGCTTCAAATAAACATTAATTAGTCAAAAATAATCTACTTTTAATTTCCTGAAAACAACGACATGCTCCTGCAGAAAACAAGAGAATAAACTCAAAATTTGCTCTGTAGTGAAGGAAATTTGCACTCAATGTTTTGAAAAAATGTAAAAAAATTAATCACTTGTGGAATTAGCTCCAAAATTACTAAAACTATGCAGAAAGAGTGTACTTTTTATTACTTGTAAAAATATTTGCAATATTGCTACTGAAAACAACAGGAATTGACTCAAAATTGCACTGGAGGGAGCAGAAATTGCACTCAATGTTTTGAAAAATCGTAAAAAAAATAATCACTTAGCTCTTAATTAAGGTAAAAAACTAAAATATAAGCACAAAAATCGAAAATTTAGATAAATATCAATAATTCGCGGTTAAAAAAATCCGAAAATTTCAACAAAAAAAAAATCAAAAAGTTTAACCAAAATAAAGAATATTTCGGGCAAAAACTCTAAAATTTGGAACGAAGAAATGAAAAATACAGGTCAACTATCTACAATATAGGCCAAAAAATCAAAAATGCTGGTCTAAAAATAAAAAATGCAAACCAAAAAAATTGAAAAATCAAGAAAAACAAAATTCATTTGCAATTTTCAGCTCCTAAAATAACTCTTTAGCTCAAAATTAGTTGCCGACCAGAAATTCGAAAACTGTAATCAAAAAGTAAAATAATTCGCCCATAAAAAATAATAATTTAAGTTAGAAAATCTAAAATGAAGGACTAGAAGTCGGAAACTGTACTTGAAAATATCGGAAAAAAAATAAAAAAGTTGCGTATAAAAAGCAATCACTTGGGTTAAAAAAATCTAAAATATAGTATAAAAAATTAAAAACTTTGACCAAAAATTCGATCCTAAAAATCAAAATTGTGGACCAAAAATCCGAAAATTTTAACAAAAAAATCGAAAACTTAGAAGAAAATTATTTTCTTTGGAAATTTGCAGACACATTATTCAAAATTAGTCTGAAAAAATTTCAACCATCTCTCGAAAGAAATGTGGAATTCCAATGCAAATTTCTGAAAAATGCGCCTTATTGGTCATCAAAATTTGCTTTTTAGTGCAACCATTTTTGTTGTGGTAAACTTGTGATTATTTTTTGAAGGAATTTATAAAGGGACATTATTCAAAATTGGTCTGTCAAAATTTCATCCATCTCTCGAAAGAAATGTGGAATTCTCAAGTAAATTTCTGAAAAATTTGACTTTTTGGTGATCAAAATTTGCCTTTTAGTGAAACCATTTTTGTTGTGGTAAACTTGCGATGATATTCTTTAAAAATTTGTAAAGACGCATTATTCAGAATTAGTCAGTCAAAGTTTAAACCTTCTGTTAAAATAAATGTGCAATCTCTACTTGTATTTTGAAAAATGCGCCTTTTTGGTCATCAAAATGTTCTTTTTAGTGCAACCATTTTTGTTGTGGTAAACTTGCGATTGCTTTCTTTGGAAATTTGTAAAAACACATTATTCAGAAATAATATCTCAAAATTTTAACCATCTGTTGAAATTAATGTGGAACTTCCACGCGGTGTTACAGGTGTTGTTTAACATTTAAAAAGATTTTTTTAAGAATCAGTTAAAAATTCTTGCCGATCTTGAGTCTACAGGTAGTGCCATGGGGCTCTATATAACGAGCCGCCCCTGGCCGTTAGAAGTATTAAAATTGAATTGCATTTTAAGTATAAAATCATACCGTTTATGATTAAAATTCCAGAAATAAATATTGCTATAACCATGAAATGAAACAAAATCCATGCCATTTTGAAGCGTACATGGAGGATCTTCCAAAATTCATATTTGTAAGTTTAAAGATACCGCCAAAAAACGCCCGATTCTTAGAAGGGCCACCTATAGGTACATATAATAAATATTACATATCAAAACAAGCCAAACAAAGGTAAAATAAATAAAAAAATATAGAATAAAATAATCAATGTAACATAATTGCTATGTTTAAATTCTGAATAAAGATGATTAGTTGTCGAAAAGGGGAATTCGTACCAGTTTGCTACGGTAACGTAGGCAACACAACAAACACGCGCGCTTCCCAGGGGGTATATAATGGAACATTATAAATTTGTATGGAGCGTGTCATAATGGGAAAATCGATTGGAAATAGTCTGATCGGATGGAATTTCCATATTTATAACCAATATTTGCATGTTAGCTTCACGATGATCCCTTAAAACATGAAACGAGACGACCGGTTTACAATGTAAATTGTTTTCATACATAAATTGCGTCATTGCATTAAACTATTTACTATAATATTTACTTCAAATCCATTCTCAATACGGGGATATCCTTTATTACGAGAGATAAATGGGACGCAATACACCTTTGATGGTTAAAGTTGTATCAAACAATTTGAACATTTGACCGGTAAAATATTTTCTCAATAGGAAATGTAACTCTTTTATTTTAAAAGAAATTTGATTTGAGCGTTTTTAATAGAAATATAATGATGTATTCCGATTTTAAAAAACTGTAATAGTTGACTGCAACACCTTGGGGCAGTGGTAGCCAACCTAACGCTTGGCTATCAAAATTCATCCAGCCCGCCAAGCGCCCCGAGTATCAGAACCGATAAATTTTTAATACATTTCTGCATTGATTTGTATCTCCACTAATATACTTTGGAAACACCATATTGTCTTGTGTGTGTTATGTCATTCATAGATTTAAAAAAATAATGTTGACGATCAAGTTTTCAAATCAAGCAAATTTTTTCTCAATTATTAAATTTGATATAATGGTTGAAATGATGTGATGTAGACAGAATAGGAAAATAAAAGATGGCTAGTTCAGTTCTTCCAATTGTCAAATAAATCTTAAGTATGAAGTTTCATTAGAAAATATCTTCGTTTTAGAGACACAGACATTTTTCTAAAATGGTCGGAATCGACTCGTGATTGGATATTTTCATTGAAATCACGAAATAATAAAATAATTTAAAAATTCTAACTATATTTGTTATATTTTGTAACGTGATTCACACTGTAAATTTATTTTACGCTACTATGGTAGTTATTGATTCTAGCAGAGATTGTTTGAAGTATAAGCTTATTATCTATTTGCTGTGACATAATCATTTGATTGCTTTGCAAATATTATGTCAGCCCGCGATATTGTTTATGATAAGAAATCGTATTTACTTAAGTACTTGGTCTGGTACGATTAAATCTTTGTTTTACAAGGTTGTATAAATTTCTTAATTTACAACCACAAACAAGAATGATGCGTGTATACAGTGCTGGATTGTCTGTTAGTTTATAAATCTGTCAAGTCTCAATCTGCAAAAAATGTAATTTTGATTAAAAATATATACATAGTGCAACTTTCTTCGATTTGAAGGTATTTTGTTCAATTCTTCATTTTTAAAACAAACAAAAAATAGTCGAATAATTGGTATTGATGGTAATCAAATATAATAGTATATTATGAAATTAGTTTATAATGTAAGGGATTATGGCATGAGTAAATGTGCTAATGTGATAATTTCGCGAATGCCATAATCCCTCATTATAAACGAATTTCATACGCTATTTTATCGTCGAAGTAGCGCTTTAATTTTAGAAATGATTTGAGTTTTTAAGATTAGAAAGCAATCTATGAGCGGCTGCATGTGGTTGCTATGGTTTGTTTGTTATAAGTGTCAAATTGTAGTTTGCACAAAATTCATTTTAAAGACATGGATTTGTTCTTAAATCTCATTCCGAAAAAGTCAGAAGGCACTTATATAAAAGAATTTGATAAGTTTTCCCAATGGATGCAAAACAATAATGTGGAAATAGTGGCAGAAAGGGTTTTGCTTGCTTTTTTTCTGGATTAGGTAAATTAATTACATTTAGTTATCCATGTACCTAATAGATATTCATTTTATTTTACTTTATTAGTAAAAAAATTATGAGCCATCTTCATTGTGGTGTATGTATTCGAAGTTGAAGTGTATGTTATGATCTTACAATCCAACCAATTAAATAAAGCACCGGGTTTCTACGTATGAATTAATTTATCAAGGAGCAATATTTTAAAGTTTCATCCATTGTTTTCCACCTGCAAAACCTTCATATATGTTTTAGTGTTTGTGGGAGAGGGCTCGCCCGCCACCCTCCGTATTAATTGCTAAGTTTTCTAAGATTGTTAAACTTCCAAGGTGAATTTATAAAGAAATTTTGTTGAATAGCACGGAGTTTTATAGGTTAAGTTAAATTGGAAACGAAGGGTGGTGAGTGGGCCACATCCCACAATCTAACCAGTTGAATAGAGCCCAGGGTTTCTACGTATGAACTAGAGATGGGTAACTCATGAGTGAGTCAATCAGAGAATGAGAGTCAAGTGACTCCTGTGTAAATGTCCTGACTCATTTTGAGTCATGAAATTTGAGGTTTGGAGGGTGGAATAGGACCCACCCGCTACCCTCTGCATCAATTATTACTTAATTATACATCATGTATTCCGTGACTGTTTCCAATATTAGTGTTGAAAGCAATTACAAAGAAATTTGATCGAATAGCACAGAGTTTTATAGGATAAGTTAAAGTGGACATGGAGGGTGGTGAGTGGACCTTATCCCACAATCCAACCAGCTAAAAAGATCCCAGGGTTTCAACGTATGAAGTAATTTATCAAAGAGCAAAAACAGAAGGCAAGGTTTCAATGTTTCATCCATTGTTTTCACTTGTAAAACTCTCAATTATGTTTTACTATTTCGAGGGTGGAATAGGGCCCACCCTCCGATTAAAACTAACTAACCACAAACCCTGTTTTCCGTGATTGTTAAACTTCCAACATTAGAGATGAATTCACAAAGACATTTCGTTAAATAACAGTTTTCAGTGGCGTAGCGTATAGGGGGCCAAGGCGGGCAATTCGACCTCCCCAAGCGGCCCGTCCTCTCGTTCTGATATGACAAGAGATATGGGAAACGGGGCATAAGAAATTGAGCTTTACGCTACTAATATTGGATGGCGCCACAAGATTCGATGGAATTCTGTAAATTCTGTGTTGCTTTTCCTTTCAAATGTATCTACATGCTGTGTAATTTCCCATGTTACTTGAAATGTAGAATGTCAAATGATTAAAGTGCAGAAATTGAGGATGAATAAAACAATTGTTTCTTGTCTTAGCCTTATAGCAAAATATGTACAAAATATATGTGTATATTTGACTTTAAGTCAAATTTCGACATTCATTTGCACATAAAGTCTCTTAACTCTCCCCAAATTTGACATTTTTCTAGAGGTTTAACGTCTCCAAGTTAAAATTAGTCTTTTTTTCTTGACGTTTTTAGACTGTCAAATTTTGGCATTAATTTGAACACAAAGTCTTTTAATTTATCTCAAATTTGACATTTTTTCTAGAGGCTTAAGTGTTTACGTCAAAATTAGTCTTGCTTTCTTAACGGTTCTCAATTTTAAGTCAAATTTCGACAGTAATTTGGACATAAAGTCTCTTAACTTTGATTAAATTTGACATGTTTTCTTGAGGCTTAACGCCTTTAAAGTCAAAATTAGTCTTTTTTGACGCTTTCAGACATTCATTTGTACATAAAGTCTCTTAACTCCACCCAAATTTGACATTTTTCTAGAGGCTTAACGTCCCCAAGTCAAAATTAGTCTTTTTTTCTTGATGTTTTTAGACTAAGTCAAATTTTGACATTAATTTGAACACAAAGTCGCTTAATTTAACTCAAATTTGACTTTTTTTCTAGAGGCTTAAGGGTTTTACTCAAAATCAGTCTTGCTTTCTTAATGCTTCTCAATTTTAAGTCAAGTTTTGACATTAATTTTGACATAAACTCTCTTCATTTTAATTAAATTTGACATGTTTTCTAGAGGCTTAACGCCTTTAAAGTCAAAATTAGTCTTTTTTGACGCTTTTCGACATTCATTTATACATAAAGTCTCTTAACTCTACCAAAATTTGACATTTTTCTAGAGGCTTAACGTCTCCAAGTTAAAATTAGTCTTTTTTTTATTGATGTTTTGAGACTTTAAGTCAAATTTTGACATTAATTTGAACACAAAGTCTATTAATTTAACTCAAATTTGACATTTTTTCTAGAGGCTTAAGGGTTTTAGCCAAATTTGTCTTGCTTTCTTAACGCTTCTCAATTTTAAGTCAAATTTCGACAGTAATTTGGACATAAAGTCTCTTCACTTTAATTAAATTTGACATAGTTTCTAGAGGCTTAACGCCTTTAAAGTCAAAATTAGTCTTTTGTTGACGCTTATCGAATTTAAGTCCAATTTCGACATTCATTTGCACATAAGTCTCTTAACTCCACCCAAATTTGAAATTTTTGTAGAGGCTTAACGTCTCCAAGTTAAAATTAGTCTTTTTTTTGTTGATGTTTTTAGACTTTAAGTCAAATTTTGACATTAATTTGAACACAAAGTTCCTTAATTTAACTCAAATTTGACATTTTTTCTAGAGGCTTAAGGGTTTTAGTCAAAATTAGTCTTGCTTTCTTAACGCTTCTCAATTTTAAGTCAAATTTCGACAGTAATTTGGACATAAAGTCTCTTCACTTTAATTAAATTTGACATAGTTTCTAGAGGCTTAACGCCTTTAAAGTCAAAATTAGTCTTTTGTTGACGCTTATCGAATTTAAGTCAAATTTCGACATTCATTTGCACATAAAGTCTCTTAACTCTACCCAAATTTGACATTTTTCTAGAGGCTTAACGTCTCTAAGTTAAAACTAGTCTTTTTTGTTTTTCTTTAGTTTTTAGACTTTAAGTCAAATTTTGACATTAATTTGAACACAAAGTATCTTCATTTAACTCATATTTGACATTTTTTTCTAGAGACTCAAGGGTTTAATTCAAAATTAGTCTTGCTTTCTTAGCGCTTCTCAATTTTAAGTCAAATTTCGACATTAATTTGGACATCTCTCTTCACTTTAATTAAATTTGACATGTTTTCTAGAGGCTTAGCGCCTTTAAAGTCAAAATTAGTCTTTTTTGACGCTTATCGACTTTAAGTCAAATTTCGACATTCATTTGCACATAAAGTCTCTTAACTCTACCCAAATTTGACATTTTTTTAGAGGCTTAACATCTCTGAGTTAAAATTAGTCGTTTTTTCTTGATGTTTTGAGACTTTAAGTCAATTTTTGACATTAATTTGAACACAAAGTCTCTTAATTTAACTCAAATTTGACATTTTTTCTAGGGGCTTAAGGGTTTAAGTCAAAATTAGTCTTGCTTTCTTAATGCTTCTCAATTTTAAGTCAAATTTCGACAGTAATTTGGACATAAAGTCTCTTAACTTTGATTGAATTTGACATGTTTTCTAGAGGCTTAACGCATTTAAAGTCAAAATTAGTCAGTCTTTTTTGACGCTTTTCTACATTCATTTGCATATAAAATTTTGACATTAATTTTGACATTAAGTCTCTTAATTTAACTCAAATTTGACATTTTTTCTAGGGGCTTAAGGGTTCAAGTCAAATTTAGTCTTTTTTTCTTAACGCTCGTTGAAGTTAGGTCAAATTTCAACATTAATTTGGACATGGTTTTTTGCCTTTCATTAAATTTGAGATTTTTTTAGAGGCTTAACGTCTCGTAAGTTCAAATTAGTCTTTTTTTTCTTGATGTTCTTAGACTTTAAGTCAAATTTTTATATTAATTTGAACACAGTCTCTTAATTTAACTCAAATTTGACATTTTTTCTAGAGGCTTAAGGGTTTAAGTCAAAATCAGTCTTGCTTTCTTAACGCTTCGCAATTTTAAGTCAAATTTCGACAGTAATTTGGACATAAAGTCTTTTCATTTTAATTAAATTTGACATGTTTTTTAGAGGCTTAACGCCTTTAAAGTCGAAATTAGTCTTTTTTGACGCTTTTAGACATTCATTTGTACATAAAGTCTCTTAACTCCACCCAAATTTGACATTTTTCTAGAGGCTTAACGTCTATAAGTTAAAATTAGTCTTTTTTTCTTGATGTTTTTAGACTTTAAGTCAAATTTTGACTTTCATTTGAACTCAAAGTCTTAATTTAATTCAAATTTTACATTTTTTTCTAGAAGCACAAGTGTTTAAGTCAAAATTAATCTTTCTTTCTTAACGCTTCTCACTTTTAAGTCAAATTTTGACATTAATTTTGACATAATATCTCTTAATTTAACTCAAATTTGACATTTTTTCTAGAGGCTTAAGGGTTCAAGTCAAATTTAGTCTTTTTTTCTTAACGCTCGTTGAAGTTAGGTCAAATTTCAACATTAATTTGGACATGGTTTTTTGCCTTTCATTAAATTTGACATTTTTTTAGAGGCTTAACGTCTCGTAAGTTCAAATTAGTCTTTTTTTTCTTGATGTTCTTAGACTTTAAGTCAAATTTTTATATTAATTTGAACACAGTCTCTTAATTTAACTCAAATTTGACATTTTTTTCTAGAAGTTTAAGTGTTTAAGTCAAAGTTAGTCTTGCTTTCTTAACGCTTCTCAATTTTAAGTCAAATTTTGACATATAGTCTCTTAATTTAACTAGAGGCTTAACGTCTCTAAGTTAAAATTAGTCTTTTTTTTCTTGATGTTTTTAGACTTTAAGTCAAATTCTGACATTAATTTGAACACAAAGTCTCTTAATTTAACTTAAATTTGACATTTTTTTCTAGGGGCTTAAGGGTTTAAGTCAAATTTAGTCTTTTTTCTTAACACCAGTTAAAGTTAGGCTTAACGGCTTTGAGTCAAAATTAGTCTTAGACACTTGTCGACTTTAAGTTAAATTTCTACATTAATTTATCATAAAGTCTTTTACCTTTAGTTAAGTTTGACATTTCTTTGAGATGCTTAATAAATAAATAAATTAAACCGCAGCATTAAAAATTCAATAATATTTTATAATTTCATAATTAAGAAATTATACAATTTTGAAATTATTTATTTAATTTAAAAATTAAGAAGAGTATAATATACCGGGTGTGCATTTTCCTGCTTTCGCGATTATTTTTGAGAGAAAGTACAAGAGTAAATAAATGATCAGAGTTTAAAAATCTACCAGATTTGATTTATATTTACTATTGATAGAGAGGAGAAAATGTAAAAAATTAAATAACAATGTAAAAAATAGCAGAAGCCATGACAGGAATAAACTAAAACTTGCAATTTTAAAAATCAATCCAAACATGCAAAAAAACAGAGTGAATATTTAATGCCCACTTCCCGTAGCTTTTCAGTTCTTCATATTGTCAAGTATAAAATACAAGAAAAGTTAAAATATATTGCAGTTGTGGCCACACTATGAAAACCCCTATATTTTTTTAATTAATTGAAAGGCTGGAACTCATTTCTGGTATATAACTGTTGAATACACCTGTGAACCGCTCCAAGGAACCGGTTTGGAAACGTTCTTGACAGTGAACCGGTTCATATCATATATTTATTTTCACGTAAGCCACCATTTACATATATACATATACATACACGCATATGCGGTGGATGTGGTCGTCATATTACAATATAGTTTAAAAATTAATACATACTACAGTTTAAAAATATAGTTTGGAACCGTTCTCGACAGTGAACCGATTCGGAACCGTTCTCGACAGTGAACCAATTCGGAACCGTTCTCGACAGTGAACCGGTTCGGAACCGTTTTTCCCATCTCTAATTTCTAGTGTAGAGTAGACGTGTGCCCTGCACGCTCGATATTAGGGGGCGGTCAAAGTCCACCCTTGCGTTCCTGATAAAGCACTGTTTCATTTGAACAGAATAAATGGACGATGATGAAAAGTAGACCGGTTCTGCAATTGCAGGAAAGGAACGACTTTATGGCTCACTTAATTATGTTTTTGTTTTCAACGGAAACTGCCATTTCTCCTCGACTATCTTTCAGCCTTATTGATATTTATTCAAGAATGCGATTATCAGACACATGACACGACCTGTGCACGGGATGAGGTGCTTGGGCAGGAACAAAGTCCGCGGTGCGGTGCGTGCAGTGGCGCCCCCTTTCAGCCGCCCCCTACGCTCCCGGTCTCGCGGCCGCTCGCACTCGCACGACCGCCAACTGCAATCTCGGGTCGATACGGCGACGCCTGCTCAGTTTCGCGACCATAGTCGACCGACCGGTACGTTGTCTCCAGTGGTGGCGGCACAATAAAATTGTTCAATTCATCGCACGATAATAACCGACCGCCCGTTTTAACCGGAAGGTGCGTTCCAGAAAGTGTCCACACGATGCAGGCCGAGATGAACAACGAAAAAGTTAAGGAGGCCGTGTCCGGGATCATCGACGACGCCTGCGAGACAGTCTGCAGGATGAAGGGCCCCAAGTGCCAGGAGAGGA
Organism: Ocypus olens; assembly: GCA_910593695.2. Classification (NCBI taxonomy): domain Eukaryota; kingdom Metazoa; phylum Arthropoda; class Insecta; order Coleoptera; family Staphylinidae; genus Ocypus; species Ocypus olens. Next base: position 38,018,432 of record OU343063.1, on the reverse strand, counting down.
GTCTGCTCTGCATCATGTTTGATCCTTGTACGTGGTTTTGTTTTTAACGCACGTGTTACTAGAAATTAAGGCGGTTTCTTACCAGGGTTTGAAGGTGAAAACGGGGACTTTGAGTGTCCCGGGGTAAACTCCACCTCTAATCTGGGGGAATTATGTAACTTTCGAATTTGACGAATCATTACAACATGAGTCATTCGCGCGTGCAGTTTTATTTAACGGTTTTGTACACAGAAAAAGTGTTCTCGTTTGGTATTTAATCGGATGGAAAAATGTGTTCACAAGAAATATATAAATAATTTTGAATGAAAACTTTTTTTTGTATGGCAGGACTCGTGACGTAGTTTCCACAATACAATTATCAATTTCAAACTAAAAGTACCTTAAAGTAATTAAAGAGAGGTGTGTAGTAGACTCCTTTTTTTTATCTGCTTTAGAAGCTCTGACTCGGTCATGACCATGACTCAGCTGAAAATTATTTGAAAAAGTATTTGTAACATAAAGTGTTTCTTTACAAAGACTAAGGGGTTACGATTAAGTTCGCATGCATGACTTTAAAGAAGACACTTCAAAGTTTTTCGCCCTTAAAGATTCATCAAAATCGATTAAAAATACGCCGAGTTATGGCGGTTTGAAAATGGTCGAAATTTCAGGAGTTTCATTTTTTTCCACCAGTGTATATTTACTATTTTTTTTTCACAAACGAGATGTTTTAAGAGTAAAACTTTGGTTTTTGAAATATAACCTAGAAAAAATTTCAGCCGTGATAAATAATAGAACATCGTAGAGAGAGAAGTAATCATTTTTTCCCATGGGCGAGAAATGTTATTTCTCTCACGATTTCGACAGCTGACAACTCGAATTTCTGTCCAATTTGGAAAAATGTTCTTTTTTTCGAAATCTGTTTTTGAGTAAACTGACGATAAAGAATTGAAAATAAGCCATGATATATTAAGTATAAATATAAATAACTATTATACCATCAAAATCGGAGAAAGTAACGTCGCCATTTTTTAACTTTATCAAATTTTGAACATTATCAACAGTCAACATTGTTGCAAAAAATGTTCAGTTTGAATCAAAATTGTCAGAAATGACGAAAACCTTCACAAAAACAGCATTTGTGATGATCCGAAAAGGTGACAATAACATATACGGTGTCCCACAGAATTTTGTTTCTGAGTTGGCCATGCCTGAGAGACAGAGCGAAACATATCAGTCATGTCTGAGGTTAGTTAATTTTTTTAAATATAATTTAGCCTCATGACGTAATAATACCTCATTTATCTCACAGACAATTCTGAAACAAAATTTTGTGGCTCATACGATAATATTGCTTTGCAATGATTCTCAATAAAATAGTGAGTAATTATTCAAAATTGCCAACACTAAGATTACGAAAACGCATTCTTTAATAGAACTTTAGACACAAACTGTATTATTTTTGAACGGCTCAGTACTTTTTGATATTTTAATAATCAAAGCAAGCTAACGGGTTCAAATTTTACGTTAAAAAATCAAAGTAGCAATGCTTGCTGGTTTTGAGTTTCAAGTGGAAATTCTATTTTTTGCATTTTCTGACTAATTTTTTTCCTCCGATTTGAATGAAATTTAGTGGATTTGTAGTGGGGGCAAAATATTCCATACGTATTTTTTTTGTTTCGGCTAAAAAACATGTTTAGGGGTGAACGAACTCCCCGAAAATCAGCCATATTTTGTTTTTTTGCGACAACTTCTGAACAAATCCTGATAGCGTATTAATAATAATAATAATAATAAACTTTATTTCTAATTTTTTAGTCAATGTAGAAACTTTCAAAGCCTATCCACTGAACCAAATTTCACCATCACAATACTTTCTCGTAATTCGTAACGGAGAACGTAAAAAAATCAATAAATATGAAATCCTTATCATCAAATAATACTTCATATTTTTTTTAATATACTGGGTGGAAACTTTAACTGGAACAAATTCGGTCTTTATGAAATGAGAAGTTCCATAAAAAAAATCCTCGGACACGTCGATTTTTGATTTTTATTGCGCACTTTTTAGCGTCTTTAAAAATAGTATGACATAACTAGTCTTTCACGTATGACGTCATAGACATTTTTTTTAAATGGAAACCATTTTTTTTTCACTAAATTTGTAGCTCTTTTTATTCTCTTTACGACTTTGTAAAAATATTTTATTTTTTTTAATTTTTTTTATTAAAAAAAAATGTATAAAAGAGTGTTTTCATTTTTCGAAAAACATCAAAATACAATCGATTTTAAATAATTTTTGTGATGGTTAAATCCGCACTTGCCATAGTTTTGGCTAAATTCATAATATTTTGTTCTCGTTGCAAAAAATGGTATTTTTCACCTTGGCGCTCAAATTTCTCAAAAATTGATTAATCCACGTTTCTATTTTGTCCTAGAGCATCAAAATACAATTTTTTTAAATCATTTTTGTAATTGACAAGTCTGCACTTTAGGCCCGAGTTTTCAATATTTTGTCTAAATTTAGGACAAAAAGTCTAAAACTCAGGTCTAAAAATAAAAAATGCAGCCAAGAAATCCAAAATTTCAACAAACGAATCGAATATTTTGGGTAAAAAATCAAACATTTGGAACTAATCTAAAATATCGGCAAAAACATTTAAAAAAAAAAACTAGTCTAAAGAACCAAAAAATAAAAAATACAAGCAAATGAAAAATAATTTGCCATTTTTAGCCTCAAAATTTTTTATCTTAAATTAACTTCCGATGAGAAATTCGAAAATAATAGCAAAAAATGGCTGAAGGACTCCGGTCGATGGCCATTGTATTTATTATGTATATTTAGTAAGTACAATATACGTTTATTAATAATAATAATAATAATAAACGTTTATTGTACTTACTAAATACATAATAAATAATAAATACAATGGCCATCGACCGAAGTCCTTCAGCCAAGAATTACACAGTATAATGGAATAATCAGTAATTATGTAAACGAACAATGAGTTTGGAACAAAAAAAAAAAAATACATATTTGGCATGTATGATGGCATTAGTGATCTATACTTTCTCTCGAAGCTATGAGATGTTCAAATGATGTTACTTCGGGAAATTTGTAGCGGGACGAAGGATTTTCGCGAATTAGCATCATTGCTTCTATACATTCTAGTGTGCAGTATTTGTTGGCAATACGTTTATTATTATTAGCAATTTTTTTTTTTTTAATCGCACAATAAAATCAATAATTCAGATTGAGAAAATCTAAAATATGGGATAAAAAATAAAACATGAATACCAAAAATCTAAAATTCGTACCTAAAAAAAAATATTTTTTAACAAACAAATCGAAAATTTAAGTTGAAATAGAGAAAATTTCGGCCAAAAGACCAAAAATTGAAACCAAAATAATCGAAAATACAAAATATAGGCCAGAAAAGTAAAAATTTACAATAGGTCCTAAAAAAGTGAAAATTTGACAAAACACCGAAAACGGGCGTAAAGATAAAAATTGCAGACAAAAAAAAATCGAAAATTCCCACAAACCAATCGAATATTTTGCTCAAAATAAAGAAAAAAAATTGTGTTGTGGCCATCATGTTAGTTTCTCCGACTTGATGGTATCATTTATATTTACGCTTTCGTGGTTTATTTTTAATTTAAAGTATATTTTAAATGTACATCGAACGTTTGTAGATTCGGATGAAACTAACATTTAAAACGTCAAAATTATAAAAGATGGAAAAATTATACTGCAAATTTAAAAACTGAGTTTACTCAAAAAATAGATTTCGAAAAAAACGTATTGTTTATAAATTGTTCATTTTGGCATTCTCTACAATTATTATTAGAATACATTTACTGTAACTATTATCGTTTCATAATTATACACCAAAAATGAAAAAAAAAATGTTTTCTTTTTTCGAATAACAATGATTTTATGAAAAATATGTTAATTTCTATGTTGTCTTCAATATTTGTTTAAATGCTTTTGTGATATTTTTCATATTTACAAAAATATTGAAAAAAAAAACATAAAACAGTCAAGGTAAACACACACTTCTGGTGCACGAAATTTTACCAAAAACTTTTCAGTTGTTCGGATTATCAAATAAGACTTATGTTCAATGTTTCATATCAATTAATCTATTAGTTTTTGAGATACAGCGTGCACAGACAAAGGCACACACATAATTTTTTTCCAGAAATTGTTGAAATGGCATCTAGGGACCCCAAAACGGATATTTCTGTAAAAACATTTTTTGAAAAAAATTTCACGATCACAATACTTTCTCGTACTTTGTAACGGCCCGTTCACACGGCACCGAATCGGTCGTTTTACCGATTCGGTTATTTTGCCGTCTTCCACAGCGGCGCATATATTTTAATATGCGTGTTGCACGATACCGTATACGGTCGACGGCAGTATCGTGTGAATACGCATATTGAAATATATGCGCCACTACAGAAGACGGTAAAATAACCGAATCGGTAATACAACCGATTCGGTGCCGTGTGCCGTAACGGAGAAAATAAAAAGTTCTGATAAATAATCTTGAAAGAAGCTTTGAAAAAGAGCCCTAAAAAAATTCTGAAAAAAGTGCCTTGGTAAAGCCTTGAAAAAAGCACTGAAAAAAAATCCTGAACAAAAAGTCATATAAAAAGGTTTGAAAAAAATTACCGAAAAATAATCCTGTAGAAAAAGTCCCAAAAAAAGTAATGAAAAAATAGTCCTGAAAAATTAGTTCTGAAAAAATTGTCCCGAAAAAAAGCCTTGAAAAGGTCTCGAAAAAAATTCCCGAAAAAATTAAATTAAAAATAATTTTAAAAAATGTCTAAAAATCGTGAAATAAGGTCCCGAAAAAATGTCCTAAAAAAATTCCTTAAAAATGGTCCTACAAAAGTCTTGAAACAAGACCTGAAAAATAGTCTTGGAAGTCATGAAAAAAATTAGCAACAAATATGGGTTCTGCATACATTAAACTACTATTAAAAAATAATTTAAAAAATTAATTCGGAACACAACTTCCATCATTGAAAAAATAATTCCTAAATAAACTCCAATACTCAGATTCCAGCCGGATATACCTCAAAATATATCAATGTGCGCCATCTCCCATAAAAAAGCTAGCAACAAATATGGATTCAGCAAAAGTCCTGAAAAAAGATCAAATCCTGCTAAATTATTCTGGAAAAAATCAGTCTTAAAAAAAGCTCCGAAAGAAAGCCCTAAAAAACTCTGAAAAAGTCCCGAAAAAATACGACGAGGTAAAGCCTTGAAAAAGCAATGAAAACATTCCTGAAAAAAAATTCTATACAAAGGTCTGAAAAAATTGCCGAAAAAAAATCCTGTGAAAAAGTCCCAAAAAAGTCCTGAAAAAACTATCTTGAAAAAATAGTCTCGTAAAATAAGTTCTGAAAAGGTCTTGAATAAGTCTCAAAAGAAAATTTTGAAAAAGTCCTGAAAATAATGTCTTAAAAACATAGTCCCAAAAAATGTCTAAAAATCCTGAAAAAGGGTCCCGAAAAAATGTCCTGAAAAAATTCCTTAAAAATGGTCTAACAAAATTCTCGCAAAAAAGACCTGAAAAAGTTATGAAAAAAATTTCGAAAAAAAAACCCAAAAATAAAGATTTAACTTAGGTCAACCACGGAGTTATTAGTAAAAAAAAAACAAAATCAACTCCAAATCTCAGATCGCGGTCTTTCAATATGACGTAAGTTCTATTCTTGTGCGATTATTTCAAAATTTACCTAAGGGGCGTTCTTGGATTTTGATTGGATTAAAAACTAAAATATATTTTAAGTAAATTTGGAAAATTTCAAGCCTCTGGCAATTGTTTTTATATTTTATTCAAACTGTAGTAAAGTGAGTAACTTTTAAAATGACATAAGTTGTGTTTTTGTGCGATTATTTCCGAATTTAACTAAGGGGTGTTTTTGGATTTTGGTTGGATTATAAAGCAGAATGTATTTTGAGCAAATTTGGAAAATTTCAAGTCCTTGGCAATTGTTTTTATATTTTTTCAAACCGTAGGAAAGTGAATAACTTTTTATTAGAACATAAGTTGTGTTTTTGTGCGATTACTTTCGAATTTAGCCAAAGGGTGTTTTTGGATTTTGGTTGGATTATAAAGTAGAATGTATTTTGAGTAAATTTGGAAAATTTCAAGATTGTGACAGGTGTTTTTATATTTTTTTCAAACCGTAGGAAAGTGAGTAACTTTTAATAAAACATAAGTTGTGTTTTTGTGCGTTTATTTCCTAATTTGGCTAAGGGGTGTTTTTGGATTTTGGTAGGATTATAAAGCAGATTGTATTTTGAGCAAATTTGGAAAATTTTAAGTCTCTGGCAATTGTTTTTATATTTTTTTCAAACCGTAGAAAAGTGAATAACTTTTAATAGAACATAAGTTGTGTTTTTGTGCGATTATTTCCGAATTTAGCTAAGGAGTGTTTTTGGCTTTTGGTTGGATTATAAAGCAGAATGTATTTTGAGCAAATTTGGAAAATTTTAAGTCTGCGGCAATTGTTTTTATATTTTTTCAAACCGTGGGAAAGTGAGTAACTTTTAACAAAACATAAGTTGTGTTTTTGTGCAATTATTTCCGAATTTAGCTAAGGGGTGTCTTTAGATTTTGGTTGGATTGGAAAGCAGATTGTATTTTGAGCAAATTTGGAAAATTTTAAGTCTCTGGCAATTGTTTTTATATTTTTTCAAACCGTAGGAAAGTGAGTAACTTTTAAAATGACATAAGTTGGGTTTTTGTGCGACTATTTCCGAATTTAGCCAAGGGGTGTTTTTCGATTTTGGTTGGATTATAAAGCAGAATGTATTTTGAGTAAATTTGGAAAATTTCAAGTCTGCGACAATTGTTTTTATATTTTTTTTCAAATCGTAGGATAGTGAGTAACTTTCAATATGACATAAGTTGTGTTTTTATGCGATTATTTCCTAATTTAGCTAAGGCGTGTTTTTGGCTTTTGGTTGGATTATAAAGCAGATTGTATTTGGAGCAAATTTGGAAAATTTTAAGCCTGTGGCAATTGTTTTTATATTTTTTCAAACCGTAGGAAAGTGAATAACTTTTAATAGAACATAAGTTGTGTTTTTGTGCGATTATTTCCGAATTTAGCCAAGGGGTGTTCTTGGATTTTGGTGGAAATATAAAGCAGAATGTATTTTGGGTACATTTGAAAAATTTCAAGTTTGTGAAAATTGTTTTTGTTTTTTTCAAACCGTAGAAAAATGAATAACTTTTAATATAACATAAGTTGTGTTTTTGTGCGATTACTTTCGAATTTAGCCAAGGGGTGTTTTTCGATTTTGGTTGGATTATAAAGCAGAATGTAATTTGAGTAAATTTGGAAAATTTCAAGTTTGTGGGTGTTGTTTTCATATTTTTTCCAAAGCGTAGTAGGAAAGTGAGTAACTTTGAATATGACATAAGTTGTGTTCTCATCACTATTATACGATCAAATCGGAGAAAGTTTCATGATGAGCACATCACCATATTTTTTTTCATCTGGATAGGCGAACATTGATTTTTTTTTTAATTTAATGGTGCGATAAGGGTTGAAAATTGGGGTGCTTTTATCGAAATTTGTTAATTCAATGTTTTAGTAGAACCAAAAGATTTACATTGAAAATCTTTAGAAATAATGAGGTTTGAAATCGAGGCTAACTACATCCGTTAATTTATTTAAACAAGTTGGAAGATATTTCTTAAAGCTACTAAACTTAATATAGAATATGTGGCGTTATTGTGGAAAAAGAATTTGTAACTCGCACACGCAATTCTTCTGCTGAAGTTGGTGGTGTATAACCCCACCATTAGGGGTGTTCGATTATGGAAATTAATAATCTATTATTGATTATTTTTAATAAAATTATTTTATTTCAAGTTAATCAAATTAATCGATAATCGAAATGATCGATTAATCGATTAATCGATTAATCGATTAATCAAATAATCGATTATTTCTCGAGTAATAACCAAATTAAAACATCAAAGTTTTACAAAGCCTTATCGTGAATATTGCTTTTCAATCTTTAAATTGGAATTTCAAAAATATTGGAGTAAGACATATAAAATTACTAGAAAATTGGACACTTGTTTTCTCAAAAGTGCATTTTTTCATACACCAATTTTCGCCCACTAGACGTGCGAGTTAAGCTCATGGTGTTACCCAAAGATAGTGTGATCTAATATTAAAATAATCTATTGATCCATTAATCAAATTATCGATAAAGAATTCATCAAATGGTCGATTAATCGATTATTTTCGAGTAATAATCAAACTGTAGATTAATCGATTATTTATCGATTAATCGATTATTTTGCACAGCCCTACCCACCATACAGCTTTTGCAAGAGCAAAATTACTTTGGTTTGTGTGTATTATCCCCTTCTCAGTGAAACCCAAATGAGAAAATACAAATGTCTAAAGTTTGACTGTTCAAAAATATATCAAATAATGAAACAAAGTTAACCCAATATAATCAGGATTTTATTCTGAGTAAAAGGTTTTATATACTGAAGAAAAAAAAATTAAACATTTTAAATTCGTGAAATTTCCACCATTTAAAAAAAAAATTCACGAATTTCAAATGTTTCATTTTTTTTTCCTCCAGTGTATATTTCATCTCGTGTGGTCATTTGAGGGTTGTAATGTTATTCATTACCCCTTAGCGAGAGAATAACTTGGTCTCACGGAATACATAGATCCTTCGTAAGATTTTAAAAATAAATCAAATTGACACCCACCTACGTCAAAATTTCTTGTCAAAATTTTATAATCATTATTTTAACATTCCATGCAATTACATACGATTTTGGATACAATGTTATTTTATACTCATGTGGAATTACTCATTAGTCCCTTAAGACTAATTACGTACGTTTCACACTCGTATAATAAATAACTATTTTTTAATTTAAACATTAAATATTGTTCCCCCATCAGAACACCTACAGACCGGTTTTTCAGTAAAGCATTCAGGCAATAGATTTCGCCACTTTGGCGTTTCTACCTGTTTTTTAATTTGCTCAATAATGAAGGTAGTTGTTACACCATTTTACTAAAATTCTTGTAATCACAAAAATGTATATTTGATACTAGGGACGTACTCGTATGTGTGCCACACGGTAGGTCTGAACTCTCCACACAAGTAAATCCTGTTCAAAATGTAAAAAAAAAACATTAGCGATCAATTTAAAATACCTTTGTCGAAATAGCATGAAATGACCTCGTTCCTAGTACATAGTAAATAAAATTGTTTACTTCTGGTAATCGAAACTCAAATATTTGTTACCACATGACCTAAACTTCTAAATTGAATTACCAACAAAAATAACAAATAATAGTTCTAGATTTCCAAATTTAAATATTGTAGGCATTATAAGATATAACAGCAATTGTAGGTCGTACCAGTAAAACAAACCAGTTCACGTGTCCTCGTTTTGTTTTTTTTTCTCCGTAATTATTAACCAATTACCGTTGACAGTTATTTTTAATTTCGAAAATAGATCCTTTTTCGAGCTCCGGACACAATGGTACGTAATGAGGAAAGTTTTAGCATCGTATTTTGACCTAGTATGGGGGAGGGTAGTAATAAAAGGGTCGCGTGTTCAGCATCCCCCTCATCCATGGAGCGGGATTTAGGTCACATGTATATCCGCATATATACAATGGAAATCGTAGCGCGCTGCAGGTTTTCCGTCTCATATTTTCATTTATGGAATTAGTCCGCCCAGATAGAAATAAAACACAAGGGTTACGCCAGCGAATGCTGAATTATTTATTACGACTTTTATATTTATAGCCTTGATAGAGTTACATAAAAAGTTATTGTATTTAAAAAAAATATTCGTATACGTGCTTAAAATTCTTTATGAAATAATAAATGGATTTTGTGAAGGAAAAAATCTTTTCCTGAATTTTAACATTTGTTAAATTCTAAAGCATCTGACACCATGAAGCCTGAATTAACATAGTTTGAGGAACTTTTTAATAAAATGCACTTTGTTGGTATCAGGGGCGGCTCGTTATGTAGAGCCAAGGAGCCATGGCACTACCTCTAATTTCAAACGAAACAATTTTTTTTTATTAATTCTAAAAACACTGATTTGACATTTTAAATGTTAAAACGATGCCTGCGATACATTCATAAGACGAGAAAAATGTCAATGCATTTATTTGAGAATAAGAATTAGCAGAATTTAAATTTTTTTCAAAAATTGTATTTGACAACCAGTGATGTGGTATTTTGAGTTTTTTGGGGGTTTATTAAGATTAATGTATTTTGAGTAAATTTGAAAAGTTACAAGTGTGTTTCAGTTGTTTTTGTATTTTTTTTCACTCCGAAGAAGTGAAACTTAAAAATCTTAAGGGCTGTTCTCGGTCGGTTATCTTGAAAACTTGTGATAGGGTATTATGGATTTTTTAGAGGCTTATTATGATTAATGTATTTTGAGTAAATTTGGAGAGTTTCAAATGTGTTGCACTTGTTTTTATATTTTTTTTTCACTGGGAAGAAGTGAAACTTAAAATCTTGAAAACCAGTGATGGGGATTTTTGAGTTTTTTGGGGGATTGTTAAGATTAGTGTATTTTGAGTAAATTTGGAAAATTTCAAGTATTTTACAGCTGTTTTTTATATTTTTTCCGCGTCAACAAAAAATGATTCTAATTTTTCATAAATTTACACGAAAAATCGCCAAAGCAATCCACGGAATGTATTTCAATCAAATCAGTCTTGAATTAATATTGAGTGATTTTGTAAAGTTTCAAGTGGATGGCAATTGTTTTTATGTTTTTTTCGCGTCGACAAATTTATTGCAATTTTTTTCTTAATTTCATCTCCGTTTACATTGAAATATTCTAAAATTTAGAAACAATGCATTTCTAATTTTTATGGAAATCTAGAATCACATGTGTTGTCAGTTGTTTTGGAAAGTTTCAAGTCGATGGCAATTGTTTTTATATTTTTTTTGCGTCGACGAATTTATTGCAATTTTTTTTTAAATTTCATCTCCGTTCACATTGAAATATTCTAAAATTTGGAAACAATGCATTTCTAATTTTTACGGAAATGTAGAATCACATGTGTTGTCAGTTGTTTTGGAAAGTTTCAAGTCGATGGCAATTGTTTTTATATTTTTTTCACGTCGACGAATTTATTGCAATTTTTTTTTTAATTTCATCTCCGTTCACATTGAAATATTCTAAAATTTAGAAACAATGCATTTCCAATTTTTACGAAAATGTAGAATCACATGTGTTGTCAGCTGTTTTAGAAAGTTTCAAGTCGATGGCAAATGTTTTTATATTTTTTCACGTCGACGAATTTATTGAATTTTTTTTTTAATTTCATCTCCGTTTACATTCAAATATTCTAAAATTTGGAAACAATGCATTTCTAATTTTTACGGAAATGTAGAATCACATGTGTTGTCAGTTGTTTTGGAAAGTTTCAAGTCGATGGCAAATGTTTTTATATTTTTTTTTCGTCGACGAATTTATTGCATTTTTTTTTTAATTTCATCTCCGTTTACATTGAAATATTCTAAAATTTGGAAACAATGCATTTCTAATTTTTACAGAAATGTAGAATCACATGTGTTGTCAGTTGTTTTGGAAAGTTTCAAGTCGATGGCAATTGTTTTTATATTTTTTTCACGTCGACGAATTTATTGAATTTTTTTTTTAATTTCATCTCCGTTTACATTCAAATATTCTAAAATTTGGAAACAATGCATTTCTAATTTTTACGGAAATGTAGAATCACATGTGTTGTCAGTTGTTTTGGAAAGTTTCAAGTCGATGGCAAATGTTTTTATATTTTTTTTTCGTCGACGAATTTATTGCATTTTTTTTTAAACTTCATCTCCGTTTACATTGAAATATTCTAAAATTTGGAAACAATGCATTTCTAATTTTTACGGAAATGTAGAATCGCATGTGTTGTCAGTTGTTTTGGAAAGTTTCAAGTCGATGGCAATTGTTTTTATATTTTTTTTGGTCGACGAATTTATTGCAATTTTTTTTTAAATTTCATCTCCGTTTACATTGAAATATTCTAAAATTTGGAAACATGCATTTCTAATTTTTACGGAAATGTAGAATCGCATGTGTTGTCAGTTGTTTTGTAAAGTTTCAAGTCGATGGCAATTGTTTTTATATTTTTTTCACGCCGACGAATTTATTGCAATTTTTTTTAATTTCATCTCCGTTCACATTGAAATATTCTAAAATTTGGAAACAATGCATTTCCAATTTTTACGAAAATGTAGAATCACATGTGTTGTCAGTTGTTTTGGAAAGTTTCGAGTCGACGACAATTGTATATTTTTTTCCCTCGACGAATTTATTGCAATTTTTTTTTAATTTCATCTCCGTTTACATTGAAATATTCTAAAATTTAGAAACAATGCATTTCCAATTTTTACGAAAATGTAGAAACACATGTGTTGTCAGTTGTTTTAGAAAGTTTCAAGTCGATGACAATTATTTTTATATTTTTTTTGCGTCGACGAATTTATTGCATTTTTTTTTAATTTCATCTCCGTTTACATTGAAATATTCTAAAATTTGGAAACAATGCATTTCTAATTTTTACGGAAAAGTAGAATCACATGTGTTGTCAGTTGTTTTGGAAAGTTTCAAGTCGATGGCAATTGTTTTTATATTTTTTTCACGTCGACGAATTTATTGCAATTTTTTTTTTAATTTCATCTCCGTTCACATTGAAATATTCTAAAATTTAGAAACAATGCATTTCCAATTTTTACGAAAATGTAGAATCACATGTGTTGTCAGCTGTTTTAGAAAGTTTCAAGTCGATGGCAAATGTTTTTATATTTTTTCACGTCGACGAATTTATTGAATTTTTTTTTTAATTTCATCTCCGTTTACATTCAAATATTCTAAAATTTGGAAACAATGCATTTCTAATTTTTACGGAAATGTAGAATCACATGTGTTGTCAGTTGTTTTGGAAAGTTTCAAGTCGATGGCAAATGTTTTTATATTTTTTTTTCGTCGACGAATTTATTGCATTTTTTTTTTTATTTCATCTCCGTTTACATTGAAATATTCTAAAATTTGGAAACAATGCATTTCTAATTTTTACAGAAATGTAGAATCACATGTGTTGTCAGTTGTTTTGGAAAGTTTCAAGTCGATGGCAATTGTTTTTATATTTTTTTCACGTCGACGAATTTATTGAATTTTTTTTTTAATTTCATCTCCGTTTACATTCAAATATTCTAAAATTTGGAAACAATGCATTTCTAATTTTTACGGAAATGTAGAATCACATGTGTTGTCAGTTGTTTTGGAAAGTTTCAAGTCGATGGCAAATGTTTTTATATTTTTTTTTCGTCGACGAATTTATTGCATTTTTTTTTAAACTTCATCTCCGTTTACATTGAAATATTCTAAAATTTGGAAACAATGCATTTCTAATTTTTACGGAAATGTAGAATCGCATGTGTTGTCAGTTGTTTTGGAAAGTTTCAAGTCGATGGCAATTGTTTTTATATTTTTTTCACGTCGACGAATTTATTGCAATTTTTTTTTTAATTTCATCTCCGTTCACATTGAAATATTCTAAAATTTAGAAACAATGCATTTCCAATTTTTACGAAAATGTAGAATCACATGTGTTGTCAGCTGTTTTAGAAAGTTTCAAGTCGATGGCAAATGTTTTTATATTTTTTCACGTCGACGAATTTATTGAATTTTTTTTTTAATTTCATCTCCGTTTACATTCAAATATTCTAAAATTTGGAAACAATGCATTTCTAATTTTTACGGAAATGTAGAATCACATGTGTTGTCAGTTGTTTTGGAAAGTTTCAAGTCGATGGCAAATGTTTTTATATTTTTTTTTCGTCGACGAATTTATTGCATTTTTTTTTTAATTTCATCTCCGTTTACATTGAAATATTCTAAAATTTGGAAACAATGCATTTCTAATTTTTACAGAAATGTAGAATCACATATGTTGTCAGTTGTTTTGGAAAGTTTCAAGTCGATGGCAATTGTTTTTATATTTTTTTCACGTCGACGAATTTATTGAATTTTTTTTTTAATTTCATCTCCGTTTACATTCAAATATTCTAAAATTTGGAAACAATGCATTTCTAATTTTTACGGAAATGTAGAATCACATGTGTTGTCAGTTGTTTTGGAAAGTTTCAAGTCGATGGCAAATGTTTTTATATTTTTTTTTCGTCGACGAATTTATTGCATTTTTTTTTAAACTTCATCTCCGTTTACATTGAAATATTCTAAAATTTGGAAACAATGCATTTCTAATTTTTACGGAAATGTAGAATCGCATGTGTTGTCAGTTGTTTTGGAAAGTTTCAAGTCGATGGCAATTGTTTTTATATTTTTTTTGGTCGACGAATTTATTGCAATTTTTTTTTAAATTTCATCTCCGTTTACATTGAAATATTCTAAAATTTGGAAACATGCATTTCTAATTTTTACGGAAATGTAGAATCGCATGTGTTGTCAGTTGTTTTGTAAAGTTTCAAGTCGATGGCAATTGTTTTTATATTTTTTTCACGCCGACGAATTTATTGCAATTTTTTTTAATTTCATCTCCGTTCACATTGAAATATTCTAAAATTTGGAAACAATGCATTTCCAATTTTTACGAAAATGTAGAATCACATGTGTTGTCAGTTGTTTTGGAAAGTTTCGAGTCGACGACAATTGTATATTTTTTTCCCTCGACGAATTTATTGCAATTTTTTTTTAATTTCATCTCCGTTTACATTGAAATATTCTAAAATTTAGAAACAATGCATTTCCAATTTTTACGAAAATGTAGAAACACATGTGTTGTCAGTTGTTTTAGAAAGTTTCAAGTCGATGACAATTATTTTTATATTTTTTTTGCGTCGACGAATTTATTGCATTTTTTTTTAATTTCATCTCCGTTTACATTGAAATATTCTAAAATTTGGAAACAATGCATTTCTAATTTTTACGGAAAAGTAGAATCACATGTGTTGTCAGTTGTTTTGGAAAGTTTCAAGTCGATGGCAATTGTTTTTATAATTTTTTCACGTCGACGAATTTATTGCAATTTTTTTTAAATTTCATCTCCGTTCACATTGAGATATTCTAAAATTTAGAAACAATGCATTTCTAATTTTTACGGAAATGTAGAATCACATGTATTGTCAGTTGTTTTGGAAAGTTTCAAGTCGATTTTTTTCGCATAAAAAGATATATAGAGGACTAAAGAATTAAATTCTATTAAAGGCTACTTTTCTCTTTATTTAATTTACTGAATAATTTTACAACAATAATCGGTTTTTTTTCTCAAAAAGTATATTATATGCTAAGTGGCTCTACCATCAAAATGTTCCACGAGCCGCCACTGGTTGGTATCACACACAAAGTGCATTTTATTGAAAAGTTAACCATAACATGGATTGGGTATTATGAAATTTTACCTCTAATATGATTTTTTTTCACTGAGCATTCCCTCGCGTAGATAAGATTAGATTAGCCGGGTCGATCGGCTATGAACAGCCTTGAAGTACTACGACCTGAATAGGTCTTTTGTACTAATGCCTTACTTCCAACAATTTCCCAGGAATTTCCTTGGTACGGTCAATTAATTTTCTGGAAGGCAATGTCCCAAATCCGTTCTAACACATTAGTACAATAAATAAATATTTAACTTAACCCGCCAATGGTGACCCTACTGGTCTGTGAGACCGGGTGTGTCGAATAACTTTATTCTCCGTTATTGTTTTTTTGTGGCAATTTCGAGTAGCAGAGCTTAAATTGATTAAATATCTTTGTTTTATTGTCAAAGAGCATAAATTAGAAAAAAAAACATGAACTATTAGTAACACGTTTCGAAAAATCTTCAGTTGAAAACCCCGGTGCGTGAGACCGGCGTCACCATTAAATTTGCGTCACCAATGGCGGGTTAAGACAAAATATTTATTTGTTTCCTTAAGAGAAGAAGAAGTATTTTATGTTGTTTAAACTGCCTTTAGGAAAATACATAATTGTCTCCTTAAACTCTTCACGCCCAGATCGCCGACAAACAAAAAAATGAAAACAAAAATATTTTACAAAAAAAAATTACACCTTTAGCGCCATCTATGGAATATTTTTTTCATATTTCTTTGCATAAATGAGTAAATTTATAACAGTGGAATAATATGTCGTAGAAAAAGGTAACAACAAGAAAAAAGTATTTTTCAGGATTATCCTATAGCCTAATCAAAGCTACATGGGCACGAAGTGGTTAACCCCTTAACGTACACGCTCGAGGTGTAACGCCCTAAACGGTAACGCTAAAAAAGTGTGCCTTAAGGTGTTAAGAAACAAAAATCCCCATTTTGTGTTTATGTTGCATAAACTGCGTTTAAACACAGACGAGCAAGTACTTGTTGTTTATTAAGTAAAACGATATTTTTATATTTAAATTTTAAATTATGACCTTCCACGATTTGCTCGATATGTATTCCACTTATTGTTAGTTTAAAACGTAATCTTTTTCGGTTACACGACGGTGAACTGCCGATAAAATTAATTTCAATAAGATAAGGCAACTACCACCGCACAAACAGTATTCACCGTCGGCTCCTTTGGTTGGGTACAGCTGCCGCAACGCGCAATTGCGCGTCGATGCGCATGGGTGCGTACTAGGGAGCACCTGTCACATGAGTACTCGCTTCGTATCATGTGCATGCACACACTCGTAATTATTTCATGCATGTGACGTGCTAAGGTCAAGTGGTCTGGTGTCTATTTTTAGGTGCATACTTTAAAATCCATGTATCATGCTGTTTAAAAAGAATGTTATAAGGACTTTATGATCATACTGTTAGTACAGTCGATCTGTCATTTCAGATCGAAAAAAGTGTGAGTAGGCTGAATTTTTAATATTTTGTTGCTGAAGGTGAAGGTTGAGAAATGTACAATCTCAAGCTGTTTCGGAATGGCAGTCACCTTGATAAAAATTTTGGAATCGATTTATCTCGCTGTTAGTCGAAGGTAAAAAAATGTAGTACTCGAAATTTGCAACATATTCTGTCTGTAGTTAGTACCCAAAAAGATAGAGGGCGCCACAGTTTGAACAAATTCCTACTTCTATTGAACAAGGCCCAGAAAGTCCAAATATCTTTCACTATATACTTATGGACTGCTAACGCCAACTTCATGTGTGTCTCCAAGCAACGGTGGCGCGGCGGGACCCTAAATGGTTGCGGTATGTTACTAAATTGGTAGCTATTTTGTGTCTATGACATATGACTCTATGAACTCGCATTGCATATTGTGATACCCAGCAATTTATTCACACCTTTGAATATATAAACATTTATATTGTCAAATATTCACACTATATCAAAATATTGCTATGCGAAAGGCTGCAATACGTCCACGTATATATGCCAACGCGGTTATAATACTCGTCAGCCGATGTACACGTCAGTTGACTTTTGACTCATAACCTAAAATTCTGTATTAGATTTCCATCGAATCCAAAACTTCACAAATTATGGGTTGATGCTTTGCTTGTAAAGAACTGGCAGGAAAGTGGACCCGAGTTGCCGAAATATGCTCGCATTTGCATTCTCCGCGTTGCTGATGAATACATCGAGAAATATTTTTTTTGCTTTCCGGTTTTTAAATTACGCTCCATTTTCGGCTCCGGGGCGGGACTTATATCAGCTCGTGGACAAGTTTTGGAGCAGTGATCATATGGGAAATGGAGGGGGAATAGTCCAAATACGGAGAAATTGATATTTTGGCGCCCTCTATCTTTTTGGGAACTAACTGCATACAGTTCGTTCGAGGGCAAAAAATGTTGCATATTTTGAGCTCTATACTTTTTTTCTCAGAAATC
The DNA here is from genome assembly GCA_910593695.2 of Ocypus olens. Lineage (NCBI taxonomy): Eukaryota > Metazoa > Arthropoda > Insecta > Coleoptera > Staphylinidae > Ocypus > Ocypus olens. The sequence continues at coordinate 38,000,561 of OU343063.1, read as the reverse complement.
GATTGCACAATTTTTCAACTGAATTTGTTGTCGGCTCACGAAATGTCACTGGTTTCTGTCAATCAGGACGCCAGCGGGTGAAAAAAATAAAGCAGTTTTGAACTCTCTTCAAGGCCGTTCAACTATACTCTATTAAATGTAAGAATATATTTTGCCTGCCCACCGTTGGTTAATAATGAAACGACCACATTCTACACTTTTCCATATTTGCACATTCCTCGTGAAATTTTCAGTTTCACATTATCATTTCGAAAGTACTAACACGCCGATAACAACTTCTAGAGAGCATGCCCCAAAGAGTAGTGTCCAAATGCGGACAAACTGAAACTTCGGCGCCCTCTATCTTTTTAGGAACCAAATAGATACAGTTCGGTCCCAGACAAAACAAGTTTGCAAATTTTGAGCTTTGCAATTTTTATCACTTTTTCCCTCCGGCCAACAGGAAATGAGATGAATCGATTGAAATTTTTTTCGATTGACCAATTTGTCGGTTCACGAAACGGCACTGGTTTTTGTCAGTTTAGACGCCAGCGGGTAAAAAAAAGAAAGTTTTGATATTTTCAGGGCCGTTTAACTATGCCCTATTAAATGTAACAATATATTTTCTCCGCGATCACAGTAGAATTTACGCATTCTGAAATCAATTTTGATCATAGACCGTATACATTCTCACTCTTATTCTGGAACAAAACACTATACACTTATGCGTTTTGCTTGTAATTCATTCCATTCGAACACGTTATGGAATCAGTGACCGCACATATCTGTATTACCACCTCTGCTACCTCGGCCATACCATGAGTCACCCTGCGAGCCCTCACTGGTCAAAATACAAACGATCCCAATTTAGGGAAACTAATATACACAACTTTGTCACATTGAAAAATACTTTCGATATATTCCGGTTGCCACTATTTAAGAGACTACACGTAAAATCCTTTAGAAATTTCATTCATTTTTTAAAACGTCTCGAACTCTTAGTTGCTGTGACCAGAGACTGTTGAGAAATGTTATTAACAATATATACAGAGTGTCCCGGGAGGAATCTGCCAAACTTCAGGGGTGTATACTAAGGTCATTTTAAGCAAAAAAATATATATCTACATAAAGAACTGATATTTCAGTTCGGCTCTAGCGTGACCCTTACAAAAGCCGGAAATAAAATAAATATCTGCATATTATTTATTGGCAACGTTAAGGGCTTTCAAATAATCACATTTAAGGTTAACTTACAAATGACAGCAAATCAAATATTAGCGAAGCACTGCTTTCCACAGCTTCCAAAACTTGAAGGAAGCCATAATTCACTAATCTTTTCGATTTGGACCTATGTTGACATATCTTTGTTGGCTTAAAATGGTCTAAGCAATACACCCCTAAAGTTTGGCAGATTCCTCCCGGGACACCCTGTATACAGCATTAGTCCAAATTACCGGAACACGTAAGTCATTCTCCAACCGTAAAAAAATTCAACAAATGTTTTAAACAAAAGTTTTTTAGATGTAAACAAGCTATCGTTTAAATATATTTTTAATATACAGGGTGTTTATTTTATTATTGAAGTTTGGTAACCTTTCATTTTCAAGTAAAAACGTGTTTTTTACATAATTTAATTTCAGGGATAATTCTAATCAACTTTTGTATGAACCGTTTTTACTTTCTCCGTTATGAAGTACGAGAAAGTATTGTGATCGTGATTTTTTTTCAAATTTTTTTCTACGGAAATATCCGTTTTGGGGTCCCTAGATGCCATTTCAACAATTTCTGAAAAAAAAATGTGTGTGTCTGTGTGTGTGACTGTGTGTGTGACTGTGTGTGTGCCTGTGTGTGTGCCTGTGTGTGTGTCTGTATCTCAAAAACTAATAGAGCAACTGATATGAAACTTTGAACATACGTCTTATTTGATAATCTGAAGAACTAAAAAGCTTTTGGTAAAATTTCGTACACCGGAAGTGGGTGTTTACCTTAACTGTCTTTTTGTTTTTTGCCAATATTTTCTTAAATATGAAAATATACCACAAAAACATTTAAACAAACTTTGAAGACAACAAAGAAATGAACATCTTTTGCTTGAAAACATTTTTCATAAAATCATTTTTATTCCAGAAAAAAAAAATTATTGTTTTTTTAATTTTTGGTTTATAATTACAAAACGATAATAGTTACAGCAAATTTATGTTAATAATAATTGTAGAGAATGGTAAAATGAACAACTTATAAAGAATAAGTTTTTTTTCGAAATCCCTTTAGTTTTTGAGTAAACTGAGTTTTTGAATTTAAAGTATAATTTTTCCATCTTTCATAATTTTGACGTTTTAAACGTCAGATTCATCCGAGTTTACACAACGCTCGATGTACATTTAAAATATGATTTCAATTGAAAATAAACCATGAAAATGTAAATATAAATGGATATGATACCATCAAGTCGGAGAAAGTAACATGATGGCCACGTCACATTTTTTTTTTGTGAAATGACTGAGTTATAAGCAGATTCATGAACTTCAAATTAAGAATATTTTCCCGTATACATACACATTTATTTTCACCAATCGAGTAAAAAATTAAATTAAAAACAAAGAAAACAATTAAATAGAATTAAAGTAAATGTTCAAACTGCCATCTCTAAGTGAATTTAGTGTATATTTAATAGATTTCCTTGAGATCTAAAAGATTATGAATTTTTTTCGGTTGAAATCAATTTTTGAAGGTGCAAATATGAGGAAAAACTCATTTTTTTAAACTTTGGCCCTCTATCTTTTTGTGAACTAACTACAGTTTAGCCTTGAGACAGAAAATGTTGCAAATGCCGGGCTATCCGCTATTTTCCTCCTACCAGCAGGAAACGAGAAAAATCTATTCTAACTAGTTTTCAAGATGGCAGCGATTCCGAAAAAGGTGGAGATATGCCAGCTTTCTAACCACCAGTAATAAATGTTAGAAAATCAGCCCACTCGCAATTTTTTAGTACTGCAGGGTGAGCCAAAAGTCACTTTACCCTTAAAAAAATTAATCATTGGTTGTTAGGAATTTGGATTAGGGAACGCGGATGATTGGGAATTGGGCATTCAGCCACGACCCTTGTATTAATATATTTTTAAAATCAAAGAATAATGAAAGACAAATACAACGCGCACGGACCCGAGCGGATATTTCTCGTTCAGAAAAAAAATCCGCACGGACGGGGAATCGACCCCACAGGATTTGGGTTCCAGCAGCAGATGCTCGCACTATACCCACTACACCACCAAGCCTGTTTTGCTTTTAACAGTTTAATCATCTTCATTTTAACATTATAATTTCCACATTTTGAACATTTTTTGGCCTAAACATGAAAGATCTTTTATTTCGCTGTAGCATATGATTTTCTAAAGCTTAACTAATTTACTGCACTATTAGAATTTGCGTAAAGATGCGTACGTTGTTTACGTATATAAGAGTGCGATAGTTTTTGAGTAATAACCCGCTTCACGCAGCGAAAGGGATAAATGACCTCTGGTTTTTCTTCACAAATGTGAACTCTTTCTACGGCACTCTCCATACCTACTTGCAAAGTGACTCGTTTATCATTCGAATTACGTGAACGAAACTCTGCATTACTGGAAATTATTCTTTCTTATAAAATCTGACTCTCAGGCTTAGCGAGCAGTTACCCCATCTTGCTGCCACCGCATACCAGGTGTCTTTTCAATACAAACTTTCTTAACATTGGCGATATCTTTCGGCAGTAATCGTGACCGTGTTCCTATTATAAACCTCGAAAAAGTAGGAACCTAGCACCCCCTTCCTGATGTAATTCCGCATCAAACCGGACTTTGAGAAGGTGCAGCTCTCGTTGATACATGGCTGGGATTTTTAGTTCCCCAAAATCTGGTGTTTTAACCATTTAAGTGAAAATGGGCTTTGTCTCCCATCATAAATCAATAAAGTTGGCGTCTTCTCTTGAATACGGACAAAATAGTTTAGCCGTGCTTGATTATCCATCGGCTTTAGCTCCTGTTCTAATTGGACCTTGTATGGATGACCTCTTTGTATGCGCTTCAATGTACTGCGAGTGATTCCAAACTCCTAAGAACGCCGTCGAGGTGATGTGATAATAATGTAAACGCTGATGGGGTAACAAAAATGACCATTGGAATATAAATATTCCAAACACCGTTAAAGGTAGAAACGCCAAAGTGGCATCATAAACGCTTCACATTTTTTGATGGAATTTTTCAAAGGACAACTTTGGATGCATTTTATACAAATACAATTGCTTTTTCTTACAAATTTGGCATCTTCTGTCGGATTCATTATAACCAATCATATGGCCCACATTGTCAAATTGAGAAGGGTTCAGAGAAGACGTATCTGTATTCTAAATAACGCCAAAAGGCACAATTTGGATCTTCTGGGCCGAGTCCTTTCAACAGCGAACATTTAGTAAATAGGCGATAATTGGCCAATATCTTTTTTTTAGCTTAAATCAACTGGAAACGGCTAAACATCGATTGAATTAAATTTTTCTTCAAAAATTTTTGTTTTGTTTTAGGTCTTGGAGACCATTCTGAATACTATTTGTCTATACATTTTTTTGTGGGACGTCCAGGAACCGAGATACGCAAAATTACTTTTTTCGTAGCGCGAAATAACACACTGTGTAACGGTGATTTTTCTCAAAAAAAGAGAACCATTCAATAACGAATCACTTCTTAGTAACAGTAACCGCTTCAATAGCAAATCCCTTCTTAGTAACAGTAACCGGTCCAATAACGAATCACTTCTTATTAACGGTTACTAAATACGCATTTAACCTCTTAGGCTCGGCTGAATTTCGCGCGGGAGCGCTCTTCGATTTTTATTACAAGCAATTTGACAGAAACGCATTTTGCATAGGTTTCGTGCGGGGTGGTTTACATTTTTCCAATCTTGCTTGAATTTTTATTATACTATTTATATTAGTTTTTTTTTCTTGTTACCATTAGTTGTACTATCTGTTTTTTGAACTTACTGCGCAGTTTTGCTTTTTGGGTAGTATTTTTAGTACGTTTCATGAAAATGGCAAGCACGAACGAGTTTTCTGGGGAAGATGAAATCTGCGCCTTTTCTGTAGATATGTTACCTAATGTAGAAAGTGATCATGAATCGGAGAATTATGATGAAGAAAGTGATATTTTTAGCCATGACAGTGAAAGTGCCCAAAAAAAAATCGAGAAACCGAGAAAGAGAAAAAAAAACAACCCGCCTGTTAAGTGACTTCAAGCCACTATTTTACGTACTATATTTGAAAGTTGAGCAGAAATTCTATTAATTCTATTGTACTGGCAAAAATAACTGCGAACCGTTGAATTTGAACGTCGACCTTCCATTCACCGGCTGTTTCCATTGTGTCATTGTTGATGACTTGATTGTGACACACATTGTGCAACCGCCGCACGTAAACAGTAATTCGCCGTCGCGTCACGATTCATTCCAGTCGCTGGTTAATATTTTATGCTACCAGATTGATTACAACTTGAACAAACAATATGAATTACTAATGCATGACACATTATAAGTAATTTATTAATTAACACCTCGAGTCGGGTGGTTTCGATTCCGGGCCCCGGACGGATCATTTTTCTGAAAACGCGAAATATCCGCTCGGATTCATTTACTCATTTAATTTCAAAACATAAAAATACAAAAAATATGTTCGATGTGACCAGTAAAGAAAAACATTAATTAACACAGTTGTATTGGATATACCAGTGTTTCTCAAATTGGGGTGGCGCGGTGATATGTAGAGGGGGTCGTGAAGTATTACAACTCAACTATAATTATAATACACATAATAATAATAAATGCACATAACTACAACACATGTTTGGGGTCTAAAATTATTAAAAAATAATCAATTATCGATTATTCATTTATATAATCGAACACCCTTAGTTTTAACCATCCAAATATCTTATTAGTTCTAATACAAGGTGATTTATATAGGTGACCTTGTGCCGCTTCATACTTATGTATATGTGCCGGTCTATAGACAGCGTCAATGGATATTTGTGAACAATAAGTTGCCTAACTTAAAGTATGATAAATAAATAAATAATTTATGAATACCACAAATTACATATATTATAGAGTAAAATAGTACAAAAAAATGTTTTTTAGCGATATATTCCGCATTTATTTTGTTCAAAAACGCACTTAAAAACGCCAATGACACATAAAATTTGGTAGAAGAATGAAGGTTTGATCATATTTTCGCAAAGTTGACCTTGGATCCGGTCAGGAATTAAAATTCACCCTAAATTTAATAACATCGAAACCGTTCATCGGGGAAACAATATTTAGTGTATCTTATCTTAATATTGAAATATTGGATTGACTTGTTAAACTCCATTATAAATGTTATTACAATAAAACACGAATGTTAGAATTTCGCTTTTATTCTTAGACAGTGCTACAATAAATTTGAAAACTGTCACTCGTTGCAGAAGCATTAGATGAATTAAATTAAGAAGAAATATAGCCTTAATATTCCTAATTTAATTTATTTGACTGCTACAATCTTTTTTCCACCACACAATGTCTTCATCAGGCAGATGAACAATGAACAATGGCGGCTCGTGATGTTCGGCGGTGAGGCAGCGGAAGAAAATGTGTCCGATACAGCAACAGAATATTTGCTTCCTCTACAAGAGTAAGTAGCACAGTACGAGTGGCATCCTTGTCTTTGCCTCCCCTACGGAAAGCCACGGGCCGCCGCTGACAATGAACATTGTTAATCAGCCTGATGAAGACGCAGTGGCTTCGTCAGGTAGATGAACAATGAATATTATTAATCAGCCTGATCAAGTGTGGGGAAACAATTGTAGCAGTAATAAAAGATAAATAAAAAATTAACTCTTGGTTTGTTTCACAAAGGACCCTGCACAAACCTTATGGAAAATGGGTCTCAGTGGATTTGGCTGAAATTTTGGGAATTTGTAGTTTACGTCATCCTCATCAAAAGTTCTCATGGTTGCAACTTGATTCGTTGAGCCGTATGAGCACTAAAAACATTCGAAAGTAAGAAATTGACAACTGCCGCAGCCACTCTGTAGGCACTTAAACATCTGTTAATTTATCTCTCCCCTATCCTTCCTCTACCCTGACTTGACCTTCCCCTTCTATTTCTTCTCTTCTTCGACTAGTTTTCGTTTGTGGAATACGCATGCTATCTCTGATGCTGCGAATAGGCCACCAAAAGAAAATCTTGATAATATACCAGATGTTATTGACGTTTGAATATTTGTTGGGTATGCGCTATATACCTTTGTAAATAGAAGATAATAAATGCGATAATTTAATAAGTAAGAAAAAACGCAAAACAAAAGATTCAGTATTCATTTTTCTTCCATCACCGAACGTTTGTATTCCACAAACGAAAACTAGTTGAAGAAGAGAAGAAATGGAGGGGCGGGGGGGGAGAAAGGTCAAGTCAGGATAGAGGAGGGATTGGGGAGAGATGAATTAACAGATGTATAAGTGCCTACACAGTGGCAGCGGCAGTTGTCTATTTCTTACTTTCGACTGTTTTTAGTGCTCATACGGCTCAATGAATCAAGTTGCAACCATGAGAACTTTTCATGAGGATGACGTAAACTACAAATTCCCAAAATTTCAGCCAAATCCACCGAGACCCATTTTCCATAAGGTTTGTGCAGGGTCCTTTGTGAAACAAACCAAGTGTTAATTTTTTATGTATCTTATTATTTTCAAAATTATTCGCCAAGTGATAGGTGAGAAAATTATTGAAGAAATATTGTAGCAGTGCCTCTACACATTCATGTTTTATAATTAACTAAATAATAGAGAAACAACAAAGCCGTTTTCTAAAGTTAATCAGCAGTGCTTCTAAAAATCTAACCAATTTCTCAAACTTCTTGTCCTAAAAATCTGTCCTTTATACCTTTGGGTTTATGGTTTAGGGTTGGCTATTGTTAAGCAACAAATGAAATTGTTACTTACATCTTCAAAAATTTGATGTACAAACTCTTGCTTATATTAGAACTAACAACGCACAATTATCAAACACACGTCGCATTCCTCTTTTATTTATTTCTGCACAAATCACTTTCATAATTCAACTATACTGACCCGCTTTACTAATAACTCGCTTCTTCTTTACAGATGCATGGTTTAACCCGGAAAGGCTAAATCCAAAAGGTAAGGTCTACAACAGCGATTTGGTAAAATGTACTATAACTCGATGTATTATTAATAATTACGATACAATTATATACGGGGTGGATAAGACCACCGGTGCACCTCTTTCAAAAAAGGAAATGGTTTTCTTTTTTGGAAAATCCAAAAAAATGATCACAAAATCGGGTAACATGCTCTTATTTCCAACTTCCGGTTCTGACCGGAAATGAGTTATTTAAACCGGAAGTTCGTTTTTTTAAATTTCTTATTCCAGTTTCGGATTCTACGTGAAAAAACATGTGACTTTTGTCTGAAACATTTTTTCGAAAAACGTCAGTTTAAATATTGTTCCCCCATCAGAACACCTACAGACCGGTTTCGACCTTGAGGTCTCACCAGTGTAGTTAGTTGCTGATAGGGAAACGGAGACTACTATTGGAATATAAGTATTCCAAACACCGTTAAAGGTAGATACGCCCTCGTATTAATGTTCTGATGGGGAAACAATATTTAATGTTCATATTAATATTGTTATATTTTCCACCGCTGGCAATGTCCATATCTTGTCGGTGTTGAAGCCACCCGGATTTGGTTCAGTACAGCATTCAGGCAATAGATTCCGCCACTTTGGCGTTTCTACCTTGAATGTTTTATCATTCTATATTCACCTTGTTATCTGTCTGGCCCGCTAAAATTATTCTGTGCCCCCCGGATACAATTAAGTTGGGCACCACTGGTCTATAGCTTCAAAATACGCGCAGTTGTGCATTCGCATTACACGATCTGCTGTCCGGTCTGACTGCCGAGCTGTGACTCATGGTACGGCCGAGGTAGCAGACGTGGTAATTCACGCCGCCAGTCGTCTCTATAAAACCGACCCTACCTATCCGTATTGCAACCTCAGCTACCTCGGCCGTACCATGAGTCACCCCGCGAGCCGTCCCTGCTGGCGAGACATCAATTGTTTATAAAAGTTATTATCATTTCCCCTACAGACCTATTTCGGACTATAAAGTAGCTAAATCCGGTCTGTAGTTTCTCGACTGATGGGGAATAATAATTATTTAATTCAAATAAAAACGAATAACTCTGTTGGTATCACTTTATTAACTTGGAGTAGTTACTATAGTTTCGACAATTTCAGCTTGTCATTTTCAAACTATGAATATTTACATTACGATTGCACATTTATATATTTTTATAGTTATTAAAGTGATACCAACAAAGTGATTCGTTTTTATTTAAATTATTTAAAATGTATCCCGAAGTGAAAGCCTTCACAATTACTTAATAATAATTTAGAAAAAAGTAGCATCAAACAGTAAATCACGTAGATCTAGATTGTCCTAATTTATAAATATTCAAGTGTTTTCATTATGATATCGTTGCTCATTATCTTAAGTAGTGCGATATTTTTAATTCGTCCAATTAATCATCTTCATTCATTATCTTAAGTGTTTTCCGCGTCGGTTCGGTTATTAGTTGCGACTACACATTGTCAAGGTCGGCGTGTCGCCGTTAGAATGCGTAATTGTTCTGTATGGATGTATTACATTGCATTACATAACTTTTGGTGTGCGTTTCCAGCCGAGATAACAAATCAAATCGATTCAATTTACACTTGTTCCGCCTCGTTGTTACCATGCGAGCGCGTCGTTGGGTAAATCGTGTTGCCTAACTGCACACGTTACATTTTGATTTAATCGTTGCAATAATTTTGTAAGGCTTGTAATTATTTATTTTGAGTGGGTCACTTCCTCAGCCGTTTTCCATTAGAAAGACGTGATTTTTAGGTACTACTGGACCAATTTCTCTGAAATTTTGCACTCATGTTCTTACCTCCAAAATAAGCATTTGTGGTTCAGGAATTTTAAAAAATTGGATTTAGAATTATGACATGAAAAAAACATGAACATTTTTCGAGTTATTTATATTTAAAAAAAACCCTCCACTCAACATATGGAAATAATCTCAGCCGTTTTGGTAGGTATCGATACCACCTTTAAAACAAAACAAATCTCGTATTGATATGTTTTATAACGTGAGTCCCAAAACTCTTGCCACTCCTGTCATGAATTTGAAGAGGCAGGTCATTTCTTAATTCACACACATAAAATTAAACAAATTATCAAATGTCATTTTTAAGTAGCTGTCAGTAGTTAATATAAATTTCTACCGGTCTTACATAATTTATTTAATTTAAAAATGTTTACAAAAGAGCAGAAAACTTTTATTGTCGAAAGTTATTTTCTTAATGGTAGACGCCTGGAAAATGGTGAATGGGAATACAGTATCGATCCGTGCATTGAAGAATTTAGGCAATGTTTTCCTATGGCTGTATTTAACACGTTGACTGCCAACAATGAGAATACTCGTAGTTTTCTAATGCAGTTTGCAGGCCATGGCAGTCAACGTGTTAATAGGAATCAGTTTAGAAGGCAGGTATTACGATCAGTTGATTGCTTTCGAAGTACTGGTAACATTAACAACAAATCAAGAAGTGGAAGGCCTCGTATTAATAATGAGAATATTATGAACAACATCAGAAATGCAGTCCAAGACGAACCTACCACTTCAATCAGTAGAATTCAACAGTTGAATTTAAGTCGTACTACCACTCACAGGATTATTCGTCAAGATCTTTACATGAAACTATATAAGTTGCAAATGTACCAAGAACTTTTACCACTCGATTATAATAAAAGACTGGGCTACTGTCGGTGGTTCAATGAAAATATGAACGACGAAGTGTTAAATTTAACATTTTTCACTGATGAAGCCTGGTTTCATCTAAACGGATACATTAATTCCCAAAACATGCACATGTGGAGTGTTGACAACCCACATTTTTTTAGGGAGACCCCACTGCATCCAATCAAAGTTGGTGTGTGGTTAGCAATGTCAAGACGCAGAATTATCGGTCCAATATTTTCCGATGCTAATTTAAATGCTGCCACTTATAGAGCCACTATTTTGCAACAATTTATTAACGAACTTCAAAATGGCTGCTTCCAACAAGATTCTGCTAGACCGCACATTGCCCGTGAAACATTAAATTATCTTCATGAATTCTTCGACGACAGGCTAATAAGCAAAGACCGATTTTCACCACGTTTTTGTGATCTAACTCTTCTGGACTTTTTCCATATTTAAAAAATTCAGTATTCAGCAGTCCAGTGCATACAGTAGAAGATCTGCGAAACACCACCGCCCTTCGTTTCCACTAAAACCTAACAGAAAACACTGTTTGATTAAACTAACTTCTTAGTCAAAATTACGAGAGATGTAATAATTTCAAGGCATAAAGAAAGTGTGATTGTGGGAAAAATTTAAATAAAACAGAGACTGGTGGATGGGCCCTATCTCACCATCCAACCTTATGAACACGCCTCAGAGTTTCTATAAATGAAAACGTTTGTCAAACGACCAGAAAACCGTTAGATTATTTTCTTATCAATTAATTTACACTTGTAAAACCCTTGTGTGTGTTCTAAGGATTAGAGGGCGGGATAGGGATCACCCACCGCCCTTCATTTCTACTGAAACCTAACCTAGAAAACAACTAATTTCATAACCAGATCCCGAGAGATTCAATAGTTTCAAAACATAAAGAAAGAGTAATATTAACATGAAATGGAGGGTGGTGGGTGTGCCTTATTCTACCCTCCAACCCTTTGAATATACTCTAGAACAGTGTTTCTCAACCTGGTGGGCCATTATTTAACAATTCGATTTGGGGTGATGATGATCCTTTCTCGTGGGCGAATGCATTTTGACCCTTCATGAAAAATAAAAGTTAATTTTGAAGAAGTTGAAGATATTTGTATTCCTAATTGGGTTATTAATCCATATATTACTAAACCTGCTAATGACCTTTCACATATCCAAGAAAAGTTAATAGATTTGCAGTAAAATATTGAAACAAAACTTTTATTTGAACAGAATAGTTTGGTAAAATTTTGGATCAAAATTCAGCTGCTGTTGATGGAAATAAGTTTCAATTATGGCGTTTTCAGCTTCATATTTAATTGATTAAATGACTAATGTTTCATTAAATATTGTTCCCCCATCAGAACACCTACAGACCGGTTTTGACCTTTCAGGTCTCGTCAGTGCAGTTAGTTGCTGATGGGGAAACGAAGATTACTATTGGAATATAGTATTCCAAACACCGTTAAAGGTAGAAACGCCAAAGTGGTACAGCATTCAGGCAATAGATTCCGCCACTTTGCCGTTTCTACCTTTAACTAATGTTTCGTCTAAGCAAAGAAATTGCCTACAAAGGTGACTTAAGATTATAACCAAATATTATTAAATTTTGCAAAGATCATCAACCATAAGATTCTTAAAATTCTATGTAGCTTATTATAATAATGGTATTTTATATTCACTCCTTTCAAATTTAACCTAAACCTAACCTACTTTATTTTAGTGGTTATTATGAAGTGTTAAAAATTAAAGTGGGCGAATTAAAAAATGGATGTTTGGTACAAAAAGATTGAGAAACAGTGCCCCAGACTTTCTATAAATAAAAACGGTTATCAAATAACCAGAAAACTGTTAGATACATTTCTTAACAATCAACTTACACTTGCGAAATCCTCGCTTGTGTGCTGAAAATTTTAGGGTGGAATAGAGCCCACCCACCGCCATTTCCACTTAAACCTAACCTAGAAAATACTGTTTGGTAAAACTAATTTCTTAGAAATGGTATTAGTTTTCAGACAAATCGATATTCATTTTTGTTAAAAAATAAACTGCACCGACTTTATAAAATGTAATTCAGTAGTAAATTCAAAAATGAATTATTTTTTATATTCATGAATCACTAGTTTTTTTTTAAATTAACACTTATCTGTTGAAACTAGGGGCCCTAATAGTTCGACGCTTCGCAACTTCAAAGCTTCGAAGAAACTAAGTGAACTTCCAAGTTTTCGAATTTTCCGAAAAATAGAAGTTCCGAAGTTTTCGAATTTTTCGAAGAATCGAAATTGCGAAGTTCTCGATATTTACTATCGTAGAGTTGGAGATATTGGTGTATATCAAGGGAGAGAAATGCGTGATTTTTCCTGAGGTGCAAATTTATATCCCGATTGCGAAAGCCTGAGAGATACAAAGCACAGGAAAAAATAGTATTCTCTCCCGAGGTATATATACATTTTTTTTCACAAACGAGATATTTTAAGAGTATTTATGGGACATGAATTCGAATTGTAAATATTAAATGTTAAATGATTATTAGTGCAATTTGTAAAGGAAATAGGATGTGTGAGTGTACTGAGTGAATTGAGATTGGGTGTCATTGTCTGCTGTGCAACGTTAGTTTGTGTGGGTGCAGTCTGATTTGTTACAAGATCGCTTGTTGATGAATCGGTAACTGTTTGCAAATAAATTACAATGAAGCTAATAGCAAAAGTTTTCATTAACTTACCTGAAAATATATATAATTACAAACACAACGATTCTGAGTGACAGAAACTGTCAACATTTGATGGTTCGTATGCACACTTGATAAATGCAACCTCTTACGAAATGATATCATACAAGTGACTATATGGGATTTTTGACAGATGAATGATATTGTCATGTTTCTAGCCCACTTAATTGTGCGCTATTGACAAGTTTCTTATGGTGTCGTAGGAAAAAATACTTTTGTCATTTCAATTTTTTTTCCTCGAAAAAGTGGCCGTAATGGTAAATTAACATCAAACTAATGTATTGGCAAGGTAAAAAATAATAACATGACTTGAAACTGAATCGTTTCAATTACCGTTTTTTTCGGATAATCGAACTGTACTAATTCGCAAATACATATTTATGTACAGGTGAATAAAAAACATATTTATTTATAATATATCTTTGATAACAACAGAGAGTCCACTTTCAATTGGCAAAATTTAGTTAAGGCTGTTCTCTCAGTGCATGTATTCATGGTTTTGCATAATTTATCTTTATTTATCATCAGATGAAGTTCATATTTTACAGATATCTCAATGATAGTTATGCCAACAACTTAACCTTTTTTGCCACAGTAGTGACAACTTGGAAATAACCCGTTAAGACTGTTGAGTTCGACGTTCTGCTGTAATTTGATCTAAATTAACTTTTTCACTCAATATTCGCGAAATAATACATTACATTTTAAATAAAGTTAATGAGTAAAAAAAAGTACGCGTAGAATGCAGACTCCAGGGTATAGGGGTAGCGAAAATATTTAGAAGAGGGACTTAAAATTGAATTGCGCCGCGGGCCTTTAAAAGTTTTACATCCGCCACTGGACCTAAACAAGCTATGTTCTCGAATCATGTATGTCTTATTATTAGATTTTAAACTCAAATTGTGATATAAAAATGACATTATAACAGTGGGAAGGGCAACTATTTTTTCATATGGCATTTACACATTCGCGTCTCGCCTCGTCACTCGTCGTGGTATTTAGTTGCACGTTCGTCCCCATAACTCGATAACGGTTTACGCATTCAACGTCGAGTTAATTGCTGAGAAGCGCGAGCCTTGGACTCGTCCCCAAAAACCGCTATCGGAGCGAGCGCTACGAGGCCATGGTGTGAGGCACGAGGCAAATGACCGACTACACACTCGCTTGGCGATTCGACTCGCTACTCGTGGCAAAATGTAAAGGTGTGATTCCTATGACGTGATGGTTGCGATACACTGCTACTATGATATACTTATGGGGCGGATGCCTCTGGAGCATCCAGGGGCTACCAACCATCAATCGTGCGTCCTTGCTGCTTCGAGAGCAGTTGAGACGCGACGCTCAGCGAAACATTATAGTAATCAGTGATTTTATATCTAGTAGATACCAAGTGTTGAATTAGTTAGGGTGCCAACATCACAACATATGAAATGCATGGTACTTTTATTCACCATTTGACTCAGATAGTGTACTTGAGCATAAATCTGTCTTTCTCGCGATCGTGAATCCCATGAACCAACAGCAGTACCGGGATACCCCTTCTCAAATCAAACGAAATAAGGCGCTAAATTTGAAAGTTCCAATAAACGAAAGTGATGGGATGACATCGCCAATTAAATTTTTTGGGAAGCACCACAAACAATGCACTTCCGGCCCATTTTGTTAGTATAAAGAGATAATTCAACTAAAAACGCACTCACGGAATAAACTGTAAACAAATAACAACGGATACAGGTTATGTTTAAGGTTACGTGTCGGTACCCGCCCAACGTACGTCGTAGGCTTGCTCGCTCGCTTCGTGATCGCGAGAGAGATATCGTGCTAGGAACTAACAGGATAGGACCCACCCACCACCCTTCGTATCCACTTTAACCTAACCCTCAAAATCCCGTTTGGGTGGATGATTTTTTTTTAGTAAATCCTTCTGCGGTGTTGGAACTTTAACGATAATTACGAAACACGGTTTGTAGTTTGAGTTAAAATTATTACAAAGGGTGGTGGGTGGTCCCAATCCTACCCTCTAATTACTTGAATATAAACGAGGGTTACGCAAATAGGGAGTAACCACGTAATCCAAAAATATTGTATTTGTGATTTTGAATTTTGTAAATTAATTTATTTACAAGAACCCTGGGCGACGGTTAACTGGTTGGATTGTAGGAGACAGACCACCCACCACCCCCGTATTCACTTCAACTTAACCCACAAAACGTCGTTTGAATGGATGATTTTTTTTTAGTAAATATTTTTGTGGTGTTGGAGATTTAACGATAATTACGAAACAGGTTTGTAGTTTGAGTTAAAATTATTACGAAGGATGGTGGGTAGGCCCTACCCTACTGTCCAATTACTTGAATATAAACAAGGGTTACGCAGATAGGGAGTAACCACGTAATCCAGAAATATTGCATTTGTGATTTTGTATTTTGCAAATTAATTCATTTACAAGAACCTTGGGTGATGGTTAACTGGTTGGATTGTAGGATAGGGCCCACCCCCGTATTCACTTTAACTTAACCCACAAAACGTCGTTTGAATGGATGATTTTTTTTTAGTAAATATTTTTGTGGTGTTGGAGATTTAACGATAATTACGAAACAGGTTTGTAGTTTGAGTTAAAATTATTACAAAGGATGGTGGGTGGGCCCTACCCTACCGTCCATTACTTGAATATAAATAAGGGTTGCTCAGATAGGGTGTAACCACGTAATCCAAAAATATTGCATTTGTGATTTTGTATTTTACAAATTAATTCATTTACAAGAACCTTGGGTGATGGTTAACTGGTTGGTTTGTAGGATAGGGCCCATCCACCACCCCCGTATTCACTTTAACTTAACCCACAAAACGTCGTTTGAATGGATGATTTTTTTTTAGTAAATATTTTTGTGGTGTTGGAGATTTAACGATAATTACGAAACAGGTTTGTAGTTTCAGTTAAAAGTATTACGAAGGATGGTGGGTGGCCCCTACCCTACCGTCCAATTACTTGAATATAAACGAGGGTTACGGAGACAGGGTGTAGCCACGTAATCCAAAAATATTGTATTTGTGATTTTGTATTTTGCAAATTAATTCATTTACAAGAACCTTGGGTGATGGTTAACTGGTTGGATTGTAGGATAGGGACCACCCACCACCCCCGTATTCACTTTACCTTAACCCACAAAACGCCGATGGATGATTTTTTTTAGTAAAACCTTTTGTGGTGATGAAGTTTTAACGATAATTACGAAACTGGATTTGTAGTTTCAGTTAAAATTATTACAAAGGATGGTGGGTGGGCCCTATCCTACCCTCCAATTACTTGAATATAAACGAGGATTACGCAGACAGGGAGTAACCACGTAATTCAAAAATATTGTATTTGTGATTTGCATTTACAAGAACTCTGGGAGACGTTCAGCTGGTTGGATTGTAGGATACTGCCCACCCACCACCTCCATACCCACTTTATCTTAACTCACAAAACGCCGTTTTGATGGATGTTTTTTTTAGTAAATCCTTTTGTGTTGTTGGAGTTTTAACGATAATTACGAAACAGGGTTTGTAGTTGAAGTGAAAATTATTACGAAGGGTGGTGGGTGGGCGCTATCCTATCCTCCAAGGGTATTGTTTGGACCCTATCCTACCTTCCAATTAGTTGAGCATAAACGAGGTTTGCGCTGATGGAGAGTAACCACCAAACCCAGAAATATTGCGTTTGTGATTTTGTATTTTGGAAATTAATTCATTTGCAAAAACTCTGGGCGATGTTCAACTCGTTGGATTGTAGGATAGGGGCCCACCCACCACCCTTCGTGCCCACTTTAACCTAACCCACAAAACGCCGTTTGATTTGATGATTTTTTTTTATTAAATCCTGTGGTGTTGGAATTTTAACGATAATTTTGCGAAACAGAGAATGTAGTTTGAGTTAAATTTATACGGAGGTGGTGGGTAGGCACTATTCCACCCTCTAATTAGTTGAACATAATTAATTTTTTACATTCTCCGTTACGAAGTACGAGAAAGTATTGTGATCGTGATTATTTTTTAAACCCCGATTTGGGGTCCCTAGATGCCATTTCAACAATTTCTGGAAAAAAAATTTGTGCTGTGTGTCTGTGCTAGAGGCAGGAAAGGGAAGAGATCTCAGTCATATGGGATTGTAAGGTGGTTCACTGGTAATTTTTTTTACACTAGTTTTTGAAATATACCTGCTGAAACACAGGTGACTCCCTTCTTGAAACGGATGGTATATTAAAGTAACAAAAATTACAATAGAACGACGAGGATAGAAAACGGCACGTTGTACATGTTTGCTTCATAAGTTTATTAGGACACGTATGTCTATATTGGTATCTACTTATACACAATCACTGATAGTAATACACAAATAGTTTAATTGCTAAGAAAATGTATGCACAACCGCCTAATAATCAACAGTTTTAAGTTGGGCCGAATCACCCCTTAATTCCTACTGTTGGTTTTGAAGTTTACCCTACCCGCAACAAACACACAAATCTTTTGAGCCCATTTGCCTTAGAATTGCCCAAAACCTGCAAAAACATTTTCACATATTTTATTAATATTCATATAATGTGTACATTATAGTATGGAATCTACGGAACAAGTATAAACATTTTATGTAATAGTAATAATAATAAAAAGAGGTTTGTTTCACAATCCGTGAAATATGGCATTTTTCTATTTATTCATTTTCAACATTCAGTACGTGTTTTACGTGATCACACGACCTGTGCCAAGGCAACTCAAATAAAATTGAAATACGTAGGCTTTTCGTTTCTACAATCTATAACGAAAAGCATCGTATTCCTCATTTCAATTTTAAGAAGAATTCAGCTTAACCAAAGTTAGACTGTTTTTCAGAATTAAGTGTATTCGATTACCACCCAGCTTTTTATAATCCTCCTGGTATTAGGGCTGCTACACATTTTTGCTGCCAATCTTGTTTTGACATTTCGCACTCCCATTGTCCCATCGATCGTCCGGTCGGGTTCAAGAACCGTCCATGATCCGTAGGTGTTGGCAGGCGCGCGGGCTTCGTAGTATTTCTGGAAGATGAATTATGGAGGCAAGGTGCGTCCGTCTCTTTTGTAGTAATTGATTCCGTTTCGATCGCCGGCCGAAATTAATAGGTAATGAGGGAGTGTGTGATTAAGTGTGGGTGTTTCGCGTGTGTCGGGGTAAATGGGGGGTTTCTATTGATCGCCGCGGTGCGTCAGGCATGCGCCCGCAGTGTAGAAACCGTCGTCGGGGTGTATTTACAACCCGCGTCTGCCTCCGTCTCACTGTCTTAGACACACGATAGTGCGACCCGGTGAACGTGCGCGGGGCGGTTTTTTGGTCTTTGCCCCTTTTGCGCGTGTGTGTGTGTGTTCGTAAGTGCACACCTCTCCGTAGTCTCGTAGCTCTTCGCCGTGTCACAAATTTAGCCCGCCTGTGCCTTGGTAGTGTGCCAACTGGACCCAGACACTGGGATTTCGGGCATTCGAAACTCGCCGCCGTCGTCCGCAACACACACCAAAGCTCTCCGTTTCCATCGAGCGGACGCCAAAATGAACTTCTTCGACTTTCGACGGGATCAGCGTAAGTCACTTTTAAATTAATACCCTTTCTATTCCTGGAGCTTCGCACGTAGTTTCATTCGACAGCTCCGGTTGCGCACTGAACACACCGCAATTTAATCAAGTAAGCCACTTTTGCAAATTAGATCGAAACCGATAACAATCGTCCGTTTTTTACGTGTGCCGTTTTTTTTTTGGTTGAATTACCGCAGTTTGCGTTCCGTGTCCGGGATCCATAAACCCGAGGCCCTTATAAAGGTCATGAGTTGAGGAATGGGCCGTGTTTATTGTCGCCCCCCGGCTAATTTAATTTCTTCTCGGTTACATAATCGATGAGTTATTTTACTTGGCACTGTGTTCTGGCTGTGTAAAAGATTGCATCTATTAATTCTTCGGAAAACGACGCCGTAAATCTGTATCATTGAAATTGTGATCTCGGGATTAGGATTGTTTTAGATGTAGAAATTTGTAGTACATTCTATGAATTTTGAATAAATGTGAAATCACTCCCCGTTGACACTAACCTAGAAATGTCATTCGGTTGTTTGAAACATAACCTTTAACAAGCGCGCCGGCGCCCTTTTCGACGAATGATCAATTTGATTTGGCTATCTTAGCAATCTTGGCCGTCTGATTTATTAATATGTATGATTGTGAACTATAAATATGATCGTTGCCATCGTTACTATGTGGTGGTCTATTTTCAGGTAATTTGAATTAAAACCACTTTCGACGTTTTATATCACTAATAATAACAATAATCTTTAATGTAACTACCGGCAATGACCTTTAGCCCTTTATTTGTTGGGAATTGAGCGTTGAGAATAATCAGAAAACCTTAATTCCAAATTATTATTCTTAACATAAATTCCGAAAAATCGCCTGTTGATGTCGTTTGTAAAAGTGTCTCAATAAATGTATTGTCTCTCTCTCTCTCTCGTCCTACGATAGTTCTGTTTCTCTCCATCTTTATTTCTAATCGGCTTTAAAAGATCACTCTATATTACAAGGGGAGATTAAAATTAAATCTGCCTAACTAAGAAAGAAAATAGTTCTAAATCTAAATTTTACTTTTCGACATATGAACCTTTAACCCTTTCAGCCCTGGATTTTTAAATTTGAAAAAAAACAATTTTTTTGTTAATTATTATTGATGAGGAGCTTCTTAAGACCATAAATACGAAATTTGAACTCATTTGCTTAATTAGTACAGGCATTAATTAGTGAGGCTTTGTTGAAGTGACATCTAGTGATAAGCAGCAAAAATATGGATTGTCATAGTAAGTAGAGACATGTAAATGTTGCGGTGGCAATTGCCACCACCAGGGCCGAAAGGGTTAACAGTTTTTTTTTTATTAACATATATGATATGGATCACATGCGTGATCAAACCGTTAACAGTTACACATTTAGTCCAACGCTTTTCCAATAATGCGAAACCCTCCAAGAAAATTCTTTCGCCAACTCCTCAAAAAAAAAACTCGGAAATGGCCTCTTTCAGTTCTTGATCTGAAAAAATCGACTTTTCGACTGTTTCTTCAGCTTAGCAAAGAGGTAATAATCTGGCAGAGCTAAGTCAAAGGCTGTAACTATTAACTCCACAAAACCACAGTTGTTGACTTCGTCCCGAACTTTGTGAGCCTTACGCACTCGGCAATGGTCGTGTTTTTTGGGCAACATTAGAGTTCCTCTTTTGATGTATCGTAACTTTTACATTTTTAATTATCTCTTTGTAGACATCTGCGTTAATTATAGACCCCTTCTGCATATACTCAATCATTAGAGTGTCTTCAGTATCCCAAAAAAAATGGCACCATCGCTTATCTACAGATACTTGAGTGTTTGGTTTTTTGGGCGGTGGATATAATTTTTGCAACCATTACATTGATTCCTATTTCGTTGGAGGATCCCAATGGCACACCCAAATTTCATGGCCCGTTACAACTTTGGGAAAATATCACGTGCTAACGCCGCCAAGTATTCTGCAAATTTCTTGCCTGCACAACTTTTGTTCAGGAATCAGGATTCTCGTAATCCAGTGCGCTGGCAATTTATTCATCGCCAAATCTTCATGAAAAATTGTCAATATAGATGCCTTGCAGATACCTATTGCGTGGGCGATTGATTCGTCAATCCTGTAGAACAATTTTTTCACTATGTTGAAGTTGTCTTCTTTTCTTGTCTTCACAGGTCATCGACTTGTCGGGTCTTTTCGAATGTATTCTCTGCTCCATTTGAAGTGCTTTAACCAGAATTTTATTTAAAAATATGCTGGACAATCCTCACCACTTACGTTCGTGCATCATTTTTGGCGGATTGCCTTTTCTTTTATCAAAAACTTTTCAAGCTTTCACGTTCTATTTTTAACTCATTTCCCTGTGTTGATAGCTTCACACACACGCACCCAACAAAAAGGAATTGATTTACACAAAACTTGACAGATGCTCGTTGAACTTGACAGTAAACACTTGTCACAGCAGCGCGTTTCTTTCATGGCTAGGTGGATTTTATTTTAATCTGCCCTCGTAGTACCAGGTACCAGAACTCAAATTGATTGAGACTTTTTCATGGAGGTACCAATTATTTTGAAAAATTACTGGTTGCACTTATTATTTGTTAATTGATGTGGGCTTATGCTTGTGGCATTCAGTCACGACTTGTAATTTATAAAATTGTAGATTTAAATAACGCAAACATGAATATAACTTATTGGGGATAAAATAACAAATAGCAATTTTAAAAAGATATTTTTGATTGTACAAAACCCCCAAAAACGTTTGTTTGGATTACCACTAAAACATTGCCCAAAGACCAGGACCAGTCAAATGGTCAAATTGCGAAAATCGCAAGTTTTTAAGTCCAAAATCCTAAAAATCGAGTTTTCGAAAAAAAATTATTATCCAACTCTCAAACGCGTTTTCGGATATGATTGAAACGTCAAAATGTAACGAATTTATCATATTTTAAAAAGGTATTGAGAAATGTGCACCACAAATACTACCAAAATCGTTAACAATTCGAACATGAACAAAAACGAGATTTTGATTTTTCTTTAAAATTGCCAAATCGCGAACGTGCGTTTTTGTATTTTAATCATTTAAACGTTAAAATGTAACGAATTTAATATATTCAAAAATGCATTAAAAAATGTTCACCTCAAATCATGGCAGATTGGTAAAATCGCGAGTTTTCAAGTCCACAGTCAACAAAATCGAGTTTTTGATTTCCCGAATGCGTTTTTGGATACGATTTGAACGCCAAAATGTAACGAATTTAATGTATTTCAAAAACGCATTAAGAAATGTTCACCTCAAATCATAGCAAATTGCAAAAATCGCAAGTCCACAATCAACAAAATCGAGATTTCGATTTTTTATTGCCCAACTCTTGGATTTGAATAATTTAAACGTCAAAATGTTACGAATTTAATATTTAAAAATAAATAGCAAATTGCAAAAATCGCAAGTCTACAATCAACATAATCGAGATCTCGATTTTTTTTTGCCCAACTCTCGAACACATTTTTGGAAATAATTTAAACGTCAAAATGTAACGAATTTAATATGTTTAAACAAAGCATTAAGTGTTCACCTCAAATACTAGCAAATTGACAAATTCGCAACTTTTCAATTCCAAAGTAAACAAAAACGAGTTTTTGATTTTTGTTTAATTGTCAAAATTTAACAAATCCCCAAAGGGTGGAAACTTTAACTGGAACAAATTCGATATTTATGAAATGAAAAGTCCCAGAAAAAAATCCCCGGACCCGTCGATTTTTTTTATTGCGCACGTTTTAGCGTCTTTAAAAATAGTATGACATCATCACTAGTCTTTCACGTATGACGTCATAGACATTTTTTTTTAATGGAAACCATTTTTTTTTATTTCACTAAATTTGTAGCCCTTTTTATTCTCTTTACGACTGTGTAAAAATTTTTTGTTTTTATTTCAGAAATTGAAAAAAAAAAACTTATTTAATGTATCAAATGTTCAAAATGTAAGGAATGGGTTTTATCACCGATTGGCTTTTTACCAAGAGAGGAACGGTGCTCATTTTGAACATTAGATACATTTAAAAAAAACAATTTCTGAAATAAAAAAAACAAAATATTTTTCCACGGTCGTAAAGAGAATAAAAAGGGCTACAAATTTAGTGAAATAAAAAAATGGTTTCCATTTAAAAAAAATGTCTATCTAATTTAATAAATTATACAAAAGCATTAAGAAACTAGCAAATTGCCATAATCGCAAGTTTTCAATTCCATCCTAAAAAAAGTTTTTCATTTTTTTTTAAAATGCCCAATTCTCGAATGCGTTTTTGGATTTAAATAATTTAAACGTCGAAATGTAACAAGGTTAATATATTTAAAAAAAGCATTAAGAAATTTTCATCTCAAATTATAGCAAATTGCCAAAATCGCAAGTTCTCAAGTCCAAAGTCAACAAAATCGAGTTTTAGATTTTTTTTTAAATTGTTTAACTCTCGAACGCGTTTTTGGATTTGAATATTTTTAACGTTAAAATGTAACGTATTTAATATATTTTAAAAATGATTAAGAAATGTTCACCTCAAACACTAGCAAATTGCAAAAATCGCAAGTTTTTAAGTCCTAAGTCGATTTTTTCAATTGCCCAACTCTCGAAAGCGTTTTTGGATTTGAATAATTTAAACGTCAAAATGTAATATATGTAGATTTGTTTGATTTGTTGTTTTTAAATTGCTTGACTCTCGAAAGCGTGTTTGGATATGATTTAAACTTCAAAATGTAATGAATTTAATGTATTTTAATAGTATATTGTACAACGAGCATATAATGATTTGCTCCACTCGCCTACGGCTCGTTCCGCAAACATCGTTCTCGTGATTAATAGCCATTATAAGCGAGTTGTATACTATACTTTGTTCACGAAATTAAAATTAAAATTAAAATTAAAATTAAAATTAAAATTAAAATTAAAATTAAAATTAAAATTAAAATTAAAATTAAAATTAAAATTAAAATTAAAATCACAATCACAATCACAATCACAATCACAATCAAAAACAAAATCTAAATCTAATTGAAAATCTAAATCGAAATCAAAATGAAAAACAAAGTCAAAATCTAATTGAAAATCGAAATCAAAACCATAATCATAATCAAAATCTAATTGAAAATCAAAATCAAAATTAAAATGAGAATCAAAATTCAAGTTGTAAATACAATTACAATTGAAAAAAATTATATTAAACAGGGTAAACAGAATATTATCATAAATCGCGTTCTGTGAATCAACGAGCGAATTAGCGTGTTTAATAACCATGTTAAACACGCAAATGCGTGTTTAATGAAATTGAGTGTTAAATGTACCCCATTAATGCCTCCCATACAATTAAATAATGCGCCTATTGTAATATTTTTGTGAACAAAAAGCATTAATATTCACCTCAAATCATAACAAATTGTAAAAATCTCAAGTTTTTTAGTACAACTAAATTCCGTTTGTTGAATAACTTCGTTTTTTTAAAATGGCACACCCTGTATTTAGTAAAGTATTCTCAAGTAGAATCCTATTAACTTTCAAATTGTATTAAGGTTCCCTGTATATGAAAATCGCCGAATACAAGAAAACTATTAATTAATTGGATTCTGCGTGAGAATACGTTCCTAAATACAGGGTGTGCTATTTGAAAAAAACAAAGGTATTCAACTTTATTAGTAAGGATTTTCTACCTCATTTTTTATCACCCTGTATAATTTTTTATATGAAATCATGGTTGGCGCTATAGTTCGATCCTTCAACCAAACAATAGAAATTATTGTAATGGTTCAATTTTAATCACTGGGCCAAATATAAAATTTCACCTGTACATTCAACAAATCTTTAGATATTTCGAAAATGGTAAACGATAGTTATTGGGAATATTGAAGTAACTCACCTTTATTTGTTCGCTAAAATTCAAAATTGACAAAAATACAGGGTGTTTAATTAAAAAAAAAATAACTTTGATGTTGATCTTTTTTATGGGACACCCTGTACAACTGGCAATAATTTTAAATTGTGCATACAATGATCTATTTAAAAAGAATAGTACGAAGTTACATGGTTCTCTATAAAATGACCCACCCTGTATATCATTGAATGTGTACTATTTGTCTGGAAACAAAATTCTCCAAAATACAACTATAAGAACATAACACATGCAATAAAGATAACTTTGTATACCCAGCACATAAATTTGCATGTGCAGGTGCATGAAATTGTACAATCACTTGTCTCAAGAACTCAATATGGAAAAAAGTTTTAAGAGTTTCAAGAAAAACATAATTGACGTGTTATTAAAATTGGAACCATACAGTCATAGTTTCAAAATTCAATAAATTTACTTCAATTTACCCATTGGTGAATATGTGTTTCTTGTGTTGTCGCTACTTCTTATTTCAAGTATATGTCTATCTTTGAATATTTCAACAGGAATAGACATTTTCCAGAAAATGGCAAATAAAATTTACAATCGTGAAAATAATCAATTTATTTAGTTTATTTATTTATTTGGCTAGGCGTTGAAACAAATGTTTATTTAGTGTCAATTATGTCAAATTACCTTTCATCAAGATTGGTGCTTGTAGTTTTATGTAATTTCAATTCAAAAAATTTTACAGTTAAAACAATGTCTCTGTCAAAAAAGTGTGCTCTTTCATTTTATCGAAGAAAAAATGCGTTCCCATTGACCCCGTAAGCGCACGCCATTGCACATTGTTGTAAAGTATTATAAAAGATACAAGTAGTTTTGTATTCTCATATATCTTCGTGAGTTATTAATATTTTTAAATAATTAATGAAAACATTTGAACAGTGAAGTACTTTTTTTTTTGTTTTAAAGAAATAGTACTTAAACTTTGCCCAGAGCACTTTCTTGACTACAGATTAATGCATGAACTTTTTCTCTTCTTTTAGGAGTACGTACTGTACATGGTCTTCCATGACTGATAATGCAAGTGAGATTCTGAGATTCATTACAAAACAAAAACATCATGGCCCACTATTTTTGATACCCAAAAATGCGACGCGGTCGTGCATTATAAACTCCCGCTTTTGCAGAGCCTTAATTAATCTGAAATATCCTCGATAGAAAAACTTCTCACAAATGCAATTAATCATTTTTGCAATCTACAAAGTGTAACCATTTTGTTTTTCAAAGCTATATTTAATGCGTTAATTATTAATGAAAATATGAATATTTCCAATTTGTACTATTTTTTTGGCCCACTACGTACATTTCGTTTTAAATTATATTATCAAAATTTACATTTTTATTGCATTCTAAAAACGAATTATTAAACAAGCAGACACGTAAAACAACGCTTCGCGCACTTGTATATGTTCTCGTAGAATTTTGTCTTCTTATTTCAACAAGTGAAAATGTTTATCATACTTTTTCCTCGCCTCGGCATTTACAAAAACCTTAACCCTGGCTATAGTCGATTGTTAAGCAAACGAGGTTTTGAACTTCAGAAACTTTTTCTTGGCTCCAAAGCATGTGCGATAACCGTGCCCGAAATACCATCGGCTGTTTACATCAGTCAAAACGCAACTATTTTTTGAAATGATTCCAATTGCACGAGATAGATAATTCATTACTTTTAATTATTGTGATAATCTAAATTCTGGCACTGTTATATAATTGAAAATATTCTAAATTGCTCATTAACTTTAATTTAGATGATTGATATAGTTATTATTTTTTTACAGCCTCGCTCGCAAGCTTGCTCTCCAGCCGCGTCCATAAATCTATCACTTTATTGCCTTGATAAACAAATAACTATTAATTAATGCTTAAAACACTTTTTCGCCAGTTATTTTGGCCTAGGAAGATAAATCGTTCTTTCTTTCTTTAAAACAGAAGGGGCGGGGGTATATTGTACAAGTGGCTCTACCATTAATATGTTCCACGAGCCGCCATTGGTAACGGGTAATAGTTTTCGCAACACCTATCTTCTACTTTTTCGTCCTTTTGATCATTGTCTAGATCTCTTCTTCAACTTCTTCAACCCTCTGGTTATTGTTGATTATAATCAGCGAGTTCTTAAATTTCACTTTGGCATACCATAACACTGTTCAATAAATCCTTCTTATTTGAAGGGAAAACATTTTATAACTCATTGCCTGAAGACTTAAAGCTACTAGAAATCCAAATTTAAGAAAAATGTTAAAGGAAAACTCTTATCTAGAGCAAAATATTCACGTTCTGACATTTTATTGACGGTAACAATGTGTATATATGTTGTAAATGACGGTAACAAGGTGTTTAAAGGTATTATATAATTTTGTAATATAGTTAACATATGTTTGACGTTCACATCTTTCTTGTACTATGAATTTTGTCCATTATATCTTGTATATACGTGAATAAATTATTATTATTAATAATAATAATGGCTTCTAGCATTAATCATATTGTACTATATTTATTTGTTCTAGTGGGTGCTTATTTTTTTAAGTACATGCAATATTTGTTGTCAAATTACCTTATAATACTGTTAAATAACGTTATGGAATTAGAAAATCTAATCAACGAAAAGTGGTTTAAGTAACAGTTGTCCATTATTACCATTTATAATTAACGAGTACTTTGCGCGTTGGTGTATTTTGTGCCGTCACTAATTAATGTTGAATAAGCCATACGTCAAAGCCTGCTCAGCGGAATGCCAGAGATTCGGCCGAAATTAAAAATACTGCTCGCTCGTTCACCACACCACAATTTGCGGCTTCTATGTGTTTCTATTTTCTATTTGTATGTGTGTTGTGTGTGGCTGTGTGTGTGTCGGAAAACGTTATGAAATTGAAACTGGGGCCCGCCGATTTATATTTAAATGTGCTAGCCGGCGTCCGACTGTTTCTCGACGAGTCCTTCCACCTGTCAACGAAGTGATTTTAAAGGTGTGACAATGCCCTAATCAAAAAGAAGGGAAAATATTTTGATCCGTTTATATGCAGGGTGTTACAAATTCTATGCATTAGCATTGCTATCTCGGTAACTATAAGAAATGGAGAGTTGGTTGGCAAAGCTGCGCATTATAATGCTGAATTATTTCTTAAAAACAAATTCTGACTAATTCTTGAGATATTCGAAAAAACCGAAAATCGTACATTTTTTGAATTGCTAAAGAAGCTTTCCTAATTATACTTAGACCTGGGATAGGTGTAATTTTACAGCATTTTTCGTGATCTTTCCAAAGATATACAACATTATACAGGGTACAATTAATATATCTCATATTTTTCTTGCGTTTTTTATATTTTTTTTCTGCAATGTTTTTGTTCAGGTGCTCAAAAAATTAAAACAAACATTTTCAAAAATCCATATTTCTATTGAAAATTATTGAATTTACAAAAATAAAATTGATTTTGAATAAGCGATACTTTGGCCATTGAGGATGTTTTTTTTTATGGAATTTGTCCTGCGTTTTTTTTTATATTTTTTTCTGCGATGTTTTTGTGATAATAAGCACAGTTTAAAATCACTGATATTATAAAGTAGCAATAACAGGTAGCAACGTGATTCAAAAGTAGCAGTTTTGCCCATCTCTACAATCCATCCCTTTGCTATATATTTCAAAGAGGAAAACGTTAGTTACGTAACTGTTCCTGATTCCCTAAAACATAGCCCAGTTACTGTTTATACGTTTCAAAAGAAACTCATAACTTTTCCGATATCCAAATTTCAAAAGCTTCCCAAAAAGATTTTCTATTTTTCAGACGGGTCTGCTGCCCATTCAAAAGCAAACAAAACTTCTTAAACCTCTGCTTTCACGGGGAAGATTTTGAAGACCCTAGGAAAACCAAATCCAAACTCCACTACATTTTTTTTGGGTGGTCACTTGAGAACCTTGGTAACGTAGACTTTGCATATTCAACCAAGAAGACTATATTAAATCAGAATGTTTCTTGGAAAATCGCTTTGATCAAGCATTGCGTATTAAAGGAACGCACCTATACAATGCGTTCATTCCCAAAACTACATAAAAAATATTCGTGAAAAACTTTTGTAAGGATATGGAAGAAACAGTGTCAAAATCTCCTAATTAACTTAAATTATCCGACATATAAGATTACATTACTGTTGTCTATGAGGCGAACTGGTGGCTTGGATATGTTTTACAGAAAAATGTAGAATTATTCATTCGCATTTAAAAATAACTTTTTCTACGTCCGTTATAAAATGTACAGTTTTTTACATTAATTTGGATACATAAAATATGTGATTCCTGAACCCTACAAACAGCGTGAAAAAAGTGCCATAACGGTTAATTTTTTCACTCTTTTGCGTGAAAAATAGTGCCATAGCGGTTCATTTTTTAACGCTACTATAAAATTGTTTGCACAAAGTGTGTCATGAACGCTTCGCAATACGCCACGAGTGCCGCCGATAAATGTCAAACATTCGTTTCCGATCAAGAAAACTTGATGATTATTATTTTTTTTATTTAAAAAAAGTATTATTACTTATAAAAAAATGATTAAAGTTTTATCGAATTTATTTAAAGTTACGGACGTAGAAAAAAAATTGTATGAAACTCGAGAGTAAAGCAACTTTTTTTCACTTGTAGGAATTGCCACACTCGCCTTCGGCTCGTGTGGCAATCTTTCCCACTCGTGAAAAAAAGTACTACTTTACTCACTTGTTGCATAAATAACTATTTCTTCATCTAGTTAGACCCTTTATATCCTTATTACATTATTTTTAAAGCTGAATTATTTGGTACCTTACTCAATAGTTTCTGCAGAATATTTACCGAGATATTTACAAACAACTTTACAATCATTTCGAATTAAAAACAAAGGTTTGCCATGAAATCGTAATGGCGGATATTTTATTTTGTTCTAAAAAGTGACGTTTGCTGTCGCATTATGATTTACAACTAGTGCTGGGAATTTTTATGATTTGAGTATTCGAATATTCGTTCAGGAAATTATTCGAATACTCGAATTATTCGAATATTCGAATAATTCGAGTATTCGAGTATTCGAGTATTCGAATATTCGAATAATTCGAATATTCGCATATATTCGAGTATTCGAATAGTTCGAATATTCAAATATATTCGAATAGTTAGAGTATTTATTTCCAGCATACGTATTTTTTGATAATCATGTAATACTAGGGCTGCGAATCGAATACCAATAAATCTACAGGTAATTATAATAAATATCCAAATACTAGACTACCAATAAACGTTATAACGTTTGAAATATTCGAAAAATCTTAAGATAACAAATGTTCATAATTAAATTTTCAATAAATTGTTTATAGCATTTTTTCTAGGACACACGGTAATGTCTGAAAAGTTTACACTTCCTTTTGTTCTTTTTTTTACAAATATCTCAAAAATTATTAGTTTTATGAGCAAAACGTAAGAATAAAATACATATGTTTAGAATTAAATTTTTTATAAATGACCATTTCTTTGTAAGAGATGCAGTAGTGTCGGTACGCTCTTGGTGTTTTTTTTTTGTTTTTGGAAAATGTTTTAGTTTTCATTACTTTTATGAGAAAAATATAAGAATACAAATGTGTTTTAGAACTAATTTTTATACAAATTATTTCTATATCATTTTTTCTGGGGCACACGGTAATGTGTGTACACTCTAAGTGTTTCTTGTTTTTTTTTCAAAAAGTATCACTTTGATGAGAAAAGATAAGAATACAAATATCTTTAGAATTAAATTTCCCATAAATTTAATTCTTCTCATTATTTTCCGCAAATTTGAATATTCGAATAATTCGAATACTCGAATATTCGAATAATTCGAATACTCGAATATTCGAATAATTCGAATAATTTGAATACTCGAATATTTGAATAACTCGAATACTCGAATATTCGAATACTCGAATATTCGAATACTCGAATATTCGAATAATTCTTTTGCAGATTTATTCGTATTCGAATATTCGAGTATTCGAATTATTCGTACTATTCGTATTCGATTCCCAGCCCTATTTACAACCGGCCGTGTATTCTACACAAGAACAATAATTTATGATTAAATGGTATTACTCGGGTACTATTTAAGAAGTGAACGTGATATGTGTGATAAGTGTTAAATTTGCGGAGAAGGCAATGCCCAACAAAAATAGTATTCAACGAGCCTTAAAAAGAATGTAAGTAGACCGATAATTAAGGGAACCGAATTGTAACACATTTCAAATTTAGAAAGCAAAGTAGTAATTATTCATTGAATAGTACTCTTGCTGGATATTGCCTTCTCTGGAAATTCATATAAAGTTATTAGATAGTACCTGCGTGGAACCATTTAATAATAAATCGTAATGCGACAGCAAACGTCACTTTTTAGAACAAAATGAAATATCCGCCATTATGATTTCATGGCAAACCTTCGTTTTGAATTCAAATTGTAAAGTTTTTTGTAAATATTCTGCAGAAACTATTGAGTAAGGTACCAAATAATTCAGCTTAAAAAGCTTTAAAAATAATGCCAGAAGACCGATACTGTCAAATAATTAGGGGAGCCAATATTAAGACATTTCAAATTTAACATATAAATCCCTATGACCCGCTTTGCAATTCAACACCCTGTATATCGTAGGAACGGGCTATAAAGTGACACCTATCCCAGTTCTCTAGATCAATTGGAAAAGCTTCTACGGCAATAAAAAAAATGTGTTTGACGTTTTTGGGCCGTTTATGAGCTCTCTAATTCAAAAACGAGTTGACATATCTCAGTAAAATTTAGACCCTTTGTTGAGTTGATGTGGAATTACCATCTTCAATTTTTGAAACTTCGAATAACGCCTATAGCAAAACCTTTAGTGGAAAGTGTGACACATAATTAGTTTTGGAAGATGAAAAGTTACACAAAAATGAAATCAAAAATCCAAGTCCGTATTTAAAAAAATAAAATGGATGTGAATGTCTAAATGACGAAACGTCGTATTTGAAAATTAAAATTATTTTCTGGCTTACAAAAGTATTTTAAGAGAGTGCTCTTGGTTTTTCAAAATAACTAGTAATAAAGTTGTACCAAAATTGATTTTTTCGTTTTTTTTTCGAATATCTCCGGAACTAGTTGGAATATTTTAAATTTCTTTTTCACAAATTATTCAGTAAATACGCAACGTTTCCTTCATTTAATTAACTCTGTATCTCTTATAGTTACCGAGATAACAATGTTAATGCATCGAATTTGTAACACCCTGTACAACTATAAGACATGTTCATACTTAGGTGTAATGAGTGCATAATCTGTTAATTAATTAATGCGATTAATAATGCATCTACTTTCTTCAATATTTAGTATTCAGATGAAAATGACAGAAAAACAATTGACGCTGGTGATGGTTATAAATTAATAAAATTAAACCTGAGTACTAAATTAACATACGATTCATTTGAAAATAAGTTGTAAATGAGGCACACATTTATTGTTCTTTGCACAAATTGGTTATCCACCGACAATTAAAGGGAATAGTAGAGACTTTTCAAAATCCCATTTTCCGCTATATTTTGGTACTTTCCGAAGAATTTTTTTGAATTTTAATTGTTTATAAATATTTGTTGATATTCCATCAAAATATGTTTAGGTAATATTTTTTAATTGTTGATGATGTAATTTAAATAACAGTTATTTATTATACGAATGTGTAATGTAGGTAATAATTCCCGCAAAAAAAAGTTTAAGGGTAATTTTCTTAAGGGACTAATGAGGAATTCCACATGAGTATAATATAAAATTGTATCTAAAATCGTCTGTAATTGCATTAAATATTGAAATAATGTGTATAAAATTTTGACAAGAAATGTACGTGGTGTCAATTTGAAATATTTCAAAAATTCCTATGAAGGATCTATGCATTCCGTGAGAGAAACTTATTCTCTCACTAGGGGGTAATGAGCACATTACATGGCTCAAATGACCACTGTAACTTGATTATTACACCCGATTTTTTATAAAAAAAATTCTCCATTATGTATTATGGCATATCAATGAAGAAATCAGTGGATCTGAAAAGGAAGTAAACTTTGAACATCTATAATATTCTTTGCTATTATTTCCAATCTTTCTAAAATATTTAAAAATATAATTTGTCACCACAAACGTTTGCAGATTCAACAGTTAATAACATCCAATCAACGTGGATTTGTTTGTAAAAGAAACAACCAATTGATAAGCTTTTAACTTATTTACACGAGTACAATTTAGCATCGAATGTAATTTCAGTCATGCAACCGTATCTCACAGACAGACATATATTTGTGAGTTAAACGAGCTCTCAGTTCAAAACATTTGTAGCAACGAGTTGTGTTCCGCAGGGGTCAAATCTGGACCCGCTCTTATTTTTAATATCTATCAATGAATTGGCAAGAGTTTTAAACTGCAATTTCTTATTGTATGCCGATGGCGTTAAGTTGTACCGTACTATAGTGTTTCAGATTGTGTTGTGTTACAAAATAACTTAGATAGTGTGTGGAAGATGGCCTCAAAATAAATATCAACAAGTGTCGTGTTTTGCGCGACGCACTAGAATTCAGCTACAGAATTGATATTTTTTTTGTAAAGATTTGGGAGTACTTTATGACGATGAATTAAAATTTAATGATCATGTTCAAAATTCAAAATAATGTACTAAATGAATCTTATAAAGTGCTGGGATTTATAATGCGCAATTGCCGTGGGTTTAAGGGCACTAAAGCAGCATTAAGGCTTTACGATTAATTTATTATTTGTAAAATTAACTATTGTTGGTATGGGTAACACCACGAGATTAACTCACACGTTTAGCGGGCAAAATTGGTGTATAAAAAAATGTACTTTTGAGGAAACAAGTGTCCAGTTTTTTATAAAGTAATTTTATTTTACTCCATTTTTTTTAATGTATGATATTTTTAGGAACACTCATCCCTATGAAAGGAAATCTGACGAAACTTACATATTTAAGAAGTCAAACTTTTCTTTTCATTTGCTGCATAAACACGACATTTGTCTCTTTAAAATTTTCTTTTTGCCGCCAGTTGTGTCGTAGTTTTCAAAATCTATTTTAAATAAAATAGTTACGACTGAGCGATTGGAAAAAAATTCTGTTCAGAATTCTTGCTACTGTAAAAATGAATTCTGTCTCTTCTAAAAAAAAAAAAAAAAAGATAAGGACCTCGAACAATTTTCTCTTAAATAATAAGAAATAAAACATGTGGGTTCGTTTCTCATTTATTGCATTAGGAAATGCCCATAACTTTGTGCCAAATCGTTGTAGGAACTTCGTTATTTGAGTCCTGCGCACCAACTCCGTACACGTTGCCAAAGTTAGACGTTTTTTTTGTTCGGGGATTAAAGGGTTCGAAAAGGGATCATTCCAATCTGAGTATAACCCCTTAAAGTAGAGCCAAAATGGGATTTTTTCCAGAAAGAATCATCACATTTGGTTGAAAAGTCGCCGAGTTATGTGCGAAAAACCTCAAAATGCACTTTTTTTCAAACACCCATAACTTGGTGCCGAATCATCGTAGGATCTTCGTTCTTTGAGTCCTGCGTAGGGAATTGATCAAATTTTAATGCCTTCATGGTGGATAAAGTCGACAAAATTTTTCCAACTTCGTAGACATCGAAAAAATTGGACATGGTTTCCAGAAAAAACTTTTTTTTTCGCGGGGGCGCTAGAGGGGGCGGAAGGGGTTACGCTTAAGTTCGCATGCGTGACTTTAAAGAAGTCACTTCGAAGTTTTTCGCCCTCAAAGATTCATCAAAATCGATTGAAAATACGCCGAGTTATGGCGGTTGGAAAATTGTCAAAATTTCACGAATTTCAAATGTTTAATTTTTTTCCACCAGTGTATTATTATTATTATTATTGCACTGAACGGTTCGGAAATTTTTGCTCACAAAGTTTTCCTTGTTTGCCTCGGCATTGAAATATCAAAGTTTATTTCTTCACAGAGATTCGTAAACAATTCTTTAAAAACAAAATCAGCATTATGTTTATGATACTTCAAAATATTTAACATGACTGTCGGATGCCTATGGCTAAGATAGAGATGGTACCGTAACTCCATACCAATCGATTGTAATACACTACTTACTCTGGCGCGTAGTTAGAAATTACTTACTGGAGGGGTTATGACTTTAACCTTTGTTACCTCCTAATAAAATAG
Organism: Ocypus olens; assembly: GCA_910593695.2. Lineage (NCBI taxonomy): Eukaryota > Metazoa > Arthropoda > Insecta > Coleoptera > Staphylinidae > Ocypus > Ocypus olens. The sequence continues at coordinate 37,965,243 of OU343063.1, read as the reverse complement.
AATAAAATAAAATTTTTGGAAACACATTAAATATTATTCTTTAAAATTGCGGGGGCGCGGTATAACCACGTAATAAACGCCACTGACTCTTATAAAGGAAGCAAGTATTAGGCTACTGTTTTCTTCCCAACTTTCACGAGCCGCCCCCTGTCGCGTTGTTTAATGATTATCGGAATAGATTACTTTCTTTCGGAAATTATTATTTCCTATTTTTACATATTAGTCTATTATGCGTTTAATCGTCGTGTCAGGATTATTGTTTATTGTCGTTATTAATTGTTCTCATCCTACTTATTTAGAGAGTAGCTCGTAGTTTTTTGTTAGGTGTCTCGAGCGTAGAACAATAACCTTGACATGATTATTGGTTGCTTTCTTTCACCGCCTTGGCGTAAAAAAAGAAAGCGCCGATCCAATTAGATCATCAAAACCTCTTCTCAATTTATGCAACCGCCGGCACATTCTCCGGCCGGCAGCACTTTCTGATATTATTTCAATCAAGTGAAAGTATTCAGTAACATCGAGTTTGATACACAAATAAAAATTTGCTCAACATGTATTTCTGAATTATAGATAATAATTCTACCAAAAAAATGCAGTTTAGACTCCTTTTTTTCTCTTCACTGTTTTCAGGGTGACTTGTGCTCAACGTGTATTTAAGGATAGTAATCTGAAATATATATTGATTGATTTTTAACTTGATTCTCATTGATCACTAATCACTACATGAAACATGATTTAATATTTAAAAAACGATTAAATTTAAGAAAAATCTCTTGATATGTTTCTCTTATTAAATTATTTATTCCGACTAGTTTTGTACATTTCTTAAAAAAAAAATGGCTTGTAGCCGAAACTAGTCGGAATATATAATTTAATAAATGATTTTTCTTGAATTGAATCGTTTTTTTTTAATAGATATTGATTCTACAAAAAAAATATAGTTTAGACTCTTTTTTTTTGCTATTCACCATGTTTTCAGGGTGAATTGTGCTCAAAATGTACTTAACCACTTCGCGCCCATGTAGCTTTGATTGGTCTATAGGATAATCCTGAAAAATTACTTTTTTTCTTGTTGTTAACTTTTTCTACGACATTCCACTGTGACAAATTTACTCTTTTATGCAAAGAAATATGAAAAAATATTCCATAGATGGCGCTAATTTTTTTTTTGTCGCCACATGTGGCGACCTGGGTGTGAAGAGGTTAAGGGTAGTAATCTGAATTAGATATTGATTCTACCAAAAAAAATACAGTTGAGACTCCTCACTATGTGTTCAGGGTGAATAGCGAAATTTTCGAACTGATGACCAGACATACTTTTTAACTTTTTCAAAAGAGTCAAGTCACTTCAAGAGTTGACTCTTCACGATGAGTCTGAAATACACAAAATACACACTTACACGACGGTCAGTACCTCGTGGTCGATAACCATTAAGAAACCTCGCGCGCTAATGACCGTAGTTGTCGATGCGCATTAAACCGAAAATTAATTTATAAAAAACAATCCATTGGTTTTGTTTACATATACTTTTTTCTTTGTTGGAATCTTTGTCCGGTAGTACCAAGAAGCAACATGCTTTGTTCCACGTTTACCAACCATCAGCTGTTTTCTGGGCCGCGTCTAGTGCCACGGTGTCCGGCCGCGGTCCGCTTCTTCCACCACGCGTACATTTCACGTCCTTATCGGCCCCCGAATCGTTTCGCGCGGCGGCGACAAGGAGAGCAATAGCGAGATACCCGTGTGGGGTCGACCTTTTGCCCGCCTTGTCGCTCACCGTACGCCCGTTCACCGCTTCCACTCGTTCACTTCGGCGCTGGCAACGTGTTAGAGAGTACTATACCACCAGTTAGTGAAGTTCCACCTGTGCAAACAGCAACACAACCACGCGATCAAAACGCAGGGAACAATGGTCAGGAAGCAGAACAGCAGGTACCAGTTGGAACCGTTGGCGGAACGCGGGCCGGGTAAGCCACCTTTTAAGCAACCCCCGCGTGCGTCGCGGTAACATATGGATCGTACACCCACGCTATACGCACTACGTTCGCAATAATCATGGAATTATTCCATTCATTGGTATGAAAGGAAAATTTTGAAACGTTTTTTCGTCTCGGCAGTTTTTGCAGGAAAATCAAAACACGTGTCCACTTTGATCCTTTAATGTTGCAAAATTGCAAAATTTGCGTTTTCTATCTGGTCGGTTTTGATAAGAGCGTTACAATATCGACCGCAACGCGTTGCAGGATTTTAATTAATTGTGCCGAATCGGTAAAACGCAGTTTTTGATTAGCCATACATATAAACCGTGTTCCAATTCTTAAAGTGTAACTGAAGGTAATCCATTTTGCCGAAAAGTGCATCAAAATAATTTTACCCGAATTGAATAATTCACAATTAGTTGTTAAAACATGGCGAATTTTTCAATGCAGATTAGTTATGGTTTAGCCCGTAGTAACGGTCGCAACCTTCCTCTTCATGAACTTACGTGAGTCGCTTAAAATAGTAGATTGTTACATCAGAAATCATTATCATACATCGAAAATTGTGTTAATTTCTTGCGAAAAATGAAGAATGTTTGCTAGGAATTCTGGAAGCGCAGATGATGTGGAAATTGGCGCATTCTGCCACGACCGATTTAATACTATAATTCATATTCATATTCATAACGACTGCCTTGTGAGTTAAGTAACTCTTACCTTATTGTGATTCGCGCACCGCGTGAGTTACATATAACTCCGTGTTAAGCTACGCGCACACTTGTCGGAATCGGACGGATAAAATTGCTTAACACAAGTTGTAAACGAGTCAACGCACATTTATCGGTACGGCATGGAACGGATAATGTGCGTTGACTCGTTTACAACTGTGTTAAGCAATTTTATCCGTCCGATTCCGACAAGTGTGCGCGTAGCTTATTATTTGGTTCTGAAGCATTAAAAATGTATGTGGCCCCAGGGCACCAATTGTATTTCTCCAACGTGGCAGTTAACGTGTTAAATGAAAATGGGATAACCATTAAACCATCTATGGACCGCACGGCATTCTTCGTTCAAGAAAATGACCGGCTGAACGAGACCTGAACCAGCACCAATGGTGCCCAGAGGCAGGAACTCTGCCCACTAGACATACGCGGCCCTAACAAGTTAAATTGTAATTTAAAAGAATGGAAACCCTTGGCTGGTTCCTTAGTATTAAACATGGAATAACAGGAAGCGACAAGGCACGTTGATAAATTGGAATGGATAAGCGCCATCTGTTAATAGCGGCGTGAACTAACACCAACACATGTACACAACCGATACGTGTGTGTGTGTATATATATTATTTCGTACTACACTAAAATAAGTTAAGGGGGTAGGTGCCTCGCGCCAGAGTTAGGCCAGAATGATCCAATAGAAAATGATAAATCGCCACAATCTTGGGCCTGAAATTTTACTGAGTACGTAAATGTGTTTGTACACGCCGTCAGGGTTGATATAAAATGTTTCATGCAGGTGACGTTCATTACAACGGCGAAAATGAATCAAATTCGTGTTTGTAGAGGTGCAGCTCTTACGTTTTTGCGACTTTATTTGATAACTAATGACAATTTTATTACGTACATATTGTTTTCAAAGGTATAAACTATTTTTCTGTAGTATTACATTTTTAGTTTTTTGCAGAGAAAAGCTCCAGATATCCATCCAATATTGGTAAATTTCAGGATGAATTATACAGTTTGTCTGATGATTAAAAAAAATCAAATTCTATAGACGAATAGTTTAACCCTTTCTCTCCAAGTGTGCAAAATATCATTTTTTAATATTCGATATTAACTTCAGAAATATGTATATGCTGACCATAAAAAATGCATCGATTTTCGACGCGGCACCTACCCCCTTAAATAAAAATCAAATTCTATAGACGAATAGTTTAACCCTTTCTCTCCAAGTGTGCAAAATATCATTTTTTAATATTCGATATTAACTTCAGAATTATGTATATGCTGACCATAAAAAATGCATCGATTTTCGACGCGGCACCTACCCCCTTAAATATTGGCAATCAAAACACTGGGTTTTACTTGTTACTAATTAAACATTATATTTCCACTAGTTTTGTGCATTCTCCTTTCGAGAATGTTCGTGTGAACAAAACTAGTTGGGCAAGTTGTATAATATTTATTCGACTTAATATAAATAAGTAAAACATAGTGATTTTGTTTACCAATATTTGCCTTGTTATAAATAATGTTTCATCGGGTGATGTACACATATATTTTATACATATTGTGCTATGAGGCTAACACAAGAAATGATGGTTTTATTCGTCCTCAATTTCCGCACCGTTTGACATTCTACCTTTCAATTAACATGGGGAATTACACGGCATGTAGATAAATTTTACCGGAAAAGCGCCGTCTAGTGTTAGCAACAAACATAATTTACAGAAATCCATCGAATTTAGCAACAAACATAATTTACAGAAATCCATCGAATTTTTATGGTGGCGCCATCCAATATTAGCGGCGTAAAGCTCGATTTCTTATGCCCTGTTCCCCATATCTCTCGGCATACCCCTGGTATTAAAATAGTAGATTATAGGTACATATATCAAGGGAGAGGGGTATTTTAAAATAAACCGTTCGTTTCCAAAACCTAACCGAGAAAAAAATGCTGCCAGCCGTGACAGTTAAAATAAATAATGAAACCTCTTGGGGAGAAAAATGATCATTTTTCTCCCTTGGGCGAGAAATGTTACTCTCGCAATTTCCACAGCTGAGAAATCGACTTTTTCTCTCGTTTGTGAAAAAATCAACTTTTATTTAAATCTGCAATTGTAGTTGGTAGAGAAACAAAATAATTATAGTCCATTTTTTCTAATGAATAATAGAGATGTATCGACCACTGAACCGATAATCGGTATCAGCCAAATATTTATTAGTTTATAAAAATCAAATTGGAAACATCCGTTCTAATAATGACGTATGTTCATTAAAAAAATCTGTGCCATGATTTTTCATTTTTTTAAATTTAAGTTGGTACACATGTTAGGAATTGACATGTGTCGTCACAATGGTTTACAGCAACCAGCAAAAAATGTTTTTAGTTGAAAGTTATTTCCGAAATGGGACTAAAATGGACGGAAATTGGGTGTATTCATTCGACACACCTTTAGCAAGAATTTTCTAACGTTCCCATTATTTATGAAGAATTTAAAAATACCTTATCATGATCTGTTATGTCTCCGTAAACCAGGAAGTGGTAGACCGGTCAAACGTACTCAGGATGCTATTTACACTGCCCAAGAAATTTTGGAAGATGAACCTACGACTTCGGTAGAAACATGCCGCAAGTAACATAACCTCGATATGTGTTACCAACTTAAATTTAAAAAAATCATGGCACACTCGAGATTTTTTATGAACATGCGTTATTAAGGATAGTAATTAAAATAGATATTACTTGTACCAAATAAAAACTCTCTCCGATCGAGTGGGCAATTTTGGAATCTAGAAGCAGGTTGGGAAGATAAGTTGAGGAAAGAAATTCCACTACTTGTAAAATCTCAATTTAATATACAAAAGTTGACACTATAGATTGTTGACATCTATTGTCTTTAAAATTAAATCTACTTACAAATAATGCATTTTCAACATACTAAAAAAAATTGAAATTTTTAAGCTAGATACAAAATAGCGAAAGTTGGATTCGTGTAAGCGAAATTTGAATCTTGGAAGTAGAAATATTCTAAAATAAAATATCACTCGTGTAATTTGTTCTTCAAAATTTCCAAAAACTTCATAGAAATAATGCATTTGACATACCAGAAAATAATTGATATTTTTAGGCTAGAAACAAAATGGTGACTTTCATAACTTAATATATAATGCGAGTAAGCAAAATTTGCATTTTGGGATTACAAAAATTCTAAAAGCTTTATTACTCTTAGAATTATCTTCAGAATTTCTAAAACAGCTTAGAAATAATGTATTTTTCACATACAAAAAAAAAACAAATTGACATTTCTAAGCTAGAAACAAAATGGCAATATTCAAAACTTGAGTTCTGGTAAGCGAAATTTGCATCTTGGGATTAGAGATATTCTAAAAAAATATCATTCGCGGACTTGTCCTCCAAAATTTCCAAAACTACTTATAATTAATGCAGGTTTGACATACTGGAAAACAATTGATATTTTAAGGTTAGAAACAAAATGGTGACCTGTGGGACTTAAATTCGAGAAAACAAAATTTGCATCTTCGGATTAAAAATATTTTAAAAAAATTATCACTTGTGGAATAGTCTTCAAAATCACTTAAAACTAGTTAGAAATAATCTATTTTTGACATATTAGAAAACAATTGATATTTTTAAGCTAGAAACAAAATGGCGGCATTCGTAACTTGAATTCGAATAAACAAAATTTACATCTTGTGTTTAGAAAAATTCTAAAAGCTTTATTGCTTTTTTATTGGAATTGTCATAAGAATTTCCAAAACAACTTAGAAATAATGCATTCTTGGCATACTGAAAACTAATTTATATTTTGGGGTTAGAAGCAAAATTACACGACATTCGAAACTTGAGTTCGGGGAAGCGAAAATTGCATCTTGGGATTAGAAACATTCTAAAAATTTCATTATTCGTGCAATTGTCTTCAAAATTTTCAAAACTACTCCTAAATAATGCGCGTTTGACATACTAGAAAGCAATTAATATTTTTAAGCTAGAAACAAAATGGCTATATTCGTAACTTGAATTCGAAAAAGCAAAATTTACATCATGGGATTATAAAAATTCTAAAAGCTTTATTATTCGTGGAATTATCTTCAGAATTTCTAAAACAACTTAGAAATAATGCATTTTTCACATACTGGAAAAACAATTGACATTTCTAAGCTGGAAACAAAATGGCGACATTCGAAACTTAAATTCGAGGAAGCGATATTTGCATCTTGGAATTAGAAATATTAAAAAAAAATATCACTCGTGGATTTGTCTTCAAAATTACAAAAACTATTTAGAAATAATGCATTTTAGACATACTAAAAAAATATTGCTATTTTTAAGCTAGAAACAAAATGGCGACATTGGAAGTATGCAAAATTTGCATCTTAGAAGTAGAAATATTCTAAAAAAAATATCATTCGTGGACTTGTCTTCAAAATGTTCAAAACTACTTATAATTAATGAACGTTTGACATACTGGAAAACAATTGATATTTTAAGGCTAGAAACAAAATGGTGACCTGCGAGACTTGAATTCGAGGAAGCAAAATATGCATCTTCGGATTAGAAATATTTAAAAAAAATTGTCACTCGTGGAATTGTCTTCAAAATTACTCAAACTACTTAGAAATACTGCGTTTTTGACATACTGGAAAATAATTGATATTTTTAAGCTAGAAACAAAATGGCGGCTTTTAAAACTAGAATTTGAGAAAGCGAAATTTGCATTTTCGGATTAGAAATATAAAAAAAATTATCACTCTTGGAGTTGTCTTTAAAATTATTAAAACTATTTAGAAATGCATAATGCATTTTTGACATACTAGAAAACAATTGATGTTTTTAGTTAGACATTCGTAACTTGAATTCGCATCTTGGGATTAGAAAAATTTTAAAAGCTTTATTATTTCTGGAATTATTTTCAGAATTTCCAAAACAGCTTAGAAATAATGCATTTTTCATATAGTAGAAAAACAATTGACATTTATAAGCTGGAAACAAAATGGCGATATTCGAAACTTCAATTCGAGGAAGAAAAATTTGCATCTTGGGATTAGAAAAAATTTATCTTCAGAATTTCTAAAGCAGCTTAGAAATAATGCATTTTTTCACATACTAGAAAATAATTGATATTTTTGAGCTAGAAACAAAATGGCGACTTTTAAAACTTGAATTCAAGGAAGCGAAATTTGCATCTAGGGATTAGAAAAATCGTAAAAACATCATCACTCGTGGAATTGTCATAAAAATTTTCAAAACTACTGGAAAACAACTGATATTTTAAGGTTAGAAGCAAAAGGACACGACTTTCGAAACTTGAATTCAGGGAAGCGAAAATTGCATCTTGGGATTGATTAGAAAAAATTTAGAAGCAGTTTCTCTCGTGGAATTGTCTTCAAAATGTTTAAAACCACTTTCATATAATGCATTGTCAACATACTAGAAAGCAATTGACATTTCTAAGCTTGAAACAAAATGGATTTTTTGGAAGCGAAATTTGCCTTTGGGATTAGCAATTTAAAAAAAAATCATTTGCGGAATTGTCTTCAAAATTTTTAAAACTACTTAGAAATAACGCATTATTTGACATTCTAGAAAACAATTTATATTTTTAAGATAGAAACAAAATGGCGACAGTCGAAAGTTGAATACGAGAAAGTGAAATTTACATCTAAAGATTAAAAAAATTCTGAAAACATTATCATTCGTGGAATTGTCATCAAAATTTCCAAAATTACTAATGCATACTTCCGGTGAAACCGCAACGTGCAACTAAAGATTTTGGATGATCAGTAAACTCCAATTTGGTTTTACTAAGTTTCAAATTCATATAATTAAAAAAAAACTGTTGTGGTTTGCCTGTTTTATCGTACACCCATTATATAAATAAAACTATTTTCTCCACGACCACCGTAGAATTTAAGCATTCTGAAATCAATTTTGATTATAGAACGTACACATTCTCACTCTTGTTATGGAACAAAACACTATGCGCTTATGCGTTTTGCATGTAATTCATTCCATAACAAGGGATAGAATGAATATTCTCACATCGTTTCGAATAAAACAATTAGCCTTGGATTTCACAATTGTCAAAATACTATAAACATAACCACAAACGTGATAATAAAACGTAAGTTCTTTGTGTTCATTATTTGATTAGTCTATTTTATCTGGTCGAGGAGAAAGTATAGTCTGATACTCGGTAAGAATGGAAATTCAGATGCTCGTGGTTCCTCGCGCTCGAAATATTCCACTCGCATCGAATTTACATTCTAACCTTGTTACAGAATATACTATTTTATAAGTTTTATATTGTATACTCCCTCCGTTCCAAAATAAGTCTCCGATTTTAGTTTTTTTTTTGTTGATGAAATATTGAAATAATTAATTATTTATTTAAATTAAGCATGGAAAAAGTGAATCTAGTAGCCGCCTGAAGTTTGACATTTGACAAAACAGTTTTTCTGCAGCCGTCCCGAAAATAAAACTTTCGGTATGATTTACTAAATCGAAAGTGCCACTTTACATAAATCGTACCGAAAGTAGTTATTTATAAACCGTACCCGACGCGCGAAATAACCAAAGAAAAGTTACCCATGGTGGCGTCAGGGCGTCCGTTATTCGGACCTACCTTCGCTCCCCTTGAGATTTGCTAAAGATGTGTTCTGAAGATCCCGTGTTTACATCCCTTCTCCCTACTTTCGGGATGGAACAGAACGGAACGGAAAATCCCAAATACACTAGCACTACGCACCGAGGAATTTTCCAGGGTTTAACACCTGTACAAAAATTGAAACTGTAGCAGTTGTGAATAAATACATCAAATTAACGCTTTCGGTATTAAATCCTGTAAACCCGTCACTACACTTTACACAGTTTACACACTCACTCAGTTCGAGAAAATCAACCGGTTTTTCGGCGGCGAAAATGTTAATAAACGGTTTTCGAGAAAATTGAGCGCGATTCGCACGTTATCGCCACGGAGACGTGCACAGACTGGTTCGGGAATGTTCTGATTAGAGAAGACGCTCAAAAAAATTACCCTGGCCGAATCACGAGTCTCGCGCAGTTTCAAAATACCAGTGCGGAAGAATGTAAGTTTTTGTAATTTTAAAATGGTAAGGGCTATAAAAAATAAGGAAAAAATAATAGTCGTTCAGTCGTATCCTCAAAATAATAAATTAATTCAGCTTTATCCGAAATCATTTCGGAAAACTAAACTCGTTAATTAAATACATAAAATTGTTTGCATTTTTTTAATTTCAGTAAGCACCAGTTATACCGGGTGATCAGTTTAAATCCGGGCAACGGGATTGGAAAATAGAATAGATTAGAAAATTTGTCAAATTAATTTTATATTTACCTGATGAAATATGGAAAAATATTTTTGCCGTGAAAACTTTCCAATTAGAAATTTCAAAGAATATACCTATTTTCGACATTCGCCTAGACCAGGGGTCCCCAAACTACGGCCCGCGGGCCAAATACGGCCCGCGACCTCATCGAGTTCGGCCCGCGGCAAGCGTTACATTTTCCGCAAATGTCACATTTTAAAATTCTACAACGATTTTTTGTTATAGATTTTGAAATTAGTTATCAAATTGATCATATCTCGGCCTAGTAGGTTATGAAGAATTGTATATATGGCCCGCGATGGAAAAAGTTTGGAGACCTATGGCCTAGACGATCTAAACACTTGGCTAATTTTATCTATTTTTTTTCTATTAGTACCGTTCTACCAAAATTAAACTCGCTTAAAACTACCAGACGGTTTTGAAAGTACGACAAATTCTACTTTTTGTTGAATTTTATGTTTGCATTTTATACTTTTGTTTTCGGTGTTTTTTTATCAAATCCCACTCGTACCACAATATAGGACCCTCTTCATAAACTTGTATCGTGTGAGCCACAAAATTTAGTTTCAGAGTTGGCTGTGAGATAAATGAGTTGATATTGGTATCTAAATAACGAAACGTCGTATTTTAAAAATAAAATTATTTTCTACAAGAGCTTACAAAAAAGTGGTCTTAGTTTTTTTTAATCCTTAATAAAGTCGTAAAAAACTAAAAACCAAAGTGACTTTTTCTGTTTTTATCGAACATCTCTCTAAGTAGTCTAGAGAGAATATTTTAAATTTCTTTTCAACAGAAAGCATTAAAATGCACAACTTTGCCTTAATTTAACCAACTCTCTATCCCTTATAGTTACTGAGATAGCAATGCTAAGGCATCGAATTTGTAACACCCTGTATATTTATATTTTATTTATTAACACGTTGCATGCCATGCCAATTTTAAATAGCTGCATTAGTTATTATGGTGCAATATTTATTACAATAGACATTAAAGTGTGTAATCTTGTGTGACGCATCTACCTTGCTGTTGGTCACCGGTGACCTCGTGGCACTGAAATGCATATATTTGTTTTCGCAAGTTTTATTCATTTTTTAAGTAATATAAAGAACAAAAATGCTACTTATATCTATCTAAAATGTAAAAAGACAGGGTAGGCTGCTATTCGAAAAAAAAGGTGGTTGTTGCTGTAGTAACAAAACAATAAGGGCTAAAAATATTCAATGGCATTAATAGATGTGATTTTAAATACCAAACAACTTGTATACAGATAATTTTTAGGTCTGGTTTATAATTAAATAAATATAGATATTAAACCACCGAAATAACAACTCCCCACATAAAATTCTAATTTCCCAAACTAATATATCTCCTTCTTCTTCCATAAAATACTTGGGCATAACCATAGATCAAAAGCTAAATTTCAAAACACACACCGCTTTAAATAAGACGAAAATCATAACAAGAGCAAAATGTTTTAGATGCTTAACCTACAAAAAAGATGGCATTTCGATCACGTCCGTTAAAATCTACAAGATGATCTGTCGTCCAATACTTGACTATGGTTGTGTCCTCTTCTCTAACTCCTACAAACCTACTATCCATAATATCCAAGTTAGCGAGCGAGCCGCCCTAAGAACCTTAACCAAAATCCGTCATCCGCTTAATCCTTTACATAATCCTTCTAATCAACTCCTTTATAATACTACCCTTGTTATCCCTATTAGCGAACGACTTCTATATTTAAGCGAAACATTTTCCAAAAATCCATTCAACCGCCATATCCTTGCGCTATACTGTCTACACAGAAATCCCAATGTTAACGCAAAATTTAAATCCCCTTCATCGACAGTACTCGAATTCATCACTTCACATCATCCATCATCATCATCATCAGAGACAGACTAACGCTACACAGACTGACAAATCCGGGCTGAAAGACCTCGGGTCGATAGCCATTTGACAGACTAACACACTAACCAAATTGTGATATAAACATAATTGTTACTTTTACATATATGTAAAAAGTCTGTTAATAAAGATATTGTATATATAGATATTAAGCAATACTCTTTTTATCATCCTGTATATATAAACACTGGTGACCAGAGAAGCCAAGATTACTAGAAACATGTAAGTCGGGTAAATTTATCAATACTATACCATATCTACCCATAGATTAGACTTTTTTGACTTCTTTAGTGACAAATACAAGAAAGTTAAAAGTACCAACAACAAAGTTCCAATACGCCAACAGACACATTGTTGACAGTTATTGTTTTTGAGTTTTGACGACTTTTTTTTGCCAGCCAGATTCTCATTTGATGGTAGGTTCTTGAGTGCGATTTTCGCAATAAATTGCAATTGCCATTTTTACATTTCCCGCAAAGTTTCTTAAGTACTACTTTTTGTGGTGAGAGTTGTTCGGCAATCTAGTGGGACTCAAGATGTCAAAAAAGTCTAATCTATGGGTAGGTTTAGTACTATCGTCGTTGCTAAAAGGGCGTGACGAAATTAATGCAACATAGAACACATAAAAGTAAAAGAATACTGTATATTGCATTAATTTCTTCACGCACTTTTAGCAACGTTGATAGTGTGGAGTCGCCTGAGTCATGGATTTGGCCAACGGAATCAGGACAGCGAGAATGGAGAGCCGTTACTGGGGAAACAAGTTGGAAAAATAAATAACAAACACTAAAAAGGAAATAAAAACCTTGCTCTTATTTGAATCATAAACGGAGTTCTTCTTATTATTTGGCGTGAGCAATCAATTCAACTTTAAGCCATGTTACAATAGTATTGATAAATTTGCTCAATTAAATGTTTCTGGTGATCTAGGCTTCGCGCTCACCGGTAACCCCCAAGGCATTCATGTGTTAACATTAAAAACATTATAAAACAGGTAGAAACAAAAATATTTTCAAAGTACTGAAAATATGAGCCATCCAATACAATATATGAGGTTGTATGAATGGGGAACATTTTAAAACTTGGTAATTTTGAGTGAAATCAAAATTAAATTTATTTTTTCCTCTGTAATATTTGCAGTGTTTCTCTACTTACATTGTCAGGCCAGTGATCTCGACCATCTCATCGTTCACCTGAAATTATATTTTATATAGATTAAATATTTTATGGATGGATTTCTGTATGTTGGTGTTCAAACTGAGACTTTTTTGTTTGGGGTGAAACTTGTAATGATGAGATAAACGGTTATTTTCCAGTAATGGTTACTACAGTTCCTGTTATTACAAAATAACTGCTTATTTAGTAGCCGTTTTCTAAAGTAACCTCAGAAAACTTTACTCAGTAACAGTTTGTAAGAAAATGAATATAAAATCCTAATTTAATTGTTCCTGATTCTACATTTATCTTATTTTTGTTTTTTTTTTGTTTCGGCGTTACACCTGGCCTTGGTTCTATGACCATTAGCCAAAATCTTATTGTATATATTTGTAAGGTTAAAAAGAATTATAAAATTGTAATATTTTTATTATCTCAGATTCGAATAAAAAGAGTGTGACGAGATCCCGGTATGTAGGCCATTGTTTAAATGTTTCTTTTGTTTTAGTCAATTTTTCATCAAATTCTTTGCAACATTTTTGTTGAATATATTTTTTTATCAAATTTCCTTAAATTTAGTTTTCGAGTGCTTTTCTTCTCAGGTCTGCCCCTGAATATAAGCGAGTCACCCCTAGATGGCATATGCGTTCTGATTCCAAGTCAGAACGTCACCATTATTTTAACATGTTCACATCAAATCCCCCCACGTTTTCAAAATTGTAAATACATAATTTTGCAATTTGTCTAACACCTGATTGTATTTACAAGCATGGACTGTGCCTATTTTTTAGAGAAAACGTCGTTTTGTCAACTTTGTATTCCAATCATTCATGAACCTAAAATTACTTAAGGAAATTTGTGCAATGCTTAAGATAACAGTTGTCAGTGTATCTATTATCATAAGCATTGCATAAATTTCCCTAATTAATGTTAAATTAATGTGAGTGATAACCTAAATCCTAATGGTTAACTCAAGAAATGGACACATAATAGAGGAAGAGAGATATATAATAAAGGATATAAATATGTTTGATGATGGCAAGTTGAGTTGCCGAATCTATAATCAATGAATAAATGTGAGCGTTAAAAAGGGTGGGCCATCTCTTGGAATCTTTTTGAACTACCATTTTATTTTTACTTTCATGATATTTGACATCTGATGTATGACAGTTATTCAGTATACAACACCCGGTTAACAAAATGGCACGCTATATGCTTGATGAACGTTGGAAATGTTAAAAATTTACTTTGAATGTAATTCGTGTATTGCAGAATCAGTACGAAATTTGCGTACAAAATTCTCTCGTGAAAATGCACCAAATGCAAGTGTTCTGAAGAAATTTGTGCACAGAGTTCGTAAAACTGGTATGCTGGTGGACCGTACGAAAGCTTCACACGCTCGTCCGGTTTGTACACCCGAGAATATTGCTGCTGTAGTCCGTAGTGTGGAAGCCAACCCGAGAACATCGACTCGTCATCGCTCTCAGCAATTGAACATTAGTCGCACTACCATGAGGCGTATTTTGCATAAAGGCATCGGGTTATTCGCCTATAAGATTCAAATAATATACCAGTTGAAGAGAGTTGACCATCCACTTCGATACAACTTCGCTAATTGGCCCTTAGAGCAGCTGCAAGCCGATGGTGAATTTTGGCGAAAAATTATCTTTTCCAATGAAGCGCATTTTCACCTCGGGGGCTATGTAAACATGCAAAACTGCAGGATTTGAGCATCGGAAAACGCACACGTGATCATTGAGCAGCCAATGAATCCCGAACGAGTGACTATATGGTGCGGATTATGGGCCGGCGGCATCATCGGCCCATTTTTCTTTGAATCTGGCGAAACGGTCAACAGAAACCGCTGTAGGACCATGATAGTAAACTTTTTTTGGGAGCAAATTGCTGATCTGGATGTGGGCAACATCTGGATCCAACAAGATGGGGCGACATGCCACACTAGTAACGAAACCATCGACTTATAGCGGTCAAAGTTCGAAAATCGTGTAATAAGCCGTCGCGGAGATGTGAATTGGCCAGCAAGGAGCTGCGATTTAACGCCCATGGACTTTTATCTCTGAGGTGCCGTTAAAGTTATTATGCCAATGATCCAGCAACGATTGACGTTCTTAAAGTCAATATCCAAAATGCCATTGCTGAGATAGAGCCGCAGATGTTGGAAAAAGTGCTGAAAAATTGGGTCGAAAGAATGGGCTATTGTAAGGCCAGCCGTGGCAGCCATTTGACTGATGTCATATTCCATGTATAACCGGATACTCTTGGCTAAAAAATAAATGCAAGATCATGAAATTCCATCTAGTCGTTTGTGTTTTATTAAGATTTTAAAAAGATTCCTTGCGATGGCCCACCTTTTACAAACGAGGTAAAAGTGTTTTTAAATCATAAACTATGCAATGAGATGATGACATGAAAAAATTTCAAGAGCTTCAAATATTAACACCCTTGTATATTTATTTATCGGCTTAACCTTAAAATACCGCACTCTTATATAACCTCTGTTCACATTTTATTCTCATCTCAGTAGGCTTTGTTATGGTGACATTTTTGTTGGTGGTAAAAAAGTTACTAACAATTTGATTGTCATTGCATTTTTTTTTTGGTTATGTGTAGTGCACTATTGCATTTTATAATATCCCTCATTCACGTGTAAAAATATTGCGATAGTATACATAGGTGGGGGAATGGGCTATTAACATCAAACATCGATTGCCAAAATTCATTTTGAGATGTAAAACGCTCTTATAGAGAAATTATAAATAAACAACAAACTTCAATCATTACTATCAAAAATACAACATGCCAATATAAGGACAAGAAAACACCCCCGATTGTGGCGAGAATTAAATGTGAACAGAGTATATGCAACCCGGATGTATACGCAACCAGCCTTACACATTTAAATGCAAGTCCTAATTCTGCAGCACACCAATTCAACTTTTGAAAAACCTATGTCGCAGCGAAAGGGTTAATTATGTCAGAAAACCTATCACATACGAACAGTGACGGTTCACGGGGTTTTTTCTGGTACGGCCAAGGAACAAGAGGTGGTAATACAGATAGGTAGGGTCAGTTGCAGAGACGGCTGGCTGCGTGACCGCACCTATATGTATTACCACCTCTTGTTCCTCGGCCGTACCAGAAAAAAACCCCGCGAACCGTCATTGCATACGAAGTATCGAATACATAAAAATGAGAGAATAATAAGTAAATTCAATAAAGATGAATGTATTCAACCTCTTCGTATCTCTGCAAAATTAAGTCTTGCCAAGACTATAAAGTTATTTGCTTATAGACTGAATACTTAATTTTACAGAGTTACGAACAGGTTATATATTCAATTATTCGTCTTTATTGAATTTATTTGTGTGAAGGTTAAATACACTATATATTTATGAATCTCTTATTTTCATGTATTCGGTTAAAAGAGGTGAAGCTGATAAAAGAAGAGAGGGAATAATCCATAATGTCATTAGAAACCCTTGAAGAGTTCATGCAAGGTTATGCAACGAAAGAAAAAGCTTGGGTGTGGTGTTATTGATTTCTTGTTGGAGGACAGTATCGCTTAAAAGTGTGTTGTGTCTGAATATATTAGAGAGAAAGTTTGGAGTTTGGCTACATAATGCCGGACGATTCTCTAAAATAATTTAATAAATTGATTAATACTGCGAATAAATTAATAATCGCAAATTCAAATTAAATACTGCAAATAAATTAATAGTTGCAAATTCCAATTATTAACAGTTGCTTCCCGAGGCTAGACATGTTTCTAGTTAAAGCGTTAGTTTCAAATAATTACCAGTGACGGTGTTATACAGGGTGCCAGCTGTCATTTGCAAGGCACTCTTTGCAAAAACAGGATTTTTGGCATATCCATTAAACTGCTAGACCGAACCCCAACACATGACACATCACCATAATCAGAAAAAAAACTGTATTTAAAAATGTAAAAATACAAGATGGCGCCCATAAGAAAAAACAAAGTTGATGATGTTTCCTGATAGTCGAAACGTCGAATTTTTATTATTATATCACCACGTTGTAGAGCGAACAAAGTGGAAATAATAAAGTGTCAATTGTTTTGAAGTATATAAACAATCTCGCAAAAAAATAAAAACATTTTTTGAAAATTTTTATTTTTTTCGGATATCTTCGGAAGTAGTCGGAATATTTTATGTTTCAAAACGGCATTATGTTACACTCCAGATTGGGCAACTTTGTCCTAATTTAACCGACCTTGTATCTCTTCAAATAACCGAGATCCCCATGCTTAAGCTCCAAAAACGGAGCAATTTGGTTTTTACCATAAATAAATAAGCCTTAAATTATTTATACTCCATTTATAGAAGTAAAAAAATTTCCCGCATAACTGGCATAGATCACACTCATTGTTTAATTAATTTCGAGCACTATTTATGAATACATTCACCGGGCAATGAGCGCGATTAATTACAAACGTGCTCGTTGAACTTTTAAAACAGAAAGTCTGCAAGTTTCACTCGGAAGGTGCATTAATTAAAATTTTATTGTCCGAAACAATATGAAATTTATAATTTTGTAGTGTTTTAATAATGAGATTTTCAACTGGGCTGTGTTAATAAGTAATTAAAGCCTTTATTATGGGTGAGTGGACCATAACCTATCCTACAATCCAAACTTGAACTTTAAACGAGGGTTTTGCAAGTGTATGATGCAGGAAGGAAAAAGAACTCTTTATTTTGAAAGATAAAATTTTAGTAAATGTGCTGCTTCGGTTTCAACGACTAAATATCATCGGTTATTAATGAGAGAATATAACGAATAACATTTTATAATCTTGATCACAACTCACATATTGCAATGTTTTAATTCGTCTTGTAGTTTCTTGCAGCACAAAGACTCCGTAAACTGTCGGCACTGCGACTCTTTATTCCTCGCGGTGTTTCTGGGCGTCTTATTTTTCCCCATTTCACTGATTTCACTGTTGGAAACTGCATCCCAATAATTTAGTATGTCCATTTTGAGGTTTAAAATTCTGACAGGACCACAATAAAATATCACCGCCACTTTTGTTTTTTATCATCGCGGTGATACACATGCTGCTATGCATTTTGTTGCATCTGATTGGCTCAAAATACATTCTAGTAGGCCATGAGTTGTATTCTCAGCCGTAATACAATGAGTGGTATGATTATTACCGATGATATTTTGGAGTTGATGACAACTCACATATTGCAATGTTTTAATTCGTCTTGTAGTTTCTTGCAGCACAAAGACTCCGTAAACTGTCGGCACTGCGACTCTTTATTCCTTACAGTGTTTCTGGGCGTCGTATTTTTCACCATTTCACTGATTTCACTGTTAGAAACTGCATCCCAATAATTTGAGGTTTAAAATTCTGACAGGACCACAATAAAATATCACCGCTACTTTTGTTTTTTATCATCGCGGTGATACACATGCTGCTATGCATTTTGTTGCATCTGATTGGCTCAAAATACAATCTAGTAGGCCATGAGTTGTATGCTCAAAGTTATATCAGAAAATATCTTAACATTCCGATACTTTCCTTTCCTTTTTGTTCTGCAACTGCGAAGAACTCGCATGTGCATTTGTCGCACTTGCTAGTCGCACTCCTGTTAAGATAATGATATACCCAGTTTGGTTTAGTATCGCTTTCTGTAATTAATATTCAGAGCGTAATTAGACACCCACTAGGTGAGACCTTGCAGTGACACCAACCGTACAGACCCGAAATGTTTATGTTTACTCCATGTCGATGCATTTGGTCGTGGTGAATCACGGGCTATTCTTAGACCGTTACCTCTCAATCAGATCAGTTCCATTTTTAAGTGCGTGCCAATAAGATGGATGATTGCTGTCTGTATTTAATTGTGGGTGTGATTTGTCTGGTGATAATGCACCGTAAGTAAAATGGCTACATGCTTGAAATTATTGTTTGTGATGACAGTAAAAACTAGGAATTTAATGAACTGGACTTTTCCATAAATGTTGTAATGAAAGATCTGAATTTCGTCATAATTATGCAGGAAAATGTTTTACCATATTAACTTATTAAAGACACGTATTAACTATGGATTAGCGAACGTTATAAATGTATTTAAATTTTTTTTTTTTTTCTGATTGTAACAATATTGAGTAATATTGCCTTAGTTACGATATGTCATAACGCACTTATATTTCCCTTGGGAAATATGAAGCGCTCATATTTCCCTAATAACAAAATCGTAGCAACATACCAAATCTTCAAAATACGACGCCGACACCCTTCACCAAATTTTTGTTCCCTCCTGTCTTTAAAATCTTCGTACACTTTGGTGTAAGCAGCTTTGGATTTTACCGGAACCAAACATTCACGGTCTTTCGCCGCTTGCGTTAACACATAGTTTGACATTTCACCAATTTATGAAACAACGCAAAAATCAAACCAGTCAACTATGATATTTACAAACAAGGCCCTTAGCAACGTTGCCAATCAGATAAATTCAAAAATTTACAATCCAATATTTTTCCATTTACAGAACAATATTCTAAATATGAATACATTTCCCTTGGTTGTCTATACATCCCTCGGGCTTCGCCCTCGGAATGTAACTAGCCAACCTCGGGAAATATACTATTCATATTTCCCTAGTTGTAATAATAGCTATTGTTTTTGGAGAAATCTACAACTTGACCAAGATGTAACGAGTAAATTCACTTGGACCAAATGCAGTGCGAACTGTCTCCACGATTTCAATGCGTTGTGCAAGTGTATATCCTTCCATTTTCATTAACCGTCTAGCTCTGCATAAGTCCCGCGGTCTAGCCGAACAGAAATAGTACCCCTAGGTCTAGATTTCAAATTATGTTTAAAAAATATTTGTTAGATATTTGAATGACTTTACAATACTTTATTAAGTGTAAGAATATATTTGCTGTGCCCAGTCTTTCTGTCAGCAACCAATAAGACATAATTGGAAAAACACAGTTTACACACAAAAAATTGACAGTAGTCAATACTTTCTTTTCTTTATTTGATTTACAATTACCAAACTATCATTATTTTATACACCAGAATGTCGCTCGATCCTGGCCTAAACTATGTTTTCGAATGGAATCATGTATTTCCTATTAATAGATTTTAAAAAATTAATCTCAAATTAAAGGTAGAAACGCCAAAGTGGCGGAATCTATTGCCTGAATGCTGTACTGAACCGACAAGATATGGACATTGCCAGCGGCGGAAAATACAACAATATTAATGTCAACTGATGGGGGAACCATATTTAATGTTAATCTCAAATTGTGACATCAAAATGACATTATTACTTTGACAGTGTAAATAGTACTTTCTATGCCTTATCTACCCACAGATTAGACTTTTTTGACAACTTTAGTGACAAACACTTGAAAGTAAAAAGCACCAACACGGCTATGAAAAAAAATGTAATTTTACAGCATGTTAGGTTGGTACCGGTATACTCATAAACGAAGTCACCAACAGACACATTATTGAAAGTTTGTTATTGTTCTTGCGTTTTTGACTATTTGGGATACAATAACTATTTTTACATTTCCTTCCCGCAAAGTTTCGTAAGTACTCCTTCTTGGGGAGGAGTTGTTCGGTAGGCTAGTGGCAGCCATTAACGAGGCTCCTTCAACACACACGACTTTACTACTGGACACAGCATAATGGTGAAAACCCAGTTCTGTAGCTGTCCTGAATATAATATTTTTTTTAGATATGCTTCTAAGTCATAAAGTATATTTGTTTCACTTCAATGCGTATAACTAAGCAAGATAGATAGAGGCGGAACATTAAAACGCTGAAGGGATTCATGGCTTCGAGCAGTGCCTGTAGGGGTCTAATAATTTGCATTTTACAACTTATCGGTATATCCAGAAAAAAATTTACTTTACACCATTGGCACCTGGATGCAGAGCCTTAATCCGTCCTAGTTGCCACACGAGGGGTGGGAGATTATCATCTCTGATTGAATTGTTATACGAGGTTATGCCAAATAAAGGGCTTTTTTTTCATCTCTGATAATGACCGGTTATTCTGCTACTACGAGCTGCTTCTTGAAATTCCACTTGGCTCATTTGTGAAGCTCCGACAGATATTCTCTGGACCAATGCTTCAAGATGTGCTGCCTCATCTTTAGGATTAACCCTCATCCTCAAAGTAGGCCTCGACTGGGGATGTCAACAATCTCCGATGAGAAAGTGTATCTTCACTGAGCGAACAGAAGGGTTGCGAGTTTAGGACTGCCTCTATCTGCATCAGCAATGTTGTTAGCTATTCTCCAGTAAGGAGAGCGTTTCCAGTTACTTGACGAAGCTCACATTTTACACTCTTGGGAGCAGCTTCCCATAATACTGCTCTAAATGGTATAAAGCTCCAAACGAAACTGTCATTGTATAAGGTTGTCCTTTATTGCCTCCCGGTTGTTTTCGTTTGATAAAAGCAGCTCTAGTTCCTGTAGATGATTTCAAGCTCCTACAAAATTTGTCCCGTTACCACTCAGTATTTCCATAACATTTACACATGAGATGAATCGGCTAAATGATGCTAGAAAGCCTTCAGTAGAAAGAGTATAACTGAAGATTTTTGAGATAAGATGCGTTATTCGACATCTACGCTTCGCGCCTGTTCATTTAATACCAAACACAAGCTATTTTGGAGCACCGGAAATGGAATGTCAGTCGACAGGAAGTGGCCATTTTCTGAATCTACTCGATGAGCTCTTTCATTTGCAATTCGCATTTTTTCATTTCCCACTTTTGAATTAAGCTTTTGAGTTGGCTTGGGCAAGTGGTTGGCATTAAACTTTTTTTATTCTGTGCTTTAGTAAGTGATTGGGTACTTCTGTAAAACTTTAACTCGCCCCACATTAAAATTTTGGAATTTCCCGCTTTTAGTATGAACATTGGTAGGCAGTTGGTACAGCCGTAAAACGTTTTTTAATTTCCCGCCACTAACTTGAACTTCAAGCTTTTTTTATTCTGTGCTTTAGTAAGTGATTGGGTACTTCTGTAAAACTTTAACTTGCCCCACATAAAAAAATTTGAATTTCCCGCATTTTGTATGAACATTGGTAGGCAGTTGGTACAGCCGTAAAACGTTTTTGAATTTCCCGCCACTAACTTGAACTTCAAGCTCTGTGGCGTTGCCGTCTAGGATGAAACCGGAAGGAATTCCCGGAAATCGGATGCCTTTTCGGCAACACTGTAGAACTTCCAAGCTCTGCCGTTGCCATTTTAATTCTCCAGAATTGAATTTCCCACCGTGGAACTCCCTATATTTTGAGAGTTGGCAGACATTTTGAATTGAAAATCCTCCAGATTTAAATTTCCCCTAATTTTTTTTAGCTGGCTGCCATTTTGTTTTCGAATTTTTTAATATCCAGCCAAAACCGGAAACCGCAACCTGATATACTTCCGGGAGCACTTCCTGGTCTACAGCCAGCTAAAATTATCTACTCACGAGTTAATGGAGAACGTAATTCTTCCTGAGGGCAATTGAGCACGTTCGAAGTGAGGTCCATTGTCCAAATCAAATTTTTGGACAAAATCTCGTTCCTTATTTATGGCTGTAATATGTCATAAAATGCAGCCCGACCATCACACAAAAGAAAAAGTTTGTAGATTGAGAATTTTTTCCGAAACAAAATCCGTGCGAATAGTAATCTAGTTGATTCCCAAGATGTAACTCTACATATAATGTCATGTTAATAAAATGGTACTTGAAGTCACATTTCACATTTACTCTTACCCTAATAATAAAGTTATTTTTATTTCTAGACCGGTATGAATTAAAATAGTGGAATTATTTGTAGCGCCATCTAGAAGTCTAAACATGCGAAAGCACTATACTGATAACAATCAGTACTACCGTCTAATTCCAAGTTAAAATGTGTGCAATTTACAAAAACCGTGAAAGAAAATTTCATAACTGAAGGCTTGGGTCTGCTACAGAGCCATAATTATATAATCAATATATCGAACAATTCTGTTATTGCTATGCATTACACCGTTTTTTTTAAATTAATTGTATTTTTATTTTATTTACAGTGGAGAGCCTTATTTACTGGAGGGACCCTAAGAAGTCCGGCCCCGTTTTCGGCGCCGTGCTCCTAATCCTCCTCAGCTTGAAGTTCTTCTCGCTAATCAGCGTGGTGGCGTACGTGTCACTGCTCACACTCGGTGCGACAATATCCTTCCGCATCTACAAAAACATTGTCCAAGCCGTACAGAAGACTGGTCATGGCCATCCTTTCAAGTAAGTGCTGATAGCTGATAAGCAGGTATTAGCAACCTCCTCTGCCGAACTTTCATGAATCAAAAAAAACTCGGTATCACCATCACCCAAGTCTCCTGAATCTCTTGTATCTGAAGAATCGCTTCACTTAACCAGAGTTTTTCAACTTGAGTCGCGACCCTCACGGAGGCCGCAAAGCCTTACTCGGGGGGTCGCGGGTAAAAAAAGGCAAGAGTTTGTAGGTCCTACACTTCAACGTAAAAACTTATTACCCTCTCTCCCACCCCCTCCCTCCTACTTTTTCTTCTTTTCTGTATACTTATATAGTTGCCCGTTTGGGCGCCAGGGTGCAGTACAGGATGGAATAGTCTTTAAAATCACTGACATAGTTTTATTATGGCCTTGGGGGCTCGCCAGAATTTTTCAACTTGTAAAAGGGTCGCGTATTCAAAAAGGTTCAAAAACACTGCACTAAGGTATAGATTGCTTGTGCCCGCAATATTGATAAATTGCTATAACACCCCCCTCCTTTCTAAAATAAGTGTGAAATTTCATAAAAAAATATGCGAAGGGAAATAATAAGGATAAAATCAAAAATTGCGATACGATCCAGTTGTTTTACAATTGTAAGTTGTTAATTAATAATTGTTTTCTGCAGGGAATATTTAGAAACAGATGTGGCGCTGCCTCAACAAAAAGTAGAAGAACTCACAAAAGTGGCGGTCGCCCACTTGAACGCGGCCTTGGTCGAGCTGCGCAGGCTGTTCTTGGTCGAGGACCTCGTGGACTCCATCAAGTTCGCCGTGCTTCTCTGGTGTTTCACCTACTTGGGAGCTTGGTTCAATGGAATCACACTTATTATTCTTGGTAAGTAAATAAACCCCTATACAGCTCGTCTACCCAGCCGTGGCAGGTGGGGGTAAAGTTTGCGCAGAGTGAGAGAGTGACGATGGATGAATAAAGTTTTTCGTTCCCGCTCTATAAAATTTAAGATGATCGCTGCGCAATCAGTCATGACTTGGCAGACAAACCTTAATCAATAATATACCATTTTGCAAA
Source organism: Ocypus olens (assembly GCA_910593695.2). Taxonomy (NCBI): domain Eukaryota; kingdom Metazoa; phylum Arthropoda; class Insecta; order Coleoptera; family Staphylinidae; genus Ocypus; species Ocypus olens. The sequence goes on along the minus strand of OU343063.1, from coordinate 37,940,793 downwards.
TAAAAGATTTGTTATAAGTGAATTATTTTTTGCCTTCGAAATTACTTATCCAGTCGGGAAAAAACAGTTTGGGGGTGCTGTGAAAATTTTTTGTGAAGTTTGAAAACAAGAGCTTATTCAGTGCAGTGCTTTATAGAATGAAAGTTCATCCAAGAGTGCAAGCAATATTTAGTCGTTTTCATTGCCAATACAACATCTCTAAACTCCCTAAACACAACGTTAAATAGCAAACGTTAGTTTAAAGGGCGTGATGTTGGTACTACCCCGCAGCGTTGCCAATTGATCACATTATTGTCAGCTATTCGATCGCGATCACGTTTTTAAAGCAATTGTGATATTTCCTGCTTAAATATCAAGTAAATACACCATTGCAACAATTCCACTAGTTTAAAAAGAGTTGTGAAAGACAGTTTTTAAAATAAAATGATATATTTTTACACACAGTGCGGACGATATACTCCTTTTCTATCATCTGTTTATCGCGATCGAAGCGCCCCCATTGGTAAGTTTGAGGCCAATTATGATTACATGCAGTTTTGGCTACAATACGGGGACTTTAAGCTCTTTAATATATTGCCTAGATTCTTGGACGTACTATACATTAAAAGGAAATTTCAATGCTACCAAGTTTTAAAAAATTTAATATTATATTATTAATCTGTTGTAAGGTGTTACATTAGACATAACCTTAATTCAAATTGCAACAAAAGTGTTTGTGAAGAAATTATACACGAATGAGATAATCAATTTTCTAAATTATAAATTATGGTAAGTGCTGTAATGATTTGTGTAAAGTTTTAAAAATAAATTGTACTAAAACTATTACAGCACTGTGTCATAACAACAATGGTCTATTACTATAAACTTTTGGATGCTGTCAAAGGTGTATTTTAGAAGCAAAGTCTAAAAGACTTTAAAATTCAATTTTGCATATTTGGGAGGATAAACTGCTGGATATTTATTCATTTATTTATAGTTTCACCTTTTACAAATATAGAAAATATAATTTAAAAAAAAGAGTAATTAAAATTAAAACTGAAATTTGAATTAACCAGTGACATGCTAGCGTGCCCGACTTTATACTTGCGTATGTGCAATCCCAATTGCAGTGGCAGCGAACGTGTTAAAATACCAATAGGAAGATCAAAACCAAGGAATCATGATGCGTTATATGGAATTAATTGAAACATTACTTTGCCTTTGTTTGGATGATGCACTTAAAGAAATATACACCTTGTATCTTTCATATTATTCATTTTGTTATTAAACTTTAGTACACAAAAATGCCGAAACCAATTATTCATTCCGATTCGAAGGAAAATTGTTTGTTTGCAAATTTTGTCACATTCCAGTTGTGTGCGACAGTACATACACAACATTTTATGTTCTAACAATATTTTCTTTTTACAGCTTGGGTGGCCCTCTTCTCTCTCCCCAAGATTTACGAAACCAACAAGACCCAAATTGATGCCAACTTGGACATCGTGAGGTCTAAGCTTGCAGAAATCACATCTAAGTAAGTAACGCAAAATTATTATTTTTTAATTATTTTTTATAGTTGGCAATCAGTTATTGTTTCCCCGTCAGACTGCAAAGTACAGACCAGTTTCAGGCTCTTAGTGTCAGTGCAGTAGAGTCGCTTGGTTCTTGACGCTAGTAACTGACAGATGGCGGTAAAACGCTTAATCGACTCATTGTTGTTTAACCCTTTGCACTCTGTTGTTGCCGTTTTTGCGACATTGAAAATGTTGGGATTAAATTCACTGTCGCCGCTACGTTTACTTACTCAGCGCAGTTTTAATCGAAACAGCGGCTGTTCTCCGAACCTACCACCTTAGCGAACGAGTTTTTATAACACCATGAGCGGTGAGGAAGCGAGTTTTGGTAATCCACTATTAATTACTAGGCTGGAGTGCAAAGGGAACTCAAAAAAGAGGTTTTGACAAAATTTACTGATTAAGGTGCGAGAAGTAAATTTAATGCAATAAATATAATTGTTACATTTTTTTGCCGATTATGGCGCCATCTGTCGCTAATCCAAAAAAAAAAACGAATAAAATCCCAATATTTTTACTTTCTCCGTTACGAAGTACGAGAAAGTATTGTGATCGTGATTTTTTTTTAAAAAATTTTTTTTACGGAAATATCCGTTTTGGGGTCCCTAGATGCCATTTCAACAATTTCTGGAAAAAAATTGATATGAAACTTTCAACATCCGTCTTATTTGATAATCTGAAGAACTGAAAAGCTTTTGGTAAAATTTCGTACACCGGAAGAGGGCGTTTACCTTAATTGTTTTTTGTTTTTTGCCAATATTTTCTTAAATATGAAAAATATCACAAAAACATTTAAACAAACTTTGAAAACAACAAAGAAATGAACGTCATTTGCTTGAAAATATTTTTCATAAAATCATTGTTATTCGAGGAAAAAATGTATTATTATTTTTTTAATTTTTGGTTTATAATTATAAAACGATAATAGTTACAGCAAATTTATGTTAATAATAATTGTAGCGAATGCTAAAATGAACAACTTATAAAGAATAAGTTTTTTCCGAAATCCCATTAGTTTTTGAGTAAACTGAGTGTTTGGATTTGAAGTATAATTTTTCCATCTTTCATAATTTCGACGTTTTAAACGTCAGTTTCACTCGAGTCTACGGAACGTTCTACGGACATTTAAAATATGATTTAAATAGAAAATAAACCATGAAAGCGTAAATATAAATGATACCATTAAGTCGGAGAAAGTAACATGATGGCCACATCACCATTTTTTAGTGTAGAATCCAAATCTGCAATAAAAAATAGGGGTTCCTATTTAAGATTTCAAAGTTATCAAACCGAAAAGCAGTTTTTTTATTGTTTATTTCTTTTTCAGGGTAAAAGCCGCCGTGCCGATCGGCAAGAAGTCCGAGGAGAAGAAAGAATAAAGAGAGCAGGAAACAAAAAAAATAAACTACAAGAAAAAGCAGTTTCACCAGATGGAACCAATATAAAAAAAAAGTCTAGGTAAACAACGTTGTAGCAATACGGCGGTTCCATATTCCATTCTCTCCATTGCAACATCCAACATATTTGTTTTGTTATATATATATCGAGAAAAATTTGTATATATTAAGCGTTTTTGTTTTATTTCGAGTCTCTCTCTCTCTCTCCAGAAATTCTTTTCTTTTATATATAATATATATATTTAACGAGCCTGTAATACATAAGTGATAAACCAGCAATGCAAAAAGATCAGTTATTTATGTATTACGCACGTAATAACGACTTTCTTATTTATACTGATTAAATATATATTATGATTTTACTGGTTGTATTTTATTTTTCGTTATTTTTAATATTAAAGAAAAATGTCATTGTGATGATGCTATAGTAAGTAAAAGTGAGCACGCAAAAATTATTTTTAACTCGCCAACTAATGATAATCTTAAAGATAAGTTTTAGTAGTTATGTTTATAGAAGGAGGATCGGTTTAAATATTCTCTAATACTCTGTCGTTTTCGTTTCTATAAATGTAACTCTTGGATTTGGAAACAATGTTAAATGTATTTCAGCTGCAATTCTTGAAAAAAAAAAGTGTGTGTAATAAACATACGATTATTTCCGTTAGACTGATAATTTTATAAACGTAGTTTATAGTAATGGGATGTTATTATTTTTAAAAAATTCAATGTTCTTCAGCATTTTTTCGAAGACACGTGAGTAAGAACCGTACTAAAAGGGAAGGAAGTGCGCGCCACTGGCACTAACCGGGTTCGTTGCGCGCGCGCGCGCCCTTCTTTTATTACATCAGTGTTTAATGTCTTTGTTACACGAGAAAAATATTATATCAGAGTAATTAAGACCAATTATATATTACAGAGTAAGTCTAGTTTTACTATTTCTTGATTGTTTTTATGTGCGAGGTACGATGTTTCGTTTTTGCTTATCTTGTGTGTTGTGTTTCGTCCGAGGTAACAGTTTTTTTAAAATCTATTTTTGTTTTTTTACATGCATATGGACATATGTGGTTTAGTTCGGCCCCCTTTTAACGTTCGAGAGATATATTATATAAGTTGTTGTTGCATACTTTTTATATAGCTATGTATTTGCTTTATGAAGATATTAAATGATTTATAAAATGCTTCAATTCGCTGGTTTTATTGCCTCAATTAACCGTACACTAATGTTTACCAAAATTTTAGACGTAACAAGAAGACATGTATTTTCATTGGTTTTAAAATTCTCATGAGACAAAACTAGAATTTACAACAGTATCCATAGTGCAGTTAGTAGCTACTAAGATGGGCTAGATCCAGTGACGGCTTGCAGGGTGACTCATGGTCACGTGGTATATTTTGATCAATGGATCTTTGCGTGCATGTCATAGATAGCTGAACATAGCTCCGACAACATTTTCATGCGTTTACTCTCTCTACCATAAGTTAAATTAGATGCAATCATATGTGTACGTATGTCGTCCAATGCGAAAAAAATTCAGTCTTCGGTAATGACGCACACGCAAAGATCCATTGATCAAACTATAGCAATACAGATGGGGTCGGTTGCAGAGATGGAGGATGGCTTGATCTCACCTATCCGTATTACCACCTTGGCCGTACCAGAGTCACCCCGCGCAAGGGCATTACCAGCCAACTAGTCTAGGGGGGGTAATTAAAAAAAAGATAAACAAACTGGTGCTTCCGCTCTAATACACCTGTTCCTTGAAATCTCCCTATCATTTTCCAACGTTTTAAAGCGTTGGAAAAATTTACTGGTTATATTATTTGTTTGGAATATGGAATATCGGTAATTTTTAACAATAAAAATTGATAAGCCAAAAATTCTTAGGGGGGTAATTACCCGTTTACCCCTCCCTTGAAACCGCTACTGACCCCGCGAGCCGTCACTGGCTGAATCCCAGTGTCTGTGCCACTCGCAAACACGCAGGCGTGAATCGCGATTCTAACTGCACTCAACCAGTTTTACACACACACACACACGATTTTAACGATTGGTGTTTATGCTTGGGTTAGGGTGACGTTAAGGTTCGCCCCCCTTTGGGACCAACTCGTAGTTTAAACCGGCGCGTGTGTGAGTGGATAAAACGAAACTGATTATGTGCCACTGGAATCGTAAATTTCGCGCAGGCGAATTTTCGAGTGTACGACGCATGGGAATTTACCAAAGCATTGATTTGATCACTGTTGCCAACTATATGAACAATATGTACCTGCATATTTATACAATCATTACTCTGTTTATCGAATACATGTTTATAGTTTCTAACTAGTCTAAAAGACCATTAGCATTTTACCAATATTACCAATCGCAAACGATATTGTTTTATGTAATTTTATTTATTGCAACACATTGGATAATTTTTTTCATTTTTGGTTGGCCTCACTCCAAGGTGATTCAAATTACTCATCGTTGCAAACAAACAAATGCTATCGAAGTCTTGTGAAGGTCGCATCGTTTTTTTTTTAATGTTTTGGAATAAAATTCTTTTACGCGGACGTGTGTACGAAGTGAAGACAATTCGTTATTAATTAATTATTTTTAGCAGTGATTGAGGTGAGTAACATTGTTATTGAAAACCTCGATGGTAAATCGACCCTTCCAAAAAAAGCGAAAAATGCCCAATTATTGAGTAACACCTATACAGCGTGTTTAAAAATCTCAATCATTTAAAATTGCTATATATGATAATACAGGGTGTTTCAGAGCTCTGGGAACGGTCAATCACGTGCTTATTTTTAAAAATTTCGAAAAATGTTTTATACAAAAGTTGTGTATAATAGTGAGCTGCACGCCCTAAAAATATTTAAATTTATACAGGGTGTCTCATAACAAAACCAAACTTATGTTTTTTTTTAAATGGAACACCCTATATTTTTTGTCATTTTTCAATTATATGGAGCAAATAAAGGTGAGTTACTTTAATACTACCTATACCTATTATTTGCCGTTTTCGAAATATTTTAAGATTTGTTGAAATGCATGGTCTGGGTGAAATTTTATTTTTGCCCCAGTGATTGACGTTGAATGATTATAATCATTTCAATTATTTGCTTGAAGGTTCGAACTATAGAGCCAATCATGATTTCATACAAAAAATTATACAGGGCGATAAAAAAAATGCGGTAGAAAAACCGAACTTATAAAAATTTTGAAAAAAACTATTTTTATTAGCTGAAAAATACTGTTTTTGACAGCTGAAACACACCATTGTTGACATACGAAAAATACTATTTTTGACAGTAAAAATATACTAATTTTTAACGGCTGAGGAATACCATTTTTGTCAGCTGAAATATACCATTCCTGACATACGAAAAATACAAGTTTTGACAAAAAAATACAATTTTTGGCAATAAAAAATACTACTTTTTACAGCAAAATATACTACTTTTGACAGCTGAAAAATACAATTTTTGACAACTCAAAAATGTCGATAAAAACTATTTTTATTAGGTGACAAATACTGTTTTTGGCAGCTGAAACAATTTTTGTCAACAAAATATACAGGTTTTGACAGCTGAAAAATGCTATTTTACACTTCTAACAGCTAAAAACTACAATTTTCAACAGCTGAAAAATACCATTATTGCCTGGTAAAAAATACAATTTTTTAACCACAAAAAGTCAATTTTTAACAGCTGAACATTCTTGACAACTGCAACAAACCATTATTGACAGCTGACAACATACCATTATTGTCAGCTAAAAAATACAATTTTTGACAACACAAAAAATACAAGTTTTGTCAGCTGAAAAATACCATTTTTACAGTTAAAAAAAATGTCAAAAAATGGTGCTTTTGGTAGCTGAAAAATAACATTTCTATAGGTTGGAAATCGCATTTTTGACAGCTGAAAAATATCATTTTTGACAGTAAAATAATACACTTCTAACAGCTGAAAACTACCATTTTCAACAGCTGAAAAATAACATTGTTGACAACTGCAACAAACCACTATTGACAACTGTAACATACCATTATTGCCTGGTAAAAAATACAATTTTTGAATACAAAACGTCAATTTTTGACAGCCGAAAAATGACATTTTTGACAATTAAAAAAAAAATTCAAAAAATGCTGTTTTTGATGAAAAAATACATTTTAATAGGTGAGAAATACCTTTTTTGACGTTAAAAAAACATTTTGAAAACTGAAAAATATCATTTTTGACATTTGAATAATACACTTTTTAACTGAAAAATACCATTTCTATAGGTTGGAAATCGCATTTTTGACAGCTGAAAAATATCATTTTTGATAGTTAAATAATACACTTTTGAACAGCTGAAAAATACCATTCTTGACAATTGCAACAAAACATGATTGACAACTGTAACAAACCATTATTGTTAGCTAAAAAATACAATTTTTCACAACAAAAAGTACAATATTTGAAAGCTCAAAAATGCCATTTTTGACAAATAAAAAATGTCGAAAATACTTTTTTTGATAGCTGAAAAATACCATTTTAATGGCTGAGAAATACCGTTTTTGACAGTTGAAAAATAACTTTTTGACAACTAAAAAATATAATTTTCGAAAGTTGAACAATAAATTTTTTAACAGCTGAAACATACCATTCTTGACAACTGCAACAAACCATTATTGACAACTGACAACATACCATTATGGCCTGGTAAAAAAATAAAAATTTTGACTACAAAAAGTCAATTTTTGACAGCCGAAAATGACATTTTTGATAATAAAAAAAATGTCGAAAAATGCTCTTTTAAATAGCTGAAAAAATATATTTTAATAGGTGAGAAATACCTTTTTGACATTGAAAAAAAAAACATTTTTGATAACTGAAAAATATCATTTTTGACATTTGAATAATACACTTTTTAACAGCTGAGAAATAGCATTTTTGACAGCCGAAAAATGACATTTTTGACAATTTAAAAAATGTTGAAAATGCTGTTTTTGATAGCTGAAAAAATACATTTTAATAGGTGAGAAATAGCTTTTGTGGCATTAAAAAAACATTTTTGACCACTGAAAAATATCATTTTTGACATTTGAATAATACACTTTTTAACAGCTGAAAAATAGCATTTTTGACAGTCGAAAAATTACATTTTTGACAATAAAAAAAAATGTCGAAAAATGCTGTTTTTGATAGCTGAAAAAATACATTTTAATAGGTGAGAAATACCTTTTTTGATATTAAAAAAAAACATTTTTGACAACTGAAAAATATCATTTTTGACAACTGAAAAATATCATTTTTGACATTTGAATAACACACTTTTTAATAGCTGAAGAATACCATTTTTGACAGCCGAAAAATGACATTTTTGACAATTAAAAACAAATGTCAAAAATGCTGTTTTTGATAGCTGAAAAAATACATTTTAATAGGTGAGAAATACCTTTTTTGACATAAAAAAAAAACATTTTTGACAACTGAAAAATATTATTTTTGACATTTGAATAATTTTTAACAGCTCAAAAATACCATTTTTGAAAGCTGAAAAATGCCATTTTTGACAAATAAAAAATGTCGAAAATACTTTTTTTCGTAGCCGAAAAATACCATTTTAATGGCTGAGATATACCGTTTTTGACAGCTGAAAAATAACTTTTTGACAACTAAAAAATATGAATAATATATTTTTTAACAGCTGACACATACCATTCTTGACAACTTCAACAAAGCATTATTGACAATTGCAACACACCATTAGTCAGCTAAAAAAATAAAATTTTAGGCAACAAAAGAAAGAAAGAACGATTTATCCTCCTAGACCAAAGTAACTGGCGAAAAAATGTTTTAAGAATTAATAAAAAATTCTTGCTGAGCTTGAAACTACAGGTAGTGCCATGGCTCCTTGGCTCTATATAACGGGCCGCCCCTGGTCGTGGAGAAACAATGTTTCCCGGTGTAGTATACCGAGAAACACTGTTTCCTGGTTATGCTTAGAGGGCGTAAAACATTGCTTTAGAGGGAGTGAGTAGAAAATTATTTATTTACGGACCGGGAAGGCAATGATCCCACGTGAGCGATTTTTTGAAGCTCGAGCGACGATTATTAAATACGGGAAAGTATCGTTTTCGTGAAAACGCTAGAATTCCAAAATGTTCAAGAAAATAATACTTTGTAGCTGTGGAGAAAGTAAAACACTAATACTACCCACCACCAAAAATAACACCTTTTTTATTAAATAAAACACACTTTTACTTATTAGTGACTGCAGTTTTTTTTTTAATTTCTTCCCAGAAAATGGAGCCGCTAATCGAAAAATTCCACAACCTGGGCGGATCGACAATTTCCGAACACCAAAAGAACTTCAGCGCGTACCGGCGCGATCTCGCAAAATCCGAAATCGATTTCGACGCGTATTTCTCGAAACTGCAACCGAACAACCGCCAGGAGGAAATCTTCAGAATCAAACTGCTGCAAGAACACAGGCGCCACGACGCTCTGTACGAAATTTTGAAAACCGGCGATAAAATAAACGGCCTGGTGATAATGAACAATTTGGAATTTTTGAGCGTTTTCGAAGGCGTCAGCGGTGCCGATTTCGTGCAGAAGATCTGTCCGGAATTGTCGTACGTTAATCGGCTGCAAATCGTAAACAGGTTGGGCCTGAAAATCGAAAATTTCGACACGGCGAAAGATTATTTTGAGAACGTGAGGAATAAATACGGGCTTAGAACGGCGAAACCGTTGCTGAACGCGTGCGGTGAAGAATTTATAAAGGAGATCGTCGTAGAATACGATCTTAGATTGAATCAAGCACTGCTGATCCGCCTGTATAAAAAATATCCCAATTTTTTGCATTTTTACTACTCGAAATTCGGCGATTTTGAAGAAGACAAAAAGGTTGGTAGATACGTTGCCAATTCCGATTTAAAAACCTACCACTCCCTCCTACGTTACGGCTGCCCGAAACTTGGAAAATGCGGCTTGAAGCGGTTTTTGAAAAACTACAAACTCGAAGTTTTGAAGTATCCGAATTTGTTGGAGAGAAAGAGGAAGGTGCTGCTGCAGAATTTATCCCGAGATGAGTTTTTGGTGTATTTAAGGAGTAAATTACCGAAATCCGTCGATGATTTTCAACTCGATGCCGACACCCTGAGGTGTTTCAAAGCGCTGCCGAGGACGGAGAGAGGCGCCGCGTTGTTCGAATGCTTCAAAAAACGCTACGGTTTTGATTTAACCGAAGAAGTCGCTTTAGTGGGCGACGACGTTTTGGAAATCCTTTCCAGCGCGGATCGGTTACGTTTCGATCTGGAGGACCGTCCCGATATGCTGCCGACGTCCGCTTCCGTGCCTAAACTGCAGGCGTTGTTTCTGGCGACCAAAAATCACACGAAGAAGTCGGAATGGGGTGGAAAATTGTTGAAAACCTGTCGGATTAACGATGATGATGAGGCTTTGCTTCAAGTGCTCAAATTTTTTTGCGAACACTGGAATCCCATGCCCACCGAGTGTTTTAAAGAACTAGGGGAATTACCTTTGGAGAGGTTAAGTGCGCAACATTGGGATTACATCAACGAGTTGAGGTTGTGTTATCAGATCAACAACAATGAGATGAATTTATATTATGATCGTGTGGATAAACTGATGTTGTATAAGGTAAGCATTAGTATCCACAGTACTCTTAGAGACCGACTGGAAGTTAGCCATAAATTTTAGCCACGAATCCGGCGAAAACTTTGTCAATTTTCAAAAAATTAAAAGTCATCGTTGAGCGTAGTTAAATGATCCATGGCCGAAAATATCGAACCTAAACTACGCCTAACGATGACTTTTGATTTTTGAAAATAAACGAAATTTCGTAAAAGTGTCTGGGTAAATAATTATTTAAACAAAAATGAAGAATATGTGTCATTTTCTTAAGCCTAAATATTGTAAACAAAGCCCCATGGAACATTTGTGGCCGAAAATATCGAACCTAAACTATGCCTAACGATGACTTTTGATTTTATGAAAATAGACGAAATTTCGTAAAAGTGTCTGGGTAAATAATTATTTAAACAAAAATGAAGAATATGTGTCATTTTCTTAAGCCTAAATATTATAAACAAAGCCCTTTGGAACATTTGTGGCCGAAAATATCGAACCTAAACTGCTCCTCAGGTACCTTTTGATTTTTTTTAAATTGACGATGTTTCGATAGATGTTTTATCGAAAAATCGTGATTAATCCTAAGTTAAAAGCTTATTGTTATAACTATGGCACTACAACAATTTGATTATTAATGAATTTTAATCTATTTTCTGTAATTTAGTAGAGATAACTTGGATATTTACTAAAGATACAATTGGTGAAGGCGCCGGGTTCGTGGCTGAAATGTATGTGTAACTTCCAGTCAGTTTGACTGTACGGTATTGTGTTGTGCAAAGTTGGCGTTGCTTGTAAGAATAGGATCAAATTAATAACCGTTTTCTCTTTCTTTACCGATAGATGTTGAATGGGATAGATTACGTCGAGGCATTGAAAACGGTTTGCAAGAAAAACAACAGTTACGTCTCGTACGACAACGTGTTCAAAGCAAAATATGTGATGCAAGAAAGGGAGTACCTAATAAAACGCTGCGAAATTTTAGGAGATATTTTCGAAGGTGAAGAATTAAAAATGGCCCGCAACAATTTATTGAACGAAATAATCGCCTTCAACAAAAAACACCCGAAACTCGCCATACCGTACCAAGCATTTTCGAACGTGCTAAGCGCTCTTCTCCCCGATCTTTTTCATGATAGATATTCCCATTTTTTGTACTCCGCTGAAAATGTGTTGCGTTCAAACACTGCTGAAATTGCAAGAGATGAAACCATTTTGGACGGTTTAATTCAAAACGCGCACAAACCGTACTATGACACGATGTACTTATGGTTTTTGAAGAACAGGCCCGATCTGGTGGAGAAGTACAGCGATGCTTTATTCACAGCCGAACAACTGGGGAAGCGTGTGCATTATGAAATTTCGAAGATGCATTACACCGGGCTTTACAAGGTGTTCGTGGATAAAGCGCTGGAGCATCTGAAGCGGGGAGAAAGTAGTGGTTTCGCTTGCAGCATGAAAATTTTATCGAATATAAAGTCGATTGATGTGCAACCTTTTATTGATAAGTATCTTCCAGGTAAGTCTAGTTATTTGTTTGGCTTTTTGATAAATCCGTGTCTTTTAATGAATGGTGATACGTTCCTCAACTGCAAATTAGTTATATTATTACTATTAGGAATTGTCATATTTTCCATGAACAGTCAAAGTTAAACCTTTTTTTAATCATAATGAAAAATGTGAGATAAAATGATATTCACGCCTTTCATTGAGAAACACTTACGTTTTTGATATTTTTTTAACATATATTAACCAATCAAATCGTTCCATTTTACAGGTAAGTCACTTGACATTTTTGATAATTCGACAATTCTATTAGTTACTTTCAAGGCAACAACTTATATTAAATTATTAATATTGATTTCCATGATTGAAAAAGGAATACTATTCGTACTTAGGAATTGACCCTCAAATTGTTAGTGACAAATCGTATTAGTTTGGCAGAAAAATCCTCCATCCTGTCAATTTTTTTTACCTGCCAGTCTTTTCTGTACTAAGAGTATTACTACAGGAGATATTTAAAAGAAACCGTTCTTAAATTTTGACACTTTTATCTGAGCAAGAATATAGCGTTAACGTCATAAAACGACCCATTTTGGCCGTTTGCTTTAATTTTACGGAAAATCTTGAAATACCTTTTAAAAGTATACTTAATTGTTTTCATTTTGAAATATGAATGATCAAAATCGAATGGAGCGTTTGGTGGTTGTTCAATTTCTAAAAATAAAAATCTTTATTTTGTTGGTTTTGAATTTGGAAAATGACTTTAGTTGAAAATTTCATTTTTGACAGTCACTAGTATAGAAAGTTTAAAATCCTTATTTTTGACAGTTAAAAATCACTATTATTGATAGTTGAAAATCACCATTTTTGACAGTTTAAATGACTAATTTTGGCAGTTAAAATCACTATTTCTGCCAAGTAGAAATCACAATTTTTTACAGTTTAAAAACATTATTTCTGGCAGTTAGAATCACAGTTTTTAACAAAATTTACAAATCACTATTTTTTGACAGTTAAAAATCTTTATTTCTGACAGGTAAAAATTGACATTTTTGACATTTAAAAATCCTCATTTTTTATATTAAATTTAATTAATTATCTTTGACAGTTGAAAACCAGTATTTTTGACAGTTGAAAATCACATTTTTTTACAGTTTAAAATCACTATTTCTGGCAGTTGAAATCACTGCTTTTGACACCATCTCGGTCAGTTAAAAATCATTATTTTTTGGCAAGTAAAAATTACTTTTTCTGACAGTTAAAAATCGACATTTCTAACATTTAAAAATTCTAATTTTTAATATTTAATATCATTATTTTTGACAGTTTAAAATCACTATTTCTTGCAGTTGTAATCACTGTTTTTAACTGTCAGTTTAAAATCACTGTTTTTAACTGTCAGTTTAAAATCACTGTTTTTTGACAGTTTAAAATTGACATTTCTGACATTTAAAAATCCTCATTTTTTTGATATTATAGATATATCATTATTTTTGACAGTTGAAAACTATTGTTTTTGACCGTTGAAAATCACCATTTTTGACAGTTTAAAATCACTATTTCTGGCAGTTGAAATCACTGTCTTTGACACCATTTCTGTCAGTTACAAATCACTATTTCTGACAGTTAAAAATCACTATTTTTTACAGTTAAAAAATCAATATTTCTTACAGTTAAAAATCGACATTTCTGACATTTAAAAATCCTCATTTTTGATATTAAATTTAATTATTTTTGACAGTTGAAAACCAGTATTTTTGACAGTTGAAAGTCACAATTTTTTACAGTTTAAAATCACCATTTCTGGCAGTTGAAATCACTACTTTTGACACCATCTCGGTCAGTTAAAAATCATTATTTTTTGACAGTTAAAAATCACTTTTTCTGACAGTTAAAAATCGACATTTCTGATATTAAAAAATTCTTATTTTTAATATTAAATATCATTATTTTTGACAGTTGAAAATCACCAATTTTAACAGTTAAAAATCACCAATTTTAACAGTTGAAAATCACCAATTTAACAGTTTAAAATCACTATTTCTGGCAGTTGTAATCACTGTTTTTAACTGTCAGTCGACATAATAATAAATAACTATTTCTGACAGTTTAAAATTGACATTTCTGACATTTAATCATCCTCATTTTTTTGATATGATTTGATATATCATTATTTTTGACAGTTTAAAACCATTGTTTTTGACCGTTGAAAATTACCATTTTTGACAGTTTAAAATCACTATTTTTGGCAGTTGAAATCACTATTTTTACACCATCTCCGTCAGTTAAACATCACTATTTTTGACAGTTAATAATCACTATTTCTTACAGTTAAAAATTGACATTTCCGAGAATTAAAAATCCTCATTTTTGATATTAAATGTGATTATTTTTGACAGTTGGAAACCACCATTTAATCACTATTTCTGGTAGTTGAAATCACTGTTTTTGACACCATTTCTGTCAGTTCAAAATCACTATTTCTGATAGTTAACAATCACTATTTTTTGACAGTTAAGAATCGGCATTTCTGACATTTAAAAATCCTTATTTTTGATATTAAATACCATTATTTTTGACAGTTAAAAATCAACATTTTTGACAGTTTAAAATCACTATTTCTGGCAGTTGAAATCACTGTTTTTGACACCTTCTCTGTCAGTTACGAATCACTATTTTTGACAGGTCAAGATTACTATTTCTTACGGTTAAAAATCGACATTTCTGACATTTAAAAATCCTCATTTTTGATATTAAATATAATTATTTTTGGCACCTGTATTTTTGACAGTTGAAAATCAAATTTTTTACAGTTTAAAATCACTATTTCTGGCAGTTGAAATCACTGCTTTTAACACCATCTCGGTCAGTTAAAAATCACTTTTTCTGACAGTTAAAAATCGACATTTCTTACATTTAAAAATCCTCATTTTTGATATTAAATACCAATATTTTTGACAGTTCAAAATCAACATTTTTGACAGTTTAAAATCACTATTTCTGTCAGTTGAAATCACTGTTTTTACACCTTTTTTTTAATTACGAATCACTATGTTTGACAGTTAAAAATCACTATTTCTTACAGTTAAAAATTCTCATTTTTAATATTTAATATCATTATTTTTGACAGTGCAAATCACCAATTTTAACAGTTTAAAATTACTATTTCTGGTAGTTGTAATCTTTGTTTTTGACTGTCAGTTAAAAATCACTGTTTTTTGACAGTTCAAAATCACTATTTCTGACAGTTTAAAATTGACATTTCTGACATTTAAAAATCCTCATTTTTTTGATATTATAGACATATCATTATTTTTGACAGTTGAAAACCATTGCTTTTGACCGTTGAAAATCACCATTTTTGACAGTTTAAAATCACTATTTCTGGCAGTTGAAATCACTATTGTTGACACCATCTTCGTCAGTGAAAAATCACTATTTTTGGACAGTTAAAAATCACAATTTTTTGACAGTTAAAAATATTTATTTATGACAGTTAAAAATCGACATTTCTGACATTTAAACATCCTCATTTTTAATATTAAATATGATTATTTTTGACAGTTAAAAATCAGAACTTTTGACAGTTAAAAACCAGAACTTTTGACAGTTAAAAATCACATTTTTTACAGTTTAAAATCACTATTTCTGGCAGTTAAAATCACTGCTTTTGACACCATATCGGTCAGTTAAAAATCATTATTTTTTGAGGTAAAAATAAGTTTTTCTGAAAGTGAAAAATCGACATTTCTGACATTAAAAAATTCTCATTTTTAATATTAAATATCATTACTTTAGACAGTTAAAAATCACCAATTTTAACTGTTGAAAATCACCAATTTTAACAGTTGAAAATCACCAATTTTAACAGTTTAAAATCACTATTTCTGGCAGTTGTAATCACTGTTTTTGACTGTCAGTTAAAAATCACTATTTCTGACAATTTAAAATTGACATTTCTGACATTTAAAAATCCTAATTTTTCTGATATTATAGATATATCATTATTTTTGACAGTTGAAAACCATTGTTTTTGACCGTTGAAAATCACCATTTTTGACAGTTTAAAATCACTATTTCTGGCAGTTGAAATCACTATTGTTGACACCATCTCCGTCAGTTAAAAATCACTATTTCTTACAGATAAAAATCGACATTTCCGAGAATTAAAAATCCCCATTTTTGATATTAAAGATGATTATTTTTGACACTTGGAAATCACCATTTAATCACTATTTCTGGTAGTTGAAATCACTGTTTTTGACAACATTTCTGTCAGTTGAAAATCACTATTTCTGACAGTTAAAAATCACTATTTTTTGACAGTTAAAAATCTTTATTTATGACAGTTAAAAATCTACATTTCTGACATTTAAAAATCCTCATTGTCGATATTAAATACCATTATTTTTGACAGTTGAAAATCAACATTTTTGACAGTTTAAAATCACTATTACTGGTAGTTGAAATCACTGTTTTACACCATCTCTGTCAGTTACGAAACACTATTTTTGACAGTAAAAAAATCACTATTTCTTACAGTTAAAAATCTTTAAAAAGTAACGTAAATCAATAACATTAACTCATTTTTGACAGCTCCATTAAATTTAGACGTTGGTCAACACAACTGTTATAAAAAGTTCCTTTTTTTATTTCAGATCCAGAATGCAGAATAGATGCATCGAAACCAGACACGTCCGACATTTTGACCATCCAAAAGTCAATCATCTCCACGATCAAAAACGCATCGCCTCCGTCGAACAACATCACCAGAACCCTGTACTTCTGCAAAGGCGACTACCTAAAATACGCCCTCGAACCCCTCTACCATTCCATCCACCACTCCCCAGAAAATATGATAGAAGACGTACTAGATGAACTCCTCACGCGAGCAGTGTCTGTCCGAAAGCACACGCTACATCTAGTCACCTGCGTTGGTACCGTGGAAGCCAAGTTTAGGATCTTGAAACGATTCGCGGAAACCGAAACGAACGCATCCTTGAAACGCTTCACGATCTTGAAGCTGCTGCGAAGTTTTCTAGAAGAACGCAACGAGAGATGGTTTGGTTTATTGAAAGAACACATTGGGCTTTTAAGCACCAGTTATTGGGACTCTTGGTACGTAGCGTTTAAATTTAAAAAAGTACCGAAGATGTTCTTGAATGATTATGCGGAGATGGTCTGGAAAGAATTGCAAGCACGTTTGAATCCAAATACTTTTGGTCTCCTAAAGCAGTTGAAGACGGCAAGTAGCGGTTTATCGCAGAAGATTATAAAAGAATGCTTGTATAATAAAAATAACTACCCGGAGAAAACTTACAGTTTCATCCACACGTACCTTTTAAATGATGAAGATGCGGATGTTGATTGCATCAAACCACCTAAGGTTGATACCTTCGAGCAAAGAGTGGAGCAAGCGCGGACTTCGCGTATATTCCTAGTATTCATCTGTAAGGAATTTTTGAAGAATTCTGAAAACATCAAGAGGAAGATCGTCGTTCTAAATCGGCTAAGTATGATCTTCAAAGGTTTGAAGTTCACGTTACTGATTGACATCACAAAACTTCTCCTGATTAATATCAAATGTTGTAAAGATTTGCACGCGACAAATGAGGATTTAATGAGGAGTTTAAAGGATGGGGTTGTGAGCAACGATTTTTTTAAGAGTTTAGAGGATGATGAACGGGGTGCCGGTAAAGATTTTGTTACAGAAGAAGCAATGGAAACTGATGAAGAATTAAAAGACGATTCTGTTAAAAGTCTGAAGGGTGAAGAAGCAATGGAAATAGATCTAAACGAGGCTTCTAACAAAGACGCTAAACATAATGAAAAAGAAGAAACGACCGCAAACGCAGAATATTCTTTCGAAAATATTAACGTACATCCGTCAAATGAAGATTTCATGAAGTTTCTCTCGAATTTTATTCTCTACCAGCTACAATCTTCGCTCGAAATTTACGGAAATGACGTAATTCCAGTTCTCGGTGAACTAATCCGATATTATCTGGAAGACATCTACAAGGCCATCTATGGAAATGCGTTCGAACTTCTTTTGCGGTTGGTGGAGGTTATTTTAGATGGAGATTATCATCAGGAGGAGACTATGATCCTTTGCATTTTTTTGCTTCCAAAAAACAGTACTAAAGTTTCCGGGTACAAGAAACGTCGCGGAGAAGTGGTGGAAAAAATTAGGAAAACCGATTCGGATGTTGTGAAGATTTACTTGAACTGGTTTTTGGAAAATTGTCAGAAGTGAGGTTTTATTAAGAATTTAATTCAGTATTATAAGATTTACAACGCACAAAATGATTGATATTTTATATACACACTGTATACTTTTAATAATATTATTAAAAAAATAAAAATTTATTAATTTATTGCTGCTACAAACTGTATTATTATTTGTTAGTCTAATTAAGAGCAGCGAGCCAATCCTTCTCAAGAACTGTGCAAAATGATATGTTTTGATAGGAGATTTTCGGTACATCCTAAAAATTCTGCCTTTACAAACAAATCAATTTCTTTCAAATTCAGTAAAAAGAAAATGGGGTTGGTCAAAAAATGATTTTTAGTAGAAACATTGTTGCCAATTTCATACATAAAATGGTGACGGGTTAATCCTGAAAAGTATCTAAAAATTCCCATTCTCCGAGAAAAAGGCGTTTTTCAAAACTGAAATTTGATGATCAAAAATTAACTTTTTGCACTAGAACGCTTGTAGATTACACATTCACAGTGACAGTTGAATAAAACTTGTACAGAGTAATCCTAAGATGTGTAGCTTTATAAATTACCATTTAAAACTTCTCCAAGTTCGCTCAGAGAAAAATGGCGCTTGTCAAAACTGAAATTTAATGATCAAAAACCGACTTTTTGCAGAAGTACGCTTGCAGATTCCACATTCACAGTGACAGTTGAATATAACTGTGATAGATGAATCCTAAGAAGTGTATATTTATAAATTACCATTTAAAACTTCTCCAACTTCACTCAGAGAAAAATGGCGCTTGTCAAAACTGAAATTTGATGATCAAAAACCGACTTTTTGCAGAAGTACGCTTGCAGATTCCACATTCACAGTGACAGTTGAATATAACTGTGATAGATGAATCCTAAGAAGTGTATATTTATAAATTACCATTTAAAACTTCTCCAACTTCACGCAGAGAAAAATGGCGCTTGTCAAAACTGAAATTTGATGATCAAAAACCGACTTTTTCCCGAAGTACGCGTGCAGATTCCACATTCACAGTGACAGTTGAATATAACTGTGATAGATGAATCCTAAGAAGTATATCTTAATAAATTATCATTTAAAACTTCTCCAACTTCACTCAGAGAAAAATGGCGCTTGTCAAAACTGAAATTTGATGATCAAAAACCGACTTTTTTGCAGAAGTACGCTTGCAGATTCCACATTCACAGTGACAATTGAATATAACTGTGATAGATGGATCTTAAGAAGTGTATCTTAATAAATTACCATTTAAAACTTCTCCAACTTCACTCAGAGAAAAATGTCGCTTGTCAAAACTGAAGTTTGATGATCAAAAACCGACTTTTTGCAGAAGTACGCTTGCAGATTCCACATTCACAGCGACAGTTGAACATTACTGTGATAGATGAATCCTAAGAAGTGTATCTTTATAAATTACCATTTAAAACTTCTCCAACTTCACCGAGAGAAAAATGGCGCTTGTCAAAACTGAAATTTGATTTGATTGACAGTTGAATATAACTGTGATAGATTAATCTTAAGAAGTGTATCTTAATAAATTACCATTTAAAACTTCTCCAACTTCACTCAGAGAAAAATGGCGCTTGTTAAAACTGAAATTTGATGATCAAAAATTGACTTTTTGCAGAAGAGCGCTTGTAGATGCCACATTCATACACCACAGTAACAGTTGAATAAAATTGTAAAAGGTTAATCCTAAGAAGTGTCTCTTTACAAATTACCATTTCAAACTTCTACAACTTTACTAAGAGAAAAATGACGCTGGTCAAAACTTAAATTTTGTGAGCAAAAACTGACTTTTTGGAGAAACATGATTATAGATTTCATATCCAATTTGATAAATAAATGAAACTGTGACTGATTAATCCTGGAAAGTGTGTCTTTACAAATTGCCAATTGAAATAATTCCAAGTTCACCGAAAGAAAAATGGCGCTGGTCGAAACTGAAATTTTGTGAACAAAAACTGACTTTTTGCTGAAACATGATTATAGATTTCATATCCCATATTATAAATAAATGAAACTGTGACAGATTAATCCTAGAAAGTGTGTCTTTACAAATTGCCAATTGAAATAGTTCCAAGTTCACCGAAAGAAAAATGGCGCTGGTCGAAACTGAAATTTTGTGAGCAAAAACTGACTTTTTGGTGAAACATGATTATAGATTTCATATCCAATTTGATAAATAAATGAAACTGTGACAGATTAATCCTAGAAAGCGTGTCTTTGCAAATTGCCAATTGAAATAATTCCAAGTTCACCGAAAGAAAAATGGCGCTGGTCGAAACTGAAATTTTGTGAGCAAAAACTGATTTTTTAGTGAAACATGATTATAGATTTCATATCCAATTTGATTAATAAATGAAACTGTGGCAGATTAATCCTACAAAGTGTGTCTTTACAAATTGCCAATTGAAATAATTCCAAGTTCACCGAAAGAAAAATGGCGCTGGTCGAAACTGAAATTTTGTGAGCAAAAACTGATTTTTTAGTGAAACATGATTATAGATTTCATATCCAATTTGATTAATAAATGAAACTGTGGCAGATTAATCCTACAAAGTGTGTCTTTACAAATTGCCAATTGAAATAATTCCAAGTTCACCGAAAGAAAAATGGCGCTGGTCGAAACTGAAATTTTGTGAGCAAAAACTGACTTTTTGGTGAAACATGATTATAGATTTCATATCCAATTTGATAAATAAATGAAACTGTGACAGATTAATCCTAGAAAGTGTGTCTTTACAAATTGCCAATTGAAATAGTTCCAAGTTCACCGAAAGAAAAATGGCGCTGGTCGAAACTGAAATTTTGTGAGCAAAAACTGACTTTTTGGTGAAACATGATTATAGATTTCATATCCAATTTGATAAATAAATGAAACTGTGACAGATTAATCCTAGAAAGCGTGTCTTTGCAAATTGCCAATTGAAATAATTCCAAGTTCACCGAAAGAAAAATGGCGCTGGTCGAAACTGAAATTTTGTGAGCAAAAACTGATTTTTTAGTGAAACATGATTATAGATTTCATATCCAATTTGATTAATAAATGAAACTGTGGCAGATTAATCCTACAAAGTGTGTCTTTACAAATTGCCAATTGAAATAATTCCAAGTTCACCGAAAGAAAAATGGCGCTGGTCGAAACTGAAATTTTGTGAGCAAAAACTGATTTTTTGCTGAAACATGATTATAGATTTCATATCTATTTCATAATTTTCTTCGAGCGCAAACTTAACCATTTCGTAAACCGCAAACCTTTTACTAAATATTTGACACGTTGGCAAAGTCATTCGAGCTGTCAAAGCCGAAATAATCGACAATTCATAAAGCAACCGATAGATGGGCCACCCTGTACCTTCCCTCTCCAAATCTTAATCTTATCTTGTGTGAATACAGAGTGAAAATGTGAAAATTTATAATAATTTTGGCGATTCGAAAAAAAAAATACAAAAACAATTGCTATCGATTTGAAAATTTCCAAAATTACTTAAAATTCGTTCGAGATTATAATTCCAGGAAAAACTATATACCTCCCCTTTCTAAATTTTGATCTAACCTCATGTGAATACAGAGCGAAAATGTGATAATTTATAATAATTTTGGCGATTCGAAAAAAAAAATATAAAAACGATTGCTGTCGATTTGAAAATTTCCAAAATTACTTAAAATTCGTTCGAGATTATAATTCCAGGAAAAACTATATACCTCCCCTTTCTAAATTTTGATCTAACCTCATGTGAATACAGAGCGAAAATGTGATAATTTATAATAATTTTGGCGATTCGAAAAAAAAATATAAAAACGATTGCTGTCGATTTGAAAATTTCCAAAGTTACTTAAAATTCGTTCGAGATTATAATTCCAGGAAAAACTATATACCTCCCCTTTCTAAATTTTGATCTAACCTCATGTGAATACAGAGCGAAAATGTGATAATTTATAATAATTTTGGCGATTCGAAAAAAAGTATAAAAACGATTGCTGTCGATTTGAAAATTTCCAAAATTACTTAAAATTCGTTCGAGATTATAATTCCAGGAAAAACTATATACCTCCCCTTTCTAAATTTTGATCTAACCTCATGTGAATACAGAGCGAAAATGTGATAATTTATAATAATTTTGGCGATTCGAAAAAAAATATAAAAACGATTGCTGTCGATTTGAAAATTTCCAAAATTACTTAAAATTCGTTCGAGATTATAATTCCAGGAAAAACTATATACCTCCCCTTTCTAAATTTTGATCTAACCTCATGTGAATACAGAGCGAAAATGTGATAATTTATAATAATTTTGGCGATTCGAAAAAAAAAATACAAAAACAATTGCTATCGATTTGAAAATTTCCAAAATTACTTAAAATTCGTTCGAGATTATAATTCCAGGAAAAACTATATACCTCCCCTTTCTAAATTTTGATCTAACCTCATGTGAATACAGAGCGAAAATGTGATAATTTATAATAATTTTGGCGATTCGAAAAAAAAAATATAAAAACGATTGCTGTCGATTTGAAAATTTCCAAAATTACTTAAAATACGTTCGAGATTATAATTCCAGGAAAAACTATATACTTCCACTCTTTAGATTTTGATCTAATCTCATGCGAATAGAGAGTGAAAATGTGAAAATTTATAATAATTTTGGCGATTCGAAAAAAAATATAAAAACAATTGCTATCGATTTGAAAATTTCCAAAATTACTTAAAATACGTCCGAGATTATAATTCCAGGAAAAACTATATACTTCCCCTCTTTAGATTTTGATCTAATTTCATGCGAATAAAGAGTGAAAATGTGATAATTTATAATCATTTTGGCGATTCGAAAAAAAAAATATAAAAACGATTGCTATCGATTTGAAAATTTCCAAAATTACTTAAAATTCGTTCGAGATTATAATTCCAAGAAAAACTACATACCCCTCCTCTCCAGATTTTGATCTAATCTCCTGTGAATACATAGTGAAAATGTAAAAATTTATAATAATTTTGGCAATTCTAAAAAAATATAAAAACGATTGCTATCGATTTGAAAATTTCCAAAATTACTTAAAATTCGTTCGAGATTATAATTCCAGGAAAAACTATATACCCCTCCTCTCCAGATTTTGATCTAATCTCTTGTGAAAATACATAGTGAAAATGTAAAAATTTATAATAATTTGGCGATTCGAAAAAAAATATAAAAACGATTGCTATCGATTTGAAAATTTCCAAAATTACTTAAAATTCGTTCGAGATTATAATTCCATGAAAAACTGTATACCTCCCCTTTCTAAATTTTGATCTAACCTCAAGTGAATACAGAGTGAAAATGTGATAATTTATAATACATAATTTTGGCGATTCGAAAAAAAAATATAAAAACGATTGCTGTCGATTTGAAAATTTCCAAAATTACTTAAAATACGTTCAAGATTATAATTCCAGGAAAAACTATATACCTTCCCTCTCTAAATTTTGATCTAATCTCATGTGAATAAAGAGTGAAAATGTGAAACTACATGTAGTTTCACATAAATTTACTAAGAAAAAAACTCGGAATTATGATTTTGTAAATTTCGAGAAAAACCTCTGCAAAAATCTTCAATGCTTCTCGACTAAATTTTAAAATAACTCCCCGAGAACAAACCAAATCGTTATACTGAAGATGAGCTTTTTCAGAGGCAAAGCAGACGCAGAAAAACATTTACCATATTCTTGAAAATTTGAGAATTTGCTCAAAATACATTCCAATTTATGGTCTAGAAGACCTTCTTCCCTAATTTTGAAATAAAAAAATTTTCATAATTTGAATAACTATAACTAAAAATCCTTAACTTGTTTCACCGCTTACAAGAACATTTGATAATCATCTTAAAATTGCATTTTTCTACGTGCGTTATAAAATGCACATTTTTTTCATTAATTTGAGTTCATAAAATATGTGTTTCCTGACACCTTCAAAAAGCACAAGGTACAAGAAACCAAATTTGCACATTTAAACTTCAAAAACATTTTTTTTCTTTAGGGGGTGGCAGGGGGTGGAATCGTTTTAGCAACAAAACAATTCACATGACGTTGAAGAGAAAATTTGAAACTGTTCAGACTGCAAAAGTTCATCGATTTTGGTGCAAAATTACTCAAGTTATGGCCAGAAAAGTGAAAATTGTCTTTTTTTTTTCAAAAATTCATAACTTTGTTACAAGTCATAGAAACGACTCGAATTTTTAAGGCATTTGAAGGAAATTGATTAAATTTTTCTGCCATTACGGTGAAATTTCCCGCCGATTTTTTTTGCGCACGGCACAACTTGTGAAAGTTGGACAATGTTTTACATAAAAAACATTTTTTTTCCATCGCGTTGTTACGGGGGGTGGGTTGGACTTGGCGTCAAAATCAACTACACATTCTTAAAGATAAAACTTGAATCTTTCCCAAACTGAAAGATTAATTGATTTTCGACCAAATTGAACCAAGTTACGACGGTTTGAAAAATCGTGTTTTTTCGAGTGGCGCTTTTTTTGACGCCGAGTGTATATCGACTCAACCATGCATAACAATTAATTAAGGTTTTATCGAATTTATTTAAAGTTACGTGAAAAAAAAATTGTATGAAACTCGAGTAAAGCAACTTTTTTTCACTTGTAGGAATTGCGATCTTTCCCACTCGTGAAAAATAGTATTACATTACTCATTTGTTGCATAAATAACTATTTGATTTCGTAATAAAGTCATTATTTTATATTATTACGCTTTACAAACTTAATTGATAATCAACTCACCCTT
The DNA here is from genome assembly GCA_910593695.2 of Ocypus olens. Classification (NCBI taxonomy): domain Eukaryota; kingdom Metazoa; phylum Arthropoda; class Insecta; order Coleoptera; family Staphylinidae; genus Ocypus; species Ocypus olens. Next base: position 37,915,696 of record OU343063.1, on the reverse strand, counting down.
TCACCTACTTCTGCATCAAAAAAAGCAGTATTTTCGGTCTGCCGTGTCACCACACGCACTACACCAATTACCAATTTATTATTTGAAAAGGTGTAATTGTTCATTTAAACCAAACAGAACAATTATTCACGCACAGAAACACGAAACCGCGTCAATCAACCGGCGAACAAGAACTGAGATTGCTGTGCACAGATTCAATGTGAAGTTATTTGAAAAAAAAACACACGCTTTTTTGTCTCAGCAGATGGCACGGCCAATCGAGAGATAAAAAGTACTAATAATTCAGGGATATCGTTGATAGAAAAAAACACTTAGTTTTGTATAACGTAGATATTTATTCGTGGGAATATTCTGGGTGAATGTTGGGGTGTGTGGTCCGCATTATTAAACGAAAATGACGGCATATAGTTTCGGAAAGACTGAAGACAATTTAAGTTACTTGTATTTTTAATTTTGCGATTAATTTATTACTCGTGTTGTCTGCGTGTGCGTGTGCACATCACTTCTTCGTATGATTGTAAAGGTGATTACTAACCAGTGACGGTTCGCAAGGTTTTTTCTGGTACGGCCGAGGAACAAGAGGTGGTAATACAGATAGGTGCGGCCGTCTCTGCAACTGACCCTACCTATCTGTTTCGCCACCCTTGTTACCTCTACCGTACCAGAAAAAAACCCGCGAACCGTCACTGTTACTAACCAATTATCATTACACATTGTATATGAATTAAAAGTACTAACCTTTTGCGAATGTGCAGGCGCATTTCGGTTCCTCGCATTCGCCCATTTTCACTCCCAGTCGACGAACTCATCCGACGCTATAACCACCCCTTGCGATTTCTTCACTTTGCAATGTATTACCGGTGGCAATTTTGACACAGCACTCTTCTTCAGTATTTACACTTAATACACTCACGATTCTATCAAAAAAATACGCGAAATTCACTAAAAACAGCTAAGGCCGCCGCGTTTCGAAACGACGCAGCGTCGGAGCGTTTACGGAGGGACTGCCGATAAGCACGATTTCTTCGCCGTGTCTTTCTCTCTCTCTCTCTAAACCGCACCAATGAAATATTCGCGCTCTCTCCGGACAAAACAACTGCACGTGTGCATCGAGTCGGCGGCGACGTTCCGCAAGTCTCCAAAACATTTGTTTATTTTTCGGTTAGATTGTAATGCAGGTGTGATAATTACGGGCGTACATTATTGTAAATACATCGAGTGAATAACAGTGCAAGTGATGTTTGTGAATATGGACCGTGCTGATACTACGAACATAGAATTCACTGTTCGAAGCTGCATTTGGAAGTGTTAAGGTTAGTGGTGCTTCACAATAATTCTCTTATGATTGAACTTTGTTCTTGACGTGTTTCTATGTTTGTGCCGCACCAATTGATATTATTGTATGATTAATGTTTACTTTTCATACATAGGAAATAAATAGTACTACCTCTGTTCCATAATAAGTGAGCCATTTGAGTTTTCTTTCAAACTTATTGACACTTGGCAATTTTTTTAATTTATTTTTTGATATTCTTAATATACATCAAATTCTTAGTCACATGTGCCATGGACGTCAAAATATATGACAGTTTAATTTTTCAAAAGCAACAATTACATTCGATTTTTTAAGCGAAAGTGTTCTAACGCCGGAAGTTTCAAACGATGAGAAGACCAAATTTAATCAACCAAAAACGAACGGCTATTGCTCAGTTTTTACTGAAACATCAGAAAAACGGACGGCTGAAAATGGGAGCGGTGATTTTGGCAATTGAAAAATTCGGAACATCAAGAGCCACTATAAAAAGAATATGGAAACAAGGTAATGATTCTGTTTGTGGTTTGGATGAGAATACGCCTATGAATGTTGATTCTAAAAAGAAAGGAAAGTCGGGTCAGAAAAAATTCAATTAGTTGATCACAAAAGAAGAGGGAAATTGCGGTCGGAGTTGCAGTTGAAATTTTGCTGGTGCTACTTCCAGTGGAACCGGGGAGAATTGATTCAACCGTATGATGAGGATTTTTTTCAATACAACTGCAACTCCGTAAACTTTTAACGAACGGTTTAGCGTAGACACCCTGTATAGTACGTAGAAACGAAAACGGGTCACTTATTTTGTAAAAAATATACATCAGCAATGGCTCAAACATTATGGAAAAAATATAAAATGGTAATGGCTCACATTCTATGGAAAAAATAAAAATCGATAATGGCTCACTTATTATGGAACAGAGGTAGTATTTTTTTCTGATTCAAACAATATTGAGTGATATTGCCATAACACACTTATATTTCCATAGGGAAATATAGATATTAAACAATTGTCATTAGGAGCTTCTCGCAAGAATTGTTTTAATTGCTCTCGGGACAACACCTCCGATTTCTTAGGAAGGTATCCTTTATGGATTTTTTTTCTGATTGAAACAATATTGAGTGATATTGCCTTAGTTACGATATGTCACAACACACTTATATTTCCCTAGGGAAATATGAAGTGCCCATATTTCCCTAGGGAAATATAGACATCAAACAATTGTCATTAGGAGCTTCTCGCAAGAATTGTTTTAATTGCTCTCAGGACAACACCTTCAATTTCTTAGGAAGGTATCCTTTATGGATTTTACAGCTTTGGATTTTACGGGAACCAAACGTTCACGGTCTTTCGTCGCTTGCGTTAACACATAGTTTGACATTTCACCAATTTATGAAACAACGCAAATACCAAAACAAGTCAACCATGATATTTACAAACAAGGCCCTTAGCAACGTTACCAATCCGATAAATTCAAAAATTTACAATCCAATATTTTCCCATTTACAGAACAATATTCTGTCAATCAGAAAAAAACTATTGATTTCAACACGGGAAATATGAATACATTTCCCTTGGTTGTCTGTACATCCCTCGGGCTTCGCCCTCGGGATGTAACTAGCCAACCTCGGGAAATATAATATTCATATTTCCCCAGTTGTAATAATAGCTATATTATTATTATAAATTAATGTCATTGCTATATATGGAATTAATTTATGTGGTTAATTAATTTTAAAAATGTACGACTGTTTAGTTCTTGCCTACTCGTTTATTGTTGTAAATTCTTTGAAAAATCTAAAACTTAACCCTTTCGTTTTTTCTACAATTCTTGTTTATACAGGGGGTGTTGAATTTTAACGACCATAGGAATTTAATGTTTTTCAAAAACAAAGGGATATTGAAAAAACGTTTGGCATTTTCTGCAATTCTTATATATAAAGGGTGTTGAACCGTAAGGATTATTTTCCAATGATCCACGTTCAATTCTCTTGATTGTTATATGCTTTGGTCACTTTAGTGATTAGTCCATGTACTGGTAATATTATAACAGTTTTATTTGTTAATTAAAAAAATCGCTTTATTGAAATTAACTAAAATCACATAAATAATGATATGTATGTTACACAAGTAAAACTAAAACGGCAGTCCATTCATTTAACTAGCTAACTAAATAACTAACATTGAGATTAAGAGTTTGAGTTGTACTCTAGAGTACCTTCACTATGAGTAAACTGATGGTGGAGCCGATTCCCAATCCCACACCCACAAACACTGTCATCATTGATGAGGCCGTCTCCTTCTCGTGTTGCTCTACAACCCTGAATTAAAAAAAAATTATTAACCCAAAAATTTCAGCTGTAACCAATCAATTAGCAGGATTCATTAGTTCATAAATTCTTGAAAGCATGTTGCTTATTTAGTAAAAGCAATACACTCAGTGGCGTCTGGTGATGTGACTCGTAATGGGGTCAGGGTAATAGAGGCTACAATTAATTAAGTCAAAACCATAGTCATATTTATCAAATATACAGTGGTAAAACAAAGTTTTAAGTGTTTTATTTCGAAACAATTAAGATGGTTGCTGATCGATTAACTCATTAACTCAGTGAGTTGTATTCTCACCTACAAACATTTATATTTTAACACGCTAACAAAAAACTGATACAAACCCATTTTGACACGAATCCATGAGTCGACTCATTCATGAGGTACCCATCTCTAGTCATGAGCAATCTTTACTTCCGCTGGTCCTACCATGAATCACACCACAAGCCATCACACACATTACAATAACAATTTATCATTACACGAGGTAAAATAGAATAGGTGACCCTCCTGTAACTTGGTAGACATGTTCCTAGAAATAGCGGTATTTTGTAACATCGTGTTACATCTGCTTTACATAATTTATAATGCTGAAAACTCATTATTCAAAAGTAGTTGGAGCGACTTCTTAGCCAAGGTTGTTCGTTCATTCGGGAGTGCTTTTGTTTCTTGGAGATAATTCGAAATTTAATCAGGGGTGACAATGCTGTTAGGGAAGTAGCAAATTTACAAAAAGAAACGAAAAACGTATAAAAGGGATACAAATCACAACACAGCAGGAATCATTTTGTTTCAGACGAACCACAGCCAAATTGAAACGCATTAAATCGGAACGTAACCGTAAATAGGAACGAAATAAATTGTTGCAATTACAACAGTAAAATGATCAAAGTTTATAAAAGTAATCAGAGGCGGCTGGTGGCCTGACACACAGTGCGGCCATGTTAGTAGAGACGGCAATCAATATGGTTCAAGTTTACTCAGTGAGTAAAATTCTAGTAGTGCGGTAGAGTTGAGATGTCCTGACCAATTACTACTTCCAGTGGCCGTACCGTGAGTCACGCCACCAGCCGCCACTGAAGGTAATCTAATGGTACCTACCTAGGTGCACAAATGACGGCTAAATTTGCGAGGTATCCATTGCTGAGTGAAAACAGCACGATCAGTATTATGTAGTAGTAATCTTTATCTATCAGCACTGGTATACTGGAATGTCTGGGCTGCGCGTTGCACATGAGCAGCAGTGGAATGAAGATCAGGCGGAGTATGTTCAAGGTGATGATCCAACCACTCTTTCTTGGCTAAAGACAAATTTTCGCGAATTAAAACAAACGTGAATAAATAAAGGGCAATAATTTGAGTTGACAACAATGACTGTAAATTACCAAACAATAAATCTTCAATCAACTGTTTCCCCATCAGACGACAAACTAAAGACCGGTTTCGGGCTCTTAGTCCTCATCAGTGCAGTAGAGTCGCTGATGGGGAAACGGATTCACTACGAGGGATATAACGCATTCATTTCTAGCATCAAGGACCGCCACATCAGTGACTCTACTGCACTTACGAGGCCTAAGAGTACGTAATCGGTATGTACTTTGTCGTCTGATGAGGAATTAATTTTTTTTTTAACTCCATTTTTTTTATACAACCTGTCAGGGAGACAATAAGTATTTAGTTTGATGATAATCATGTTGAGAAGTTTCCCACTGGAAACTTTTCAGTATATTCACTTTTATAGTAGTTCACATCACATAATATAGCCCGTTCTCCGGAATCTGGCGGCTGTGGTCGTAAAAGAGGGTCGGAGCTCGGTAAGTAGAGGAAGTAATATTTTTCTATCTCAAACCAATCTCGGTTGAGAAGTATTGGTGTAAAAGTGCATACACCAATAGGAGCGAAGGACAGTAATAAATGTATGGGATGCAATTAGACGAACCACCAATACCTTTTCTTCGAGGGTGCGTCGATCTCAGAGCGGACCGACCGTTTTATGACCTTAGCTGCCAAATTCCACCGAATAGACTATATCTGTCTGTTGAAGTTTGGCACTATTGAAATCGGCTTGGTAAGTCCGATGGTTTGAAGCGCTTCAGAAGCCTTGATTCGTTTGATGGATGCATCAATTTATTTGCAAGCTTATTGGCATGTACTTCTACTCTTTTGCTATATTTGATACTAAGTTTTTGTATTTCCTCTTTAATAGATGGCACTTGTAGGCCTTTTTATAGAGCCGCGTTGGTCACTTAGCTGGGCGTATTAGATTAGGAGTAGCACTTTATTTTAAAAATGTTGTAATATATCTATGTTTGAGTTGCAAGCTGATCCCCATAGTTGGATCTCATAGGTCCACATAGGCTTGAGGACTGCTTTGTAGATCAGTATTTTGTTGCTTAGTGTTAGTTGGGATTTCCTGCCAATCATCCAGTATATTAAGTTTGATTGATATTTTGGTAAAAATATGCCTTTTCCAGGTTAATCTCATGTCTAGGTGTAAACCCAGATATTTTGCACTATCAGAATGATGTAGTTGTTTTCCATTTAGGGTTACTGCAGGTCGTCCTTTTTCATAGTAAATGTAACATGGATGGACTTGTCTGCATTAGTTTTGAACCTCCAGTTTTTGAGCCACTTCTGGGTCTTGTTAAGGTTGGTTTGGAGGTGCATTTTGGGGCTAGTGTGCAATGCTAAGGTTGCGATATCATCTGTGAATGTTGCGGTTGCTGTTAGTCTTGTTGTGGGTAAGTCAGGCGTATACATCAAATATAGTATGGGCCCTAGTACGCTTCCTTGCGGTACACCTGCTGGTATTGGTAGAAGATCAGTGTATTCATTTCCATGTTTCGCCAAGAAATATCTATTCGTTAGGTATGTGTATGATGTGGTAATAATTTCTTCAATTTATAGCACAATCCTAGATGCCATACTTTGTCAAACGCTTGTGCGATGTCGAGGAAGGCAGCTGAGCAATATCTTTTTCCTTCTAGGCTCTGAATTTTTGTGACTATCCTGTGGATTTGTTCAGTTGTTTCATGCCAATTTCTAATTTCTTAATCAATACCAATGGTCTGGAATTATTTTCTCTTTATGGTTTATTGGGTTAATTCTCCTGGGAAGGATCTTCTCAAACACCTTCGATAGGACTAGTAAGAGCAGGGGTGTCAAACTCAATTGAAACACGGGCCGGCCACATCACATTTTCAAATTTTGTGAAATTTATATTTTGAATTGAAGATTTTGGAATATGAATATGGATAGGATAATTAAAATATAATATAATTGCTTTTAGATTAATAGATTAATTAAATATTTTACAAAAATGTGCACATGTTTACTCATCTATCATAACAATTTTTTCTATTTTCATTTATTCTCAGAGCATCGAGGGCCACAAAAATAATCTCGAGGGCCGCATGTGGCCCGCGGGCCGCCTGTTTGACAACCTTGGGTAAGAGGCTTATTGGTCTGAATTAAGTGACTTCATTTGGGAGTTTTCCCGGTTTTGGCAGTATTATAATCTGGGCTATTTTCCACTCGCTTTTAAAATGACCAGTTCTCATAATTCCGGTAAAAATTCGGGTGATTGCTTTCAAGGTTTTGACGGGCAGCTGTTGTAGAATTTTTCTCGTAATTAGGTCGAAGCCTGGTGATTTTTTTGGATTTGTTTCATTTATTACGTGCTTCACTTCTTGGTGAGTTGTCTTTTTTATTGGTGGGCACATTTGGTGAGGCGCTTCAAGGTAAGCTAGTATTTCTATTTCGTGTTCAGTTGTTTCGGATTCATGCGGTTTGAAAGTGCTTGCTAGGTGTTCTTAGAAGAAGGCAGCCTTTCCTTTATCATCTCTAGCCCGATTTCCTTTTATGTCTCGCATAGGTGGGTCTTTTGATTTTTTTCGTTGCTCGCCATAGGGAGTAATTTGTTGTTTTAGTGGGTGTTAGTTTCTGCAGGTAGTTTTGTATTCCTTCATTTTTTAGTTGTAGCATAATTTTCTTCAGGTCTTTTGTAGCTTTGCAAGAGGTATTTTTGCCATATTTTTCGGATTTTCCTCTTCCCTGTTATTAATAATTGATTACATTTAAAACAATTGGTGTCTTGCCAGTCAGGTCACAATTAAAAAACAGCATGCAAATACACAACTGCGGCAGTAGAGATGGACAGATGGCGGTAAAACACTTAATCAACCAATAAGGCTTCATCGACAGGGCAATCGTAATAAAAATTAATTTCTTCTCCTTGGTGTTGGAAACTTCCTTTTTTTTCTACGTTTTCACATTAAAATAAATATGAGGTCTGTCTGAAGTGACACAGACGAATTTATATGATGCTTTGCGGCTCGACATTATGTGCGCATGGCTTAAATTTGCTGTGTGGGTGTGAAGCAATGGTGCGAAGGATTGAAGCATTTAATCCAGGGGTTTGACATGGCATATTAGAGCCAGGGCGTAAGAAATTTAGCAGCTGTGCTTAGATGGCGCCAGAATAGTAATTTAAAGAACTTCTACAAATTATGTTTGTTGAACACTTGACGGCCCTTTTGCATTAGAGTTTATCCACATGCCGTGCGACTTTCTGTTATGCCCCGTGGTGCTTGAAGCATCGGTTGTATAAATATGAGGTCAGACACAAATTTTTATGATGCTTTGCGGCTCGACATTATGTGCGCATGGCTTAAATTCGCTGTATGGGTGTGAAGCAATGGTGCAAAGGATCGAAGCATTTAGTCCAGGGTTTTGACATGGCATATTAGAGCCAGGGGGTAAAAAAATTAACAGCTGTGCTTAGATGGCACCAGAATAGTAATTTAAAGAACTTCTGTAAATTATGTTTGTTGAACACTAGACGGCTATTTTGCATTCCAATTTATCCACATGCCGTCAGGGGCGGCTCGTTATGTAGAGCCGAGGAGCCATGGCACTACCTCTAATTTCAAGCTCAGCGAGGATTTTTAAATTATTCTAAAAACACAGATTCGTCATTTTATTTTTTTGTTAAAACATTGCCTGCTTTCTTTTTCCTGAAATTGAAGGAATATATTCTATGCTAAGTGGCTCTACCATCAAAATGTCCCACTGCATGCCGTGTGGCTTTCTGTTATGCCGTGGTGCTTGAAGCATCGGTTGTTAAACAAAAAACTGTTGACTTATCCAACTTGATGAAACGTAATTATTAATAAGGTAAATATTGACAATCAAAGTCACTTGGCTTTACTTGTTCTACAATTTATATTAATTAAATACTGAAACTAGTTTTGGTCACACGAACATCCTTGAAAGAGAATGGTATTCTCAAAACTAGTTAACGATAAAATTATTGTTTATAATATTCAATTCTTCATCTTTATCGCTAACAATTCCGACAAAATACTCAAATTACTTAAATCGCATGTTTTAACAAATGATTTAGGATGAATATGTAAATCTGGCATCATTGTTCTTATCAGCTGTGTTTGTGGAAACGATTAATTTACAACAATTTATGTACACTGATTGAATGCTTCAATATGGATAGATGCCACAAAGTCGTCAAAACTGTCCAATCTTTGGTTGTTTACAAATACAAGCCGTGAAATAACCCAGATCCAAATCAGATTACGTTGGTCTGTTACACGGGATTTTTTTTTATTTATTGAACGTTTGAATCTATTTGATTCAGATCCAGATGAAGAAGATGACCGATGTACCCGAATTTTTGGGTTCAGAATAATCAATTCATATTTAAATGCAAAGAAAAGTTGTCGTACTTCTCAATTTTTCTAAAATATAAAAATGTTTCATGTAATTTTAAGCAGTGAAAAATGAAACGGAGCGAATTGAGAAGCAAAGTGGGCGTTTGGTTCAACAAGGTTGAGGAACACTGATTTAAATTGCCAGCACAGTTGAGGGTTAAATTGATTCGTACAAGAAAAAGGAAACTGTTCATAGAAACATGGAAGTAAATAAGTGCCTTCATTCTGATCCGTACAAACTTTCCTGATGGCATCGCCCTCTTCAATATTTGTATTTGGAATCGAACCAAGAAGTATACAATTTTATTTGAAATTTAATGTAGTAACTTTCAGTCGTTTACAATCATTGTTGAAGACCCTTCATTAATTTGAATAGAAATTGAAGATAAAGGGCTGGTGATTAATTAATTTTAGTAAGGACCAAATTTCCACTCGCTTACATTTTTATAACAGCTAGACCTTTCACGAGTTGGTAATATAAAATGAACATCAAATCAGTGACGGTTTGCGGGGTTTTTTCTGGTACGGCCAAGGTAACAAGGGTGGCAGTACAGATAGGTAGGGTCAGTTGCAGAGACGGCTGCCTGCGTGACCGCACCAACCTGTATTACCACCTCTTGTTCTTCGGCCGTACCAGAAAAAACCCCGTGAACCGTCACTGCATCAAATACAGTAGGTAATAATAATAATAATAATGGTTAATTAACTTACCCTTTGTATTAGTCCTGCTAAAACTCTCCCCAAATAATCTCCTGTGCTGAAGAGCAGGTACGCAATCACCGGAACAAAATATATGGCTGGAAAATACAAAAAAATACACCAGAACTTTTTTTTTTTTTACATCAAACTGAATAAACTTTTTGACAACAATTCCAATTCCATATGTGATGTGGAATCATGAATACCTAATTATTGCATTGCATGAATATTGCCCCTTCAGCACCTTCAAATAAACTATACTCTGTTCACACTTGATTCTCGCCGGCGTCGGGGTGTTTTTTTGTCCTTTTTTTGATAGTAATGATTGAAGTATGTCGTTAACCTATAATTTCAATAAAACATTCTCAGACAATACATGTGCAACATTGCACTACACAAAAAAATACAATGACTTAACCAAATTGTTAGTAACTTTTTATTACCAACAAAAGAGTCACCCTAACAGAGCCTACTGTGGCGAGAATAAAATGTAAACAGAGTATACGTAACAGTCCGTATTTTTATTGCAAAACTTATGCAATATCTGTGAAAATAGCCAAAAAATTTAATAATACAGAGTCCGCCAGAAAAATGTATACACTCTTTGTCGGACTGTATCGGGACATTGATATTGTCAATTGATTTGAATTTTCAGTAAGCCTAACACAGAGGTCGCCAAAGTGGTCTTAACGAATATCATTACAGGAAATACAATCCATTAATATCAATCATTCTTTTTACAGTCCCCAAGTAGCCAATACACACATTTTTTACACCAGTGGATAGGCTATCAAGATTTGTTCAGAAGTTATAGCCAAAAGACAAAAATATGGCTGATTTTTGAGGGGCGAGTTCACAAAAAATACTTTTGTGGGGGTCGATGGAGTTTTCGAAAAATTATATAGGGGTCGATGGTCAAAAAAGTTTGGCGACCCTAGGCCTAACAGATACCGGTACTTTCATCATCACGAGAAAGAAAACCAAATGGCTGGAGCACGCTTAATGTTCAGGCAGGAAAAAGGCATTTTGAAGTGGTTTATCAGGTTTGGTAATGCCGTTGAAGGTAGAAGCGGAACTTTGAAACAGAAACCACAATTAAAAGCATTATTGACAAGTTTGAGGCGCATGTAACGATTTGTGATACTCGTTATATCGGGAAGAGCGCTTACATCTACAAGTCCTGCTTCATCGACTTTCTAGTAGGAAAGGTTTTTTTGCTTCTCCACAGAAATCTGCTACGCAATGTGCATGTGAAGTAGAGATTAGCAGTACATATGTACGCCAAAATCTGAAAGTTGTAAAGTGGAAAGTTTGCAGCGATCTCCATTGAAAAATTGACCGCTCATCATTCTTTTGGGCCTCTGGCCACCAACGGCGGACATTTTGAACATCTACAGTCACCATGTGCTTAACTGAAGGCAGTACTACATATGTGAGCAGTATTTAAATGTGAATAGTTTTCGTTCCTTAAAGTGTGTATACATTTTTCTGGCGGACTCTGTATACTCCATCTACCCATAGATCGGACTTTTTTGACATCTTGAGTGACAGAAATATCAGTAGTTCGCTGAAGAACTTGCCACAAAAAGTAGTACTACGAAACTTAATTTATTAAGAAAATCGCACTTAAGAATCATACCGCACAGGTGTGTAGGTGGTTCGTCACATCATTTAGAGTGTTCCCCGTGGCGGGAATCAAGAACAGTCCACCAACGGCGGACATTTTGAACATCTACAGTCACCATGTGCTTAACTGAAGACAGTACTACATGTGTGATCAGTATTTAAATGTGAAACAAACACATAATAAATAGTTTTCGTTCCTTAAAGTGTGTATACATTTTTCTGGCAGACTCTGTATACACCATCTACCCATAGATTGGACTTTTTTGACATCTTGAGTGACAGAAATACAAGTAGTTCGCTGAAGAACTCGCCACAAAAAGTAGTACTACGAAACTTTATTTATTAAGAAAATCGCACTCAAGAATCTTACCGCGCAGGTGTGTAGGTGGTTCGTCACATCATTTAGAATGTTCCCCGTGGCGGGAATCAAGAACAATAACAATAAAAAATTGTCAATAATGTCGACGTCGCGAAAAAATATATTGGAAGTAAACCGGTACCAACCTAACTTGCTGCAAAATTACATTTTTCTCATAGCCTTGTTGGTACTTTTCATTGTCTAGTGTTCGCCACTAAAGATGTCAAAAAAGTGTAATCTATGGGTAGATATGGTATAATAGGAGATTAAACAATAGATACGTTCATCTCGAGGGTTCCCAATTTTTGTAACTGCAGAGGGCAGCTTCAACGAAACTTGATTGCCGCTGACCCTTTGACTATACAGGGTGCCTGGATTTCGTAGGGACAACATGGGCAACTTCTGCATTTGAAGAGATAGAGAGATGGCCAAATTAGCAAAAAGGTGCAGGTTCGTGGGCTCATTGAGAATCCACCCCAATCCATCCCACTTGTCATGGCCTCCACAATAAAAATTAAAAGAAAATCTGAAATTGAAGAAATTGGAAAATTTTGTTTTAATTCTTATTTTGAACAAGTGAGCCATGACAAGTGGGATTTGGGGGTGGTTTCTCAACGAGCCCTCGAACCTGCACCTTTTTACTAATTTGACCATCTCTCTATCTCTTCAAATCTAGAAATTGCCCATGTTGCTACTACGAAATCCGGGCACCCTGTATACTAATGGACTGCTAGCGCCGCTTCATGTGTGTCTCCAAGCAACGGTGGCGCGGCGGTACCCTAAATGGTTGCGGTATGTTACTAAATTGGTAGCTATTTTGTGTCTATGATATATGACTCTATGAGCTCGCATTGCAGATTGTGATACCCTGCAATTTATTCACACCTTTAAATATACAAGCATTTATATTGTCAAATATTCACACTATGTCAAAATATTGCTATGCGAAAGGCTGCAATACGTCCACGTACATATGCCATCGCGGTTATAATACCCGTCAGCTGATGTACACGTCAGTTGACTTTTGACTTATAACCTAAAATTCTGTATTAGATTTCCATCAAATCCGGAACTTCGCAAATTATGGTTTGATGCTTTGATCGCAAAGAACAGGCAGGAAAGTGGACCCGAGTTGCCGAAATATGCTCGCATTTGCATTCTCCACGTTGTTGATGAATACATTGAGAAATATTTTTTTTTGCTTTCCCGTTTTTAAATTACGCTCCATTTTCGGCTCCGGGGCGGGACTTATATCGGACTCCAGCTCGTGTACAACTTTTGGAGCAGTGATCATATGGGAAATGGAGGGGGAATAGCAGTCCATTAGTATATAGTCAAAGATAAGCACCAATAATTGCAAATTATTGTAAATGAAATTGACTGAAAACACCCCGATTAAAATAAGGAGACCACACCGTCCACATGATTTTCGCGCATGCGTATTGTTTAGTATCAGTCACTGGAAGATTACCCAAAAAAGTTTAATCCATGGGAGATTAAACAATAGATACGTTCATCTCGAGGGTTCCCAATTTTTGTAACTGCAGAGGGCAGCTTCGACGAAACTTAATTGCCGCTGACCTTTCTTGGTATTTTCGATGCTGCCCTCTGTGGGCAAATTTTGTACTTACTACTCCAAGCAGATCCGGAAGCCTTATTCTCCGACTCGATCAAGACCGTGACCCCCGGATAAATGGACAGCGTGACGGTGAAGACGATCAGCAGTCCCATCCCGTAGGGCCAAACCTTCCTGAATATCGTCCGATGGTTGACGATCCTCGGCCGCAGCATTTCCGTCTGGAACTCGTTCAGATTCATGCCCATCTTCTCCGAGATGTGGTACTTGAAGAACACGGTCTTGGACAGCACCACGTAGCTCATGAGGGAGATGACGATCATCACGTTGCCCACCATGAAGTACACGAAGGCGCTGAACACCGACGAGATTCCGATGGCCAGCGAGAGGATCTGCGCGATGGCGGCGAATATGCCGCCCAGCGCCTGACCGCCGACCGTTGCGGTGATGTATTGCGGCGAGAATTTTCCGATGATGCCGAATATGCTGCCTGATAATACAGCACTTGCAACTGAAACATGTTAAGGTGGTTCACAGCAATCACAACAAGGCGCACGATCAACTGTTAGAAGAGCAAACCATGATTTATTTTATATTATGTTTGAAGCAGGAAATTTTAATAACCGCCAAAACGAAAGTACTAATATATTTTTTTCTGATTGAAACAATATCGAGTAATATTGCCTTAGTTACGATATGTCATAACACACTTATATTTCCCTAGGGAAATATAAACATCAAAAAAATGTCATTAGGAGCTTCTCGCAAGAATTGTTTTAATTGCTCTTGGGACAACACCTCCGATTTCTTAGGAAGGTATCCTTTATGGATTTTACAGATTTGGATTTTACGGGAACCAAACATTCACGGTCTTTCGTCGTTTGCGTTAACACATAGTTTGACATTTCACCAATTTATAAAACAACGCAAATACCAAAACAAGTCAACCATGATATTTACAAACAAGGCCCTTAGAAAAGTTACCAATCCGATAAATTCAAAAATTTACAATCCAATATTTTCCCATTTACAGAACAATATTCTTTCAATCAGAAAAAAACTATTGATTACAGCACGGGAAATATGATAACATTTCCCTTGGTTGTCTATACATCCCGAGGGTGGAGCCCGAGGGATGTAACTAGCCAACCTCGGGAAATATACTATTCATATTTCCCTAGTTGTAATAATAGCTATATTAAAACATGGAACAGCATTGCTTAAGAATCGACTCAAACAAGTCATCAATAAAACCCAGCGGCGGCTCGTGGATCTTAGTAGAGGAGTCTATGAGAGAGATGCCGCTCATGCTGGAAGACTTACGCTTATGGAGGAAGCAAATGTTTCACTACCGTTTTGGTCAAATTTTCTTCAGTAGCCTCCTCGCCAAACATCCACAAGCCACCGCACAGTGTGTTCGATTCAGAGAAATGCACCACGGGTGGAGGGGGAAGGCAAAAGTAAAATGCAAAATTTATCAAAAAAAAAAAACTACACCACCATATTGTAAATACTTCAAACCCCACTGCATAGAGTTTTTCATATTTTTTTTCCACTTCCTCTCTTTGCAATTAATTTTTGAAATTGATCAATTTCAGAAATCGAAATGTACGTGAAAAATGTACAATATTATTCATTTATAGTATAGTGCTTAGGTGCACCATTAATGCAATTTTTTCATCGATTATTAAAAACATAATTCTCTTTAATATAAAGCTAAATTATTAAAAAATAAAATAAAATAATTATAAATTTCAACTTTAGTAAGGGTAATATAAAAAATAACAAACCGCAGAGGGTAGCGACTGTCATCAAAAAATAGCTCAATGTATCATCTAGCTGCCCTGAAAAATCGTATCTCCATCATTTTTGAGGGTTTTTCATTTTTTTTTTTGGCGCAGCAGCCTAGATCACGCCACCACTCTACTTCAGAACTCGGCTGAACATGTGGATAATGTACAGTTATTACTAACTTAAATATTGAAACATTTTTATTTGTAAAAATGATAATCCATTACAGTATAATAACATTTACAAAAGCCACCCTCCGGATTCATAATTATAATTATTCCAAAGTAACATTTTCATTTTGATAAAAGTTCACTTTAGTCAGGCTAATATTAAAAATATCAAATTGCAGAAGGTTGCAACTACAATAAAAATATAGCTCCACGTATCTTCTAACAACTCTGTGAAAATTATTTTTAGATTAGGGCGTTTTAAATTTTTTTTGTAATTTTTTTTTAATTCTGCGCTCTGAAAAATGTTGCCTTATAGAATAAATTAAAATCGAAACATGCTATTGGAGAAATAATTTTCGCAGGGTTCCTAGAAGTTGCGTTTAGCTATTTATTGTATATTATAATGACATTTACAAAAATTAAAATCGTAATTATTTGAAAGTATGTAATAATGTAATTCGGATAAAATGTAAGTTATATAAGGCTAATTTTAAAAATATCAACTGCGGAGGGTTGCATCTACAAAAAATATAAATCTCAATGTGTTTTCGACAAACCCTGTAAAATTTATTTCTCTATTAGCGCGGTTTAATTTCTTTATATATTTTTTTCAATTCTGCGCTCTGAAAAATATTGCATTGCAGAGTAAATCAAAATCAAAACGCGCTATTTGAGAAATCATTTTCGCAGGGATGCTAGAAGATATTGCCACAAATTTGCCCATAACTAACCAACCGTCCATAATAGACCCATACTATCTTATACTATTTTTATCAGCTTCTCAAGAGGATTGAAAATAAAGTATAAAATATAGGGTATTCCATTTAAAAAAACATAACTTTGTTCTGTTATGTATATTGGGACACCCTGTACAAAAACATACATATTTTTAAAATATGTAGAATAAGTGTGGGTACCAGTTCAAGAAAACTAGAAGTCGATATCTCAAATAGCAATAAGTTATGGGGCTTTTACAGATCCCTGGGTCACCCGGTATATTGAATCTGGAACAACATTCCTCGACAATGGATAGATGCCAGCTTTTCTAAAACCATTTATAATTATGTCCGGGTCCAAATCTCTCCAAACCTCTCGAATCATTTTAGAAAATTCTTTTTTTGGAAGCCTTACACCGATATTATGTCTTTTCCACTTTACTAACTTTGCGTCCCAATATGTTTTCAACGGTTTAAAAAAGCTTAAGTCCAATGGTTGTAGAACATGACTGGTATGAGGCGGTAATTTAAGAATTGTTACATTTTCTTGAGAAGCTATCTCTATCAATCTGATGGTCAAGTGAGTAGCATGACCATCGAATATTAATAAGACAGGCTGACCGGCCTATTGTTTTTAAGAAACTTTTTTGAAAATAATTTTGAAATACCTCTGTCTCCATTCAATCATTATTATTTGCAGCATAAGTGGTTCCAGGATATCCACTATTTTCTGATGCCTGCCGTTGATCCCAGATATTTTTACCTTTAAAAGTTATTAACGGTGGAACTTTATCTCCAGAAGCTGAAGCGGCCATCAAAACTGTGATATTTTCCCTTCCAGGAGCACTGACAGTGCGAGTGCAAGGAACATTTTTACCACCAACTACCTTTGTTTTTGCAGGATCGGTACAAAAACAAGTTTCATCCAAATTCCAAATTCTCATTGGTTTGTCTTCTATGCTTAGCTCTTTTATAGTATTTTCTAATAGTGTAAAATATTTATCCATTGTACAAGGATTGCAACTATTTTTTCTAGGGATTTCTACGCTTTGAGGTTTTTTATTGACAAGTTATGCCTCTTTGCGAATCTCAAAAACCAGTCCTCTCCAGGGATGCCGTTTTTAAATGGAGTTTTAATTTTATTCTCATTTACGAATTGTCCAACCAATTCTTGCATCTCTTTTCTGGATAACCCAAACCCATACTTCTCCATTTTAAACAGTCCTTCGACTAGTCATTTTTCATATTGGATTGGTATAGCAGTGCTTCTGCCAAATGATTTTGATTTTGTCCCAAGTCTTCTATTTAAATGACAATTTATTGTGGCATTACAAGTATGCTGTATTTCTTGCTGGCTTGGTACCTATTTATGCTGCCTGCTTTTATTTCTTCAAGAGCTTCTTTTCTTTTGAATAATCACCTCTGTTCGTTTTTCTAAGGTAATTACGAACCATGGCTCCTTTCTTAAAAAGAAAGTTAATTAACTAATAAACATAGTAAATTACTATAAGTATATTGTTCGGAGATGTAAAACAAGAAATAATCAGGCAGAACATTTTTTCTCTTGCCCCACCACACACTATGCACTTACCCCTTGTCTCAATATTTACGAGGCAAGAGCACACTACTGTTTTTCTCAATAAATTTTAATAATTCGACAGAAATTATTTATTTAAAGTAAAAAATAAACAATATTTCTATATTGTGTTATTATGTAACATATTATTTAGCACTATATTGCATCTCATTGTACGATTTTTGTGACTTGTGTGAACCGTTTGGTAATGGCATGAATAAAGTATTATTATTATTATTATATGTAACGACCATGTAGATAAATTACATATTTAAAATATAATGGAATTTAAGAACACTAATGTAGATGTTACATCATTTTGCAATATTTCACTCGTTCTCAGTTTGAGCTTGCTCAGATATGTTACTGATCCAAGTGTGCTAACTGGGTTATTTTCATTTACGTTAGGTTGCATTGTCATTGTGGCTCTCTGGTGTGAAAAATATTCCCTATGCAAGGCCAGATTTTACACTTTTACCAATTTAGCTGACATTAGCACATAAATGACCTTCATAAATTATAACCTCAAAACAAAATGACTAAATCGTACCAACCAAAATGTCACCTTAACATAGCCTAGCTTACTGAAAGTTGATCGTGAATGGATTATATATAGCCAATGAATAAATAGAAAGAAAGGCCCAGCGGCGAGAGGAGACAATGAACACAGGGGCGGCTCGTTATACAGAGCCAGGGAGCCATGGCACTACCTGTAGTTTCAAGCTCAGCAAGAATTTTTAATTCATTCTTAAAATTCTTTTTGTTTTCTGTGTGTATGGTGAGGTTACGTGGTCGAAGATTTAGTGCATGTCTGGGATAAATCGAAAGTACGCATAAATCATATTTTCAGCTTGTTTGAAATTATGAAACTTTACAACTCAAAATAATCTTGGACGATGAAGATTAATCGTTCTTTCTTTCTCCAAAAAAAGGAGGCCAGGGCCTCCCCATATTGTAAAAGTATCAACATGTTCCACGAGCTACAGAGAGTCATACTAACCAAGTGAATTGTTTTATTTGAATTATTCAAAATGTATCTACTAAATCTAAAGCACAAAAGGTGAAACGATAAGGTGATCCCAACAAAATTAATGGTTTTATTTAAATTCTTTTTTAAATTACTTTCACTTTTTTTGACAATTTAATCGAAAATTAAAGAAAAATATGTTCCTATTAAAAAAAAAATTGGAAAATTGTTTTGAACAATAAAGTGATTTTTGAGACTAATTTAAACCATTTTCTTACTAGAATATTCTGCATTTTTTATTATTACGACTGTATTTTCGATTTTTTTCTTTCTAAATTTTTGATCATTTGGCCTAAATATTCTTTATTTTGATCTAAATTTTCGATTTCATTGTTTTTCATTTTTCATTTTCGACTATTTGGTCCGCATTTTTTATTTTTCCCGACGAATTTGTAGTTTTTAAATTTTTGGCCTGTATTTTTGATATTTTTGGTCAAAATATTTTTGCCTAGATATCCTTTATTTTGACCTAAATTTTAATTGTTTAAATTTTCGACTTTTTGGTTTTCCCGCCGAATTATTACTTTTAACATTTTTGACTTGTATTTTCGATTCTTTCGAGTCTAAATTTTTGATCTATTGACCTAAATATTCTTTATTTTGACATGAATTTTTGAGTTGATTGTTAAAAAAATTTTTAGTCCGTATTTTTGATTTTTTTATTTTTGACCTGTATTTTTGTCTTTTGCTCTAAATATTCTTTATTTTGACCTTTTGAAATATTCGATTTTTTAATCTGCATTTATTATGTTTAGGCCCAAAGTTGATTGTTAAAAAAATTTTAGTCCGTATTTTTGATTTTTTGATTTTTGACCTGTATTTTTGTCTTTTGCTCTAAATATTCTTTATTTTGACCTTTTGAAATATTCGATTTTTTAATCTGCATTTATTATCTTTAGGCCCAAAGTTGATTGTTAAAAAATTTTTAGTCCGTATTTTTGATTTTTTTATTTTTGACCTGTATTTTTGTCTTTTGCTCTAAATATTCTTTATTTTGACCTTTTGAAATTTTCGATTTTTTAATCTGCATTTATTATCTTTAGGCCCAAAGTTGATTGTTAAAAAAAATTTAGTCCGTATTTTTGATTTTTTGATTTTTGACCTGTATTTTTGTCTTTTGCTCTAAATATTCTTTATTTTGACCTTTTGAAATATTCGATTTTTTAATCTGCATTTATTATCTTTAGGCCCAAATTTTCGATGTACTGTCTAAATTTTCTACTTTCTGACCAACATTACAGGTTTTTGTTATTTTTTTAAATCTTTTGACCTAAATTTTTCTTTATTTTGACCTAACTTTTCAATTTTATTGTTAAAATTTTCGATTTTTTGGCCCCCATTTTTGATTTTTCGTTTAGTCTGCATTTATTATCTTTAGGCCCGCATTTTCGATGTTTTGTCCAAATTTTCGACTTTTTAACCAACATTGTGGATTTAAAAAAAAATCTTTTGCCCTAAATTTTTCTTTGTTTTTATTTTTTTTTCTTTCCTTGGTCCGCCATTTTTATTTTTAGGCAAAATTTTAGATTTTTTGTCTCAATTTTTTTATCGTATATTTTAGATTTTTTAACTTGGCCTATTGATTTTATTTCGTGAGTTTTTTATTTTTTGCTATTATTTTATAATTTCTGGTCAGAAACTTATTTTTGGCGGCGGAAAGTGGCAAATTATTTTGCTTCTACCTAGGTTTTTGATTTTTTGTCTGCGTTTTTTATATTCAGATCAGGATTCTTGATTCTTTGGCCCATATTTTAGATTTCTGTATTTTCGACTTTTTGTTCTATTTTTTTTTTTATTTTTCTTTATTTTGACCAAAATATTCGATTGGTTTGTAGAAATTTTCGATTTTTTTTGTCTGCAATTTTACCTTTACGCTCGTTTTCGATGTTTTGTCTAAATTTTCACCGTTTTAGGCTATATTGTGGGTTTTTTAATTTTTTGGTCTAAATATTCTTTATTTTGACGAAAACATTCGATTGGTTTGTAGAAATTTTGGATTTTTTGTCTGCATTTTTTATCTTTGCGCCTGAGCTTTCGATGTTTTTCATCTTTTTAGGCCCTATTGTAGATTCTTACTTTTTTGGCCTATATTTTGTATTTTCGATTATTTTGGTTTTTGGTCTTTTGGCCGAAATTTTCTTTATTTCGACTTAAATTTTCGATTCGTGTGTTAAAAATTTAGATTTTTTGGTCTACTACTTTGATTTTTGATTTTTGGGTACGAATTTTAGATTTTTGGTCTTAATCTTTTTTTTTTTAGTTCTATATTTTAGACAGAGAGACAATACATTTATTGAGACACTTTTACAAATGACCTCAACAGGCAATTGACCAGAGGTCTTTCAGCCTTATATTTTAGATTTTATTAACTTGAATTATTGATTTTATTGTGCGATTTTTTTTTAAATTTAATTTTTGCAATTATTTTCGAATTTCTCGTTGGAACTTATTTTAAGCTAAAAAGAGTTATTTTTGGGGGTGAAAATTGCAAATTATTTTTTTTTGCTAGTATTTTCAATTTTTAAACCAGGATTTTTAATTTTTTGGACGATATTTTAGATCTTCGGCTGTTTTGTTCCAAATTTTTGATTTTTTGGCCAAAATATTCGATTGGTCTAGGAATATAAATGGTTCTTTGTTTCTTAAAAAAAGGAAGGGGGGGGGGGGTATTGTATAAATGGCTCTACCATCAACATGTTCCACGAGCCGCCACTGAATGGACACATGTTTACTTCGTTAAATGAATGCATTGTGTTATTTAATTCCCGATTGTGTTTTGTATAAACAAATTGTACTCACCATTCAGCAACACTACGGTAGTTAATGTGATGATAAAGAAGGTCTTCTGCCCTGAAATGATAGTTTGATGAAATGACCTTCAGTTTTTTTTTTAAGTTTCTTACATCCATCAGTGTCTATCTTAACGAAGATAGTTGTAGCAACAAACAGGACTAGCATCAAGATTAGTGAACCTAACACTCGTTTCTGGAGCGAGACTCTGTGAAAATGATTACACAGCATTTTATTCAATTCAATAATTCAAAAAGTTTCTACTGATGCAATCAAAAGCCCTTACCTATGATTTAAAGCTGTGTTCAGGGTTAAAAAAGCTATATTCGGCACGGATGATGCCACACTTAAATATGATGTAAATTCAGCTTGGAGAGGTGTTCTTTTGTCGTAATTTGAGGAGAGTGTGAAGTTCTTGTCGATCTGTCTAAATTTGTACATCCAATACTGAAACAAAAATGTGTAATGGCAAATTGTAAAGTATGTTCATTAAGAACCTCAAGTGTGCCATGATTTTTTATTTCTAAAAATTTAAGTTGGTGACACATATTGAGGTTATGTTACTTACGGCATGTTCCTACCGATAAATTAATTTGCTGTGATAAACGACGCAGTGAAGAGGTAGGTTCACCTTCCAAAATTCCTTCGGCTGTGTTAATAGCATCCTAAGTACGTTTGACTGGTCTACCACTTCATGGTTTACGGAGAATACTACCCGTTTCATGAAATAATACAACAGATCGTGATAAGGTATTTTTAAATTCTTCATAAATAATGAGAACGTTAGGAAATTCTTCCTGAAACTCTGCCATAGGTGTGTCGAATGAATTCACCCAATTTCCGTCCATTTTAGGCCCATTTCGGAAATAACTTTCAACTAGAAACGTTTTTGCCCGTTGCTGTAAACCAGGCATGTCAAACTCGTTTACCACCAAGGGCCACATGTAGCACTACACAGAAGCCGCGGGCCGCATTACCAAAAAAAAAACTACAATTGAAACCAAACAAAAAAGAATTATTTTTACCTTGTATACAGGGTGTATTTGAAATAACGAACAGGCTCGTAACCACAAAGAGATTACATTATTTTTAAACAATATTCGCAATTATTTTGTTTATAACTATAACAAAAAGCCCGCAATTAATTATTAAAGTTAATGAGTGAAAATATGCAACATGTTTGGGGGCAGTGGTAATGTGACCTAATTTTTAAACGGCATCGGCTTTAGATATCGAATTACAACAAGCGCATAGGAAATATCTGAGTGCCCTTTAAGCGTCAATGAACTTGAGGACTGTTTATCTTTTACAAAAAAAAAAACGTTGCGATAACACTTTAAATTTCGGAGGCAAGAAATCGTTTCTCGCGTTTTAAATAAACAAACACACATTCCTTGCAGACCTAATTAAATGAGAAAAGCTTCGGTTCTCAAAATGTTTAAAAAACCTCGAAAAATTAGGAAAATTCAAAAAAAAAAATCGAATAAATTTTGGACGGAAATGGGTTCACAAATATTTTGTGTATGTGCCCTCAAATTCCTGTTCGTTATTTAAAATACACCCTGTATAATATATATTTTTTAAATATTTAATACCAACCTTGCCGGGCCGCAGACAACTTGTAAGCGGGCCGCGTGTTTGACATGCCTGTTGTAAACCATTGTGACCACGGAATAATTGTGACTTTTAGAACGATCTGACATTTTGTGTGTCAATTCCTAATATGTGTGCCAACTTAAATTTTTTTTTAATAAAAAATCATGGCACACTTGAGGTTTTGAACATACGAAACAGTCGAAAATAGTTGGCAGTACATTTTCTGAAAATCTCTATAATTCAAGTAAAATTATATTTGCTGTCTGGAATTCTCCAACGCAGCAGCAATAAATGACATTTGGTAAATTTGAAAAATTACTCAATCTGAAGGAAATATCATGTATGAAAACATTAATTATTATAAAAAGTAGATTGTCAAAAAATTTTGAAAGAACTTCTTCATAAATTTGAATAAAACATACTGAATAAAGAAAAAAGCACGAAACCTCAAAATCACTGTTTATATAATAAATAAGTACCAAAATAATAAACGACCTAAATTTTTGTACTCACATCATCGGCGGTGATGAAAAAATTCCACGGCAGCAGCGTGGTCATCCCCAGCAAATAGAATATCGTGTAGGCCATATTATATCTGTCCCTGGGTTCAGGCGGCCTGAACAGCGGCTTACTGTCCTTCACCACCACGCTCTCCTGATAGCTCTGCGTCCTCAGATCGACGTTCTCCTCCTCGGAGTCGGACTCCTGGAGGAGCGGCCTGGTGTTCACCGAGTACTCCATCGTTTCGAGCCCTTGGCGAGCCGTCGTCAGTCAGTCACATTTTCAGTTCACCATCGCTCGGTGCGTCAAACTCAGCTGTTGTTGACGGTTGTCTGGAATCGATGCGCCTTTCTAATGTTGGCACACGCATTCCGCCACAAGGCGCGCGGCCTCGCTTTTTGAATCGAGGAATTGTAAATAGCGATAAGGATTATGGGTTTGAATCACGCGTTGCAGTAGCAGGAAATGTGTATAGATAACGCGCTTTTTTCTCGTTGTAGAGTGCGTGTGCAATGATACTGTGCGCTATTTTCGTGCGAGGAGTCAAAGTTCGCCGTAGTGTAAACAACGCGACTTTTATCTGCGATTATTATGAAAGACCCGGAAGGTGAAATCTTTTCCCGATTATGACGAATAATGTAATTTTATAAACAAAGCATTGTACTTACTTAATTTATTGCGATGACTAATTGCTTCTGTTTATCTTGTGATATAGTAAAAATTCAATGCCAACTTGAAATTTCTGGTCCTGCCGCAATTTTTTTGTTGGGTAAATTTTAATCAGCGAGATTGGTGGAAAGATTAGCAGAGCACAGAAAAATATAATGCAAAACTTGTGATGTCATTTATAGAAGCAATCGTTAAAAGATCGTCAGCAGGAAAGTTTAGTTTTAACGCAAACCTTACATTATAAGTTGTCAATGTCACTTTATTTTTAGAAGCTTTTGAACCTAGACGAACAAATTAATATTTTATTTTTTAAACCTAGACTACCAAATGAATACCGTGACATCAAAAAGTCGAAAACAGTTGGCAGCATATTTTTTGAAAATCTCTATAATAATTCCAGTGATTTTGTATAAGTAGATACCAATATAGCCGTTCTATTGTACATTAATTCCTAGCACGATATCTCTCTCGCGATCGCGAAGCGGGCAAGCAAGCCTACGACGTACGTTAGGCGGGAACCCACACGCAGTGTTGCCACGAATAATTTTTAATTTTCCCCAAATATTTCATAAGAAACCCCAAAATTACCCCTCGCATAAGATACCCACCCCAAAAAATACTCCATCGATTGAAGTTTTATTTACCCCCAATTTGGCAACACTGGGATTAGAGAAGGCGCGCTGATAAGTTTTCGGAATTTGCACAAAAAGAAATTTTATAACTCCGTTTTTCCGAAAATATGTAGGTAGTACAAAAAGGCCATTTAAAAAATTTAATCGTGATGTGGTATCCTCCAAATAATTAAAATAATTCTTTATTTTTTCGGAAAGCCCCGCTAATTAACTACTTAAAATTGTTCGCATTTTTTTCATAATATCCAAAAAACAGTTCCAGATATACCGGGTGATCTGTTTTATTCTGGGCCAAAGTATTATATTTAACAATTACCAAAAAACTAAATTGGCTGCAAAAATAATCTTTTGATTTAAAAAATATCGAAAAAAAAATCAAAAATCGAATCGAAATATTTAAAAATTTAGTAATTCCTCAAACACAAATCGTGCAGGCTGTATTTTGTAGCTAAAGATCAAAGTACATTAGTTTTATCTTAAAACAATCACTATAATTAAATTAAAAACATTAAAACAAAAAAATTCAAATATAATCAAACATGAATTCAAACACCAAGTACAAGCTAAAAATATCAAAAATTCAGTCTGCAAAATCTAAATTATAGGGTAAAAAAAACAAAAACTTGGACCAAAAAAAACTCGAAAATATCGACCAAAAATTCGCTCATAAAAATCAGCAACTCATTTAAATCTAAAGTAAAGACCAATAAAAAATACGATAATTCAAATTAATAATTAAAGTAACAGAACTAAAAACATTGGTAAACAAAATTGAGAAAAGAGAAAATTTCAACTAAATATTCGAAAATTTTGGTTTAGATGCCAAAAACATGTAAAATATAGGCCAAAAAAATCAAAAACCCTGGTTTAAAAAATTCAAATGCAGACTAAAAATTGAAAATTCAAGCAAAAGAAAAATTCGCCCATAAAAATCAGCAATTTATTTAAATCTAAAGTAAAGTCCAATAAAAAATACAACCATTAAAATTTAATAATTAAAGTAACAGAACTAAAAACATTGGTAAACAAAATTGAGAAAAGAGAAAATTTCAACTAAATATTCGAAAATTTTTGTTTAGATGCTAAAAACTTCTAAAATATAGGCCAAAAAAATCAAAAACCCTGGTTTAAAAAATTAAAATGCAGACTATAAATTGAAAATTCAAGCAAAAGAAAAATAATTTGCCAATTTCAGCGCCAAAAATAACTCTTTATCTCAAAGTAAATTGCGGAAACCCTAAACTCAAAAATAATTTAAAAAGTTCGCCCATAGAAATAATAATTCAGCTTAAAACATCTAAAATGAAGGGCAAAAAATCAAAAATTTGGTCAAAAAAACCCGAAAATACCGGCCAAAAGTTCGCACACAAAAATCAACAATTCAGGTTAAAAATCTAAAGTATAGAAGATAAATCAAAAATTCGCTCGTTAAAATTAATAATTAAGGTAAAAAAAAACTAAGAATATAGGAAAAAAATCGACAATTTAGACTCTCGGTAAAAATAGAAAATGCAGACCAAAAAAAAACGAAAATTTCAAGTAATTATTCAAAAAATTTGGTTTATAGGCTAAAATTTGGAACAAAGAAATGAAAAACACAGACCAAACAAATAAAATCAATCAAATATCCTGATGTAAAAAATAAAAAATGCAGACTTAAAAAATTGAAAATTCAAGCAAACGCCATTTTCAGCCCCTAAAATAACTCTATCCCAAAATAAATTGCCGGAACTCTAAACTCGAAAGTAATTTAAAAAATTCGCCCATAGAAACAATAACTCAGGTTAAAAAAAATCTAAAATGAAGGGCAAACAATCAAAAACTTTGTACGAAAACTCGAAAATACCCTCAAAAATCGCCCATAAAAATCAACAATTCATGTTAAAAATTTAGAGTGTAGACCAATCAAAAATTCGATCGTTCAAATTAATGATTAAGAAAAATTGAAAAATGTAGACAAAAAATCCAAAAATTTCAACAGACCATTAACCCTTTAACTACGGTCAAAATTATATACGATTACAACGCCAACTTTTTTTCAAAATTAAATTTACTAATACATTTTCCTAACCGCCATTTCGCCCATGTGGTTTAAATTTTGCAAATCTGTAGAATTTGTAATATTTTCTCTTTGAATTAAAACTAAAACTAAATCTTCTAATGACGACTGCTGAATACAAAGGCAAAATTACCAAGTCGCTTATTGACGATTCCCGTAGTGAAAGGGTTAAAAAAAAAATTGAGCAAAATCAAAATATTTTGGCCAAAAACTCTAGAAATTAGAACAAAGAAATTAAAAATGCAAACCAAACGTCTAAAATATAAGCAAAAAAATAAAATTCCTGGCCCAAAAAAAACACGAAGACCAAAAAATTTGAAAATCAAGCAAAAGAAAAATAAGTCCAAAAAATAACTCTAGCTCAAAATAAATTGCCAACCAGAAACGCGAAAATGTTTAAAAAAGATAAAGGACAAAAAATCAAAAACTCGAAAATACCGCGCATAAAAATGAATAATTCAGGTTGAATACGGCAAGCGGAAGGGCGCAACCAATTCTTAATTTTTAAGAATTGTAATGTGCCAAGAGAACTCAAACGCGCAATCGACAGATTCTTTACTTTTAAATCACGAAGTACTAACACCTACATCAATTAGTACCTTTAAAGTTTATACCCATAATATTATAAACATGTCAGGTGCCTATGGGTAACTCATGAGTGAGTCGATTCAAAGATTCAACTCTTGAGAAATTTACTTTTCACATGGGAGTCACGAGCTGACTCCCGGACTTAATTCCCTTTCACTGACTCTTTTCAGTGAGGCAGCTCGCAAAAAGAGTCATTTCGTCCAAATCTAGTGCAGAGTGTAAGAAATAGAAAATTAGAACAAAGAAATCAAGGAAAGGGAAGAAAACTTGAAAAAAGGCTAGAAAAAAGTAAAGGTAACAATGCAAGCACCTTCTTTGCTTCTTCTTCTGTTCCATTTAATAGTCTCCCGCCATCTGTGATAAAAACCATTAAACCCACAGGTTCAGATTCCATGGTGTCTATTGGAGGAGAGCAGTTACCATAGGCCAGTCGTTTACAATCTGTGGTACGCGTGCCGGTACTGATAACGCGAATGTCGAGTACTCGATTTTTTTTAAAGAGGCATGAAGGTAATTTTATGAATTTGTTTTAGGAGTCGTTTTTTCCAAAACATTTTACCTTCTGATACGCCACTATATACCGGTACATGGTACGCGTATCGGTACCTGTACGCGAATGTCGAGCTACCGGTACGCAATTCTTTAAGCATTTTTTTTAAGTGACAAAATAGTTATTTAACCAACAAGTGTGTTAATGATAGCGGTTAATGATCGAGACATTTTTATGTATGGACGATTTTTTAATTTAGAAATGGAATAAAAGGGGCAAAATAGAAAAAATACAGTAAAAAACTCCGCACTTGTCAGGAAAACTCCTGGCTGCGTTCGTCGTTTTCTTGAGCTTTAGTTTTTCCAGCTTCTATCAGTGACGGCTCGCGGGGTGATTCATGGCACGGCCGAGATAGCAGAGGCGGCAATGCAGATAAGTAGGGTCGGTTGCAGAGACGGCTGGCGGAGTGACCGCACCTATCTGTATCAGCGGCGGCTCGTGGATTTTCGTAGAAGAGGCTAAGACAGAGATGCCGATTGTGCTGCACTACTTACACTCAGAAGAAAATATTTCGTTATTCTCAAATTTTCTTCTGTAGCCTCCTCGCCGAATATCCACGAGCCGCCGCTGACCTGTATTACCACCTATGCTACCTGCCTACCATGAGTCACCCCGCGAGCCTTCACTGGCACTTAGGGTGCTTATACTTGGGCAGTAAAATGTATTATTAATGAAGTTCGTTTATATAACAAATATAGATTAACATTTTTATTTTTGTAACTTAAACCTACACTGCAAATGTAAGTTTTATGAGGTAAAGTTAGGCAGTATAATACGTTATTAGCAAAATTTATTTTTTGGCTTAAACCTAGAAGGTAAAGTGCAATTACTCATGGTAATTCCATTTCCCCATCAGCGACTCTGATGCACTGATGAGGACTACAGCCCGAAACGGGTCTGTAGTTTGTAATTGATGTCAATGATAAATAATATTTGCATTTAATGATTTAAACCTAAGCGGCATTGCTCACACAATCCTGTAGTTACAAATCTAAATACACCCTTAACACCGGCGAAGGATCGGCCCCCAACAACGCCACCACTTCCTCCAACAAGCCTTTACAATCATCAGAAGCATCGGGCAGCATCAGTAGGCACAACAACCCGAACTTGCTCGATCCGTGGGTGTCCAGAATCAGTTTGATCAACTTCAGCATGTTAACGTTAAGAATCCGCAACTTGATGTGCTCTTTCATAAAACCTGCGAAGAAATGCGTGATGGAAGAACCGAACTTTTCCTCGAGGCAAATAAACTCGGCGACTACAAATTCCGCCAGGGTGTTGAGTTGTTCATCCCACTCCGTGCAGAAAGTGGTGAATTTCAGTAAGCTGTGGAATGATAACGTGTTGGTTACGTTGAGCTCCGCGAATTTCTCCGTGATCTTACGGATTAACGCCCTGTGCCGTTCTTCGGTATTCTTCAACAAACCGCATATGCGGCGTATTAGATTATAAACATCGTGTACTTTGGCTTTACGTTTACCGGACCCAAGCAGATGGTTTTTGATTAAGCCCCAAACTATTTCCAGCCTCCGGTCCATGTTTTCCACATCGAGGAGTAGAAAGCCAGCGGTGAAGGTTTCGGTCTGGCGCACCGACTTGTTTTTCGGGTTGAACAAACTTTTCGTCAGGACCTGCTCGAAGAATGGTGCTATCGTGGCATTCGCGAGGTCGAAGTGTGCGATCAGCTGGAACTCGCTGCCGTTGTCTAACGTGGCGAAATAATACCAAACCATCTGGAGGTACACGTTAAGGAATTTCTTAGGAACGACTTCTTCACTTTTTAACTTGTTTAACGTTTCAGCGTCGTCTTTCGAGACTAGGCGCATGTTATCGCGTAATAACTGCCAGGACGTTTCAGTTTTTTCGCGGATGAAGAGGCTGTAGATTTTTCCGAAGATGTACTTTTGCACGGACACGTTTTTCTCCGTTGAAGCCATCTGAGCGAATACTCGTAGTTTTAGTTGCGTGCAACCCAACGCCGCTGTTAGGTGTAGGGTGTGCTTACGCACGGAAACGGCGCGGTGCAGCAATTGAAAGATTGGTCCTTCGATTTTGTTTTCCGTGGTGTGGTACATTATAAAGTAAAGCGGTTCCAGCGCATATTTTATAAAATCCGCGTTGCAGAAGGGTAGCAATGTGTTAATGTGCGCGGATGGTTGCGGGGAATTCTTGAAGGAAGCTATCAATTTGATTTGGATGTCAAGGTTTTTTTCTGCAAAGTCCTCCCGGACGTCGATTTTACAATCCGGCTTGGGGGCGTATTTTTTGGCGATTTCTGACAACGCGTTGGAGCTCTGGTACGATAAGTACTTGATCGACGAGTTGATGGCGCTGACCTCGCTATTAGGATCGGCGAGGATTTTCATAGCTGATTTAGTGAGCAATCCTGTCAAGCCCAGATAATCCATCTTTGAAACCTCGTAGAAGAAATTCCCCGACCAACTCACCGCGTGCTCGATAATTACCTCCGAATACTTCAACAGCACCCACGGGCGGTTTCTCAACAACCACGCGTATAATTCCGGCTCTAATCCACTACCGCAGGCCTCCTCGATCCTCTTGAGAAACTTTTCATACATTTCCTTCTGCGCAGCGTTCTTGGGGTTCTGCTTCAGTAACTCTATCACCCGGTTCACGTCCAGGTATCTATCTTCGAGGTAATTTTCCAGCAGAATCATCCAAAACTCGAAGTAATCGTACGGACAGATCGGATCCTCTGGGTGTCGACGTGTGTGGTCCAAAATTGCGATCAGAAAGTACACTTTCGCGGATAGTCTATCCTCTTCTTCAGAGTAGATCTCGTGCAGGATTTTTGGAAATAGTAACAGGCACACCTTTTGGTATTTTCCAACCTGGAAAAGAAAAAGAAAATGTATGAAATGTTAGATGCACTGTTAAAATGATTCTGCGAAAGGTGAATATTCATAACTAATGTAGTCTTTATTCAATGGTTAATAATAACTCACTACTTAACTATATACTTTAATATTCGAACACATGGAACACACTTGCAGAATAAATCTCAACTGCACATTTTAATAGTAGTATACAGGGTGTCCTAAATAGAGCAGAATTGCATGGGTATATTTCTTATTCTTAAAGCTAGAGATCTGGTTAAATGGGCAATGTTGTGCAGTTTTCTATGCTGATTCAGATTATGTTGAGAAATTTTCAAAATTCCGAGCAGTTTAGAGAATATTAAAAAAAACTGAAAATCGCGATTTTCAAAAAAATCAAATATCTCAATAATTATTAAAGATGCGAAAAAAAGTTTTAAATAAAAGTTACTTAGTTTAATTAGGCAAACATAGAAATCAAGTCAAAATAAAATTCAAGATGGCGGTTTCCGAGATATTAATACCAACTTTCTTATTTCAAATGGCCGCCATTTTTGCACGCATAAATAGACTTTTTTTTCTCTTTTCAACGATGTACAACAACCTATGTCAAAATAAAAAATAATGGAAATATTAATTGTTGTAAGTTTAAAACAAGTAGGCATAAATAAAAATAAAACAAAATTTGTTATAACGACTAACTGTCATCTTACATTAGTTTATCAGTTGTATTAATCATTCATACATGTGTATTGTCTTAAGTTGTTGTAATATCGATAAATATTAATTACTTGAAATGGCGAATTATTCAATATCTGAACAATACGATATGTTTTGTAATTACATCAAGTGTTACAAAAACCCCCATCTTGCAGCACAAACATACCAAGCAAACTTTCCTGAAAGAAGGCAGCCGGACATTAAGGTATTTAAAAGATTGGATGAAAATATGCAATTGTAAGGAAGTTTAAAAAAACCTAAGAGAAATAGAAATATGATCGTTAATGATGAAGAATTAACATTGGCTTGTGTGGCAGCTAATCCGAACATTTCATTTCGGCAGATAGAAAATGAAGTTAACGTATCTAAGTCTAGAGCATCAACAATTTAAAAAAAGCACAAGTTTCACCCTTATAAATTGCACCTATCTCAGACTTTACAATCAAATGATAACATCCGTAGATTAACATTTTGCAGGTGGTTAATCAACAAAATTACGGAAAATTGTGATTTAAAAAAAAAAAATTTATGGACTGACGAATCTTACTTTTCTAATTGTGGATTATTTAATCGTCATAACGAGCACTATTGGGCTCAAGAAAATCCACACATAGTTATTCCACGGCGAAACCAATTACGGTTCGGCTTTAGTGTTTTTTGTGGCATAATGGGAAATCGTTTACTTGGTCCTATAATTTTTGATGGAACTCTAACTGCACAACGTTATTTGGAAATTCTTCAAACAACCTTAGAAGATTTATTGGATGATTTATTATTTATCTAAATGGACGTTTTAATAATAAAGTAATAGCGACTAATACACCTGTACAGTGGCCAGCCAGATCTGCAGACTTGACGCCTCTTGACTTTTATTTGTGGGGCACTTTAAAAAACAAAGTTTATGGAAGTAACTTCAATTATAACAATGTGGATTAACTTCGCGAAGCAGTGACAGAGGCAATAAACGGCATTAATCGCAACACATTGCGAAAAGTAACTGGCAGTGTTGTAAAACGCTGTCAATTGTGTTTGGCCAATAACGGTTAACATTTTGAGCATTTTTTATAATTTATTGTTATTTTACTACTTGGTTGTATTACCTCTTTTTGTTTTGTTACATTTGCTTTAAAAATAACTTAAAAAATTAAAATTAAAATTTAAACAATTAATATTTCCATTATTTCTTATTTTGACATAGGTTGTTGTACATCGTTGAAAAGAGAAAGAAAAAGTCTATTTATGCGTGTAAAAATCAAATATGGCGGCCATTTGAAATAAGAAAGTTGGTATTAATATCTCGGAAACCGCCATCTTGAATTTTATTTTGACTTGATTTCTATGTTTGCCTAATTAAACCAAGTAAGTTTTATTTAAAACTTTTTTTCGCATCTTTAATAATTATTGAGATATTTGATTTTTTTTTAATATTTTCTAAACTGCTCGGAATTTTGAAAATTTCTCAACATAATCTGAATCAGCATAGAAAACTGCACAACATTGCCCATTTAACCAGATCTCTAGCTTTAAGAATAAGAAAGATACCCATGCAATCCTACTCTATTTAGGACACCCTGTATATTAACAAAAATCGCATAAGGTGAAAAACAAATACACTATCCCTAGATGTCGCTACTAATACTAAAAATATTCATTAATGTTGCAATACATCACAACTCTCCTCTTTTGAAATACATACCTATATCAGCAAATCCATGAATTTTGCGCCGATAGAGCGACCGGATTTTGATTAAAACAGAAACGAGGATAACCCGAAAAATGTCTGAATTTTTTAGTCGGTTTTTTGGACAAAAAAGGCTGAAAAAAGCTATTGTAGCAGTGCGTTTTCCTTGGTTCATTGGCTTGAGGTGTCTCCTAAGGGTCCAAACTAAGGGAAGAATCTGCTTCGAAGGGTGTGCTCCTCGTTTTTTTTTTTTTTTTTAATCAAAATCCGGTCGCTCCATCGGCTCATAATTCATGGATTTGCTGATATACAAAATGTATTTTATAATCTAGAAAATAATCTTCTTTCAAACTCTACAACCAAACGATCCGGTGGTTTAATTGTTCTTTCTGGGCGATCAGAAATCCGCTCATCACTTACACTTGTACTACCGCAGGTTGTTCGATTATATTTTCGGTTATCGCACTATCACTTGTTTTACTGCTATCACTATTTACAATTTCATTGTTAATTTTAGAATCAATTCCAAATGGAACAGTCTTGGTATTTTGTGAAGCATACTCTAACTGTTTTCGAAGAAATGGCGTTTAAAAAAGTACAACTACTATTTTATTTCTGGTAAAAGATAACATGGTTTCAACGAAACATTGGAATTAATAAGGAAAAATCATTTCATTAAGTAAATAATGATTTTTGTGTGTAATTAGCTGATTCATAAAATTTCACAACACACACACACAAACAATTAATTAACAATCTGTCCGATCTGTATTATCAACATAATTACCTTATCAGATAAATTCCGGCAATAATGTCTTTGCAGCTTGTAGAACTTAACCAACTCCTTGTCAAACTCCAACCCATTTGACATCTTGTACACCAAGAACTTCCCCAGCAAATCAACCAAACAATACAGGTGCTCCTTATTGACCTCAATCAACAACATCATCTCCTCGATGAGGTTCCAGTATTCCGCGCCGAGCTTTTCCAGCGGAAACTTTTCCGTTAAATAGTTTAGAAAACCCGAGCGAACATTCACATGATCATTCTTGTGCCGGCCATGGAAATACTTCAACACGTCCAACAACTCAGCGCCGCTGTTGTCGTTGATGTGGCACGCCACGAGTAACTTTTGCGTTAATTCGGAGCGGTCGTCAATTACCGCCGTCACGTTAATTTTTGCCTTCAGGGTTTTGATAGCGGTTTCAAGGGGCAACAATTCGGGAAAGCTTTCGAGGGAATCGAATTTCACGCGGTCTTCAACGCTCAGGATTTCCAGTAAATTATACTTCACGTTATCCGGCTTTTCCCACAACTCGTAACCTTTGGCGGACTCGAAGGCAGGAAACAGGATGCCGCCGCGGATTCGGCGCGGATAATACCTCAAATATTGGATATAAAACCGCCAACCCGTTTCGGCTTTAATAATTTTTGTAAGCAATTTACGAATCTCGTCGAGAGTTAATAGTTTGCAAACTGCACGCTTCTTCCACAGCACAGGGAAATGATTTGGATTGCTGATAAACAGTTCCTTGTGGATTTTAAAGTAACGCGCGAACATACGTTTTCCGAGATTAAAGCTTCCGTACTCAGTGAGTCTGTGGAATTCTTCTAAATCGTGCCCCGCGAGGTGCGTTGATAATTTTATGGTGTAATCAGCTTTCGCGTGCACTTTTAAGTATTCCTCCAACAAACGCGGAGATCGCTTATGCAAATAGATTAACTCGCGATCGCTTAATTCCGCTGCGAATTCATCCAAAACTTTCTTCAAGAATCCCTCACTGCACGCCACCAGCAGCCTACTGGCGGTTTTCAAACCGTATTTCCCGTAAACCGCGCTGTAATATTCCTCACCGACACCCTCATCTTTGATAAGGTAACTGAACCTATTCACGAGATTGACCCTGGTCACGTAGGAAACGCAAGGGGTGAGTTTATCCACGAATTCGTTGCCTGAAAACTTCTGCAGCAAACTTTTGAGGAACTTTACATCTTTCAAAGCGATTTTGCATAGTATTCGGTCACCGCTTTTTATAACCTCGAGGAGTTCCGCATGGCGGTTGAAGGTCTGTAAGAGCTTGACGCGGAATATATCCTCCTGGCGGTGTTTTGGGTGGAGGTTTTCGAAGAATTGATCGGCGTCGAAATGCGGCTCTTGTTGTAGGGATTTCTGGAAGATGTTGAAGTTTTTCTTATGTTCCGCAATTGTTTCTCCGCCTAGGTTGTGGAATTTGTTCACGTGCTCGTCCATATCTGTAATAAAATTTAATAAATCAAGTTAATCAATTACACTGGGCAACAAATGTTTTGTTGCTTTGATAAAAGAACTATTTCTTAGATAATCTGGGTGTGCTGAATCCATATATGATGTTATTTTTTCTCCTAAAGCTACCGTTTTTATGCAATTCAACAATAAACATTTTTCGAAATTTGCATATTTAATATACATATTACATGTATAACAAGTCATAAATTACATATGAGCATAGAAATATAGTCATATTATCAGCCCAGAATGAAGGTTGATAACTTACAGTTCAGCTATGTTCTATTCCGACAAAAATTTGCGCTTGTAGCTCTTGCGTTTGTACCAGTGGCGGCTCGTGGAATATGTTGATGGTAGAGCCACTTCGGCTATCTTGTTCCAAATGTTTGTTTTTCTTTTGACCAAAATATTCGATTTGTTTGTTGAAATTTTGGATTTTTTAGTCTGCATTTCTCATCTTCGGGCCCGAGTTTTCGATGTTTTGTCTAAATTTAGGCCAAAAGGTCGAAAACTCAGGCCCAAAAATAAAAAATGCAAACCAAGAAATCCAAAATTTCAACAAACGAAAAGAAATGAAAAATTTGGAACAAAACAGCTGAAGATCTAAAATATCGGCCAAAAATAAATCAAAAATCCTTGACTAAAAATAACTCCTTTTAGCTTAAATAAGTTCCAACGAGAAATTCGAAAATAATAGCAAAAAACAAACATTTCAAAACTGCACAACAAAATCATTAATTCATGTTAAGAAAATCTAAAATATGGGACAAAAAAAATTAAGATCAAAAATCTAAAATCCGTACCTAAAAATCAAAGTGGTGGCTCAAAAAAATAAATTTTTTAACAAACAAATCGAAAATTTCAACAAACAAATCGAAAATTTGAGTCAAAATAAAGAAAATTTCGGCCCAAGGACCAAAAATTTAAACCGAAAAAATCGAAAATAGAAAATATATAGGCCAAATAAGTAAAAATCTACGATATGGTCTAAAAAAATGAAAATTTAGACAAAACATCGAAAACTCGGGTCTTTTCCAAATAAAAAATGCAGACAATAAAAATCGAAAATTTTGGTCAAAATAAAGAATATTTAAGCCAAAAAAAAAATGGAAGTACAGAAATCTAAAATATAGGTCAAAGTATCAAGAATCCTGATCTAAGAATAAAAACCACCAGTAAACAAAAGCTCGTAGTTTATACACAAGTCACACGTCTAATGACTGTTTTCCATTCAGCGCGTTCGAGAAGAAATTTGTGTTTTCGGGGCGAAGAAGGTGACTAATTTCGAGATATTTACACGCTAGCTTGGCACCTATTCAAAATATCAACAAAAGAAAAACACCAGGTTATTCATGCTACAAAAGTATGCTGAACTAAATTTTAAAAAAAAACTGAAAAATGAGTCGAAATTGGCCGAACGCGCGCGATTGGACAGCTATTCCTCGGCACCTGGGTAAAATAGAAAAAACGGAAAACGGGAGGTTGTTCGTGAGGTTTCTGGCTACAAAAAATATAGTGAACTAAATTTTAAGAAAACAGAAAAATAGGCCGAAAATGGCTGAACTCGCGTGTTTGGGCAGCTATTTCTCGGCACCTGTGCAAAATATAAAAAAATTAAAAACGGGAGGTTATTTGTGAAACATTTGGCTACAAAAGTAGGCTAACCCCATCGCTCTAACGTTTTTCATTGGCGAGCAATTAAATAAATTCAACACCAAACTACAGAAATATTGAAAAACCAAAAGGTCAAATTGCATGATAACTGTAGCTTGCAGAAGAAAACTTATTCCAGATTTGAAATCAGCATTGTCAAAATACTCAGAATCAGTTGAAACATCTCATGCAACAGGAAATATATTTTTTTTGTTGTGTGTTTAATTCGATTTCTAAAAATAAAAATCTTCACTTTATTGGCTTTGAATTTGGAAAATGCTCGATTTTGGCTGGATGCTTTTATTTCAGAGAAAATATTGTAAATACGTTTTTAAATTATGCTAAATAGTCTACATTCTGATATTTGATCAAAATCAAATAATGCGTTTGGTAGTAGGGCAGAAAGACCGATAGGTCGATAGCCCTAATAAAACATTGTTTACTACTACTGCGTTTGGTAGTTGTTCAATTTCTAAAAATCAAAAGCGTCATTTTATGGGCCTTGAATTTGGAAGACGATCGATTTTGGCCTTTAGGGTTATTTCCACAGAGATTTCTTATATTGCGTCTTTAAATTAATGAGGATAATGCGTTTGGTAATTGTTTTATTTCTAAAAATCAAAAACTACATAAAATGTTCGTCTTTATTACATTTTTCAAAAACTACCTTTTGTTGGCTCTGAATTTGAAAAACGATCGATTTTGGCCTTTTGCTTTAATTTCACGGAAAATTGAAAATTGTTTTGTACATTATTTTCAGTTTAAAGAAGTCAGTACTATTACAGTTAGGGACATAATTAATAAATTAAGATCATCCTCTAGTCAGGATCTTTACAGTATGAGTATACGTTTACTTAAACACATTGTAAACATAATTATCAGCCCTCTAACTAAATTTATAAATTATTGCATATCGACAGGCACTTTCCCAGCGTGCCTTCAGCGGGCACGCGTAATACCAATCCGCAAAAAAGGTGATGTTAATGATACCGACAATTATCGCCCTATATCACTACTGCCAATTATTTCAAAAGTCCTTGAACGAATCTTATTTGTGCAGATGGTTGACTTTTTGGAAACAAACAAACTACTGTCAGATGATCAGTATGGCTTTCGCAGAGGAAGATCCACTGGGGGAGCAATCAGTGCCCTCGCACAGGCTATCCATGAGGTTTTTGAAGCCGGAAACTACTGTGCTGCAACCTTCATGGACTTGTCGAAAGCATTCGATTGTGTCTCCCACGATATTCTCCTGCGAAAGTTATACTGTTATAATTTCAGCCCACCTAGTTGCCGTATGATTAACTCGTATTTAGCTAATAGAAAGCAAATGGTGTATTTCAACGGGAAGTTGTCAAGTGAGACTTTGCTAAGGCAAGAGGTACATCAAGGGTCAATACTGGGACCCTTATTATTTATACTTTACATAAATGATCTGCCTCAGCATAGTTGCAATGGTTCTGCCATTCTGTTTGCTGACGATACTACACTTCTCAGCTCAACGTCCCAGAAATGTGAAGCCGTAGCGAAAAATAATACGGCTGCTAAAACTGCATCCGATTGGTTTACTGCTAATCAACTAACAGTGAATCCAGACAAGTCAACCATTGTAACATTTTCTCTAAAAACAGATATTGTTCCAAGTGATGCTAAATTTCTGGGAATCTACCTTGACTCGAAGTTAACTTGGAACAGACATGAACTTGAGACTGTCAGTAAAGTTTGTAAATATATCTACCTATTAAGATCTCTAAAAAACCATCTGCCAACATACGCTCTTAAATCAGCATACTCTGCCTACTATGAGTCCCATCTTACGTATGGTATCTTATCATGGGGCCACTCCAGTTGTATAAAAAGGCTATTTGCTCTACAACGCAGAGCTATCCGTATACTCGCCTATATTGATTATAGAACAGAATGCCGGGGAGCATTTATTCATCTAAGAATCTTAACGTTACCATGTATCTATGCGTTGGAGTGTCTTACGCATGTTCACAAACCGTTAACACTTATAATCAACAGTGTCAGGGTCATCGTCACGATACCAGAGCCGGTAACCTGATCAGGTTAGCCTTTCATAGACTCATTAAGTCGCAAAATGGCATAAACCACTATGGTCCAAAACTTTACAACAGTTTACCGAATAGTATCAAAGGACTCCCTCTGGAAAAGTTCAGACGTGTCCTCAAAGAGTATTTTTTGAAAGAAGGATACTTTTCCATTGAGGAATCTCTACACAATAAATTTGACAAGTTCCATCCATCTCAACAATTTGTAATATTGTCCATCATTTTGACAATACTGGCTGCGTGAGTAATTTTCACATTAAAAGGGCTAAAGGAAATCACATTTTAACGGAAGAGATGAAACTCAACATTTTATGTTACGCAGAACAGAACCCCATATCATCGTTAAGAGATATCACAGCACAGTTTCAAATAAGTTCAGCTTTCGTTTACAAGACATTAAAAGAATTTAAATACAATGCTTACAAGTTTTCAAATCACCAGCAACTATCAAATGAGGACAAATGAGACAAACGAACAGAATTCTGTGAAACCGTATTCAATTTAATTAATAATGATCAAGAAATTTTACACAGAATAATATTTACTGATGAGGCATCATTTTTTAAATGGTGAAGTTAATCCACAAAATTATAGGTTAGTATTCTTCATTCCTTATCGATACCCATTCCTTACACCCATTCCTGCACCTTTTAGATTTTGGGCGTGCAATAATCCTCGCTTACAAAATTTGACGCACACACAATACAGTGCGAGAGTTAATGTGTGGGCTGGACTAATGAATGATACCCTTATTGGTCCTTTTTTTATTATATTTATGGAAATCTAAACAGTAATGTTTACTTAGATCTTCTGCGAACTCGTTTAATGCCAGAAATTCATACACTAAACATTGCTGCTCCTTATTATCAGATGTATGGAGCGCCTCCACATTCTACAGCTGCCATTAATAATTATTTAAGTGAATTACTTCCTGATCGCTGGATAGGTAGATTTGGTCCAATACCTTGGTCATCCCGGTCGCCTGATTTGACTCCAAACGCCTTTTTTGTGGGGGTATCTAAAAAGCAATGTTTATAATAACATTATTATAAACAATACTTCAGAGTTAAAAGATCGTATAATTACTGTTTGCGATGAATTAAGAAGAAATCCGCAACACATTAGAAACGCTATTCAAGGATTTTATAATCGACTTGGCTACTGCTTAGAACGTGAAGGTGGTCATTTTGAATATTTATTATAATTACTTACGATTTATCATTGTTTGTTTCATTAACCTCACTTTATTCGTAATAATTTTAAGAAGAAGACAAAGCATTAACTGGCACCTTTGTGTACTTGGTTGCCTACATTGTCAATACATTGCAATGCGTTGTTGTGATTATTATAACAAAGAACATAGACATTAACAATCATATGTTCTGAGTTAAAAAAAAGACCCTGTATAAACAATTACATGTTGCTGAGAGGTACAGTGAGTGTAAAAAGTATTCGTTCACGGAAAATTTCTTTGAAAAAGTTCTAATTTTTAGAAAATGAACTTGATTTAACAATCTGTTAATAGTGAATGTAATACATAATATATTTCTCGTCAATATTGCAATAAAAAGTATATAAAACTTTGAATCCATCGTCTTTATATTCAACAATAATGAAAACTTATACCATATGTATAAAAATTATTTAGATAAGGGGTGGCTTTGTATTTCGGAACGTACGTTGCAGGTTTGATACGTCGCGTCACGTCTTCGCCACCAGTTTTTCATATGACATAAAGTCAACAACGTGCTGAACTAATCTAAGACCGTGATTTGGTTATCATGGCCATGCCTTATCTAAATAATTTATTAATTCATCGCGCAGAAAATATTTGTAGTTGAGAAATTAAGCTTGCGAAACCGCTGACACAAGTGTTTACATGGAGCTCTTTTGTTTATAATTGGAATATGTGTTCCAGCCCTTGAAATACATTCAATACAATCAGTCTTATTACGTTATTTAAACAAAATGGTTCGCAAAAGAAAGAAGTCAAGCGAGGAAGAGCGAAAAATTAATTTTAAATTACATAATCGGTACAAATCTCTCCGGGGAATTGTTTAGTTTAATGGTAGACCTCGATCAACACTCCAACCAATAATTTACAGTTAAAAAGGAACGACTGACCACAAGCCTTCATCCAAACCAACAAATGTTTTATTATTCGTCAAATAAAGCCGGAACCAAAAATGAGTGATCCGAAGATTGTCGACGAACTAAAAAATCACGGTGTAGATGTTTCCGCTATCATTGTTCAAAATGCGATGAAAGAGAATGGATATCATGGCCATGTTGCCAGGAAAAAGTTCAGGGTAAATGCGACCAATCGCAGTAAACGATTGGAATCTCAATAAAACGG
The DNA here is from genome assembly GCA_910593695.2 of Ocypus olens. Taxonomy (NCBI): domain Eukaryota; kingdom Metazoa; phylum Arthropoda; class Insecta; order Coleoptera; family Staphylinidae; genus Ocypus; species Ocypus olens. The sequence continues at coordinate 37,873,820 of OU343063.1, read as the reverse complement.
ATGAATAGTGGAACACGGTTATTTTCTCAGACAAAGCAAATATAATATTTTTGGATCCGATGATAGACACATGGTGTGATGGAAAAGAAATATGGAGCTGCACCCAAAAAATCTTATACCAACAGTTAAACATGGTGGCGTTTCTGTACTTGTTTGGGGGTGTATGAGCACTCCAGAAATGGGTAGTTTACATTTATTGATGGTATAGTGGATCATAAAGTGTACATAGAGATTTTGAAGAAAAATCTCCATGCCAGTGCAGAGAAATTGGGAATTGCTGACAAACATATTTTTTAACAGGACAATGATCCTAAGCCTACAGTATACAGGGTGTCTCATTCATGACTCCCCAGGCTTATAACTTTCTTATTTTTAAAGATAAATATAGAAAACCATATATATTTTTAAATGGGAGCAAATTCTCTTTAAAATTATGAGAATAAAATTTTCAAAAATTTCTGCTCATATTTCGACAGTGATGTTCAACTTTCAATCCCCCCGAGGGATGTATAGACAACCAAGGGAAATGTATTCATATTTCCCGTGTTGTAATCAATAGTTTTTTTCTGAAGGAAAGAATATTGTTCTGTAAATGGGAAAATATTGGATTGTAAATTTTTGAATTTATCGGATTGGTAACGTTGCTAAGGGCCTTGTTTGTAAACATCATGGTTGACTTGTTTTGGTATTTGCGTTGTTTCATAAATTGGTGAAATGTCAAACTATGTGTTAACGCAAGCGTTGAAAGACCGTGAATGTTTGGTTCCCGTAAAATCCAAAGCTGTAAAATCCATAAAGGATACCTTCCTAAGAAATCGGAGGTGTTGTCCCGAGAGCAATTAAAACAATTCTTGCGAGAAGCTCCTAATGACATTTTTTTGATGTTTATATTTCCCTAGGGAAATATGAGCACTTCATATTTTCCTAGGGAAATATAAGTATGTTATGACATATCGTTACTCGATATTGTTACAATCAGAAAAAATAGCTATTATTACAACTAGGGAAATATGAATAGTATATTTCCCGAGGTTGGCTAGTTACATCCCGAGGGCGGAGCCCGAGGGATGTATACACAACCAAGGCAAATGTATTCATATTTCCCGTGTTGTAATCAATCGTTTTTTTCTGATTGAAGAATATTGTTCTGTAAATGGGAAAATATTGGATTGTAAATTTTTGAATTTATCGGATTGGTAGCGTTGCTAAGGGCCTTGTTTGTAAATATCATAGTTGACTGGTTTGATGTTTGCGTTGTTTGATAAATTGGTGAAATATCAAACTATGTGTTAACGCAAGCGACGAAAGACCATGAATGTTTGGTTCCGGTAAAATCCAAAGCTGTAAAATCCATAAAGGATACCTTCCTAAGAAATCGGAGGTGTTGTCCCGAGAGCAATTAAAACAATTCTTGGGAGAAGCTCCTAATGACATTTTTTTTATGTTTATATTTTCCTAGGGAAATATAAGTATGTTATGACATATCGTAACTAAGGCAATATTACTCTATATTGTTTCAATCAGAAAAAAAAGTGATAAGAGTGGGATATTGTTGATGGTTGAGTGAACTCCCAGAAAATATACACCTCAGATTTTACCCATGATCAAATGAATACAATTTTTTTATCATAAAAGAACTTTAGCTTGCCTGTTTTGACTTATATTCACTGCACAAATGCGAAAACGAACTGTATTAATTAAATAAGGACATATGAATATCCTGCTCTCATTTCTGTAGGTTTACAACGAAAACAAACGGATTTGGCTACGCGTGAATAGTGGCGTGAATGTTTAATCTAACCTCAAAATAGTATTAGTTTAAGGTTCCCTGCATTTGCAGACATGCAAGAATGGTGGCAATAAAAATATAGATGTCGCCACTGGTATGTCGCTCTAATACACTTTTCTTAGTTGACGTTTATTTTAATTTACTAGACATTGCGATGCGATTAACGGAGGAACGTTAACAACAATTATCAACTTACAATAACACGTTTGGATTTTTACAGGATCTTTCAAAATTGTCAATTTGGAAAAAAGAGGATATATTTAAGAATTTCTTGGATCTCGAAGATGCCAACCGTAATAATAAAAAAAATGTTGATGGAATTCAGTTTTCAGAAGAGTTGTACTTTATTTCTAAAATTCAAATTAATTTCAAAATCCATCAAAACAATTTTTTAAGATGCTCATTTTGGAATTCCCTATAATTGCTGTTCATGTAAATTTGATTGTCGTAATAAATTAGATACCAAAACCAATAATTCTTTTTTTGTAAAGGGGTTTATGAAAAATATTTATTAACAAAAGATGTTCAGTTCTTTGTTATCTTCGTCAATTGTATAAGTGTTTTTGTAAAATGTATTGCATTAAAAACAATCTAAAAAAAAAATTAACGGAAGTATCCATTTTGAGCATAATAAAAAAATCGAAAAATGTTATTTAGGTTAGGGCGGCAATAGTTATTTAAGCAACAAGGAACGTAAGGACGTATTAACATTTGAGGTGGGCGAATACGAGCCGAGGCGGAGCCGAGGCTCGTCGCTAGCCGAAAATGTTAATTGTCATTACGTTCCGTGTTGCTTATTAATTTTTTTCCGCTACCGGAAATATAATACTTAAAAAAGATCAGAAAATATTCTAAAATACGGCTTGTAACATTTGGAATTCAAATTTTTATAGTCACCTATGCGTCCTATGGCAACCCAGCAACCGAGAAAACAACGTCGAATTTTGTTTGTTTGTGTCAATCCAGTGACAGTTTTTGCGGGCATGGAATGCAAACGAAGCTGCGAATATTGCGTGTTCGAATCTGTTACCGACAAAATCGAAAAAGGTATGTGTCCTGTCACGACTCTTTTAAGCAGTGGCCATGTAAAAATAATGCTGATGCTATAAGTGTAGACGAAAATGTGTTGCTCGCCTATATGTTGGAGCGTTACGTTTCTGTTTATTATTTTCCTAGGTCCGTAAGTAAAAAATTAAGTTCCGTCGTCAAGGACAACAAACACCACGAATGTTATCAGCCACTTACGGTACCTGTAACCATGGATGCAATGCGTATTTACGTTGTCGGTAGCGGAAATAGTTATTTAAGCAACAAGGAACGTAAGGACGTATTAACATTTGAGGTAGGCGAATACGAACCGAGGCGGAGCCGAGGCTCGTCGCCTGCCGAAAATGTTAATTGTCATTACGTTCCGTGTTGCTTATTAATTTTTTTCCGCTACCGGAAATATAATACTTAAAAATGATCAGAAAATATTCTAAAATACGGCTTGTAACTTTTGGGGTTCAAATTTTTATAGTCACCTATGCGTTCTATGCGTCCTATGGCAACCCAGCAACGGAGAAAACAATGTCGTATTTTGTTTGTTTGTGTCAATCCAGTGACAGTTTTTGCGGGCACGGATGCAAACGAAGCTGCGAATATTGCGTGTTAGAATGTGTTACCGACAAAATCTAAAAAGGTATGTGTCCTGTTACGACTCTTTTTAAGCAGTGGTTATGTAAAAAGGATGCCGATTCTGTAGGTATAGACGAAAATGTGTTGCTCGCCTATATGTTGGAGCGTTACGTTTCTGTTTATTATTTTCCTAGGTCCGTAAGTAAAAATTAAGTTCCGTCGTCAAGGACAACAAACACCACGAATGTTATCAGCCACTTACGGTACCTGTAACCCTGCATGCAATGCGTATTTACGTTGTCGGTAGCGGAAAAAATATATTTCGCCTGTAGCGGAGTAAACCCCAACGCCGGCACTGGCTGTATAATACATCATGGTAAAAATTCATCTTTTATGACTTAAACGTAGGCAATCAATTTTGGTGTTAAAGCCTAGATGGTATAATAAGCTATTGTCAAACTTGATGTTTATTTACTTGACCTAGGTAGGCAACAAAGTTTATTTCTATGGTTCAAATCTAAGCAGTAATAATAATAATAATAATAATAATAATATGTTTATTTACATTTACAATTATATATAATATATTTTGTATGTGCAAAAACGTCAATAAAAATAACTTTAATTACAACTAAACAAATTTATATGTGACAAACCTAGGCAGTACAATTTTTTATTAGCAAAGATTTTTCAATACTTCGACCTTGGCAGTATGCTGGGTCAAAAGTTTTTTTTTTCTTCAATGCGACTATTTTGAATGACATTACATTTTCTGGTGGCTCGTATACATCTGTATTTTCTACTTGTTTCTGTATTTTAGGTGACTCGGGCTAGTTAACTCGGCGTCTTTGACAAGAAACGTGGCGTATTATTTTTCCTTACAGAACATTTTACAGCTCACTTCTGACGCCTTGAGCTTTAGTCTTTTCAGCTTCTAGCAGTGATGGCTCGCCGGGTGACTCATGGCACGGCCGAGGTAGTAGAGGCGGCAATACAGATGGTAAGGTCGGTTGCAGAGACGGCTGGCGGCATGACCACAGCTATCTGCATAAGCAGCGGCTCGTGGATCTTCGTAGAGAAGGCTAAGGCTGGTCGTCCACTAGAAGCGACAACAAGCGGTTACGCGATCACGCGATACAAGCGGCAACGGGCGTATAAGCGCGACAGATCCCGATGTGTGTAAATCCAATGAATCTCGTCCACTGCAAACGTGCGCGGACACGCGAATTCTCGCGACGATCGTAAAGCTGCAGCAGATCCCAAGAGAATGGGATTCGTCGCTCGTAACCACGTCTGGTCCTCTTACTTTTTTCTGATAAGAATAGTGCTAAATATTTTTATTACTCATCATTTCTTACCTGGTAGGTATACTTTAATAGTATAAATTGCTATAAAATAAAAATAGAATATAATAATTTGAATAATTTTTATAAAAAATATTTTAATATTTATCTTAAATTTCTTGTTGGTTTGCGTTTTGGTTTTAGCTTTGCTCTGGACGAGAATGAAACTGACATTTTTATTAACACAGTGCGTTGTAAAACACGTGATATCCAACGATAATTGTGGACAAAAGTTGCCGATGAAGTGGGAGGGGATGGTAAGTAATGAAATGGTTAGTTGTTTATAAGTGTAAATTATATTTTATATTTAGTAAAGAACAACAGAACAGGCAAAAGTAGACAAACAAAACTAATTTAAATAACTCTATTTATTTATGCTAATCAACCGGTTCGTATTCACAAAAATATGAGACAAATTTGTCTCTGACCGTAAAAGCTGAAATGGAGCTCCTATTTTCACCCAGCGAAGCATATCTGGTATTTTTGCTAGTAGCGCGTGACTGTTGTATTTCTTGGTAAAGTTGTGATACCACCTGTTGTTCACCTTCTTTATCGATGACAATATTATGCAGCAAGCATGTACATTGAACAATCAAGTCCGCGAAATCAGGCTCAACCTTAATACCTTTCAGAATTACTCGCCATTTATTGCTTATTATGCCAAATGCACATTCAATGACCTAGCGAGCTTTTGAAAATCGTCTGTGATGCACTTAGTTTTTCTCCAGGGAAAGGTCTCATAATATAATTTTTTAGTGGATAGGCGTTATCCCCAAAATCACCTTTATATTCGTACCTGGCAATGTGGCAAGCCGTTTGGTACCTAATGCCCCCATCTCGAGCTTTTCCGTTTGGAATTGGAAAACATGCCACCGTCACTTTTCTTTCCATATGCTCCAACATCAACAGCAATAAACTTGTAATCGGGCCCGGCAACTCCTTGCAAAACAATGAAGAAACATTGTTTGTAATTTCTATACATGCTTCCAGAGTGACGTGGGTTTGGAAATCTCCATCTAGTCCAGAATCGCTGTTTAATTACTTCTACATCTTCATACGCTGGAAAATTCATGTGTTTAGCAAGCAATATGTCCCAAATCGCTCTGCATGTTTCTTCTACGATTCTACCGACTGTTACATCTGACATTCTGAATGAGTAACCCTACGTCTTGAACGAAGACCCCGTTGCCAAGTATCTATAAAATGTAAAAAATACAGCTGTATTTTTTTGTTTGTTGTTTCAGTCACAGAGTTGAAGGCCAAGTGGAAGGGACTTTTGAAGAGAACTTAAAAAATTCGGGATCAGAAGCACCAGATGAATTTACCTCATCGTGGCCGTTCTTTGAACAGTTGATGTTTCTGGCAGATGTGATGGAACCTAGGACACTAAAGGGAAACCCAAAATAATGCGTCTCTGAATGACACAGTTACAGAGGAGCACCAAGACCCTACAAGTGCTCCAGAAACTGAACCACGACCATGTAACTCATCCGTCGAATCACAACAGACGAGACCCCCAGATATTACTCCCAAACGCAAAAGACAAGTTGACAAATATGCAGACGATACTACAAAGGAAAATAGCGGTTTTAAAATTAGAAAAACGGCTAATAGCAAGGATAAAAGGGTGAAAGTTCTGAAGAAAAGTTTTTAGAAATAGAGAGGGCAAAATTGCAATTGTTTTCCTAAAATGCATCAATGAATGAGGACAGCGACTACCAGTTTTTAATAAAACTTCTTCCTTACATAAAAAAGGTTCCTCATAATCGAAAATTGAGTGTACAAAATAAGATCCAGCAGGTGCTGATTGACGAAGAACAATGTCACAATAACATACTTTCCAAACCATCGTCACAATGACACAGTTTAATATACCCTCACTCCCCCCATCCTTGCATCGCCATCTTCTTCCTTGATGTCTGATGTGGATTCTCAACTAACGTCTTCTTCGTCATGGTAACCTCAAATACAAAATGCCCAAGAAAAACATACGTTGGCTACAGCTATTGGTGGATTACCTGCTAAGCAATTCCAAGTCAATCAACCGGAAGTGCGAATGTTCGAATACATAACAAATTTCAGCAAGGACATAGCATAAGCGAATATATTGAAATTTTGTCATGTTATTGTTTTTATATTTCTTCTTTAAATTGTAACTAATAAAACTTAATGAAAAAATATATAATTAAAGCCTCTTCCTTACGTTAGAGTTACACTTAGACGTTCCACTGGTGTTATTGTCCTCCTGAAATTACACTCTTTAATTATAACGGGCTGTATAGCTTTCAAAATATATTTAAAGGTTTCTGAGCTCATTCGATATAAATTTCTGGGTATCTTGTTCTAAATCACTGTGGAGATGATGAAATTCTCCCAGTAATTCCCTTTTCTTTAATATTGGGTTTACCCAACACGATCGCCTTTTCCGATTTCCAATCATACCCCTAATCACATAGGGATTTTCCAAAAAGTAAATATCCTCTGCATACATTAAAAATTAAAAATATATTAAAAAAAAAATTACAAATCTTTTGACAGTGCCGACAAACTGAGCAGCGCGAAGTCACATGCAGTGTACGACCCCTGTCGCATGTGGCCGCTGGTCTTGCAGCCGCCTGTTGCCGCTTCTGTCGCGTGAACCCGTAGCCGTGTGTGATCGCCGCCAGTGGACGACCGCCCTAAGACAGAGATGCCGCTCGTGCTGCACTATTTACTCTCATACGGGAAGAAAATATTTCGTTACTGTTTTGGTCAAATTTTCTTCTGTGGCCTCCTCGCTGAACATACACGAGCCGCCGCTGGTCTGTATTACCACCTCTGCTACCTCGGCCTACCATGAGTCACCCCGCGAGCATTCACTGGCTTTTAGGGTACTTATACTTAGGCAGTAAAATGTATTATTAATGAAGTTCGTTTATATAACAAATATAGATCAACATTTTTATTTTTGTAACTTAAACCTAGACAGCAAATGTTAGTTTTATGAGGTAAAGTTAGGCAGTATAATACGTTATTAGGAAAGTTTATTTTATGGCTTAAACCTAGAAGGTAAAGTGCAATTCCTCATAGTAATTCCAATTCCCCATCAGCGACTCTGATGCACTGATGAGGACTACAGCCCGAAACCGGTCTGCAGTTTGTCATTGATGTAATAAATAATACTTGCATTTTATGATTTAAACCTAAGCGGAATTGCTCACACAATTCTGCAGATACAAATCCAAGTACACCCTCAACACCGGCGAAGGATCGGCCCCCAACAACGCCACCACTTCCTCCAACAAGCCTTTACAATCATCGGAAGCATCGGGCAGCATCAGTAAACACAACAACCCAAACCTACTTGATCCGTGGGTGTTCAGAATCAGTTTGATCAACTTCAGCATGTTAACACCCCGCTCGGAATACGGAAACAGCAACTCGATGTGCTCTTTCATAAAACCGGCGCAGAAATGCGTGATGGTAGAACCGAACTTTTCCGCGAGGTGGTTAAACTCGGCGACCACAAATTCCACCACGGTGTTGAGTTGTTTATCCCACTCCGTGCAGAAGGTGGTGAATTTCAGTAAGGTGAGGATTGATAACGTGTTGGTGGTTACGTTGAGCTCCGCGAATTTCTCCCCGATCTTACGGATTAACGCCCTGTGCCGTTCTTCGGGATTCTCGGTGCGCAACAAACCGCATATGCAGCGTAGTAGATTATAAACAGCGTGTACTTTCGCTTGAAGTTCACCGGAGCCAAGCAAATAATTTTTGATTAAGCCCCAAACTATTTCCAGCCTCCGGTCCATGTTTTCCACATCGAGGAGCAGAAAGCCAGCGGTGAAGGTTTCGGTCTGGCTCACCGACTTGTTTTTCGGGTTGAACAAACTTTTCGTCACGACCTGCTCGAAGAATGGCGCTATCGTGGGATTCGCGAGGTCGAAGTGTGCGATCAGCTCGAACTCGCTGCCGTTGTCTAACGTGGCGAAATAATCCCAAACCATCTGGAGGTACACGTTAAGGAATTTCTTAGGGACGACTTTTTCACTTTTTAACTTGTTTAAGGTTTCAGCGTCGTCTTTCGAGACTAGGCGCATGTTATCGCGTAATAACTGCCAGGACGTTTCAGTTTTTTCGCGGATGAAGAGGCTGTAGATTTTTCCGAAGATGTACTTTTGCACGGACACGTTTTTCTCCGTTGAAGCCATCTGAGCGAATACTCGCAGTTTTAGTTGCGTGCAACCCAACGCCGCTGTTAGGTGTAGGGTGTGCTTACGGACGGAAACGGCGCGGTGCAGTAATTGAAAGATTGGTCCTTCGATTTTGTTTTCCGTGGTGTGGTACATTATAAAGTAAAGCGGTTCCAGAGCGTATTTGAAAAAATCCGCGTTGCAGAAGGGTAGCAATGTGTTGATGTGCGCGGAGGGTTGCGGGGTATTCTTGAAGGAAGCTATCAACTCGGTTTGGATGTTAAGGTTTCTTTCTGCAAAGTCCTCCCGGACGTCAATTTTACAATCCGGCTTGGGGGCGTATTTTTTGGCGATTTCTGACAACGCGTTGGAACTCTGGTACGATAAATACTTCACCGAGGCGTTGATGGCGCTAACCTCGCTATTAGGATCGGCGAGGATTTTCATAGCCGATTTGGTGAGCAATCCTGTCAAGCCCAGATATTCCATCTTTGAAACCTCGTAGAAAAAATTCCCCGACCAACTCACCGCGTGCTCGATAATCACCCCCGAATACTTCAACAGCACCCACGGGCGGTTCCTCAACAACCACGCGTATAATTCCGGCGCGAATCCACCACCGCCGGTCTCCTCGATCCTCTCGCGAAACTTTTCATACATTTCCTTCTGCGCATCGTTCTTGGGTTTCTGTTTCAGTAACTCTATCACCTGGTTCGCGTGCAGGTACCTGTTTTCGAGGTAATTTTCCACCAGAATCATCCAGAATTCGAAGTAATCGTACGGACATATCGGATCCTCTGGGTGTCGACGCGTGTAGTCCAAAATTTCGGTCAAAAAGTGCACTTTCGCGGTTGGTCTATCCTTTTCTTCGGAGTAGATCTCGTGCAGAATTTTCGGGAATAGTAGCAGGCACACCTTTTCGTATTTTCCGACCTGGAAAAGAAAAATAAAATGTTGTATGAAATGGTAGGCGCAGTGTTACAACGATACTGCGAAATGTGAATATTCATAACTAAGATGTGCGCAATTTATTGTGGATAGGTTAAGCCAGTGGTGTATTGGAGGGGGAACGTGGAGGAACGACGTTCCGGCACCTTTTTTTCAGAAACGGAACGCGTTTGTGTTTGTTAATATTTTGTATAGTAAGAATAAAAAAATAAATAAAAAAGCTTACAAGGAAAACAATAGTTTGCTTAAAATAAGATGATCTCCGAAAAACTTTCAGCAAGCTGCTTGTGGAAAGTTGCGGACAATTTTTTTGCTCTCACCATGCGTTCCCTTACTTCTTATTTTACCAATACACCACTGGTTCAGGCTATCATATAAACGCGAGCAGGGTAATGTCGGCAAAGAACTCAGTTGTCTAGGCACGAGATCAACAAGGCGGACAGGCCATAGTTATCATTACTTGCTAACACCGGAATAGATGCGCTCTTTTTAAGGTACACCGTCACCATAATTGGATTTTCGGAAGAGCTTTGTGGGGACCGACGCTAGACAACCATATATACGCATACACACCACCTAGCGACCACAGGCCGACGCGCCGCCCCGGCAAGGGATGGGCGTGCCACCAGCAAGGGCTAACGTACTACCCGCCGACAAGAGAGGACGCGCCTAGAGCATTCCTAGGGTAAAGATGCGACGACCCTTCATAACGCGCTGCGGACGAAGCAGAGGCAAGCTCTCCTCCGACAAACCGTCAGGAGGTACCACAGCTAGGACACTCGCATTAGCTAGTACAGTAATGCGGAACGCGTCGATTGCGACGATTAAGAAAAGTCCTAGCAGCTTTATCACCGATCTCGACACCCAAGAGGAAGATTCGATCAGACCCGCTGACAACGCCGCCGAGGCAGACGACAAACTACCAGGAACGAACAACGGCCCGGGCCCTCTTCAGACCGGACCAGGACCACTCGACTCCAGTCCCAGTGTCACCATTGCCTCCGATGTCCAGAAGGAAACGGACAGCTAAATCATATCCTCCGGGATGACCCTGACCGGGATGACCTGGGGAATGACTGCCAGGACTATGGCAGCATGGTCAGCGGTAGTTTTGGCTGCTGACACAATGTTTCCCACCTTCAGGTATTGGCTTGATGTTGTTGGTGTCTCTTCGGAGGTGGAGCCGGTGACGTCTGCCCTCTTCAGGTTTCGGTGTGATGTCGGTCTCAGCTTGTCCTCGATGCTGCGGCAGCCTCTGAAGTTGGCCGGGTGAGACCCACCGCAATTGGCGCAGGTTGGGAAATCATCGGTTCTTTGTTAGATGAGCGCCTGCACACTTGACGCATGCTGATGGTAGGTTGCAGCTCCTCTGGGTGTGGCTTAGCTACTGGCTCTGTTGCCCGGCTCCGCTTTGCCTTCACTTGGGCTACTCGAGTATGACGGACTTATGCTGATAGCATTTTCTAGGTTGACTCTGTAGTGCCCTTGACGAAGCTGTTTATGGGCCCGTTCGACTCAGGGTTCGGTACTCGATCGTGTTACTCACTGAGAACGGCCTGGATGACCTAGTGGATGGCTGCCAGGACTATGGCAGCATGGTCAGCGGTAGTGTTGGCTGCTGCCACAATGTTTCCCACCTTCAGGTATTGGCTTGATGTTGTTGGTGTCTCTTTGGAGATAGTGGCCTTGCGGCCGGTGAAGCCGGTGACGTCTGCCCTCTTCTGGTTTCGGTGTGATGTCGGTCTCAGCTTGTCCACGATGCTGCCGCAGCCTCTGAAGTTGGCCGGGTGGGCCCCACCGCAATTGACGCAGGTTGGGGAATCATCAGTTCTTCGTTAGATGGGCGTCTGCACACTTGACGCATGCTGATGGTCGGTTGCAGCTCCTCTGAGTGTGGGCCAGCTACTGGCACTATTGCCCGGCTCCGCTTTGCCTCCACTTGGGCTTCACAATAAAGTCGAGTCCGAAGATTTGGGTGAGGCGGATTCCCTTCGTCATTGTTCTTATCAGCTTGGCAAAGACCATGTTCCAACTTCTATCGTTTTATTCCTACCCGTCATTCTGGTGGCAGAAAAGTCGGGTAGGTAACGAGCCAGCAGCGCCTGAAGGAGATCTTCCTCCTTGATCTAACATAGTACTCTGCGTATTGTACATGGACTTTACACGAGCCTTTGACACACCGGACCACGACATAATCGTAGTGAAACTTTCTGACCTTGGAGCCGCTTCGAGTCTTCTACAACTCATGAAATCTTACTTATCTAATCGTTTAGCATATGTCGCCTTTACAAATTTTCAATTAATTCTGGTGTCCCGCAGGGTTCGAATCTGGGACCGCTACTTTTTATTATTTTTATTAATTCCCTGCTAGATTCCCTAAATTGTCACGTATGGTCCTACGCATATGACTTCAAAGTTTTCAGTAGCATTTCCTCGTCAAATGATATTGTGTCTCTACAGAATAATATTAATGAACTAGTATCCTGGTGTGAAAAACTTAAACTAATTCTCAATGTTCATAAGTGCTGCTCTATGTCATTTTCACGAAAATTCAATGTACTTCCAACGACATACACAATTAATGAGTTACAACTTACAATTTATGCCGAAATAAAAGATCTGGGCATTTTATTCACCCGTGATTTAAATTTTACTAGGCATATTAGTTACACTGCAATATCGGCGTCAAGAATGCGCATATTTGTGCGCCTTTCAGTGACATTGACCTAATAAAATCTCTATATTATGCGTATGTCATCAGCAAATTTGAGTATGGGTGTCTTATTTGGTATCCATTTTATATGAATCAGAGCATGCCGATGGACCGTGTTCATCGTCGATTTTTAAAGTATTTATCATATAAAGTGGATGGCGTCTATCCCGAACGAGGTGTTGATCAAGATTTGCTACTAGAAAGACATGATATGACTTCACTAGCCGCTAGAAGAAAAGAACTCACTGCCAAGTTTCTTTGGAAGATCATTCGCAATAGAATGGATGCTCCATTTCTATTGTCGAAACTAGACTTCCACGTCCCTAGGTCAAGCTCAAGGCATATCAGCACTTTCTACATTCCAAGAGCCCGTACCAATTGTCTACGGCGAGCACCAGTTTAGGTTATGTGTCGGAATGCGATGACTCACTATGACGATATTTTTTTTGGCGTGATGTTGCCTTGAAATTTCAATGTTTATTTTTGTTAGTATAGTTTTAAATAATGAAATACTACTAAACCCGCTCGCTGTGTACCCAACCGTATAGACGATTAGACGCCACTGTTGGTGTTGGTGAAATTGCGATCCAGTTCGTGTCGGCAGGCAACACGACTGGTTGAGGTGTAGGCACAGGTCTGGGTTGGGCTGTGACACTGCTGGTGGTCTCAGAAAGCTCTGGCTGGTGGTGGCCTTCTTGGCCGAATGTCCTGGGTGGGAGAGGTTGATCCTCTTCTTGGCTGCCTTGGCCTTAACAGCTGGGGGAGTATCATCGGTGTCCATCGTGCCCAGACAAGTAAAAGACGTTGCCTGTTGACACAGTAGGGACGTCTACGGTGATGGGATCGGTGTGCTTGTCCCAAATTGCCTTGGCCCTTATCTCCTCCACGTACTGTGTGATTGCTGTGCTGTTGGCCGCAGAAATTTTGTCCTCTTCGTGCCCCCCCCCCCAAATCTTCCTGGAGGTTCGGCGACGCCAAAAGTAAGAACCGGTGGTCCTGTGTAGTTTCCGTACGCTTTGGCCAGGAGTTCGCCGGAGTGGTGGTGCTGATTCTAAACACGCAGGCTATGTACCTAACCGTGTAGACGATTAGAAAACACAGTTGGTGTTGGTAAAATTTCGATCCAGTTCGAGTCGGCAGGCAACACGACTGGTTGAGGTCTAGCCACAGGTCCGGGTTGGGCTGTGACACTGTTGGTGGTCTCGGAATGCGCTGGCTGGTGGTGGCCTTCTTGGCTGAATGTCCTGGGTGGGAGAGGTTGATCCTCTTCTTGGCTGCCTTGGCCTTAATGGCTAGGGGAGTATCATCGGTGTCCATCGTGCCCAGACAAGTGAAAGACGTTGCCCGTTGACACAGCAGGGACGTCTACGGTGATAGGGTCGGTGTGCTTGTCCCAAATTGCCTTGGCCCTTATCTCCTCCACGTACTGTGTGATTGCTGTGCTGATGGTCGCAGCAATTTTGTCCTCTTAGTGCCCCCCCTCCCCAGGTCTTCCTGGAGGTTCGGCGACGCCGAAAGTAAGAACCGGTGGTCCTGTGTAGTTTCCGTACGCTTTGGCGAGGAGTTGGCCGGAGTGGTGGTACTGATTCTAAACACGCTGGCTGTGTACCTCACCGTATAGACGACACAGTTGGTGTTGGTAAAATTGCGATCCAGTTCGTGTTGGCAGGCAACACGACTGGTTGAGGTCTAGGCACAGGTCCGGGTTGGACTGTGACACTGCTGGTGGTCCCAGAAAGCTCTGGCTGGTGGTGGCCTTCTTGGTCGAATGTTCTGGGTGGGAGAGGTTGATCCTATTCTTGACTGCCTTGGCCTTAATTGCTGGGGGAGTATCATCGGTGTCCATCATGCCCAGACACAGACGCAGAAAGTAAGAACCGGTGGTCCTGTGTAGTTTCCGTACGCTTTGGCCAGGAGTTGGCCGGAGTGGTGGTGCTGATTCTAAATCGGTGTCCATCATGCCCAGATAATTGAATGACGTTGCCCATTGACACAGCAGGGAGGTCTACGGTGATAGGGTCGGTGTGCTTGTCCCAAATTGCCTTGGCCCTTATCTCCTTCACGTACTGTATGATTGCTGTGCTGATGGCCGCAGCAATTTTGTCCTCTTAGTGCCCCCCCCCCCCCCCCGCAGGTTTCCCTAGAGGTTCGGCAACGCCGAAAGTAAGAACCGGTGGTCCTGTGTAGTTTCCGTACGCTTTGGCGAGGAGTTGGCCGGAGTGGTGGTGCAGATTCTAAACACGCTGGCTGTGTGCCTAACCGTATAGACGACACAGTTGGTGTTGGTGAAATTGCGGCCCAGTTCGTGTTGGCAGGCAACACGACTGGTTAACTTCTAGGTACAGGTCCGGGTTGGGCTGTGACACTGCTGGTAGTCTCGGAAAGCTCTGGCTGGTGGTGGCCTTCTTGGCCTTCCTGGGTGGAGAGGTTGATCCTCTTCTTGCCTTGGCCATAATGGCTGGGGGAGTATCATCGGTGTCCATCATGCCCAGACAAGTGAAAGACGTTGCCCGTTGACACAGCAGGGAGGTCTACGGTGATAGGGTCGGTGTGCTTGTCCCAAATTGCTTTGGCCCTTATCTCCTCTACGTACTGTATGATTGCTGTGCTGATGGCCGCAGCAATTTTGTCCTCTTCGTGTCTCCCCCCCCCAAGTCTCCCTGGAGGTTCGGCGACGCCGAAAGTAAGAACCGGTGGTCCTGTGTTGTGTCCGTACCCTTGAGCCAGGATGCTGTTTGGTCTGCTCGTCTTAAGTGATGGCTCGAAGTCGAAGATGTGTGTCGGGTACATATCGATATTTAGGCAGCTTGGTCTGTCTCGATCCATCTCATTCGAGAGTTGTAGCTCTGGTTCATTTTCTCGCTCACAAAAAGTATCGAGCGAAACTCTTAGTTGCACGTCCAAAAACGAACCTTTTGCCGTAAATTTCGTAGTGGAAGTTACGTCTACACTCTACATTGTGCAAATTTTGCCTCGCGAAATAGTTGCGTATGGTGTAAATCGACCTTTAGGTGACGATCACGTTTAATATTGTTGTTCTGTGCTGGTGATTTTTTTTTAAATTTATGACGAACTTTACAAAACAATTCTTATGGATTCACGCCTACTGACTTAAAGTTATATATACTAATTACGAAAGAAAAGTTGAGCAGCCCAGAAAAAAACCGCTATAAAGGGGCCCAACAAAAAATTCGCCCAAAAATATGAGTAGGATTTTGAAAATCGCATCCCCCGAAACTCATCCTTAAAACGGGGGGGGGGGGGGGGTTATACCTTACCCCTTTTCGGGGCCTTATTCGGTAAAATTTTGTTAGTTTTTGCGCGCAGATCGACGCCCCGGTAATCGGGCAAGCTTTTAAAACCGTTCCCGTCGTTTCGTTTCATCCCCACCTCCGGGAGGGATTTTTCAAACGCAGATTTTCCATTTTTGCACGTTTCTAAAAAAAAAATAACTCCTCCGTGACCGCCGGAGCTGGACGATCCCGGTATGTCTTAAAATAATCTTAAAGAAAATATCTAAAATTGATCGAGCCTCTTTTTTGAATTTTTGCCCCGTTTCCGAGATATGATTTTTTTTAAACATGGTAAAAAAAAATTCTTTTTAGGACGTATCTTTTTTCTTTTCAAGTGGAAAAGCTGAAACCTTCAGGGATGGCAGAAGGAATAACTGGCTTTCATTGAGAATTTTTTTCAAAATTTTTGGAACCACCCCTACGCGCCAACCAACGCCACCAACCCAGGGGGTGGTTCGGTTTTCTTCTTTTAAGGACGCATGTTTTTCTTTTCAAGTCGAAAAGCTGAAACTTTCAGGGATGACAGGAGCAATGACTGGCTTTCATTGGGAATTTTTTCAACATTTTTGGAACCACCCCTACGCGCCATTTGTATCCTCTGGGTACGTTTTTATTCTTTTAGGGACGTTTTTTTCTTTTAAGTCGGAAAACTGAAACTTTCAGAATTGGCAGAAAATATTTTTTCAAAATTTTTGAAACTACCCCTACGCTCCATTTGCTGCACCCCCTGCGTTCGTTTTTCTTCTTTTAGGGACGATTTTTTTTTCTTTTAAGTCGAAAAACTGAAACTTCCAGGGATGGCAGAAGATATTTTGTCAAATTTTTTTAAACTACCCCTACGCTCCATTTGCACCCCTGGGTTCGTTTTTCTTCTTTTAAGGACTGATTTTTTTCTTTTAAAGTCGAAAAACTGAAACTTTCAGGAATGGCAGAAGATATTTTTCCAAAATTTTTGAAACTACCTCTACGCTCCATTTGCACCCCCTGCGTTTGTTTTTCTTCTTTTAGGGACGATTCTTTTTTTCTTTTAAGTCGAAAAACTGAAACTTTTGAAACCACCATTTGCATCCCCTGGGTTCGTTTTTCTTCTTTTAAGGACGAATTTATTTTTTTAAAGTCTAAAAGCTGAAACATTCAGGGATGGCAGAAGATATTTGTTCAAAATTTTTGGAACCACCCCTTCGCGCCATTCGTACCCTCTGGGTTCGTTTTTATTCTTTAAGGGACGTTTTTTTTTTCTTTTAAGTCGGAAAACTTTTGGGGATGGCAGAAGATATTTTGTCAAAATTTTTTGAACTACCCCTACGCTCCATTTGCACCCCTGGGTTCGTTTTTCTTCTTTTAAGGACGGATTTTTTTCTTTTAAAGTCGAAAAACTGAAACTTTCAGGGATGGCAGAAGATATTTTTTCAAAATTTTTGAAACTACCCCTACGCACCATTTGCATCCCCTGGCTTCGTTTTTCTTCTTTTAAGGACGAATTTCTTTCGTTTAAAGTTGAAAAGCTGAAACTTTCAGGGATGGCAGAAGATATTTTTTCAAAATTTTTGGAACCACTTGAGCCACGAACCCAGGGTTCGTTTTCCTTCTCTTAAGGACATTTTTTTTTCTTTTCAAGTCGGAAGGCTGAAAATTTCAATGATCGCAGAGGATATAACTGTCTTAAAAAAAATAAAAGAAATAAAAACAAAAATAAAAATAGCAACCATGGCTTTTATCTCCTGTCGAGAAAATCTGGGATTTCCGTCTGCAAACTACCCAGCAATAAACTTTTATTTCACGTCGGCATCGAAAAATATAAATTTAGGGCCAATACGGCAAAAGGTACATATCCCAAATGAATAATTTATATTTTTTTTATAAAAATAGCAACCATGGCTATTATCTCCTGTCGAGAAAATCTGGGATTTATAACCATGGCTATAAACTACTGTACCGTTTGTAGGTGATACCAAAGAGGATTATATAAAGAGTGGCAATGTAATGGACTGATTTTGGATCCAGTTTTAGAACCGAGCCTCTAGTTTCCGGATTCGGTACTAACTAAGAACAGAGAGGGAAGGATTGATAGTAATTCCATGTCTGTCGCTTCGACTGTTATTGGTGGACTAATTTCATATTTGTCTTACGTCCACGGGAGGGGATGGTTTCACTGCCAATCATCAGCGGGGTGTTATCTCTCCCATTATTTTGCCAATCACGGATTGAGCGACGGAGAAGAATGATTGAAACAGATATATCATCGGATCGAAAACTCGGTTTTATATTCAGTCCATTACATTGCCACTCTTTATATAATCCTCTTTGGTGGTACCAAGGAAAATTATTTATTTTTATACAAGGTGCACGCGCCGGGATATTGCTAGAAATCTTACCAACGTCACATATATTAATTCATGGTGTTCCTCAACGATCATGTTCCTCAAAAAATAAGGGTTCAACAATAATGCCTTCACCAAACTGTTACCCCAGCACTATGTAAGGATCACTCATGAATCTGCCTAGGAATAATAAGCTGAAGCTTCAACTCTTGTGACATCGCGTAATTAACTGATTCATAAAATTTCACAACACAAAAAAATAATTAATTAACAATCCGTCCAAACTGTATCACCAACATAATTACCTTATCAGATAAATTCCGGTAATACCGCCCTTGCTGCTTGTAGAACTTAACCAACTCCTTCTCGAACTCCAAACTATTGGACATCTTGTACACCAAGAACTTCCCCAGCAAATCAACCAAACAATACAGGTGCTCCTTATTGACCTCAAACAACAACATCATCTCCTCGATGAGGTTCCAGTATTCCGCGCCGAGCTTTTCCAGCGGAAACGTTCGCGTTAAATAGCTCAGAAAATTCGAGCGAACGTCCGCGTGATCATTCTTGTGCCGACTATGGAAATACTTCAACACGTCCAACAACTCAGCGCCGGTGTTGTCGTTGATGTGGCACGCCACGAGTAACTTTTGCGTTAATTCCGAGCGGTCGTGAATTACCGCCGTCACGTTAATTTTTGCCTTCAGGGTCTTAATGGCGGTTTCAAGGGGCAACAGTTCGGGAAAGCTTTCGAGGAAATCGAATCTCACGCGGTCTTCAACGCTCAGGAGTTCCAGTAAATCTTCCTCCACGTTATCGGGCTTTTCCCACAACTCGTAACCTTGGGCGGATTTGAAGGCAGGAAACAGGATGCTGCCGCGGATCCGGCGTGGATAATACTTCAAGTATTGGATTTCCATGTAAAACCGCCAACCCCTTTTGGCTTTAATAATTTTCGTGAGCAATTTGCGGATCTCGTCGAGGGTTAATAGTTTGCAAACTGCGCGCTTCTTCCACAACACAGGGAAATGATCCGGATTGCTGATAAACAGTTCCTTGTGGATTCTAAAGTAACGCGCGAACATACGTTTTCCGAGATTAAAGCTTCCATACTCGGTGAGTCTGTGGAATTCTTCTAAATCGTGCCCCGCGAGGTGCGTTGATAATTTTATGGTGTAATCAGCTTTCGCGTGCACTTTTAAGTATTCCTCCAACAAACGCGGAGATCGCTTATGCAAATAAATTAACTCGCGATCGCTTAATTCCGCTGCGAATTCATCCAAAACTTTCTTCAAGAACCCTTCACTGCACGCCACCAGCAACCCACTGGCGGTTTTCAAACCATATTTCCCGTAAACCGCGCTGTAATATTCCTCACCAACACCCTCATCTTTGATAAGGTAACTGAACCTATTCACGAGATTGACCCTGGTCACGTAGGAAACGCAAGGGGTGAGTTTATCCACGAATTCGTTGCCTGAAAACTTCTGCAGCAAACTTTTGAGGAAATTTACATCTTTCAAAGCGATTTTGCATAGTATTCGGTCACCGCTTTTTATAACCTCGAGGAGTTCCGCATGGCGGTTGAAGGTCTGTAAGAGCTTAACGCGGAATATATCCTCCTGTCGGTGTTTTGGGTGGAGGTTTTCGAAGAATTGATCGGCGTCGAAATGCGGCTCTTGTTGTAGGGTTTTCTTGAAGATGTTGAAGTTTTTCTTATGTTCCGCGATTGTTTCTCCGCCTAGGTTGTGGAATTTGTTCACGTGCTCGTCCATAACTGTAATAATATTTAATAAATTAAATTAACAAAATTAAATAACGCATTTTCTTGGCTTTGAATTTGGAAACCTCCCGATTTCGGCCTGTGCTTTAATTTCACAGGATTTTACACACGTTTCTGTGTAACTGTGTAACTGTTCAATAATCCTAAACGGGCTACATTTAAAAATTTGAATTATCAACAAATAAACATCATCTACCTAATCTATAAAAAAAATTATTAGCTTGTAGAAGACGAAGAGCATCGTATTTCCACGTCAGTGAATTTGAGTATTGCGCACTCTATGCAACCCAATTTGTTTGGTAGTTTTTATAGATTGTACATGTTATTAAAGATATGCCTTATACATGTGTTTTTTAGTTGATAACAATTAATCTTAATCTAATCCCTAAATAATTCACCAACACAATCCTCTCAAAGATAAATAGGTGATATTGCATAACGCTATACAAATCATTGATTGATGACTCACTCAGCTATTAATAGTTGTTCAATAGCAAAATAAAAATGTCACACACATGCTGTATGAATGTTGAATGTAATTTATTGTCTTAAGATTGAAGTATTATGAAGTGATAAGAGTGGTATATTGTCCTTGATGGTTGAGTGAACTCCCAGAAAATATACACCTCAGATTTTACCCATAACCAAATGAATACTATTTTTTGATCATAAAAAAAACTCAAGCTTGCCTGTTATGATTTATGTTCACTGCACAAATGCGAAAACGAACTATTAATTAAATAAGGATACATGAATATCCTGCTCACTTTTTTGTGTGTTTACAACGAAAACAAACAGATTTGGCTGCGCGTGAATAGTGGCGGGAATTTTTAACCTAACCTCAAAATAGTATATTATTGCATAAGTTTAATATAATACGAGCACCCATCCTGCCGTGTTTAAGAGGAAAGCAATAGATGCAAAAAATGAAAACTGAGATTCGAATATCAATGGATTCGTCTACGTTTCCTTGATCAGTTTACACCAGGGGTATGACAAGAGATATGGGAAACAGGGCATAAGAAATCGAGCTTTAGGCCGCTAATATTAGATGGCGCCACCATAAAAATTCGATGTATTTCTGTAAATTATGTTTGTTGCTAACACTAGACGGCGCTCTTCCTGTTATTCCACGGTTTACAGTTAAAAGAATATAATGGTATCCTGTCCAAATTATTAGTCAAAAACAGTTATTGTTTTTTCCACTTTTAGACTTACTACCTGGGAATAAAGCAGTATAAGTAAGTCGAAACCAATCTATGTGAATAGTAAGCTCCGTGCTTTTTTTATTAAAACTTGGATGTTTATACTTCACACCATTCGTGTCGAATTAAACAGTTCCGTATTTAACGTTCAAAGAAAAACAATGCATTTCTGATTTTCCATAGAAACAATTGCTATATTTTAAGTAGAAACAAAACGGGATCGAGGAATTTGCTTTAAAAGTTCAAAATGAATTACTATATCTTAAATGGAAACAAATCGACAAACTTTAATTAGGAAAACTAAAAAAATGCATTCAACGGTTACTTGTTACCCGTTAATTAGATAATTATGTTCAATAATTCAGGTTGCAATAATCCCACAGTTCTTGGTTTTCTCGTATGTACATCCACATAATTTCCTTACAAAAGATTCGTAACAATATGTGATGAATAACTGTGATAATACTCGTACACTATCTTCAGCATCGCTTTACCACTTTATGTTCCTCTGCAAATGCCCGCCTGTGGAGAAAGTGGAGATCAGTGGCGAAAAAGCAGTGACGTGTCATTTCATGGAAGCAAGAAATACTCCCAGCGTGCCTTCAGATTTTTTTTAATTGCTTCATCTTGAACCCTTTCCATACCAATTGAAGAGTTCGGATTCAAAATCTTCAATTTTGAACTTGTGCTCCTCTAACACACTATTTAGAATTAATCTGTTTCATTCAATTATCTTATTAGATATGAAATCAACAATGATCAGTTTTTGATCAACAAATTTCAGCGCTGTTTTTCTTCCAGTAAATTTGGAAAAGTTTTAAATAACAATTTGTAAATACAAACTCTTTGGGATTAACATGACAGTTTCATCAAAGTGTCATTCAGAATGGGGAACAACCGTGTTTCTGCAAAAAGTCAGTTTGTGATCAACAAATTTCAGTTTCGACTGGCGCTATTCTTCTTCCAATAAATTTTGAAGAGTTGTAAATGGTAATTTGTACAGGCACACTCTTTATCTAATCTACAACCGTGTTTCTGCAAAAAGTCGGTTTTTGATCAACAAATTTCAGTTTCGACTCGCGCTATTCTTCTTCCAATAAATTTTGAAGAGTTGTAAATGGTTATTTGTACAGGAACACTCTTTAGGATTAACCTGTCATAATTTCATCAGATTGTCATTTTGAATGGGGAATCTACAACCGTGTTTCTGCAAAAAGTCGGTTTTTGATCAACAAATTTCAGTTTCGACTGTCGCTATTCTTCTTCCAATAAATTTTGAAGAGTTGTAAATGGTAATTTGTACAGGCACACTCTTTAGGATTAACCTGTCATAATTTCATCAGATTTTCATTTTGGATGGGGAATCTACAACCATGTTTCTGCAAAAAGTCGGTTTTTGATCAACAAATTTCAGTTTCAACTGGCGCTATTCTTCTTCCAATAAATTTTGAAGAGTTGTAAATGGTTATTTGTATAGGAACACTCTTTAGGATTAACCTGTCATAATTTCATCAGATTGTCATTTTGAATGGGGAATCTACAACCGTGTTTCTGCAAAAAGTCGGTTTTTGATCAACAAATTTCAGTTTCAACTGGCGCTATTCTTCTTCCAATAAATTTTGAAGAGTTGTAAATGGTAATTTGTACAAGCACACTCTTTAGGATTAACCTGTCATAATTTCATCAGATTGTCATTTTGAATGGGGAATCTACAACCATGTTTCTGCAAAAAGTCGGTTTTTGATCAACAAATTTCAGTTTCAACTGGCGCTATTCTTCTTCCAATAAATTTTGAAGAGTTGTAAATGGTTATTTGTACAGGAACACTCTTTAGGATTAACCTGTCATAATTTCATCAAATTGTCATTTTGAATGGGGAATCTACAACCGTGTTTCTGCAAAAAGTCGGTTTTTGATCAACAAATTTCAGTTTCGACTGGCGCTATTCTTCTTTCAATAAATTTTGAAGAGTTGTAAATGGTAATTTGTACAGGTACACTCTTTAGGATTAACCTTGTCATAATTTCATCAGATTGTCATTTTGAATGGGGAATCTACAACCGTGTTTCTGCAAAAAGTCGGTTTTCGATCAACAAATTTCAGTTTCGACTGGCGCTATTCTTCTTTCAATAAATTTTGAAGAGTTGTAAATGGTAATTTGTACAGGCACACTCTTTAGGATTAACCTGTCATAATTTCATCAGATTTTTATTTTGGATGGGGAATCTACAACCATGTTTCTGCAAAAAGTCGGTTTTTGATCAACAAATTTCAGTTTCGACTGGCGCTATTCTTCTTCCAATAATTTTTGAAGAGCTGTAAATGGTAATTTGTACAGGTACACTCTTTAGGATTAACCTGTCATAATTTCATCAGATTTTCATTTTGAATGGGGAATCTACAACCGTGTTTCTGCAAAAAGTCGGTTTTTGATCAACAAATTTCAGTTTCGACTGGCGCTATTCTTCTTCCAATAAATTTTGAAGAGTTGTAAATGGTAATTTGTACAGGTACACTCTTTAGGATTAACCTTGTCATAATTTCATCAGATTGTCATTTTGAATGGGGAATCTACAACCGTGTTTCTGCAAAAAGTCGGTTTTTGATCAACAAATTTCAGTTTCGACTGGCGCTATTCTTCTTCTAATAAATTTTGAAGAGTTGTAAATGGTTATTTGTACAGGAACACTCTTTAGGATTAACCTGTCATAATTTCATCAGATTGTCATTTTGAATGGGGAATCTACAACCGTGTTTCTGCAAAAAGTCGGTTTTCGATCAACAAATTTCAGTTTCGACTGGCGCTATTCTTCTTTCAATAAATTTTGAAGAGTTGTAAATGGTAATTTGTACAGGCACACTCTTTAGGATTAACCTGTCATAATTTCATCAGATTTTTATTTTGGATGGGGAATCTACAACCATGTTTCTGCAAAAAGTCGGTTTTTGATCAACAAATTTCAGTTTCGACTGGCGCTATTCTTCTTCCAATAATTTTTGAAGAGCTGTAAATGGTAATTTGTACAGGTACACTCTTTAGGATTAACCTTGTCATAATTTCATCAGATTGTCATTTTGAATGGGGAATCTACAACCGTGTTTCTGCAAAAAGTCGGTTTTTGATCAACAAATTTCAGTTTCGACTGGCGCTATTCTTCTTCCAATAAATTTTGAAGAGTTGTAAATGGTAATTTGTACAGGTACACTCTTTAGGATTAACCTTGTCATAATTTCATCAGATTGTCATTTTGAATGGGGAATCTACAACCGTGTTTCTGCAAAAAGTCGGTTTTTGATCAACAAATTTCAGTTTCGACTGGCGCTATTCTTCTTCCAATAAATTTTGAAGAGTTGTAAATGGTAATTTGTACAGGTACACTCTTTAGGATTAACCTTGTCATAATTTCATCAGATTGTCATTTTGAATGGGGAATCTACAACCGTGTTTCTGCAAAAAGTCGGTTTTCGATCAACAAATTTCAGTTTCGACTGGCGCTATTCTTCTTTCAATAAATTTTGAAGAGTTGTAAATGGTAATTTGTACAGGCACACTCTTTAGGATTAACCTGTCATAATTTCATCAGATTTTCATTTTGGATGGGGAATCTACAACCGTGTTTCTGCAAAAAGTCGGTTTTTGATCAACAAATTTCAGTTTCGACTGTCGCTATTCTTCTTCCAATAAATTTTGAAGAGTTGTAAATGGTAATTTGTACAGGCACACTCTTTAGGATTAACCTGTCATAATTTCATCAGATTTTCATTTTGGATGGGGAATCTACAACCGTGTTTCTGCAAAAAGTAGGTTTTTGATCAACAAATTTCAGTTTCGATTGGCGCTATTCTTCTTCCAATAAATTTTGAAGAGTTGTAAATGGTAATTTGTACAGGTACACTCTTTAGGATTAACCTTGTCATAATTTCATCAGATTTTCATTTTGAATGGGGAATCTACAACCGTGTTTCTGCAAAAAGTCGGTTTTTGATCAACAAATTTCAGTTTCGACTGGCGCTATTCTTCTTCCAATAAATTTTGAAGAGTTGTAAATGGTAATTTGTACAGGTACACTCTTTAGGATTAACCTTGTCATAATTTCATCAGATTGTCATTTTGAATGGGGAATCTACAACCGTGTTTCTGCAAAAAGTCGGTTTTCGATCAACAAATTTCAGTTTCGACTGGCGCTATTCTTCTTTCAATAAATTTTGAAGAGTTGTAAATGGTAATTTGTACAGGCACACTCTTTAGGATTAACCTGTCATAATTTCATCAGATTTTTATTTTGGATGGGGAATCTACAACCATGTTTCTGCAAAAAGTCGGTTTTTGATCAACAAATTTCAGTTTCGACTGGCGCTATTCTTCTTCCAATAATTTTTGAAGAGCTGTAAATGGTAATTTGTACAGGTACACTCTTTAGGATTAACCTGTCATAATTTCATCAGATTTTCATTTTGAATGGGGAATCTACAACCGTGTTTCTGCAAAAAGTCGGTTTTTGATCAACAAATTTCAGTTTCGACTGGCGCTATTCTTCTTCCAATAAATTTTGAAGAGTTGTAAATGGTAATTTGTACAGGTACACTCTTTAGGATTAACCTTGTCATAATTTCATCAGATTTTCATTTTGAATGGGGAATCTACAACCGTGTTTCTGCAAAAAGTCGGTTTTTGATCAACAAATTTCAGTTTCGACTGGCGCTATTCTTCTTCCAATAAATTTTGAAGAGTTGTAAATGGTAATTTGTACAGGCACACTCTTTAGGATTAACCTGTCATAATTTCATCAGATTTTTATTTTGGATGGGGAATCTACAACCATGTTTCTGCAAAAAGTCGGTTTTTGATCAACAAATTTCAGTTTCGACTGGCGCTATTCTTCTTCCAATAATTTTTGAAGAGCTGTAAATGGTAATTTGTACAGGTACACTCTTTAGGATTAACCTGTCATAATTTCATCAGATTTTCATTTTGAATGGGGAATCTACAACCGTGTTTCTGCAAAAAGTCGGTTTTTGATCAACAAATTTCAGTTTCGACTGGCGCTATTCTTCTTCCAATAAATTTTGAAGAGTTGTAAATGGTAATTTGTACAGGTACACTCTTTAGGATTAACCTTGTCATAATTTCATCAGATTTTCATTTTGAATGGGGAATCTACAACCGTGTTTCTGCAAAAAGTCGGTTTTTGATCAACAAATTTCAGTTTCGACTGGCGCTATTCTTCTTCTAATAAATTTTGAAGAGTTGTAAATGGTTATTTGTACAGGAACACTCTTTAGGATTAACCTGTCATAATTTCATCAGATTGTCATTTTGAATGGGGAATCTACAACCGTGTTTCTGCAAAAAGTCGGTTTTCGATCAACAAATTTCAGTTTCGACTGGCGCTATTCTTCTTTCAATAAATTTTGAAGAGTTGTAAATGGTAATTTATACAGGCACACTCTTTAGGATTAACCTGTCATAATTTCATCAGATTTTTATTTTGGATGGGGAATCTACAACCATGTTTCTGCAAAAAGTCGGTTTTTGATCAACAAATTTCAGTTTCGACTGGCGCTATTCTTCTTCCAATAATTTTTGAAGAGCTGTAAATGGTAATTTGTACAGGTACACTCTTTAGGATTAACCTGTCATAATTTCATCAGATTTTCATTTTGAATGGGGAATCTACAACCGTGTTTCTGCAAAAAGTCGGTTTTTGATCAACAAATTTCAGTTTCGACTGGCGCTATTCTTCTTCCAATAAATTTTGAAGAGTTGTAAATGGTAATTTGTACAGGTACACTCTTTAGGATTAACCTTGTCATAATTTCATCAGATTGTCATTTTGAATGGGGAATCTACAACCGTGTTTCTGCAAAAAGTCGGTTTTTGATCAACAAATTTCAGTTTCGACTGGCGCTATTCTTCTTCCAATAAATTTTGAAGAGTTGTAAATGGTAATTTGTACAGGTACACTCTTTAGGATTAACCTTGTCATAATTTCATCAGATTGTCATTTTGAATGGGGAATCTACAACCGTGTTTCTGCAAAAAGTCGGTTTTCGATCAACAAATTTCAGTTTCGACTGGCGCTATTCTTCTTTCAATAAATTTTGAAGAGTTGTAAATGGTAATTTATACAGGTACACTCTTTAGGATTAACCTTGTCATAATTTCATCAGATTTTCATTTTGAATGGGGAATCTACAACCGTGTTTCTGCAAAAAGTCGGTTTTTGATCAACAAATTTCAGTTTCGACTGGCGCTATTCTTCTTCCAATAAATTTTGAAGAGTTGTAAATGGTAATTTGTACAGGTACACTCTTTAGGATTAACCTTGTCATAATTTCATCAGATTGTCATTTTGAATGGGGAATCTACAACCGTGTTTCTGCAAAAAGTCGGTTTTCGATCAACAAATTTCAGTTTCGACTGGCGCTATTCTTCTTTCAATAAATTTTGAAGAGTTGTAAATGGTAATTTGTACAGGCACACTCTTTAGGATTAACCTGTCATAATTTCATCAGATTTTCATTTTGGATGGGGAATCTACAACCATGTTTCTGCAAAAAGTCGGTTTTTGATCAACAAATTTCAGTTTCGACTGTCGCTATTCTTCTTCCAATAAATTTTGAAGAGTTGTAAATGGTAATTTGTACAGGCACACTCTTTAGGATTAACCTGTCATAATTTCATCAGATTTTCATTTTGGATGGGGAATCTACAACCGTGTTTCTGCAAAAAGTAGGTTTTTGATCAACAAATTTCAGTTTCGATTGGCGCTATTCTTCTTCCAAAAAATTTTGAAGAGTTGTAAATGGTTATTTGTACAGGAACACTCTTTAGGATTAACCTGTCATAATTTCATCAGATTGTCATTTAGAATGGGGAATCTACAACCGTTTTTCTGCAAAAAGTCGGTTTTTGATCAACAAATTTCAGTTTCGACTGGCGCTATTCTTCTTCCAATAAATTTTGAAGAGTTGTAAATGGTAATTTGTACAGGCACACTCTTTAGGATTAACCTGTCATAATTTCATCAGATTGTCATTTTGAATGGGGAATCTACAACCGTTTTTCTGCAAAAAGTCGGTTTTTGATCAACAAATTTCAGTTTCGACTCGCGCTATTCTTCTTCCAATAAATTTTGAAGAGTTGTAAATAGTTATTTGTACAGGAACACTCTTTAGGATTAACCTGTCATAATTTCATCAGATTGTCATTTTGGATGGGGAATCTACAACCGTGTTTCTGCAAAAAGTAGGGTTTCGATCAACAAATTTCAGTTTCGACTGGCGCTATTCTTCTTCCAATAAATTTTGAAGAGTTGTAAATGGTAATTTGTACAGGCACACTCTTTAGGATTAACCTGTCATAATTTCATCAGATTGTCAATTTGGATGGGGAATCTACAACCATGTTTCTGCAAAAAGTCGGTTTTTGATCAAATTTCAGTTTAGACAGGCGCCATTTTTCTCTTGGTAAAGTTGGAGAAGTTTTAGATGGTAATTAGTAAATAGACATTCCTTATTATTACGCGTTCACAGTTTTTATGAATGTGGAATCTAGAAGCGTTCTTTTGCAAAAAGTCAATCAAATTTTAAATAAATTTGAGTCAACCTCACTTGTTGCAGAAGCATTAAATAAATTTAATAAAACAAAATAGCCTGAATATGTGAACAGGTTGAATATTTACATATTCAGGCTATATTACGTTTTATTGAATTTATCAAATTTTAGTTTTGACGAGCGCGATTTTTCTCTTAATGAAGTTGGAGAAGTTTTAAAGGGTAATTTGTAAAGAGACAGGTCTTATGACTAACCGTTCACACTTTTATTCAACTGTCACTGGAAATGTGGAATGTACAAGTGTTTTTTTGCAAAAAGTAATTTTTTTATCATCAAATTCCTGTTTTGACAAGCGTCATTTTTCTTGGAGAAATTTTAAATGGTAATATGTAAAAAGACACTTTTTAGTGTTAGATTAAAGGATTGCAAGTTTGTCGGTGATTTAGCGTTCAAATTATCAAAATCATCCCTCAGAATGACTATTTAAAAGCTTTTAAACATTTTACATTCGCATTCCCACGTCTTGTCGCCATCTATTCGACGATGGCCGAACTACTAAGTGATGTTTTTGAACAGCGTCGAAATGCTCGAACTTTATCCTTATAATCAAAGTGTTAATATTCAGCAATGCGCTGTACACGAAACGATAGACGATTTAATTCCAAATCGAATGGTGTATAAAATAGCTAAGGCTATTTAGCCGTTTTCTTGTAATTTGCGAATGAAAATTAAGCACGACACACTTACCGACATTTACAGTTCACTGTAACTTAAAACCTAAATGCACAACAATTTGCTATATTCTTCAATGAAATGCGGGTCCCAATACTTTAACTGATTATTCAATTACCTTTTTATATTATTAATGTATTACAATAAGAGAAATATATGAGGAATCCTAATCTTCATAGAGGGTACCCTCTGTTATCGTGGGGATAAACTACTTTTTCATTTGTGGATTTAATAATTGTTTTATTAATGAAAGAATATTTAAAAACTTAAGAAGACTGTTATCTTATAATAAAATAAATTTACTTGTAGATATTTTCGTAT
Organism: Ocypus olens; assembly: GCA_910593695.2. Taxonomy (NCBI): domain Eukaryota; kingdom Metazoa; phylum Arthropoda; class Insecta; order Coleoptera; family Staphylinidae; genus Ocypus; species Ocypus olens. The sequence goes on along the minus strand of OU343063.1, from coordinate 37,844,025 downwards.
TTAAATTGCAGAAACAATACATTATAACATATCCGCCTAATCGCAGGCAACCCGATAAACGCATAACTACTATAAAAAAACTTCCAATTTTAAAGGTGACAGTGACAAAACCATAGGTTTGTTCCAACCCGCGATTCTCGTATCGCCCCAAGACCGTCACAGAACTGTTCGGATCGCTTTTATACGCATGCGTAAGCTTTGCACCGTCCCGTTGCTATTTACAAATATGCATGGGTTGGAACGGTTTTGGGATTGTTTTGCACATCGGTTATAACCCTACTTTTGATTGATTATCAGTAAACAGACAGTGGTTTTAAAATTCAAGAAAATGTTGTGGCAAATTCCTAATCATCTACTACTTTCATCAGATTTAAAGTCACCATCTCTTTTGTCACTCATAATTCGTATAACAATTAATAAACGCGACAAATCGCCGTTCGTTCACCAGAAAAATACAGTGCGCATGTCAGTCCAAACAGTTTCTACTCCGGACCATGTACTGAAATGATCGTACGGGAACCGATCCGTGAACGATCCAAAGTTCGGTTGGAACAGAAAAATTATCGTCCGGCGTACGGTCCTTTCACGGTTGGAACACTAAATTTCTACTGCGCATGACGACGACCGTACAGTGAACGGTTTTCTATGGGGTTGGAACAAACCTTATAAGTGGAATCCTCAGTAAAGCTTCAAAAATAGTGCGAATATTTAAGTATTTAAATTGCAGAAATAATTATATTACATAAACGCCTACTTACAGACAATGCAATACACGCATACATAATATTAATTTATTACTAAAAACTTTCAATTTCAAACGTGACAGGGACAAAACCATAAGTGTAATCCTCCGTAAAGCTTAAAAAATAATGTAAATATTAATGTATTTAAATTGCAGAAATAATTATATTATATAAACGCCTGTTTACAGGCAACCAAATACACGCATAACTAATAATGATTTATAATTTAAAACTTCAAATTTTAATTGTAACAAGGACAAAACCATAAGTGTAATATTTTTAAAGCGTTGCTAAGGATTACACTCATGCTTGTGTCCTTATTATATTTAAAATTAGAAGTTTTTAATAAAAATTAATATTAGTTATAGTATATTAGGTTGCCTACAAGTAGGCGTTAATAAGTTACCATTGTTTCCGCAATTGAAATACTTAAACATTCCCAGTATTTTTGAAGCTTTACTCAGGATTGCACTTATGGTTTTGTCCCTGTTACGTATAAAATTAGAAGTTTTTAATAATAAATTAATTCGAGTTATGCGTATATCGGGTTGCTTGGTATTAGGCGTGTATAATATAAAATATTGTTTCTGCAATTTAAGTACGTAAATATCCACAAGTAAATTTAGTTAATCATGAGACAACATTCTTTTTAAGTTTTTAAATATTGTTTTATTATTACAACAATTATTACATCCACAATTTATTAAGTAGTTTATCCCCACGATAACAGGTAGAGCCCTCTACTTTAGATTATGATTTCTCGTATATTTCTCTTATTGTAATGCATTAACAATATAAATAGTTGAATGATTAATCAGGAATAAGTATTGTAACCCGTATTTGATTGAAGAATATAGCAAATTCTTCTTTATTGAATGTTTAAGTTACAGTGAACTGTAAATGTCGGTAAGTGTGTCGTGCTTAATTTTCATTCGCAAATTACAGAAAAACCGCTAAATTTCCTCAGCTATTTTATACACCATTCGATTTAAAATTAAATCGTCTACCGTTTCATGCACAGCCCATTGCTAAAAATTAACACTTTGACAATAAGTATAAAGTTCGAGCATTTTGGCGCTGTTCAAAAACATCACTTAGCAGTTCAGCCACCGTCCAATAGATGGCGACGAGGCGCGGAAATCCGAACGAAAAATGTTTAAAAGCTTCTAAATAGCAATTCTAAGCGATGATTTTGATAATGTAAGCATTAAATGACCGTCAAACACATGATCCTTTAATCTTTTGAAATAAAAGTGCTGTAAAAATCCTGCAATAATAAATATTTCCGCAGCATTTTTTTAATGGTTAAATTGATTTTAATGATTCAAATTGTAATTTACAGAGGTAACAATGGTTTAATAATACACAATAATAGTATATTGTACAACGAGTATATAATGATGGCTGTTAATCACGAGAACGATGTTTGCGGAACGAGCCGTAGGAGAGTGGAGCAAATCGTTTGAGTGATTAATAGCCATTATATGCGAGTTGTCCAATATACTTTGTTCACGAAAATTCAAATTAAGATCAAAATTTAATTCAAAATTACAATTAGAATCAAAATTAAAGTTGTAATTACAATTACAATTGAAAAAAATTTAAAATCAAAGTTAAATTCAATATTAAATTGGGTAAACAAAATATTATCATAAATCGCGTTCTGTGAATCAAAGCGCGAATTAGCGTGTTTAATGACCATATTAGACACGCAAAGGCGTGTGCGTGTTTAATAAGCATATTAAACACGCAAGTGCGTGTTTAATGAAATTGAGTGTTAAATGTACCCCATTAACCCATTAATTCCTATGGTACCTAAGTGAGTACAACAAACATTATGGACTTTAGTAACATTTAGAGGCAATTTTAGGTACTTAAGAGAATTTATTTGTAATGAAAAACATTCTGTATTAATGATGTACCAATGATTTTATAATGTTGAGTATTAGATGGTATTTGAGAATTTGAAATATTTTTGAACAATTATATGTCGTGGGCAGTAATGGGTTAATGTTGCCCATACAATTAAATAATGCGCACATTATAACATTTTCGTGAACAATACAGAGTGTACTTAAGATATTTATCATTTCATGCGTAATAAACGTTATAATACTGAATTAAATTTTTAATAAAACCTCACTTCTGACAATTTTCCAAAAACCAGCTCAAATAAATCTTCACAACATCCGAACCGGTTTCTCTAATTTTCTCCACCACTTCTCTGCGACGTTTCTTGTACCCAGAAACTTTAGTACTGTTTTTGGGAAGCAAAAAAATGCAAAAGATTACAGTATCTTCCTGAAGGTAATCTCCATCTAAAATAACCTCCACTAACCGCAAAAGAAGTTCGAACGCATTTCCATAGACCTCCTTGTAGATGTCTTCGAGATAATATCGGATTAGTTCACCGAGAACTGGAATTACGTCACTCCCGTATATTTCGAGCGAAGATTGTAGCTGATAGAGAATGAAATTCGATAGAATCTTCATGAAATCTTCATTTGACGGACGTACATTAATATTTTCGAAAGAATATTTTGCGGTCGTTTCTTCTACATCCTGTACATCAATGAAATCATGTTTTGCGTTTTTCTCAGAAGCCTCATTTAGATATATTTCCATTGTTTCTTCACTCTCGACACAATCGGCTTTTAGTTCTTCTCCAAGGCCTTCTTTTAGACTCTTCAGGGAATCAGCTTCTTCTGCAACACCGCGTTTTTCGTGATCAGCTTCATCTCGTTCGCCATCCTCTAAACGCTTAAAAAAAACGTTACTCACAACCCCATCCTTTAAACTCTTCATGAAATCCTCATTTGTCGCACGCAAATCTTTACGAACATTCATATTAATCAGGAGAAGTTTTGTGATGTCAATCAGTAACTTAAACTTCAAACCTTTGAAGATTATACTTAGCCGATTCAGAACGACGATCTTCCTCTTGATTTTTTCAGAATTCTTCAAAAATTCCTTACAGATGAATTGCAGGAATATACGCGAAGTCCGCGCTTGCTCCACTCTTTGCTCGAAGGTATCAACCTTAGGCGGTTTGATGCAATCAACATCCGCATCTTCATCATTTAAAAGGTACGTGTGGGTGAAACTGTAAGTTGCCTCCGGGTAGTTATTTTTATTATACAAGCATTCTTTTATAATCTTCTGCGATAAACCGTCACTTGCTGTCTTCAAGTGCCTTAGGAGACCAAAAGTATTTGGATTCAACCGTGCTTGCAATTCTTTCCAGAGCATCTCCGCATAATCATTCAAGAACATCTTCGGTACTTTTCTAAATTTAAACGCTACGTACCAAGAGTCCCAATAACTGGAGCTTAAAAGCCCTATGTGTTCTTTCAATAAACCAAACCATCTCTGGTTACGTTCTTCCAGAAAACTTCGCAGCAGCTTCATGATCGTGAAGCATTTCAAGGATGCGTTCGTTTCTGTTTCCGCGAATCTTTTCAAGACCCTAAACTTGGTCTCCACGGTACCAACGCAGGTGACTAGATGTAGCGTGTGTTTTCTGACGGACACTGCTCGCGTCAGGAGTTCATCCAGTACGTCTTCTATCATATTTTCTGGGGAGTGGTGGATGGAATGGTAGAGGGGTTCGAGGGCGTATTTTAGGTAGTCGCCTTTACAGAAGTACAGGGTTCTGGTGATGTTGTTTGACGGAGGCGATGAGTTTTTGATCGTGGAGATGATTGACTTTTGGATGGTCAAAATATCTGGTTTCGATGCATCTATTCTGCATTCTGGATCTGAAATTCAAAAAAAGGAATTTTTAATAACGTTTGTGTTATTTTAATGGTGCTGTCAAAAATGAGCTGGGAATATGAAAAATGAAAATATTCAAGATTTACACGTTTCATAAATTTTCAATTCGAAGTTGACATGGGATTAATTAAAATCCATCATAACTTGACTATCGTTTATCAATTTCAAGACAACAAATCTACAAATTAGTCGAAAAAATTATGAAATTGTAAATATTGTTTTAAATATTTTTGAAAATTTGAGTTAACAAACGTCACAATTAATTGGATAAAATTTATATTTCAGTAACCTAAATAATTTTAAAAGTTAGAGAGGAAAATGCCAATTTTTAAAGAAAAATGTTCTTTAGAATTACGCAAAACGCCAAAATCGATCATTTCCCAAATTCAGGGCCAATAAAATGACGTTTTTGATCTTTAGAAATTGAACAGCTACCAAATGCGTAATTCGATTTTGATCATTCAAATTCAAAACTGTAGACAATTTAGTATACTTAAAAAAGGTTTCAATAATATTTCCAGTGGAGGCCTAAATTGAACGTTTTCATATTCAAAACCAAAAAATTGACGTTTTTTTTTATTTTTAGAAATCAAACAACTACCAAACGCGTTGTTCGATTTTGATTATTCAAATGCCAAAATATAGACAATTTAGTTTACTTAAAAAAGGTTTCAAAAAAAAATTCTGTGGAGTTAACGCAAAAGGCCTAAATTGAGCGTTTTTCATTTTAAAATCTAATAAAATGACGTTTTTGATTTTTTTAAATTGAAAGACTACCAAACGCGTTATTCGATTTTGATCATTCGAATTTAAAACTGTAGACAATTTAGTATACTTCAAAATGTAGCAAAAATAATTTTCTGTGGAGTCAGCGCAAAAGGCATAAATTGAACGTTTTCATATTCAAAACCAAAAAATTGACGTTTTTTATTTTTAGAAATTAAACAACTACCAAACGCGTTGTTCAATTTTGATCATTCAAATGCCAGAATATAGACAATTTAGTTTACTTAAAAAACGCATCTAAAAGATTTTTTGTGGAGTTAATAAACTGACTTTTTTGATTTTTCAAAATTGAACAACTACCAAACGCGTCATTCGATTTTGATCATTCGAATTTAAAACTGTAGACAATTTAGCATACTTCAAAATGTAGCAAAAAGAATTTTCTGGGGAGTTAACGCAAAAGGCATAAATTGAACGTTTTCATATTAAAAACCAAAAAATTGACGTTTTTTATTTTTAGAAATTAAACAACTACCAAACGCGTTGTTCGACTTTGATCATTCAAATGGCAAAATATAGACAATTTAGTTTACTTAAAAAAAGCATCTAAAAGATTTTCTGTGGAGTTAACGCAAAAGGCCTAAATTGAGCGTTTTTCATTTTCAAATCCAATAAAATGACGTTTTTGATTTTTAAAAATTGAACAACTACCAAACGAGTTATTCGATTTTGATCATTCAAATTTAAAAATATACATAATTTAGTATATTTCAAAAACGTATTGAAACGATTTTCTGCGAAAGCAACGCAAAATGCCTAAATTCAACGCTGATAAAGTGACTTTGATTTTTTTAAATTAAATAACTATCAAACGCTTTATTCGATTTTGATCATTCAAATTTCAAAATGTAGACAATTTAGTACACTTGAAAAAACATTAAAACGAGTTTCTGTGGAATTAAGGCAAAAGGCTCAAATCAATCGTTTTTCAAATTCAAAGCCAATAAAATGACGTTTTTTGATTTTTAGAAATTAAACATTTTCCAATGATCATTTAAATTGCAAAATCTAGTCAATTAAATATAATTTTAAAAAAGTATTAAAACGATTTTCTGTGAAATTAAGGCAAAAGGCCAAAATCGAGCGTTTTTCATATTCAAAACCATTAAATGACGTTTTTGATTTTTTGAAATTGAACAACCACCAAAGGCGTTATTCGATTTTAATCATTCAAATTAAAAAATTTAGATAATTTAGTATATTTCAAAAACGTATTCAAACTATTTTCTGTGAAAGCAACGCAAAATGCCTAAATTAAGCGTTTCCCAAATTCAAAGCCAAAAAAATGACATTTTTGATTTTTTTAAATTAAATAACTATCAAACGTTTTATTCGATTTTGATCATTCAAATTTCAAAATGTAGACAATTTAGTACACTTAAAAAAAGCATTAAAACTAGTTTCTGTGAAATTAAGGCAAAAGGCCCAAATCAATCGTTTTTCAAATTCAAAGCAAACAAAATGACGTTTTTTGATTTTTAGAATTTAAACATCCACCAAACGCGCTTTTCGATTTTGATCATTTAAATTGCAAAATGTAGTCAATTAAGTAAGACGAATTAAGACGATTTTTTAAATTTTTAACCCTGTATATTCGATTTTTTTTATCTAAATTTTTGATTATTTGGCCCAAACATCATTTATTTTGACTTAAATTTTCGATTTAATTGGTATAATTTTCGACTGTTTGGTCCGCATTTTCTAAATTTTTTACCTGTATTTTCGATATTTTTGGTCAAAATATTTTATCTTTGTATTTTCGATGTTTTTTTAAATATTCTTTATTTTGACCTAAATTTTTGATTTAATTGATTCTTTGGTCCGCATTTTTTTATTTTTCGGGCCGAAATTTTAATTCTAGTTCCAAATTTTTGATTTGATTTTGATTAAAATATCTATAACCTGAATTATTGATTTATATGCGAGATTTTTTTATTTTTTCCGGTATTTTTGAGTTTTGTTTGTTGAAATTTTCGATTTTTTAGCCTGAATTTATTATGTTTAGAACCGAATTTTTATTATTATTATTTTTCTAATCTTTTGACCTGAATTTTTCTTTATTTTTTATTTCATTTCATTTATTTAATCGTACCTAACTTTTCGATTTTATTGTCAAAATTTTCGATTTTTGGCCAACATTGTAGATTTTTATTTTCTTTTATCTTTTGCTCTAAAATTTCCTTTATTTGTCTGTTAAAACTTTTCTTTCCTTGGTCCACCATTTATATTTTTATGTCTAAATTTTGTATCGGATATTTCAGATTTTTAGTCTATTTTTTTTATCCAATATTTTAGATTTTTTAACTTGGCTTATTGATTTCATTTCGTGAGTTTTTTTTATTTTTTGGCTATTATTTTCGAATTTCCAATCAGAAACCTATTTTTGGCAAATTATTTTGCTTCTATATAAGTTTTTAATTTTTTTCTGTGTTTTTTTATTTTTAGATCAGGATTCTTGATTCTTTGGCCCATATTTTAGATTTTTCTGTTCCAATTCTTTTTATTTTTCTTTATTTTGACCAAAATATTCGATTAGTTTGTAGAAATTTTCGATTTCTTTTGTCTACAATTTTTATCTTTACGCCCGTTTTCGATGTTTTGTCTAAATTTTCACCTTTTTAGGCCCTACTTTTTGGCCTATATTTTGTATTTTCGATTGTTTTGGTTTCAATTGCAGGTCTTTTGGCCGAAATTTTCTTTATATCGACTTAAGTTTTCGATTCGTTTGTTAAAAATTTTGATTTTTTGGTCTACCACTTTGATTTTTGGGTACGAATTTTTGATTTTTGTCTTAATTTTTTATTTTTTGGTTTGGACTTGGGGTCAAAATCAACTACACATTCTTCTCGCGATTTTTCGAGTGGCGCTTTTTTTTTACTCCGAGTGTATTTTTGAATGAAAAGGCGTGATTGTCATTTTATACGGATATTTTTTAAGTATTATTTTATTCAGATTAAATCATGGAAAATGTGACTATTTCCATCCTAAATTAGTTGAGAAACTTGTCAGCATTCATTCACTGACTTACTTACCTGGAAGATACTTGCCAATGAAAGGCTGCAGATCAATCGACTTTATATTCGATAAAATTGCCATACTGCAGGCAACACCACGACTTTCTCCCCGTTTCAGATAGTCAAGTGCCTTATCCACAAAAACCTTGTAAAGCCCGGAGTAATGCATCTTCGAAATTTCGTAATGCACACGGTTGCCTAGATGCTCGGCCTCGAATAACGCATCGCTGTACTTCTCCACCAGATCGGGCCTGTTCTTCATAAACCAGAAGTACATCGTGTCATTGTACAGTTTGTGCGCGTTCTGCATTAAACCCTCCAAAACTGTTTCATCTCTTACGATTTCGCCAGTTTTTGAACGCAACAAATGTTCAGCGGAGTATAAGAAATAGGGATATCTGTCACCAACAAGAAAATCGTCAAGAAGAGCGCTTAGCACGTTCGCAAATGCTTGGTACGGTATGGTGAGTTTTGGATGTTTTTGGTTGAAGGAGATTATTTCCTGCAGTAAATATTTGCGGGCCGTTTTGTATTCATCACCTTCGAAAATTTCTCCTAAAATTTCGCAGCGTTTTATTATGCACTCCCTTTCTTGCGTCGCGTATTTTTCTTTGAATACGGTGTTATACAAGAAGTACATGCTGTTTTTCTTGCAAACCGTTTTCAAATCCTCGATGTAATCTATTCCATTCAACATCTGTTGGCAAAGATAGAGAAAAGGATTATTAATCTGATCCACTGTTATCAGTATAGAGTCTTTTAATCGTCTTTTAATGCATATTTTAACATATAATAGTAAAATAACAAAATAGTTTACAGTAAACTGTAAACTATTTCGTTACCCTCACCCTATTCTCGCACTGATATAAATGTAACTTCTTCCATGAATTGTTTCACTTGATAATGACAGTAAAACATCGAAACTTAAGTCGTGATATGTATGTGTATGAAATATTTGTACATACATCAAATAAATTGTGGTAAAAAACATAGTAAGTGTTTTATTCAGTGATTATATAATGAATTACCACGTAGTAACGGTCGCAACCATCACCATGATAAGGACTTTATTGCATTTAGCTAAATGCAATTTATAGTATAAGTTAAAATTATTTTGCCTTTACGACTAAAACTCCGGTCAACATTTTTTTGGAAACCTTGGTGAATTATATAAATAAAACCTAATACCCTAATCATTTCCTACCTCAATATTTGTGACCTAATAAAAGAATTGACAACGCATCCAAGAATTGCACAAAGATTGACAGGATAAGAAGAAGCATGAGGTATTTGTGACCGTCACGAGAAATCGGCTCCCTGGAGAAGGTAGTCGACCACACCAGCATCTTCTAGAGATATGACAACGGTACATTTTGGGCACCCCACCCCCGAAAACAACGGCCCTTTTAAGGGCCATAAAAACTAACTAATTCTAAAGATTCTTCTTTGTCAATGAATGAATGACTGAATGCATGTATTTAAAAAAATAAAGACCAAAGTGCTCTCATAATAAAATATTGAAAAATTTGAACCAAGATTATTAGAAGACTAGGAACGAAAAGATTAATTTTGCACTTCAAAAATCGATCGAAAATTTGCAGTTCAGAATGTCCACCCAAAATTAATTTCGAAAAAATTTCAAGATTTGTAACGACACCAGAAACGAAAAAAGTAATTTTGCACTTCAAAAATCGATCGAAAATGTACAGTTCAGAATGTCTACCCAAAATTAATTTCGAAAAATTTTCACGATTTGTAACAGGAGACCAGGAACGAAAAGAGTAATTTTGCTCTTCAAAAATCGATCGAAAATTTGCTGTTCAGAATGTCTACCCTAAATTAATTTCGAAAAATTTTCACGATTTGTAACAGGAGACCAGGAACGAAAAGAGTAATTTTGCACTTCAAAAATCGATCGAAAATTTACAGTTCAGAATGTCTACCCTAAATTAATTTCGAAAAATTTTCACGATTTGTAACAGGAGACTAGAAACGAAAAGAGTAATTTTGCTCTTCAAAAATCGATCGAAAATTTGCTGTTCAGAATGTCCACCCAAAATTAATTTCGAAAAAATTTCAAGATTTGTAACGACACCAGAAACGAAAAAAGTAATTTTGCACTTCAAAAATCGATCGAAAATGTACAGTTCAGAATGTCTACCCAAAATTAATTTCGAAAAATTTTCACGATTTGTAACAGGAGACCAGGAACGAAAAGAGTAATTTTGCTCTTCAAAAATCGATCGAAAATTTGCTGTTCAGAATGTCCACCCAAAATTAATTTCGAAAAATTTTCAAGATTTGTAACAGGAGACTAGGAACGAAAAGAATAATTTTGCACTTCAAAAATCGATCGAAAATTTGCGGTTCGGAATGTCTACCCTAATTTAATTTCGAAAAATTTTCAAGATTTGTAACAGGAGACCAGGAACGAAAAGAGTAATTTTGCACTTCAAAAATCGATCGAAAATTTACAGTTCAGAATGTCTACCCAAAATTAATTTCGAAAAATTTTCAAGATTTGTAACAGGAGACCAGGAACGAAAAGAGTAATTTTGCACTTCAAAAATCGATCGAAAATTTGCTGTTCAGAATGTCTACCCTAAATTAATTTCGAAAAATTTTCACGATTTGTAACAGGAGACTAGAAACGAAAAGAGTAATTTTGCTCTTCAAAAATCGATCGAAAATTTGCTGTTCAGAATGTCTACCCTAAATTAATTTCGAAAAATTTTCAAGATTTGTAACAGGAGACCAGGAACGAAAAGAGTAATTTTGCACTTCAAAAATCGATCGAAAATTTACAGTTCAGAATGTCTACCCTAAATTAATTTCGAAAAATTTTCACGATTTGTAACAGGAGACCAGGAACGAAAAGAGTAATTTTGCTCTTCAAAAATCGATCGAAAATTTACAGTTCAGAATGTCTACACTAAATTAATTTCGAAAAATTTTCAAGATTTGTAACAGGAGACCAGGAACGAAAAGAGTAATTTTGCACTTCAAAAATCGATCGAAAATTTACAGTTCAGAATGTCTACCCTAAATTAATTTCGAAAAATTTTCACGATTTGTAACAGGAGACTAGAAACGAAAAGAGTAATTTTGCTCTTCAAAAATCGATCGAAAATTTACAGTTCAGAATGTCTACACTAAATTAATTTCGAAAAATTTTCAAGATTTGTAACAGGAGACCAGGAACGAAAAGAGTAATTTTGCACTTCAAAAATCGATCGAAAATTTACAGTTCAGAATGTCTACCCAAAATTAATTTCGAAAAATTTTCACGATTTGTAACAGGAGACTAGAAACGAAAAGAGTAATTTTGCTCTTCAAAAATCGATCGAAAATTTGCTGTTCAGAATGTCCACCCAAAATTAATTTCGAAAAAATTTCAAGATTTGTAACGACACCAGAAACGAAAAAAGTAATTTTGCACTTCAAAAATCGATCGAAAATGTACAGTTCAGAATGTCTACCCAAAATTAATTTCGAAAAATTTTCACGATTTGTAACAGGAGACCAGGAACGAAAAGAGTAATTTTGCACTTCAAAAATCGATCGAAAATTTACAGTTCAGAATGTCTACCCTAAATTAATTTCGAAAAATTTTCACGATTTGTAACAGGAGACCAGGAACGAAAAGAGTAATTTTGCACTTCAAAAATCGATCGAAAATTTACAGTTCAGAATGTCTACCCTAAATTAATTTCGAAAAATTTTCACGATTTGTAACAGGAGACTAGAAACGAAAAGAGTAATTTTGCTCTTCAAAAATCGATCGAAAATTTGCTGTTCAGAATGTCCACCCAAAATTAATTTCGAAAAAATTTCAAGATTTGTAACGACACCAGAAACGAAAAAAGTAATTTTGCACTTCAAAAATCGATCGAAAATGTACAGTTCAGAATGTCTACCCAAAATTAATTTCGAAAAATTTTCACGATTTGTAACAGGAGACCAGGAACGAAAAGAGTAATTTTGCTCTTCAAAAATCGATCGAAAATTTACAGTTCAGAATGTCTACCCTAAATTAATTTCGAAAAATTTTCACGATTTGTAACAGGAGACCAGGAACGAAAAGAGTAATTTTGCTCTTCAAAAATCGATCGAAAATTTGCTGTTCAGAATGTCTACCCAAAATTAATTTCGAAAAATTTTCACGATTTGTAACAGGAGACTAGAAACGAAAAGAGTAATTTTGCTCTTCAAAAATCGATCGAAAATTTACAGTTCAGAATGTCTACCCTAAATTAATTTCGAAAAATTTTCAAGATTTGTAACAGGAGACCAGGAACGAAAAGAGTAATTTTGCACTTCAAAAATCGATCGAAAATGTACAGTTCAGAATGTCTACCCAAAATTAATTTCGAAAAATTTTCACGATTTGTAACAGGAGACTAGAAACGAAAAGAGTAATTTTGCTCTTCAAAAATCGATCGAAAATTTACAGTTCAGAATGTCTACCCAAAATTAATTTCGAAAAATTTTCAAGATTTGTAACAGGAGACCAGGAACGAAAAGAGTAATTTTGCACTTCAAAAATCGATCGAAAATTTGCTGTTCAGAATGTCTACCCTAAATTAATTTCGAAAAATTTTCACGATTTGTAACAGGAGACTAGAAACGAAAAGAGTAATTTTGCTCTTCAAAAATCGATCGAAAATTTACAGTTCAGAATGTCTACCCTAAATTAATTTCGAAAAATTTTCAAGATTTGTAACAGGAGACCAGGAACGAAAAGAGTAATTTTGCACTTCAAAAATCGATCGAAAATTTACAGTTCAGAATGTCTACCCTAAATTAATTTCGAAAAATTTTCACGATTTGTAACAGGAGACTAGAAACGAAAAGAGTAATTTTGCTCTTCAAAAATCGATCGAAAATTTACAGTTCAGAATGTCTACCCTAAATTAATTTCGAAAATTTTTCACGATTTGTAACAGGAGACTAGAAACGAAAAGAGTAATTTTGCTCTTCAAAAATCGATCGAAAATTTACAGTTCAGAATGTCTACCCTAAATTAATTTCGAAAAATTTTCAAGATTTGTAACAGGAGACCAGGAACGAAAAGAGTAATTTTGCACTTCAAAAATCGATCGAAAATTTACAGTTCAGAATAGAATGTCTACCCTAAATTAATTTCGAAAAATTTTCACGATTTGTAACAGGAGACTAGAAACGAAAAGAGTAATTTTGCTCTTCAAAAATCGATCGAAAATTTACAGTTCAGAATGTCTACCCTAAATTAATTTCGAAAAATTTTCACGATTTGTAACAGGAGACTAGAAACGAAAAGAGTAATTTTGCTCTTCAAAAATCGATCGAAAATTTACAGTTCAGAATGTCTACCCTAAATTAATTTCGAAAAATTTTCAAGATTTGTAACAGGAGACCAGGAACGAAAAGAGTAATTTTGCACTTCAAAAATCGATCGAAAATTTACAGTTCAGAATGTCTACCCTAAATTAATTTCGAAAAATTTTCACGATTTGTAACAGGAGACTAGAAACGAAAAGAGTAATTTTGCTCTTCAAAAATCGATCGAAAATTTACAGTTCAGAATGTCTACCCTAAATTAATTTCGAAAAATTTTCAAGATTTGTAACAGGAGACCAGGAACGAAAAGAGTAATTTTGCACTTCAAAAATCGATCGAAAATTTACAGTTCAGAATGTCTACCCTAAATTAATTTCGAAAAATTTTCACGATTTGTAACAGGAGACTAGAAACGAAAAGAGTAATTTTGCTCTTCAAAAATCGATCGAAAATTTACAGTTCAGAATGTCTACACTAAATTAATTTCGAAAAATTTTCAAGATTTGTAACAGGAGACCAGGAACGAAAAGAGTAATTTTGCACTTCAAAAATCGATCGAAAATTTACAGTTCAGAATGTCTACCCAAAATTAATTTCGAAAAATTTTCACGATTTGTAACAGGAGACTAGAAACGAAAAGAGTAATTTTGCTCTTCAAAAATCGATCGAAAATTTACAGTTCAGAATGTCTACCCTAAATTAATTTCGAAAAATTTTCAAGATTTGTAACAGGAGACCAGGAACGAAAAGAGTAATTTTGCACTTCAAAAATCGATCGAAAATTTGCTGTTCAGAATGTCTACCCTAAATTAATTTCGAAAAATTTTCACGATTTGTAACAGGAGACTAGAAACGAAAAGAGTAATTTTGCTCTTCAAAAATCGATCGAAAATTTGCTGTTCAGAATGTCTACCCTAAATTAATTTCGAAAAATTTTCAAGATTTGTAACAGGAGACCAGGAACGAAAAGAGTAATTTTGCACTTCAAAAATCGATCGAAAATTTACAGTTCAGAATGTCTACCCAAAATTAATTTCGAAAAATTTTCACGATTTGTAACAGGAGACTAGAAACGAAAAGAGTAATTTTGCTCTTCAAAAATCGATCGAAAATTTACAGTTCAGAATGTCTACCCTAAATTAATTTCGAAAAATTTTCACGATTTGTAACAGGAGACTAGAAACGAAAAGAGTAATTTTGCTCTTCAAAAATCGATCGAAAATTTACAGTTCAGAATGTCTACACTAAATTAATTTCGAAAAATTTTCAAGATTTGTAACAGGAGACCAGGAACGAAAAGAGTAATTTTGCACTTCAAAAATCGATCGAAAATTTACAGTTCAGAATGTCTACCCAAAATTAATTTCGAAAAATTTTCACGATTTGTAACAGGAGACTAGAAACGAAAAGAGTAATTTTGCTCTTCAAAAATCGATCGAAAATTTACAGTTCAGAATGTCTACCCTAAATTAATTTCGAAAAATTTTCACGATTTGTAACAGGAGACTAGAAACGAAAAGAGTAATTTTGCTCTTCAAAAATCGATCGAAAATTTGCGGTTCGGAATGTCTACCCTAATTTAATTTCGAAAAATTTTCAAGATTTGTAACAGGAGACCAGGAACGAAAAGAGTAATTTTGCACTTCAAAAATCGATCGAAAATTTACAGTTCAGAATGTCTACCCTAAATTAATTTCGAAAAATTTTCAAGATTTGTAACAGGAGACCAGGAACAAAAAGAGTAATTTTGCACTTTAAAAATCGATCGAAAATTTACAGTTCAGAATGTCTACCCAAAATTAATTTCGAAAAATTTTCACGATTTGTAACAGGAGACTAGAAACGAAAAGAGTAATTTTGCTCTTCAAAAATCGATCGAAAATTTACAGTTCAGAATGTCTACCCTAAATTAATTTCGAAAAATTTTCAAGATTTGTAACAGGAGACCAGGAACGAAAAGAGTAATTTTGCACTTCAAAAATCGATCGAAAATTTACAGTTCAGAATAGAATGTCTACCCTAAATTAATTTCGAAAAATTTTCACGATTTGTAACAGGAGACTAGAAACGAAAAGAGTAATTTTGCTCTTCAAAAATCGATCGAAAATTTACAGTTCAGAATGTCTACCCTAAATTAATTTCGAAAAATTTTCACGATTTGTAACAGGAGACTAGAAACGAAAAGAGTAATTTTGCTCTTCAAAAATCGATCGAAAATTTACAGTTCAGAATGTCTACCCTAAATTAATTTCGAAAAATTTTCAAGATTTGTAACAGGAGACCAGGAACGAAAAGAGTAATTTTGCACTTCAAAAATCGATCGAAAATTTACAGTTCAGAATGTCTACCCTAAATTAATTTCGAAAAATTTTCACGATTTGTAACAGGAGACTAGAAACGAAAAGAGTAATTTTGCTCTTCAAAAATCGATCGAAAATTTACAGTTCAGAATGTCTACCCTAAATTAATTTCGAAAAATTTTCAAGATTTGTAACAGGAGACCAGGAACGAAAAGAGTAATTTTGCACTTCAAAAATCGATCGAAAATTTACAGTTCAGAATGTCTACCCTAAATTAATTTCGAAAAATTTTCACGATTTGTAACAGGAGACTAGAAACGAAAAGAGTAATTTTGCTCTTCAAAAATCGATCGAAAATTTACAGTTCAGAATGTCTACACTAAATTAATTTCGAAAAATTTTCAAGATTTGTAACAGGAGACCAGGAACGAAAAGAGTAATTTTGCACTTCAAAAATCGATCGAAAATTTACAGTTCAGAATGTCTACCCAAAATTAATTTCGAAAAATTTTCACGATTTGTAACAGGAGACTAGAAACGAAAAGAGTAATTTTGCTCTTCAAAAATCGATCGAAAATTTACAGTTCAGAATGTCTACCCTAAATTAATTTCGAAAAATTTTCAAGATTTGTAACAGGAGACCAGGAACGAAAAGAGTAATTTTGCACTTCAAAAATCGATCGAAAATTTGCTGTTCAGAATGTCTACCCTAAATTAATTTCGAAAAATTTTCACGATTTGTAACAGGAGACTAGAAACGAAAAGAGTAATTTTGCTCTTCAAAAATCGATCGAAAATTTGCTGTTCAGAATGTCTACCCTAAATTAATTTCGAAAAATTTTCAAGATTTGTAACAGGAGACCAGGAACGAAAAGAGTAATTTTGCACTTCAAAAATCGATCGAAAATTTACAGTTCAGAATGTCTACCCAAAATTAATTTCGAAAAATTTTCACGATTTGTAACAGGAGACTAGAAACGAAAAGAGTAATTTTGCTCTTCAAAAATCGATCGAAAATTTACAGTTCAGAATGTCTACCCTAAATTAATTTCGAAAAATTTTCACGATTTGTAACAGGAGACTAGAAACGAAAAGAGTAATTTTGCTCTTCAAAAATCGATCGAAAATTTACAGTTCAGAATGTCTACACTAAATTAATTTCGAAAAATTTTCAAGATTTGTAACAGGAGACCAGGAACGAAAAGAGTAATTTTGCACTTCAAAAATCGATCGAAAATTTACAGTTCAGAATGTCTACCCAAAATTAATTTCGAAAAATTTTCACGATTTGTAACAGGAGACTAGAAACGAAAAGAGTAATTTTGCTCTTCAAAAATCGATCGAAAATTTACAGTTCAGAATGTCTACCCTAAATTAATTTCGAAAAATTTTCACGATTTGTAACAGGAGACTAGAAACGAAAAGAGTAATTTTGCTCTTCAAAAATCGATCGAAAATTTGCGGTTCGGAATGTCTACCCTAATTTAATTTCGAAAAATTTTCAAGATTTGTAACAGGAGACCAGGAACGAAAAGAGTAATTTTGCACTTCAAAAATCGATCGAAAATTTACAGTTCAGAATGTCTACCCTAAATTAATTTCGAAAAATTTTCAAGATTTGTAACAGGAGACCAGGAACAAAAAGAGTAATTTTGCACTTTAAAAATCGATCGAAAATTTACAGTTCAGAATGTCTACCCAAAATTAATTTCGAAAAATTTTCAAGATTTGTAACAGGAGACCAGGAACGAAAAGAGTAATTTTGCACTTCAAAAATCGATCGAAAATTTGCTGTTCAGAATGTCTACCCTAAATTAATTTCGAAAAATTTTCACGATTTGTAACAGGAGACTAGAAACGAAAAGAGTAATTTTGCTCTTCAAAAATCGATCGAAAATTTACAGTTCAGAATGTCTACCCTAAATTAATTTCGAAAAATTTTCAAGATTTGTAACAGGAGACCAGGAACGAAAAGAGTAATTTTGCACTTCAAAAATCGATCGAAAATTTGCTGTTCAGAATGTCTACCCTAAATTAATTTCGAAAAATTTTCACGATTTGTAACAGGAGACTAGGAACGAAAAGAATAATTTTGCTCTTCAAAAATCGATCGAAAATTTGCGGTTCGGAATGTCTACCCTAATTTAATTTCGAAAAATTTTCAAGATTTGTAACAGGAGACCAGGAACGAAAAGAGTAATTTTGCACTTCAAAAATCGATCGAAAATTTACAGTTCAGAATGTCTACCCTAAATTAATTTCGAAAAATTTTCACGATTTGTAACAGGAGACTAGAAACGAAAAGAGTAATTTTGCTCTTCAAAATTCGATCGAAAATTTACAGTTCAGAATGTCTACCCTAAATTAATTTCGAAAAATTTTCAAGATTTGTAACAGGAGACCAGGAACGAAAAGAGTAATTTTGCACTTCAAAAATCGATCGAAAATTTGCTGTTCAGAATGTCTACCCTAAATTAATTTCGAAAAATTTTCAAGATTTGTAACAGGAGACCAGGAACGAAAAGAGTAATTTTGCACTTTAAAAATCGATCGAAAATTTACAGTTCAGAATGTCTACCCAAAATTAATTTCGAAAAATTTTCACGATTTGTAACAGGAGACTAGAAACGAAAAGAGTAATTTTGCTCTTCAAAAATCGATCGAAAATTTACAGTTCAGAATGTCTACCCTAAATTAATTTCGAAAAATTTTCAAGATTTGTAACAGGAGACCAGGAACAAAAAGAGTAATTTTGCACTTTAAAAATCGATCGAAAATTTACAGTTCAGAATGTCTACCCAAAATTAATTTCGAAATTTTTCACGATTTGTAACAGGAGACTAGGAACGAAAAGAGTAATTTTGCACTTCAAAAATTGATCGAAAATTTGCGGTTCAGAATGTCTACCCAAAATTAATTTCGAAATTTTTCACGATTTGTAACAGGAGACTAGGAACGAAAAGAGTAATTTTGCACTTCAAAAATCGATCGAAAATTTGCGGTTCAGAATGTCTACCCAAAATTAATTTCGAAATTTTTCACGATTTGTAACAGGAGACCAGGAACGAAAAGAGTAATTTTGCACTTCAAAAATCGATCGAAAATTTGCGGTTCAGAATGTCTACCCAAAATTAATTTCGAAAAATTTTCAAGATTTGTAACAGGAGACCAGGAACGAAAAGAGTAATTTTGCACTTCAAAAAACGGTCGAAAATTTGCTGTTCAGAATGACCACCCAAAATTAATTTCGAAAATGTTTTCAAGATTTGTAACAGGAGACCAGGAACGAAAAGAGTAATTTTGCACTTCAAAAATCGATCGAAAATTTGCGGTTCAGAATGTCTACCCAAAATTAATTTCGAAAATTTTTTCAAGATTTGTAACAGGAGACCAGGAACGAAAAGAGTAATTTTGCACTTCAAAAAACGGTCGAAAATTTGCGGTTCAGAATGTCTACCCAAAATTAATTTCGAAAAATTTTCAAGATTTGTAACACGAGACCAGGAACGAAAAGAGTAATTTTGCACTTCAAAAATCTATCGAAAATTTGCGGTTCAGAATGTCTACCCAAAATTAATTTCGAAAAATTTTCAAGATTTGTAACAGTAGACCAGGAACGAAAAGAGTAATTTTGCACTTCAAAAATCGATCGAAAATTTGCGGTACAGAATGTCTACCCAAAATTAATTTCGAAATTTTTCACGATTTGTAACAGGAGACTAGGAACTAAAAGAGTAATTTTGCACTTCAAAAATCGATCGAAAATTTGCTGTTCAGAATGACCACCCAAAATTAATTTCGAAAAATTTTCTCGATTTGTAACACGAGACCAGGAACGAAAAGAGTAATTTTGCACTTCAAAAATCGATCGAAAATTTACAGTTCAGAATGTGTATCCTAAATTAATTTCGAAAAATTTTCACGATTTGTAACAGGAGACCAGGAACGAAAAGAGTAATTTTGCACTTCAAAAATCGATCGAAAATTTACAGTTCAGAATGTCTACCCAAAATTAATTTCGAAAAATTTTCAAGATTTGTAACAGGAGACCAGGAACGAAAAGAGTAATTTTGCACTTCAAAAATCGATCGAAAATTTGCTGTTCAGAATGTCTACCCTAAATTAATTTCGAAAAATTTTCACGATTTGTAACAGGAGACTAGAAACGAAAAGAGTAATTTTGCTCTTCAAAAATCGATCGAAAATTTGCTGTTCAGAATGTCTACCCTAAATTAATTTCGAAAAATTTTCAAGATTTGTAACAGGAGACCAGGAACGAAAAGAGTAATTTTGCACTTCAAAAATCGATCGAAAATTTGCTGTTCAGAATGTCTACCCTAAATTAATTTCGAAAAATTTTCACGATTTGTAACAGGAGACCAGGAACGAAAAGAGTAATTTTGCACTTCAAAAATCGATCGAAAATTTACAGTTCAGAATGTCTACCCTAAATTAATTTCGAAAAATTTTCACGATTTGTAACAGGAGACCAGGAACGAAAAGAGTAATTTTGCACTTCAAAAATCGATCGAAAATTTGCTGTTCAGAATGTCTACCCTAAATTAATTTCGAAAAATTTTCAAGATTTGTAACAGGAGACCAGGAACGAAAAGAGTAATTTTGCACTTCAAAAATCGATCGAAAATTTACAGTTCAGAATGTCTACCCTAAATTAATTTCGAAAAATTTTCACGATTTGTAACAGGAGACCAGGAACGAAAAGAGTAATTTTGCACTTCAAAAATCGATCGAAAATTTACAGTTCAGAATGTCTACCCTAAATTAATTTCGAAAAATTTTCAAGATTTGTAACAGGAGACTAGAAACGAAAAGAGTAATTTTGCTCTTCAAAAATCGATCGAAAATTTACAGTTCAGAATGTCTACCCTAAATTAATTTCGAAAAATTTTCACGATTTGTAACAGGAGACCAGGAACGAAAAGAGTAATTTTGCACTTCAAAAATCGATCGAAAATTTACAGTTCAGAATGTCTACCCTAAATTAATTTCGAAAAATTTTCACGATTTGTAACAGGAGACTAGAAACGAAAAGAGTAATTTTGCTCTTCAAAAATCGATCGAAAATTTACAGTTCAGAATGTCTACACTAAATTAATTTCGAAAAATTTTCAAGATTTGTAACAGGAGACCAGGAACGAAAAGAGTAATTTTGCACTTCAAAAATCGATCGAAAATTTACAGTTCAGAATGTCTACCCTAAATTAATTTCGAAAAATTTTCACGATTTGTAACAGGAGACTAGAAACGAAAAGAAAAATTTTGCTCTTCAAAAATCGATCGAAAATTTACAGTTCAGAATGTCTACCCTAAATTAATTTCGAAAAATTTTCAAGATTTGTAACAGGAGACCAGGAACGAAAAGAGTAATTTTTCACTTCAAAAATCGATCGAAAATTTACAGTTCAGAATGTCTACCCTAAATTAATTTCGAAAAATTTTCACGATTTGTAACAGGAGACTAGAAACGAAAAGAGTAATTTTGCTCTTCAAAAATCGATCGAAAATTTACAGTTCAGAATGTCTACCCTAAATTAATTTCGAAAAATTTTCACGATTTGTAACAGTAGACTAGAAACGAAAAGAGTAATTTTGCTCTTCAAAAATCGATCGAAAATTTACAGTTCAGAATGTCTACCCTAAATTAATTTCGAAAAATTTTCAAGATTTGTAACAGGAGACCAGGAACGAAAAGAGTAATTTTGCACTTCAAAAATCGATCGAAAATTTACAGTTCAGAATAGAATGTCTACCCTAAATTAATTTCGAAAAATTTTCACGATTTGTAACAGGAGACTAGAAACGAAAAGAGTAATTTTGCTCTTCAAAAATCGATCGAAAATTTACAGTTCAGAATGTCTACCCTAAATTAATTTCGAAAAATTTTCACGATTTGTAACAGGAGACTAGAAACGAAAAGAGTAATTTTGCTCTTCAAAAATCGATCGAAAATTTACAGTTCAGAATGTCTACCCTAAATTAATTTCGAAAAATTTTCAAGATTTGTAACAGGAGACCAGGAACGAAAAGAGTAATTTTGCACTTCAAAAATCGATCGAAAATTTACAGTTCAGAATGTCTACCCTAAATTAATTTCGAAAAATTTTCACGATTTGTAACAGGAGACTAGAAACGAAAAGAGTAATTTTGCTCTTCAAAAATCGATCGAAAATTTACAGTTCAGAATGTCTACCCTAAATTAATTTCGAAAAATTTTCAAGATTTGTAACAGGAGACCAGGAACGAAAAGAGTAATTTTGCACTTCAAAAATCGATCGAAAATTTACAGTTCAGAATGTCTACCCTAAATTAATTTCGAAAAATTTTCACGATTTGTAACAGGAGACTAGAAACGAAAAGAGTAATTTTGCTCTTCAAAAATCGATCGAAAATTTGCTGTTCAGAATGTCCACCCAAAATTAATTTCGAAAAAATTTCAAGATTTGTAACGACACCAGAAACGAAAAAAGTAATTTTGCACTTCAAAAATCGATCGAAAATGTACAGTTCAGAATGTCTACCCAAAATTAATTTCGAAAAATTTTCACGATTTGTAACAGGAGACCAGGAACGAAAAGAGTAATTTTGCTCTTCAAAAATCGATCGAAAATTTGCTGTTCAGAATGTCCACCCAAAATTAATTTCGAAAAATTTTCACGATTTGTAACAGGAGACTAGAAACGAAAAGAGTAATTTTGCTCTTCAAAAATCGATCGAAAATTTACAGTTCAGAATGTCTACCCAAAATTAATTTCGAAAAATTTTCAAGATTTGTAACAGGAGACCAGGAACGAAAAGAGTAATTTTGCACTTCAAAAATCGATCGAAAATTTACAGTTCAGAATGTCTACCCTAAATTAATTTCGAAAAATTTTCACGATTTGTAACAGGAGACTAGAAACGAAAAGAGTAATTTTGCTCTTCAAAAATCGATCGAAAATTTACAGTTCAGGATGTCTACCCTAAATTAATTTCGAAAAATTTTCAAGATTTGTAACAGGAGACCAGGAACGAAAAGAGTAATTTTGCACTTCAAAAATCGATCGAAAATTTACAGTTCAGAATGTCTACCCTAAATTAATTTCGAAAAATTTTCACGATTTGTAACAGGAGACTAGAAACGAAAAGAGTAATTTTGCTCTTCAAAAATCGATCGAAAATTTACAGTTCAGAATGTCTACCCTAAATTAATTTCGAAAAATTTTCACGATTTGTAACAGGAGACTAGAAACGAAAAGAGTAATTTTGCTCTTCAAAAATCGATCGAAAATTTACAGTTCAGAATGTCTACCCTAAATTAATTTCGAAAAATTTTCACGATTTGTAACAGGAGACTAGAAACGAAAAGAGTAATTTTGCTCTTCAAAAATCGATCGAAAATTTACAGTTCAGAATGTCTACCCTAAATTAATTTCGAAAAATTTTCAAGATTTGTAACAGGAGACCAGGAACGAAAAGAGTAATTTTGCACTTCAAAAATCGATCGAAAATTTACAGTTCAGAATGTCTACCCTAAATTAATTTCGAAAAATTTTCACGATTTGTAACAGGAGACTAGAAACGAAAAGAGTAATTTTGCTCTTCAAAAATCGATCGAAAATTTACAGTTCAGAATGTCTACCCTAAATTAATTTCGAAAAATTTTCAAGATTTGTAACAGGAGACCAGGAACGAAAAGAGTAATTTTGCACTTCAAAAATCGATCGAAAATTTACAGTTCAGAATGTCTACCCTAAATTAATTTCGAAAAATTTTCACGATTTGTAACAGGAGACTAGAAACGAAAAGAGTAATTTTGCTCTTCAAAAATCGATCGAAAATTTACAGTTCAGAATGTCTACCCTAAATTAATTTCGAAAAATTTTCAAGATTTGTAACAGGAGACCAGGAACGAAAAGAGTAATTTTGCACTTCAAAAATCGATCGAAAATTTACAGTTCAGAATGTCTACCCAAAATTAATTTCGAAAAATTTTCACGATTTGTAACAGGAGACTAGAAACGAAAAGAGTAATTTTGCTCTTCAAAAATCGATCGAAAATTTACAGTTCAGAATGTCTACCCTAAATTAATTTCGAAAAATTTTCAAGATTTGTAACAGGAGACCAGGAACGAAAAGAGTAATTTTGCACTTCAAAAATCGATCGAAAATTTGCTGTTCAGAATGTCTACCCTAAATTAATTTCGAAAAATTTTCACGATTTGTAACAGGAGACTAGAAACGAAAAGAGTAATTTTGCTCTTC
Source organism: Ocypus olens (assembly GCA_910593695.2). Lineage (NCBI taxonomy): Eukaryota > Metazoa > Arthropoda > Insecta > Coleoptera > Staphylinidae > Ocypus > Ocypus olens. The sequence continues at coordinate 37,819,827 of OU343063.1, read as the reverse complement.
AAAAATCGATCGAAAATTTACAGTTCAGAATGTCTACACTAAATTAATTTCGAAAAATTTTCAAGATTTGTAACAGGAGACCAGGAACGAAAAGAGTAATTTTGCACTTCAAAAATCGATCGAAAATTTACAGTTCAGAATGTCTACCCAAAATTAATTTCGAAAAATTTTCACGATTTGTAACAGGAGACTAGAAACGAAAACAGTAATTTTGCTCTTCAAAAATCGATCGAAAATTTACAGTTCAGAATGTCTACCCTAAATTAATTTCGAAAAATTTTCAAGATTTGTAACAGGAGACCAGGAACAAAAAGAGTAATTTTGCACTTTAAAAATCGATCGAAAATTTACAGTTCAGAATGTCTACCCAAAATTAATTTCGAAAAATTTTCAAGATTTGTAACAGGAGACCAGGAACGAAAAGAGTAATTTTGCACTTCAAAAATCGATCGAAAATTTGCTGTTCAGAATGTCTACCCTAAATTAATTTCGAAAAATTTTCACGATTTGTAACAGGAGACTAGAAACGAAAAGAGTAATTTTGCTCTTCAAAAATCGATCGAAAATTTACAGTTCAGAATGTCTACCCTAAATTAATTTCGAAAAATTTTCAAGATTTGTAACAGGAGACCAGGAACGAAAAGAGTAATTTTGCACTTCAAAAATCGATCGAAAATTTGCTGTTCAGAATGTCTACCCTAAATTAATTTCGAAAAATTTTCACGATTTGTAACAGGAGACTAGGAACGAAAAGAATAATTTTGCTCTTTAAAAATCGATCGAAAATTTGCGGTTCGGAATGTCTACCCTAATTTAATTTCGAAAAATTTTCAAGATTTGTAACAGGAGACCAGGAACGAAAAGAGTAATTTTGCACTTCAAAAATCGATCGAAAATTTACAGTTCAGAATGTCTACCCTAAATTAATTTCGAAAAATTTTCACGATTTGTAACAGGAGACTAGAAACGAAAAGAGTAATTTTGCTCTTCAAAATTCGATCGAAAATTTACAGTTCAGAATGTCTACCCTAAATTAATTTCGAAAAATTTTCAAGATTTGTAACAGGAGACCAGGAACGAAAAGAGTAATTTTGCACTTCAAAAATCGATCGAAAATTTGCTGTTCAGAATGTCTACCCTAAATTAATTTCGAAAAATTTTCACGATTTGTAACAGGAGACTAGAAACGAAAAGAGTAATTTTGCTCTTCAAAAATCGATCGAAAATTTACAGTTCAGAATGTCTACCCTAAATTAATTTCGAAAAATTTTTAAGATTTGTAACAGGAGACCAGGAACGAAAAGAGTAATTTTGCACTTTAAAAATCGATCGAAAATTTACAGTTCAGAATGTCTACCCAAAATTAATTTCGAAAAATTTTCACGATTTGTAACAGGAGACTAGAAACGAAAAGAGTAATTTTGCTCTTCAAAAATCGATCGAAAATTTACAGTTCAGAATGTCTACCCTAAATTAATTTCGAAAAATTTTCAAGATTTGTAACAGGAGACCAGGAACAAAAAGAGTAATTTTGCACTTTAAAAATCGATCGAAAATTTACAGTTCAGAATGTCTACCCAAAATTAATTTCGAAAAATTTTCAAGATTTGTAACAGGAGACCAGGAACGAAAAGAGTAATTTTGCACTTCAAAAATCGATCGAAAATTTGCGGTTCAGAATGTCTACCCAAAATTAATTTCGAAATTTTTCACGATTTGTAACAGGAGACTAGGAACGAAAAGAGTAATTTTGCACTTCAAAAATTGATCGAAAATTTGCGGTTCAGAATGTCTACCCAAAATTAATTTCGAAATTTTTCACGATTTGTAACAGGAGACCAGGAACGAAAAGAGTAATTTTGCACTTCAAAAATCGATCGAAAATTTGCGGTTCAGAATGTCTACCCAAAATTAATTTCGAAATTTTTCACGATTTGTAACAGGAGACCAGGAACGAAAAGAGTAATTTTGCACTTCAAAAATCGATCGAAAATTTGCGGTTCAGAATGTCTACCCAAAATTAATTTCGAAAAATTTTCAAGATTTGTAACAGGAGACCAGGAACGAAAAGAGTAATTTTGCACTTCAAAAAACGGTCGAAAATTTGCTGTTCAGAATGACCACCCAAAATTAATTTCGAAAATGTTTTCAAGATTTGTAACAGGAGACTAGGAACGAAAAGAGTAATTTTGCACTTCAAAAATCGATCGAAAATTTGCGGTTCAGAATGTCTACCCAAAATTAATTTCGAAAATTTTTTCAAGATTTGTAACAGGAGACCAGGAACGAAAAGAGTAATTTTGCACTTCAAAAAACGGTCGAAAATTTGCGGTTCAGAATGTCTACCCAAAATTAATTTCGAAAAATTTTCAAGATTTGTAACACGAGACCAGGAACGAAAAGAGTAATTTTGCACTTCAAAAATCTATCGAAAATTTGCGGTTCAGAATGTCTACCCAAAATTAATTTCGAAAAATTTTCAAGATTTGTAACAGTAGACCAGGAACGAAAAGAGTAATTTTGCACTTCAAAAATCGATCGAAAATTTGCGGTACAGAATGTCTACCCAAAATTAATTTCGAAATTTTTCACGATTTGTAACAGGAGACTAGGAACTAAAAGAGTAATTTTGCACTTCAAAAATCGATCGAAAATTTGCTGTTCAGAATGACCACCCAAAATTAATTTCGAAAAATTTTCTCGATTTGTAACACGAGACCAGGAACGAAAAGAGTAATTTTGCACTTCAAAAATCGATCGAAAATTTACAGTTCAGAATGTGTATCCTAAATTAATTTCGAAAAATTTTCACGATTTGTAACAGGAGACCAGGAACGAAAAGAGTAATTTTGCACTTCAAAAATCGATCGAAAATTTACAGTTCAGAATGTGTATCCTAAATTAATTTCGAAAAATTTTCACGATTTGTAACAGGAGACCAGGAACGAAAAGAGTAATTTTGCACTTCAAAAATCGATCGAAAATTTACAGTTCAGAATGTCTACCCAAAATTAATTTCGAAAAATTTTCACGATTTGTAACAGGAGACCAGGAACGAAAAGAGTAATTTTGCACTTCAAAAATCGATCGAAAATTTACAGTTCAGAATGTGTATCCTAAATTAATTTCGAAAAATTTTCACGATTTGTAACAGGAGACCAGGAACGAAAATAGTAATTTTGCTCTTCAAAAATCGATCCAAAATTTGCTGTTCAGAATGTCTACTCTAAATTAATTTTGAAAAATAATGCGACCTTGCACAGCAATGGTTCATATTTGACACATAGTGTTTTCCATACTAATGCTCACCTTGTATAACATCAGTTTATCCACACGATCATACACTAAATTCCTCTCCTTGTTGTTGATCTGATAGCACAACCTCAACTCGTTGATGTTGTCCCAATGTTGCGCACTCAACCTCTCCAAAGGTAACTCGCCGAGTTCCTCGAAACATTTGGTGGGCATGGGATTCCAGTTTTCGCAAAAAAACTTCAGCACTTCAAGCAAAGCTTCATCGTCATCATTAACCCGACAGGTTTTCAACAATTTTCCACCCCATTCCAGCTTCTTCGTATGATTTTTGGTCGCCAGAAACAACGCCTGCAGTTTAGGCACTGAAGCGGACGTCGGCAGCATCTCGGGACGGTCCTCCAGATCAAAACGTAACCGATCCGCGCTGGAAAGGATTTCCAAAACATCGTCGCCGACCAAAGCGACTTCTTCGGTTAAATCAAAACCGTAGCGTTTTTTGAAGCATTCGAACAACGCGGCGCCCCTCTCCGTCCTCGGTAGCGCTTTGAAACACCTCAGGGTGTCGGCATCGAGTTGAAAATCATCGACGGATTGCGGTAATTTACTCCTTAAATACACCAAAAACTCACCTCGGGATAAATTCTGCAGCAACACCTTCCTCTTTCTCTGCAACAAATTCGGATACTTCAAAACCTCAAGTTTGTAGTTTTTCAAAAACCGCTTCAAGCCGCATTTTCCCAGTTTTGGGCAGCCGTAACGTAGGAGGGAGTGGTAGGTTTTTAAATCGGAATTGGCGACGTGTTTACCGACCTTTTCGTGCTTTTCGAAATCATCGAATTTCGAGTAGTAAAAATGCAAAAAATTTGGGTATTTTTTATACAATCGGATTAGCAACGCTTCATTCAATCTAAGATCGTATTCTACGACAACCTCCTTTATAAATTCTTCATCGCACGCGTTCAGCAACGGTTTCGCCGTTTTAAGTCCGTATTTATTCTTCACGTTTTCAAAATAATCTTTCGCCGTGTCGATATTTTCGATTTTCAATCCCAACCTGTTTACTATTTTTAGCCGATTGACGTACGACAATTCCGGGCAGATTTTTTGCACGAAATCGGCACCGCTGACGCCTTCGAAAACGCTCAAAAATTCCAAATTGTTCAGTATCACCTGGCCGTTTATTTTATCGCCGGTTTTCAAAATTTCGTACAAAACGTCGTGGCGCTTGTTTTCCTGGAGTAGTTTGATTCTAAAGATTTCCTCCTGGCGGTTGTTTGGTTGCAGTTTCGAGAAATACGCGTTGAAATCGATTTCGGAATTTGCGAGGTCGCGTCGGTACGCGCTGAAGTTTTTTTGGTGTTCGGAAATTGTCGTTCCGCCCAGGTTGTGGAATTTTTCGATCAGTGCCTCCATTTTCTGGAAAAAAAATAATTGTGTCACTTTTGGAGGTAAGTATAACCAAACCAAAACCAGGTGGATCGAGTCGACAATTCAAACTCCGTACACATCGTCAAAGTTGTACATGGTTTCCTGAAAATACTTTTTTTTCACAGGGGTGCTGGAGGAGGGCGGAAGGGGTTACGCGTAAGTTCGCATGCATGACTTTAAAGAGGACACTTGAAAGTTTTTCGCCCTCAAAGATTCATCAAAATCGATTGAAAATACGCCGAGTTATGGCGGTTTGAAAATGGTCGAAATTTCACGAATTTCAAGTGTTTCATTTTTTCCACCAGTGTATTTAAAGTAATTTACGATACAATTAACGTTGTGAAGCTTTTTACATTACATTTTTAATTTAATATTACATTTTTAATAATAATGTCACTCACCTCACTAAAAATCAATCACTGCCGAAAATAATAAATAATTAATAACGAATTGTTTTCACTTCATACACACGTCCGCATAAAAGAACACTATTGCAAAGACCGTAGTAAAAAAAAAACGATGCGACATTCCCAAGTATTCGATAGCATTTGTTTGGTTTGTTTGTTAGCGGCGATGAGTAATTTGAATCACCTTGGAGAGAGGCCAACCATAAAATGAAAAAAATCATTCAATATGTCGCAATAAATAAAATTACATAAAACACTATCGTTTACGATTTAAAATAATTGCACAGTGTTGGTAAAATAGTCACAGCATTTTAAACCAGTTAGAAACCATAAACATGCATTCGATATACAGAATAGCGATTGTATTCTGTAATTCGAAAAATAGGTGTATTACATTCATATAGTTGGCAACAGTGATCAAATCAATGCTTTTATTAGAGCAACAAGGCTGTGCTACAATACGCTACTACAACATTAATTTATCCAATGGCCGATGTGGAATAGTATCGAGTAGATGGGTAGAAATATCCACTAAAATAAAATAACAATTTAACTAGTAAAAAAATACAATAAAATGAGAAATACGATACTTTTCGTCTTCTACAATTTAAGAGTATATAAGAGACTACAATTAACAAATCATCTACCGAGTGGTTTCGGTACCATTTTATTGAATAACATGAGAAATACGAAACTTTTCGCCTTCTAAAATTCAAGAGGCAACCTCTAGTAGCAACATTACTCATCATTCCGCACATCATGCTCTCGTCATGCCCAATATGAACGCTTACGTTTATTAGAAAAAATTAAAGGATTGTAAGTTTGGCGGTGATTTAACGTTCAAATTATCAAAATCATCCCTCCGAATTACTATTTAAAAGCTTTTAAACATTTTACGTTCGCATTTCCACGCCTCGTCGCCATCTATTCGACGATGGCCGAACTACTAAGTGATGTTTTTGAACAGCGCCAAAATGCTCGAACTTTATCCTTATAATCAAAGTGTTAAAATTCAGCAATGCGCTGTACACGAAACGATAGACGATTTAATTCCGAATCGAATGGTATATAAAATAGCTGAGGCTATTTAGCCGTTTTCTTGTAATTTGCGAATGAAAATTAAGCACGACACTCTTACCGACATTTACAGTTCACTGTAACTTAAAACCTAAATGCACAACAATTTGCTATATTCTTCAATGAAATACGGGTCCCAATACTTATTACTGATTATTTAATTAACTTTTTATATTATTAATGCATTAGAATAACAGAAATATATGAGGAATCCTAATCTTCATAGAGGGTACCCTCTGTTATCGTGGGGATAAACTACTTTTTCATTTGTGGATTTAATAGTTGTTTTAATAATGAAAGAATAATAAAAAACTTAAGAAGACTGTTATCTTATAATAAAATAAATTTACTTGTGGATATTTTCGTATTTAAATTGCAGAAACAATACATTATAAAGTAGGCGCCTAATCACAGGCAACCCAATATACGCATAACTACTATTAATTTATTATTAAAATCTTCCAATTTTAAACGTGACACTGACAAAACCATAAGTGTAATCCTCAATATAGCTTCAAAAATAGTGCGAATATTTTAATATTTAAATTGCAGAAATAATTATATTACATAAACGCCAACTTACAGACAACGCAATACAGGCATTCATAATATTAACTTATTACTAAAAACTTCCAATTTTAAACATGCCAGGGACAAAACTGTAAGTGTATTCCTTCGCAAAGCTTAAAATATAATGTGAATAATAAAGTATTTAAATTGCAGAAATAATTAAATTATATAAACGCCTACTTACAGGCAACCCAATATACGTGCAACTAATAATGATTTATTATTTAAAACTTCCAATTTTAATCGTAACAGGGACAAAACCATAAGTGTAATATTTTTAAAGCGTTGTCAAGGATTACACTCAAGCTTGTGTCCCTATTATTTTTAAAATAAGAAGTTTTTAATAAAAAATAATATTAGTTATAGTATATTGGGTTGCCTACAAGTAGGCGTTTATATAATACCATTGTTTCCGCAATTTAAATACTTAAATATTCGCACTATTTCTGAAGCTTTACTCAGGATTACACTTTTGGTTTTGTCCCTGTTACGCATAAAATTAGAAGTTTTTAATAATAAATTAATTGGAGTTATGCGTATATTGGGTTGCTTGCGATTAGGCGTGTTTATCATAAAATATTGTTTCTGCAATTTAAATACGTAAATATCCACAAGTGAATTTATTTCATCATAAGATAACATTCTTCTTAAGTTTTTAAATGTTCTTTTATTATTACAACAATTATTACATCCACACATGATTAAGTAGTTTCTCCCCACGATAACAGGGGGAGCCCTCTACGTAGATTATAAAATCTCGTATATTTATTTTATTATAATGCATTAACAATATAAATAATTAAATGATTAATCAGGAATAAGTATTGGAACCCGTATTTGATTGAAGAATGTAGTAAATTCTTCTTTATTGAATTTTTAAGTTACAGTGAACTGTAAATGTCGGTAAGTGTGTCGTGCTTAATTTTCATTCGCAAATTACAGGAAAACCGCTAAATTTCCTCAGCTATTTTATACACCATTCGATTCAGAATTAAATCGTCTACCCTTTCATGCACAGCCCATCGCTTAATATTACCACTTTGATAATAAGTATAAAGTTCGAGCATTTTGGTGCTGTTCAAAAACATCATTTAGCAGTTCATCTACCGTCCAATAGATGGCGACAAGGCGCGGAAATTCGAACGAAAAATGTTTAAAACCTTCTAAATAGCAATTCTAAGGGATGATTTTGATAATTTAAGCATTAAATCACCGACAGACATATAATCCTTTAATCTTTCCAAATAAAAGTGCTGTAAAAATCCTGCAATAATAAATATTGCCGCAGCAATTTTTCAGTGGTTGAATTCATTTTAATGATTTAAATTGTAATTTACAGAGGTAATAATGGTTAATTAATAAACAATAAAGTAAGATTTGTTGTTGGGAAATTTACATTTTACTTTACGGAGTTATTTTAAACCCAAACAATTTCTAAACGTTTATTGATTAATGTCCTTGTTAGCTCAATTGTAGTTATAGTTTCATCGCTGTTAGACTTAAAAGCGGAAGTTTTAAATATTAACTTAATAGTCGAAGAGGTTGTATAAAAAGAGACAGCATAAAGCGATTAGTTTTGATGCATTTCTTGGTGAGGGGCGGAAACTTGTATTTAATTTTTGCAAGTATTCACAGAATCTGGGTTCTTTTAGAAAAATACTCGTACTAAATTATTTTAAGTTAAAAACGTAGCCAGTGTAAAATGTGACGGTTAAGGCTCCACTGGTTGAGATCATAACTGATTTTGATTCGGACGAAATGAATGCTGTAAATAAAACTGAACAGATTTAACACGTATATTCACTGTAAAATGTAATATGTTTATAAGTATATATCAGAGGCGGCTCGTGGATCTTTGTAGAGGAGGCTAAGACAGAGATGCCGTTCAAAATCTTATTATCTTTTAATTCTTTGCACACAATTCTTTCAAACTACTTTGCAACAAATGAAAAAACAACCTTTATTGGCATAAACATAATATCTCCATTCTAGTTATCTATACATATCTAATACAATCGTTCCTCCCCGCCTCTCCTCCTTCTCGCGTCCCACTTTCTCCAGCGTCCTTACCCCAGCCCCATCCTCTTTCATCCATTCTGTAACCCTTCTGTTCCCTTTCACTCCCACCTACACACTCTTCCGCCAGATGCCTCCATGTATCCTTCCCCCACTGACATAATCCACATCTCATATACTCCTCCCCCCTCTCCGCAGATCCACACCTAGCCCTCGCCATTATCACCCTTTCCCTGCTCCACCCACCCTCTCAGGTATCTCGGTAATCTCCCATACACTTGCCACCTCCCAAACAAATCATTATATTTGCTCTTCGCTATCCGTCCCTGCCTCTTCTGACCTTCATCTTCTCTTTCACCCATGCCGCCACCTTCATACCCCTACCAAACCACTCTTTCACCTTCACCTCAGCCAGTCCTACCCTCTTTCTCTCCATTTCCCTCCTTCTACATTCACACACGTCTCCCACACCGCCTTCGCCAATCTCTCCTCCCCTAACTCACACAGCCTCATTTCGTACTTCACCACTCTCTCTACCGCCTCATATGTCAATCTCTCCCTGTTCGTCTCTTGCAACAGAATGTATCCAGGTGTCTACTTCTCTAGCCCCAACATCCGTCTCAAGAACCATAACTGCTCCCTCTCCATACACTCTCGTTCCCCATGCTTCCACCCCCCACAGTAGCACAGGCCTTATACCCCTGCCACACACTCGTCGAGTGGCATGGGAAGTAGCGAGGAAAGGAGAGAGCTACCAGTGAAAGAAATAATCATTTCTACATGCCGTGCAATTTCCCGTGTTACTTGAAACGTAGAATGTCAAACAGTGCGGAAATCGTGGACGAATAAAACAATTATTTCTTGTATTAGCCTTATAGCAAAATATATACAAAATATATGTGTACATCACCCGATGAAACATGTACAAGTATAATGTTAAATTAATGTGAATTGTAAAACAAGTAAAACCAAGTGTTTTTGATTGCCAATATTTAACTTATTTTAGTGTATTGCCACCTCTGCAGTAATAACTCGCGGGGTGACTCATGGTACGGCCGAGGTAGCAAAGGTGGGTCACGCTATCTCGGCCGTACCATGAGTCACCCCGTCACCGAGGCATGGATATATTCACTAAGCACTACTGAATTTATAACTTACTTACCTGGGATCCTAAGCACACAAACCTAACGAACTAAATTTTTAGAGGTTGCACCTGTGGAAGTTTGGTTATTGTTTAGCAGACGAATAACCAGTTATAATCTAAATCCAATGCTTGATTGCTATTGATCTTTACATCGTCTTCAGTTAAAAAATGTCCTAGACTGGACAATCTGCTAAACTTTTACCCTTATTTTGGTGATATTGGATTACTTATTTAAATTTCCATCACTCAGTAATCAACATGAAAGAATGTAGGTTAGTAAAGGGTGAAAGTGTTAACATGCGCAATGTCCAGGTTTCGAAAATGCCTTTATTATACAAATAAACAGAAACCGAGAATAATAATAATATACATCAAATAAAGTGGGTGGTTGGGAGAAGTAAGGAAAGGATTATTTCATCTAAATGTACCTAAAAACAGTTATCTAACTATTTCAGTATTCACCGAATACTAAATAAAATATAGAATATGGTGTTTGGATGTGCGTCTGTAACCCACATCTCGTATAGATATTCTACATGTAATATTTTTTTTTTGATTAAAATATAGTATATAAAATGCGATAAAAAAAGATAGGATAATGAAAGCAACCGGGCAAGGACGTCACGTGAAGATCGGTCAGACTCGCTTGTAGAGGCACCTCCCCCCGGGGGAGGGGGTGCTTCTACAAGCGGACTCTGTCGAAATCTAGATGGCGTCGATGTCGAAATCGTCGGCTTCTTCGTCCGGATTGGCCTTCTTGGCGGGCTGCACGACCGGCTTCAGCGGCGTCACTTGCGCGCGGTCGTTGTACTCGATCTCCACGTCGGACTCCTCATCCTCCTCGCTGTCCGACTCCTCTTCCTCCGCCTCCTGGAGCCACTTTATGAACGGCGCCGCTTTCGTGTGGATCTCTTGCGACATTTCTTTCGACACGTATTTTTTAGAAACCTAACACGAAATTCATGAAAAACCGGAAACTCGTGCGCTTTAAACGTAAAAAAATACCTTATCGGCCCAATCCAAAATGGCCGCCTCGGCTAGGATGTCAAGATCGTAGAGGAGCTTCAGTATGGCGGGAACCTTGCCGATCAGCGCGTCCTTGTGCAGGGCGACGATCTGCTCGAGCCCGCCCATGAAGTACTTCTGGGCCTTCTTGTCGTTCAGCGTGAAGCGGAGCAGCAGCATGCGGTGCTTCTTGATCTGGGCCAGGATGTTCTGGTCGAAGAGCAGCTCGGCGAGGATGAGCGGCGCCTTCGGCTTGACCTCGAGCCGCTCAGACTCACCGAGGATGTCCTTCTGCACCTGCGCCGAGTCGAGCATGTTGCCGTCGCGCTTGTTCTTGACCATATTGTAGAGGATGTCCATGCGCTCCTTCTCTGTCTTCTCTAGATCGTCGTTGATGGTCATATTCTTCGCGCCGTCCGTCAAGTCTTGCATGCGGGCCCTTACTGCCTCCTCGGATACGTCCACCGCCCATTCGGTATCATCCTCGTTCTCCTTAAATGTTATATGATTAGATTTTTGTTTTTATTGAACACGGTTTCTTCATCAGTGTTACTTACATTATTCATGGATACATCAGCGGACATGTCGCCTTCATTCTCGTCGTTGTCTCCATTCGTGGCGTCTCCGTTGGTCCTCTTGCTCCTCTTGGACCGCTTGCCTTCGGTGAGTGAAGATCCCTGCATGGCCGGGTTGAGGTTGGGCGGGTTCTTCAGAATGTACGTGATCAACTTGTGGTTGGACTCGAGCATGCCGTGGTAGCCGCACGCCTTGCACCCCTGCGAGATGGTGCCCCGCTTGGCGGAGACGATCAGGTCCGTCTCGGGGTTGTCGCACTCCGGGCAGAGCACGAACTTCCTGATGAAGCCGTCGAGCAGGTCTTGCAGCTTGACGGCGTCGTGCGACCCGTTCACGATGAAGCGCTCGTTCTTGAAGTCGAACTGCGTCTGGGCGCCCAGCTCGCACCCGAAGTACTTGGTGGGGTAGGTCGGGGGCCTGCCCAGCGCCTTCGCTACCTCGGCCATGTTCACAATCACCTTGACAATAGGAAGGTTTTCATGGATGGTGCATTGAGTTACCATTGAATAAGCAAAATTGGCCAACTGGTCACCAATTTTTGGCGTTTTCTACTGAGTTTTGAATAAATGTTTCGAAATCATAAATTTTCCAACGCTTTAATAGTCAGGGCACCTTTTTGCTGGACTCTTTCGTGCTCATAGGAGAGGAAGGACCAAGGCGGACACTGCGCCCCTGTACGATTAAAGAAGAGAGAAGTAACGAATGAGCTCGAGAGAAGCACGAGAAACGAACGAATAAGTTTGGAAGATATATAGAAAAAAATATAGTTCAATTTCGCTCATTTTTGTAGTCACAAAAATTGCTTCAATACTTTCTGTAAGTCAATGAATTTTGATACATTGTAGACTTTGATCAACATGTTTAGAAGTTGAGCTTACAAAAAAGACGATTTTTTCTTTCTCTCTGAAACCTTATATTATTGGGTGTCATAGATGAACTAAACATTTTTCTTTCTCTTTCAACATGTTTGGAAGTTGGGCTTACAAAAAAAGGCAAACCTTTTTTCGCTCTCTCTGAAATTTTATTTTATTGGGTGACATACCTGTAGACGAACTAAACATTTTTCTTTCTCACTGAACATGTTTAGAAGTTGGGCTTACAAAAAAAGACGAAAAATGTTTTCTTTCTCTCTGAAACCTTATATTGTTGGGTCTTATAGACGAACTAAACATTTTTTTTCTCTTTCAACATGTTTAGAAGTTGGGCTTACAAAAAAAGACGAAAAATGTTTTCTTTCTCTCTGAAAACCTTGTCTTATTGGGTGTCCTTGACGAATTAAACATTTTTCTTTCTCTCTCAACATGTTTAGAAGTTGGGCTTACAAAAAATCACGAAACATGTTTTCTTTTTTTCTGAAACCTTATATTATTGGGTGTCATAGACGAACTAATTTTTCTTTCTCTCCTAAACCTCACATTATGTCGTGTCTACTGACTAAAAATTTGAAACACTAAAAATGTCCAATTGTGGCGAAGGCAACATTAACACATTCGCTGCCGGAGCGCTGCAATTGATTTATTATGTTGGGGCCAAATGATTTTTCATATTGGTCAAAAAAATTACCTTCCAAGCTAATGTGCGCTAAGATATATTTATATGTGTAGTAAGGGCTCGTGTGAGCTATTTTTCAAAATTCATATTCATAGAGCAGGAATTTGCAAAAAAGTGTCTCGCTCATATGGACCGGGTCGGCAACGAACGTGTTAAAATCAGATCTATACACAAAAAATTGTCCAGAGTGTGTGTTGCCTATTGTTTAAGAGGACGACGTCATTCCTTTGAAATAGTTGTATCTCAACCCTACACCCGGGATCTAGATGTACAAATCCTGAGTAGCTTGTGGGTGTTAAAATTGTGGATTTTCTAAAAAATTGACATGAAAATACTTCAAGTGTCAAATTTTACTTGGACAATCAAAATGGCCAATCTTGAGCGTTTTTGAAGATAAAAGTACATTTTTGGCATGTTCTGAAATTCTCTGATTGTATTTTGATTTTGATCGACTTACAGTTTTAATACCGTTGCCCTTGCCCTCGACTTTGGCCTGGATCCTGGGCATTTTGTAGCGGTAGAAGACATCGCTGACGCTTCTGTTGACGTTGACACTCATGATTGCCGTTTAGTTTGAAGCCCGTTCCGAATGTGCAGTCGCTGGCGCGGCGTCGTCCCGGTTCGGTGGTGATGATGTTCGCTCGGGACGCTCCCCCTGCAATGGTGATGTCCTGCTGCGTGTTAACGATAAAATATTCTACTAATTCCGCCACTGCCAGTCACGTTTCTCTAAAGGGCTGCAGTTTCCGATGCCTATTGGATGAAAATTTTGTTTTCCTGCAAAAGACAATACACATTTTTTAAGGAAAATTACAATACCAACACCCGCATGTAGTTCTGCTGGACATCATTTAAGTTTTGGTCTTTAGAACTAAGTACAAGACAGTCATCATTGCACCAGGGAATAGATAGATGGATGATAGATGTTAGCTGCATCAAGTAGCAAGTAGCCAGACTTTTGCCACACAGCAATTTGTCACTCAATTGCTGTAACTGCTCATATTAAAGAGTTAGAAATTGTCTCGTGACAAGTCACCAGTTGTGGGCACTAGAATCGCCGTTATTTAAGTCGATCCTTACTATAACGAATATAAAGTTAGAACTTGATTAAGCCTTCTTAAGAACAAAATAGACTTTTCAGAAGGAGGTAAATGATGACTTATGCTTATTAGCAGATTTGGATCAATTGGTATTTTCTTCGACAGTTACCTAAAACACATTACATAGCAATTGTAAAAATTTTAGCGAAAGAGATAACTTCAGAGTAGTTAGTTGTTGTATGCAGTTGGGACGAGGGTACGAAGCTTCTTTTTAACTTCTCTCGGTCTTCAACAGGAATTTCCTGTCTAACGAATTTGGGCTTAAAAGATATACAATCCCTTGATAGTGGTACATCAAGTTCAGAACACCTTGCACATTTGAAAGGAGCAATACGACTACGAGTATCGCCAACAGATATCACATTACTCGATTATCATGCCCAAAGGACACAGTGAGAAGCCGATTAATCTTCACAGGGTTAGGTAAAGACCTCCTATTTAGAGGAATATAAGGCCAAATCAATGTGTTGGTAGCAACTGTGACATCTAGAGTGTAATTAGAAACAACACTCTATCATTCAATGACAATAAATACTTATTATCCTCAACCACTAGGATCTGATTCATCTCTGATATAAATGTTTAATGTTGGCGGCGTTTACTTCGTGGTATATCTTGATTGTAGATTGGAATAAAACACTTTAACTTTTTATACCACTATATTTTGTGTTTTATTCCAATCTACCATCTCTGATATGAATTACAGCACACAGTTAATATTATTCTGAAGATAGTGAAAACAAAATTGTTGATATTTAAAGGCTTGCGGAAATTGAAAATTAATTGTATCTACTAATCAAAAAATATGTTCTATTGGTTTGAAATGACTTACCTATAACAGGTGGTGGGCTGTCGCTGCGAAGTCATGCACCCCGCCTGCACAGTACCTGTACTCCCAACTATGCCTTGGTTTAATAATGTCTCTGCAACAGAAGAAGAAAATACAATCAATAACCCATATAATTAAAACAAAAATCAAAGAAAACTAAATTTATAAATTTAAAAAATGTAGTTAGCGAAAAATAAATAAATCACATAAATTTTTATATGTTAATAATTTTAACCACAATTTCGAGTCTTGATAATAGCTCAAAATTCATTCCAATTTATGCCTAAAAACCAACCCACGTAGTAACAGTTGCCCCCATCCTGTTTCTTAGAATAGCTCTCCTGCTACTATTATTTCACTGAAGAAATGTTATTTGCACTTTTCTTCCACAAACAATAACCACGCACTTTCTAAGGTTGCGAAAACGATTATATTAAATTTACGAATGAGTACATTACCGTTTCGTCGAATCTTTTCGGTGATTTTCAGACTTCAAACGACCAACGTGAAACATTTAGACATTCGCAGACGTCAAACGCCGCGAACGATTCGACAGTTGAAGTAAACAAACAGATAAGCGACGCACGCTTGATTGAACAAAAAGCGGCGCCGACTATGACGGGAAGCCATTAAAAGAAACGTACCGTGTTGATGGTTGCGGTCGCCGCAATCTATAATTAAACTGACTAGAAAATTTAACCGAAGAACAATGGTACTGAATTTTTAATTTGGTGTCTTAAAAAATGATTTGTTATTAATTTCATTCAGAATAACGAATGTTTCCTTTTCAGCTGAATACTTGATCAATTATGGTATAAAGCAGTGACGGTTCGCGGGGTTTTTTTCTGGTACGGCCGAGGAACAAGAGGTGGTAATACAGATAGGTGCGGTCACGCAGTCAGCCGTCTCTGCAACTGACCCTACCTGTCTGTATTACCACCTCTTGTTCCTCGGCCGTACCAGAAAAAACCCCGCGAACCGTCACTGGTATAAAGTTTGCGGACTGATGCGCTTTGGAAATATTTATTTATTTATTATTATTTGTATATATTATCAATTTTTTTTTATACATTAAAGAAACACACATATAGAAATGCCTATAGTAAAAATATACAAAGTCCGATATGGTCAAAAAAATTCATGTAAATTTATTCTCAAAATTTTCATTTTTTGAAAATGCTTAGAAAATGTGTAATGTAGTTCCTTCCCTTCCTCTTGGTCATGTTGTTTAAACAAATATTTCCAGTATTAATCTTGATATACATATTTGCACATATACAGGGTGTTTCATTAACCCTTTACGGTCCTGTGTCGGGACCGCCCCGACATTGAAATTTGTAGGTCAGCCCCGCCAAAATGGAAATTAAATAGGACCGCAAAGGGGTAATATTGCAAAAACCTTAGTGAGCAATTCCTTGCGAAAAAATAAAGGGAGTTTCCTGTATAAGCGTGGTTCCAAAAATGTCCTCTTGGAGTTACAGCAAAAATTCAGGTTTAATTTTGTTTCTTAAATTTACCTTATTCAAGTATTTCCTACATAAATATTATTAATCATCTGCTTGATAATTAATATTATTCATCTGTTTGATGATTAAAAATATTAATCATCAATTAAAGTACTTGTATTACATGACATGTACTTTATTAAAAAATGATACATTTCACGAAAAGATTTCGATAGAGCAAGCCATCATTAAAGTGGTAATTAAAATTGAAAACCATCACTTATTGCAGACGCATTAAATAAATTTAATTTTAAATAGCATTTTTCAATTCCTTAAAAAGATATGATGAAAGGGTTTTCAATTGCTTTCGAGGGTTCGAGATTAATAATATTGGCGTAGGAAAACCTTCCATAAGCTGGAGTTACATTCCAAATTTCATTCTCCTATGTTTTTCTATATTTGGGAAATAAAATAAAAACTGTTTAGAGTATCCCCCCTTTAAAGGGTCGTAACTCCGACAGAAGACATTATTGGAAACACATTTATATTTATATAGAAGAAAGACCACCTTACTTCTTTATAAGGAATCGCTTGTTTTTTTTCGGAATATTAAAGAGTTAATTTTGGCGAGCGCGAACATGTACGTGGTTTTCTCGCCTCTTTCTACACGCAAACGAAAGTATTCGTTGATAGGGAACAGTGGCGTTTCTTTAATATTTCTGCGAAGGGGTTAAATTTTATTTTGTAGAAAATCGAGATTTGTCATAAGGGTTTTTTTCTTTCTATCCTCGAGTGCGTAGAAAATTTTTGGTGCATAAATTTTGAAACACCCTGTATTCGGCTTAAAATTATTATATCGAAAATGATTAATTTTTCGACCGAAAATTTGTGAATTTGTACCGGAACAGCAAAAACGAAAGAGGAATTAAAAAATTGGAATCAAAAATGATCAATTTTTTGATCGAAAATTTGAGAATTTGTACTAGGACAGTTAAAAAATTTAACCAAAAATGATTAATTGTTCGACCGAAAATTTGTGAATTTGTAGCAGGACAGCAAAAACGAAAGAGGAATTAAAAAATTGGAATCAAAAATGATCTGAGATCAGAATTTGTACTAGGACAGCAGAAATGAACAAATTTTTAACCAAAAATGATTAATTGTTCAACCGAAAATTTATGAATTTGTAGCAGGACAGCAAAATCGAAAGAGGAATATACCGCTTAAAATTTTTACATCAAAAATAATCAATTTTTCGACCGAAAATTTATTAAATTGTATCAGGATAGGAAATTATGGAACTATATTTTGAGAATGGAACAAGGTGCAAAAGTATTCAATTGGCATTATGTGGCTACAAATTCAAGACATTCCCTTCATAGTACAACTAGTTACAAGTAAAGATAGTGATCAGGAAAACCAGCTAATTTTTCAACAGGACAGTGCACTTCCACATTTCGCTTTGGCTGAACGGCAGGAACTTGACGAAACTTTTCTTGGGCAATGGATGTGTAGGCGAGGTAGAGTACGAATAGAGAAGAACCTTGCGTACGAACGAAAACTGGTTTTTAGTCGTTAGTCAAGTCTATTATGCAGAATAGGGTGTGGCAGTGTTTCATTAGCGTAGTTGCTTCCAAGTTCCGAGTATCATTCTGCTTTTTATTGTTCGTTGTTTTGCTTTGATTCGTTTTTTCAGTGTTTATAAAAATCAGTTCTTTTTAGAACTTATTAGTTAGTGAACTGTACGATAGTGGTTTATATTAATTTATTAATTAATCCTTTATTGGCATTATTACATTTAACATATGTTCCTACCGTACATTGTGTACACATTAATAATTCAAATACTATTGCCCGACTTTTTCATTTCCTCAATCTTTCTGATTATATCCAGCGATAGTGTTGTTTCATTTTTGATTAAACCATTTTTCGCTGCATTCCGATGGCCGCCGAAGGAAGTGTTTGTTGGGGAAACGTGGACAAGTAATTCACTCTCAATCTCGTGAAATTATCTGTACAGAGTTTATGGAATACGAAGCAATATAGATGCTTTTGAAGGCGGCACCTATATTGGGATTTTCACGTATTATTTTCTGCCCTCCCAAATATATTTACTTGAATTGCGCACGCCACTGGCACAAGCGACCGTTGTAATCTCGCGCAACCTTGGGCTCTTCTCTATTCAAACGTACTCTACCATTGAATGGACTCCGCGGTCGTCTGATTTGACATCCCTAGGTAGTTATTCATGTTTTGAGTTTATTATTATTATTTTTTGTTTTGTTCTTTTATATTAATAAATCATTACATTCCTTACTGGATTGTTAACTTGTTTTTGTGGCATTTAACAGGTGAAATTGTACTTTCGAAGTGATGCCGTTCCCTCTGGAATAAATGAAAATGACAAATGATACCGTTGTATTCAGAATCAAAAGTTTTTCAATGATATATCACTCGACCCACTTTCCCCATTTAAGGGGCGGGGGGGTGCTGTTAGGGGTGTCGCAGCGATTTTTTCCAAAATGAGGCATAACTCAACAAACTCGATTGTTACCTCAGAGATGGACTACCCTACCCTGTATATTGTATAAGTGGCCGCCACTGCTCGACTACAAGTTATTTTTATGGGTTTAAGCCAATAAAACGCAAAGAATTGACGATGTAAAGCAGTGATCAGCAAAATTTTTGTCATCATGAAGGACACAATTCATTTTTTGATGATTTTTGATTCATAGATTTGCTAATAATTTTTTTTGCGATGGCATGAAATTTTTTAATTGCTCAGCAATTAATTTTTTTGAGGGAAAAGTCGATCTGCATTACAATCTTCTCCGAGTGGTGATGGCACCACCTCGCTGAAGTTAGTCACAACTCTATTGGGTGTAATGATTTGTCCCAGATACGTGTAACAGCTTGTGACGGTTTTCAAATTTTCTGTCATGTGGTTATAGCATCTGTTTGTTATGTGTATGACAGTAAACATTACTTTTTGAATGAATAAATATTATTACAATGATCTAACAGCCCGACAAAAGCAACCGAAGTCATTGTAGCTATTTATCGGAAGCACTTTTGCAAATATGCCATAAAATGTACATTAATTAAATTTAGAAATAAAACTATATTATCATTTATGTACTTGTTTCTTAACGGTTTAAAGAAACAATACTTTTATTTGAAGACCAGTTATAAACTTACATAGAGGTATTGCTCAATTACTGAAATTCGAATGAACTCTGTTAGATCTACAGGTTTGAAGATTCATCACTATTGTGCAGTGATGGGTATTTTTTGATATAATTTTCTTTTCCAAAATTACATCTCTTTCAGGAGTAATTCGAAAAATATTGCAATGCTTAGAAGCTAAATGAAAATAGTGTAAACCTTCGTTAATAGTCGCAAATTTTCATCATTATCCGATGTGGGTGTTTTGTGGTGCTTCTGTGTGTTTCTGCCTTTTGGTAGGAATCTGTCTCTCTTATATTTTGGAAAGATTTAAGCTGTGTCATTTGCTAAAACAAATTGGATGTCCAAAGGTAACATTTCTACACATACCATTGTAAAAACTCCGAGGCTTTGCTAGTCATAATACCATCGTGGAGAATTTCACCAGAACATTGCAACTAAATGTAAATTTGTCAGAATGGTGGTTAATCAAAATTTGGGCACATGAGTAGATATGGCGGCAGTTTAGCGAAACGGCTTTGAAGGTCTTTAATCAAAGATGACCACTGTAAGGGGAGTGGATGAAATATAAGGTATGAGCCACATAATTTTATTTCTGAGTTGGCCATGACTGAGAGAGAGAAACATAGCAGTCATGTCTGAGATTAATTATTTTTTTCAACCTAATTCAATTGAACTATCTAGTCTCATGATATAATAATATGCAACATAGCCCATTTATATCACAGCCAACTCTGAAACAAAATTTTGTTGCTGACACGTTATATCAATCCAACGGTCAACAGGCAAAGCTACCGTGACAAGAGAAGGGAAAGAAGAAATGTGCGTCTATATCAGCGGTTCTCAACCTGGGGGTAATTACCCCCTGAGGAGTAAAATGGGATTTTCTGAGGGATAAAGAAGACTAGAATTGATCATCATCAGTCAAAAAACCAAATTTATTAACGATGCCGCTAAAGCCTCTCCACACTTTGACAGGCATTTGAACGAGGTGGTTTGAAATTTGCGTTACAAGCAAACGAGCCATAGCTTATATACACGGCTTTTATTTTAACTCTAAACATATGATCGCCAACGCCTATGTTTAATCACTGATGACGATTGTTTGTGGAGGGCGACCAAATGGTCGCAGCACTTAGACCATTCGTTGGTCCTTTGTGCTTTTCACTGAACAATCACCTCAACGCATTAACCGCTTAATGCACTCAGCCGAGTATACCCGGGTTAAAGAAACTGAAGAATTCTCGCTTACTCGAATTCGAATTTGGCTTTCACGGAGGAATTCAGCCGATTATATGAGTTGAATAGTTCCATACAGATTAGAGCTTAACCTTATAAAATTACATGAACATTTATTTGCATCCCCAGCTAAAGTAAGCCCATCCACGAAATAAGTCTTATTTAATTTTATATTTTAATTGTGCATTAAGTGGTTAATAAGCACGCAACCATACTTACACAGTTTTAATTAATTGTCAAAATGGTGTTAATAAAAATGTATTACACATTTGCTTGTAATTGTTTGTATTGATAACAATGTAGGGTCGGGGTAAAATCAGTTTTCCTAATAGGTCACAGCGGTAACAATATTGAAAAGGTTAGGGCCCACTGGTCTATATGAATCAGCGAAACCCTAAAGTGCTTTGTGACAGATTATCTCCGAAAAATCTTTGAAACGGACAACCGTCAAAAACTGCCATCGCAACAAAAGGAGAATCACGAGATTGATGCTTCTACAGAAAAAATACGCATGCGTACGTCATACGACCAACAGCTATGTAGCGTGAAGCCTTCTCTTTCGATTGCCCCCCACTCGTGTGGGTTCAGTAACCGGAATTGGTAGATTAAACATTTTACCGCCATCTGTCAGTCTCTAGTGGCAAGAACCACCACAGTTGTGTATTTCCACGCCACTACCTTCCGTACATAATGATTGTTATTTTATGTAAGAATAAAATACAATGTCATATCGTGTGAGCCACAAAATATTGTTTCAGAGTTGGCAGTGAGATAAATGAGGTATGTTTGGTATTTATTTACGGAAGCCATTTCATTACAGTAATAAATTAAAATAAAACAAGATGTTACGAGACAGATTAAAATATAAATATATACAGGGTGACCGTTTTTCGAGCGGCACCATGGGGATTTCAGTTATCTTAAGAGATACTAAATAAGGGAAAAGTTGTGTATTATAACGTTGATTACAAATCTGTTGAGAAATTTGAGTTACCTTTTTTTGTTTAAAAAAAATCGCGAAAAAAAATTCAATTTTCATTTTTAATTTTTTATTCGAAAACTATTACTATAACGCATTTTGCACTAAGACATTATCAGAGCACTTTTTAATGGAGGATCTAAATATGTTATTAGATTTATTGTAACCTTCAAGATGGCGGAGAAACAATAGACAACTTTTGTTTTTCTTATGGGCGCCATATTGGATTTTTACATTTTCTAATGCAAGATTTGTTTCTGTTTATAATAATAATAATAAAATTTTATTTATTCATTTGGCCATTATATAATAGATTGAACAAGTCTACATAATAAAACAATAGAACAATACAACAAAAACAAAAAAAGAAATAAAAGAATACAATTCACTGCAGGGCATGTCGTTTTATATCGTGTGAGCCACAAAATTCCGTTTCAGAGTTGGCTGTGAGAGAAATGAGGTGTGTCGCATATTATTACGTCATGAGACTAGATTAGTTCAATTGAATTAGAATTAAAAAAATGAATCAATCTCAGATATGACTGCTACGCTTCTCCCTCTCAGGCCAACTTGGAAACAAAACCATGTTTACGATGATATATCACACATTATGTTTTAATTTTACATTTGAGCCAGAATTTTAAATGTATTATTTTTGTATTATATTTTTTGTTGCATTTTATTACATCATGAGACTAGATTAGTTCAATTGAATTAGATTTAAAGAAATGAATTAATCTCAGACATGACCGCCATGTTTCTTTCTCTCAGACATAGCCTACTCAGCAACAAAATTCTGTGGCTCACACCTTATATTACATAGAAAGACTAGGATGCAATAAGAGAGAATTTAATGTATTTGTGTTCATAAATTCTCGGCGACACTTCTAATAAAAGCATACATATGTATCACAATTCTGTATTTTCAATCTTAGACATATTATCTATTATATTTTTATATTTCTATCTTTAAAATCTGATGGGTCCTACCCAGAAAGAGGGATTGATTATGAAAACTTACTTTTACGACATGACATCGAGTCGTTATCGAAACGTAGAGAATTAACAAGCTCTAAGTACATGGAAAAGCTAATTCATAACGCGGTAGATTGTCCTGATCTTCTGGCAAAAGTTAACTTTTATGTACCACGATTAGCATCACGGAAAAATCAAACATTTTACACTCCAACGTCTAGAACCATAACTCTGCAAAAATCACCTATCTTCAGCATGAGCAGAAATGCAAATAAGATGTTTCATGATATTTTTGTATAGTGGGGATTTCTTCCTAGTGATTATTATTTAATATTCATTGAATATTAATTTTAAAGTTATATACATATTTTGTAAGTTATATTGTCCAGTAATTGGTGTACACTGTTGGGCAATAAAGTTATTATTATTATTATTAGTGTGGCCATGGCCTTCATTTGTGTAAGACCTGTTTTTTGTTTTGCCAAAAAAATGATAAGAAATTTCTAAATTTTAACTAAAAAACGACCCAGATTGTGGAAGAATAAGACATGAGTTCTTCGTAAGGACAACGCACCGGCACACACAGCATTGCCTGTCGGGAGGTTTCAAGCCAAGTATAACATCGCAGTAATAGACCATCCGCCTTTTCGCCTGTACCTGACTAAGTGACTTTTATTTGTTCCCCAAGGTCAAATCTGCATAAAAGGAACAAGACTTCAGACATCAAAATTATGATCTAACCAAGAAGAATTGTACAAGTTTAGGGGAACCGGTTGTTTAGAAAAAATATTTCCCAATAACTAAATCGACAGCAAACAAAGCCCAACACACTCAGGTTGAAAGATCTAGATATTAGAAATAATACTTCCAAACAACTAGATCGATAGCAGACGAGGCCCTAGAAGACGACGTGCCTCTGGCATAGAAATCCAGAGGCACTACAAGACGACGCACCTCTGGCATAAAAATCCAGAGGCCCTAGAAGACAACGCACTTCTTGATTGCAAAATCTTAGGGCAAACAATGGTGCAGCTTCTTAGATCATTGAGTGATCAAGACATTTTACGAAGAACAATTAATTTACTTGTTCCAACGAGATCACAAACCAATCAATTTATTTATCAACTATGATCTATACGAGAATTATACATGTTCAAGATATCTATACTGAAGGAAAAAAAATGAAACACTTAAAATTAGTGAAATTTCGATCATTTTCAAACCCCCATAACTCGACGTATTTTCAAACGATTTTGATGAATCTTTGATGGCGAAAAACTTTGAAGTGTCTTCTTCAAAGTCATGCATGCAAATTTAAGCGTAATCCCTTCCGCCCAGTCTAGCGCCAGTGTGAAAAAAAGTTTTTTTTCTTGAAACCATGTCCAACTTTGACAGTCTACGGAGTTGGAAAAATTTTGTCGACTCGATCCACCATACAGGCATTAAAATTTGATCAATTCCCTATGCAGGACTCAAAGAACCAAGTTCCTGCAACGATTGGCACGAAGTTATTGGTGTTTTTGAGGTTTTTCGCACATAACACATAACATAATGTTAATGACGCATGTAAACTTTTTGTATTAGCATCAATAAATTACTACTACTACTACTACTACATAACTCAGTGACTTTTCAACCAAATTTGATGATTCTTTTGAGAAAAAATCCCATGAAAACAATTGATTATAAGCATTATGAAAAATAAATTTAAAGGTGGTGAAACTTGTGGTTTTACTGTAATAAATTTCTGAAATTTGCATATATTTTGCAATTGCACATTTGAACAAGTTATATGTAAATTTCCTGCATTTTACAAATTCTATTTTGTAGCTTACACTTTTGTATTTCAAATGACACCAAAATGAACAAAATTGATTTATAAATAACAAAGTTACAATTATCAAAAACTTAAAGCCACCTTGACCGTTGACGCCATGTTCAAAACAAATTTCAAAATGACGCCCTGACTTCAGTTCTGATCAAAAATTCTGAAAAAAATGAATCGTTTTTGTAATATACTCGCTGAAAAAAAAATCTGTGGCATGAGGATAACAGCCATTGGGTAATTTCACGTGGAATGAGCCATAAGAAAAATGAATTATTTTGGGTTGGTAAAGAATATTGGCATCAAAATAGGTTACACATTTTTTTCTAGACTTAGACTTTGTTTGGTCATATGTTGTTTTATTATACAAAAAAAAAACTTAATTTGGCACTATTCATGAAGTTGTAGTAGGCTTTGCTTACAACATATATTTGAAGAGAATGTCTCAAGAAATTCTACAGATGAAAAAATGTTGATATGGCCGTCATGTAACTTTCTCCAATTTGATGGTTGGTATAAAAGGAATTTCGACGATATTTTGCATATTTACCGATTATTTTTCAAAAAATTAAAGGATCTGGAAAAACAACTTATTTATTAAGTTGTTTAATTTGGCATTTTAAACAATTTTTTGAAAGTTTGATGTAACCACCAACATTTCATAATTATAGAGCAAAAAATAAAGGCTTAATTTTGCAGTTACAAACAGGCTGAATGTTGTATTAAATGCTTCTGCAGCAAGTAAAGGATTTCAATTTCAATTACAGCAAAAAGTAAAAAAAAATAAATAATTTCAATTTTTGCAAAGGAATTTTATATTTTGCATTTTTACCAATGATTTTTCAAAAACTTATTATTTATCAAAAGTTGTTTATTATTTTATGAAAGTTTGATGTAACCATCAATATTTTGTAATTGAAGCGCTCGGGGGAAAATAGTAATAAGCCACATATTGGGCAAAACTTAAATTTAATTGTTATTCGTTTAGCAAAGAAGGTAACATGCCACTGTAAAAGTATTGAAACTATTCATCAATAGATGACGCTAGAATCTCATAGTTTCCTTCTTTACTTACGCCAAAACACAGGAAAATTACGAAATAAAACATAACAAGCCACACAAATACAACATGGCGGAAGTAAATAATCATGGTGTTAAGGGAAAGTTGTTTAGTTGTGAGGAAAATAGCGATGATAGTGATATTTCAAGTGAAACAGATGACAGTGTAAAAGACAAAGATTATTATTACTCAAGTAGCAGCAGTGAAATAAGCATTTCTGAAATCGAGGTAAGTCAATATGTATGTGGCTTATTCTCTTTTTAGCAAAAATTTTGCTCCTAATATTATTGGATTCAGGGATATTTTTTTGTTTTTTTATTTTTATTATTATTTAATCATCATTCATATTTTTGAGCGCATTGTATGTGACAATGTTCTTAATTTTATGATGAAAACATAAATAGTAGTAATACCTTTATTTCTTTATTTTTTTTTATAAAATAAAGGAAACACATGGTATGTGGGCTTGTTACCGTTTTGTTTATACAAATTATAATTTTGATTTCAAAAAACTTTTTTCTAATGAATTATAGGATAAAGGCAGTAGTAGAGAACAACCGACAACACCTTAAAAAAAAGCCATCAAGAAAGAGACAAACCAATGTAGAGTGCAGAAAAAGGGTGAAAGCTAATCAAAGACGAAATGCAGGATATGGGTACACCACTCCAAAAGGGGCTATTTGTAAACCTAAAGGTATGGGCCCACCATGCAAATGTAAAATAAAATGCAGAGAATTATTACAAGGAGAAGAAACAAACATATTTAATTCGTTTTGGGATTTAGAAAACTTTGATAAACAAAATGCTTACTTGTTTGGCATTATTAAAAGTGTACCTAAAAAACGCGTTTATCCAAAGAAAACCAAAAAACAAATTTCATCACGAACCACCACTTTCAAGTACTACGTCAAAATACAGGGAAAAGACCAAAAAATCTGCAAAGAAGAATTTTTGTCAAGCCATGGTTTACAAAACAATAGAAGACGAGTTTATAACTTGTGTAAACAGATCCGAGATGGACGTCATACTCCAAAGTCTGATGGTTGTGGGAGGCACAGAAATAGAAAGAATAAAATACCTGATGTAATGTTGCAATCAGTTCATGACCACATACAAGCTATTCCAAAATATTGCAGTCACTATGGCAGAAAGAAAAACTCACACAGGAGTTATACTGACCATGATATATCTATATCTTCCCTATACAAAAAGTATTACATCCCTTGGGTTAAAGAACGCAACATTAATCCTGTTAAGGAAGACAGATATCGCAGAATATTTTCTTCGGAGTACAACATTGGATTTAAGCTTCCGCGAAGTGATACATGCGGAACTTGTGATGAATATCATATTTTGCTTGAATCGCACAAAGATGATGAAATCAAAGTTAAGACTATGAAGATTAAATTGGAGCTTCGCCAAAGAAGAGCTAAAGCTATGCAGACTAACCTAAAGAATGAATTCAATGTGGACAGAGAACGTAGCTAAAAGAGGAAGTAACGAAATAGCAAGCTGCATATTAAAGTACATCAATGACAATCCTCCACCACCCAACAAAGATCTTATTGTTTTCACGGACAACTGTGGAGGTTAAAATAAGAATTGGACCATCATGTCTTTATGGATTCAGTTGGTAAGAAGTAAAGATCCATAGAACATCGATTCCTTGTCGCTGGATATATACATCTGCCTTCCGATCGCGATTTTGCTACAATAGAGAAACACAAAAAGTATTTGGGTCAAGTTTATTCACCAGCAGACTGGATACAAGCCGTCAGAGAATCAAAAATCCGTTCATTGTACATGAAATGACTCAAAATGAATTTCTTTCTTTTGAAATACTAAGTAAGTCACTAAATAGAAAACAGTTAACGGATGAAAAAGAAAATGTGAGTTTTGCAAAGGTATGCTGGTTCAGATTTGAAGCAGAACATCCTACTAAAATGTTCATAAAACATTACTTAAATGAAGATTTCAAGCCAGTCACTATTGGGAAGAGAGGACAAAAAATAATTACCCGGGTTGTAGATCTTAACACACTAAAAAAGAAGAATAACAGTTTCGTTAAAATTAATGAAAAAAAAACTACAAAATCTGAAGGCTCTACTCCCATATATCCCTTTAGCGTATCACGATTTTTATTTCAATATAGGCGTTCACGAAGCCATTGAAAGTAAAGAAGGTGATGGCCAAATCGAAAATGTAGATGGTGAAGACCAAAAATAAACGAAAATGTAGATAGTGATTTTCACTTGAACGCGCATGACTGTTAAGTTGCATTTGTATGTTTTATAATATTAATAAAGATTTTTATTTTTTCACGTAAAATTTCTCCTTTTTAGTTACCTTTTACAGCTCACAGTTTATTTGACTTTTTTGGTCACAAAAAAGTAATAACCCACATTTTTTATGGAAATATTTTTATCTTTCGAAAATCTCAATTAAATTTCGTGGTTTTTCAATGTAAATGCAAAGTAAATATTATTTCCATTTATATAAAAAAATGTGAAGAAGATATATTTGTAAACCTGATTTCAGGATTTCATAATAATCTGTAAGAACGCTTTTCTCAAAACTAACTAAATGTGGCTTGTTACTATTTTCCCCCGAGCGCTTCAATTATAAAGCAAAAAATAAAAGAACAATAACAAAGACTTAATTTTGCAGTTGCGAAGAGATTTAATGTTGTATTTAATACTTCTGCAACAAGTAAAGGTTTTCAATTTTAATTAGAGCAAAAAAGTCAAAATTTATTCATTTCATCTTTTTCATGAAAATCAAAAAGTTTATGTAATACATTTATTAACAAAAGATGTGCAGTTCTTTGTTATATTCAACATTTATATAAAGAATTTTATGTTTCATATTTAATCATCCAGTTCCGTTTTTCAGAAAAAAAAAAGCTTTACAGTTCTTCAAATTGTCAAATAAAGCCTCCAAGTTCCAAGTTTAATTTCAACATGAGTATTAATTTTTGACATACAGCGTCCACAGACAAACAGGTGCACATTTTTCATCAATCTCGTCTTTGGAAATTTCCGTTGAAATTTCGAATTCGAAAATAATCACGATCACGATACTTTCCCGTACTTCGTACGGATAAAGTAAAAATTCAATCCAGTGCTAAAAATAACGGAAATGTCAAGCTTAAATGCGACAGTGTACGTTCGCTGGCACATGCCTAATTTTAACCAAAGTGCGCACCTTTCCAACGGAACATATTAGGCGGCGAAGTTTAGAAGAGTACGGGGGTGCATTAGCATTTCTTGAATTTTAATCTAACCTTAACTAGGATATCCATGTCATGCCGTAAAATCGAGTTGACCTTCAAGTTGTTTTAACTCGGTTAAAAGGTTATGTGAAAATTCGTACCTTGAGGGGATGCATATGGCTGGGCAGTGGACGATAATTTTTCGGGCGGAGGAGGGAATGCTTCTGTTTTGCACGGCGGATCCTATGAATTTTATTTGATGTACATTATCATTATACCAGTTCTTTAAAACTATCCGGTGTTCGCATAGCTCAGCATCTCCTGAAGACCACTACTCGGCAACGTTTCGAATTTTTTGTTCATCTGCGGCGTCGAGGCGCTACATCTGTATGAATGTTCGAAAGCGGACTGACGTACGCGCGATCTGTGACATAAGCACACCGCGATGTGCGAGCAATTAGCATGGCATGTGTGTCACGTTTCGCTATCACGGATGGATCTGGAGCGAAATTCCAAAGGCAAAAAGCGCAACTCGAAGATTATTCAAATATAGCATACATTTGGGCAGTGGCGGCTCGTGGAATATGTTGATGGTAGTGCCACTTATACAATCCCCCCCCCCTCCCTTTTTAAAAGAAGGAACGATTTATCTTCCTAGACCAAAGTAACTGGCGAAAAAGTGTTTTAAGAATGCAATTAAAAATTCTTGCCATGGCTCCTTGGTTCTATATAACGAGCCGCCCCTGCATTTGGGATAAGGATTTTTTTTTAATTAGTACGAAGTATAGCCTAAATATGTGAATTATAAATCTACAAAAATAGATCTTTTAAAAACACCGAATATTGAATCAGACAAACCTCTTTTATACCGAGAATGATAGCCATACCAACATTTTTATAAATGTTGATGATAACGAAGATTTGCACCTTTTGTTAATAAACGTGTTTCACATACTCCTTGATTTCCGAATTGTCATTGTCAATGACAAAAGTTACATCAAATTTTAAGATCGTCAAAATGAACAGATTGTAAATAATTTTCGAAGAAAAAAAAAATCAATAAATACGTAAAATAATCGGAGAAAGTTGCATGATGGCCGCCTCCACCAATTTGAGTTGCAGGTGTGCCTTTCTTTAGGTGGATATTTATTATTATTATTATTATTGAAGGGGAATGTATAGTAATTTTCAGTGGAATATGGAAGGAAGGGTTGTGAGTTGTGAGAGTAGTCAGCTTACCCTTACCCTTTTTCGCAAGGATAATGATTTAGCATACTGGTTGGCCGTGCGTGTGGTTGCGTCGGCAGCCGTCGTGGCTTGGGCGTATCGTTATCGGCAACGACACGATCCACGTCCGCCGTTTCGGCCCAATTACATCACCGAGGCGCTGCTTCCGTTTAGTCTGCGGCAATAGTGCGTTGTAGAGGTAAAGTTGCTCACCATGACGCGATGGTCGCACCATGGAAGCGGCCAGTCGCCCGACGGGAGCTACGGTTTTCGGGTGGTTTTTTTTGTCTTGGGGGGGACCGGACTTGCGGCACTGGCACTCGCACTGCACCACTCTCTGACACGTACACTCCGTCCGTCCGTCCGTCCGGCGACGCCGCCGCACCAGGCCGCACCGGCGACGCATCAGCTGTGCGCGCTCCGTTATCGATTCGCGGCGGCACGAAACACGTCCGCGTTTACGTTTATTCGCGTTTCGCACGGTTTCGAAATGGCGTTGTTGCGGCGTTGCGAGCGGGCGCCGGCCTTCAACCGTGTCTGGGTTAAGGCTTCCCTCGATCCGATCAACCATGGCCGGACGTTCAACTCTCAAACAATTTCCTCATCCTCGAAAATTACGACTTTTATTTCAAAACATCCGCATCTTTAATATTCATTCGAGGGAACTAGAATGGTGAATTCGCCGGGAACTCGTCCCTCGTAACGAAACGATAATCTTGATCCTTCGAACGCTCGCGGAATTATTTTGCACGTTTAATAATAATAACGATCAATTTGTTTACAAAAAAAATGGTGATGTGGCCATCATGTTACTTTCTCCGACTTGTTGGTATCATAGCCATTTATATTTACGTTTTCATGGTTTATTTTCAATTGAAACCATATTTGAAATGTACATCGAGCGTTGTGTAAACTCGGATGAAACTGACGTGCATTCGATTTTGATGATTCAAACGTCAAAATACGGAAAATTTAGTGTACTTTTACAACGGATTACGAAATGTTTCTGTGAAATTAACACAAAATGCAAAAACTTCAATCCAAAATTTTAAAATCGCGACTTAGATTTTTGAAATTGAACAACTACCGAATGATTTGTCCGAATTTGATGATTTAAATGTCAATGTATGGCGAATTTAGTATTATTCCAAACGGTTCATCACTGGCGGATCCTAGAGAGGGGCAAATATCTTAATAAATTACCATTTAAAACTTCTCCAACTTCACCGTGAGAAAAATGGCGCTTGTCAAAACTGAAGTTTGATGATCAAAAACCGACTTTTTGCAGAAGTACGCTTGCAGATTCCACATTCACAGTGACAGTTGAATATAACTGTGATAGATTAATCTTAAGAAGTGTATCTTAATAAATGACCATTTAAAACTTTTCCAACTTCACTCGGAGAAAAATGGCGCTTGTCAAAACTGAAGTTTGATGATCAAAAACCGACTTTTTGCAGAAGTACGCTTGTACTGACAGTTGAATAAAACTGTGAAAAGTTAATCCTAAGAAGTGTCTTTTTACAAATTACCATTTAAAACTTCTACAACTTCACCAAGAGAAAAATGGCGCTTGTCAAAACTGAAATTTTGTGAGCAAAAACTGACTTTTTGTTGAAACATGTTTATAGATTTCATATCCAATTTGATAAATAAATGAAACTGTTACAGATTAATCCTAGAAAGTGTGTCTTTACAAATTGCCAATTGAAATAATTCCAAGTTCACCGAAAGAAAAATGGCGCTGGTCGAAACTGAAATTTTGTGAGCAAAAACTGACTTTTTGCTGAAACATGATTATAGAATTCATATCCAAGTTGATAAATAAATGAAACTGTGACAGATTAATCCAAGAAAGTGTGTCTTTACAAATTGCCAATTGAAATAATTCCAAGTTCACCGAAAGAAAAATGGCGCTGGTCGAAACTGAAATTATGTGAGCAAAAACTGACTTTTTGATGAAACATGATTATAGATTTCATATCCAATATAATAAATAAATGAACCTGTGACAGATTAATCCTAGAAAGTGTGTCTTTACAAATTGCCAACTGAAATAATTCCAAGTTCACCGAAAGAAAAATGGCGCTGGTCGAAACTGAAATTTTGATGAAACATGATTATAGATTTCATATCCAATTTGATAAATAAATGAAATTGTGACAGATTAATCCTAGAAAGTGTGTCTTTACAAATTGCCAATTGAAATAATTCCAAGTTCACCGAAAGAAATATGGCGCTGGTCGAAACTGAAATTTTGTGAGCAAAAACTGACTTTTTGCTGAAACATGATTATAGATTTCATATCTAATTTGATAAATAAATGAAACTGTGACTGATTAATCCTAGAAAGTGTGTCTTTACAAATTGCCAACTGAAATAATTCCAAGTTCACCGAAAGAAATATGGCGCTGGTCGAAACTGAAATTATGTGAGCAAAAACTGACTTTTTGATGAAACATGATTATAGATTTCATATCCAATATAATAAATAAATGAAATTGTGACAGATTAATCCTAGAAAGTGTGTCTTTACAAATTGCCAATTGAAATAATTCCAAGTTCACCGAAAGAAATATGGCGCTGGTCGAAACTGAAATTTTGTGAGCAAAAACTGACTTTTTGCTGAAACATGATTATAGATTTCATATCTAATTTGATAAATAAATGAAACTGTGACTGATTAATCCTAGAAAGTGTGTCTTTACAAATTGCCAACTGAAATAATTCCAAGTTCACCGAAAGAAATATGGCGCTGGTCGAAACTGAAATTATGTGAGCAAAAACTGACTTTTTGATGAAACATGATTATAGATTTCATATCCAATATAATAAATAAATGAAATTGTGACAGATTAATCCTAGAAAGTGTGTCTTTACAAATTGCCAATTGAAATAATTCCAAGTTCACCGAAAGAAATATGGCGCTGGTCGAAACTGAAATTTTGTGAGCAAAAACTGACTTTTTGGTGAAACATGATTATAGATTTCATATCTAATTTGATAAATAAATGAAACTGTGACTGATTAATCCTAGAAAGTGTGTCTTTACAAATTGCCAACTGAAATAATTCCAAGTTCACCGAAAGAAAAATGGCGCTGGTCGAAACTGAAATTTTGTGAGCAAAAACTGACTTTTTGCTGAAACATGATTATAGATTTCATATCCAATTTGATAAATAAATGAAACTGTGACAGATTAATCCTAGAAAGTGTGTCTTTACAAATTGCCAACTGAAACAATTCCAAGTTCACCGAAAGAAAAATGGCGCTGGTCGAAACTGAAATTATGTGAGCAAAAACTGACTTTTTGATGAAACATGATTATAGATTTCATATCCAATATAATAAATAAATGAAACTGTGACAGATTAATCCTAGAAAGTGTGTCTTTACAAATTGCCAACTGAAATAATTCCAAGTTCACCGAAAGAAATATGGCGCTGGTCGAAACTGAAATTTTGTGAGCAAAAACTGACTTTTTGCTGAAACATGATTATAGATTTCACATCCAATTTGATAAATAAATGAAACTGTGACTGATTAATCCTAGAAAGTGTGTCTTTACAAATTGCCAACTGAAATAATTCCAAGTTCACCGAAAGAAATATGGCGCTGGTCGAAACTGAAATTATGTGAGCAAAAACTGAAATTTTGATGAAACATGATTATAGATTTCATATCCAATTTGATAAATAAATGAAATTGTGACAGATTAATCCTAGAAAGTGTGTCTTTACAAATTGCCAATTGAAATAATTCCAAGTTCACCGAAAGAAAAATGGCGCTGGTCGAAACTGAAATTATGTGAGCAAAAACTGACTTTTTGCTGAAACATGATTATAGATTTCATATCCAATTTGATAAATAAATGAAACTGTGACAGATTAATCCTAGAAAGTGTGTCTTTACAAATTGCCAACTGAAACAATTCCAAGTTCACCGAAAGAAAAATGGCGCTGGTCGAAACTGAAATTTTGTGAGCAAAAACTGACTTTTTGCTGAAACATGATTACAGATTTCATATCTATTTCATAATTTTCTTCGAGCGCAAACTCTTCCTCGAATCTTATGCTTCTTGTCGGTCGTCGTGAACTTTTCGAAAATGTCAAAAATTAACGCAAAACGCCAAATTTACGAAGAAGACCAAAGATTTAAATTGCAATTTCATATTCAAATTGAACGCGTAGACGGATTTTGATGATACAAATGTCAAAATATGGTGAATTTAATGTCATTTTAAAACGGATTTCCAAATTTTCTCTTGAAATTAATGCAAAAATACCAGTTTTTAAATTTTCAAGATTTTCGCGACTTTGATTTTTGAAATTGTACAACTGCCGAATGCGTTGTTCGATTTTGATGATTTATAATAATAATAATAATAGTTTATTCGTGCCAATACCAGGAGGTTATACAAGTCAGAAAATGGCTTTTATGGATTTAAATTCCAAAATTTGAAGAAATTCTTGTAATTTTAAAAGGGATTATATTTTCTCGTGAAATCACTGGCTATTTTGTGTTTGTCAATTTTATGTCAATTTTTTTTCCAATAATTTTTCGATTTTTTTTTAGACGTGATACGTTATTGAATCGAGTGCTGTTACTAAGAACTGATTCGTTATTGAATCGGTTATAAGAGTTACTGTTACTAAGAAGTTATTCGTCATTTAATCGCGTTCCTTTTATAAAATAACTTTTGAGAAAATCACCGTTAGTGGAATTTTTCAATAACGGTTACCGTTACTATTTCTCAGTAACGATTCCAAAGTAGCAGTTGGTGAAAATAACGCTCATCACTAGTACTCATTAAAGATATGTAGATAAGATCAACGAATAATTTTCCGTTTTTTAACCAAAAATAAGTTTCAAATTCTTAAAGTATTGCATTTATTAAGGAGATATAGATAAGGTTACAAAATACAATTCGACGTTTAATTGATTTCTGTGGACGAAGAACGGTATTACAGATTTAATGCGGGCTATTTTTTGTGTTTATTTAATTTTTTAATGCTTCTGCAACAAGTAAAGGTTTATAATGATCGATTTTTCTTTCTTCGACAAGGAGGCGGTGAGATATATTGTGTACGTTAAGTGGCTCTACCATCGAAATGTTCCACGAGCCGCCACTGCTAGGGACCCAAAACGGATATTTCCGTAAAAAAATTTGTTGAAAAAAAATCACGATCACAATACTTTGTCGTACTTCGTACCGGAGAAAGTAAAAATGTAAATGTAGAAAAAAGCTTAACCAAAAAAAGCCTACAAAAGTAGTTTAATTTAAAAAAAATCAATGAATTTATAAAAATTTTAAGTTAAATTAAAAAAATGTTATCTTAGAAAAACAGTTGAATTAATAAAGATTGTAATCAATACAATAATAGGTTAAATCATTTAAAAAAATACAGTTTAATTTAAAAAAAATGCATCCATAAATTAAGAAAAAATCATCTATAAAGAACATCTGTATAAAAAAAATGCATCTATAAAAAAAGAGTTGAAGTAAAAAAATTATTTATTAATAATCAACAGTTGATTTAAAAAAATACTGTAGATATTAAAAAAATTGTAATTTATAAAAGTTGCATTTTAAGTTATATTTAAAAAATGTTATCTTAGAAAAAAAGTTGAATTAATAAAAAAAAAATGTAATCAATAATAGAAAAGATTTAAAAAAATGTATGTAAAACAGTTGAATTAAAAAGAAAATCTGTAGAAGTTGAGTTTAAAAAAATCCATCCATAAATTAATAGTTGAAAACCCTATAAAAACAGCTGAATAAAAAAAAATCATTTATAAAAAACTTCTGAATCAACAAAAGTCTATAAAAATTAAAAATGATCGTTTCATAATTATAAAACAAAAATGAAAAAAATTCAAACAATTTTCTTTCTATAAAATAACATTTGAATTTAAACAAGTTTAATTAAAAAAGAATCTATAAATGTTCATTAAATTTAGCAAATTTCACCTATAAAAATTATTGAATTAAAAAAAATAATTAATATAAAAATAACGTGGATTAAAAAAAAAACATCTGTAAACAAAAATTTCTATAAATAAGAAGTTTAACTTTCTCCTCTGCTTTTACTCCTAAACAAGGACTTCCCCAACGGTCCGCTGTTTCTCCGCTCTTATATAACATCTTCTGCTTTGATATACAGGGTGCCGCATTTATCCTGGACACCCAAAATATTATGGAAACGAAGATTCGGAGAAAAAAATGTTTCAAATAAAATATATTTGATATGAAATGTAGCAGGCATAGGCATTTTTAATTCCAAGAGGGCTTTCAAGGTCATTTCAAGGTCAACTCGTTATTTTTTCATTGAAACAAGGGATGGGCGATATTTCACGTATCTGTGATTTTTCACTGGTATTGAAAAATCACAGATCATTACTGTTACCAATAGGCGAATTTCACTGCTACTTAAAATAACTGTTACTTAAAATCACTGCCATTTAAACTGTGATTGCTACTTAAACTATGACTATTACTTAAAACATAATTATAAGAAGACAGTACAAGGTGGCATTTCTAAATGTTATTTAATATTCTCCCATTTTTGCAGGGTATTGTACTTCAATTTTGAATAAATATTTTATAAAAAAAAAACAAATATGAATAAAATGCCATAGTATACCATATAAAATGAAATAAATTACAACTTATGTACTAACAATTATTAATTAATTAATTGAGATTTTATAAAAACGAAAAAATTATCTTGCCCGGCATGGAATTGAACCACAAACTCGCTCTGATCGAAAGTGATGAGTCCGACGACTTAATAAACCCAAAATGGCTCAAAATTCATTTTAATTTAAGATTCGGTACAAATATCTAAACATACATTTTAAAATAATATCACAAAACTAATTTCGAAATTGCAAACTTCATGAACTGAAAAAAAAAAAACAATTTACCAAACTGCGAAAATCCAAAATTCCTGAAAATTGTTGAATTTTCGAGCCCCAAATTGATTTCGAATAAGCGAAACCACGGCCGCTGAGGATAATTTTTTATGGAATTTTGTCTGCGCATTTTGTTTTTTCTTCTACTAAGTTTTCATCCAGGTGTTCAAAAAAATAAAACTAAAATTTTCAAAAATCCATATCTCCATTAAAAACTGGAATTTATAAAAACCAAATTGATTTTGAATTAGCAAAAGTTCGGCCATTGAGGATGATTTCTTATGGAATTTTGTCTGCGCGTTTTATATTTTTTCTGCGATGTTTTCATTCAAGCGCTCAAAAAATAAAACGAAAATTTTGAAAAATTCATATTTCCATTAAAAATTGTTGAATTTACAAAAACAAAATTAATTTTGAATAAGCGATACTTCAACCATTGAGGGTATGGTTTTAAGGAATTTTTTCTACGCGTTTTATATTTTTTTCTGCGATGTTTTCATTCAAGTGCTCAAAAACTTAAAACGAAGATCTTCAAAAATCCATATCTCTATTGGTTAATGATTTTATTTCAAAATAATCCTTCGAGAACAGAGCAAATACTCTTTCAAAAGATGCGTTTTTTTTTCAGAGGTAAAACCAAAATAGGAAAACATTTGCGCATACAAAAAAAATTACCGAACAAACATTCTGTTTTTCTGCAAAAATCTCGAAATACTTCTCGACTTTTGAACTGAATCAAGGATAGTCGTATATTTATTTGGTATAGCAGCAGTGACGGTTCGCGGATTTTTTTCTGGTACGGCCGAGGAACAAGAGGTGGTAATACAGATAGGTGCGGTCACGCAGCCAGCCGTCTCTGCAACTGACCCTACCTATCTGTATTACCACCTCTTGTCCCGTACCAGAAAAAAAAACCCGCGAACCGTCACTGTATAGCAGATAATATAGCCAAAATACTACCTTCAGTCACAGGTATAATATCAAAAGCAACACTATTTATGTGACCAGATGGACAAATATTATCAGAATCATATCAAAAAGATGTTTGAGAAACCATTAACAATTTCAGAAGGTGTTATTTACTTGCCGTGATCAGAGTCACAGTTTAAAATCACTGATATTAGAAAGTAGCAATCACAGGTAGCAACGTGATTCAAAAGTAGGTAGCAGTTTTGCCCATCTCTAATTGAAACCTGTAAATTTAATTAAGGAGTATGCATCTAAGAATTAGAGGAAATAACTTTTATCTAAAACATTTTTTTCTTCAGCGCCTACTTTACAAAAATATCAAATTAACAGGTGTTTAACGGCGAACATTATTGCAGGTATTTCGAATCCATTCCTTCATATTTTCTTAAGTGGTAGGAACACCTTTGTAGACTTTTTTTAAGTATCTGTATAAAATAATCAAGGGGTGTTAAATTTGGCGATCTAGCAGCTCAAGACAATGAAACTACTCGTGTATCCAACGACCATAATTATGATACGCGAATAATGCGCTGGAGAAAAAAAATGTTGATACCAAATATTCAATCTTACTTTCAAATTTAATTCTTCCGTCAGTATTGGTAATTCGTTATGAAATAGTGGTATCTCACCGATGAGAAGTTGGCCACAACTTTCCAGGATTTTTGACACCTCCACTATGTAATTAAGGAGTATGAATCTAAGAATTAGAGGAAATAACTTTTATCTAAAACATTTTTTTCTTCAGCGCCTACTTTACAAAAATATCAAATTAACAGGTTATCTCAACAAAATGTTATTTAGTCCCGCATTTAATTAAAAAAAGGGATGTCCAATAAACATTTCATAACTATTTGATTGCAATTTTAATAAAAATTGGCGGCGAAAGGATCCGCGCGGGAAAAAAGTCCTAAGTGGCGTTTGGCACTAGCTGTACATTACTTCATCATACATACATAATACCTAATAAATAATTTAAAATAATTTATTTGCAGTAGTCTTCATAAATTGCGTGGGAAATAATTTTTGAAATCAGCCACAAATATTAAAAAAAAATTAAATATTGCAAAAAGTAAGCACTGTAAAAAAATGGGTTTGATAAAAATTAGAGAGAGAAAATACATTTATTGAGACATTTTTAGAAATGACCTCAACAGGCAATTGACCAGAGGTCTTTCAGCCTAGTACAATATTAAACAATAATAGTACATAAAATTGCAAAAAAAAGGGTTAGTAAGCATGAATGAATTGAAGTATGGCGTGTCCGTTCGTCTGGGGATGACTTGTTTAGTTCGATCCGTCTTCTAGGGTTTTGAGAAATTCATAAGTAGACATTGGTGGGAATTTGAATTTTGGATAAAAGTTATTTGCTTTAATTCGTAGATTTCGACGCCCTAATAAAAATTCTAGGTTTACGTTTAAAAATCACAAGTTCGCCTTGAAATTACCTTGGAAACCCACTTATAATTGATGACATTATATGCCTGCTGCATTAGCCCCTTCATTGCAAACACATTTTATTTGAAACATTTTTTTTCTTAGAATCACCGTTTCCATAATATTTCGGGTGTCCAGGATAAATGCCGCAGCCTGTATGGGGTGGCCAAACTTTCAATCACTATAGGCGACCTGCTTTTCTTAAATTATAGGTGGCGGTGTACCAACATCGTATGTGTTAAGTGATCATAAGAAAAGTAGTAAGTAAGCCATCTATGATATGTACATATCAAACAGGCGAGCCACCAGGAATAGTTGCGCGGTCGACGCTTTGGCCACCCCCGATGTATATAATTCCGATTCTCTTTATTCGAATCCTTCCAAATACCCTCTGCAATTTTCAGATGATACAGCCTTAATCTCCCATGCTCCCACAGGACCAGGCTCGTCGTAAGAGGTATATTTGTAATCAGTATAAAACTTAATAGGATAGGCCCATAAAATAATTTTGCCCACCTAGGTCGGTAATTTTGGGTGACGCCGATGTTTTTTTTTTAATCTATTTACACGATCAGATTTATTAAGTACACAATCCAATATAAAACTCCATTCGGAGGGAGTATATATGCAACATCACAATCCCATCCAGCTACAACACCTCACGTATCGATCGTCTCTGGCGTTATTGTTCAGAGGGCGCGCGCTGCGACGACGTTAACCAGTTCGCGAAAAAAAAAAGAAAAAAACAAGGAGAAAACGACAGTTTCTCTTGAAATAACCGGACCAGATACCGACGTGAAAACGGAAGAGAGAAAAAAAAACCAGAGGATCAACAATAATTACCGCACCTCGTGATCCTTAACCTTCACCGCCGGAGCGGATGAATGCGGAATGCGCATTTGTTATTCAAAAATCGCGATTTGCATCTGCGAACTGCGTCAATCGGGCCGGAATACTTCGTTATGTAAATGGTGTGAGGTTTTTGCGATTTGGGGCAAAATGTTTTATTTCCTGCCCATGCAAAAATCATCTTAAATATCTACAGAAAAGCTTAAAGCAGGCACGAGCAACATTTTTCGCAAATATGATTACAAAGTCAATATACAAAATTAATCAAGTAAAATTGAAGCGCAACGTTTTTTTATCACAAGCCCATGCCTGACTTATGCCCGGTTTTATAATGTCTGGTTAACTAACTGGGCAAACTGCCGGTGCACCCGAACACGCCTGACCAAAACGCGAACCTTTTCACTGATGCGTTCGCGTCTACCGGCAGGTCCCCAGTAAACAGAGATTAGAGCGTAACGGTTAGTTTCCAATCCAAGTCGACCTTGAACGTTGTGTTTTGTCCATGTATTAAAACAGTATAACATTGGATGATGGTTAACCCATTAACGCCTGAGTTAGTTTTTTTATTGAATTTAATTTTTCTTTGTATTTTTAATTATATGAATTAATTAATTACTCATTACAAAGGCAGAACTTTATTCATATCATTTTTAGTATACGAAATATTACTATTTTTTGTCCGTCACCAAGTAAAAAAAATTTTTTTTTTTTTTTTTTTTTAATTTAAAAATTTATTTAAGAAGACAAAAAGATAAAAGTTGCTTCAGCTTGGACATAGATGGAATGCCAGACATAAAATAATAAAATCCAAAATAACATTATTATTTTGTGTACCATATAATTTACCGAGGCCAGGCACAAGCCGAAAAAACGAACAAAAATTGCAGTTTAAATGGACTTACCTTTGTGTTTTGCTAAAGTCATATAAGAAGTTTGCGCCCTGTTGGACGGTGGACCGTGCTCCAGAAAATAAACAAAAAAAGCACAGCGCCGGCAAAACGGTCCCAAAGACGTGCAGGTTTTGGCTAATCCGCGCTCGTAGAAAGACTACCTGAAACAAATATCACCTTATATACAAGAAGATTCAGGCCGAATGGTTAATATTTTGATGGGCTACAATCTTTTTCTCTCGCAACCCAATATATTAATTCTTTCAAGTACGCACATACATATTTTCACCACTACATAGTAATCAGTGACTCATGGTACGGCCGAGGTAGCAGAGGTGGTAATACAGTTGCGGTCTCTGTAACCGACCCTACCCATCTGCTACCTCAGCCATGGTACGGCGTCACTGTTAAAAAGTTAACGCGACCCATAGGTTGAAGCGCTCGATTATGTACAATTTTTCTAATCGCCGAAAAGTAGTTATCCGATTTTCTTGAAATTTCAGGTTAACATTCTTAAAAAAATGGTGATGTGGCCATCATGTTACTTTCTCCGACGGGATGGTATCATAGCCATTTATATTTACGTTTTCATGATTTATTTTCAATTGAATTCATATTTTAAATGTACATCGAGGGTTGTGTAAGCTCCGATCAAACTGACGTTTAAAACGTCAAAATTATGAAAGATGGAAAAATTATACTTCAAATTCAAAAACTCGGTTTACTCAAAAACTAACGAGATTTCGAAAAAAACTTATTCTTTAGAAGTTATTCATTTTGGCATTCTGTACAATTATTATTAACATAACATTTCTGTAACTATTATCGTTTTATAATTATAAACCAAAAATTAAAAAAATAATAATAAATTTTTTTCTCGAATAAAAATGATTTTATGAAAAATGTTTTCAAGCAAAAGATGTTCATTTCTTTGTTGTCTTCAAAGTTTGTTTGAATGTTTTTGTGATATTTTTCATATTTAAGAAAATATTGGCAAAAAACAAAAAAACAGTTAAGGTAAACGCCCACTTCCGGTGTACGAAATTTTACCAAAAGCTTTTCAGTTCTTCAGATTATCAAATAAGATGGATGTTCAAAGTTTCATATCAATTGCTCTATTAGTTTTTGAGATACAGCGCACACAGACAGACACACATACACACACACGCGCACGCGCACACACACAGACACTCACACACACAGACACAAAACATTTTTTTCCAGAAATTGTTGAAATGGCATCTAGGGACCTCAAAACGGATATTTCCGTAAAAAAAATTTTTGAAAAAAAAATCACGATCACAATACTTTCTCGTACTTCGTAACGGAGAAAGTAATAAAAAGCTGCGAAATTAGCCAAGAAACGAAAAATACGTTATTGCTAATTTTTCCGCAACTTTAATTTGAAAATATTTGAAAAAACATAAAAAGATTAAGATTAGATAGATTTTTTAATTTTCAGAAAAACTAGTTATCCAACTTTTGTGAAATTTCAGGGTAACATTCTTAAAATAAGATGTGAAATTAGCTGAGAAATGAAAAGTTTGAAAATATTTGAAAAACTTAAAAAAATCGTTTTAATAGATTTTTTTTTCAATTTTCAGAAAAACTAGTTATCAAATTTTTATGAAAATTCAGGGTAACATTCTTAAAATAAGAAGATGTGAAATTAGCTAATTAACGAAAAGTTTGAAAATATTTGAAAAACATAAAAAATCGTTTTTATAATTTTTTTTAAATTTTCAGAAAAACTGGTTATTCGATTTTCACAAAATTTCAGGGTAACATTCTTAAAATACGGAGCTGTGAAATTAGCCAAGAAACGAAAACTACGTTATTGCTAATTTTTCCGGAACTTTAATTTGAAAATATTTGAAAAACAAAAAGATTAAGATTAGATAGATTTTTAATTTTCAGAAAAACTAGTTATTCAATTTTTATGAAATTTCAGGGTAACATTCTTAAAATAAGAAGATGTAAAATTAGCTAATTAACGAAAAGTTTGAAAATATTTGAAAAACATAAAAAATCGTTTTTATAGATTTTTCTTCAATTTTCAGAAAAACTAGTTATTCAATTTTTATGAAAATTCAGGGTAACATTCTTAAAATAAGATTTGAAATTAGCTAATTAACGAAAAGTTTGAAAATATTTAAAAAACATAAAAAATCGTTTTTATAATTTTTTCTTTAATTTTCAGAAAAACTAGTTATCCAATTTTTATAAAAATTCAGGGTAACATTCTTAAAATAAGAAGATGTAAAATTAGCTAATTAACGGAAAGTTTGAAAATATTTGAAAAACATAAAAAATCGTTTTTATAGATTTTCTTCAATTTTCAAAAAACTAGTTATCCAATTTTTATGAAATTTCAGGGAAACATTCTTAAAATAAGAAGATGTGAAATTAGCTGAGAAATGAAAAGTTTGAAAATATTTGAAAAACTTAAAAAAATCGTTTTTATAGATTTTTCTTTAATTTTCAGAAAAACTAGTTATCTAATTTTTATGAAATTTCAGGGTAACATTCTTAAAATAAGAAGATTTGAAATTAGCTAATTAACGAAAAGTTTGAAAATATTTGAAAAACATAAAAAATCGTTTTTATAATTTTTTTAAATTTTCAGAAAAACTGGTTATTCGATTTTCACAAAATTTCAGGGTAACATTCTTAAAATAAGCAGCTGTGAAATCAGCCAAGAAACGAAAAATACGTTATTGCTAATTTTTCCGGAACTTTAAT
This sequence comes from Ocypus olens, assembly GCA_910593695.2. NCBI lineage: Eukaryota > Metazoa > Arthropoda > Insecta > Coleoptera > Staphylinidae > Ocypus > Ocypus olens. Next base: position 37,775,923 of record OU343063.1, on the reverse strand, counting down.
TTGAAAATATTTGAAAAACATAAAAAGATTAAGATTAGATAGATTTTTAATTTTCAGAAAAACTAGTTATTCAATTTTTATGAAATTTCAGGGTAACATTCTTAAAATAAGAAGATGTGAAATTAGCTAATTAACGAAAAGTTTGAAAATATTTGAAAAACATAAAAAATCGTTTTTATAGATTTTTCTTCAATTTTCAGAAAAACTAGTTATCCAATTGTTATGAAAATTCAGGGTAACATTCTTAAAATAAGAAGATGTGAAATTAGCTAATTAACGAAAAGTTTGAAAATATTTGAAAAACATAAAAAATCGTTTTTATAAATTTTTCTTCAATTTTCAGAAAAACTAGTTATCCAATTTTTATGAAAATTCAGAGTAACATTCTTAAAATAAGAAGATTTTAAATTAGCTAATTAACGAAAAGTTTGAAAATATTTGAAAAACATAAAAAATCGTTTTTATAATTTTTTTAAATTTTCAGAAAAACTGGTTATTCGATTTTCACAAAATTTCAGGGTAACATTCTTAAAATAAGTAGCTGTGAAATTAGCCAAGAAACGAAAACTACGTTATTGCTAATTTTTCCGGAACTTTAATTTGAAAATATTTGAAAAACATAAAAAGATTAAGATTAGATAGATTTTTTAATTTTCAGAAAAACTAGTTATCCAACTTTTATGAAATTTCAGGGTAACATTCTTAAAATAAGAAGATGTGAAATTAGCTGAGAAATGAAAAGTTTGAAAATATTTGAAAAACTTAAAAAAATCGTTTTTATAGATTTTTCTTCAATTTTCAGAAAAACTAGTAATCCAATTTTATGAAAATTCAGGGTAACATTCTTAAAATAAGATGATTTGAAATTAGCTAATTAACGAAAAGTTTGAAAATATTTGAAAAACATAAAAAATCGTTTTTATATTTTTTTTTAATTTTCAGAAAAACTGGTTATTCGATTTTCACAAAATTTCAGGGTAACATTCTTAAAATAAGAAGATGTGAAATTAGCTGAGAAATGAAAAGTTTGAAAATATTTGAAAAACTTAAAAAAATCGTTTTTATAGATTTTTCTTCAATTTTCAGAAAAACTAGTTATCCAATTTTTATGAAAATTCAGGGTAACATTCTTAAAATAAGATGATTTGAAATTAGCTAATTAACGAAAAGTTTGAAAATATCTGAAAAACATAAAAAATCGTTTTTATAAATTTTTTTAATTTTCAGAAAAACTGGTTATTCGATTTTCACAAAATTTCAGGGTAACATTCTTAAAATAAGGAGCTGTGAAATTAGCCAAGAAACGAAAAATACGTTATTGCTAATTTTTCCGGAACTTTAATTTGAAAAACATAAAAAAAATCGTTTTTAGCAATCAGCAAATTTGCGCGATTATCAATAAGAAATTAACGCAATGGCGTGCAATCCATTGAAGGCGTGTGCGGTAATTAACATTGCACGCAAAGATTTCACTTCAACTCGTCGTAAAGTTCTGCTTTGATTTGAAAATCGCGTGCACGGTCGAGTGTTTCTCCATTTAGTTATTTACCGCACGCCACTGTTATACGGCTATTGGAATCTGGCATCAAAATATAAATCGATGTTGAAACATGACAATTAATGAAGGTTTGTTGACATTACGGCTTGTATACTAATAGTTGTCTACAGTGACGGTTCGCGGGTTTTTTTCTGGTACGGCCGAGGTAGCAGAGGTGGGGTCACGCAGCCAGCCGTCTCTGCAACTGAACCTACCTATTTGTATTACCACCTCTTGTTCCTCGGCCGTACCAGAAAAAAACCCGCGAACCGTCACTGGTTGTCTATGGCTCTGAATTATTTCTAGTGTATGTATTAATAAAATGTGTGGTAAATATGGGTAAAAACGGTTCTGATTCGGTTCACTTCAATGAACGGCTCCGAATCGTTTCACTCCGGGAACGGTTCCGAATCTGTCCACCGAATCGGTTCTTTTGAACGGTTGACTATTAGATACGTATTTTCAACTACCAGCAGTTTAATGGTTTTTAACCCGCCAAAAGTGACCCTACTGGTCTGTGAGACCGGGTGTGTCGAATAACTTTATTCTCCGTCATTATTTTTTGTTGCAATCTCGAGTAGCTGCAGCATTGCAGAGCTTAAATTGTTAAAGAACATAAATTTAAAAAAAACATAAACTATTAGCAACACGTTTCGAAAAATCTTCAATTGAAAACCCCGGTGCGTGAGACCGGCGTCACCATTAAATTTGCGTCACCAATGGCGGGTTAAATATGGCTAAAAAAGTTCACCACCGTGAACAGTTCTGAACCGGTTCACTTTAAAGAACGGCTCCGAATGGCTTCACTCCGTGAACGGCTCCGAATCGGTTCGCCTTCGGGTACACCACCGAATAGGTTCTTTGAAACGGTTCACTACTGTTTACGTATTTTCAGCTACCAGCAGTTTAATATGGCTACACATTTTATAATTTACTCTAGCATAACATAATCCAGGGGCGGCTCGTTATATAGAGCCACGGAGCCATGGCACTACTTGTAGACTCAAGCTGTCCAAAGAAAGCAATCGCAAGTTCATCACAACAACAATGGTTGCATTAAAAGGCAAATTTTGATGACCAAAAAACGCATTTTTCAGAAATTCACATGCAAATACTACTTTTATTGCACCAGATGGTTGAAATTTTGACAGACTAATTTTGAATAATGTGTCTTTACAAATTTCCATAGAAAATAATCGCAAGTTTACCACAACAAAAATAGTTGCACTAAAGAGAAAATTTTGATGATCAAAAAAAACACAAATTTGCATGGGAATTCCGCAATTTTTGCAACAGATGGTTGAAATTTTGACAGACTAATTTTGAATCATATGTTTCAAAAGAAAATAATTTTCTTCGAAATTTTCGATTTTTTTGTTAAAATTTTCGATTTTTTACTCTGCAATTTTGATTTTTAGGATCGAATTTTTGGTCGAAGTTTTTAATTTTTTATCCTATATTTTAGATTGTTTTTAACCTAAATTAATCGATTTTTATACGCAACTTTTTTATTTTTTGCCGATATTTTCAAGTTTTTTTTGACAGTTTTTGATTTCTTGCCCTTCATTTTAGATTTTTTAACTTGAAAATATTTTTATTCAGTCTATCAGTGATATTCTAAACTTGTGAAACTCTAATTCATAATGGAAGTTATATCTGACATTGAATTATTATTTTTCATGGGCGATTTTTTTTACTTTTTGCTTACTTTTTGACTAAAATCGATTAAATTTAATTTTTCAACAAACATTTTTTTGTTTTTTTTCAAGTCTGAGACCATTCTGAACACTATTTGTTAATAAAAAAAATTGTGGGACTTCCAGGAACCGAGGTTTTCGAGTTTCTCGTCGGCAACTTATTTTGAGCTAAAGAATTATTTTGGGGGCTGAAAATGCCAAATTATTTTTGTTTTCCTTGATTTTTCAATTGTTTGGTTTGCATTTTTTATTTTCAGACCTGCATTTTTGTTCTTTTTTGGCCTATATTTTAGACCTGTATTTTTCATATCTTTATTCCAAATTTTTTGCCCTAAATATTTTTTATTTTGGTTAAACTTTTTAATTTTTTTTGGCTGAAATTTTCGAATTTTTGGTCTGCATTTTTTTTAACCGCGAATTTTCGATATTTGTCAAAATGTTCGTTTTTTTGTGCTTATATTTTTGCTTTTTACCTTAATTAAGAGCGTATTTTTTATTGGTCTATACTTTAGATTGTTAACGTGATTGATTTTTATGTGCAAATTTTTGATTTTTTGGTCGGTATTTAATTTGCATAATTGGTCATTTCCATCTTTCATAATTTTGATGTTTCAAACGTCAGTATCATCCGATCCAATAAATTGTAAAAGTGGCTCTACCATCAACATGTTCCACGAGCCGCCACTGACATAATCCCTACTTTTAACCGTTGCTTTGCACACAGGATTAATATGAGGGGGTCCTCAACTTTGCCTTCAAATTTCGGTAGGTAAATCGTAAGTGGCGACATAAAAATCGCCATCTAGCTGTAGTTTTGGACACTAACAATACTTATAAAGTATACCAGTTGGCCGTAGCGTCAGTATGCACGTGATGTTCGATCGGAAAAAAAGTTTTTGTTTCTAGAGTTAAATTGAATCACGTTTTTTCCCGGTGATTATCGACCATTTTGTTTTCCGTTTTTTTTTTCGATTTGTTGGGAGCATATTTATACAGGGTGTTTCAGAGCTCTGGGAACGGTCAATCACGTGCGAATGAACTGCCTTTTCCACGTAAGATTAGAATTTTAGTTGATTTCTTTTTGTAAAATTTGATGTTATGTAAATACGAGGAATAAATAATAAATACATATTTATTTGTTCCCTGTACGGACCGGTTTAGACTTGTTTGGTCTCATACTAGCACAAAAAACATTAATTATTTGTTCCCGTCCAGACCGGTTTCGATTTGTTTTGTCTCATCACGCCGGCTCTGAATCGGTTCACTTTCCCGAACGGCCCCAATTCGGTTTACCTTCGTGAACGGGTCCAATCGTTTCACTTACTCCTAATTGATTCACTTCCGTAACGGTTCACCTCCGTTAACGGCTCCGAATCGCTCCACTCTCTTTTCAGTTTCATTTTTAAAACCTCTAGGTCAAAGTTGAGAACAAAACTCAAGTTTTCATAATAATTAAAAATATTTGTAAGCACGTATCTTTCTTTCTTAATCGGTTACTATATTTATAACATGAATTTGAACAATCAGATTGCAAGTAAAATAACAAATGGTCTTGCTTTAGTGTTGTATAACTGGTAGAAAGTTTATAGTTCCACTGCACGGCTGTTAAAACATAAAAATTCGACGTTAGAAATTGATCAACTTATGCAACAGCATTTAAAACGGATTTTCTTCACAAGCAACACCGGCAATGATTCTTAAAATGAATTAAATAAAACGAAATGTAGCCTGAATATATGAATATTCAACCTGCAACAAGTGGGGATGTTTCTAATTTGTTTATTCTTAAAATGAATTTTCAATCTTTGAGTTTGATGAATACATTCTGCATTGTTTGGCTACCACAAGTAGATTGCCACCCCGTCGAAGGGATTGAAAAAAAATCATTATTCCTTAAATCACCATCATTTTGGATTAAAATTGTTATTAACAAATAACGAAAAGTTGTTTGCATTTTTTTGAATGTATTTAATGCCTCTGCAAAAAGTGAAGTTTTACAATTTTAATGTTAAAAACAATTATTTATATAGTACTACTTTTTTCACAAGTGATTTGACTTTATCAATGAGAGAGAGACAATCTTTATTCAGACAATAAAAACATAAATTAACAAAAGTAGAGTAATTCGAAATACAAAATGAGGTTGTTAGTCTGTCTGGGCTCTCTGGGCTTTATCAATGTTCACAAAAAATAAATCAAATCAGACATTTTGTATGATTGAATCCCAAATCAAATTCGTGATAAGATTAGTAGTAATTGCTCAAAATCCACAGTTACAGTGCAATATTGGAAAATATATACTTACTAAGATAAGGAGAAACGTTTGGCCTTGAAAATGTAAGGAAAAACACGTACGAAAAACAAGCGGAATCAATAATTTGGTTTGCGGTTAATATCAATGCAATTCAAAAGCATTAAACAATGATTATACTGCTAGTCTAGTTATAAACCCCATTGACTATCCACCCCGCGGTTATACTTCGTTATTCGTTTCTAATACTTGTGAATATTGCTTTTCTAATAACATTTTATGTATTTTAATTGACGTCTAATGTTGCAAATAGACAATGTGATTGACACCAATAAACATTCTATTCTAATAAAATAATGCTTTCATGGAAAAAGGTAAAAAAAAACTACATGAAATATGTTCTACAAAGATTAAGCGGGTGAATTATATCATTTCTTTATTTTGAAGATTGAAAAGTAAAGCTAATTGGCAAAATTTGTAATTTTTCGTTTGGTTGTAAAAACGTAGAGTGCCGAAAAAACTGTATTGACGTTTCATTGCTGAGATTCTTTCTGATGACAGAAAAAATGTTGATTTGATGGCAGTAGTACTAGTAGTAATTTATTAAATGTAATGAAAATACATATATAAATATCCTACACAGTATTACAGGGGCGGATCTAGGTGTTTTTTTTAAGGGAAGGCACTGTCTATAAATGTTTAAAAGAATTTAATGAATAAATAAATAGCACAGAACAAACAAAGTTATAAAAAAAATCTAGGCTTAAGAAGGGGGATTTAGCCTATCGTCCCTCCTTGGATCCGCAAGCATTTGATGGGGATAAAAGGATTTTTTCTGATATTCTGGTATATTTATCGATTTGTTTCAAAAACTAATGATTTCGAAAAAAAAAACTTGTTCATTATGGCGTTTTCAACAATTTTAATTATAAGTCTGCTCTAAGTATAATCATTTCATAATTATAGACCAAAAATATAAAATTTAATCCATTTTTAATTTATTCTCGAAAATCTGTCTATGAAATACTTTTATTAACAAAACATATGCAGTTTTTTGTTATTATTTGAAATTATCTTTCAGATTATAATAATTATTCCTGAATACAAGAAAACTATTGAGTTTAGGAACAGGGAACCCTTATACAATCTGAAAGATAATTGGATTCTACTTAAGAATACGTAACTAAATACAGGGTGTGCCATTTGAAAAAACGAAGTTATTTAACTTTATAAGTTGGGTTTTTTGGGCATTTTTTTATCACCCTGTATAATTTTTTGTATGAAATCATGGTTGGCTCTATAGTTCGAACCTTCAACCAAATAATAGAAATGATTTTAATCGTTCAACATCAATCACTGGGGCAAAAATAGACCATGCATTTCAACAAATTTTCAAATATTTCGAAAACGGCAAACAATAGGTATAGGGAGTATTGAAGTAACTCTTTATTTGCTCCATATAATTCAAAAATGACAAAAATACAGGGTGTTCCATTTAAAAAACATAAGTTTGATCTGTAACTTTATTATGAGACACCCTGTATAAATTTAAATATTTTTAGGGCGTGCAGCTCACTATTATACACAACTTTTGTATAAAACATTTTTCGAAATTTTGGCAAATAAGCCCGTGATTGACCGTTCCCAGAGCTCTGAAACACCCTGTATAAATGGGGGCGTGTTCGAAAAAACGCTCGGATACTTCGATTGGTATTTTTAGTTGGGAATTTTTTTTTCAACAAAAACTTTTTATACTGGGTGTGTCATGTAACAGAGGCCACTACCAACTTTCTTATTTCAAATGCAACACCCGGTATATTATTCAATTTTTGGATTCTTCCGAAAATTCCAGACATATTTCATGTCCTATTCATGTCCTATACCTATTTTTACTGTTTAGGAAACAAACACGCACACACACACAGACACATGTTTTTTCCTGAAATTGTTGAAATGGCATCTAGGCACCCCAAAACGAATAACGTAAAAAAAAAAATTCACGATCACAATAGTTTCTCGTACTTCGTAACGGAGAAAGTAAAACAGAATATTGTTTGATTACAGAAATTCGCTACAATACACTCAAAAACTAATAAGTGAAAAAACAGTTGAAGATAGGTATAGGACAGGGTACATGAAATATGTCTAGAATCTTCTGAACAATCCAAAAGTTGAATAATATCTAGGGTGTTGAATTTTAAATAAGAAAGTTGGTATTGGACTCTGTTACATGACACACCCTGTATAAAAAGTTTTTGCTGAAAAAAATGCGCAACTAAAAATACCAATCGACGTATCCGAGCCTTTTTTCGAACACGCCCCCATTTGTTTATTATCGAATTTATTCCATTTGGCTGATACACACTGTATATTTGAGCAGTAATCATATGGGAAATGGAGGGGGAGTAGCAGTCCATGTTTATATAGTCAAAGCCTTCACCGATCATTTTTATAGGAGCGTATCGTTAGATGTACCCCTAAAAGCTATTTGTTTTCAAGGTCAAGCTGTATATTCTTATCATGTGTTTGAATTTTCGCGCCATATCATTGTTACCAACCTATTTGGTATGATATTTTAACCGTATATGGCTGTGTGGTTGACGTATGTTTCAAATGACTATCACCGAAAATGTTTAAAGGAGCGTATCGATAGATGTACCCCTTATAGCTATACAACGTGGACATTTACTGGGGTAGCACATCCCCTTATCAGAAGGGGTGCGTTGTCCAACGTTGTACGTAAATATTGGTTGGTGAGGTTGGTTATGCAATTTGTTGTACACCGGACTTTTTTTTATTAACGCTTTGCACTCGGGCAGTTTGGTGCGTCCACTCGAGTGGCGCTGCTACGGCGCCCGGGAGGTGTGATACATCTATTAGAAGTGCACCATACCGAAATCTACTATTGGCAGCATGATTATCTAGTGTTCGTTTTGTTACTTTGGTTTTGGTTTTTATGAAACATTTTCTCAATTTTGAAGATTTTGATGATTCTGATTTTGAAGATTCTGATTTTGACGATTTTGATGATTCTTATTTTGAAGATTTTGATTTTGAAGACTTTGATTTTAAAGATTTTTAATAAGGGACACCCTGAGTATCGACTTTAAATTTAGCACTGTTTTTATTTATTTGCACACCCCACCTCGAAAATTATATCCCTGAACGTTCGGCGACTTCATATACACGGAAAGGTGCGCGACCTTTGCTTGAACGTTCATATTCATATACAAGGTCACGCTCAAGGTCATTCAAGGTCGGCCCAAGTGGGAACTTTTTCCTAATTTTAAAGTACCTGTAGAACACTTCCCTAATATAGCCGAAATCGTCTCGTTGATTTTGAAGACTTTGATTTTAAAGATTTTAATGGTTTTGATTTTGACAATTTTGAATAAGGCACACCCTGTATATCGATTTTAAACTTAGCGCCATTTTTATTTTTTTTGCACACCCTGTACATTGCTCGGGTATCAATTTCTGAACGTTCGGTGATTTCATATAAACGGGCACGCGCGCGACCTCCGCCTTAACCTTAGGCAACTTCATATACAAGGTCACGCTCGAGGTCATTCAAGGGCGTTCCAAGTGAGGACTTTTTTCCCAATTTTAAAGTACCTGTAGAACACTTCCTTAATATAGCCGAAATCGTTTCGAGTTGCTGGTTCGCCCGAGCGAAAAAGGCCTCGAGTGCAAAGGGTTAATTGTATCTAAAATAGTATATTTTTGTTGTTTCTAATTTGTATAGTATATTTCGATACATGACCGCTAAGTGCATTCATACAGTTGAGAAGATATTCTAGAAAAACGAGGCCTGCAGGGCCGAGTTTTGCTAATTTTGTAAAAATAGACTTGGAGACCCAGAACTAGAGATGGGTAACTCATAAGTGAGTCGATTAAAAGAGTCGACTCTTAGAAAAGAGTGGAAAGTCAAGTCATTCCTGTGTAGATTTTCTGACTTAAAGTGAGTCATGAAATTTGAGAAGTATGGGGTACATTGGAATTTTCAAAGTGAGGACATTTTTTATACCTATGCCGACTTTCTGACAGTAAGACTTTGTATTGCTGCAACTTTGATCTCTATTTGGGTAAAGTAGATGTACCTAAAAAGAACGGAGGAGATTGTTGTAAAGACATTATGCAAATTTGGCATGGCTCTGGAAGGAATATCACAACAGATACCATTTTTACAAATGTTTCCTTAGGAGAATTTGTCCTAACCAAATATTTGACTTCAATTAGAACAGTCAGAATAAAATAGAAAACACCTTCATCTTTATTCCTATTTACAAAAAAATGTAACATTGGCTTCCTATATAGTGAAAAAGCTCCTAGAAAAATGTGGTAATGTTGTTGACAATGCACCACAAGCATGCAAATGTAGGAGAAGACCAGAAATAATTCCGAGTTTTAACAAAATCAAAATTAGATAAAATTATCAGAGAATATTCATTCAAAAGAGGTACCAGAAGATGGCCGATTATTCATGAACTATTTAGATACAGCTTCTTATAATGCGTTTTTATTATAGACAAAAAAATCCAGAAGGATGTGGAAACAAGCTAATACAACAGACATTTCTTTTTTTAAGAACTCGCCAACGAATTGATGAAAGATGATATTAAATGACGAGCAACACAAATTACAGAAGACAGTAGAGAATCTGAGGTAATTGTATCCATTGCAATGTATATATGTGGGCACAGCATCAAGAAAATGTAGCCAAATGAAAAAGTTAAATATTCTTAAAAATGCAGCAACTGTAATAAATTAATCTGCAAAACTCATTGCCAAACAATTCAAATTAAAAACGGACAGCTGCACTCAAGGAAGATGATAGTAGGCTGCAAGTAATAATATTGTGTGAGCCACAAAATTTTGTTTCAGAGTTGGCTGTGAGATGAATGAGGTATGTCGCATATTATTATGCCATCAGACTAATAAATTAGATTTAAAAAAATTAATTAATCTCAGACATGACTGCTATGCTGCCGTGTGTAGGAAGAAAGCAGTAACTGCAAAAAATTGAAAATTGAGATATGGATATCATTGGATTCGTATAAGTTCCCTTTATCCGTTTACAGTTAAAAAAAAAACAATATAAAAGTATCTTGTACGAATTATAAATCAAAAACACTTATTACTTTTTCGACTTTTAGCTTTACTGGAACAAAATTATTTTATTAAGATGAGTTTTACTCAGATTCAGTGTTTTGTAGTTACTGCGCTCTTCTTAAGGACGGCAGTATGTTTCTCTCTCTCTGTCATCGCTAACTCTGAAACAAAATTACGTGGTTCACACCTTATAAATAACCCTTGTTTATAACCTTGTTTTTTAGATTGGACGAACAACGTTGGCAGAACCCTTTTTCAAGGATTTCATCATATCTTTTGTTTTGAAAGTTACACTGCATATTACTAGTTTGAAAATTATTCGTGTACTCACACTTAAATATGTCGTGTGAGCGACAAAATTTTGATTCAGAGTTGGCTGTGAGATAAATTACGAATTTCGCATATTAAAAATTTACAGGCTATTGGAACTAATATCTAGAAAAAAAGGGTTAGTTGGAGATAATCAAAAATGAGTTAAATGCCCACCATGTTCATGAAAGCTACCATATGTATAAAAAATATTTAGATAAGGCATGGCCATGATAAACAAAATCACGGTCTTGGATTAGTTCAGCATGTTGTTGACTTTATGTCAATTAATTACTTTGAACAACTGGTGGCGAAGACGTGATGCGACGTATCATACCTGCAACGTACGTTCCGAAATACAAAGCCACCCTTTATCTAAATAATTTTTATACATATGGTATAATAACACAAATTGTTTCGACTTGTCAGTTTGATTTTAATTTGACAATTCTCTTCATAGAAGACTAGATTAGTTCAGTTGAATTAAAAAAAAATAATTAATCTCAGACATGACTGCTATCTTTCTCCCTCTCGGGCATGGCCAACTCGGAAACAAAATTCTGTGGCTCACGCCTTATATTTTATGTCAATACGAGTATTATTGAAATTATACATTTACATTATTGCTCAGAATCGATGTAAGTGTTAAGCGAGAACACACACACATCTTCCATCCTTTTCATTGAAACCATAGCTTACGCTAAAATCAAGCGTCACTCTCATGTATAAAATAAAGATAGTTTATCTTTTTGGGACATTCATTATTACAATTTCTACAATCATTATTACTTTAAACACTTGATAGTCAAGATGACTAACATCAAATTTGTTTAGATTTATCAATTTTTTTGCACGTAATCCGTAAGTCATTGGTTGCTAATAAAACGACCAAACGGGGCATAGTTATTTATTATACGAATGTGGAATGTACATAATTAGTCCCGCAAGAAAAAGTTTACCCATGAGCTCGCAGAGCAAACGGGTAATTTTCTTAAGGGACTAATGAGGAATTCTACATGATTTTAATATAAAATTTTATCCAAAATCGTCTGTAATTGCATTAAATATTGAAATAATGTTTATAAATTTTTGACATACATGTCAATTTGAAATATTTCAAAAATCCTATGAAGGATCTATGCATTCCGTGAGAGAAACTTATTCTCTTACTAGGGGGTAATGAGCAACATTACATGGCTCAAATGACCACTGTAATTCAATTATTACACCCGATTTTGCATAAAATATATTCTTACATTTAACACGTTCGCTGCCACCGCAATTGGGATTCCATTTACGCAAGTATAAAGTCGTACGCACTAGCGCGTCGGTGGCAGCGAACGTGTTAAAAAACTATAGTTGTGCAAATCTTAATGAACAAATCACTAAAATACCAACATAATTGGTGTTCTGGAATTTAAACACACTGTATAAATAACACCACTTATTACTAATTAGTGTTCTTTGATTTAACGATTAACACCACTACACATTTAAAATACACAATTTTTCACATTGCAATATTCTTATTTGATTTTAACACGATCCCCATATTGCTTTGCATAATGTTTTAACCATGAGGTTCCCGAAGAAAATGTTTAAATAAATAAAAAATAAATCACCTTTAAAAAAGGGGGGCGCTTATCGCGCAATGATCACGCAACACGCGCGCTTGCAAAAGCTGATGGGGGTGATTTACTAATTGTAACGGTATCGATTTTGTGGTAAAAAACGGAATGCAAATGGTTATTTTTAGAATGTGTGCATGTGATACGTGTGTGCGTGTGCACTTAACTCACCCTGTTTTCAGCGTACGTGGGGGGGCTCCTCTGGGGGCCGACACCGGATCTGGTTTGGAGCTCCGAGTCTCCGGTAAATAAACGAAAAAACGTCGAACGCAAAACCCAGGAAAACGCCAACGGAGCGATGACGAGTGATGCAATTTAATACGGGAATCGAGTGTTCGCCATATGTAGTCTCTACACCTGACAGTCGTGATTCAGGACGGCCAACATATTTTAACCTGTTTCACCGAGGTGAAGTTGGCTTTAAAAAATTGACCATCCATGTAACCATCAACGGGTACCACTTGAAATGTACATTGTGTTGCCTATAATAATATAACATCTGTATTAGATATTTTTCGCCTAAATTTAAACCAAAAATATTTTAAGTTTTAGAATAATTACTGACTCGTACATTGTTTTCTATTATTCATTTAATTCTATATTATGTGGCCAATTTAGCTTATTTCTATATTAAAATCCGTAAAAAGGTGAACCCGTTAAATAAATTAAATTCAATTAAATTTAAATGTTATTTCAAGTTGTATTATTAATAACATGCAAATTTCTTTTGTATCATTTAATATCCGGTGTGGCATTAGCCAGAGAAGTAGCTGCTTCAATGAATTATTTGTTTTTTAGCCTTTACAAGACTTTATCGAGGACTTTTATCGAGGATATTTCACATTAATGTGAACTACCTTGCAAAAGGCAATTAAATTATATGTTAGAAAATGCTAATATGATCTTAACAAATTCCAATTGTGATTTATTTTGTAGTTATAATGAAACTAAAGAAAGCATACGTCATTATCTGAATTCAACATAATATTATCGCTTTGCGTTTAATTAAAAATACTATTATATGTTAATCTTAAGAATTATTGATTTATTTCTGTGTTTAAAGATTTTTGTATTAATGTTTTTTTTTCTTTACTCATACATTATATTTATATAATTTTTATTGTCCTGTAATTGGTTTCTGTTGGGCAAATAAACTATTATTATTATTATTATTATTATTAATGAAGGCTCTGCAAAGGTGGTAGTTTATAATGTACCGTCGCGTCACCATTTGTATTAATGGGCCATAATTTGTTCTGGTTTTCTAATTAACCTTAGACATTAGTTATCACTTCTAAAACGGGAGATGAAATGCAAGACCCTCTATAATACTTCTGGTGAATGCGCCGGGTAACATATGTTTATTTTAATAACTATTCAGAAGTATAATAATACAAACAATCACAATTGTAATCAGAAAATAGGTTATGTCAACAAATTGGTTTTTCGATTTTTATTCATTAAAATGGCTATTGGAATAATTGATAAAACGAGTTTTCTGCAAATATAAAAAAAATAACGTAACTCTAGATTTAATAAGATGCAATTTTCTGCATACAGGAAACTTAAGTAACATTGCTGGGGATTTTAATAAATATGCAATCAATGCTCTATAAGTATGGACCTAAAAAATTTCTCAAAACCGTTTCTAGGGTATGTGGGGGAATCAGTATGGCCACAAAAATGACCTTCACTAATCAACCCCTGGGGCTGTAGCCACCCCAACTCATTTTTACTTTCTCCGTTACGAAGTACGAGAAAGTATTGTGATCGTGATTTTTTAAAAACAAATTTAAGGAAATATCCGTTTTGGGGCCCCTAGATGCCATTTCAACAATATCTGGAAAAAAAATTTGTGTGTGTGTGTGTCTGTGCGCGCTGTATCTCAAAAGCTAATAGAGCAATTGATATGAAACTTTGAACATCCGTCTTATTTGATAATCTGAAGAACTGAAAAGCTTTTGGTAAAATTTCGTACAGCGGAAGTGGGCATTTACCTTAACTGTTTTTTGTTTAATATGAAAAATATCACAAAAACATTTAAACAAACATTGAAGATAACAAAGAAATGAACATCTTTTACTTGAAAATATTTTTCATAAAATATTATTCGATAAAAAAATTTATTATTTTTTTTAAACTTTTGGTTCATAATTATAAAACGATAATAGTTACAGCAAATGTATGTTAATAATAATTGTAGATAATGCCAAAATTAACAACTTATAAAGAATAAGTTTTTTTCGAAATCTTTTTAGTTTTTGAGTAAACTAAGTTTTTGAATTATTAGTATAATTTTTCCATCTTTTATAATTTTGACGTTTTAAACGTCAGTTTAATGCGAGTCAACAAAACGCTCGATGTACATTTAAAATATGATTAAAAAGAAAGTAAACCATGAAAGCGTAAATATAAATGATTCCATCAAGTCGGAGAAAGTAACATCATGGCCACATCACCATTTTTTAGATCCATACTAAAGAGAGGGGGTTTTGATCCGGAAACTTCGTCGATTTCGATCCCTCAAAGGAGGGTTGGGAATGTTTCCGGCCTTTTGTTTCACGGTCAGCTGTAATTGGGAGGTATAAAAAAGAACCCACACTAACCTGTGCCGCCTCCGTTCCACGTACCACGTAGGCCCTAGGGTCGTAAATGCTGGCGCGTGGTCCCGCGGTGTAAGTTCCGTATTCCGGCATGCGAAACTCTTGGCCATCGTAATTTCGGCCCGATCCACAATTAAAAGCGAAAAAGGTGGCTGGCGACTCAATTTATAATGGTGCCCGATTGGCCCGAAAGACTTTCATCGGCGTCGCTTTCGAATGCCGAACGAACAAGTAATGTCCTCACTTCTTTCAAAAATGCACACTAAAGATGCGCATGTGTGGTCTATGGGGGGGGGGGAGCGTCATTCCTGGCCGAAAAATATGTTTACCCCTCTGCGGGGCAAGGAAAGTGAGTTTGCGATCGAGGGATCTGAAAATACGCTGAGCTTCATGTTTTTGACTGTAAAGACACATTGTAGATGGCGCTGCCACGTTCCCCTACTTGCGAAATTATTGCGGCTATAAATCAGAAGCCCCGGGAATGGTCGATTTCTCAACAATTATGGGGTTGCACACGTGATTTTTTGCCTGCAGATAAGAGTAAAAAACCAAAACAACCTTTCTTAGCTGTTTCTGCACCTTTCAAGGACCTATTATCAAAAAGGATCTGAATAAATGACTATTGATAACAAAATTATGGGTCAATTTACAAAAGTCGAAAAAATCTCTTAAAAACAAAATCAAAATGGAGCTCAAGTCACAGCATATGATAGCTATGGATTTCCCCTTTCAAATGAATTTTGAATCATCAGGGCAGGCGCTAGAAATTCAGGGCACGTTCGGGTCCCGTTATCTCGAAAACTATCGAATTTTCGACAAAAATGATCAGGACTATCTATTTTTGTAGATAATCAACTGATCTTCATTTGTTGTAAAAAAATCTCCAAATGCCGTATTTTAGCAGGGGTTGGTGAAAATCCGATCTCTTGGAACTTTAGGGATATTTTTCAGAGTCTGTCCCATACCCTTTTGTCCCAGGATATTTTCGAATTTAAAAGTAGCAGACAAAATCTACCAATTAAAACTTAAATGAACATCCTCTGCAAATTTGTCTACCTTGGACCCTTCATTTACTGGACTATTAGCCTTATAGCAAAATATGTACAAAATATATGTGTACATCACCCGATAAAACATTATTAACAAGGTAAATATTGGTAAACCAAATCACTATGTTCTACTATTTATATTAAGTAGAATAAATATTATACAACTTGCCTAATTAGTTTTGTTCACACGAACATTCTCGAAAGGAGAATGCACAAAACTACAAGTATAAAATCAACATGAATTGTAAAAACAAGTAAAACCAAGTGTTTTTGATTACCAATATTTAACTTGTTTTAATGTAGTATGAAATAATATATACACACACTCGCACGTAACGGTTGTGTGCATGTTTGGTGTTAGTTCACGCCGCTAATCATAGATGGCGCTTATCCATTCCAATTTATCAACATGCTTTGGCGCTTTCGGCTATTCTATGATTAAAGAGCAGAGGAACCGCGGTGCCTTTTGCCCGAACCGGTTCCTGAGCGCTGTTTGCCAAGAATTGGGTCACTGAACCGGTTCCTGAACTGTCTGCCCATCTCTGGTTTAGATGATGTACGAACGTCGTGGTGAGCACGTCAGTGATAATCAGAAGATAACCAGAGTCGCCGTCGAGTTGTCAGGAGAATTCTTTTAATTTCTGAGATTATAATGTTTTCAAGTAATGTGTTTCAGATATTTATATTTTTTTCTACAATAAAGCTTGATATAACTTTACTCATTTTGCAATAAAAAAACATGATTAACTGGGAGTAATTCATATTTACAGCGAATTTAAAAAATCGACCATGTTTTAACCACAAGTAATTATTGCAAAAATATAAAGTCCTTATGCTTAGGTTAGGGTTTGTTTAAGTCTGTTAGTTTTAACAAGAGCATTGCTCGTTTTTTAGATACTCTGTACACGTACGTTAAAGAAATACGCAATGAACAGATGGTGGGTGAGCTGTATCTTACAATTCAAATTTCTATTTTGTTGTACTAGTGACTATTCCATAGTAAAATTCTTTACGAATTGAATAATTTAGAAACTCTTTTGCGATAACTACAACATGAGCCTTGTCAGGATTGGTATTATTGGTACCTATTTCATATTACCATTCTTAATAATATGAATAAATATTAAAACAAATAATTATATTAAATTCGCATTAAAAAATTTCACATAATAATAACGGGCAACGCCCCTGAGTAATTTGTATTTGTAAATCATCCGCACACTCGTCCTATTGCAAGTTTTTCACCTAGTAAATCATAAATACGATTATTACCTCAGTCAACACGTTCGTCGAAATTCTTCTGTCGGGAAAATAATCCGTAAAGTGGATAATTCGATAAATTCGTGTGTAATGATAATATTAACGCATCTGCGCGTTGCGCGACCGAGCGCGTCTGTTCGAATCCCATTTAACGTCCAAATTAAATAAGTCCTCTCCTGGAACAGCTGCGTCCCAATCCTGCACGAAATCCCCATGGGAACACTTGCGAAACTCTTAAATTCTGCAATAACACGAGAATATAATACAAAACGAAGCCATGTATTGTACAATTAAGTAGAATTTAAATATTACCTGAAAGCACATTATATTTCTCATCTAAAAATACGTCGTTTTATTGGGTATAATAAAATAAATTCCTTACTAAAATTAAGTATAGTTACAGCACTTTAGATCGATCAAATATATATTTTTTATGTTTTATTGGTAGCAAGGCACAATTAATCCAAAGCTGTAATCGTTAGATATAACTAGAATCAGCTTATTTACGAATATATTTTATGGTGAATGCGCCGGGAACTTAAAGTTTACGCCTTACGATAATATTTTTTATTGTCGTGAATTTGGCGGCATTCGTTGGGTAATGTTTAGGACTTTTTTTGGGTCTTTTTAAAATCTTTTTTAAGAACTTCTTTCCAGAATTTTTTTTTTCAGGAATGTTCTCAGGACTTTATTTCAGGGACTGTTTTTCAGGACATTTTTAGGACTTTATTTGAGGACTTTTTAAGATCTTTTTCAGTAGTTTTTTCAGGCCTTGTTTTATTACGAAACGTCAGGTCGTCGAAGGATCGCCATCTTGTGACAAACCGAAAATAATTCACATGGTTGATATTTATGTATATTAACTGTACATATTTCTAAATTGTGTTTGGGTTTTTCAAAACGGTCGTAGAAAAAATATTGTGTGTAATTTCGTACGCAAAGTGTGTTTGCCGATTTCGATAAATTACCAAGCTCCGCTAGCACGTCGCGCGGCTACTGTCTATCCCAATCGGCGAGCACAAACTTTGCACACTTCATACGCAAATAGCTATTTTCCAATTTTTATTGATACTTAGACGAATAATAAATAAATAAGATTATGTACAACAACATATACACGATTACGTTTTTTAAAAAAGGTATCACAATAATTCAAGCTTCCAGCACGTGATTGAGGTAGGCTATGTAACAAATGGCGAGACGTAAAATTTCGATTTTCGACAGTTTCTTATCGGGCGGCAGCGTCGGCAGAAGTTTCCTGAGTTCGGAGAAGGCCACGTTGAAGGCCTCGACGCGGATCCTCTCCCGCGTGGCGTGCGCGGTTCTGTATTTCTGCGTGGCGCGTCGTCTTCTCCTCCTTTCCTCTCTGGTCAAAGTACCCATCTCGCCGTTTCTTTCCCTAAACAAAATCAAAACGAAACATTGTGACACGAGAATTGAGAACAGATTTCAATTAAAGTTTTCTTAATTTACTTAGGTTTTTACATTAGAGATGGGCAATTGTTTTTTTTTTAAAGGAAAGATGATTGACAGGAGTTCGGGTTAGGGAATCGAGGATGATGGGGAACTTGGCTTAGCCAGCTAGGGCATTCAGCCATTAAATGAAATGGGGACAAACACTAGACACCCTGGGACCCGTACGGCCATTTCTCGTGTTGAAAAAGTGACTGTCCGGACGGGACTCGAACCCGCACCAACAGGGTCCAGAGGCCGGACCTCTACCAACTAGACCACCGCGGCCCCCCAATTGATTG
Source organism: Ocypus olens (assembly GCA_910593695.2). Lineage (NCBI taxonomy): Eukaryota > Metazoa > Arthropoda > Insecta > Coleoptera > Staphylinidae > Ocypus > Ocypus olens. Next base: position 37,756,723 of record OU343063.1, on the reverse strand, counting down.
TTAATTAACTAAGGTTACATTAGAGATGGGCAATTAGGTCAAGAACCGCTTAAATGAGCCGGTTCTCGGGAAGCTCGAGAGCCGGTTCAGAGAAACATAGGGCTTAGTAATACATTTTTGAGTTAAAAAGACGATTTGGGAACTGCTTAAATTAATTAATTTATATAAGGTGTCAGCCACTGAATGTTGTTGCTGAGATGGCCATGCATGAGAGAGAGAGAAAAATAGCAGTCATGTTTGAGATTTTTTTTAAATTCAATTGAACTCATCTATACTCGGCGCACCGAATAGGTGGTATGATCACGTTGCGTTCATCCCGCGTCCTCGTGATGGTTCGTCGAGACATTATGAAAAGCCTGATTCACACAGCCTTAGTTCTGTGCCGTAAACATAAATCTTTCTACTTCAACCCACAAAATCTAACTATTTACCACTTCCTAATTAATTGTAATTGAAAAAGGCTGATTTAAGAATAAAACGTAATCACTACATTTAAATAAGACAGAAAAACGAAAACACATGGCATACAACGGGCCTGATTAAAAATTTCGACTGCCTGACATACGCTTCACATGCGTTAGCGCTGACCAATCAGCGAACATCACGCGAAAATCACGCAAACCCATCATACCACCGATTCGGTGCGCCGAGTATAGTCTTCTATGACATGAATTGTCAAATTAAAATCAAACTGACAAGTCGAGATAATTTGTGTTATAAAATAATGGCTTTTATGAGCAAGGTGGTCATACAACCCTTCTTACAATTTTTGATTTCCTCCAACTAACCTTTTTTTTCGTAGATATTAATTACAATAGCCTGTAGGCTAAATTTTCTAATTTTTAATATGCGACATTCCTAATTTATCTCACAGCCAACTCTGAATAAAAATCTTGTGGCTCACACGTTATACTATTAAAGTAAGTTTTTAACTGTAATAAAAATTAGAGAAGGGTTTTAGAAATTGCGTCCGGCAAAACTAACCCCAAAGACCGCGGGGTAGGGCTAACCCTTACCCCTTACTAGGGCCTCGCCTGACAAAAATTCTACTGTACATCTGTTACTGTCCTTTTTATTGCTTATTTATTAACGAATATGCCATGCGAAGCAATGAACCATTGAAAAGAGCCGGTTCACTCTCTGAAGTGAGTCGTAAACGAAGGCAAACCGTCGAACCCATTTCTAAAAAACACCAAAAACTGTAATTTTTATTGCTTATTTATTAACGAATATGGCATGTCGCCGGTGAACCGTTGAAAAGAGCCAGTTCACTCTCTGAAGTGAGCCGTTTACGAAGGTAAATCGTCGAACCCATTTCTAAATAACACCACATACTGTAATTTTTATTGCTTATTTATTAACGAATATGGCATGTCGCTAGTGAACCGTTGAAAAGAGCCGGTTCGCTCTCTGAAGTGAGCCGTTTACAAAGGTCAACCGTCTAGCCCATTTTTATATAATACCACAAACTGTTCATTTTATTGTTTATTTATGAACGAATATGACATGTGAATCGATGAACCATTGAAAAGAGCCGGTTCGGTGTTTGAAGTGAGCCATTTAAGAACGTCAACCGTCTAGCCCATTTCGATATAGACACCACAAACTGTTCATTTGAATGCTTATTTATTAACGAATATGACATGTGCACCGATGAACCATTGAAAAGAGCCGGTTCACTCTTTGTAGTGAGCTATTTACGAAAGTCAACCATCTAGCCCATTTATATACATATAACACAACAAACTGTTTTTTTTATTATTTTTTATTATAGCATGTAGGCTAAATGTCCTGATTTTTAGTATGCGACATTCCTAATTTATTTCACAGCCAATTTTGAATAAAAATCTTGTGGCTCGCACGTTATACTATTCAAGTAACTTTTTAACTGTAATACTGTAATAAAAATTAGAGAGTTTTTAGAAATAGCGTCCAGCAAAACTAACCCCAAAGACGGCGGGGTAGGGCTAACCCTTACCCCTTACGAGGGCCTCGCCCGACAAAATTTCGATATTTTTTGCACGTTTATCTGTTACTGTCATTTTTATTGCTTATCTATTAACAAATATGGTATGCGAATCAATGAACCGTTGAAAAGAGCCGGTTCACTCTCTGAAATGAGCCATTTACGAAGGCAAACCGTCGAACCCATTTCTAAATAACACCACAAACTGTAATTTTTATTGCTTATTTATTAACGAATATAGCATGTCAACCAACGAACCGTTGAAAAAAGCAGGTTCACTCTCTGAGTTGAGCCGTTTACGAAGGTTAACCATCTAGCCCATTTTTATATAACACCACAAACTGTTCATTTTATTGTTTATTTATGAACGAATATGACATGTGAATCGATGAACCATTGAAAAGAGCCGGTTCAGTGTTTGAAGTGAGCTATTTAAGAAGGTCAACCGTCTAGCCCATTTCTTAGACACCACAAACTGTTCATTTGAATGCTTATTTATTAACGAATATGACATGTGAACCGATGAATCATTGAAAAGAGCCGGTTCACTCTTTGTAGTGATCTATTTACGAAAGTCAACCATCTAGCCCATTTCTATATAACACCACAAACTGTTCTTTTTATTGATTATTTATTAGCGACTATGGCACGTGAACCGATGAACTATTGAAAAGAGCAAGTTCACTCTTTGAAGTGAGCCGTTTACGATGGTCAACCGTCTAGCCCATTTCTATATACACACCATAAACTGTTCATTTGAATGCTTATTTATTAACGAATATGACATGTGAACCGATGAACCATTGAAAAGAGCCGGTTCACTCTTTGTAGTGAGCTATTTATGAAAGTCAACCATCTAGCCCATTTCTATATAACATCACAAAATGTTCTTTTTATTGCTTATTTATTACCGAATATGGCATGTCAACCGATAAACCGTTGAAAAGAGCCGGTTCGTTCTCTGAAGTGAGCCGTTTACGAAGGTCAACCATCGAACCCATTTCTAGATAACACCGCAAACACAAATAAATAAATAAATGAAAGAAACTTGTTTTGCGCGTTTAATGTACTTTTTTATGGAATTTTATTTATTCACAACTTCAAGACAAAAAATGATACATTCTAAAAATCGCGGCACGAAAAAAAAATAATTTTGAAAGTTTTGTAAAAGTTGGGCGATCTTTAAAAAAAACAGTACACCCTGTATAAAAACTGATAACGTCGTAATTTCCTTAAATTTAATTTGTATTGTGTGCCATATAAATGATTTTATAACCTATACAATAAAGAGAGTTACTGTGAATTAGAGATGGTAACTCTTGAGTGAGCCGACTCAAAGAGTCGAGTCAGTGAAGTGAGTCAGCGCGATTCAAAATATGAAACTCTTTCTTTTCAACGGTGAAATGACAAAGTGACGACCTTTTCCCTTTTTTGCTCTTCGCTTGCTTTTTAGGCATTAAACAGATTCGGAGCCGTCTACGGAGGTGAACCGATTTGAAGCAGTTCACGCAGGTGAACCGTTTTGAAGCCGTTCGCGGACGTGAGCCGATTCGGGTCTGTTGACGGAAGTGAACCGTTCAGCCCTTCGGAGCCGTCTACGGAGGTGAACCGATTTGAAGCAGTTCACCGAGGTGAGCCGTATTGAAGCCGTTCACGGAAGTGAGCCGATTCGGGTCTGTTGACGTAAGTGAACAGTTCAGCCCTTCTCTGTTCACACTAGAGATGGGTGACTCATTTTTGTGATCTCTTTCTTTTCAACGGTGAAATGAGAAAGTAACGACCTTTTCTCTTTGTTTTGCTCTATGCTTGCTTTTTAGACATTGAGCCGATGAAATGATACGAGTATCAATAGTACTTTACAGACTATTAATTAGCATAAAAACGACGTTTATTCTTCTTCAATTAATCCCACAATCTTAGGAGATTTTAAAGGCGAGATAATCAAAATAAATGAACATAGTTTAAAAGAACCGGTTCATTTCAGTGTATGAACTGATAAGGACCCGTTTACGGAGATGAATCGATTTATTGCCATTCAAGGTGGTGAACCGATTCGGGGATGCTTACGGAGGTGAATCGTTTATCTCATTCCTATATCATACCAACAATTCCGACGAACTAACATAATCAAGCTGCGTTTAATATAGAGTAGAAAGTAATTTTTTGACATCGTTATTTTTTTCTATTTAATGAAAAATCAATAAAAAATGTTTATAAAGGAACAGGTTTATTTTAAACGGTGAACCGATTCTGAGCCGTTATGGAGGTGAACCGATTTGAAGCGGTTTACGAAGGTGAACCGAATTGAAACCGTGAACGGATTCGGGCTATTGGTGGATATTGAGGTGAACCGATTTGAAGCCGTTTACGGAGGTGAACCGAATTGAAGCCGTTCACTGCAGTGAACCGAATTGAAGCCGTTCGCTGCAGTGAACCGAATCGGGGCCGTAATAATTTTCATTTGTATATGAATAATGTATATACAAAATCAGTTGTGGCTAAATGATCCAAGCTGTCTAAGCAAATTACCATTTCTCATTTTTTTTAAATGAAACACCCTGTATATTTTTATGGTATTATATTCGTTTTTTATAAGTCATTTAATTACCCATTTGTATGGGTTTACTTAAAAAATAAGTCGCTAAACCTGTAGAAACTGGGCATTAACGGTTCACTTTCGTCAACAGACCCGAATCGGTTCACTTTCGTCAACAGACCCGAATCGGTTCACTTCGTCCATAATTCCCAAATACAAATTTCCTTCAACAAACTTTCTTTAAAAGAATCGGTTCATTTTAAACAGTAAACCAATTCGGAGCCGTTTGTACGTAGGTGAACCATAATCAAGCACTGTTTTACATCGAGTGGAAAGTAATATTGTGACATAATTGATATTTTCCATTGAATAACTACATATCGTTAAAGAAACATTTAATAACCACCAACAAAGAATTGTTTTTAAAAGAACCGGTTCATTTTAAACAGTGATCGATTTAGAGTCGTAACCGATTTTATGTAGTTTACGGAGGTGAACCGAATTGAAGTGAACCGATTCGGGTCTGTTGACAAAACTGAACCGTTAATACCCAGTTTGTGTGGGTTTAGCACTTATTTTTTTAAGTAAATCCATACAAATGGGTTATTAAATGAAAGCTTATAAAAAAGAACTAATTCAATACCATACAAATATACAGGGTGTTTCATTAAAAAAATGAGAAAATGGTAATTTTGCTTTTTGGAACACAAAATGATAATCCATTAAAAGCTGAAGTAATAAAAAATGTTCTAAACGAATAAAAGAAATTGATTCTCCCAAAATGGCGGAGGTGTGACTCTTCAAACTTGGGTTTGTCTTCATATAAAAGAGTAAATGACTAAACAATTGGCGATTAAAACATCCTAGTATCTTACATCAATAATGTTGCTTTTGAAGTGGTCTATCTAAATATCGAACATGATACTGGGTGTCCCATTAAAAAAAATACAACTGTATACAAGAAAATATTTTTAGAATGGAATATGCACTCAGATTCGATTTATGATAATCCATCAACAGATTTTAGTGTGGGCACAATATTTCGTGGACAGATGGTTGGGACACCCTGTATATACAGTTGAAGAAAAATACAATAAACACCAACTAAGAATTGTAAAATTTAAACAGTGAACAGAACTTTACGGAGCTGAACCGATTTGAAGCAGTTTACGGAGGTGAACCGAACTGAAACCGTTCGCGGAAGTGAACCGATTCGGGTCTGTTAACGGAAGCCTATTTCTAGATGACACTGACACTTTCAGAAAACTAACATAATCAAGCTGACGTGTGGGAAGCAATATTATGACATAATCGATCATTTTTATTGAAGAAATATATACAGTTAAAGAAAAATACAACAAACACCAACTAAGAATTGTCTTCAGAATTTAAACAGTGAACAGATTCGGAGCCGTCTACGGAGGTGAACCGATTTGAAGCAGTTCACGGAGGTGAACCGTATTGGAGCCGTTCGCGGAAGTGAACCGATTCAGGTCTGTTAACGGAAGCCTACTTCTAGATCACACTGATACTTTCAGAAAACTCTTAAGTTGACGTGTGGAAAGCAATATTATGACATAATCGACCATTTCTTTTGAATAAATATATACAGTTAAAGAAAAATACAACAAACACCAACTAAGAATTGTCTTCAAAATTTAAACAGTGAACAGATTCGGAGCCGCCTACGGAGGTGAACCGATTTGAAGCAGTTCACGGAGGTGAACCGTATTGAAGTCGTTCGCGGAAGTGAGCCGATTCGGGTCTGTTGACGAAAGTGAACCGTTCAGCCCTTCTCTAGTTCACATTACAGATGGGTGGCTCATTTTTGTGATCTGCTTCGCAAGGTGAAAAGAGTCGACTCGGCGTGTCAGGTCTTGACTCAGTTAAATAAATTCTATGACAAGAATAATCGTTACAATTGTTAAGAAGAAATACCTCTGACATGAAGGCGAAGTGTTAAAAAAAGGCCCTCTCTTTAAAATGTTCTGCAATATGTCTACTACTTAAAGTGAAGAGCTAAAAAAAATTCATTGCACATCTTTCCAACCGTGAGTCATGACTCAAAAATATATTCTCAATTGATCAATTCAGCACAAACTAAAATAATCAAAGATCGTGTGGATAGCAATATTTTGACATAATTGATATTTTCGATTGAACAAATTTCCAGAGTCAAAGAACAATAAAAGAAGAAGAATTATCTTCAATTTATAAACAGTGAACAGATTCGGAGCCATTTATGGAGGTGAACCGATATGAAGCAGCTTACGGAGGTGAACCGAATTAAAGCCGTTCGCGGGAGTGAATCGATTCGGGTCTGTTGATGGAAGTGAACCGTTTAACCGATCTCTCGTTCACACTGACAATTTCAACAAACTGCCTTTAATCATCGTGTTTAAAGTAATATTTTCACATAATTTATATTTTCGATTGAACAAATTAACAGTGTCAACGAAAAATAAAATAAACACCAACTAAGAATTATCTTCAAAATTTAAACAATGAACAGATTCGGAGCCGTTTACGGAGGTGAACCGATTTGGTGGTGACCCGTATTGAAGTCGTTTACGCAAGTGAACCGATTCTAGTCTGTTGATAAAAGTGAACCGTTCAGCCCATCTCTGGCTCACACTGACAATTTTAATAAAAATACTTTCAACATCAATTTAGATTTATTTTTCACATCAATAAATTAATATTCCGACAGTTTGCAGACATTACCGATGCCGCCTTCGCAGTTGTATTGGAAGACTTACGTTTAAATAATTCACGTGAATGGAAAAAGCGGCGATATGAGAAAATTTAGTGCATATTTACTGGGACAAATTTATGGGATTCAAGCTCTGACAGATACGGCCGTACGCCCTTAAAGGAATAGGGACATCCGATGTCCCCGAGGGCCGATAAATAATGAAATATTGACGAGTGCATGTATGGGAATAATGCACTCGATAAATGAAGTGAATATGTATAGGCAACATCTACATAAAACTGGTTAAAAATTTCCTTTTTGTTAGTACTAAACAATGTAATTGAAATTGGAAGCCTTATATTATTATTTTACGTATTGTGTTTGCAAAAATAAAGGCAATTTATTATTATTATTATATTTCGTTTAGTATTAAATTTATTAAAAAAAAGATTACTTTGTTCAAAAAATCCTTACATTTTGTTTAGTGTTAAATTTGTATAAAAATAAAATACTGATTACTTTGATATTGGTTTAAGAAAAAAATGGAAAAAAAATTTAAACTAAATAATGTGTTTCTTGATTTATCAATAATCCGTGGTAACGTAAGTACAACATGAAACAAATTAATTAAATTCGGGTACAAGGTGCAGCCTCAGCCATTCATTTGAAATAAAACACTTCAAGATTTTACTTCTAATAAATATACAAAATGATTTGATTCCAAATGTACTAATGTACCAGTTATCATTCCCCATCAACGAAAAACTACAGACAAGTTTCGGACTATTAGAACCTCATCAGTGCAGTAGCGTCGATGAAGGGGAATCGAAATTACTGTGAGTGATTAAACGTTTTACCGCCATCTCGTCTCAAGCGCCGAACATTGCCGCGAGAGTACACTGCACGCTGTGCAGTTCAACTGACAAGACGCTAATTATTTAAAAATAATTGCTGATTCGTCAGTAGGACCGGACATCTAATTTATTTATTTATTTATTTCCCAACAGAAAAACAGGTTAAATTTACAGGGAAAACTTACAAAATAAGAAACATGAGACACAAAAGTAATCTTACAAATTAATTGAAAAAAAATATAGCTAATGCAAGGCTGTTTCTGGCGCTAGAAACGAGATGGCGGTGAAACAATTATTTAAGTTAGTTGGATACATGAATCAGCTACACCTAGTTATTAAAAATCAATGAAGTTTACCTTCTCTTTGTTGAAGACGTGACGAGGTTATTGCAAGATGTTATTGTCTGCAGAACTTCCCTGTTTTCGTTAGTGTTCATTGCATTTTTCATTTAGCCCGAAACTATCGGGGTGTTGAAATCTGTAAAAAGAGTTTCGTTAGAGTAAAGGGAATTCTTCAGACTTTAACAAGTTTCATATTAATAGCAGTGACAGCACGTAAACGAGACCGGTAACATCACTTATCGCCCAAAGCACGATTGAGTGTTTGTGGTGCGATTTAAAAATATCATTAGAAATTAATCGTTGGCTGACTGAACTCCACCCTGCAACCACCACCCAAAAAGTTACCCTTTGGGGGTACAGTCATGGTGTAAGTTACAGTTGCAGTCACAGTTATAGTTACAGTTGAAGTTACAGTTACAGTCGCTGTTACAGTTATAGTCACAGTGATAGTTGCAGTAATATTAATAGTTACAATATAGCCATGGTGTAAGTTACAGTTGCAGCAGCAGTCACTGTTACAGTTATAGTCATAGCGTTAGTTGCAGTGATATTCACAGTTAAAGTGTAGCCAACGCTACAGTTGCAGTCGCAGTCACAGTTATAGTTTTAGTCACAGTTGCAGTTATAGTCATAGCGTTAGTTGCAGTAATATCCACAGTTACAGTACAGCCATGGAGTAAGTTCCAGTCGCAGTTACAGTTATAGTCACAGTTACAGTTACAGTTAAAGCTGCAGGCAGTTGCAGTTTCAGTTATAGTTGCAGGCAGTTGCAGTTATGGTTGTAAGCAGTTACAGTGATAGTCAAAGTCATAGTGGCAGTTACAGTTATAGTTACAGTTGCTGTTGCTGTTACAGTTATAGTTACAGTTGCTGTTGCTGTTACAGTTATAGTCACAGTGGTAGTTGCAGTAATATTCACAGTTACAGTCACAGTCACAGTAATAGTCAAATTGGTAGTTATTCACAATTACAGTGGCATTAAAAACAATAGTCACTGTTAGAGTTATAGTTGCAGTCGTAGTTATATTCACAGTGGTAGTTAAAGTCACAGTGGCAGTTACAGTTATAGTAGCTACTGTCACAATATCAGTTACAATTATAGTAGCTACAGTCACAGTATCTGTTACAGTCACAGTTGCAGTTACACTTACAGTGGTAGTTACAGTACTATTCACAGTTACGGTTGCAGTCAAAACTATAGTCACAGCTGCAATTACAGTTCCAGGCAGTTGCAGTTTCAGTTAAAGTCATAGTTTCAGTTAAAGTTTCAGGCAGTTGCAGTTATAGTTGCAGTTACAGTTACAGTCACAGTTTTAGTTATAATTAAAGGCAGTTGCAGTTATAATTGCAGGCAGATACAATTATTGTTACTGTGATAGTTAAAGTTATATTGGCAGTTAAAGTTATAGTCGCAGTGGCAGTTACAGTCACAGTCTATATTACAGTTGCAGTCTCAGTTACAATTACAGTCACAGTTGCAGTTATAGTTGCAGACAGTTACAGTTATAGTTAAAGTTATAGTGGCAGTTACAGTTATAGTCACAGTGGCAGTTACAGTGATAGTATAAGTTACAGTTGCAGTCGTAGTTACAGTTACAGTCGCCGTGGCAGCTCAGTAATATTTACAATTACAGTCAGAGTCACAGTTATAGTCACAGTTGCAGCTAGTCACCGTAGCAATTACAGAAATAGTAACGGTGGCAATTACAGTCATGGTGTACGTTATCGTTATCGGAATTTCAACCGTTTCGAAAATTGCGCTCTCGATTCACCCAAAAAAATCGATGTCAGTTACAGTTACAGTCTCAATTAAAATTACAGTTGCAGTTACAGTTATTGCCACAGTTATAGTCTCAATTAAAATTACAGTTGCAGTTACAGTTATTGCCACAGTTATAGTTACAGTAATATTCACAGTTATAGTTACAGTAATATTCACAGTTACAGTTGCAGTCGCAATTATAGTCATAGTTGTGGTTACAGTTATAGTCACAGTTACAGTTAGTTACAGTGATAGTTAAAGTCATATTGGCAGTTAAAGTTATAGTCACAATGGCAGTTACAGTAACAGTATAAGTTACAGTTGCAGTCGCAGTTACAATTACAGACACAGTTGCAGGCAGTTACAGTTATAGTTACAGTGGTAGTTAAAGTCACAGTGTAAGTTACCGTTGTAGTCGTAGTTACAGTTACTGGCACCGTGGCAGCTCAGTAATATTTACAATTACAGTCAGAGTCATAGTTATAGTCACAGTTGCATCTAGTCACCGTAGCAATTACAAAAGTAACGGTAGCAATTACAGCCATGGTGTACGTTACGGATATCGGAATTTCAACCGTTTTGGAGATTGCGCTTTCGATGCGTGCACCCAAATAAAATCTGTATCAGTTACAGTTGCAGTCGCAGTTATAATTACAGTTACAGTTGCAGTTATAGCCGTAGTGGTAGTTACAGTAATATTCACAGTTACAGTTGCAGTCACAACTATAGTCACAGTTGTAGTTACAGTTATAGTAGCAGGCAGTGACAGTTGCAGTCACAACTATAGTTACAGTTGTAGTTACAGTTATAGTAGCAGGCAGTTACAGTTATAGTAGCAGGCAGTTACAGTTATAGTTGCAGGCAGATACAGTATTGGTCACGGTGACAGTTACAGTCACAGTATGTTTCATTTGCAGTCCAGTTACAATTACAGTCACAGTTACAGTTATAGTTACAGTAAAACTTACAGTAATATTTACAGTTAAAGTTTCAGTCACAACTATAGTTACAGTTACAGTTTCAGTCACAACTATAGTTGCAGTTACAGTTACAGTTACAGTTATAGTTGCAGGCAGTTACAGTTATAATTACAGTGATAGTTGAAGTCATAGTGGTAGTTACAGTTATAGTCACAGTGGTAGTTACAGTCATAGTGGCAGTTATAGCCACAACATAAGTTACAGTCACAGTATAACTTACAGTTGTAGTTGTTACAGCGGTAGCTCAGTAATATTCACAGTTACAGTCACAGTTATAGTCACAGTTGCAGTTATAGTTACCGTAGCAATTACAAAAATAGTTACGGTAGCAATTATAGTTGCAGTTACAGTTGTAGCCACAGTGGGGGTTACAGTAATATTGCTATTATAGTTACCGTAGAAATTACAGAAATAGTTACGGTGGCAATTATGGTTGCAGTTACAGTTGTAGCCACAGTGGTAGTTACGGTAATATTGCAGTTATAGTTACCGTAGCAATTACAGAAATAGTTACGGTGGCAATTATGGTTGCAGTTAGTTACAGTTATAGCCACAGTAATATTGCAGTTAGTTACCGTAGCAATTACAGAAATAGTTACGGTGGCAATTATAGTTGCAGATACAGTTATAGCCACAGTGGTAGTTACAGTAATATTTCAGTTATCGTTACCGTAGCAATTACAGAAATAGTTACGGTGGCAATTATGGTTGCAGTTACAGTTGTAGCCACAGTGGTAGTTACGGTAATATTGCAGTTATAGTTACCGTAGCAATTACAGAAATAGTTACGGTGGCAATTATAGTTGCAGTTACAGTTTTAGCCACAGTGGTAGTTACAGTAATATTGCAGTTAGTTACCGTAGCAATTACAGAAATAGTTACGGTGGCAATTATAGTTGCAGTTACAGTTATAGCCACAGTAATATTGCAGTTAGTTACCATAGCAATTACAGAAATAGTGACGGTGGCAATTATAGTTGCAGTTACAGTTATAGCCACAATGATAGTTACAGTAATATTGCGGTTATAGTTATCGTAGCAATTACAGAAATAGTTACGGTGGCAATTATAGTTGCAGTTACAGTTATAGCTACAGTGGTAGTTACAGTAATATTGCAGTTATGGTTACCGTAGCAATTATAGAAATAGTTACGGTGACAATTATAGTTGTAGTTACAGTTATAACCACAGTAGTAGTAACAGTAATATTCACAGTTAGAGTTGCAGTCATAACTATAGTTACAGTTGCAGTTACAGTTATAGTTGCAGGCAGGTGCAGTTATAGTTACAGGTAATGTCATATTGGCAGTTACAGTTATAGTCACAGCAGCAGTTACAGTCACAGTATATATTATAGTTGCAGTCTCAGTTACAATTACAGTCATAGTTGCAGTTATAGTCACAGTGGTAGTAATATTCATAGTTACTATTGCAGTCACAACTGTAGTCACAGTTACAGTTATAGTTGCTGGCAGTTGCAGTTATAGTTAAAGTGATAGTTAGTCACAGTGTCAGTTACAGTCAATGCATAAGTTACAGATGCATTCGCAGTTACAGTTATAGTCACGTGGCAGTATAGACATATTTACAGTTAGTCACAGTTATAGTCATCGTAGGAATTACAGAAATAGTTAAGGTGGCAATTACAGTCACAGTGGCAGCTACAGTCACAGTTATCGAAATTTCAACCGTTTCGGATATTGCGCTCTCGATTTGTGCACCCAAAAAAAATGGCGACCTTCCACCATCATTTCCCGGGGATTAGTTTCAGGTTAACCCGAATATCTTTCAGCCGATTTCGCTGAAACTTTCGCCTAAAATTTTGGAAAATTTTACAAGACGAACATCTTCCGAGGCACGGTTTCACCCTCCGTTTTTGGTTGGGGATGATGCGCCGGTACTACAGTCCGGTTATAAAAGACCTAGCTACATTTTTTTTTTCATTTCAATTCCCGTTTTCTAGGAATAGTTCTCTAAAGTTGCTTCAAATTTTCCTCTCCGCCGACGATTACAAAACGCATTTTTAATATTTTTGAATATATTCTTGTGGAACAACGGGACGCGCAACAACTATTGATGATCCACCATCCTGAGGTCTTTCAACAGGGGTGGAAAAATGAACGATTTAAAAAAAACGATAAACCTCCACTACGAAGATCCTGGAGCCTCCGCTGATATGCAAAGCTTTTACATAAAATGCATTCTTTTAAAAATATTTATTTTGGTCTATTTTGAACAGAATTCGACAATAATTTTTTTCACCCCTTCCCAAAAGGGTTGGAGTTGGAGGGATATTTTTAGAGAAGGTAGGGGCCGTGAAATGCGCATCACCCTCAATCATTTTTTTTGGCACCGAGAAAAAATGTTCACCATTTTTGTAGTGAATTTTCACAATCTCAATACGTTGTGATCGGTCGTGACCAATTGGCTTGCGTTGTGCAAACCTGTATATTTATATTCGTTAACGATAAATGTCAAAAAGTGACTGTTCTAACTGTCACAGGGAAAAACAGCGCGAAATTTAAAATTACCTTTTATAGGATGCAAATACAAATTTAAACAACGACCATGGCAACCGACTCGACGTCGAAAAACAAAATTGACCAGTTTGGTGGGACGTCGATAAAGTTATCACGTTTTGAGCAATCAACTCGATTACACTGGAGGGATCGTCGCCGAATAATTAAATTATCACGGTCACGTGACCGCCGAGCGTGAGATTATCCCGGTGATTAGGCGCTGGTAATTCGGGGGTGATAATGTAAGCCACGTGCTCGAATTTATCCCCGGGGATGGATCCCTCGCGAGCCCGAGAAAAATGCCACTTTTCCGGTTCTGATTCCGAATAAACGATAAAATAAATACGGAATGTTTTGATGGATCGCAGGAGGTTGAAATATATATAATTCGATCACGATTATTGGTGGGCCGTGTAAGGGATGGCCCCAGGGGGGATTGCTCCGCGAGATAAATATTTATAGAATTGTTCCCTTTTTTTCTAAAAGGGTGCGTGCAATATTTTTAGTGTAACAGTGTAAATATTACACATTTTCACAGTCAATTTGCCAGTTAGAAGTGAAAGGAACTATGACAGTTTTTTTTTTGTTTAAGGAAAGAAAATATACCTTGTATAATTACTGTTCAGGTGGTATCTGCATAACAGTGATAACAATCAATGAACCGTTAAAAACAACCGGTTAATTATCTAAAGTCCAGAGCCGTTCATCGAGGTGAATCGTTTAGCCCTTTTTTAGACAACTTAAAAAACTGTTTGTGCAACTGTCTTATTAAATGCATATGATGTGTGATGCAATAATTAATTTTTGAGTGTCATTTTTCGAATTTGCAGACCGAAACCAAATAGCATTAGAAATATAACAATTTTTACCCTGTATAAATTATGTTTAAGGAAAGAAAATATACCTTGTATAATTACTTTTTAGGTGGTATCTGCATAGCAGTGACACAATCCGATGAACCGTTTAAAAGAACCGGTTCACTTTCTGAAATGATCCACAGTCGTTCACCGAGGCGAATCGTTTAGCCTATCTTCAGATAACTCAACAAATTGTTTTTGCAACTGTTTTAATAAATACATATGGTGTGAGATGTAATAATTAATTTTTGAGTGTTATTTTTCGAATTTACAGACAAACCGAAACTAAATAATATTGTAAATATAACAGTTTTTACCTTGTTTGATTAATGTTTAAGCAATGAAAATATACCCTGTATAATTACTGTTTAGGTGGTATCTGCATGGCACTGGCACAACCCGATGAACCGTTTAAGAGAACCGGTTCACTCTTACCGCCTTCTAGTCTCCAGTGTAGAAAACTCTCATAGTAAGTCTTAGCGGCGACTCGTGGAAGTTCGGAGAGGGGGCTGTGGAACCAAAACAGCAGCGATATATTTGCTTACTCTATAAGAGTATGTAGTATACACATAGCGGCATCTGTATCTTAGCCTCCTCTTTGAAGACCTACGAGTCGCCGCTGGTAGGTCTGATTCCCCCTCGTCGATTTTCGGTGTTGACAATTTGACTTTAATCAATTCTAAAATGTATTCAATTCAAATATTTCATCTTTGCTGGAATTAGCTTAAAAAATTATAAATACATCCGTAATAAACCTAACTTTGATATCCTGATACAAAAATCGACACACCATAGCTGGAAACAAAATAGCAACACTAGGAACGTAAACTAAATAAAAACTGAAAATTGCACTCGGCGATTAGAAAAATCGCAAAAATTTCATCTTTGGTGGAATTAGCTTAAAAATTTATAAACACATCCGTAATAAACCTAACTTTGATATCCTGATACAAAAATCGACACACCATAGCTGGAAATAAAATAGCAACACTTGGAACGTAAACTAAAAAAAAAATAGAAAATTGCACTCGGCGATTAGAAAAATCGCAAAAATTTTATCTTTGCTGGAACTAGCTTATAAATTTATAAATACATCCGTAATAAACCTAACTTTGATATCCTGATACAAAAATCGACACACCATAGTTGGAAACAAAATAGCAACACTTGGAACGTAAACTAAATAAAAATAGAAAATTGCACTCGGCGATTAGAAAAATCGCAAAAATTTTATCTTTGCTGGAATTAGCTTATAAATTTATAAATACATCCGTAATAAACCTAACTTTGATATCCTGATACAAAAATCGACACACCATAGTTGGAAACAAAATAGCAACACTTGGAACGTAAACTAAATAAAAATAGAAAATTGCACTCGGCGATTAGAAAAATCGCAAAAATTTTATCTTTGCTGGAATTAGCTTAAAAATTTATAAATACATCCGTAATAAACCTAACTTTGATATCCTGATACAAAAATCGACACACCATAGCTGGAAACAAAATAGCAACACTAGGAACGTAAACTAAATAAAAACTGAAAATTGCACTCGGCGATTAGAAAAATCGCAAAAATTTCATCTTTGGTGGAATTAGCTTAAAAATTTATAAACACATCCGTAATAAACCTAACTTTGATATCCTGATACAAAAATCGACACACCATAGTTGGAAACAAAATAGCAACACTTGGAACGTAAACTAAAAAAAAAATAGAAAATTGCACTCGGCGATTAGAAAAATCGCAAAAATTTTATCTTTGCTGGAACTAGCTTATAAATTTATAAATACATCCGTAATAAACCTAACTTTGATATCCTGATACAAAAATCGACACACCATAGCTGGAAACAAAATAGCAACACTAGGAACGTAAACTAAATAAAAACTGAAAATTGCACTCGGCGATTAGAAAAATCGCAAAAATTTCATCTTTGGTGGAATTAGCTTAAAAATTTATAAACACATCCGTAATAAACCTAACTTTGATATCCTGATACAAAAATCGACACACCATAGTTGGAAACAAAATAGCAACACTTGGAACGTAAACTAAAAAAAAAATAGAAAATTGCACTCGGCGATTAGAAAAATCGCAAAAATTTTATCTTTGCTGGAACTAGCTTATAAATTTATAAATACATCCGTAATAAACCTAACTTTGATATCCTGATACAAAAATCGACACACCATAGTTGGAAACAAAATAGCAACACTTGGAACGTAAACTAAATAAAAATAGAAAATTGCACTCGGCGATTAGAAAAATCGCAAAAATTTTATCTTTGCTGGAACTAGCTTATAAATTTATAAATACATCCGTAATAAACCTAACTTTGATATCCTGATACAAAAATCGACACACCATAGTTGGAAACAAAATAGCAACACTTGGAACGTAAACTAAATAAAAATAGAAAATTGCACTCGGCGATTAGAAAAATCGCAAAAATTTTATCTTTGCTGGAATTAGCTTAAAAATTTATAAATACATCCGTAATAAACCTAACTTTGATATCCTGATACAAAAATCGACACACCATAGTTGGAAACAAAATAGCAACACTTGGAACGTAAACTAAATAAAAATAGAAAATTGCACTCGGCGATTAGAAAAATCGCAAAAATTTTATCTTTGCTGGAATTAGCTTAAAAATTTATAAATACATCCGTAATAAACCTAACTTTGATATCCTGATACAAAAATCGACACACCATAGTTGGAAACAAAATAGCAACACTTGGAACGTAAACTAAATAAAAATAGAAAATTGCACTCGGCGATTAGAAAAATCGCAAAAATTTTATCTTTGCTGGAATTAGCTTAAAAATTTATAAATACATCCGTAATAAACCTAACTTTGATATCCTGATACAAAAATCGACACACCATAGCTGGAAACAAAATAGCAACACTAGGAACGTAAACTAAATAAAAACTGAAAATTGCACTCGGCGATTAGAAAAATCGCAAAAATTTCATCTTTGGTGGAATTAGTTTAAAAATTTATAAACACATCCGTAATAAACCTAACTTTGATATCCTGATACAAAAATCGACACACCATAGCTGGAAATAAAATAGCAACACTTGGAACGTAAACTTAAAAAAAAACAGAAAATTGCACTCGGCGATTAGAAAAATCGCAAAAATTTCATCTTTGCTGGAATTAGCTTAAAAATTTAAAAATACATCCGTAATAAACCTTACTTTGATATCCTGTTACAAAAATCGACATACCATAGCTGGAAACAAAATAGCAACACTTGGAACGTAAACTAAAAAAAACAGAAAATTGCACTCGGCGATTAGAAAAATCGCAAAAATTTAATCTTTGCTGGAATTAGCTTAAAAATTTATAAATACATCCGTAATAAACCTAAATTTGATATCCTGTTACAAAAATCGACATACCATAGCTGGAAACAAAATAGCAACACTTGGAACGTAAACTAGAAAAAACAGAAAATTGCCCTCGGCGATTAGAAAAATCGCAAAAATTTTATCTTTGCTGGAATTACCTTAAAAATTTATAAAACATCCGTAATAAAGCTAACTTTGATATCCTGATTCAAAAATCGACACACCATAGCTGGAAACAAAATAGCAACACTTGGAACATAAACTAAATAAAAACAGAAAATTGCACTCGGCTGGAATTAGCTTCAAATTTAACAGAAAATCGGAAATTGAATTGGTGTTAACAATTTGGTACATCAACTTTTTGAAGCCTGTTTTGAGCTTCACATTCTAAAATATATGTTCAAGTGTATTGGCTTTAGGTGGGCAGAAAAGAGGATTTTGTTTTGTTTTGTTTTGTAGGCCTGTAACTTGTAAGCGCCTTAGACGATGTCAATTATTCGAAAACCAAGTGTGTAAAAATTTTCTTATAGAATCAGCAAAAAATACCAACAATTCTTATTTTTGAACAACTTAAGAAAGTAATTTTGTGAATTTGATTTTTGACAGCATAATATATCGATTAATGAACTCTCTGACCAATGTTGATTATAAAAAAATCAAAATTTGCAGAATTTAGTGATCAAAAATAATGTGAACCATGTGCCAAATTTGTAGAAAATACCAAAATTGAACGTTTTTAGTATTCAATTTTTTTAGTAGTTCTGTTGATTTTTTTTTTCTAAGTTCGTAACTTCTAAACGCGTTGGCCAATTTTGATCATTCAAGCTCTAGAGTATGTCAGCATTTATTAGTTTTAAGAATATTTTAACCTTTTGCACTCGTATGTCGACTTATATTTGCCAAAATACGTTTTGTCACTAATAAATATGAGTGCAAAGGGTTAATAAAATTATTTGCAGCTTTTACATAAAAATTATGAAATTGATCTTATTTTAACAATTGATAATTTTTTCTAATTTTTAAGCTCATAACTTCTAAACGCATTCTTAAATTTTAATTTACAACTTTAAAATATGTTAAAATCTATTAGCTCTAAGAATGCTTAAAAAAAATATTTGTAGCTTCTACATAATATGGTGAAATTGATTTTTTTTCCAGCAATTGACAATTATTTCCAATTTTTTTAACCTTCTAACTTTCAAACGCGCCAATTAATGTTGATCATTCGAACTTTAAAATATGTTCAAATTTATTGGCTTTAGAAATGTTTAAAAAAAATATCTGTAGCTTTTACATAAACTCGTGAAATTAATATTTTTCCAACAATTGTACATTGTTATTATTGGCAATTATTTCTATTTTTTAAGCTCATATCTTCTAAACGCGATGAACAATTTTGATCATTCCAATTTCAAAACATGTTAAAATTTATCGGTTTTAAAAATTTTGAAAAAAAAAAAATTTGTATATTTCACATAAAATGATGAAATTGTTGTTTTTCTAACAATTGTACATTTTTAGTATTGGAAATCCTTTCAAAACTTTTAAGCTCACAACTTCTAAACGGGCTGATAAATTTTGATCATTCAAGCTTTAAAATATGTTCGAAATTATTGGCTTTAGAAATGTTCTAAAAAAATATCTGTATCTTCTACATAAACTCGTGAAATTAATATTTTTCTAACAATTGGACATTGTTGTTATTGACAATTATTTCTATTTTTTTTAAGCTCATAACTTCTAAACGCGATGAACAATTTTGATCATTCTAACTTCAAAACATGTTAAAATTTATCGGTTCTAAAAATTTTGAAAGAAAATAAGTTGTAGCTTTTAGATAAAATGGTGAAATTGTTGTTTTTCTAACAATTGTACATTTTTAGTATTGGAAATCCTTTCAAAACTTTTAAGCTCACAACTTTTAAACGGGCTGATAAATTTTGATAATTCAAGCTTTAAAATATGTTCAAAATTATTGGCTTTAAGAATGTTTTGTAGATTTTACATAAAATGATGAAATTAATCTTTTTCTAACAATTGCACATTTTTAGTACTGGCAATTCTTTCAAATCTGAACGGGTTGATAGATTTTGATAATTCAAGCTTTAAAATATGTTCAAAATAATCGGCTTCAAGAATGCCTAAAAAAATCTGTGTAGCTATTACAGAAAATGCTGAAATTATCTTTTTCTAACAATTGTAAATTTTTAGTACTGGCAATTCTTTCTAATCTTATAAGCTCATAACTTCTAAACGGGTTGATACATTTTGATCATTGAAACTTTAAAACATGTTCTATCGGCTTTAAGAATGTTCATTTCAAGCATAACTTAAAAATAATGGGAAATTAATTGCAAGTTTTTTGAAAAAAAGTTGAATAAATAAATAAATGATTGTTTTTTTATTGTTTAAGTCTAGTATATTGTACATTTTACTTACCGAATTGTAATTCACAAACACTTTTTTCTTGTAACTTTATGTCAACTACAACTAATTTGTTTTTAACATTTAACCACCATAACTGATCTGATACGTGTCGCTTATCGCACGGTCATCAAGTGATGCTGAAGATAAGGGTCGTGTTGCAGCATCCCTTCGATGGACCACTCTTTCACCACCGACCAATAGCAAGGGAGATTTTGCGAGGGCCGCCCTGAAATCAATAATGCCATTGTCGAGAAGTGCGAGGACGTTAATTCTGGGAGGAGCTAGGGGATGACAGATAGGGGATGGTACGTTTAAATATTGTAAATCTAATTGCAGGTGAAAAATAATTTCAATAAACGTACACTAATTTAAGTGAAATAAAAAAAAACATACTTTTATTAGTCTACAATTTGAGTCTTACAAAGACTCCAATAAATAAGCAAATTATTTGTTGGTACAACTACTTTCCTGGCTAATGCCACGACGAATATTGATTTATACTGTAAACCATTTGCGTGCTAAAAATATACGGTATCAAAATGGCAGTGTTGAATATATTTATTACTGTACAGGGCGGGCAAAATTTCTATTTTAAATTAAAAGACCCATTAAATCGAATAACATCAAGATGTTCCGAGTTTGTATCAAGTACAGGAAACAGTACTCCTGCAGAAAGGAACCGCATAAACTTCCGGTGGATGCGCCGGGAAATATATGGCTGGTAATTTATGTCTAACTTCTCGTCGGTTCCTTGCCTGCAGTTTTGACATTAAAGAGACTAAAAAAGAGTTCGAATATATTTACAATGCATACCTCTACAATATTTGTATTGAAATTTGTTACCCCCTTAACAAGATATGGTTTTTCCAAATTTGACCAAAATAATTACAGCTAATTTGATATTTTTTCAAAGACGTATTCAAAGAGCTGATGTTTTCACTGTGAGTGAAAAGTACGAGTAGATTTCATTTGTATTTTTTTTCATATTTTTGGAACCTTTCTACGGTTACAGGGCGCGTCATTTGCCACTTTTTGAAAGAATTTTTTGCGTACGGTTTCACCCTCTGTTTTAAGTAGGAATTAACACATTACTTTCATGTGTTCACGAAGGACCTCCTATAATATTTGTATAGGCACATTTATCACAACCCCCTTAACAAGATATGATTTTTCAAAATGTGACCAAAACGCTTCTATCCGTCTTGATGCTTAAATTCCGGCGAAAAAATCAAAAATTTGCACATAAAATCACGTTAACAATCTAAAGTATAGACCAATAAAAAATACGCTCTTAATTAAGGTAAAAAACTAAAATATAAGCACGAAAAAACAAAAATTTAGACCAAAAATCCGAAAATTTCAGCAAAAAAAATTAAAAAGTTTAACCAAAATTAAAAATACAGTTCAAAGATCTAAAATATAGGCCAGAAAAACAAAAATTCAGGTCTAAAAATAAAAAAAATGCAAACCAAAAAATTGAAAAATCAAGGAAAACAAAAATAATTTGGCATTTTCAGCCGCCTAAATAACTCTTCACCTCAAAATAGGAGAAACTCGAAAACGGTAGCCAAGAAGTAACCAAAAAGTAAAAAATTCGCCCATAAAAAATTATAATTCAAGCTAAATTAAAGGGGAAGAAATCAAAAACTGTAGTTGAAAATATCGACAAAATAATTAAAAAAAGTCGCGTAAAATCAATCATTTAGGTTAAAAAAAAATTAAATCTACCAAAAATTCGATCCTAAAAATCAAAATTGCGGACCAAAAAATCAAAAATTTTAACAAACAAATCGAAAATTTAGAAGTACCAAAATTGCCATTTTCAGCACTCGGGGTGATTAGCCCCAGAAAACAAAGGAAGAAACTCAAAATTTGCTTGTAACGAAGGAAATTTGCACTCGACGATTTGAAAAATTGTAAAAAATTTATTACCCCAAGGATTCGCTTCAAATATCTTAAATTATTCAAAAATAGGGTACTTTTGATTTCCTGCGAAAACAACGACATGCTCCTGCAGAAAACAAAGGAATAAACTCAAAATTTGCTCTGTAGTGGAGGAAATTTGCACTCAATGTTTTGAAAAATTGTAAAAAATTAATCACTTGTAGAATTAGCTCCAAAATTACTAAAACTACGCAGAAAAGAGCATATTTTTGATTACTTAATAATAATTGCAATATTGCTACTCAAAAAAACATGAATTGACTCAAAACTACACTGGAGGGAACGAAAACTGCACTCAATGTTTTGAAAAATTGTAAAAAATTTATCATTTGCAGAATAAGCACAACAAATCGAAACTTAAAAATTCAATTAAAAATCCAAACCAAAAAATTGAAAAATCAAGGAAAACAAAAATAATTTAATGTTTAATGTTGGCGGCGTTTACTTCGTGGTACATCTTGATTGTAGATTGGAATAAAAAAAATGAAAATGAAAAAGTTAAAGTGTTTTATTCCAATCTACAAAAATAATTTGCCATTTTCAGCCCCCAAAATAACTCTTTAGCTCAAAATGAGTTGCTGACTAGAAATTCGAAAACCTCGGTTCCTGGAAGTCCCACATTTTTTTTTTTATTGACAAATAGAGTTCAGAATGGTCTCAGACTTGAAAAAAAAACAAAAAAATGTTTGTAGAAAAATTAAATTTAATCGATTTTACTCAAAAAGTAATCGAAAAGAAAAAACAAATTGCCCATAAAAAATAATACTTCAAGTTAAAAAATCTAAAATGAAGGGCAAGAAATCAAAAACTGTCAAAAAAACTTGAAAATATCGGCAAAAAAATAAAAAAGTTGCGTATAAAAATCAATAATTTAGGTTAAAAGCACCAAAAATTCGATCCTAAAAATCAAAATTGCAGACCAAAAAAATTTTAACAAAAAAATCAAAAATTTAGAAGAAAATTATTTTCTTTTGAAATTTGTAAAGACACATTATTCAAAATTAGTCTGGCAAAATTTCAACCATCTGTTGAAAAAAATGTGGAATTTCTATGCGGTGTTACAGGTGTTGTTAAACATTTAAATTTTTTTTTAGGAATCGGTTACAAATTAATAAGCAAAAGGAAAACATGTGAAAGTTAGATATCGGAACGTAATAATTAATAATGAAATATTCAAGTGGAACAATAACGAAAGAGAGGAGCATTGTAGGAAAAATTTAATCAGTAAAATTAAGGCAGAAACAACGTAAAATTCTATTCAATAAAAAATGGTGATGTGGCCATCATGTTACTTTCTCCGACTTGATGGTATTATAGCCATTTATATTTACGTTTTCATGGTTTATTTTCAATTTAAATCATATTTTAAATGTACATCGAGCGTTGTGTAAACTCGGATGAAACTGACGTTTAGAACGTCAAAATTATGAAAGATGAAAAAATTATACTTCAAATTTCAAAAACTCAGTTCACTCAAAAACTAAAGGGATTTCGAAAAAAACTTATTGTTTATAAGTTGTTCATTATGTTTATTATGGCATTCTCTACAATTATTATTTACATAAATTTGCTGTAACTATTATCGTTTTATAATAATAAACCAAAAATTTAAAAAAAATAATAAATTTTTTTCTCGAATAAAAATGATTTAATGAAAAATGTTTTCAAGCAATAGATGTTCATTTCTTTGTTGTCTTCAATGTTTGTTTAAATGTTTTTGTGCTATTTTTTATATTTAAGAAAATATTGGCAAAAAACAAAAAACAGTTAAGGTAAACACCCACTTTCGGTGTACAAAATTTTACCAAAAGCTTTTCAGTTCTTCAGATTATCAAATAAGACGTATGTTCAAAGTTTTGTATTAATTGCTCTATTAGTTTTTGAGATACAGCGCGCACAGACACACACACACACACACAGACACAAACAAATGTTTTCCAGAAATTGTTGAAATGGCATCTAGGGAACCCAAAACGGATATTTCCGTAAAAAAAAAATTTGAAAAAAAAATCACGATCACAATACTTTCTCGTACTTCGTAACGGAGAAAGTAAAAAGCGTACGTACAATTACTGAACTCGATTTCGACAGTATTTCGCTAACGTGTTTTTCTAACTTCTTTATGTGAAATTCACGACCAACTGCTCTGATTGACCAACCATCCTCTAGATTCGCCACAATACGAGCTTTTGTTACTTCAGAAACTTGACCAATAATTGTTAATTGATAAAATAACACAATTTGTTGTACTGTTAATAGTGACAGTGACAGGAACTATAATCCACATTTACAATGTAAACCGTTAAGTGTACGCATTTTTTTATTGAATAGAACAGTACGTAAACAAATGGGGCACAAAAAATGGGAAACTAAAACAAACTAGAAGAAGATAAGAATTAGTTATGGTTAAAACATGGTGAATTTTTTTAATTCACTTTAATTATGGATTACCAAGCCGCAATGTATCTTTTTCTATTTTGCGTCTAAAACGGAATCATTAACGCACTCAAATGGGTTCGTTAATGGCTCGCCGAGTGCTTTAATAATTTAATTTTTCAAGGTTGGCACCGTTGAAATTCAAAGCTGTGCTAAATTTTCGGCGAGACAGTTTTGAGGTTATGTGATGTGTGGAAATCGCAAACTAATTTCAAATTGAAATGTCAATTATTAGTGTTACCAACCACCATACAATTTTCTAAATATGTATGGACGATTTTTTAAATGAGAAATGGAATAAAAGGGGCAAAATAGAAGAAAATACTGTAAAAAAACTCGTTCATAAGACCTTTTTCGCACGCGTCCAAGTTTAGAAAACGACAAGCGTAGCTTGTCTAATAGACAAGAAAAAAAAATCGCGCTTATTGAACTCGTTTTTTAATATACTATTACCTGACACGGTGGAATTTAAAGTACGAGGCATAATTTTCCCGACTTTTCTGTAAAAACCCATCTTTTAGTATTTACCACACCAAACCGGAAACTGAAATACTTGTTTAAAAGTTTACAACTACACACCAAACAGGGAATGTCTGGAGGCGTCGGTTGCTATGGTTTGAAAACACGCGTCTCCAAGCATTGTGTTGTTAGACCATATTATCGACACGCGGCACGTGTCACGCTTTCGGAGAGAAAAATCCGCAAAAATTTCTCACAGTGTAAAGTGTAGGGCGCAGTCAGGGTGTAAAAGCTCGTTGTTTCCGGCTGCGGAGGAGCCCGAAAAACGTCGTCAAGATGTCGCAGAGCTTCAACCACGCGAATCAGGCAAGTTGTAAAATCGTTGAAAAGTATCTTAGTTTAGGGGTTAATGCCCCCGTGTTGAATATAGATTATTGAGTTCGCGCTGTAATGTTGTGGTAAAACGTAACATTTCGGAATGGGGAGTAACGATCGTAAATTTTTATTCCTTGATTTAAACAATTTTAAGGTTCCCAAAGTTATATTTTTTGTGACATTGATTTTATGCACTTAATAAATTAAATTAAACCGAATAATACTTTTAAAAGAAAT
Organism: Ocypus olens; assembly: GCA_910593695.2. Lineage (NCBI taxonomy): Eukaryota > Metazoa > Arthropoda > Insecta > Coleoptera > Staphylinidae > Ocypus > Ocypus olens. The sequence goes on along the minus strand of OU343063.1, from coordinate 37,730,968 downwards.
CTAACTAGCACTGTAAAAATTAATTGCTACTACTGTCTTGGTGTTACCATGACCAGTATTTGAAAACGAAAAATGCATTCAACGCTTAGAAAATGACTAAAAAAATAATCATTCCAGGAATTTACTTCAAAAACTCAAAATACATAAATAAACAATGCCTTTCTAGTTTCACATAAAAAAGAAACAATTGCCATTTCCCAGGTGGAAACAAAACGACAAAACTCCAAACTTGAACTGTAGTTTCTTCCAAAAGAAGTGTATCCTGTTGATGACGCTAGACAATAGAAAAATATCCGTAGACTGTGATATAATAGAGATAATTTACAAACCATTAGAGAAACCAGTGGCGGATTTAGCACTTGAGAGGCCCCAGACGCAATTCAATGTTGAGGCCCTCTCTAAATATTTTCAACCACTTTCAGTGTGCATTCTACGAGCACGTTTTTCTACTTCTGGCCCATAAAGAGGGACGCAGGGAAATAAAATTTAAAATTAATTGTTATAAAATGACAAGAGCCACATTAAATTTTTTTCCACAAACGCTTTTTATGTTTTTGAAACAATTACATCTCTCGTGACCCGACCAAGAAATTAGTTTTATCAACAGTATTTTCTAGCTTAACTTTACGTGGAAATAAAGGCCGGTGGGTGGTCCGCATTCTACCCTCCAATCCTTGGAAGACTAACGAGGGTTTTTCAAGTATTAATTAATTAATTAATTAATAAGAACAGAATCTGACGTTTTTTTAGACTTTTGACAAACGTATTAATATATACATAGAAACCCCCGGGGGTGTTTAAACCGTTGATGGAATAGAGCTCACCCGTCATCTTTTTAATTTCTCCGTTACGAAGTACGAAGAAGTTTCTGATCGTGATTTTTTTTTTAAATTGTTTTTGTGGAAATATCCGTTTTGGGGTCCCTAGATGTCATTTTAACAATTTATGGAAAATTTTTTGTCTGTGTGTGAGCATATGTGTGTGTCTGTATCTCAAAAACTAATAGAGCAATTGATATGAAACTTTAAACATAAGTCTTATTTGATAATCCGAAGAACTGAAAAGCTTTTGGTAAAACTTCGTACACCAGAAGTGGGTGTTTACCTTAACTGTATTCTGTTTTTTTTTTTTCAATATTTCTTTAAATATGAAAAATATCACAAAAATATTTAAGCAAACATTGAAGAAATCAAAGAAATGAATATCTTTTCCTTGAAAATATTTTTCATAAAATCATTGTTTTTCAAGAAATAAAGTTATTAATTTTTTTAAATTTTTGGTGTTTTTTTCGAAATCGCTTTAGTTTTTGAGTAAACTGAGTTTTTTCATTTGAAGTATAATTTTTCCATATTTCATAATTTTGACGTTTTAAACGTCAGTTTCATCCGATTCTACAAAACGTTCGATTTACATTTAATATATGATTTAAATTGAAAATAAACCATGAAAACGTAAATATAACTGATGATACCATCATAGAAATGGCCACATCACCATTTTTCATTTAAATTTTACCCGCAAACGCCCCTTTTTTATGCTTTTGACACTATTACATATTTCGTAATCTGACTAAGAAATTGGTTTAATCAAACAGTGTTTTCTAGGTTAGGTTTCAGTGGGAATGAAGGGCGGTGGGCCCTATCCCACCCTCCAATCCCTAGAACACAAACGAGGGTTTTGCAAGTGTAAATTAAATGATACGAAAATAATCTAACGGTTTTTTAGACCCTTGACAAACGTTATTATTTAAAGAAACTCTGAGGAGTGTTTTCTAATTCTTGGAGGGTAGGATAAGGCCCACCTACCATCCTCTGTTCCATTACAATTTTTCCCACAAATGCTCTTTCTTTATGATTTTGAAACTATTACATCTTTTGTGATCCGACTAAGAAATTGAGTTGATCAAAAAATGTTTTCTGGGTTAAGTTTCAGTGGAAACGAAGGGCGGTCGGTATGCCCTATGCCACTCTCCAATTATTAGAGCACAAATGAGGGTTTTGCAAGTGTAAATTAATTGATAAGAAAATAATCTAACGGTTTTTGGAACTTTACAAACGTTATTATTTAAGGGGGTCACTTGTCACTTCCTCAAAAATGAAAAAAACAATCGTTTTTCTTTTTTCATCGATTCTGATTCGACAGTGATTGAAATTTGTAAACAAAGTGGGAGAAGCGAACGCTAGTACGGACTATTTTTCAGTTTTTTTGCTTTGCTGAAAAAATTACTTTTTTAAGTTTAGGTACACTTTTCTTCAAAACTATGAAAGCCATCAACACGATTATTTTTTTGTTTTAAAGGTGGTATCAATACCTACCTTGAGAATATTTCCATATGTTGAGAGGCGGATTTTTTTTAAATAAAAAGAACTCAAAAAATGTTCATGTTTTTTTTTCATGTCATAATTCTGAATCCTACTAAGATTCCTTTAATTCCTCAGCCCTAAATGTTTATTTTTGAAGTAAGAACATGTGTGCAAAATTTCAGAGAAATCGATCTAGTAGTTTTCCGGAAAAGTGTACTTAAAAATCACGTTTTTAATGGAAAAAGGCTGCGGAAGTGACCTTCTTAAAGAAACTCTCGGGAATGTTCTAAGGGCTGGAGAGCAAGATAGCCCCCCCCACCACGCTGTTTCATTTAAAATTCCCCCACAAACGCTTTTTCTTTATGCTTTTGAAACTATGACATCTCACGTGATCCGACTAAGAAATTGGTTTCATCAAACGGTTTTTTCTAGTTTAGGTTCAAGTGGAAACCAAGGGCGGCGGGTGGTCCCTATCCCACGCTTTAATCCTTAGATCACAAACGAGGATTTTGCATATGTAAATTAATTGGCAAGAAAATAATCTAACGGTTTTTTTTTACCTTTGACAGACGTTATTGTTTAAAGAAAGTATTCTGAGGGTTGAAGAGTAGAATAAGGCCCACCCACCACCCTCTGTTTTATTTAAATTTTCCTACAAACGCTCTTTCTCTATGCTTTCGAAACTATTACATCTCTCGTGATTTGGCTAAGAAATTAGTTTCATCAAACAATGTATTCTAGGTTAGGTTTAATAGGAAACTAAGAGCGGTGGGCGAGCCTTATCCCACCGAATTTTTTTTTAATTAACAAATAACGCTATCGAATAGAACTTCTCGAAACCATTGGCAGCGCATTCGGAACGAAGAAGTAACTGCATTTCAACTGACAGAACTGTCAAAATCAACCAGCGTCTCGCCGGTATATGCGAGAGGACACTTTTGAGGGAAATAAATTGTTTAACAAATTAATAAATAATGTTATGGAATAAAACTCTTTGGAACTATTTGCAGCGCATTCAACTATGAAGGAAATGCATTTTAACTGACAGAACTGTCAAAATCAACCAGCGTCTCACCGGTATATGCGAGAGGACACTTTGGGGGGAAATAAATTGTTTAGAAAAATAATAAATAATGTAATCGAATAGAACTCTTTTGAACTATTTGTAGCGCATTCAGAACTACGGAGGAAATGCATTTCAACTGACAAAACTGTCAAAATCAAACAGCGTCTCGCCAGTATATGAGAGGGGGGAAATCAATTGTTTAGAAAAATAATAAATAATGTAATCGAATAGAACTCTATCTCAAAATTTTGTAACGAGATTTTCACTTGATTGTCAAGGATATTTAATACGAAGTGAATTTAAAAAGTTTCAAGTATGCAACAATGGTTTGAATATTTTTTATTCACTTGAAAAATTAGTATTTTCAGAATGACAATATATTCTGTTCTCATGTGATTATCTCCAAATTTAGTGACGAAATGTTTTGATATTTTTACGAAATTGTACAGTATAATAATTATTAAGTAAATTTAGAAAGTTTCAAGTATATGACAATTGTTTTTATATTTTTTATTCACTTGAAAAATTAGAATTTTAAGAATGATAATATATTTTATTTTCATGTGATTATTTCCAAATTTTGTGACGAAATGTTTTGATATTTTTACGAAATTGTAAAGTATAATAATTATTAAGTAAATTTAGAAAGTTTCAAGTATGTGACAATTGTTTTTATATTTTTTATTCACTTGAAAAATTAGAATTTAAAAAATGACAATATATTTTATTTTCATGTGATTATCCCCAAATTTTGTGACGAAATGTTTTGATATTTTTACGAAATTGTAAAGTATAATAATTATTAAGTAAATTTAGAAAGTTTCAAGTATGTGACAATTGTTTTTATATTTTTTATTCACTTGAAAAATTAGAATTTTAAGAATGATAATATATTTTATTTTCATGTGATTATCTCCAAATTTTGTGACAAAATGTTTTGATATTTTTACAAAATTGTAAAGTATAATAATAATTAAGTAAATTTAGAAAGTTTCAAGTATGTGACAATTGTTTTTATATTTTTTATTTACTTGAAAAATTAGAATTTTAAGAATGACAATATATTTTATTTTCATGTAATTATCTCCAAATTTTGTGACGAAATGTTTTGATATTTTTACGATATTGTAAAGTATAATAATTATTAAGTAAATTTAGAAAGTTTCAAGTATATGACAATTGCTTTTATATTTTTTATTTACTTCAAAAATTAGAATTTTAAGAATGATCTTCATGTGATTATCCCGAAATTTAGTGACGAAATGTTTTGATATTTTTACGAAATTGTAAAGTATAATAATTATTAAGTAAATTTAAAAAGTTTCAAGTATGTTACAATTGTTTTTATATTTTTTATTCACTTGAAAAATTAGAATTTAAAAAATGACAATATATTTTATTTTCATGTGATTATCCCCAAATTTTGTGACAAAATGTTTTGATATTTTTACGAAATTGTAAAGTATAATAATTATTAAGTAAATTTAAAAAGTTTCAAGTATGTGACAATTGTTTTTATATTTTTTATTCACTTGAAAAATTAGTATTTTCAGAATGACAATATATTCCATTTTCATGTGATTATACCCAAATTTTGTGACGAAATGTTTTGATATTTTTACTAAATTGTAAAGTAAAATAATTATTAAGTAAATTTAGAAAGTTTAAAGTATGTGACAATTGTTTTTATATTTTTTATTCACTTAAAAAATTCGAATTTTCAGAATGACAATATATTCTATTTTCATGTGATTATCCCCAAATTTTGTGACGAAATGTTTTGATATTTTTACGAAATTGTCAAGTAAAATAATTATTAAGTAAATCTAGAAAGTTTCAAGTATGTGACAATTGTTTTTATATTTTTTATTTACTTGAAAAATTAGAATTTTAAGAATGACAATATATTTTATTTTCATGTAATTATCTCCAAATTTAGTGACGAAATGTTTTGATATTTTTACGAAATTGTATAGTATAATAATTATTAAGTAAATTTAGAAAGTTTCAAGTATATGACAATTGTTTTTATATTTTTTATTCACTTGAAAAATTAGAATTTTAAGAATGATAATATATTTTATTTTCATGTGATTATCTCCAAATTTTGTGACGAAATGTTTTGATATTTTTACGAAATTGTAAAGTATAATAATTATTAAGTAAATTTAGAAAGTTTCAAGTATGTGACAATTGTTTTTATATTTTTTATTCACTTGAAAAATTAGAATTTAAAAAATGACAATATATTTTATTTTCATGTGATTATCCCCAAATTTTGTGACGAAATGTTTTGATATTTTTACGAAATTGTAAAGTATAATAATTATTAAGTAAATTTAGAAAGTTTCAAGTATGTGACAATTGTTTTTATATTTTTTATTCACTTGAAAAATTAGAATTTTAAGAATGATAATATATTTTATTTTCATGTGATTATCTCCAAATTTTGTGACAAAATGTTTTGATATTTTTACAAAATTGTAAAGTATAATAATAATTAAGTAAATTTAGAAAGTTTCAAGTATGTGACAATTGTTTTTATATTTTTTATTTACTTGAAAAATTAGAATTTTAAGAATGACAATATATTTTATTTTCATGTAATTATCTCCAAATTTTGTGACGAAATGTTTTGATATTTTTACGATATTGTAAAGTATAATAATTATTAAGTAAATTTAGAAAGTTTCAAGTATATGACAATTGCTTTTATATTTTTTATTTACTTCAAAAATTAGAATTTTAAGAATGATCTTCATGTGATTATCCCGAAATTTAGTGACGAAATGTTTTGATATTTTTACGAAATTGTAAAGTATAATAATTATTAAGTAAATTTAAAAAGTTTCAAGTATGTTACAATTGTTTTTATATTTTTTATTCACTTGAAAAATTAGAATTTAAAAAATGACAATATATTTTATTTTCATGTGATTATCCCCAAATTTTGTGACAAAATGTTTTGATATTTTTACGAAATTGTAAAGTATAATAATTATTAAGTAAATTTAAAAAGTTTCAAGTATGTGACAATTGTTTTTATATTTTTTATTCACTTGAAAAATTAGTATTTTCAGAATGACAATATATTCCATTTTCATGTGATTATACCCAAATTTTGTGACGAAATGTTTTGATATTTTTACTAAATTGTAAAGTAAAATAATTATTAAGTAAATTTAGAAAGTTTAAAGTATGTGACAATTGTTTTTATATTTTTTATTCACTTAAAAAATTCGAATTTTCAGAATGACAATATATTCTATTTTCATGTGATTATCCCCAAATTTTGTGACGAAATGTTTTGATATTTTTACGAAATTGTCAAGTAAAATAATTATTAAGTAAATTTAGAAAGTTTCAAGTATGTGACAATTGTTTTTATATTTTTTATTCACTTGAAAAAATAGTATTTTCAGAATGACAATATATTTTATTTTCATGTGATTATCTTCAAATTTTGTGACGAAATGTTTTGATATTTTTACGAAATTGTAAAGTATAATAATTATTAAGTAAATTTAGAAAGTTTCAAGTATGTGACAATTGTTTTTATATTTTTTTAAGCGCTCGAGAAACAATAATATTTTTCCAGAAATCTTTGAAATAGTTTCTAGGGACGTTAACCGGAGTTTAAAATTTTTTGAAGATAGATATAGGACAGGGTGCATGAAGTGTGTCTAGAATTTTCTGAACAATCCAAAAATTGAATAATATATAGGGTGTTCAATTTAAAATAAGAAAGTCGGCATTGGCCTCTTTTACATGACACATCCTCTATAAAAAGTTTTTGTTGAAAAAAATGCGCAAATAAAAATACCAATGGAGGTGCCCAAGCGTTATTTCGAACACGTCCCCATTTATTTATTATCGAATTTATGCCATTTGGCTGATACACACTGTATATTTATCTAGTTCAAATTTAAATATTTACTTGAACTTTAATTTGTTATGTTAAATTTACTGTAAAATATTTATATTATATTAATAGATTAATAAATAATAGAATATTATGTTTGTAATTTATAAATTGTACTTGAATTTGGATAAATATATATTATTATTACTGTCCAAAAAAAAAATTAGGTCGATTCAATTATGTGTACGTAGATCTGTGACTGTGCCAGGCGGTTTTCCGGACACGAAAATAATAAACATTGCATGCGTGTCTACGACCATAGAAAAAAAAAACTTTGCCATATTTTCCTCTAAATTTTACTTCATATCCGTTTCGATGCGAATGTACGCCGAGAAGCCGTGGAATTGGTAGCTAGATTGTCTCGTGACTGCTTGCAGTTCTGCATCGATAAACTTATAACGGTCCCCACACAATATTTTATAATAGTTTTCCCCCCGGGTTATTTATTTCTAAACTAGTACAGATTGAAATCATCCATTATAAATTACGGTGATTAACGTAACCAGAAGTGATTACTGCATTTTGACAGTTCGACATACTGCACCGTTTGATAATAATAATAATAATTCAAAAATAGTTATGGTAGATGATAAAATTGTAAGAATTATATAAATAGTATTAAGCATAAAATGATGTATATAATGCAAAAATGTTGTGACTGAATGGGTAAATTTTAAGTAAAAAAAAAAACAAAAATTATAAGAAACTACTTTACAATGAAATTACATCGTGGGTTTCACCCGCAATCAGCAATAAATTCCTTATCGGAGACTTCCGTGGATTGAGTAAAGTTTGTTCTAGAATTCTAAAATTGGAACTAATGCGGTGGTATGTTAACTGTTGTTTCAGGTGAAATATCAACGCTCTATTTCGCCGAAGTACGCGATGGAAAATTATCTAAGTAGAATTTGTACGCGTCAACTTACAATGGTCCCTTTGATGGGTTCTCCATGTATAATTAATGAACTTTTTTCATTCATACCTCTTTGATTTCAATGTTTTTGCATATTATTTCCACGTAGAGCATCTGTCCATTGTGTTTCGATTCTGTGTGTGGGCGACCGCAAATCATCTGTCAAAGAAGAATGCGATCGGCGAGGTCTTGCGTCGGGTGCACGCGCGCGCTGTCAACTCTTCCTCTTTAATCAATCACCACCTCCTTTTCAGCCACCCCCGGATAATAATAACAATAATCAAAGAAGGGCCGCGTGCATTCGCCAGTTGTAAAGAAATCGCGAAGCCGCAAACTCCCCGGCCCGAGGGGTTTTGAACCCGCGCCAAAGAGATACCGTACGACCCGCGCGCGCCATCTCCGTTCGAGTAATCAACAGACACGCTTTGAAGAGTACAAACATCGGATTTTAATGAAAACTGAATGGTTGTAATTGGTGGATTTAATTAAAGGCGAGTGGATCGTCTTCACGCGATTAATAGGAGGTGAGCAATGATTCTGACACATATATTACTTCACCTGTTTTACCAAAAAGTTAGTTAGTCTGGGGAAAAAGGCACTGTCCTCTGTTTAAACTTTAGAGTCTAGAGTCTAAAACACAATTCATACCATTGAAGAAACAAAGAAAATTGTGTTTAATTTATCCCTAAAAATACCACACCATCATGTTTCTTTAGAGTCTTCCCTAGAAAGAAGTCGGTGTCTCTTATCATTAGTAAAGTCTACACATTGCATTATTAGTTTCATGTGTTGTAGTTAGTCTTAAGACCAACTTATCTAATTTAATGAAAGGTGTAGACTGTAGACTCGACTACACGCGAGGTTAATATAAAGTCCAACTTAACTAATTTAATTAAAGGAAGGCATAGACTCGAGCACAGGTGAATAACACGTATATCTTGAAGAACATGTTCCATTGTTTTTTTTTACCCCAAGCAATCTTGTGATTCCTGCCGCTGCAATCTACAGAATTTTAAACACGTTCAAAAAATTTAGATTAAAATCAGTTGCAATCCAGTTGGTAAAACCTATCCAGATTTTAGCGCTGGTGCATAATTCCTTTCTACAGAGGTGTTCGGGTGTAATCCCTCCACCACTACACGCGCGTGGAGGGTGCGAGCCACCCTCTGCGAGTGCGTAAGTGGCGCGGGGCTCTCGAAAATATCGTAGCATGTGTTTCTGTTTGTTTATATTTCTATAATCCGGCGCAGTCGGTCATTTATCAAATGGTATTTGTGTCGATTGTGTTTGTGACTTTCGGAGATTAGCGAAAGACCTGTCCCCTATTGACTAAAATGATTTTTTTAAGTTTTTTTTAACGATTTGTGTGTACAGTAGGGAAGCGATCATTTATTGTTGGTCGATAGGGTAGGGTTTACAGATATTGACTAATTCGTTTGCCTCGTCATTTTGTACATTTTTGCTTACTCAAGTCGAGTGGAAATAAACCCAGGGCCGGACTGGTCCGGGGGGGAGAAGCGCAACAAGTCTTCTCGAGCCAGCAAAAAATAACATTGATGGCATAACAAAAAAATCTCCTTAGGACAGTAGCCTCATTGCAATGTAAGTAATTTTGTAAAATTTCAAGTCTATGGCAATAGTTTTTGTATTTTTTTTGAATCGCCAAAACTATCGCAATTTTTATAATCTTACGATCAGTTCACTTAAAATTATGCCTAAACCAGGGATGAGGGATTTCCAGTTTTCACAGAATAACAATTTACAATACATTATAAGTAACTTTGTAAAGTTTTAAGACGATGGCAATTGTTTTTGTATTTTTTTCGAATCGCCAAAATAATCGCAATTTTTAATAATCTTCCGATCAGTTCACTTAAAATTATGCCTAAACCAGGGATGAGGGATTTCTAGTTTTCACAGAATAACAATTTACAATCCATTATAAGTAACTTTGTAAAGTTTTAAGGCGATGGCAATTGTTTTTGTATTTTTTTCGAATCGCCAAAATTATCGCAATTTTCATAATTTTACTATCAGTTCACTTAAAATTATGCCTAAACCAGGGATTGGGAATTTCTAGTTTTCACAGAATAACAATTTACAATACATTATAAGTAACTTTGTAAAGTTTTAAGACGATGGCAATTGTTTTTGTATTTTTTTCGAATCGCCAAAATTATCGCAATTTTTATAAACTTACGATCAGTTCACTTAAAATTATGCCTAAACCAGGGATGAGAGATATCTAATTTTCACAGAATATCAATTTACAATACATTATAAGTAACTTTGTAAAGTTTTAAGACGGTGGCAATTGTTTTTGTATTTTTTTCGAATCGCCAAAATTATCGCATTTTTTATAATCTTACGATCAGTTCACTTAAAATTATGCCTAAACCAGGGATTGGGAATTTCTAGTTTTCACAGAATAACAATTTACAATACATTATAAGTAACTTTGTAAAGTTTTAAGACGATGGCAATTGTTTTTGTATTTTTTTCGAATCGCCAAAATTATCGCAATTTTTATAATCTTACCATCAGTTCACTTAAAATTATGCCTAAACCAGGGATGAGAGATTTCTAATTTTCACAGAATAACAATTTACAATACATTATAAGTAACTTTGTAAAGTTTTAAGACGATGGCAATTGTTTTTGTATTTTTTTCGAATCGCCAAAATTATCGCAATTTTTATAATCTTACCATCAGTTCACTTAAAATTATGCCTAAACCAGGGATGAGAGATTTCTAATTTTCACAGAATAACAATTTACAATACATTATAAGTAACTTTGTAAAGTTTTAAGACGATGGCAATTGTTTTTGTATTTTTTTCGAATCGCCAAAATTATCGCAATTTTCATAATTTTACTATCAGTTCACTTAAAATTATGCCTAAACCAGGGATGAGGGATTTCTAGTTTTCACAGAATAACAATTTACAATACATTATAAGTAACTTTGTAAAGTTTTAAGACGGTGGCAATTGTTTTTGTATTTTTTTCGAATCGCCAAAATTATCGCAATTTTCATAATTTTACTATCAGTTCACTTAAAATTATGCCTAAACCAGGGATGAGAGATTTCTAATTTTCACAGAATATCAATTTACAATACATTATAAGTAACTTTGTAAAGTTTTAAGACGGTGGCAATTGTTTTTGTATTTTTTTCGAATCGCCAAAATTATCGCATTTTTTATAATCTTACGATCAGTTCACTTAAAATTATGCCTAAACCAGGGATTGGGAATTTCTAGTTTTCACAGAATAACAATTTACAATACATTATAAGTAACTTTGTAAAGTTTTAAGACGATGGCAATTGTTTTTGTATTTTTTTCGAATCGCCAAAATTATCGCAATTTTCATAATTTTACTATCAGTTCACTTAAAATTATGCCTAAACCAGGGATGAGGGATTTCTAGTTTTCACAGAATAACAATTTACAATACATTATAAGTAACTTTGTAAAGTTTTAAGACGGTGGCAATTGTTTTTGTATTTTTTTCGAATCGCCAAAATTATCGCAATTTTTATAATCTTACCATCAGTTCACTTAAAATTATGCCTAAACCAGGGATGAGAGATTTCTAATTTTCACAGAATAACAATTTACAATACATTATAAGTAACTTTGTAAAGTTTTAAGACGATGGCAATTGTTTTTGTATTTTTTTCGAATCGCCAAAATTATCGCAATTTTTATAAACTTACGATCAGTTCACTTAAAATTATGCCTAAACCAGGGATGAGGGATTTCTAGTTTTCACAGAATAACAATTTACAATACATTATAAGTAACTTTGTAAAGTTTTAAGACGGTGGCAATTGTTTTTGTATTTTTTTCGAATCGCCAAAATTATCGCAATTTTTATAATCTTACCATCAGTTCACTTAAAATTATGCCTAAACCAGGGATGAGAGATTTCTAATTTTCACAGAATAACAATTTACAATACATTATAAGTAACTTTGTAAAGTTTTAAGACGATGGCAATTGTTTTTGTATTTTTTTCGAATCGCCAAAATTATCGCAATTTTTATAAACTTACGATCAGTTCACTTAAAATTATGCCTAAACCAGGGATGAGAGATTTCTAATTTTCACAGAATATCAATTTACAATACATTATAAGTAACTTTGTAAAGTTTTAAGACGGTGGCAATTGTTTTTGTATTTTTTTCGAATCGCCAAAATTATCGCATTTTTTATAATCTTACGATCAGTTCACTTAAAATTATGCCTAAACCAGGGATGAGGGATTTCCAGTTTTCACAGAATAACAATTTACAATATATTATAAGTACTTTTGTAAAGTTTTAAGACGATGGCAATTGTTTTTGTATTTTTTTCGAATCGCCAAAATTATCGCAATTTTTATAATCTTACGATCAGTTCACTTAAAATTATGCCTAAACCAGGGATGAGGGATTTCTAATTTTCAAAGAATAATAATTTACAATGCATTATAAGTAACTTTGTAAAGTTTTAAGACGATGGCAATTGTTTTTGTATTTTTTTCCAATCGCCAAAATTATCGCAATTTTTATAATCTTACGATCAGTTCACTTAAAATTATGCCTAAACCAGGGATGAGGGATTTCCAGTTTTCACAGAATAATAATTTACAATATATTATAAGTACTTTTGTAAAGTTTTAAGACGATGGCAATTGTTTTTGTATTTTTTTCGAATCGCCAAAATAATCGCAATTTTTATAATCTTACGATCAGTTCACTTAAAATTAAGCCTAAACCAGGGATGAGGGATTTACAGTTTTCACAGAATAACAATTTACAATACATTATAAGTAACTTTGTAAAGTTTTAAGACGATGGCAATTGATTTTGTATTTTTTTCGAATCGCCAAAATTATCGCAATTTTTATAATCTTACGATCAGTTCACTTAAAATTATGCCTAAACCAGGGATGAGGGATTTCTAGTTTTCACAGAATAACAATTTACAATACATTATAAGTAACTTTCTAAAGTTTTAAGACGATGGCAATTGTTTTTGTATTTTTTTCGAATCGCCAAAATTATCGCAATTTTTATAATCTTACGATCAGTTCACTTAAAATTATGCCTAAACCAGGGATGAGGGATTTCTAATTTTCAAAGAATAATAATTTACAATGCATTATAAGTAACTTTGTAAAGTTTTAAGACGATGGCAATTGTTTTTGTATTTTTTTCCAATCGCCAAAATTATCGCAATTTTTATAATCTTACGATCAGTTCACTTAAAATTAAGCCTAAACCAGGGATGAGGGATTTCCAGTTTTCACAGAATAACAATTTACAATACATTATAAGTAACTTTGTAAAGTTTTAAGACGATGGCAATTGATTTTGTATTTTTTTCGAATCGCCAAAATTATCGCAATTTTTATAATCTTACGATCAGTTCACTTAAAATTATGCCTAAACCAGGGATGAGGGATTTCTAATTTTCAAAGAATAATAATTTACAATGCATTATAAGTAACTTTGTAAAGTTTTAAGACGATGGCAATTGTTTTTGTATTTTTTTCCAATCGCCAAAATTATCGCAATTTTTATAATCTTACGATCAGTTCACTTAAAATTAAGCCTAAACCAGGGATGAGGGATTTCCAGTTTTCACAGAATAACAATTTACAATACATTATAAGTAACTTTGTAAAGTTTTAAGACGATGGCAATTGATTTTGTATTTTTTTCGAATCGCCAAAATTATCGCAATTTTTATAATCTTACGATCAGTTCACTTAAAATTATGCCTAAACCAGGGATGAGGGATTTCTAGTTTTCACAGAATAACAATTTACAATACATTATAAGTAACTTTCTAAAGTTTTAAGACGATGGCAATTGTTTTTGTATTTTTTTCGAATCGCCAAAATTATCGCAATTTTTATAATCTTACGATCAGTTCACTTAAAATTATGCCTAAACCAGGGATGAGAGATTTCTAATTTTCACAGAATAACAATTTACAATACATTATAAGTAACTTTGTAAAGTTTTAAGACGATGGCAATTGTTTTTGTATTTTTTTCGAATCGCCAAAATTATCGCAATTTTTATAAACTTACGATCAGTTCACTTAAAATTATGCCTAAACCAGGGATGAGGGATTTCTAGTTTTCACAGAATAACAATTTACAATACATTATAAGTAACTTTGTAAAGTTTTAAGACGGTGGCAATTGTTTTTGTATTTTTTTCGAATCGCCAAAATTATCGCAATTTTTATAATCTTACCATCAGTTCACTTAAAATTATGCCTAAACCAGGGATGAGGGATTTCCAGTTTTCACAGAATAACAATTTACAATATATTATAAGTACTTTTGTAAAGTTTTAAGACGATGGCAATTGTTTTTGTATTTTTTTCGAATCGCCAAAATAATCGCAATTTTTATAATCTTACGATCAAGTTCACTTAAAATTAAGCCTAAACCAGGGATGAGGGATTTCCAGTTTTCACAGAATAACAATTTACAATACATTACAAGTAACTTTCTAAAGTTTTAAGACGATGGCAATTGTTTTTGTATTTTTTTCGAATCGCCAAAATTATCGCAATTTTTATAATCTTACGATCAGTTCACTTAAAATTATGCCTAAACCAGGGATGAGGGATTTCTAGTTTTCACAGAATAACAATTAACAATACATTATGAGTACCTTTGTAAAGTTTTAAGACGATGGCAATTGTTTTTGTATTTTTTTCAAATCGCCAAAATTATCGCAATTTTTATAATCTTACGATCAGTTCACTTAAAATTATGCCTAAACCAGGGATGAGGGATTTCCAGTTTTCACAGAATAACAATTAACAATACATTATGAGTACCTTTGTAAAGTTTTAAGACGATGGCAATTGTTTTTGTATTTTTTTCGAATCGCCAAAATTATCGCAATTTTTATAATCTTACGATCAGTTCACTTAAAATTATGCCTAAACCAGGGATGAGGGATTTCCAGTTTTCACAGAATAACAATTAACAATACATTATGAGTACCTTTGTAAAGTTTTAAGACGATGGCAATTGTTTTTGTATTTTTTTCGAATCGCCAAAATTATCGCAATTTTTATAATCTTACGATCAGTTCACTTAAAATTATGCCTAAACCAGGGATGAGGGATTTCCAGTTTTCACAGAATAACAATTAACAATACATTATGAGTACCTTTGTAAAATTTTAAGACGATGGCAATTGTTTTTGTATTTTTTTCGAATCGCCAAAATTATCGCAATTTTTATAATCTTACGATCAGTTCACTTAAAATTATGCCTAAACCAGGGATGAGGGATTTCCAGTTTTCACAGAATAACAATTAACAATACATTATGAGTACCTTTGTAAAGTTTTAAGACGATGGCAATTGTTTTTGTATTTTTTTCGAATCGCCAAAATTATCGCAATTTTTATAATCTTACGATCAGTTCACTTAAAATTATGCCTAAACCAGGGATGAGGGATTTCCAGTTTTCACAGAATAACAATTAACAATACATTATGAGTACCTTTGTAAAATTTTAAGACGATGGCAATTGTTTTTGTATTTTTTTCGAATCGCCAAAATTATCGCAATTTTTATAATCTTACGATCAGTTCACTTAAAATTATGCCTAAACCAGGGATGAGGGATTTCTAGTTTTCACAGAATAACAATTAACAATACATTATGAGTACCTTTGTAAAGTTTTAAGACGATGGCAATTGTTTTTGTATTTTTTTCGAATCGCCAAAATTATCGCAATTTTTATAATCTTACGATCAGTTCACTTAAAATTATGCCTAAACCAGGGATGAGGGATTTCCAGTTTTCACAGAATAACAATTAACAATACATTATGAGTACCTTTGTAAAGTTTTAAGACGATGGCAATTGTTTTTGTATTTTTTTCGAATCGCCAAAATTATCGCAATTTTTATAATCTTACGATCAGTTCACTTAAAATTATGCCTAAACCAGGGATGAGGGATTTCCAGTTTTCACAGAATAACAATTTACAATACATTATAAGTAACTTTGTAAAGTTTTAAGACGATGGCAATTGTTTTTGTATTTTTTTCGAATCGCCAAAATAATCGCAATTTTTAATAATCTTACGATCAGTTCACTTAAAATTATGCCTAAACCAGGGATGATGGATTTCTAGTTTTCACAGAATAACAATTTACAATTCATTATAAGTAACTTTGTAAAGTTTTAAGACGATGGGAATTGTTTTTGTATTTTTTTCGAATCGCCCAAGTTATCGCAATTTTTATAATTTAACGATCAGTTCACTTAAAATTATGCCTAAACCAGGGATGAGGGATTTCTAGTTTTCACAGAATAACAATTTACAATACATTATAAGTAACTTTGTAAAGTTTTAAGACGATGGCAATTGTTTTTGTATTTTTTTCGAATCGCCAAAATAATCGCAATTTTTAATAATCTTACGATCAGTTCACTTAAAATTATGCCTAAACCAGGGATGATGGATTTCTAGTTTTCACAGAATAACAATTTACAATACATTATAAGTAACTTTGTAAAGTTTTAAGACGATGGCAATTGTTTTTGTATTTTTTTCGAATCGCCAAAATAATCGCAATTTTTAATAATCTTACGATCAGTTCACTTAAAATTATGCCTAAACCAGGGATGATGGATTTCTAGTTTTCACAGAATAACAATTTACAATTCATTATAAGTAACTTTGTAAAGTTTTAAGACGATGGGAATTGTTTTTGTATTTTTTTCGAATCGCCCAAGTTATCGCAATTTTTATAATTTAACGATCAGTTCACTTAAAATTATGCCTAAACCAGGGATGATGGATTTCTAGTTTTCACAGAATAACAATTTACAATTCATTATAAGTAGCTTTGTAAAGTTTTAAGACGATGGCAATTGTTTTTGTATTTTTTTCGAATCGCCAAAATTATCGCAATTTTTATAATCTTACGATCAGTTCACTTAAAATTATGCCTAAACCAGGGATGAGGGATTTCTAGTTTTCACAGAATAACAATTTACAATACATTATAAGTAACTTTGTAAAGTTTTAAGACGATGGCAATTGTTTTTGTATTTTTTTCGAATCGCCAAAATTATCGCAATTTTTATAATCTTACGATCAGTTCACTTAAAATTATGCCTAAACCAGGGATGATGGATTTCTAGTTTTCACAGAATAACAATTTACAATACATTATAAGTAGCTTTGTAAAGTTTTAAGACGATGGCAATTGTTTTTGTATTTTTTTCGAATCGCCAAAATTATCGCAATTTTTATAATCTTACGATCAGTTCACTTAAAATTATGCCTAAACCAGGGATGAGGGATTTCTAGTTTTCACAGAATAACAATTTACAATACATTATAAGTAACTTTGTAAAGTTTTAAGACGATGGGAATTGTTTTTGTATTTTTTTCGAATCGCCAAAATTATCGCAATTTTTATAATCTTACGATCAGTTCACTTAAAATTATGCCTAAACCAGGGATGATGGATTTCTAGTTTTCACAGAATAACAATTTACAATACATTATAAGTAGCTTTGTAAAGTTTTAAGACGATGGCAATTGTTTTTGTATTTTTTTCGAATCGCCAAAATTATCGCAATTTTTATAATCTTACGATCAGTTCACTTAAAATTATGCCTAAACCAGGGATGAGGGATTTCTAGTTTTCACAGAATAACAATTTACAATTCATTATAAGTAGCTTTGTAAAGTTTTAAGACGATGGCAATTGTTTTTGTATTTTTTTCGAATCGCCAAAATTATCGCAATTTTTATAATCTTACGATCAGTTCACTTAAAATTATGCCTAAACCAGGGATGATGGATTTCTAGTTTTCACAGAATAACAATTTACAATACATTATAAGTAGCTTTGTAAAGTTTTAAGACGATGGCAATTGTTTTTGTATTTTTTTCGAATCGCCAAAATTATCGCAATTTTTATAATTTAACGATCAGTTCACTTAAAATTATGCCTAAACCAGGGATGAGGGATTTCTAGTTTTCACAGAATAACAATTTACAATTCATTATAAGTAGCTTTGTAAAGTTTTAAGACGATGGCAATTGTTTTTGTATTTTTTTCGAATCGCCAAAATTATCGCAATTTTTATAATCTTACGATCAGTTCACTTAAAATTATGCCTAAACCAGGGATGATGGATTTCTAGTTTTCACAGAATAACAATTTACAATACATTATAAGTAGCTTTGTAAAGTTTTAAGACGATGGCAATTGTTTTTGTATTTTTTTCGAATCGCCAAAATTATCGCAATTTTTATAAT
Source organism: Ocypus olens (assembly GCA_910593695.2). NCBI lineage: Eukaryota > Metazoa > Arthropoda > Insecta > Coleoptera > Staphylinidae > Ocypus > Ocypus olens. The sequence goes on along the minus strand of OU343063.1, from coordinate 37,712,453 downwards.
CTTACGATCAGTTCACTTAAAATTATGCCTAAACCAGGGATGAGGGATTTCTAGTTTTCACAGAATAACAATTTACAATACATTATAAGTAACTTTGTAAAGTTTTAAGACGATGGGAATTGTTTTTGTATTTTTTTCGAATCGCCCAAGTTATCGCAATTTTTATAATTTAACGATCAGTTCACTTAAAATTATGCCTAAACCAGGGATGATGGATTTCTAGTTTTCACAGAATAACAATTTACAATTCATTATAAGTAACTTTGTAAAGTTTTAAGACGATGGCAATTGTTTTTGTATTTTTTTCGAATCGCCAAAATTATCGCAATTTTTATAATCATACGATCAGTTCACTTAAAATTATGCCTAAACCAGGGATGATGGATTTCTAGTTTTCACAGAATAACAATTTACAATTCATTATAAGTAACTTTGTAAAGTTTTAAGACGATGGCAATTGTTTTTGTATTTTTTTCGAATCGCCAAAGTTATCGCAATTTTTATAATCTTACGATCAGTTCACTTAAAATTATGCCTAAACCAGGGATGAGGGATTTCTAGTTTTCACAGAATAACAATTTACAATACATTACAAGTAACTTTGTAAAGTTTTAAGACGATGGCAATTGTTTTTGTATTTTTTTCGAATCGCCAAAATTATCGCAATTTTCATAATTTTACTATCAGTTCACTTAAAATTATGTCTAAACCAGGGATGCGGGATTTCTAGTTTTCACAGAATAACAATTTACAATACGTTATAAGTAACTTTGTAAAGTTTTAAGACGATGGCAATTGTTTTTGTATTTTTTTCGAATCGCCAAAATTATCGCAATTTTCATAATCTTACGATCAGTTCACTTAAAATTATGTCTAAACCAGGGATGCGGGATTTCTAGTTTTCACAGAATAACAATTTACAATACGTTATAAGTAACTTTGTAAAGTTTTAAGACGATGGCAATTGTTTTTGTATTTTTTTCGAATCGCCAAAATTATCGCAATTTTCATAATCTTACGATCAGTTCACTTAAAATTATGTCTAAACCAGGGATGTGGGATTTCTAGTTTTCACAGAATAACAATTTACAATACATTACAAGTAACTTTGTAAAGTTTTAAGGCGATGGCATCTGTTTTTGTATTTTTTTCGAATCGCCAAAATTATCGCATTTTTTATAATCTTACGATCAGTTCACTTAAAATTATGCCTAAACCAGGGATGAGGGATTTCTAGTTTTCACAGAATAACAATTTACAATACATTACAAGTAACTTTGTAAAGTTTTAAGACGATGGCATCTGTTTTTGTATTTTTTTCGAATCGCCAAAATTATCGCATTTTTTATAATCTTACGATCAGTTCACTTAAAATTATGCCTAAACCAGGGATGAGGGATTTCTAGTTTTCACAGAATAACAATTTACAATACGTTATAAGTAACTTTGTAAAGTTTTAAGACGATGGCAATTGTTTTTGTATTTTTTTCGAATCGCCAAAATTATCGCAATTTTTATAATCTTACGATCAGTTCACTTAAAATTAAGCCTAAACCAGGGATGAAGGATTTCTAGTTTTCACAGAATACCAATTAACAATACATTATAAGTAACTTTGTAAAGTTTTAAGACGATGGCAATTGTTTTTGTATTTTTTTCGAATCGCCAAAATTATCGCAATTTTTATCATTTTCCGATCTGTTCACTTAAAATTATGCCCAAGAAGCAAGAAAATAATATTTAACAATGACACTGAAATACTCTCAATAAATGAAAAGAAAAATATCCAACAACCAACTATAATTATAGATTACACTTATATTTGTGTGTTGCCTTTTAGCTATAAATTCAAACATAAACAAAAAAATGTACAACTCCAATAAATTATCTCGTAATTCCAACAGGTAACATTCTACTAAATGCCCCGTAAATCCAACAATTTACGGACGCGGACATTTCGACGTGATTAACCCTTATCCGCGATCGCGTGCCACGATCCAAATCCGAAATCCCGCGGATTAATCACGATGTTAAATCGATCGAATGTGGATGGATTAAATAAAATTGGTCGGTCGCGTGCCCCATTTTAGCAAATTCACGGCGATCTCCTCCCGTTTATTGAATTAATTTTCGTTAATAAACAAACAAATGCACAGAAGGGATGATCGCGGGTGAAATAGGGCATTGCCGTACTAAGCGCCGCCGGTTTATTATTAATCGAAAGACGGGATTGATTATACTCTAAAAATAATGTTGAAAAAAAACGCATATTGATAACGGTGGCGTTTCAATTTGATTATAACGGTACGAACGGCGGCGGCGCCCCGCGTTGGGCGCCAGAAACACAATGCTTATTTTCAATTGGGGTTCACAAAAAAGATCGTTATGCTTTTGATGCCGGAAGGGAAATAAATCATTTAAACAATGTAGATTTTTTTTTTATTAATCGATTTATATACTTTGCGCGATCTTGCGTAACGCACGATATTTCTAATTTTTCTCAGAGTAGCTGTCGCCTTATTGAGTCATATTTTTCAAATAGACACCAACGAGTGCTAGTTAATGCATTTATGCCCTGAGATGCAAGTACTGATCACGGTGTAGTATGGAACGATCTTAAGAATTGCTTTGCAATAACACTGGGCAACAAAAAAATTGTTGCATTGATAAAAAAACTTGTTCTAACATAATTTGTGTGCTGAATCCAAATATGACGTTATTTTTTCTGCTTAAGGTACCGCTTTTATACAATTCAACAATAAACATTTTGCAAAATTTGCATATTTATTATAGATATTACATGCATAGCAAGTCATAAATTATTAATATAGTCATATTATAAGCCTAGAATGTAGGTTTATCAGTGTTCTATTCTGGCAAAAATGCGCTTGTAGTTGTTTCGTTTGTGCACTTGCTCAGGGCAATCGCGTTCCATACTCTCCAGCAGTAGTCCGCCATTATATTCCTGTCCCATTGATAGAGCTTTCCCATGATCATCAGGTCCTGGTGGAAGCGTTCACATTGTTCGTCACTTACAGCTCCAAAGTTTTCTGGGAATTTATCAAGGCGACTGATTAAGAAAAGGACCTTGATACTCATGTTGCACCCTAGTTTGCGGAAAGACAACAACTTCCAGTAAACAAGAAGCTCGTAGTTTATACAAACACCACAATGATTGTTTTTCTTTCGGCATGATCGAGAAGTAATATGTGTTTCGGGGCAAAGAAGGTGACCATCTACGGGATATTTACGCGGCAACTAACAATACGCCCGAACACGCTAGCTCGACACCTATTCAAAATATCAACAAAAGGAAAACACCAAGTTATTCGTGAGGTTTCTTGCCACAAAAATGTGTGGTGAACTAAATTTTAATAAAACAGAAAAAAGAGGCGAAAATTTTAGAGTGGCGTACTTTCAATTAGAGATCTAATCGTTGCTTGAGGGATATCTTCCCATACGCGGATAAGACTTTGCCGCAGCTCGTCTAAGCTATTAGGTGGTGGATATTGGCTTCTAACCCGGCGTCCAATAATGTACCAAAGATGCTCTCTTGGGTTCAGGTCTGGACTGCAGGCTGGCCACTCCAGGACTTAAATATTAACATAATTTAAATATTCAGTAACAATACGTGCCGCATCCTGCATAAGAACGAATCCATCCCTACTGTAAGGTGCAAAAGGTACCACAAAACGGTTCTAAAATGTCTGTTATGTATCTTTCAGAATGCGGACGTCCACCATCAACAATAAAAAGCTCTGTGCGAGCTGTTAAAGATATTCCACCTCATACCATCACTGAACCACCTCCATATAAAGTGGTTTCTCGAATGTTACAAGCAGAATCTCTTTCGTTTGGCCTTCTGTACACTCTTGGGCGGCGGTCAGAACTTACAAGGCAAAACCTTGACTCATCTGTAAATAATACCTGCTCCCAATCATGGATTTCCCAATCCGCATGCTTCCTTGCAAAAGCCAATCTGTTTCTTCGGTGGTCTACAGACAATCTGGGACCAGTAGCTGCTACCCGCGGTCGTAAATTTGAAGCATGGTATCTTGACTAACAGCAGCGCCATGAACCTCAGTAAGTTGTATTTGGAGACTTCGTGCAGGCATTGCAAAAATGAAATCAATTTATACATAGTGCCCTTTTTGACTTATGCGCCAGCCACGGATTTCTATTCAATGTTAAAAAATATACAGGGTGAGTTTTTTTTACATGTTTAGTATGAGGATCTTGGAAACTATAAGAGATAGAGAAACGTTTAAGTGCAAAAATTGTTTTAATTACTACATATATTAGGTCCTCTAACTTGTTGGGGGAATGAGTTGGGCCGGGGGGTTTTGCTGAGTGGGTGGGCCAACTTTGTTTGTCCAGACCCCATTTATAATTTTCGATCACTTCTACCAATCGAGGAAGTGACCAGTGACGGTTCGCGGGTTTTTTTCTGGTACGGCCGAGGAACAAGAGGTGGTAATACAGATAGGTAGGGTCAGTTGCAGAGACGGTTGGCTGCGTGACCGCATCTATCTGTATTACCACCTCTTGTTCCTCGGCCGTACCAGAAAAAAACCCGCGAACCGTTACTGGAAGTGACCACCTTAAGTTTTTACTCTGGGGAACGTTACCACCTATTTTTTATTTTTGAGAATATTCCGCAATTTTTTTGATTTATTACTTGACCTTCGAACTCGTATGGTAATTTCTCTTTTCTTGCTGTGGTGTTAATTTATATTCTCTCTTCGCTGCTTGGTAAGCACTGAGAGTTTGTTCATTGTTAACACGACGGTGTAGTTAGTGTTGTTCTTCCAGATTAATTGTTCTGCAATTTATTTCGCAGGTTTGTCTATTTTCTATTGACATGCTTCTCTATGCTGCAATCGAACGGCAGCCCTTAGAACACTTACCAAACCTAGACAATCCAATTCATAATTCATCCAATGAACTCCATTACGAGATATGCGTAAGTTATTCCTATATTCCGTAAAGCCCTTAGTATCGTATATTCATTAAAAAAAACCTCAAGTGTGCCATGATTTTTTATTTTTAAAAATTTAAGTTGGCACACATGTTCGGAATTGACAAACAAAACGTCAGATCGTTCTAAAAGTCACAATTATTCCGTGGTCACAATGGTTTACAGCAAGCAACAAAAACGTTTCTAGTAGGTGTAGGTGCTCATCTCACGCATGTATAATCACAGTATAGCGCTCTAAGCAGTAGTTGCACTCCGAGGCGGCACTTTGATCTTTTGGGTTTCAAATGATCCTCGCGCATGTTTACACTGCTCAATTTATTCTGTAATAAATTAGTAATGTCTTGAGTGAGCCATTTATATTGACTGGTTTCGCACGGCAAATTGTTTTAATAGATAAATCGACTTGAAAAATTGTGCAGAAAATAGAATCTAGTGTTTTTAACCGATAAATTGTAAAAGTGCATGTCGTGCGATCAGCTGTTCAACTTTGGCCTTGTATGCCTAACGTAATTTCATAGGTTATAAACTTCGAATTTTGCTTAAAATTGTATTTGTTGTTTCATTATTAATGATAAGGGTATTTTCTAATGTTATAAAAGTATCTATTTTATCTATTGATTTTCATCTTTAATCGCATATTGAAATACATACTTATGAGAACCAAAAACAAGGTTATGTTTATAATTCACATGTGGTTGTTAAATGGCTGCGCAGTAACATGCTTAAAGAAAATCTGAAAACTCTAATTTGCTTGAGTGAGACTACTGCATAGGAACTTTACTGTGGTATAATGACCAGTGACGGTTCGCGGGGTGACTCATGGTACGGCCAAGGTCGGAGAGGTGGTAATACAGATAGATAGGTCTCTGCAACCGAACCTACCTATCTGTATTGCCACCTCTGATACCTCGGCCGTACCATGAGTCACTGATAATGACTAATTTTAGTCACTTGAACCATTTTAAATCTTCACTTTGAAAACTACAAACAACTTTCAGTCGTGTACGATATTATTATTAATGAATTTTCAATGAAGCCAACTATGGTTTCCATTAAAAAAAAATGTAAGTTTGTGTTATATCTCAGGAACTAATGTCGACAGAAACGCACTCACTTTTCAAACTAGTCACTTTAATCAAATATACAGTGGTAAAACAAAGTTATGCACCACCAAGTAAACGCCGCCAATAATCAAGAATTTACTTAACTTACTTAATATATAAGTATCTACTATTAAATTTTACGGTTTTTTGACAATTGGTATTTACTAAAAAAATACTTGCAGAAAGGGATTGCATAAATAAAATTAATTCGTTGTATACTTTTGGTGAATGCGCCGGGGAATCAACGATTGGAAATTAATGGATAATTTCTCGTCAATGGAATAAATAGGCTATAGTTGAGACATTATCAGGAAAATCTTAGTTACAAACCGGCAGTAAAATAAAACCGCGAATGTTCTGTAGCACCAAATTATAATTGTTATTATTAATAGACAAAGGGATGTCCGACAAAGAATACTGCAGACATCGCATTTTATTTACATATCAACACAAGTGAATACTATTTAGAGTAATTGATTTCATGCGGAGATAAATTGATCCTGTGGAGGGTGGATTTTGATAGTTTGGATCGAAGGGCGTTTTAATGGGTGCTTGGATCCCATCGACACCTGTTTTCTTGTTCCGCGATAAATCAAATCGTCTCTAATCCCCAGTTTTGCGCGCGGTGGCCTCGGGACAATTAAACGCCACTGCGCGTCCCCTTATGTCGTCCGCGTAAGGGTTGAAGGGGGCGATGGGGCGTGCGCCCGTAATAAGGGGTGGAACATCATCAATTTTACCTAATTATGTGGGAAAATTTAATGAAGCAAAACCTTAATCAATTTAATAATACTTCAAAATCAATTTGATTTTTTTAAAACACCGTAACTTTCCAAACACGTAAAAAACATAAAACATGTAGGTAAAAGAAACACTTAAAACTTTTAAGGGAGTCTAATAATAATGACACAACAAATTAAAAAAATCAATTTTATTAAATACATAAAACATATAACCTCACTTCTTAGTATTAATAATGAGTTTATTGTAAATAAGGATGTAGAAGCAGGTAACATAGTCAATATGGTGAAAAAAAGCTCAGAGCTCATCACAGAAGTTTTAATATTTGATATATACCACGGGAATAATATAGCCGAATAAAATATCTATAGCATTGTCATTCACTTTCCGCTCTCCAACTCACTTTAACTAAAGAAATTTAAAAAAAAAACAAGTGCTTTAGTCAACTTAATGCGTGAAAATGCCGGAGGAATTTTGAGATATGTCTAATCTATCCTTCACCAAAAAAGCCAACAATGTTTTCTTTCACTTCCATGCTATCCGTCACATTAATTACTCTCACACGAAATTCAGATGAGCCTTGAAGCCCACTACTGTACCAACGTATATGTTTGCGGGCCATCTTTATCCCTGCATCATTTCTATAGTACAGATTTTTTAGGGAGGGCTGCAGGCCCCTTGTGTTATTGCCTAATCAGAATTTTTCTGACGGGGAGGGGAAGGGTTTATGTTATTTTTTCAACGAAAAACTTCCACATTAACGATTTCATCAAACTAGGGGAAAAACAAACAAAACCAAATTATCGCAAACTTTATTCCAATATTGGATGAAACCGTTATTCGTTGAAACACCACATCACTTTACCGACTTTATTCAATACATAAAAAACACAACATCACTTCTTAGTAATCTTCTCCTTTCTCTTCTTGACGTGCTTCCTAATCTTAACCTTCCTCTTCTCGGCCTGCGCGTCCTTCACGGCCTTTTTCCTGGCCTTCTTCTCCTCCACACTTTCGTCCCGGGGCCTCGCGGAGTCGACGAATCTGCTGTCGGCTTCCTCCCCGTCTTCGCTTCCCGAACCATCGTCGGACTCCGAAGAATCTGAATTCTCCAATATTTCGGGCTTACTCGCGGTACCGCTCAAATCGGCCTTGAGGCCGACGAGGGTCTTATAAACCAGATCGTTGTTGTCGCCCGATTTGGCCTTGTTTATGTCTCGTTCGAAATCGATGACTTCCGTCAGGCGTTGGGGAATGTAAGCGTTTTTAAATACTTCCTCTTCAATCTGTGATGCATGAGAAGAAATGTACAGTTTTAACAGGTAATTATATAAGTTTAAAGTTGGCATACCCGTAATCTTAATTATGGCAAATTGAGTTACAGAAACATTACCCAACATAACAAAGTAGAAGCTACCTATTAAAACTATTAAATTAAATCTGTTGTGGATAGAAAATTGAACAAGTTAAAATTAAATTAAATATCGTATGTTCATTAAAAAAAAACCTCAAGTGTGCCATGACTTTTCCGTTTTAAACATTTCAGTTGGCACACTTGTTAGGAATTGACATATAAACGTCAGATCTTTCTAGAAGTCACAATTATTCCGTGCTCACAATGGTGTACAGCAACCAGCAAAAAACGTTTCTAATTGAAAGTTATTTCCGAAATGGGATTAAAGCGGACGGAAATTGGGTGTATTCATTCGAGGAACCTTTAGCAGAGTCTCAGGAAGAATTTCCTAACGTGCCCATTATTTATGATGAATTTAAAAATACTTTATCACGATCTGTTGTATTATTTCATAAAACGGGTGGTATTCTCCGTAAACCAGGAAGTGGTAGACCAGTTAAACGAACTCAGGATGCTATTAACACAGCCCAAGAAATTTTGGAAGATGGACCTACGACTTCTCTGATTTGTCACAGCAAATGAATTTATCGGTAGGAACATGCCACAAGCTTCTACGAAAAGATTTGCAAGTATACCCTTATCGCATAACATCGGTGCAAGAGTTATTACCTGTTGATTACCCCAGACGACTGGAATTTTATCAGTTGTTTTTACAAAATGTAAACGAGGATGTTTTACAAATTACTTTTTTTACCGATGAAGCTTGGTTTTACAAGGATGGGTACATTAATTCCCAAATTATGAGAATTTGATATATATCGAGAGAAACCACTACATTCAGAGAAAGTTGGCATTTGGGAAGCGATTAGTGGGTAGAAGATTAGTTGGACCGATATTCTTTGAAGGTAAAATCCTATTTTTATTATTAATAATAAAAATTCAATAACCGTGCATTCATTTTAGGTACGATAACTGCAAACCGTTATCGTACAGAAATTTTATTGCCTTTTATAAATGAATTAAATGATGACGAACTGCAAAGTGGATATTTTCATCAAGACGGAGCAACTCCTCATTGCACAGTGGATAATTTGGCCATTTTGGAGGAATTTTTTGAGGACCGAATAATAAGTCGAAATGCACGGATTCCCTGGCCTCCCCGTACAAGCGATTTTTTCTTGTGGCCATACCTGAAAAATTGTATTTATGCACAACCAGTACACAATCTAGAAGACATGCGGCAACGAATTTGAGATAAATTTATAGAAATGAACAATATTCCACTGTTGTTGCGGAGCATAATGGAGGGTGTGCGACGAAGAGTTCAGACTTGTGTTCAAGAAGAAGGAAGGCACATACAACATTTAATATAATTTTATAGTGAAAAATTTAATGTATCTATAAATTGACTACAGTTTAATGTTTAATTTTGAGAAGTAACATAACCTCAATATGTGTTACCAACTTAAATTTTTAAAATTAAAAAATCATGGCACACTTGAGGTTATTTTTTAATGAACATACTTTACAATAATCTACAGATATTTTAGATTAGATTAGTTACAGATAACTTTTCAGCACCCTACTCTACTGCTAGTAGTTTCCCAGGAATCCAACTTTCCTGGCAAAGTGAATTAATCTCCTGGAAGGCAATTCTTCCAGTTGGCTATAATTGAGAACTGATCAATTACCTGTTCCTCTGAAGTAATCTCCGGTTTCTTAGAAGCATTCTCGCTGAGCGCGTCCAAACACTTCTCCATGTTATCTTCCGTAATAGTCGGATCGGTTATAAAGTCGAACAGCTCTTTGACGCTCATGCAACCGACGTCGAGTTTTTTGAAATAGTCCGTCACGTTCGTGCAATCTTTCCTGAGAAAATCCAAGGCGTGCGGATGGTCGTGCTCGACCGATTGGCTCACGTCGATGACAAAAACTTCTCCGTTCATGTAGAGCATGTTGAATTCGGAAAGATCGGCATGGACGAGTTTGCATTTGTTGAACATCTTCCACATTATGACCACGATGTCCCTGTAGATTTCTCTGGCGCGCGACTGCGAGAGTTCGACATCTTTTAATTTCGGTGCCGGCCAACCATTTTTACCTGATTTAAGGAACATTTAAAAATTGTATAACGCGGTTCTTGTTTTTTCTCTTCTGGTTTATACAATCTTTCACAATCCAAATAGTTAAATAGAAAACAAAGATTGTTCAAATTGTTGGTGTTGTAATCCATCGTTACTGGGTGTAATAAAATGACATACGTCCCAGTATTTAGGGATGGGATGTTTCTAAATACTGGGACGTACGTAATTTTATTACACCACTTAAAGATTGTTCAATTGTTAAAAAGGAAGTAATGCAACATAATTATTGTAAACTTTCTATTTGTAAAAAATCTTGGGCTTTGTTCAACTGGTTGGATTCTAGGTTAGTAAACTACCTGTTTACACTCACCGATAAAAGTCATCAACAGCACATGCGACCTCAAGAGAATAGGTTCAGGCACGTTTAAGCCGTTACTGTGCATCCTAACGAGGTTCCTCATTTCTTTCTCCGCCCAAGTCCGCACCATCTTCCTGGGATTCTTCTTGCAGTAACCGTGCCTGAACCTGTACTCCCCCGTCACGTACTTATCCCTATCTTTAAAAACCAAAATCGACGTCTTGTAAATCTTAATCGCAAACTGCGATCCGTCCTTTCCTGTCGCATGATAAACGTTCGCTTCTTTGCCTTATAATAGGGAGAATGTTTTCACATAAAAAATCAACTGTACAGCGTGGGAATTGGGAGCGTAATTGCAAAGGTAGATAAATAGTTTCGGGTGGTAGATCAAGGATAGGCAAATTTTCTCAGTGAAGGACCGAAAATTATTTTCCTGATCTGGATAGATAGTTAGGTTAGCATTAATTTTGCGTTTCCTGTAGCCTAAATTATTTCCGAGTTTCAAATGTTATTTGCACATTTTTTTATACCCAGCAAAAGTAGGCTGCCAAAAATTAATGCTGAACCGAAAAATATGGAAATAGAACAAACGGATAGAAGAATTAATGGACAATAAGCAGACAAAAAATTACAAGACACACAAGTAACAATAAAAGGAAATACCAACGACGAAAGGCAAAAGATAAAAGGAAATGAATTATGTTAGCAAGAAAAAAGAAAGAAAGGGGAAGAAAGAAAATAAAGCAAGAAACACAGAAAACATTATAAGGTGATAAACAAAAATTGAAGAGAATGGAAGAAAAATGGTCCTCCAATTGTTAACTAATATTGTTAAGAGAACAAAATCATTTGTAAATAGGGCCAAACAATTTAGCCATATTTTCGAATGTTACGCATTTTGGGAAAAAAATTATTTAAACAAAGTGAAGGAAAGATGATCCTCCAATTGTTAACTAATATTGTTAAGAGAACTATGAAGAACATTTGTGGCTATCAAAATCATTTGTAAATGGAGCCAAACAGTAACTTTTGATTTTTTTCGATTTAGCCATGTTTTCGAATGTTAGGCATTTCGGGAAAAATTATTTAAACAAAGTGAAGGAAAGATGATCCTCCAATTGTTAACTAATATTGTTAAGAGAACTACCAAGAACATTTGTGGCCGTCAAAATCATTTGTAAATGTTGTCAAACGGTAACTTTTGATTTTTTCAATTTACCCATGTTTCGAATGTTAGGTATTTCGGAAAAAAATTATTTAAACAAAGTGAAGGAAAGATGGTCCTCCAATTGTTAACTAATATTGTTAAGAGAACTACCAAGAACATTTGTGGCCGTCAAAATCATTTGTAAATGGAGCCAAACAGTAACTTTTGATTTTTTCAATTTAGCCATGTTTTCGAATGTTAGGCATTTCGGAAAAAAATTATTTAAACAAAGTGAAGGAAAGATGGTCCTCCAATTGTTAACTAATATTGTTAAGAGAACTATGAAGAACATTTGTGGCCATCAAAATCATTTGTAAATGGAGCCAAACAGTAACTTTTGATTTTTTTCGATTTAGCCATGTTTTCGAATGTTAGGCATTTCGGGAAAAATTATTTAAACAAAGTGAAGGAAAGATGGTCCTCCAATTGTTAACTAATATTGTTAAGAGAACTACCAAGAACATTTGTGGCCGTCAAAATCATTTGTAAATGTTGTCAAACGGTAACTTTTTTTTTTTCAATTTACCCATGTTTCGAATGTTAGGTATTTCGGAAAAAAATTATTTAAACAAAGTGAAGGAAAGATGGTCCTCCAATTGTTAACTAATATTGTTGAGAGAACTATGACGAACATTTGTGGCCGTCAAAATCATTTGTAAATGGAGCCAAACAGTAACTTTTGATTTTTTCAATTTAGCCATGTTTTCGAATGTTAGGCATTTCGGAAAAAAATTATTTAAACAAAGTGAAGGAAAGATGGTCCTCCAATTGTTAACTAATATTGTTAAGAGAACTATGAAGAACATTTGTGGCCATCAAAATCATTTGTAAATGGAGCCAAACAGTAACTTTTGATTTTTTCAATTTAGCCATGTTTTCGAATGTTAGGCATTTCGGAAAAAAATATTTAAACAAAGTGAAGGAAAGGTGGTCCCCCAATTGTTAACTAATATTGTTAAGAGAACTATGAAGAACATTTGTGGCCCTCAAAATCATTTGTAAATGGAGCCAAACAGTAACTTTTGATTTTTTTCAATTTAGCCATGTTTTCAAATGTTAGGCATTTCGGAAAAAAATTATTTAAACAAAGTGAAGGAAAGATGGTCCTCCAATTGTTAACTAATATTGTTAAGAGAACTATGAAGAACATTTGTGGCCGTCAAAATCATTTGTAAATGGAGCCAAACAGTAACTTTTGATTTTTTTCAATTTAGCCATGTTTTCGAATGTTAGGCATTTCGGAAAAAAATTATTTAAACAAAGTGAAGGAAAGATGGTCCTCCAATTGTTAAGAGAACTATGAACTTTGTGGCCGTCAAAATCATTTGTACATGGAGCCAAACAGTAACTTTTTTCAATTTAGCCATGTTTTCGAATGTTACACATTTTGGGAGAAAAATATTTAAACAAAGTGGAAGAAAGATGGTGTAATTATTATCTAATATTGTCAATGAAGAACATTGGTGGAACATTAGGATTTTCAAAATGCAAAATGTTTGAAAATTTTCTGTAATATGCACTCAAAGAGTGCGCACACAAAGAATCACGCGATGGTGTCAGATATATTTCTGTTCAACTTTGAATCGTGTATCTACATACAGTATACATTTTTTCTCCAGTCATGCACTATATTTTTCAGGATTTATTAACAATGAGTAATAGTGTGCTTGCGCCCATTAAAATAGTGGATGAAGGCTATTGATTCTATTTCAATCTGTGACTGTTCGCCCTCATCCACTATTTCAGTATCACTGCAAATGATACCATACAGCAACACCCGCCACCAACTTATTTCAGAATAACTCAAACTTACCAGTAGATATACAACCGTTGACTTCAGTAATAACATTCCTGTTTAACATCTTAAATAAAATCATCCTCGTCCGAGGGTCCATCACTTGTTCGGCAGTAGCACGGTCGTGTTTATCTTTAACTCGAATCCTTTCATTATCCAACCTCCGTTCGGTTTTCTGTAACGTATCCACAGCCATTTTCGGTAGGGTCGGAGCGTACTTCTCCACGTTGATTTTGTTTGTGTATTTACTGAAGAGTTTATCGCTGGGTTGATAATTGGACACTTTATTCAAGACATTGTGCGTGCCGTTTTGTGTGTTTCTGCCCTCTTCGGGGTAATAGTAATCGCCATCATCATCCTCTGAATCGTAGTAGTCGTAATCTTCGCCAATGTCAGGCTCTGCGGTGGTGATTCTCATGTTGTTTATGTCTTCCTCCGCGTCGCAATATAATTCGTCTTCGTTGATCATTTTAGAACGTTTACTTGTTGCACTTTTGGGTAAATGAACATGACGTTTTAATTTGAGGTTAAACACGTTTCATGCAACAATATTGCGCAATTGGAGGTAATAGATCCGCAATCAAAGTGTTGTGTACGTGGGCCGCCCGCGATTGCAACGTAAGAAAAATAACTGCGCTGCCGACCTGAATAATACTTGCACATCTTAAAAGATTAGTCTACGGAGATATTAGTTCCGCGTGCAGACACCACTAGCGCTGCATATAAAAACAGCCATCTTGAATTGCATTCGATGATAACTAGGGTTGCCAGATGGTCTAGATATTTTAAACGAATTCTTATTCATGTTATGTCCCGTCGACAAAGGCGTTTCCAACCAACTAGTCTTGGTAATAAAAAAAAGATAAATAAACTGGTGCTTTTGCTCTCATACATCTGTTCCGTGAAATCTCCCTATTCTTTTCCAACGTTTTAAAGCAATGGAAAAATTTAGCTGTTATATTATTTGTTTGGAATATGAAATATCGGTAATTTTTAACAATAAAAATTCTTAGGGGAGGGAGGGAATTACCCGATTTCCCCCCTTTTGAAACCGCCACTGCCCGCCGAAGCTTTAAATTAATTGTTTAAATATTTACGCATTGGTAAATCTTTAATAATGGAGGCGTTTACTTCGTGGTACATCTTAATTGGTATTTGGAATAAAACACTTGTAACTTTGACTACATTTACAATTTGTGCTATACTTTTGACTATTCGCTAATCATGTTGAGACTAGCGAATAGTCACAAGTTAGGTCCAGCATTATAGCTTCTCGGTTACTAATTAAGTTAGGATTTTGAAATTTTGCAACTTTACTTGTACCGTAGAACGTATTTTAGGAAAATATTTTTGATTTTACAGGGAGTCCCAAAAAAGTGTGACGTCATGATGATGTATATTTTTAGATTACATGCCGTATATTTTGTTGCTTATTTGGGTGCATTTTATAGTTACCTAAATGCCCCTAAAATTTTATTAAAATCGGATCAATGATATTAGCGAAAATAATTAAAAACCCGAACTGTTTTGCACCATTTGGGTAAAAAAATCAATAAAAAATAAAAATGGTGCCTCGTTAATAAAATTATACAGGGTACTTATTAAATTAAATAAGGTCTGACAGTCCTGTTAACCAAGTTTGACTGATATGCATTACACAGGGTGCCCAAAATTTAGTGTCAAACTTTGAAGCACTTTATTTCGCTTCTTTTTAAATGGAGCCCTGTATATTTTTATGCCACTCCATGCGGCATTAAAAAAACAAACATTTTCCCCAATTACAACCCTATCGCAATTCCTAACATATTAAAAGTTATTTACAGAAAACTCGTTGTATCAATTATTCCAATAGCCATTTTAATGAATAAAAATCGAAGGTAGCTTTGAAAAACAATATCTTGCCATATTGTTTATTGTTATTTATTATTATAGTTTTCAATCTTTATTAAAATAACCATGTGTTACCCGGCGCATTCACCAAAATTGCTATACGGGGGTCCTGTATTTTATCTCTCGTTTTCTATAGCTCAGTTACTAATTAAATTAGAATTTTTATATTTTACAGACTTTATTTGTAGCCTAGGACTTATTTAAGGAAAACATTTTTGATTCTACAGGGTGTCCCAAAAAAGTGCGACGTCACGATGATATATCTATTTAGATTACACGCTGTATATTTGATTGCTTATTTGGGCGCATTTTATGGTTAGCTACATACCCCCAAAATTTTATGGAAATCGGTTCAGTGATATTAGCAAAAAAATCAGTTTTGCGCCATTATGGATTAAAAAAATTAATAAAAAAAAAGTGCCTCATTAATAAAATAAAGCACCGCACTTATTAAATGAGGTCTGACAGGTCAAGTTTAATTGGTATGAATTATACAGGGTGTCCCCACAATTGTAAAATTTTAGATAAAATATGTTTTTTTGTAAAATTTACCCGATGGAAGAAAACTAACATGAGTCGAATTTTGTAACAGTTTAAGATAGATCTGTTTTTCTTTCATAGTTCAGTCAAGCGTACCAACCTCGCCGTTTGAGAAACTGGCAGGTCCCGAAATGGTATCCGGACAAAGCTTTGCCGAGAACGGGAAAGACCGTAGTGGTAGCTAACGACAGAGGACATTTGCTACCCGGGATTCCCAGATCCAAAGATAATCCGTGGGGAAACTTCGTGGGAACTTGGAATCTGCCTATCAAGATAAGCCGAGAATTAGGTAAAAAACTATTCTAGCCGATCCGATTTTTTTATGTTGTTTATGCGTAAGTTTACCACATAATAATATTTTGAAGATGTTAAAATCGCGATTTTGATTTTTTTATACTGCCAAACGCGTTGTCCGATTTTGACGAGTCTTACGTCATAAAGTGGAAAACTGGTTAATAATTTTGTTCGTGGAATTAACGCTAAACGTCAAAATTGAACGTTTTCAAAGTCCAAATATTAAAAATAGCATTTTTGTTTCAAATTGCACATCTGCCAATCGCGTTGTCTGATTTTGATGTTTTTAACGTAAAAATATGGCAAATTTAGTGTAATTTAAAAATTGACTAAAACTTTTTTCGTGAAAACATGCAAAATGACAAAATTGCACTTTTTTAAAGTCCAAATATTAAAAATTGCGATTTTGATATTTTTAATTGCACAACTCCTCAGCGATGTCTGATTTTGGTAATTCTAACGTCAGAAAATGTGGCATATATAGTGCAATTTAAATATTGGTTAATTGTTTCCGTGTAATTGAAGCAAAACGTCAAAATTGCACATTTGCAAAGTCTGAAGATTAAAAATTGGGATTTTAATTTTTGAAATTGCACAACTGCCAATCGCGTTGTCTGATTTTAATGTTTTTAACGTCAAAATATGGCAAATTTAGTGTAATTTAAGAATTGATTAAAACATTTTTCGTGAAAACATGCAAAATGACAAAATTGCACGTTTTTAACGTCCAAATATTAAAAATTGCGATTTTGATTTTTTTTAAATTGCACAACTCCTCAGCGATGTCAGATTTTGGTAATTCTAACGTCAGAAAATGTGGAAAATATAGTGCAATTTAAAAATTAGTTAGTTGTTTCCGTGTAATTGAAGTAAAACGTCAAAATTGCACATTTTCAAAGTCTGAAGATAAAAAATAAAGAAATTTAACATTCATTTCATTTCTTACCCCTCTTTTTAATCAATTTAGTTGGAGATTAGGGTAGGACACACAATCCAACACAATATTTTATAATCCAGTGATAAATTATTTTAGATCTTTCATTTATATACTGAAGGAAAAAAATGAAACACTTGAAATTCGTGAAATTTCGACCATTTTCAAACCGCCATAACTCGGCGTATTTTCAATAGATTTTGATGAATCTTTAAGGGCGAAAAACTTTGAAGTCAAAGTTGGACATGGTTTCCAGAAAAAAAAAATTTTTTCGCAGTGGCGTTAGATGGGGCGGAAGGGGTTACGATTAATTTCGCATGCATGACTTTAAAGAAGACACTTCAAAGTTTTTCACCCTCAAAGATTCATCGAAATCGATTGAAAATACGCCGAGTTATGGCGGTTTGAAAATGGTCGAAATTTCACGAATTTCAAGTGTTTAATTTTTTTCCTTCAGTATATTTGTTTTTACGTGTTAGACCCTCATTTATATTTGACGACTTGGGGAGTGGGATAAGGACCACCCACCACCCGCCCGTTTAATTTTACTCACAAAACACCATTTTTGGTGATTAAAATATTAATCATTCCACGTCCAAAAAGCAATTTACAAAATAAACAAATTTAACTTTGATTTTCTTCCTCGTACTGGTAAAACCCTCTTTTTGGTTAATTTGGTTGGAGAATGGGATGGGGCCCACCCATCACCCACCGGTTTAAGAATTACTAAGCTATTTGGTGGCTAAATTATTTTTTGTTTTTTGTAATTAACATACATTTAATTTAAACAAACTGAATATGTAATTAAAGTAAAAATGGAAATAGAGGGTGGTGGGTGGGTCCTATCCTCAAATCCAGCCACTTAAAAATATGTTAGGATTTTTATGAATAAATTAATTTATCACTGGAGTACAAACTTTCTTTTATAAATTTAGTTTTACGTTTATGTCCGACGAATTGGTGGCTGGGATAGGGCCCACCCTCCACTCGCCGATTTAATTTTACGTAAACTACAAAATATTTAAAAAATATTTTTTGTTTGAATAAATTAACATAAATTTCATTTAAACAAACCAATATATCAAATTAAAGTAAAAATGAAAACGGAGGGTGGGCGCTATTTCATAATCAAACCAGTTGAGTACAACACGAAGGTTTCACTGAAAGTAAGTATAATACATTCAAAATGCAAAAATTTCACTTTTTTAAAGTTCGAAGATTTTAAATTTGCAACTTTTGATTTTCGAAATTGTACAACTACCAACCGCGTTGTCTGATTTTAATCTTTCCAACGACAGAAAATGGAAAATTTGGTGTAATTTAAAAATTGATGAAAACATTTTTCGTGACATTAATGTAAAGTGACAACATTGCACGTTTTCAAAGTCCAAATATTTAAAGATTTTGATTTTTGAAATTGCACAGCTGCCAATCGCGTTGTATGATTTTGATGTTTCTAAGGTCAAAATATGGAAAATTTAATGCCATTTAAACATTGAATAGAACATTTTTCGTGAAATTAACGAAAAATGACAAAATTGCACGTTTTCAAAGTCCAAATATTAAAAATTGCAATTTCGATTTTTGAAATTGCACAACTGCCAACAGCGTTGTCTGATTTTAATCTTTCCAATGTCAAAATATGGCATGTTTAGTGTTATTTAAAAATCGATTAAAACATTTTTCTTGACATTAACGTAAAGTGACAAAGTTGCACATTTTTAAAGTCCAAATATTAACAATTGCGATTTTGATTTTTTTTAATTGCAGAGCTGCCAATCGCGTTGTCTGATTTTGATGTTTTTAACGTCAAAATATGGCGAATTTAGTGTCATTTAAAAGTTGATTAAAACATTTTTCATGACATTAACGCAAAATGACAAAATTGCACATTTTCAAAGTCCAAATATTAAGAATTGCAATTTTGATTTTTTTTAATTGCAAAGCTGCCAATCGCGTTGTCTGATTTTGATGTTTCTAACGTCAAAATATGAAAAATTTAGTGTCGTTACAAAAATGGTTAAAATATTTTTCGTGAAATTGAGGTAAAATGACAAAATTGCACGTGTTTAAAGTTCAAATAATAAAAAATGCGATTTAAATTTTTCTAATTGCATAACTGCCAGTCGCGTTGTCTGAATTTGATATTTCCAACGTCAAAATATGGCAAATTTAGTGTAATTTAAAAGTTGATTAAAACATTTTTTATGACATTAACGTAAAGTGACAGAATTGCACGTTTTCAAAGTCCAAATATAAAAAGTTGCGATTTTGATTTTTTTTTAATTGCACAACTGCCAATCGCGTTATCTGATTTTGATGTTTTTAACGTCAAAATATGGCAAATTTAGTGTCATTTAAAAGTTGATTAAAACATTTTTCATGACACTAACGCAAAATGACAAAATTGCACATTTTCAAAGTCCAAATATTAACAATTGCGATTTTGATTTTTTTTTATTGCAGAGCAGGCAATCGCGTTGTCTGATTTTGATGTTTCTAACGTCGAAATATGAAAAATTTAGTGTCGTTTAAAAATTGGTTAAAATATTTTTCGTGAAATGGAGGTAAAATGACAAAATTGCACGTGTTCAAATAATAAAAAATGCGATTTTAATTTTTCTAGTTGCATAACTGCCAATGGCGTTGTCTGATTTTGATGTTTCCAACGTCAAAATATGGCAAATTTAGTGTCATTTAAAAATCGATTAAAACATTTTTCATGGCATTAACGTAAAGTGACAGAATTGCACGTTTTCAAAGTCCAAATATAAAAAATTGCGGTTTTGATTTTTTTAATTGCACAACTGCCAATCGCGTTGTCTGGTTTTGATGTTTCTAGCGTCAAAATATGGCAAATTTAGTGTCATTTAAAAATCGATTAAAACATTTTTTGTAAAATTAACGCAAAATGTAAAAATTGCACGTTTTCAAAGTGCAAATATTAAAATTGCGATTTTGATTTTTTTTTTCAAATTGCACAACTGCCAATGGCGTTGTTCGATTTGGATGTTTCTAACGTCAAAATATGTCAAATTTAGTTTAATTTAAAAATTGGTTAAAACATTTTTCGAAACTTTAACGTAATGTGAGAAAAAAAATCCAAATATAAAAAATTGCGATTTTGATTTTTGAAATTGCTCAACTGCCAATCGCGTTTTAATTTAAAAATTGATTAAAACATTGTTCGTGAAATTAACGCAAAATGACAACATTGCACGTTTTCAAAGTAGAAATTAAAAAGATTGCGATTTTAATTTTTGAAATTGCACAACTGCCAATCTGTTGTCTGATTTTTATGTTTATAGCGTTAAAATATGGCAAATTTAGTGCAAATTGGTTAAAACATTTATTTATGAAATTGACGCAAATAGCCAAAATTGCACATTTACAAAGTACGAAGATTAAAAATTGCCATTTTGGACTTTTAAATTGCACAGCTTCACAGAGCGTTCGATTTTTTTTTTAATTTAATACCAAATGCAAAATTCTCACTTTTTTAAGTTCGAAGATTTTAAATTCGCAATTTTGATTTTTGAAATTGCACAACTGCCAAACGCGTTGTCCGTTTTCGATAAGTCTCACGTCACAATGTGGAAAATTTAGTGCAATTTGAAAAGTGGTTAATAAATTAATTATACTCATCCAACCTTTTTGTATGCACATTACATTTTATACATACGTATAAAATTTTGCTTTGCCCATAATTGAAATAAAATTTCTTTAGGAGCTCCAACAATGCGACTGTCCCACGTGCATAATTTACACCGGGCGAATGCAGCTTGCCCGCCGGGCCTGTCCGCCCCTGGTCATATCTAACTTTGTATATTAACCCGAATGTTACTTTGTAATCAAAATTATTTCAAATTATTTTTATAGCTTTAAACTGTTTTTTTTTTCATAGCGAATGAATTCGGTGCACCTAACAAATTCAAAGTGAACGCGTACGAAAGAAAACTGCAAAATTTCAAGCAACAACTACTCGAAGTAAAAAAGAGCCCCGCAGCCACGTGCGTGGCAAAGTGCGACCCCTGCGACGGGCCGTGCTGCTGCATCGTATGTAGAAGGAGAAGAGAGGGGACCAACGACGAAGAGTTAGAAAAAGAGAGCGACAAAGACTCGGGCGTCGGGGATGACGTCCAACAGGTAAAACGCCGCACAAACAACAAGAACAGATCACTAATCATCCGTTTCTTTTAGACGAAACCGCTTTGTCCCATTCACGATTATTAATTGTACATAAAAAAAGGAAAAAAACAAAATTTTATTTTGGCGTTTTCATCTTCATTTGCGCTTGAAATGTTTGTAAGTTAAGTAGGTATAACATTTTTTTTTCATATTTTTTTCCTTGGGTTATCGAATATAGTCCAGTGGCGGATCCGCAGCTTTCGTGAAGTGGTGGGGGAGAAGCAGACTTCAAAATTTTGGCGTAAACTTTGAGCAACATCCTCCCCCGCTATCACATCGAAAAACTAGCTTAGATTTTGCACCCTTTTTTCATTTTGCACATCAAATTCAACTAACTATATTGTGTTCCAGTAAATTTATAGATGTTAATAGTTGTTGAAAGTACTTGATCACTTTTATAAAACCAAATCAACTAACTATATTATGCTCTAGAAAATTAATAGATGTTAATAGTTGTTGAAAATTCATGATCACTTTTATAAAATCAAAAACAAAACTCGATAAAACTCAAATATTTATTAGTTGAATTCACTTTAAATGTTTCGCCAAGTTGTGGCTTCTTCAGGCAAAGAAATAATTATTTCTTCCTAGCCTGAGAAGCCGCGGAGTATTATTTTTTAACATTATTAAAGTATCATATGTTCATTAAAAAAAAACCTCAAGTGTGCCATGATTTTTTTATTAAAAAAAATTAAGTTGGCACACATCTTCGGAATTGACAAACAAAACGTCAGATCGTTCTAAAAGTCACAATTATTCCGTGCTCACAATGGTTTACAGCAACCAGCAAAAACGTTTCTAGATGAAAGTTATTTCCTAAATGGGACTATTGAGTGTATTCATTCGACGCACCTTTGGTTGAGTTTCAGGAAGAATTTCCTAACGTTCTTATTATTTATGATGAATTGAAAAATACCTTATCATGATCTGTTATGTCTCCCTAAACCAGGAAGTGGTAGACTAGTCAAACGTACTCAGGATGCTATTAACACAGCCCAAGGAATTTTGGAAGATGAACCTACGATTTCTCTGCGTCGTTTATCACACCTAATTAATTTATCGGTAGGAACATGCCGCAATTAACATAACCTCAATTTGTGTTACCAACTTAAATTTTTTTAAATATAAAATCATGGCACTCTTGAGATTTTTTTTTTTTAATGAACATACTTTATATTAGTTCGTGCGCACGTACTGGATTCGCCACTGTAAGTGACGGATTATCGAAGAAACACAAAAGACAATTGTCTTGGGCCTGTAATCTGAAAGATGTATTAAATTTACCCGCCGTTATATTCCAGTCTCGTGCCCAGTTGGTGGTTAATCCGTCACTAAATATGCATTCATATCCGTTAAATAAAGATATAATAGGTACAAGACAAACTCCCCTACGTTCCCGGAGACGTCTGCGAGAAATCCGACCGCCTGGACAGCCACAAGCTCCTGGACGAACGACGCGACAAAGACCCGGAGATAAAAACCTCAAAGTCCGGCTTTCCCGTGCACAAAAATGTTGACATCCCGACGCCCCCCAGTCCCAGGCCGACCGTCAAATCCTTCTCGCCCCCGGCGACCGTGAGCTCGGGAAACATGAGCTACTGCAAGGAGCACAATCTGCCGAAGAGGAACCGGCGAGAGGTGAAGGCTTACATCGACACCATCAAAAACTTCCAGTTGGCGCGCGAACTGCACAAGGTCAACCTCGAGCATGAGCCGTTGCCGGACACGGTGCCGGACGCCCAGCTCCGGAGGATGCAGATGCAACAGCCCAAGCGTCCGCCCGGATTGGCTATCAAGGGAAAGAACTTCGCCACCGCGATTGGTTGGAAAGGTATGTCTTATCTGAGGCTACTTTTACTGTTAGATATTTCAAGTTTTGTTTTTAATTCTTTTATAACCAAGCGATGGTTTTATATTATATGGGGCGTTTAACGAAACTACGGTTAAACCGCGACGAAAACGGGAAAACTGGAAAATTCTTAGGGGTTGAAAACTTACCGAGCGGTTGCTTTTCTCTTATGCGAGCATATTTTTGTTATCATTGCCAGATTCTAGTTTTGACTTTGCTTACTTTACACTAGTGATTCCCAATGTGTGCGCCACCGCCCCCTGGTGGGCGCTGCAGCGATTCAGGAGGGCGCTGATGGCCACAGATGCATTTGGGAGGCGACGAATAACTGTAAGGAGGTGGTGATAGTATAAAAGAAAGAAGAGAAGATTTAGTGGAACGTGGGTTTAGTGCGGTAATCAATTTATTAACAAAAAAAAAAAATGGTGATGTGGCCATCATGTTACTTTCTCCGACTTTATATTTACGTTTTCATGGGTTTATTTTCAATTGAAATCATATTTAAATGTACATCGAGCGTTACGTAAACTCGGATGATACTGACGTTTAAAACGTCAAAATCACGAAAGATGAAAAAATTATACTTCAAATTCAAAACCTCGGTTTACTCAAAAACTAACGAGATTTCGAAAAAAACCTATTCTTTAGAAGTTGTTCATTTTGGCATTCTCTACAATTATTATTAACATAAATTTGCTTTAACTATTATCGTTTCATAATTATAAACCAAAAATTAAAAAAAAATAATAATTTTTTTTCTCGAATAGCAATGATTTTATGAAAAATATTTTCAAGCAAAAGATGTTCATTTCTTTTTTGTCTTTGATGTTTGTTTAAATGTTTTTACTTTCTCCGTTACGAAGTACGAGAAAGTATTGTGATCGTGATTTTTTTTCCAAAAATTTTTTTTCGGGTTTCGTTTATCCGTTTTGGGGTCCCTAGATGCCATTTCAACAATTTCTGGAAAAATTTTTTTTGTGTCTGTGTGTGTGTGTGTGTGTGTGTGTGTGTGTGTGTGTGTGTGTGTGTGTGTGTGTCTGTCTGTGTGCGCTGTATCTCAAAAACTAATAGAGCAATTGATATGAAACTTTCAACATACGTCTTATTTGATAATCCGAAGAACTGAAAAGCTTTTGGTAAAATTTCGTACACCGGAAGTGGGTGTTTACCTGAACTGTTTTTTGTTTTTTGCCAATATTTTCTTAAATATGAAAAATATCACAAAAATATTTAAACTAATATTGAAGACAACAAAGAAATGAACAACTTTTGCTTGAAAATATTTTTCATAAAATCATTGTTATTCCAGAAAAAAATTTATTAATGTTTTTTTAATTTTTGGTTCATAATTATAAAACGATAATAGTTATAGCAAATTTATGTTAATAATAATTGCAGAGAATGCCAAAACTAACAACTTCTAAAGAATAAGTTTTTTTCGAAATCTCATTAGTTTTTGTGTAAACCGAGCTTTTTTTAATTTAAAGTATAATTTTTCATCTTTCATAATTTTGACGTTTTAAACGTCGGTTTCATCTGAGCTTACGCAACGATCGATGTACATTTAATATATGATTTCAATTAAAAATAAGCCATGAAAGCGTAAATATAAATGATCTTATCTTGTCGGAGAAAGTAACATGATGGCCACATCACCATTTTTGTGATATTTTTCATATTTAAGAAAATATTGGCAAAAAACAAAAAACAGTTAAGGTAAACCCCTCTTCCGGTGTACGAAATTTTACCAAAAGCTTTTCAGTTCTTCAGATTGTCAAATAAGACGTATGTTGAAAGTTTCATATCAATTGCTCTATTAGTTTTTGAGATACAGCGCACACAGACAGACACACACACACACACACACACAGACACACACAATTTTTTCCAGAAATTGTTGAAATGGCATCTAGGGACCCCAAAACGGATATTTCCGTAAAAAAATTTTTTGAAAAAAAAATCACGATCACAATACTTTCTCGTACTTCGTAACGGAGAAAGTAAAACGAATTGCAAATAGTCAATCTTGGTGATTTAAGATTACTGCTGACGAAAATAGGGGGCGCTAAGTAATATTTTTTCTGGAAAGGGGGCGGTAGGACAAAAAGGTTTGGGAACCACTGCTTTACACGTTCAAATTACGTGCATACGTTTATTTTCATGAAGAATACCCTTCCAATGTTTGCGTGACAAAATTTTTATGAGTCGGTATCGACTAACGAAGGAAGGCATGCGTTTTGTCGTATATTTAGTGGCAGAAAGATTCGAGTCCCGGGCAAATCGAATAATGGACAGTTCGCCGAAATTTCAAGCGTTAGTAACATTGCGATATGCCAAGAGTTGCTTTCAAGTAGAACTAGGTCCAGAATTGTACGTGCCGAGGCAATCGCTAAACATTTGCCGGCTTTCATGAAAATTTTCCCAAATGTACAAGACATTCAGAAGAAATTTTATAATTTGGCTCAATTTCATCAAAGTTGTAGATTGCATTGATTGCACACACGTCATAATAAAATTCTCTTACCATGATCTATAGTACAATCGCTCGGAGGTGACAGTGACGCATTCTTTTTCGTCTGGATAAATATCTATACTCGTTCGCATGCTTAAGAAAAACGAAATGAAATACGAAACGTATGTCGATATGTAAATTCAAGGGCTAAGTGCAACGTATGTTTTTTCTCATTCTATTCTAACCTCAAAATTCACGTGCTTGTATCTGGTTTTGACCATCTCCGATTTCGATTTAGTTAAGAGCAGAATTGATTGTATCCATTTCACTCATAAAAAGGTTAAATTTAATGACAAATTTCCAGTTGTCTTTACCGATTGCCAAAAAATGCACTCGCAAAGTTTCGCCGGGAAAATATTTGCACGCTCGAGAATTTTTAAATTTCCCGCCTAGACTGAATCGAATTATTTTATGGACATACGTTTACTATACCTCATTTAATAATCAGGCGGACTAAACGCGAAAGTCACATTTACACTATAAAAAGTCACCAGAAAAGAAACCAGACATGTTTTGGCGGGAAAAATAACATTATTTCAAATTCGTTTATCCATAACATTAATTCAACAATTATATCAACACATAAATTAATTCTAGGCAAACTTTCTTGATTATGTAGTCAGTGATTTAGTATACAACTAGTTTTTCCTAGGCTTAAGTTTGATGTATGTGAAATTGTGTTCTTTATGAAAAAATTGTGAAATGTAAAAATGTAAGAAAAGTAACTGGTGATGAACGACGGCTCCGCTGCGCTGCGCCGTCGTCCAGCGGGTCAAAATTAAGCGATTAAATTGGTAACGGACGACGGCACAGCGTGTCCCATTCAAATCACATTTTGGCCGCCTACTGATGTTGATTTGCGTCTAATAGCAACTATTATAATGAATTAAGCAAAATAATTGGTGGCTGCGCTGCGCCATAATGAAAACCGTAATTTGTTTCTAATTTAATTTTATTTTTTCGTTTTTTATTTTTCATTTTTAATTTTCATTTTTAATTTTTCATTTTCAATTTTTTATTTTTCATTTTTCATTTTTCAATTTTAATTTTTAATTTTTATTTTTTCAATTTTAATTTTTAATTTTTAATTTCTAACTTTTAAATTTTAATTTTTAATTCTTAACTTTTAATTTTTAATTATTCTTATTTTTATTTCTTTTATTTTTTTTAAAGCCAGTTGTATCCTCTGCGATTCCTGAAAATTTCGGCATTCCGACTTGGAAAGAAAAAAAATTGTTCTTAAAAAAGAACGAACCCAGGGGATGCAAATGGTGCGTAGGGGTAGTTCCAAACATTTTGAAAAAATATCTTCGGCCATCCTGAAAGTTTCAATTCGTCCTTAAAAAAAGAAAAACGAACCCAATGGGTGCAAATGGTGCATAGGGGTAGTTTCAAAATTTTTGAAAAAATATCTTCTGCCAATCCTGATAATATCAGTTTTTCGACTTTAAAAGAAAAAAAAATTGTCTTTAAAAGAAAAACGAACCCAGGGCACAGTGGTCCCACTATAGGTTATAGCCTGAATATTTTCATGTTTAAATTAAGACGTCATACTTCGTTCTGCATGTTATCAATATGCATACTAAATGGAGGTATACAAAAAATCTTGATACGTGCATAAATTCAGTTCTTGTTGACATCCAAAGTGGACGCATCTCGTCAATACTCCGTTGTGTTATCGGTGCGCTAATTTTCACTTCCTTGACAACGGCCAAATACTCTGAATTTATTAATTTGTGCAAGTGTTGTTGTAATGGAATTTGAAAATGAAGGTATGTACAATATTTTAAACATATTTTTATATAAAATATAATCTTTTACATAAAGTTACAAGAGCGCTACGCCTCTTCATATTTTTTGTTTAGTTTACAGTTTTATTAAAATTCATCTAAACTTTTTACTACTTTACGCAGCAATCCGCGAAATGATAAGCACTTCTTATGGTTCAATAAAGTGTGTACTTTAAGAAGATACAAGCGATTATCTGCGTAAATTTGTGCAGGTGTCTCATTTATGCCTTCTAAGCTATAGTAGCATTTCCTTAGCACACCTTAATTTAAAAAATGGTGATGTGGCCATCATGTTACTTTCTCCTACTTGATGGTATCATAGTCATTTATATTTACGCTTTCATGGTTTATTTTAAATTTAAATCATATTTTAAATGTACATCGAGCGTTTTGTAGACTCGGATGAAAGATGGAAAATTTATACTTCAAATTTAAAAACTCTGTTTACTCAAAAACTAAAGATATTTCGAAAAAAACTTATTCTTTATAAGTTGTTCATTATGGCATTCTCTGGTCTAATTTTAGAGTATTAGTGTAAACAAATTGTTATTACCTCGTTAGATGTGAATTCCTTATTTGCAATTTTTTGATATGTTTTCATGTCATATCTAGTAATAAAAACGGGTCTTAATAAAGTTAAAATAAGACTTTTATTCATTCGTTCTCTTCTTAAATAATGGATTTAATTTTAATTATAACAGCGTACAATTTGAGTCATTATTAAATAGCGTCATCTCTATAACCGCCGTTCTTAGGTGGCGGGACCACTGTGCAGGGGTGCAAATGGAGCGTAGGGGTAGTTCAAAAAATTTGGACAAAATATCTTCTGTCATCCCTGAAAGTTTCAGCTTTTCGACTTTAAAAGAAAAAAATCCGTCCTTGAAAGACGAAAAACGAACCCGGGGGTGCAAATGGAGCGTAGGGATGGTTCCAAAAATTTTGAAAAAGTTTCTGCTGCCATCCCCGAAAATTTCAGCTTTTCAAATTTAAAAGAAAAAAATACGTCTTTAAAAGAAGAGAAACGAACCTAGAGCGTACAAATGGCGCATAGGGGTGGTTCCAAAAATTTTGAAAAAAATCTCAATGAAAGCCAGCCATCCCTTTTGTCATCCCTGAAAGTTTCAGCTTTTTGACTTGATAAGAAAAAAATACGTCCCTAAAAGAAGAAAACCGAACCTAGAAGGTGCAAATGGCAAGTAGGGATGGTTCCAAAATTTTTGAAAAAATCCCCAAGAAAGCCAGTCATCGCTTCTGTCATCCCTGAAAGTTTTAGCTTTTCGACTTGAAAAAAAAAAAAGTCCTTAAAAGAAGAAAACCGAACCACCCACTGGGTTGGTGGCGCTGGCGGCGCGTAGGGGGGTCCAAAATTTTTGAAAAAATTCACAATGAAAGCCAGTTATCCCTTCTGTCATCCCTGAAGGTTTCAGCTTTTCTACTTGAAAAGAAAAAAATACGTCCTTAAAAAAAAAAAAAAATTTTACCCGGTTTTAAAAAAATCATATCTCGGAAACGGGTCAAAAATTCAAAAAAGTGGCTCGATCAATTTTAGATATTTTCTTTAAGATTATTTTAAGACATAATGGGATCGTCCAGCTCCAGCGGTTACGGAGGAGATATTTTTTTTTGGAAACGTGCAAAAATCGAAAATTTGCGTTTGAAAAATCACCCCCTGGGGTGGGGGTGAAGCGAAACGATGGGACCGGTTCTAGAAGCTTGCCCGGTTATCTAGGCGTCGATCTGCGCGCAAAAACTAACCAAATTTTACCGAATAAGGCCCCGATAAGGGGTTTACCCCCCCCCCCCCCGTTTTAAGGGTGAGTTTCGGGAGACGCGTTTTTCAAAATCCTCCTCATATTTTTGGGCGATTTTTTTGTGCCGGTCGGCCGACGCCCCTTTATAGCGGTTTTTTCTGGGCTGTCAAACATTTCTAACTCAATTAGCATATATAATATTAAAATAATAATCAAAATAAGTATGAGACCCTCTTAAGAATTTAGAGGTACACTGAAAAACTCAAGTTGTACATATATTTATTTACATATAAAGTGGATTGAAGTATTAGGAATATTTTAAAAATACATATAATTCTGTAAAAGGTTTGAAATATAAATACTAGATTGTCGTGAAATAGAATTTTATTAAATTAAATAAATTTGCTATTTAAAATGGTATACCATAATAACTTACTTAAAATAAATCTCTTTCGTTAATGTATATAATGTTTAACGGGAACGTTAATTCTTTTGGTAGGTCATCTCTATTCCTTAATTCAATTAAAATTTCATTCAACGTAGCGATTTCATTTTGAAAGAAAAATTTTCCGCACTAAGAATTTATTTTTGCTGCTTTCATTGTAGATCTTCGGTCGCTGGACATTTTAAGGCCTCTTGTATTGTTTTTCCTCGAGCGTTAATGCTCCAAAATCCAACCATTTCCGTTTCTTAGGGGGCGAAAAAGACACCAAACTTGTGCCGGGTTTATTTCCATTTCCATAGTTAAAAATAAAATAACTATTTCCAAGAAAATCGCGGGATGAGAGGAATCTATTCTTACACGATCAACGGAAGAAATAACTGGCTAAAAACACAAAAACTGAGGCAAAACGCGTGTAACCGGTGGAACACAAGGAACGGCGAGAGATCAGCTGATCATAAGAACGGCCATTACGGTTTTAAGCAGTTTGGGCCTGTCCAAAAACGGCGCTCGTTTGGCCAATCACAAGAACGTATTTTCGCCGCTATAATTTGATTTAGTCCGCCGGGTTATTAAATGAGGTATAGAAACTTAATTCAGGTAACATGGAGCGATGAGTCACTATCACCTCTGCGCGATTGTACTATAGCCCAATTTATTGCAATTGCAAGAAATTGTACAATTAGTACTAATGTTTGTTTTTAGCAGTGCTTTATGGCGGTCCTCGTCATAAACCACTGCCGTGTAGGACAGTTTTCTGCGGAATTCTCGAAAATTCTGCTTTATAGTAGACAACATAAAATGGCTGTCAATTATTAAAATCTGGAAAATTGACCTAGAAAAGAATTGGAAATGGCAACAATGTGCGCGCAAGTGTTGCCAACCCAGCTAAATCTGGGGGAATTCAGTGGCGGGAAATTCAAATCTGGGCAAATTTCAACTCAAAATATCAACTATTAGAATCTGGGAAATTCAAATTTGAACTTCAAAATTAAGCCTCAATACGTATAATACAACCAAAATCGAAATTACCAGCTCGCTCGAGCGAAAAAGTCTTCGAATGTAAAGGGTTAAAATGTCACACGTGCCTCCGATTCAAAAATATTTTGGTCATATACAGTGATGTTCACTTCATCGATATTTTCTGACCGCAAGATTTTAAACACGTACTACCCTGTCCTGCCAAAGCAGGGGTCGCCAAACTTTTTTGATCGTCGACCCCTATATAATGTTTCGAAATCTCCATCGACCCCCACAAAAGTATTTTTTTGTGAACTCGCCCCTCGAAAATCAGCCATATTTTTGTCTTTTGGCTATAACTTCTGAACAAATCTTGATAGCGTAATTTCGTAAATGTACTAAATTTCAAAGCCTATCCACTGGTGTAAAAAATATGTGTATTGACTACTTTGGGACAGTAAAAAGAATGATTGATATTTATGGCTTGTATTTCCTGTAATAATGATATTCGTTAAAAAAAAATTATACATAAAGACATAAATGACGATGATCTAAAATAGTTTAATAATTTTTTTCTACGTCCGTTATAAAATGTACAGTTTTTTTTATTAATTTGGGTTCATAAATTATGTGATTCCTGAATCCTACAAACACCGTGAAAAAAAGTGCCATAACGGTTCATTTTTTCACTCTTGTGCGTGAAAACACGCCGCGAGTTCCGCCGTTAAATGTCAAATAATCGTTTCCGATCAAGAAAATTAATTATTTTCTTCATTTAAAAAAAGTATTATTACTTATGAAAAATTATTAAGGTTTTATCGAATTTATTTAAAGTTACGGACGTAGAAAA
Source organism: Ocypus olens (assembly GCA_910593695.2). NCBI lineage: Eukaryota > Metazoa > Arthropoda > Insecta > Coleoptera > Staphylinidae > Ocypus > Ocypus olens. The sequence continues at coordinate 37,680,833 of OU343063.1, read as the reverse complement.
TTATTTGTATGAAACTCGAGAGTAAAGCAACTTTTTTCACCTGTAGGAATTCCCGCACTCGTCTTCGGCTTGTGTAGCAATCTTTCCTACTCGTGAAAAAATGTACTACTTTACTCACTTATTGCATAAATAACTATTTCTAAACGCGGGATCCAAATATATATTCATATATTTCCTTTAAATAAAACATTTCCACTAAAAACGGTTTCATGTTCACTAGCGGAAAATATGAAAATTGTGGTTTATATCTCCTTACATTTTTTCCATTTTTTTACACTAGTTTTTCCTTCGACCCCCATTAGACCCCTGGCTTAGATCGACCCCTTACTTTTGTTAAATAGACCCCTGGGGGTCTATATAGACCACTTTGGCGACCTCTGTGCTAAAGACTATAATTTTCCTCATTCTGACATTCTGATTCCTTATTAAATTACATTTAAAATGATATGGCCCTATTCAAAATTATTTTGGTCACATCCAGTGAATGGCCTATCTCTGGCCACAAAATTTTAATCACGTATTTCTCTGTCCTGGTAGAGTACAACTTTTCTGATTAGATGTTCATGTTCCTCATTAAATTACCTTTAAAATGATATACCACAAGTAGGCCATATTAAAAGATACGTTGGTTATATCCTGTGATGTTCACTGTATTGTTATCTCGTGACCGCAAGATTTTAAACACGCACAACTCTGCACTGACAAAGGGTACAACTTTTCTGATTAGATGTTTATGTTCCTTATTAAATTCCCTTTAAAATGATATATCAAAAGTAAGCCCAATTCAAAGATATGTTGGTCATATCCTGTGATGTTCACCGTATCGCTATCTCGTGACCAAAAGACTCTAAACACCCCCAACGCACAACGGTCTGATTGTAGCTGTTTATTTCAACAGGTTATTCCGGATATGGCGCGAATCGTTGCACCAAGCTGAAAGTCTTCCGACCGACGACGACCGACGGCCGTCCGAATTTCGACGAATGCGGACGTCCCAGCAGCGTAAACAGTTTCGATTCGAAGTGGAGGTTCATCCGGCAGAATAAAGTCACCCCGATGGATTTGGCCATATGTTGGGACCTAACGCCGATTAATCCCGGCGATGAGCCCAAACGCACGAAACACATAGACGGATCGAACGGGTCGCAAGCGCCAGCCATTTTTCAGAAGGTGCACACGCCCAAGGACGCCGCCGACGACGACCGGAACGAACCCGCGAGCGGCAGAAACGCGCCGGCCCTCTTTTCAAAAGTCGAGGACGCCGAGTTGATCAAGAAAATTGGCGATCTTCCGATTCCGCATGAGGATACAGTAAGTATACTCAAAACCCAGTTAGCACACTTGTATCGGTTACATATCTAAGCAAGCTCAAACTGAGAACAAGTACTTGTTCTCACTTTGAGCTTGCTCAGATATGTTACTGATACAAGTGTCCTAACTGGGAAGTGTCTCTAGGAATGAAAAAAAAATAATGAAAAAACGCATTTAACACACTATAATTGCCGAACTGGTGCCGGGTACAGCATCCACAGTTATAAACAAAATAACTTTCCAAAAAAATCACGGGATAAGCTCTTAAAAGAACTGAATTTTTACACCAACGGGAGAAATAACTGGTAGAAAACACAAAAACTGAACGAAACACACGGAACCGGTAAGACGCAAGCAACAGTGATGGATCAGCTGATCATAACAACCGCCATTACTATTTTCAGCAATTTTGGCCTGTGTAAAAACGGCGGCCCTTTGGCCAATCACAACAACGTATTTTGGTGGCAATAATTTGATTTAGTCCGCCTGGTTATTAAATGAGGTATAACCATGGTTAAACCAAAGAGGATTATATAAAGAGTGGCAATGTAATGGACTGAATATGAAACCGAGTTTTCGATCCGATGATATATCTGTTTCAATCATTCTTCTCCGTCGCTCAATCCGTGATTGGCAAAATAATGAGAGAGATAACACCCCGCTGATGATTGGCAATGAAACCATCCCCTCCCGTGGACGTAAGACAAATATGAAATTAGTCCACCAATAACAGTCGAAGCGACAGACATGGAATTACTATCAATCCTTCCCTCTCTGTTCTTAGTTAGTACTGAATCCGGAAACTAGAGGCTCGGTTCTAAAACTGGATCCAAAATCAGTCCATTACATTGCCACTCTTTATATAATTCTCTTTGGTTAAACGTTGTAGTATGGCCATAGTGGGCGTATACGCCCCATCGCATACAGGTAAAAAAAATTGCTGGTGACAGGCGAAACTTTTGCGAGTTTATTGTGGACTTTGGTGTTACAAAAATGTAATTGTAGAATTTCTGTTTATTTTGTATAAAGAAAAAACAAAAATCAAAAAACGCACTTAACACACTAACGGCCATAGTTAACGTTATAGTATAACCAAAGTGGGCGTATACGTCCGATCGCGTACAGGTAAAAAAATATTACTGATGACAGACGAAACTTTTGCGAGTTTATTATGGACTTTAGTGTTGCAAACATATAATTGTAGAATTTATGTTTATTTTTGTATAATAAGTCATTTATAATCGACCTGAACTATGTTCAATTAGTTGGATTCTAGGAATATGGGGTTCGCCCTCCACTCTATAGGACCCACCTTCCAGCCTCCGTGGCCCCTTTAACATAACCTACAAACTGTTCGATTCAAAGAAATTTCTTTGCAAATTCGGCTGTGATGTTGAGTGTCCAACAATTACGAAAGGCAGGGTTTATAGGTTAAGTGAACGTTTATATGATGGGTGGTGGGTGAGTTTCACAGATAAAAACAAAGGATGATACGTTTCCCTGGATTGGAAAAAATAAATAAAAAAAACGCATTTAAAACATCGCCATGTATTTTTGGTAACAGTTTTGTATACCATCCTTATACCAAGTCTTTTGAATATAAATAAAGATAAATCTCAAAACGCGTCTGTAGAAGTAGTTTCAAGAAATTCGTTTTTTAGTCTTTATAAGACTTACGGACAGGTAGAATATTCATATATTTAGGCTAGATTTTACCCTAATATTTTTTTTCTTTTATAGTACATCCGACCAAGAACCACATACTACCAATCGGACAAGAAAACCGCGGCAGATTGCCACCGTGCAAAAAGCGCCATCGACTTGGAAGCGCAAAAATCTTCGCTAAAAAAAACCAACATTCACCGCAGCACCCCGAACGTGTCCTCCGACTCAAAATGCAGCAAAGACTGCTGCCAGAAACTCTTCAACACCCGCCTGTGCGTCGCGTGCGAGCTAAAGCAACTGCCAGCGAACTCGGAATCGAAGGAGGAATACAAAATGGCCTTTAAAGCCGGCGTTCCGAACAACACGCGCACGAGCAGTTCGACCGATTCGCAGATGAGCGTAAAAGTGCCGAAACAGCGGGATCCGTACAGCCGGAAGAATTACACCATCGACAGTTTATCGCCGCCGTTTTGTATGCCGAAGAGCAAGCGCGAGGATTATCCGGAGCATTGGAGGCTGGCCAGCGTGTATCAGCACTCGTTTAAGCCGATACATTTGAGGAAGAAGCCTTTGCTGCACAGTGTGTTCCAGTAAAATGTATTGTAGACTTTGTTAATAGATGTAAACATGATGAATAAATCGCCGAAATACTTTTATCCCGTGAAAATATGTGTATAATACCTTTCTTTGACAACTGTTCAAGATATATATTGTTACTTATTGTTTGTAACTAGTTTGTATAGCCTATTCGGTAGAATCTGGCGGCCAAGGTCGTAAAACGGTCGGTCCGCCCCGAGGATCGACGCACCCTCGAAGAAAAGGTATTGGTGGTTCGTCTAATTGCATCCCATACATTTATTACTGTCCTTCGCTCCTATTGGTATACGCACTTTTACATCAGTACTTCTCAACAAAGATAGGATTGAGATAAAAAATATTACGTCCCCTAGTTACCGAGCTCCGACCCTCTTTTACGACCACAGCCGCCAGATTCCGGAGAACGGGCTATAACAGCTTTCAATAAAAAGTGCGTTAGGTTTTATTGAAAGCTGTCTTTCTCGTAATTTTTTTTTAATCGTTTTTTTATTTTTTCATAAATGGGTTAGAATACTCCCAGGAACGTGTGTTTAAAATTTTACATAAATATCTAAAATAGAACTCGAGTTATAGCATATTTAGCAACGGTATCTCGGAAATAAAGAATCTCAAAAACTCGCCCATTGGCTTTTCCGTTTGAATTCTGTTATTGTACAGTACAGTTCATTTATAATCAAAAATGTATAAAGATAAAAAGTATCCAAGCAAAATCCTTTGTGTCGTTCAGCCAATAGGAAAAGAAAATTTAATGAAAATCAACATACCATAGATAATGAAGACGAAAATCTAGAGTATGACAGCAGATCGGTCAAACAATTCTTGTCCGACTGAGGGAATGATTTCAATGTTTCTGTCCGAAAAAAATGACTTATTGTATAATTGCGTTTGAGGCCTTTATTTCTACGCTGTCGTTTTTTGTGAAGTGTGCAAACATTTGAAAGCGAAGACAGATAGTACCGAATGCAAACACAAGACAGTCCAGAAATATTACCTTATCTGGAACCAGTTTTCGTAACTTTGACTGATAAAGAATTACTAAAATGGCGCCTTGGAAAAAACATGCAGAACAGCATGAGAGTTTCAATAACACCATTTGGTCACTCGCGCCTTTCTCCGGAAAGAACGTGTTCGATTTAGCGACTGCAATTGCAACCTGTATATTCAATGAAGGTTACATCACAATTTTGAAGATCATGAAAACCATAGGTATCGTCATAGACCACCGAGCAATCGAATTTATTACATCTCGAGACGCTAATCGCATCAAGATGTCGGAGAAAGGTAATAGCGAAACAAAAAGCGCCCTTGAGGAGCAAGATGAGGCTTATGAGGCGATGTATGGGTTATTATAGGGTTCTGGGATAGATGGCTAATAAATGGTACGGTGATAGTCCTATTAAAAAAATGTATCCCATGACTAGTACTTTTTCTCGAAACTGCATTTTTTAAATTGGCTACAATTGGTATAAAAAAACTATTTGTCCGATCGGCTTGAAATTTTAACTGTATATTCTTGAAAGTATTCCTCCCACGGTAAATCAAAAATGTTTCATTAAAAGTTGAAAATTGGCCGTTTGGCGAGATTTTTAAATTTAAAAAAACATGTTTTTCGTACTTCTCTTTTGAAAAGCGCGCCATCTTTAGATTTTTTGTCGGAATTCATTTTTTGTTGGTTCGCCTCTAGTTTAACGTGTTTTTGTTTTTTAGATATCTTCACCAGGGGCGGACCTACAACTGTATCCGAATGGGCGTTTCAAAAAAAGGACCCAGATTGGCGCCTCGCTGTAACGCGCATGTCCACTCGATAAAAACAAAAAAAACAATTTTTCACATAGCTGAAGACGTGTGCTTTTATATGTATCAATTTGTTTTCATGCTCAATAAATAGATTCGTCAGGAGATTAAAAAACAAGAAAAAACCGCGAACCGCCACTGTTAACATTGCTCTGTCGGATTCACCCCCTACTTAAAGACTTTTCTTTATCAACATTATTGTTTCTACTTTCTCCGTTACGAAGTACGAGAAAGTATTGTGATCGTGATTTTCTTTTCAAAATTTTTTTTTCCAGAAATTGTTGAAGTGGCATCTAGGGACCCCAAAACGGATATTTCCGTAAAAAAATTTTTGAAAAAAAAAATCACGATCACAATACTTTCTCGTACTTCGTAACGGAGAAAGTAAAAACAATAATGTTGATAAAGAAAAGTCTTTAGGTAGGGGGTGAATCCGACAGAGCAATGTTAACAGTGGCGGTTCGCGGTTTTTTCTTGGTACGGTCGAGGTAGCAGAGGTGGCAATACAGATAGGTAGGGTCGGTTGTATTACCACCTCTGCTACCTCGGTCATACGGATGTGGATAGATTGCAGAGATCTGTATTACCACCTCTGCTACCTCGGCGGTACCAAAAAAAAAATAACCCGCGAGGCGTCACTGATTGTTACAGATGTTATAGACGACAGTAGTGTTACGTAATTCTGTCAAAATATAGGGTAGTTAATGGCGTTGGCATTTATGCCACAGTATCGACTGAATTGATTTATGTTAATTCTATTTAACATCTTTTATCAAGTATAACGGGTATCGACGTGGTCTGGCATCGCAATCTTCCGAAGGAAAGGGAAATTGGAAAATACAAGCCCGATGTAAGGATAGGTTAAAGTTGAAGGGAAATGCCAGAAAAGGAAAGGTGAAACAGAAGTGATAATGTGGATTAATATGGATAAGACATCACCTGTCGTGCTGGCAACACTTTCTAATTTCGCGAGGCGTCCGGTCTACTCTGTAATTAGACACGAACTAAAATTAATTTTAAAATTTAAAATTTCAATTTTTTTGGTGAAACACTTTTTAAATACGGATGGTTGACGGAAATTATGGATGATATGAATATTGCCTTAGACAACAAAGGTATTTTGCCAATACCGATTTTTGCAAATTTTTTTCCATATACACTGGTGGGAAAAAAATGATCCACTTGAAATTCGTGAAATTTCGACCATTTTCAAACCGCCATAACTCGGCGTATTTTCAAACAATTTTGATGAATCTTTGAGGGCGAAAAACTTTGAAGTGTCTTCTTTAAAGTCATGCATGCGAACTTAAGCGTAACCTCTTTAGCACCCCTGTGAAAAAAATATGTTTGTTTCAGGAAACCATGTCCAACTTTGACAATGTCTATGGAGTTGAATAAATTTTGTCGACTCGATCCACCATGAAGGCATTAAAATTTTATCAATTCCCTATGCAGAATTCTTGAATTTTGGCTCTACTTTAAGGGGGTAAACTCAGATTGGAATGATCCCTTTTCGAACTCTTCAACCCCCGAACAAAAAAAAAACACGTTTTTGGGAGAAAAACGTTCAACTTTGGCAACGTGTACCGAATTGGAAAAAATGTGTCGACTCGATCCACCAAAAGAGCATTGAAATGTGTTCAATTATCTGTGCAGGACTCAAATAATGAAGTTCCTACGACGATCTGGCACAAAGTTATGGGTCTTTGAAAAAAAAGACAAGTGTTTCATTTTTTTTCCACCAGTGTATATAGAAGCCCAAGCAAAATGCTTGCAACGAACATTTCGAGTTTTTGCAACACGCTTTAGAGTGGGATGGATTAAGCGAATTCAAGTAACCCAACAAAAACAAACGGAGCACAAAATTCTCGACAACTATTAAGAAAGCAGGTTTGTAAGCAAATGAACGCGTCATGCAGTTCCAAGAACGGCGAACGCCTCTTTAAACATAAATGGCGTTTTAGCGTAGTTGCCACGTTTCGTTAAATTAATTTCATTCAGGCATTTACGCTTAGAATATGATTCCACATACAAACAATTTATGGATTGGTGAACAAGTAAGAATGTCAAAACTATCATGATTACAAACATAGAAAACTGTTTCAAAACTAAAAAAACAATGTTCGCCGTGCCGATGCGAAAACGTCACACATCAAACGTCATTTATATGTTATTAAACTTGATAATCCTTCAATAGTAGGCAAGCCCTACCTAGTAGTAGATTAGCAGTTTTTAACGGGTGGTACGCAGAAGGTTAAGTCACTAACAATAACAGATTTTTTTTCAATCTATTTTTATTCAACTTTTTGTTAATGTATATTTTTTCCCTGTAGGTAATTGGATTTTTATTCTGTTGGGAAATAAATTTATTATTATTATTATTTAGTTAGTGTCATCATTTATTAATTAAAAAAATAAACACACGCATTTAGAAACAGACATATACAGGGCATTCCATAAATATACTGTCGAACTTTTAGGGGTGGTATGGGACATCAAAACAAATATATTGTGTTATATAAACATACGTCTGAAAACGTTTCGTTTTCGAGATACAGGGTGTTGAAATTTGTAAAAAAAAAATAGTTTTTGTTTTTATTAATCTTTATTAAGTTTATTGCATTTTAATGAAATCATTGTTTATAAAAATCGTTGAAAATGTTGACCATGCGTTGTGATCTGTCAGTCCCCCTCCATTTTCCACATGATCATTGCTCAAATATATGTCCACAAGCTAGAACCCGATAAAAGTCCCGCCCCGGAGCCGAAAATGGAGGGTAATTTAAAAACTGGAAAGCAGAATTTTTACAATTTATAAAGTAATTGATCTTACAACCCAGAAAATCATTCATTAGGTTGGCAGCATTTTTGGTTAAAAATTAACTTACCCTTACATCGGTCAACGAGTATTATTATCGAGTCGGTGGCATACGTAATCGCCTTCAACAAAGCAATATATCGCCATGTTGTTAATAAATTTCACAGTATCACAATATTGAAGCGATTAAAACACAAAAAACTACACTGCCAAGTCGAGTCAAATGTCATAGACACAAAATGGCTACCAATTTAGTAACATACCTCAACTACTTAGGGTCCCGCCGCGCCACCCTTGCTTGGAGACACACCTGAAGTGGCGTTAGCAGTCCATTAGTATATAGTCAAAGAATTTTACGAAGTACGAGAAAGAATTGTGATCATCAAAAAATTGTTCAGAAACAATACCCCGATGAAGTCATTTGTACCAAGAGCGTTTTTCCTCGATTTAATAACCTGTTTAGATGTAAAGACTAAAAAACCGATGAAACATAACTTTTAAATATCGTGAATCGTTTCTTACTGTTTTCAATGTGAATACAGCTAAAGTAACAAGTGTGACAGACAACAGTAAATTCATTTTGTCGGTAATTGCTGCAAAAATTTCAGCCGGTATGAAATTACTTGAAAATCATTTTCACAGTCAATTTCCACCGCAACTGATAGTCAATTCACTGATTAATTGTACAAGATCAACTATCGATATCAAAAAAGTCGGCATACTATGTCTGTTTCAACGCAACCTCCTGGTCTATAACCTCGAATTACACCTGTACCGAGTCCAGAGTGGGTAAAAGGGAGTGTACTCCAGACGTTCACCTACCTATTTCTGAAAGCAACCGACGAGGGGGAGTATCTTGGGCACGATCCCCTTATTCGGTGTGCCATTCCTGAATGCAGCCCAGATGTCCCAAATTAAGGACAGTATTGGTAATTTTTTATCATCAATTATACAGAGTGTCTACGCTAAACCGTTTGTTAAAAGTTTATGGTGTTGCCGTTGTATTAAAAATTTGAAAAAAATCCTCATCACACGGTTGAATTAGTTCTCCTCATGTGAAATATTTTCAACTTTCTATCCACTTTCTTCCACCGGAAGTAGCACCAAATTTGTTATTTTAAATGGAACACCCTATATATTATAATATTTTTGGATTTCTCGTTTAAATTGCAACATAATTAACCCTGTAATTGGCCTATAAAATGGCTGTTGGGTTTATATACAAATAAATAAATAAATAAATAAATACTTTGTAGGAACGTTAGTACAATGAAAAAATTATAAATTTTGAAAAGTTTTCAGTTTTTATTTGTAATCCACCAAGACTCGAGACATAAACCCATTGATGCAGTATTAGTTCTCGATTCATTTCCAGTATGAATGTAAACAACTGATACCGGCAGAGCTAAGACGGACTGAGTGATGGCACCCACCAGTGCGAGGGCACACTAAGTCAAATAAAATGTCTACTACAGTGGTTCCCAAGCATTTTAGTTTCGCTTAGGTTTTTCCAAGGTGCTCTATGTCACATTCACTTTGTGAAAGAGAGAATAAAGTTTCCTATCACGATGAAGTGAATTGACATTTCATGGCGCACACTTTGGGAATCACTGGTCTAACAACATTTATCAACTTAGAGGCTGGTTCCCTTAACCCTGCAGTGGCCGCGTGGACTACATATGTAGTCCACTGATACAAAATCAGTTTTATTTCGTAAATGGTAAGCGTTAGTTTTTTGTGGCGCTAGGTACTTTCAAATGACTAATCGCGGGACGTAAGTTTTGCTGATTTTATATAGTTCAGCATACTGTACTGATTATAATTCCATAAGTAAAATAAAGAAGTTAATATAAAAAACAAAAGTTATTTCAATTTGAAAATGGACTACGTATGTAGTCCGCGCGACCACTGTTGTCTCGTTTAGATGCGCGACCACTGCAGGGTTAAGCGACTATACGATAGCTATAAAATTAATTCAAAATATCTTGGCAGCTCTGAACGTTACAAAGTTGTTTTTTTTTATTTATTCTTTGACAATTGGCAAACTTGAAGTTGATATACTATAATTATAGTGCTCTGTTTTCAGTTGTCAATGTTAAATACACTAAAAATTAGTTTTCTGTTCTTTATCAATTGAGGTCAATAATTGGGTTGTCACCTTTACTTTTTTCTCCCTCTGGTCATGGCATGAGTTTCGTGTACTCGACGTAAAAAGATGATTTTTTGACGTGGTCCCACACTTTGCTGCAGTAAACCAGCCATGTTTTTTCAGTCAACTGGACGTGGGTTATGGGATTTTTGGTAACACAATTTATGTTCATTTTCAGCCGTCTGATGAGCTCCTCAAAAGGTGGATGCCCTTTGTACACGGATTCTGAAAAATTTAATTCAAAAATAAAACCGATTGTAGGAATCTTTGCCGTACAGGGGCGGAGTTAACAGAAGCATTTGAAAGAACGTAAAAAGCAATAAAAAATCACGTTCCAGGAATTTTTTATTAGTGTATGTCACACAAATCTTGCATGATATAAGGGTTCATAAACATTTTGCTACGCTTGCCAAGCTCAGCATCAGTATGCAATCGATGATGACAGTAATGTAGTACTCGACTGCATGCTATCGCTGTACTCTCACCTTAAGCATGTATTTATAAAAAATAGCAGCGATTAAAAAGTACACTCTCCAATGATCACTGCTGTGGTAAAATTCGGAGATCTATAGTCTATCCATTCTACAGAGTTCTAAACACGCCCATAATCGCCAATGCCTCATTTTTACTGGCCGATTCGAAAAATTGCGGGAAATCCAAAACGTACAAATCACGCAGTACAAATGCAAATAGTTCACGTGATCGTCAGCTGATTGTAGTGCGTCTATTCGTACCTTTCTACTTGTGAAACTGAAATGGCCTCATCTTCACCAAAACGACATCGTGCGAGGCATTTTTCAGTGTCTGTCAAGGAATCGATTGTTAACATTTTTAACCCTAGGTAACTAAACGTAAAACAGTGTTACTCTGTAACTAATCATTCGACTGATAGACTACGAATTAAAATCAAGTATATTTTTATATGCTCTTTAATTATTTTGAACAATTTAGCTTAACTTAAGAGAGAAATTATAATACTTCAACGAAAATATCGAAAAATGCAAAAATTAGGCAGATGATAAAAATGAACTCAGAAAACTTTGAGAAGTCGGTAGTCTATTAGGCAAATGTTTAGTTACCTAGGGTTAAGGTGTCAGGAAAATAATAATAAATTTACATGGTATAAATTTGCCATTTGCATAGAACACACAGAGATTGTGGGCATTTTTACAATTCTATCTGTAGAATGAATAGACAATAGCACTATTTACAAAAATTGCTAAAACCGCCCCTGACTACAGCTGATAGTCTAATATGGTATTATAGCAGTTGTTAATTGTCACTGTATGAGATTGTTGTCAACTGTCAGTTAAGATGCCGGAAAATAAAAATATTTTCACCTGTTGCTTCGGTGTATTCCGGTAGCAGGAAAAGGTTGATGGGATCCCCGCACAAGTCGGGGTTCAAGGAGGGCACAATTTTTCCAGTGCCCAAACCCATACTCGATTCCAGGTGTAATTTTGTGCCACTAAATACCTTTTTATAAGTCTAAAACAAATTTTTGATTACGTCAAATTAGTTTTTGTTGAATTTGGTTCTCGTTAATCACGTGGTGAAACATTTTTAATATTAAAGGTTGTTGAAATGAGGCACTTTCACAATTTTTTACTATTTATTCCGACTAGTTTCGATTTTTACATCATTATCTAGGAATGGTACAGAAGAAAAATGTTTTCGCTTATATACTTAAATTGTACATTCAGGTAATTAGGGCGGTCATTATTGCGGATCCAGATGTCATCGTTTTCGTTTTCGATGTGTTTTCCCCGCTTAAGCGCTTTGTTGATCTCTAATCCTTCTCGGAGATTTAAATTTCGGCCCTTATTACCTGCATGTAATATTTTTAAATTATTTTCCTGGAAGAAGTGGTTATGTGTGATGCAATGTTTGGCAAAACTGGTGGTGCCTTTATTATCTAGAATGGCTTTTCTGTGTTCTTGTAGTCTTATACTAAATGTTCTTTCGGTTTGGCCAATAAACGTTGCATCACACACATTCAATTTCGTATGTTTGTAATGCATGAATCACAGACTGGATTCATCTGAGATTTTAAACAATATGACGAATAAAAAAAGAATGCGATCCCGCAATAAAAAATAGGGAGTTCCATTTGAAAAATCAAAGTTGACCTTGAAAATTAACAATGGGTCATTTTCAAGGTCACCAGCACATGTCCCCCTCCAAAGCCTACAACTTGTATCTGAAACATTTTTTGCCAAGTTGCTCAGGTTTCGAGATATTTGAGGTGGCAATTTAAAATGAGACCCCTGTACAAGCGAAAACATTTTTCTTCTGTACCATTCCTAGATAATGATGTAAAAATCGAAACTAGTCGAAATAAATAGTAAAAAATTGTGAAACCAACCAAGTGCTTCATTTCAACAAACTTTAACATCAAATTAATGTGACCAGGTCGATGCAACAGAAAGTCGAATCACCCTATGTTAGACCGAACAGTTGATTTGTTAAAACTAAATTACTAACAATGGATTTCACGAACATTTATTTAAGTAAGCCGGTATTACAATTTCAGCTGTGTAAACGTTCTTTACGCACCATTGACTGTCACTGTCACATACATTTTTGAATTGGTATTGTATAAATTAGAAATGGTGCCTCAGAAGAGGATTTAAGGTAAAAATACATCGAAATAGAAAACAATTTGTTGATAAACATTGTGAAAGAGTACCTATTAATTAAAATATGTGTAAGGTAAGTGCAGAATCTAGTCTCAAATTGTGCATTTCATTTACCAATTGAAAGATCGTTTACACAGCCGAAAATATAATACCAGTATTATGTCAATTTAAGCCAGACTTATATTTATTACCACCTTTGTGAAAGCCACTGTCATTGTAGTGTTTTTTTTTTATAATCACGTATGTTCCCGAGTTTTTCAATTGCCATTCTTACCTGTTGAATTATTTTGAATCTCATAGGAGAAAAATCCTCCATCTGAGCCCTGTTATGCAGTATCAAAAGATGCGGACATTGCTCGGAGTACTCATCTTCATTGTTCGAAATGGTTGGCCTCAGCATTTCTGCCGTCAATAAAAATCTGCGGAAAGCTCTAAGTAAAAGATAGGCAAAAAAAGGTAAAACATACATTACCTTATGTTGTTGCTATCAAAGAAATAATCCTGCGTTACGATGAGCACGTGACACACTGACATAAGAAATGCAATTTGTTGCAGCCCTTGCAATTCCCCGATATTTTCCAATAGTGGATAATCACCGATAACACTCGAACGTTTCATCTCGGCGTGCATTACATCATCGTAACTGGATAACGATAAGTACGGTTGACAATCTAACAATATAACCTGAAAGAAATTAAAAACCGTTCTGGGCTTTGAACATTCACTTTTTTGGGCTTAAAATAAACTTGGGTAATTTTCCAGTTTACGATACTAAACAATACGCATGCACGAAAATCATGCGGACGGTATGCTATGTTGTCACGTCTCTTTATTTGAATTGGGATATTTTCAGTACGAAATACTTTCAGTTTTATTTACAATAATTTGCAACAATTGGTGCTTATACTTAGGTTAGGGCGAGGTTCCCCCCTCTTTGGACCAGCTAGTAGTTTTACCCGCAGTAGCCGAAGTGATGGCTATGCCATCACAAATGTATAAGAAGTACTTTCACGGGCTCGCCATTGATTGTCATTACTTATTAGTTAGCAGTTGCATGGCAAACCTTTGTTTTTAATTAAAAATAGTTGTAAAGTTTTTTGCAAATATCTTGGTAAATACTCTGCAGAAACTATTGAGTAAGGTACCAAGTCATTCAGCACAAAAAGCTTTAAAAATAATATACGAAGATTGGTACTGTCAAATAATTAGGGGAGCCAATATTAACACATTTCAAATTTTACATGTAAATCCCTATGGTCCGCTTTGAAATTCAACACCCTGTATATCAGCTTGTGGATGTTCAGCGAGAAGGCTGCAGAGGAAAATTTGACTAAAACAGCTCCCTCTGTAGAGTAAGTAGTACAGCACAAGTGACATCTCTGTCTTAGCCTCCTCTATGAAGATCCACGAGGCGCTGGTGTTGATTAACAGTGAAATATAGTTACCCTATTATCCGTAATGAATAAATCAATTCCGTCTGTCGTGTTAAGACAACTTTCCACCTCCTCAATTGTGGCCTGTTTGAAAACACAGTCCTTTTGTGTGCTGTCCATTCCCAACTTGGACATACCATCGGAGAGTATTTTTATCCCATCGTCATCATCATCATCTATCTGTTTGAGTAATAAACAAATAAAATGATACAATACTTTTCGTTTTCTACAATTTAGGAGTCTCTAAGAGACTACGATTAACAAATCATCTTTTTATTGTATAAACAAATAATTGATTTGCTTAGTAACAAATAGCCTACTATTGCGCAATTGTAAATAAAATTTATTTATTTATTTATTTTCGTTTGTTACGATACTTGAACAGTATTTCTAAATATGATACAAAATGGTACAATCTTACAAGAATTAATAAAATAAGAACTCAATAATAAGCTTCAAGACTTTCATTACAAAAAAAAAACAATAATAGAAAAAACACCTACCTTGAGTAACGATTTTTTCAAATTTTCACTAAAACTCTCAGCCGCTAACAGATTCATCACTGTTGATTTCCCGACACCTTGCGGTCCAATAATTCCAACCACCAGAAAATCGGAGGACTCGCTCAAATAATCTTGAACATTTTCAGAACACAATAAACCTTCATCCAAAAATTTCACCGACTTCGTCATGCTTTTAATGGTCGTGGATGACTGAGCTGCAAATAAAACGACAATTTATTTGTGACGTTCCGATTATTCCAAGAGGTAAAATTAAATTAGTAAGTAAGTAAGTAAGTAAGTAATTATTTTATTTATATTTACAAAATATACATAAGAAAAGTGTACATTTGTAATGCAAAACGTCAGAAAGAAATGAAATATATCAAATAAACTATCTAAGCTCTACAACAGTGATCCCCAACAAAGATTCCCGCCCCCGGTGGGCGCTGCAGCGATTCAGGGGGGCGCTGATGGCTACAGGTGCATTTGGGGACTGATGAATAACTGTAATGGGGTTGGTGATAGTATAAAAGAAAGAAGAGAAGATTTAGTGGAACGTGGGTTCAGTGCGGTAATCAATTTAATAATCTTGGTGATTTAAGATTACTGCTAACGAATTACTAAATTAGTAACAGCACAGGTTCTTCCTTCTCATTCGAATATTTAACTTTTTTTTGTTAACATCCTATTCTGGCTTCAATAAATAGTTTCATAATTTCAAAGATAAATGTTTCTAATTTACACCCTTCTTTACTATATTTTACGAAAAAGGTAGAAACATTAATACATTTATATTTCCTATTATTTGCTATTAAAATTTAAAAAAATCATTTCCAGGGGGCGCTAAGTAATATTTTTTCTGGAAAGGGGGTGGTAGAACAAAAAAGTTTGGAAACCACTGCTCTACAATGTATGATCATAAAACTCGTTCATAGAATATGGTTCTAGATCACGTAAAACGTTGAATCCAGGAATCCACTGACGGCTCGCAGGGTGACATACTACGGCGACGGTAGCAGAGGTGGCAATACGGATAAGTAGGGTCGGTTGCCTATCTGTATTACCACCTCTGCTACCTGGGCCCTACAATGAGTCAGCTCACGAGCCTTCACTAAGGGAATAGAATTACAAAGAATCTAATAACTCTTTTAGGTACAGATATAAATACAATTTCTGGCATAACTATTCACAAACTTACCATCGGAAGGTGCAGTGACGACATCCTTATGAACAATGGTAGCTTCTCCGTCTTTCGCCCCTCTTTTTGGAGACACCGACCTCTCCTCAGTTTTCTCCCTGGTTTTTATCAAAATCTGAGGCTGCTTCACCTTGATTTTTGGCTCTTGATCGGCTTCCTTGTTATCCTTATCAGGGTTGTATACACTTTTATTGAAGAATCTGCTGCCGTAAGCAGATTTTGCATCCGCACGTTCGGCCTGTTGGAAAAGAAGAAAAATCCAGTTAATGAAACCAGTGGTTCTTCAAGTGTAGTTTCTTTTGCGTTTTCAAAGGTTAATGCTGCAGTAGAAATTAAGGCTGTGAATCAAAATGTCGGACGATTAACACATTGGCTGCCAACAAGTTTTTCGTAAATTTTTTTTAAGGTTTATTTCATAAAATGAGTAAGAATATGTTTATTTAATTTAACTCGTGACTGACAGCACTAAATAGTAAGTTTAAAGTAGGTACTCACTGTCAGTCAGCAGTGACTGACACGGCCCCATTGGAATACTTCAGTGTCAGTCACCGGTGACAGACAAAGCGGTCAACGTGTTAAAAAAAGTAGAACAGCAGTTAACAATGCTAGGGAGAAAGAGTGCATGCTTGGTGTTTTAGGAAAGTCACGTCTTCCCCTTAACCTCTTCACGCCCAGGTTCGCCACATGTGGCAACAAGCAAAAAATGAATACAAAAACATTGTACAAATTGCGCTTTCATATTTTTTTGCATAAATGGGAAAGTTTGTGACAGTGAAATCATATTTCGTAGAAAAAGTTAACAACAAAGAAGTAATTTTTCATCAAACCTGGGATTAAATCAAAGCAATGGGCGCGAAGTGGTTAAGGACACCACAAAAAAATTTCATAATTTTGTTTTCTTTACTTTAAGTTTTGATGCCAAGTTGCCGAATATTTAAAAGTTTGCTCAAGGAATTGATTCCCCTCAGGTATATAAAACACTTTAGAGAAGTTTACGCTCTGGATTTAATCCTTTCAGGGGAACCGGTTAATGATGCAAAAAATATCGTACTCTTATATACAGGGTGTTTCTAAATTGATGCGAAATATTTTGAAGGGTGATTTTTAAGCAAAAATTAAAGGAGGTCTTTCATATAATTTTTTGTTCAAAACCCCTTTCTCTCCAAGTTACAGCCCTCTACAGTTGAGGAAAAATATTTTATTTTATTTCATATATCCACTATGGAAGAATTAAGAAGATAACTGTTCCTAAGAAAATGGCACTTTTTGATGATTTTTGTAATCCTAAAATGTTATTACCAGGGGGCAGGCGTGCACCCAGAAATTTGGCTTGGGGGGCTCACGCATAAAATAGTGAAAAAATACAATTTTGTTATGGTCAGGTTTGGTGGTTAACGCTCGGTATATAAATGTCTTGAGGGGGGCTCAAGCCCGATAGCCGCCCCCCGGGTGTGTGCCTGCCAGGGGGTGAAGCCCTCTCTTTCCTCAGTATACCGAGTGAGGTGCTGCAAGGATAGACCCATTCTGTTCATCACACAACTGGCGGGGCACAATAGATGTCAAGCAGCCTATATGGCAGAATACATATGCTGCCATCTGTAGGCAAAACATGCACTCGTAATTTAAAATGGTATAAGGTACACTGATATTTACAACTTATACAGAGTGTCCGATTTTTCTGAAGATATTGAAATATCTCAAAAAGTATATATCGGATCAAAAAAAGTTCTGAATAAAATTTACCTGGAAGAGGGTCATCTAATGATACCATAGTCGACCTCCCTCAACTTTGAAATCTTGAATAGGAACCCCCATTTTTATTGCAGATTTAGATTCTCCATAAAAAATAAGTAAATTTTATCTAAAGCATTTTTTTTTTCGATTTGTGATAGATGGCGCCATAATCGCAAGAACCTGATTTTAGCAAATATCTCGAGAATTAAGTAACATTCTAACCTTGATACGTCACTGTGACCGTACGGCAGTCTATGGGTTATAAACGTCAGTGCAGCGTTGTCAATGATGACTTTTATTTCAAAATTTTAACTGAAAACACCTTCAACATTGTGAATTCTCTCGACAATGTTGAATTGCTTTCGATTGCAGCGCAATGTGTGAAAAAATTTAATATCAACAATAAAGTCAAATCAGTGAATTTTGTCTTGAAAAGCCAGAATTTGCTAGAACAACTTGGGTTTAATTTTGAAGCATCTTCCATTTTCACCGCAATGGGGCAAGGGTGGGAGGAGGGTGCATAGAGTTTCGTATCGCTAAATGGCTTGTGTTCTTTCTTTTTCGATCCGATGTGTAATTTCTCGAGACTTTTGCAAAAATCAGATGTCCTGCGACTTCACCATCTATCACGAATCAAAAAACTGTTTCAGATAAAAGTTACTTATTTTTTTATGGAGAATCCGAAGCTGCAATAAAAAATGGGGGTTCCCATTTAAGATTTCAAAGTTAACCTACCTACCACCTACCCCAGATGTAGGGGGTCGGGGGGTCGACTTTGGTATCATTACATGACCCTTTTCCAGGTAACCAAAGTTTCTTCGGAACTTTTTTTGATCCGATGCTTTTGAGATATTTCAATGTCTTCAGATAAATCAGCCATCGTATACGGTGTTAAAAAAGAGTGCAAAATATTTAAGGGGGTAGTTCTATGAACCAAAATAATAAAAAATTCTTAATAAACAAGGGTCCTCAAAGTAACAGTTTCGGAGATATGGAAGATTATTCTTGCTTGAAACATTTATTTGCAATTATTACTTATTGATTATGTGCAAATAAACAAGGGGAGCTTCTAGCAAAAACAAAGAACAGGGTTACACAGGGTGTTCAAAGTGCCCTCTTTCCATTTCCAAGCAGATACGACATCTTTGTTTGAAGGATATTCGAACTCTTTCTAAAACACCCTCGTTGGATCGGATTTGTTGGTAGTTTTGATTAATTCTTAGGTGCAGCTCCTCAAGGCTATTTATAGGAGTACCACGGACTAATAATTCTCTAACAGCAATAGAAAAATGAGCTGGAGCACCATCAAGCTGGAACCACATGTGTTGTCTGCAGTCCAGAGAAATGTCATCCAAAAGATCATACATTGCATTCTGCAAAAAGTTTAGGTAAGCAGTCTCCTGCTAATCAGTTCGGTAAAACAACAGGACCTAAAAACCTGTCGCCACAATACCCATACATGTTTATTTGACAAAACATCAGCCAACTATCATAAGAAAATGCAAGTTTTTGCAGAATACAAAAAGGGTGTAAAAAAGTATAATATTCCATATCTCTGAAACCGTTACTTAAAGGACCCATGTTTATAAAGAGTTTTTTGTTTATTTTGGTTAATACTACTATCCCCTTAAATATTTTATACTCTTTTTTTAACATCCTCATAAATCAATTTTCAGGCAAAATTTTGAATATTTTTCTTTTAAATACTCGAATAAATACAGGAGGCGACCCTCTGAATTAACAAGCTCAGTTATACACATTGTGGATGCGTCACTGGTTTTAAATGACAAAAGAGTTACATCTGGCTCTGCAGCCATTCTAAAATAACATAAAACTATGACCGACGAACCACATCCAGTCCCCGTGGTGAGCGATATTTAATACCATAAAAAAACAGCACTGTAATTGTAAAATATAAAATTGTATAATAGTAATTTACGATACAAGTAACGTTATGAAGGTTTTTACGTTTTCCTACGTCGCTCGTGTAATGTAAAAGCAAATATCATTACGTATGTCGTAACAGGGTTTATTTTATCCTATTTCTATTTTTTCTAATTTAAAAACATGTTTAATGAAAACCGTAAAAAGGCGAAGTCATGTTTGTTTGCCAATATTTCCATAGCAACGAGTTGCGTTAAGGTAGATATAACAACACTAGTGTTGTTAAAGATACTCGTTGCTAAGGAGTTATTAGCATGTTAACATTATAGGATAAAATCAATTTAATAAATTAAATTTCTTTAATGCAACAAGTGAGTTTGCTTCAAATTTATTTATAAAATTGTATTTATTTAACTGCATATATTGACCCGCATGTCCTTTTTTAATAAGTAGTTCGCCTTTGTCGTCCTTGCACTGCGGTCTCTGTGGACTTATTGTGCATGGCCCACATGTTACTTTATTGGCCAGTCTACGAAAATTTTGCCCCCGTCTGTTCCAGCGCATTGTGTTGACCGGATTTGCAACCAGTTCGAAACCAATATGCAGCAGTGTACTCTATTCAATTCAAACTAACGGGAAGATAAGCGAATGAACTTTATTGCCACTTACCCTTTGCGTATTATACTTCTTCTTTCCATAATATTTACCCCTTTCAAACTCTGACATCTTCAGATCAAAACAAATTTATAGGTTATGTTAAACATTAAACACTAAATGACTTCAACAGACTTGTGGATTAACATTTACTCTTATAAATAAAGTGGCGAATCTAATTTTATGGATTAATTAACTCCGGTTAATTAATATGAAGATAGAGGTTGTAAATATAGAAAAATAGAACAATTCATTCAAATTTCACGTCTTAAAATGTAGAGATACCAATAGCTGAAACAGAAAGTTACTAAAAGTAATTTTACTCGGTCAACTCAATACTTTTCATGATTATTAATTTAAAAAAAAACGCAATATTTAACCTTATGAATATTTAAAAAAATTATAAATGAACGGATTTACATATGAACTTAAATAATGACCTTACAATACTTATGTTGGTACCTTGGATTTTATTTTTCTTTTGTTAGTACAGTGGCGCGTTCATCTAATTGATAATATCGGTCCAATCCTGTGGTGGTGCCACCCCCTTAAGCCTGCATTTATTAAATCTGTCGAAAATGTCAGTAAGCCACGTTTAAAAAGTAAATAAAACAAATTGCGAAATATTTCGCTATCCGCAATAATAAGTTTTAAAGCTGTTTTACATAACATAATTTATTGAACAAGAAATAAATTGATTTCCTGTGCAAATTACTATTCCCAATGGATTTACATGTATTTTTTGTTACTTACAATTAGATTGGTAGGCCAGGTTTTTTTTTGGGTCTGTCAACGCTGGTAAATTGGGTTGCTGCCTTTTAATACATAACCTACAAGCGTTGTTTGATCACATCGCTTAATTTTCAGTGTTTCAGTGTGATTTTACGGAAAAAGTTTAGTAAACCATGGCGGAGGCAATGAAACAAACCGTTGCCACTATGTTGAAGGGTATCGAAAGGTATGTGAAAAGTAAAATTTGTTATAACGTGACCTAACCTATAGTTAGAGCCATATGCGTTTTTTCTTTAAATTAACATTTACTAGTTAGTCTATTGCCTATGAGGTTCTTCAGCCCCTGTTCAGCTGAGCCAGTTTTCTTGTTACTAGCAAGATAGTTGATTTATTGGCCGATGTAGAATCTTTGCTGTTAAATGTAAGCTAGTGTTTACTCCGCAGGGCTAGTTCACAAGCCGCTAGTGTTTAGCAAGAGGCATTCGAGATTTTATTTTTTCGCTCAATTTTCTCAACTTCAAATGTTTTGTTTGAATTATGTGCGCAGATGATTTTCCCAAATTCTATTCAACAGCAATCATTTGGACAATGAACAAGAGACTGCACAATTCTAGTTGAAATAATTTTTTTTTAATTTTTCAAAAATGCCCCTTCAATTTTTTGTTAGTTCAATTCAAGTTTCTAGAGTTGCCATTTTGATCGTAGCTGTGATATATCAATTTTTGAGGATGGATGTCAGAAACAGGTTTATTTTGAAAGTATTTTGAAATTTTGAAGCTAATTTTAGTTGAAATTAATATTTTACAATTTTTCAAATCGCCGCGTGCAGTTTTCTTTACTTTAGTTCAAGTTTGTAGAGTTGCCATTTTGTTCGTAGCTGCGATATATCAATTTTTGAGGATGGATGTCAGAATATGATACTAAGCAATACACTGAAGTTGTTGCGTTTATTTCGGTCCATTAATTAGTATCATAAACTATAAAATTACCTGATGTTTATATCTACACTGGAGGTTGACGGTCGTCCTGACCATGCATCATCCTTGCAATTGTTATGACCCTCACTGAAAGGCTCGAACCACTTGATAAGAGCTATTTTCTTCAGTGCGTTATCTCCATAAATATTTGATGAATTCCTTGAGAGTTTTGTTCCGTTTCCTAAAAATTTGATGTTGATTCATTCCATCTGCTTATTAATCTCCATCGTTGTCAAGAGAAAAAAGGACGCCACCTAAAATATCACATCTCTAGCTGTACACTTGCTTCGGTCTGATGATCATCCAATATCTGCTCGTTTATTCTTCACTTCCTCACCGATACCTCGCCAACAATATTTCATCTTCCCATGCCTCTATTTCATATTTTCGATTGTACCTACTATTTCCAATTCTTGTTTATCGACAGCTTAGATAATTTATTTAGGTATTAATAAATATGATTATTATTATTAAATGATGTATCATTACTTTAGGTACAACCCAGACAACTTATCCACACTGGAACGCTATGTGGAAATCCAGGCACGAGAAAACGCCTACGACCTGGAAGCGAACTTAGCCGTACTCAAACTCTACCAATTCAACCCGCACCTATTCAACATCGACATCACCAGTCTAATTCTACTCAAGGCGCTAACGAACTTTCCCCACACGGATTTCATCCTGTGCAAGTGCTTGTTGACGGAACAGAAGTTGGCCGAAGAGCCGATCAACCAGATCATGTACCTGGCCCACATTCTGGAGCAGTGCGATTTCCAGCTGTTTTGGAAGAGGATCCTGACCATGCCGGACATGACCTCTCGCATTGCGGGCTTCCTGGATTCGATCAGGAAGTTCGTTTGCCACGTGGTCGGCATTACTTACCAGACCATCGATCGGGCGCATCTGTCCAACTTGCTGGGGGATTTGGATGATATCACGATGAAGCATTGGGTTAAGAAATACGGATGGAAGGAGGACGCCAGTCTGATTTTCATCTCCAACCAGGATGAGAATATCAAGACGAAGAATATTAATGAGAAAATCGATTTCGATAATGTGGGGGCTATAATGGCTTCGTGTCGTTGATTGAGGTTGTCTTTTTCTAATTTTTCAACAATATATAAGTATTAATTTGATCGTTTTTTTTTTATTAATACGTTGTCCCATTTTTCTTTCTCAATGTTAAATACAGAAATGTGTTATTATTTACAATTGCTACAGAAATATCCTTTTTGAAGTTCTCGAGACAATTTCAACCATTTAAGAGAAATATCTGTGGGTAAGCTGAATTCGCTTTATCCATCCTTGGATATAAAGTTGTCACTGCCTACAGCAATTATACTTATTAAGCACTTATTACGCTAATTGTTTGTGATTTTTAGAATAATAATTTTTTTAACCCCTTCGACAGGGTGACAAACAACTTGTGGTGTGCCAAACAATGCATATTGTATTCATTTATTATGAGAAAAAGTTTAGACAACAAACAACTCCGTCATTTGTTTATAACAATTCAATCCTAAATGTTGGTGATTTTCAGAATGATTATTATTTTTCAACCCTTTCGACGGGGTGACAATCAACTTGTGCTATGCCAAACAATGCAGAATTTGTTCATCTATTATGAGAAAAAGTTTAAAGAAAAAACATCTATGCGTTATTAGATTGATTTTTAACAAAATCCACTAAGCTTCAGTTGCCCTTTCCATATTAAATATGCCTCTGCTTTTTGTTCCTTAACACGCCACCATCACTAAATACACTACACCAAGGGTTATTAATTTATCACATAAAACAGTAACAATATTGAAATTTATTTGCACTTTACACTATTTAAATTAACAAATACTAATCGATGTCTGCGCGCTTCATAAAATGGCGACTACTGTTCACTACCGACGCACGCGCGCTTGATCTGTTCACAGCAGTCTAAGCCTCGAGTGCGCGTGCGTCGATGACGTCGTCACCGCCATTGTACAAGGCTCGCACACGTTGATTCACGTCGGCTGGTTAAAACCGTGAAAGTGCAATAAATTTGGGTATTGTTACTATTTTATTTATAACAGTTAGTGTAGTGAATAACCAGAGGGGTGTTACCAGTGAAAATAAACGGGTTAAGAGCGGTGAGATGTTGAAAAACAATAAGCGGGATTGCAGTAAATATTGAGAGGGCAACTAAAGGTTAGTGAATATTATAATAGTGAACCATTTCGATTGCTTACGGCTTTAATAGAAATAACGTATTATATAAGTAAAAATGTTGAAATTGGTGAATATTAACACATTGGCTGCGAACAAGTTTTTTTTGTAAAATGTCAAAAAAGTTTTTTATAAAATGAGTAAGAATAAGCTTATTTAATTGAACTCGTGACTGACAGTGCTAAATAGTAAGTTTAAAGTAGGCACTCACTGTCAGTCACCTGTGGCTGACGTGGTCCCATTGGAATACTTCAGTGTCAGTCACCGGTGACTGACAAAGCAGTCAACGTGTTAAACATGCGTCAAAGTTTAACATTTTTTTCGGAGTTTTTTCCACCAAATGGTAAATAAAATTTTTCAAAAATTCATAACTCGCTTGAAATTTGTAAATTTTACAGAAACAAGTCTTGGTTTGAAAACAATGCTATTTGTTAAATTGATGATATTTTTTGTAATTTCTTAAGGCACTTTTAATATTTTTTTAAGGATTTTTTTCCTCCAAATAAATAAACATTTTCAAAAATTCATAACTCGCTTGAAAATTGTAAT
The DNA here is from genome assembly GCA_910593695.2 of Ocypus olens. Classification (NCBI taxonomy): domain Eukaryota; kingdom Metazoa; phylum Arthropoda; class Insecta; order Coleoptera; family Staphylinidae; genus Ocypus; species Ocypus olens. Next base: position 37,655,994 of record OU343063.1, on the reverse strand, counting down.
TTTTTAAAAAAAATAAACTTGTTTTGAAAGAGTACACTTTGGTGAATTGATGTTATTTTTTGTAATTTATTTGACGCACTTTTAATATTTTTTTAGGTTTTTTTCCTCTAAATCGTAAAGTAAAAATTTTCAAAAATTCATAACTCACTTGAAAATTGTAACTTTTTAAAAAACGAAACTAGGTTTGAAAGAATGCAATTTTGCAAATTAATATTATTTTTTGCATTTTTTTTTTGACGCACGTTTAATATTTTTTTCGGATGGTTTTCCTCCAAATAAATACATTTTTTTTAAAATTCATAACTCTCTTCAAAATTGTAACTTTAAAAAAACAAAACATGGTTTGAAAGAATGCAGTTTGTTGAATGAATGCTATTTTTTGTATTTTTTTTTTGAACGACGTTTAATATTTTTTTTTCGAACTTTTTGCCTCTAAGCGGAAAATAAAAATTTTCAAAAATTCATAACTCGCTTGAAATCTGTAACTTTTTAAAAAACGAAACTTGGTTAGAAAGAATGCAATTTGGTGAATTTTGATGTTACATTTTGTAGTTTTTTTGACCCACTTTGAATATTTTTTTCGGATTTTTTTCCTCCAAATAAATACAAATTTTCTAAAATTCATAACGGGCTTGAAAATTGTAACTTAAAAAAAACAAAACTTAGTTTGAAAGAATGCAGTTTGTTGAATTGATGTGATTTTTTGTATTTTTTTGACGCGCGTTTAATATTTTTTTCGATTTTTTTCCTCCAAATAAATACAAAATTTCAAAAATTCATAACTCGCTGAAAATTGTAACTTAATAGAAAAAAAAGGAAACTTAGTTTGAAAGAATGCAGTTTGGTGAGTTGATGCAATTTTTTGTAATTTTTTTGGCCGTTTAATATTTTTTTCGGATTTTTTTCCTTCAAATAAAATGATTTTCAGAATAATTATTTTTTTCAACCTCTTCGACGTGTTGACAATCAACTTGTGGTATGCCAAACAATGCATAATGTATTTATCTATTATGTGAAAAAGTTTAAACACCAAACAACTTTTCGTTATTTGTTTATAACAATTTCAATCCAAAATGTTGGTGATTTTTAGAATAATTATTTTTTTTCCACCCCTTTGACTGGGTGACAATCAAGTTGTGTTATGTCAAACAATGCAGAATATGTTCATCTACTATGAGCAAATGTTTAAAGAAGAAATATCTCTGTCGTTTTTTAAATATTAAATCATGTTTCATCAAATGATCAATGAGAATTAAGTTAAAAATAAATTAGGTTAGGTTAGTTTAGGTTGGGTTAGGTTAGGTTTGGTTTAGTTCGGTTATATAGAGCTTTTCGGTAGCTTCGGTTTTTGTCTGAAACATTTCTCTCTAAAATCAATATTTTTGAAGATCAGTGGAAAAACAGGTAAAACTTGTTTTGTTAATAACTTTTTAACAAACAATGATCGCTGATTTTGTCCAAGGAAAACGTTGTTTGTCTTGCAAACACGCGTCGAATGAGCCTATTTAGAAGGTCCTTAGAAGGCCCCATAGGTAAATAATTAACAAAAAAAATGGAATGTAAATCCCTGTGGCCCGCGTTACAATTGAACATCCTGTATGAATAATAATAGTAGAAAATGCCAAAATGAACAACTATTTCGAGATCCCTTTAGTTAAAAAAAAACGATATAAAATTATTTTAAAACCATGAAATCGGAGAAAGTAACGTGGACATTTTTTCTATTAAAACCATTTCGTAGTTCTTTTTGAGAAAATATCAGCCGGATTGGTTATTTAGGTTAGCCCAGGGCCCCCAAACTTCACGGTCCGCCCCTGCATGCTTACATGTTTATCTGTGCCTCGCATATAAGATGCGTAATACATCCAGTTCGCGCAACAAAAGGGTTAATTTTTTGATTTTTTAAAAGAATTTACAACAATAATATGTATAAGGAAAAATTAACGAGTCGTACATTTTTAAAATTAATTAATCACATAAATTAATTCCAGATATAACGGCGACATCGTAACAATAATACCATTTATTTCCAATGTACGAAAAGTAACCATTAATCATACAATAATACAGTCAATTGGTACGGCGCAAACATGGAAACACGTCAAGAATAATTTGCAATAATAAGAGAATTATTAACCACTAACCTTAAAACTTCCAAATGCAGCTTCCAACAGTGAATTCTGTCTCCATAGTATCAGCACGGTACCACATTCACAAACATTACTTGCACCGTTAATCACTCGATATATTTACAATAATGAAGACCCGTAATTATTACTCCAGCGTTACAATTTAACCGAGAACCGAGAAGTAAACAAATGTTTTGAAGACTAGCGGCCGCTGCCGCGCCGACTTGATGCACGCGCTGTTCAGTTTGGCGAGAGCGAAAAAAACAAAAACGTATCGCTGGCCCTCCGCCACTCGATCGTAATCATCGTCATTTTGATACGCGGTGGCCTCTCGCTATTTTCAATGAATTTCGGGTATTTTTTGGATATAATCGTGAGTGTATTAGGTGAACGTGTAGTGTAAATACGGAAGAAGAGTACGGTGTAAACATTGCCGCTGGTTATACATTGCAAAGTGAAGAAATCGTAAATAATAGTTGTGGCGTCGGATGTTCGTCGACCGGGAGCGAAAACGGGCAAATATTAGGAAACGAAATGCGCCGGACATTTGCAAAAGGTTAGTACTTTTGATACAATACAATACAATGTGTAATAATAATTGGTTAGTAATCGTGTTTATAATCATAAGAAGAAGTGATGTGTACAAACACACAGACAACAAGGGTAATAAATTAATCGCAAAATTAATTGAACACATTATTCCAAGTAACAATAAACACAGTGAGGATCTATGCAAAAGTGTAAACAAACGAAACGTTTTAGAACAACAATAAATGTACAGGGTGTTCCAAGCTATTTCGTGCAATTATACTCAGTAATGATTTGTGCAAAAATATACAGAAACAAAATACACAGGCAAGGTTTTCAACAATAAATATACAGAGTGTTCTAATTTGTAATGCACAATATACACAGTAATTATGACAAAATTTAAAGAATGCTAAATACACATACACGTACAAATACATACGGCAACTATAAAAATACTGACAACCCATTTTTTTACTTTCTCCGTTACGAAATACGAGAAAGTATTGTGATCGTAATTTTTTTGCAATTTTTTTTTATATCCGTTTTGGGGTCCCTAGATGCCATTTCAACAATTTCTGGAAATAATTTTTTTGTGTCTGTGTTGTGTGTGTGTGTGTGTGTGGGCGCGGTATCTCAAAAACTAATACAGAAATTGATATAAAACTTTGAACATACGTCTTATTTGATAATCCGAAGAACTGAAAAGCTTTTGGTAAAATTTCGTACACCGGAAGTGGGTGTTTACCTTAACTGTTTTTTGTTTTTTTCAAATATTTTCTTAAATATTAAAAATATCACAAAAACATTTAAACAAATATTGAAGACAATAAAGAAATGAACATCTTTGATTTGAAAATATTTTTCATAAAATCATCGTTATTCGAGAAAAAAATTATTAATTTTTTTTTTCATTTTTGGTTTATAATTATAAAACGATAATAGTTACAGTAAATTTATGTTAATAATAATTGCAGAGAATGCCAAATCGAATAACTTATAAAGAATATGTTTTTTTCGAAATCTATTTAGTTTTTGAGCAAACTGAGTTTTTAAATTTAAACTATAATTTTTCCATCTTTCATCATTTTGACGTTTTAAACGTCAGTTTTATCCGAGCCTACAAAATGTTTGATGTACATTTAAAATATGATTTAAATTAAAAATAAACCATGAAAGCGTAAATATAAATGATACCATCAAGTCGGAGAAAGTAACATGATGGCCACATCACCCTTTTTTAAATTACATAACTGCTGAACGCGTTGTTAGATTTTGATTATTTAAACGTGAAAATGTAGCAAATTTAACACATTTTAAATCAATTGCCAAAATCGAAAATTTTTAAATGAAAACAAAAAATCGTATTTAAAAAAATCATATAACTGTTGGACGCGTTGTTGGATTTTAAAAATGTAGCGAATTTAACGCTTTTTGAAAAATCATTGGAAAATTTCCACCTTAAATAAACGTATTTCTCAAAATCTCAATTTTTTTTAATAAAAACAAAAAATCGTATTTTTTATAAATTACGTAACTGTCGAACGCGTCATTAGATTTTGATGATTCAAATTTGAACATGTAGCGAATTTAACACTTTTTGAAAAATCATTGAAACATTTTTATGTTAAATCAACGCAAATTGTCAAAAACGCAATTCAATTTTTTTTTAATTAGGTAACTTCTAAACGCACTGTGAGATTTTGATTATTTAAACGTGAAAATGTAGAGAGATTAACACATTTTAAAAAATCATTGGAAAATGTTCATCTTAAATCAATGTAAATTATCAAAAATCAAAACTAAAACATCGTATTTTTTTAAATCATATAACTTTTGAACGCGTTGTTGGATTTTGATTTTTTTAAATTGAAATTATAGCGAATTTATCACTTTTTGAAAAGTTATTGGAAAATTTCCCCCTTAAATCAATGCAAATTGCCAAAATCGTAAATTTTTAAATCAAAACAAGAAATCGTATTTAAAAAAAAAATTATATAACTGTTGAACGCGGTGTTAGATTTTAATGATTTAATCGTGAAAATGTAGCAAACTTAATACGTTTTGAAAAATCATTGTAAAATTTCCATCTTAAATCAACGCAAATTGCCAAAAATTCAAATTGTCAAAAAACGCAAATTTTCAAGTCAAAACAATTTTTTTTTAAATTACGTAACTGCTAAACGCGTTCTTAGATTTGATGATTTAAACGTGAACATGTAGCGAATTTAACACATTTTTAAAAATCATTGGAAAATTTCCACCTTAAATCAACGCAAATTGCCAAAATCTCATTTTTTTAAATCAAAACAAAAAATCGTATTTTTTTATAAATAAATAAAGTAATAAAAGTAAATAAATAATGAAATAAAGAAACTTCGTAAGCGTTCAAATCGGTAATTGGGTGGAATATTTTCATAAATTTTTTCAGAATTATTCATCAACTTGTTCGTCAGTGTAAAAAAAGTGTTTAAAAAATCGATTAAAAAATTTTTGTATTTTTTTTTAGGGTTTAAATGACCTTGGCAAAAATGATCAAATATGTAATTGCATGCACTATTTTCATGATTTTTTTCAGAATTTTTCATCCAATGGTTCGTCAGTAAAAAATAATGTTTAAAAAATCGATTTCAAAAACTTTTGGAATATTTTATTGTCTAAATGGCCTAGAATGACCTTGAGAAAATTGGTCAAATGAGTAATTGGGTAGACTATTTTCATAATTTTTTCTCAGAATTTTTTATCCACTCGTTCATCAGTAAAAAAATAATGTTTAAAAAATCGATTTCAAAAACTTTTGGAATATTTTAGTGTCTAAATGGCCTAGAATGACCTTGAAAAAGATTGATCAAATGTGTAATTGGGTAGACTATTTTCATGATTTTTTTCAGAATTTTTCATCAACTCGTTCGTCAGTAAAAAAATAATTTTTAAAAAATCGATTTACAAACTTTTGGAATTTTTCCAGTAACTAAATGACCTTGAATGACTTTGGGAAAAATTGGTCAAATGGGTAATTGGGTAGACTATTTTCATAATTTTTTTTCAGAATTTTTTATCCACTCGTTCATCAGTAAAAAAATAATGTTTAAAAAATCGATTTCAAAAACTTTTGGAATATTTTATTGTCTAAATGGCCTAGAATGACCTTGAAAAAATTGGTCAAATGGGTAATTGGGTAGACTATTTTCATAATTTTTTTTCAGAATTTTTTATCCACTCGTTCATCAGTAAAAAAATAATGTTTAAAAAATCGATTTCAAAAACTTTTGGAATATTTTAGTGTCTAAATGGCCTAGAATTACCTTGAAAAAGATTGATCAAATGTGTAATTGGGTAGACTATTTTCATGACTTTTTTCAGAATTTTTCATCAACTCGTTCGTCAGTAAAAAAAATATTTATAAAAAATCGTTTTATAAACTTTTGGAATTTTTCCAGTAACTAAATGACCTTGAATGACTTTGGGAAAAATTGGTCAAATGGGTAATTGGGTGGACTATTTTCATGATATTTTTCAGAATTTTTCATCCACTTGTTAGTCAGTATAAAAATAATGATTAAAAAATCGATTTAAAAAGTTATGTTTAAAATCTTTTGAAATTGTTTCAGTGTCGAAATAACCTTGAATGACCTTGGAAAAAATTGATCAAATGGTTAATTGGGTGGACTATTTTCATAAATTTTTTCAGAATTTTTCATCCACTCCTTCGTGTGTTAATGTTCATAAAACCAATTAAAAAACTTTTGGATTTTATTTTCATTATGGTCGGTCTATATGACCTTGAATTATTTTGGAAAAAACTGGCCAAATTGAGCAATTCATATGAGACTTTGAACATAAGTCTTATTTGATAATCCGTAGAACTGAAAAGCTTTCGGTAAAATTTCGTACACCGGAAATGGGCTTTTTGTTTTCTTCCAATATTTTTTTAAATATGAAAAATATCACAAAAACATTAAAACAAATATTGAACACAAAAAAAAAATGAACAAGTCTTGTTTGAAAATATTTTTCGTAAAATCATTGCTATTCGAGAAATTTGTTTTTTTTTTTCATTTTTGGTTTATAATTATGAAACGGTACCAGTTACAGCAAATTTATGTTAATAATAATTGTAGAGCATACCAAAATGAACAACTTATAAAGAATAAGTTTCTTTCGAAATCTCTTTGGTTTTTGAGTAAACTGACCATTTTCATCTTTAATAATTTTAAACGTCAGTTTCTTCGATTCTACAAAACGCTCGATGTACATTTAAAATATGATTTAAACTGAAAATAAACCATGAAAGCGTAAATATAAATGATACCATCAAGTCGGAGAAAGTAACATGATGGCCACATCACCATTTTTTATTTACAATATGGTGAATATAATTGACATAATATTATTTACAATAATTTACAATAACGTGAATGGCTCGAACACTGGTGTTGTATAAATTTATAATTTATATTATTTGTGTGTTGTATTGTAGCAGCCCTTAATTATATAACTTTCGTTACGGATGTGTCCTCAATTAAAATTGAGCTTCAATGATTGCAATGGTGGTTTCTACAGGGTGTTACAAATGGCATGCATTAGTATTGCTATCCGGGTAACTGTAAGAGATAGAGAGTTGGTTAATAAGAGGCGCATTTTAATAATTTATAAAGAAATTCCTGTTCATGTTGTTTAGTTGATTAAGGTAGTCGTAATTGTGAAGATCAAAATAAAATATTCCGTGTGTGTGTATCTGTGTGTGGCTGTGCGCGCTGTATCTCAAAAACTAATAGAGCAATTTATATGAAACTTTGAACATATGTCTTATTTGATAATCCGAAGAACTGAAAAGCTTTTGGTAAACTTTCGTACACCGGAAGTGGGTGTTTACCTTAACTGTTTTTTGTTTTTTGCCAATATTTTCTTAAATATGAAAAATATCACAAAAACATTTAAACAAACATTGAAGACAACAAAGAAATCAACATCTTTTGCTTGAAAACATTTTTCATAAAATCATTTTTATTCGAGAAAAAAATTTATTATTTTTTTAATTTGTGGTTTATAATTATAAAACGATAATAGTTACAGCAAATTTATGTTAATAATAATTGTAGAGGATGCTAAAATGAACAACTTATATAGAATAAGTTTTTTTCGAAATCCCTTTAGTTTTTGAGTAAATTGAGTTTTTTTAATTTGAAGTATAATTTTTCCATCATTCATAATTTTGACGTTTTAAACGTCAGTTTCATCCGAGTTTACACAACGCTCGATCTACATTTAAAATATGATTTCAATTGAAAATAAACCATGAAAGCGTAAATATAAATGATACCATCAAGTCGGAGAGAGTAACATGATGGCCACATCACCATTTTTTATTTAAACCTTCATTACAAAAAATCTAAAAACACAAAATTTACACCAACTAAATTCTCCACATTCTCAAATACGAGTCAATCCCTTTTTCCTAGTAAATGCCATACAAGATCGTGACTTTGGGGGGGGGTAAAAAAAAAACAACGCAAACACAATTTATTAAATCAATATATTTTATTGTAAATAAATTTTTATATATTCATATTTATATATTTACACATTAAAAAAAAATCATTATTACTACGAAATATGACGTAATTGTAATATAAGTTATCTAAATAATAATAAAAAAACAGGTGTTAACAACAATAATAATTAGACAAAGGAAAACATAATTAATACGTACACAAGTTGTTTTGGCTGAGAAACCTTTCGACTAAACAATATCTGAACAAATATTGAGCAAAGGTAATCCTACAAAAATATTCTAACAAAATTTATACCGTAGGGTGATTTTTGTGTGTCGTGAAAAAGGCATAAAGGTACTTAATATTTTTTTTGTTTATGTTGATGATACACTACGGGTTTTGTTGTTTTACTCTTCCGTCCGGGATACTCGTGGGTATAACTGCAAAGAAAGAGATCAAATTAAAATCATCATAACTTACTTCGTAATAGTCTGGTTATTTTCCGTTTATACCAACAAAAATATTTCCCTAACATAGCCTTCTTTGTTTAAAAAAATAAGATAGTTGTAGATGAATAAGATAAGACATAGGCAAACTATAGAACAAATTATGTGTGACTAGTTTTTGTTAACATATCGGGTGACCCAGGGATCTGTAAAAGCCCCAACTTATTTGCTATTTGAGATATCGACTTCTAGTTTTCTTGAACTGGTGCCCACACTTATTCTACATATTTTAAAAATATGTATGTTTTTGTACAGGGTGTCCCAATTTACATAACAGAACAAAGTTATGTTTTTTTAAATGGAACACCCTATATTTTATACTTTATTTTCAACCCTCTTGAGAAGCTGATAAAAATAGTATAAGATACTATGGGTCTATTATAGACGGTTGGTTAGTTATGGGCAAATTTGTGGCAAAAACATGTACACATTGAAAACATTGCAGAAGCGTTCCTAGCAAAGATAGCATCAATTTTTATACACTAGAAAATTTCCCACATAAACAAATTAGAAACAACTTTACTTGTTTTCTTGTATTTATCTAATTTCCCACATCATAAAGAATAATACACATCGGCTTTGATTATCTTTTATTCATAGTGCTATACAGGGTGTCAACATACGCAAAACAATGGATAACTATTTTTTTTTCAAATGGAACACCCCATATAAGTTGCCACCAATCTATGACATTTTTAATAAGCTTTCCAATGATATACAGTTTGTATAACAAAATATTAATGATTCTTGAGATTTATCAATAAAAACATATTTCTTTTGCCACCTTCTGCTGATTTTTGGATTTTCAGCCAAAACTAAGCATTTTAAGGAAAAATTATAAGAGACCAAAGTTGTAGAGCGAAAAATTTTCGATCGATATAGGTTTTTCAACTTTTAAGATAATGCGTGTATTGCCCGCCAGAGCGCGCAAAATCGTGACCGTATATGCATTTTAGCGTTTTCTTTTCAAATTTTTTATTAATACTTTATTTTCCGCATCCTCTGGCGGAAAAACGGGAAATTATAGGGAAATTAAAATGGCCCATATCGATTGAAAATATTCCGCTCTACAACTCTTAATAGAAGCAATTTTTGCCAAAAATGCATAGTTTTACCTAAAAATGCAAATTGAAAATGTATGTATCCATTTTTGCGTTTTTCAATGGTGTTTTTGCTTTTTTAGCGAAAACTATGCATTTGGGCAAAAATTGCTTCTATAACTATTCATTTTTCTGCTAGAGGACGTGAAAAATAAAGTATAGTGCAATTAATTAACAAAAAATTTGAGAAAACACTAAAATGCATATACGGTCACGATTTTGCGCACTCTGGCGGGGAATGCACGCATTATTGGAAAAGTAGAAACATCTATATCGATCAAAAATTTTCTGCTCTACAACTTTGGTCTCCTATTATTTTTTCAGAAAATGCATAGTTTTGGCTAAAAATCCAAAAATGAGCAGGAGGTGACAAAAGAAAAATGTTTTTATGGATAAATCTCAAGAATCCTTAATATTTCATTATACAAATTGTACATCATTGGAAAGCTTATTAAAAATTCCATGCATTGGTGGCAAGATATATAGGGTGTTCCATTTGAAAAAAAATAGTTATCCAATATTTTGCGTATGTTGACACCCTGTATAGCAGTATGAACAAAGAAGAACCAAAGCCTATTTGTATTATTCTTCATGATGTGGAAAATTCTTTAGTGTATAAAAAATGGCGCTAGCTTTGCTAGGAGCGCTTTTGCAATTTTTTCAATGTGTCCTTGTTTTTGCCACAAATTTGCCGATAACTAACCAATCGTCCATTATAGACCCATAGTATCTTATACTAATTTTATCAGCTTCTCAAGAGGGTTGAAAATAAAGTATAAAATATAGGGTGTTAAATTAAAAAAAAACAACTTTAAAACACATATTTTTAAAATATGTAGAATAAGTGTGGGTACCAGTTCAAGAAAACTAGAAGTCGATATCTCAAATAGCAAATAAGTTATAAGGGTATTACAGATCTCCGGGTCACCAGGTATACCGGGTGTGGCACGCCTCGGACCATAGCTCCTTTACGATAAAAGCTATCGACAAAAATCTAAGAACAAAGTGGTGCATAGTTACCGTCGCTATGTTTCAAAAATATTTCTAATCATCAGTGGCGTGCCGTACTCCAGTGGCGTACCAAACTTATGTTTTTTTAAATGGAATGCCCTATTTTTTATTGCAGATTTGGAAAGTGCTCGACGAGTACTTATTTTTTTATCTAACATGTTATACCCTTCACTTTAGCGGTTTTGCTGTTATAACCCCTTCTTTCAAAATTGCGCCCCATTTTTGAGATTTTTTTGTAGAGAAACTAATTGACGCCGGCGCCTAAATTTTGAATTGAGGTACAGGTTAAGACCTCGTATACCTTCACATAATTTTTTTTCGGGTAATTTACTGAAAAAAAATAATTTTTGATTGATCTTCGCATGTTGTCATTTTTTCCGAAAATTTCAAATGGCACCCCCCTAAAAGAATTACGGCGTTGTACAGCCAAAACTCTAAATTTTTCATTGGTGTAAAAAAAAATACACATTGCATAACAACATTTCGGAGGAAAAAGGAATTTCATCGCAAATGTCGGGAAACGTTTTCCCACACCCGGTATAATAATAAATAACTAATATAACTAATAACTAATATATTAACCACTTCGCGCCCATGCTGCTTTGATTTAATCCCAGGTTTGATTAAAAATTACTTCTTTGTTGTTATTAACTTTTTCTACGAAATATGATTTCACTGTCACAAACTTTCCCATTTATGCAAAAAAATATTCCATAGATAGCGCTAAAGAAGTAATTTTTTTTGTACAATGTTTTTGTTTTCATTTTTCGCTTGTTGCCACATGTGGCCAACCTGGGCGTGAAGAGGTTAATAAAAATTGAAAGTGAAAAATATTGAATTTTTGGCTATAACTTGAAAACAAAAGACGATAGCTAATTTCTGTTTTCGGCCTTGGGTTTGTCTCGAAAAAAGAGTTTGATGATGCGCCATCGATTTTTTTCTATCTCTTCTAATTACCGATATTACCTATAGTAACATCCGATTTGGGTCACCCTGTACATGTAGGTATTTTCAATTTGACTTACTCCTAGTAAATTTCTTGGTACGTATCCTTCTTTGTCGCCTAATCTGGACCACCACCACTCCCGTTCGCTCTCGTCTCCTTTTCTCAGGATGGTCAGTTGCTGACCAGCCGTGAAACTGAGCTCGTCGGGCTGTTGGGCCGTGTAGTCGAAGACCGCGTATACCACTCCGGCCGAGAGGATGCCCAGTTTTTCTTGTACACCTGAAATAAAAAAAAAAACATTCAGTGCGCTGTATTATAAATTAATTAGAATAGATGATGCCATAGGTCAGTGATGGTGAACCTTTTGAGCTCGGTGTGTCAAAATTTTGAAAAATTGAAACATTATTTTCATGGCGTGTCACACATTACAAAAGTAAAGATTATTTATAATTGTTGTATTGATTAATTATAATTTTGTTAATTATTAATTATTATTAACGTAAGTAATAATATTATTATTAATAACCAACTCCAGCCGTTATGAAAGACAAATATTTGAATTATAATAACAATCTTTATTACCCAACAGGCAAAAGCCCAATTACAGAGTAATTACAGTGAGAAAAAAAAAACAAAATGATTACAAATTAAATAAAACTAAGGAATTCAACTAGAAACAATAAGTATGCTTGCATATATGTACATATGTATACACGCACACATATATACATATATAGACAAGTTCATATACACACACAACAAATAAACAAAGCTACAGTGATCATATACATCAGAAATTAGACATTGTTAAAAAAAAATTAAATTATGAATTTTTTTATCTTTGAAGATGCGTGTCACCAAAAATTAACTCATAGGTTCGTCATCACTGCCACTGTCTGAAAGACACTCCAGTTTTCTATTATAACCTCATGGGATTGGCAGTTGATCAGATTTTGTGATCCTAAATTCAATGTTGATGGAATGGAAATAACAAATTTCAAGAACTTCAATCTTTTATCCGACCATAGCGGATCGTCTTTTTTAAAACAAAAAAAAAAAACAGGGCGGTCAACCTGTTGTGATTTCAAAAGTAATCCACATGATATTTTAAAGAAAAACCACCGGTATACTTCACTTTAAAACCAATGTTGCAGAACTAAATTTTGAACAACTTGATTTCAACAAGCTGAGAAAAAGAGTATTTGTGAGGTTAACTGAGTGAGGTGTTGCCAACATACTCGAGCTAAAGCCAATAAAAATCGAATGGAAACCGATAGCAACAAAAAAATTTAGGATTAAAAAAACTACTACTCGGCGCCTCCAACAAATATGTAAATTCATTATTTTCGTTGGTATCACCCACAAATTCAAATAACCTATGCATTTAATTAATTAAATACAATAGGATATATTCTTAAAACATAAAATTATACGTTTAGACAAGTATAACAAAATTCTCGTGCTACAAAATGGTCATTGCTGAGCAGTTACAGGTAGATATCCCAGATTTTCCCTATAGGAGTTGATTGCCATGGTTGCTATTATTTTATAGACAAATAAAAATTATGTACCTTTTGGCGTTTTGGTCCCAAATTTAGATATTTCCGAAAATACCGAACTCGTGCTTAGAAATAGTAATTGCTGGGTCGCGACAGTTGGTAATCCCAGATTTTATCGAATGCAGCTACGGTTCTTATTGTTATAATGCAATAAGAATTATTCGCTTGGGATCGAAAAATTCTGAGATTTTCACCTGCAACTACCCAGCAATAAGCATTTTTTATCACGTCAACATCGAAAAATCTAAATAAAGGGCCAAAACGGCAACCGGTACATATCCCAAGTAAATAATTGTTATTTTTTAATAACCATAGCAATCATGGCTATCAATTACTGTCGAGAAAATGTGGGATTTCCACATGCAATTACCCAGAAATAAATTTTTTTATCACGTCAACATCGAAAAATTTAAATGTAGGGCCAAAACGGCAAAAGGTACATATCCCAAGTAAATAATTGTTATTTGTTTATAACCATAGCAACCATGGCTATCAATTACTGTCAAGAAAATCTGAGATTTCCACCCGCAACTACCCAGTAATAAACATTTTTCATCACGTCAACATCGAAAAATCTAAATGTAGAGCCAAAACGGCAAAAGGTACATATCCCAAGTGAATAATTTTTATTTTTTTATAACGATAGCAACCATGGCTATCAATTACTGTCGAGGAAATCTGGGATTTCCACCCGCAACTGCCCAGTAATAAACATTTTTTATCACGTCAACATCGAAAAATCTAAATGTAGGGTCAAAACGGCAAAAGGTACATATCCCAAGTGAATAATTTTTATTTTTTTATAACCATAGCAACCATAGCTATTAATTACTGTCGAGAAAATCTGGGATTTCTACCTGAAACTACCCAGCAATAAACATTTTTTATCACGTCAACATCGAAAAATCTAAATGTAGGGCCAAAACGACAAAAGGTACATATCCCAAGTGAATAATTTTTATTTTTTTATAACCATAGCAACCATGGCTATCAATTACTGTAGCGAAAATCTGGCATTTCTACCTGCAACTACCCAGCAATAAACATTTTTTATCATGTCAACATCGAAAAATCTAAATGTAGGGCCAAAACGGCAAAAGGTGCATATCCCAAGTGAATAATTTTTATTTTTTTATAACCGTAGCAACCATGGCTATCAATTACTGTCGAGAAAATCTGGGATTTCCACCTGCAACTACCCAGCAATAAACATTTTTTATCACGTCAACATCGAAAAATCTAAATGTAGGGCCAAAACGACAAAAGGTACATATCCCAAGTGAATAATTTTTATTTTTTTATAACCATAGCAACCATAGCTATTAATTACTGTCGAGAAAATCTGGGATTTCTACCTGAAACTACCCAGCAATAAACATTTTTTATCACGTCAACATCGAAAAATCTAAATGTAGGGCCAAAACGACAAAAGGTACATATCCCAAGTGAATAATTTTTATTTTTTTATAACCATAGCAACCATAGCTATTAATTACTGTCGAGAAAATCTGGGATTTCTACCTGAAACTACCCAGCAATAAACATTTTTTATCACGTCAACATCGAAAAATCTAAATGTAGGGCCAAAACGACAAAAGGTACATATCCCAAGTGAATAATTTTTATTTTTTTGTAACCATAGCAACCATGGCTATCAATTACTGTCGAGAAAATCTGGGATTTCCACCTGCAACTACCCAGCAATAAACATTTTTTATCACGTCAACATCGAAAAATCTAAATGTAGGGCCAAAACGACAAAAGGTACATATCCCAAGTGAATAATTTTTATTTTTTTATAACCATAGCAACCATAGCTATTAATTACTGTCGAGAAAATCTGGGATTTCTACCTGAAACTACCCAGCAATAAACATTTTTTATCACGTCAACATCGAAAAATCTAAATGTAGGGCCAAAACGACAAAAGGTACATATCCCAAGTGAATAATTTTTATTTTTTTGTAACCATAGCAACCATGGCTATCAATTACTGTCGAGAAAATCTGGGATTTCCACCTGCAACTACCCAGCAATAAACATTTTTTATCACGTCAACATCGAAAAATCTAAATGTAGGGCCAAAACGACAAAAGGTACATATCCCAAGTGAATAATTTTTATTTTTTTATAACCATAGCAACCATAGCTATTAATTACTGTCGAGAAAATCTGGGATTTCTACCTGAAACTACCCAGCAATAAACATTTTTTATCACGTCAACATCGAAAAATCTAAATGTAGGGCCAAAACGACAAAAGGTACATATCCCAAGTGAATAATTTTTATTTTTTTGTAACCATAGCAACCATGGCTATCAATTACTGTCGAGAAAATCTGGGATTTCCACCTGCAACTACCTAGCAATAAACATTTTTTATCATGTCAACATCGAAAAATCTAAATGTAGGGCCAAAACGGCAAAAGGTACATATCCCAAGTGAATAATTTTTATTTCTTTATAACAATAGCAACCATGGCTATCAATTACTGTCGAGAAAATCTGGGATTTCCACCTGCAACTACCCAGCAATAAACATTTTTTATCACGTCAACATCGAAAAATCTAAATGTAGGGCCAAAACGGCAAAAGGTACATATCCCAAGTGAATAATTTTTATTTTTTCATAACCATAGCAACCATGGCTATCAATTACTGTCGAGAAAATCTGGGATTTTCACCTGCAACTACCCAGCAATAAACATTTTTTATCATGTCAACATCGAAAAATCTAAATGTAGGGCCAAAACGGCAAAAGGTACATATCCCAAGTAAATAATTGTTATTTTTTAATAACCATAGCAATCATGGCTATCAATTACTGTCGAGAAAATCTGGGATTTCCACCTGCAACTACCCAGCAATAAACATTTTTTATCATGTCAACATCGAAAAATCTAAATGTAGAGCCAAAACGGCAAAAGGTACATATCCCAAGTGAATAATTTTTATTTTTTTATAACGATAGCAACCATGGCTATCAATTACTGTCGAGAAAATCTGGGATTTCCACCAGCAACTACCCAGTAATAAACATTTTTTATCACGTCAACATCGAAAAATCTAAATGTAGGGCCAAAACGACAAAAGGTACATATCCCAAGTGAATAATTTTTATTTTTTTGTAACCATAGCAACCATGGCTATCAATTACTGTCGAGAAAATCTGGGATTTCCACCTGCAACTACCCAGCAATAAACATTTTTTATCACGTCAACATCGAAAAATCTAAATGTAGGGCCAAAACGACAAAAGGTACATATCCCAAGTGAATAATTTTTATTTTTTTATAACCATAGCAACCATGACTATCAATTACTGTCGAGAAAATCTGGGATTTCCACCCCCAACTATCCAGAAATAAAAAAAAAATTATCACGTCAACATCGAAAAATCTAAATGTAGGGCTAAAACGGCAAAAGATATATACAGGGTATTTTTTTTATCGTGGGCCATAGGATTTTATATGCTAAAATTTATACCTTGTATTAATGTATATTTTATCATAAAATTTTGAAGGAAATTTTAGTTAGTAATATAAATCAATTATTTTTCTACATGATGCGCTAGTCAGAATAATTTAAACATGTTTTATTCCATTAAAAAATGAAATTATTTAAAATAAATAACTGAGCAAACATAATCAAAGTACCTTGAATTTCTGAAATGTCAGATTGATTAGTGAATTAATTTCATTTTTTAATGGAATAAAACATGTTTAAGGTAATCTAATTAAGCGCATCATGTGAAAAAGTAATTGATTTATTACTAACTAAAATTTGCTTTAAAATTATATGTTGAAATTTGCATTAAAACAAGGTATAATTTTTAACATGTAAAATCCTATGGCCCACGATAAAAAAAAACGTACTGTATATCCCAAGTGGATAAATATTATTTTTCCATAACCCTAACAATCATGGCTATCAACTACTGTCGAGAAAATCTGGGATTTCCACCTGCAACTCTGCCGTGTTTAGGAAGAAAGCAGAAACTGCAAAAAATTGAAAATGGGTATTACTGGATTCGTCTAAGTTTCCTTAGTTTACAGTAAAAAAAAACAATATAAAACTATCCTGTCCAAACCAGCTATTGCTTTTGCAACTTTTAGCTTTACGGAAACAAAATGATTTTGTTCAGATAACTTTTAATCAGATTCAAAGTTCTGTAGGTACTGCGCTCTTCCTAAGGACGGCAGAACTACCCAGTAATAAACATTTTTTATCACGTAAACATCGAAAAATCAAATGTAGGGCCAAAACGGCAAAAGGTACATAGCCCAAGTGAATAATTTTTATTTTTTTATAACCATAGCAACCATGGCTATCAATTTCTGTCGAGAAAATCTGGGATTTCCACCCCCTGGAATTTCTCCAGTGCAGTGCGTTTTGTTTATTTTGACATCTTGTGATAGTTTTGTGTATTTTTAAAACAAGTAACCCCAAAAAAACCACAAGATGTCAAAATAAACAAAACCCACGTGCACTGGAGAATTCAAGCCAATATAATATTATTTGAATGACATTAAGGAATTTTCAGAAAATGTGCTGCCAACTATTCTCGCGGTATTTCGTTCCATACGATCTTTGGCACGTGTTTGGCATTTTAATCGTAGTGCTTCTGACTCGTGGCGATTTTGGAACGTAGAACTTTTGACTCGTAGATCTTTTAATCCGTAGTGCATTTTAATCGTAGGTATTTTAATTCGTAGGGCTTTTGAAACCTTGGACTTTTGACTTGTGGATCTTTTGATCCGTTGTGATTTCTAATCGTAGGACTTTTGACTCTTAAATCTTTTGATGAGTTGTGCTTTTTTAATCGTAGGAATTTTGATTCGCAGAACTTTTAAAACTTTTTTGTTTGTGCAGATCAAAAGTTCGAGACTTTGACTATATTAACATGCACTGCTATTCCCCCTCCATTTCCCATATGATCACTGCTCCAAAAGTTGTCCGCGAGCTGGAGCCTGATATAACTCCCGGCCCAGAGCTGAAAATGGAGGGTAATAAACTGCGCAACCGCATGTATCCGCAATGCTGCCAACTTTGGCGTTTCGGAAGAAAATCTATCTAAGCGTTTGTAAAAGGCAGCGTGCGTTAACTGAGAGATAAACGATGGGATTAGTTAACCATCATTTATCCGACGATTAGCCCTAAGGCTAAGTATATTTTCCATGACTTTATAATTTGGTCATACCAACTTGAAGAAAAAAAATTATCTAAATCTAAAGAGTACGTTTGATTTCCAGCCCGGGCGAAAGATTTCGGGGCCGCGGAATATTCGCTCGGGGCCGTGATCGTAGTGGTTGTCTATCATTATTTATTTACTCATTTAATTTCTAATATATCTACATCTACAAAACAACTGTTCTGGCAGATGGCCTCGTAGCCGACGCCAATTTCCCAAAAATCATTTACTCTCCCTAACCCGCAGTTCCATCCACATCCTTCCTTTAAAAAAAGTGATGGGTGACATGGCCTGGGCGAACTGACGTGGATTGACCCTTTGGACTTTACAGTAGGTATTTTGATTTGTAGGGCTTTTGAAACTTTGGACTTTTGACTTCTAGGTATTTTGTTCGCAGGGCATTTTGAGAAGTCGGATTTTTAACTTTTTAACTTTTTAGTACTAGTTATTTCGTTCCATACGATTTTTGGCACGTGGCATATCATTTTAATCGTAGAGCTTTTATCTCGGGGCGATTTTGGAACGTCGAACTTTTGACTTATAGATCTTTTAATTCGTAGTGCATTTTACCCGTAGGTATTTTCATTCGTACGGCTTTTAAACTCTGGATTTTTGACTCGTAGGTATTTTATTCGTTGGGCATTTTGAGATGTCGGATTTTTAACTCGTAGTAGGTATTTCGTTCCATAAAATCTTTAGCACCTGAGATATTTTAATCGCTGTGCTTCGGACTCGTGGTCGAAGTTTTGACCTTTAGATCTTCTAATCTGTAGTGCATTTGATTCGTAGAGCTTTTGAAACTTTGTACTTTTGACTCGTAGTTATTTCGTTCGCGGGCATTTTGAGATGTCGGTTTTTTAACTCGTAGTACTAGATATATCGTTCCTTACGATCTTTGACACGTTTTGGACTCGTGGCGATTTTGAAACGTCAAATTTTTAACTCGTAGATCTTTTAATGCGTAGTGCACTTTAATCGTAGGAATTTTGATTCGTAGGGCTTTTAAACTTTGGACTTTTGTCTCGTAAGTATTTTGTTCATTGGGCATTTTGAGATGTAGGATTTTTAACTAGTAGTACTAGGTATTTCTTTCCTTACGATCTTTGGCACATGGGTGCTTCGGAATGTAGCGATTTTTGACTCGTAGATCTTTTAATCCGTAGTGCATTTAAGTCGTCGGTATTTTGATTCATAGGGCTTTTGAAACTTTGGAATTGTAGATCTCGTAGATCTATTGATCCGTTGTGATTTCTAATCGTAGGACTTTTGATTCGTAAATCTTT
This sequence comes from Ocypus olens, assembly GCA_910593695.2. Taxonomy (NCBI): domain Eukaryota; kingdom Metazoa; phylum Arthropoda; class Insecta; order Coleoptera; family Staphylinidae; genus Ocypus; species Ocypus olens. The sequence goes on along the minus strand of OU343063.1, from coordinate 37,636,247 downwards.
TGATGCGTTCTTTGACTATACATATACTAATGGACTGCTATTCCCCCTCCATTTCCCATATGATCACTGCACCAAAAGTTGTCCATAATCTGGAGCCCGATATAAGTCCCGCCCCGAAGTCGAAAATAGAGCGAAATTTAAAAACCGGAAAGCAAAAAAAAAAAATTCTTGATGTATTCATCAGCAACGTGGAGAATGCAAATGCGAGCATATTTCGGCAACTCGGGCCCACTTTCCTGCCTGTTCTTTACAAGCAAAGCATCAACCCATAATTTGCGAAGTTCCGGATTTGATGGAAATCTAATACAGAATTTTAGGTTATAAGTCAAAAGTAAACTGACGTGTACATCAGCTGACGAGTATTACAACCACGTTGGCATATATACGTGGACGTATTGCAGCCTTTCGCATAGCAATATTTTGATATAGTGTGAATATTTGACAATATAAATGTTTATATATTCAAAGGTGTGAATAAATTGCAGGGTATCACAATATGCAATGCGAGCTCATAGAGTCATATGTCATAGACACAAAATAGCTACCAATTTAGTAACACACCGCAACCATTTAGTGAAAGAGATCGGCGACTCTATGTATAAAACATTTACCGCGTTTTTAAGTCGACACTAGCGACTCGTGGTGGCATTCGCATTGAAAAACCAACGGGTTTTCGATTTTCACAGTACTTGATCAAAATAATAGCAGAGAGAAATGCGTGATCTTTCCTCGAGGGCGAAAGCCTGAGTGATACAACACACCGAGAGAAAAATATAGTTTTTTTCAGGAATGATGGTGTTCACGTCATCAATTTCAAAGTCCTGAATCAATCTGTTCAAGGTCACAATAGTGCGCATTGGCGTAACGTTAAACGGGATGGGTATTTTTTAGGTTTGCTGTCCGTTGCGCCCAAAACACTTGCGCCGCCGTCAAAAATCAGGACACTTGCGCCCAGATCCGCATCCGGCGGATCACTTGCGCCCAACGCCCACACGGGAATATCACCTGTCACCTTTGTCATTTTTTAAATTTAATTAAACATGGACAGTTTCTGGGCACAAGTGTCCCTAATTTTGACGGGGGGCGCAAGTGTCTCGGGCGCAACTGCCTCAACACCCTTCTGGGCAATTTTTGACGTGGGCGCAACTGAGCCTTCACCATTTTTGACTGAATCCTACATTAAAGCATACCCAAGATTTTCTCTCTAGCATTCCAACACCCATCACACTCTTATGAACGAATCATGCCGATGAATACCCTATTGGAAGCCACTAAATGATATTTTAAATGTACATCGAGCGTTTTGCAGGGTCGGATGATACTGACGTTTAAAACGTCAAAATTGTGAAACATGAAAAAGTATTCTTCTTTTTCTTCCGGGGTGTGTATGTTACCCCAGAAGTATTAGGAGTGTGTAGCTCCTCCAGCACTCTTGATTCCTTGGATGACCTTGTTACCCTCCTCATACTAATACCCAAAGCCTGAGACACTCTGAAAAATTGTATTTTAAGAATTCACCAATTATTATATTAATTTTAACAATTTACCTCATGAACTGCATCCGAAGGTAAAAGGGGACCTACATTATCTTTTTCCTTAGTGAAGTAATGTATAATTTTCGAGAGCATGTCTCGGGCTAATGCATTAAGCCTGTTGCCAGGCATTTTGTGATTATATTTATTTAAAACGACCTAATCCACTAAACGAAACTAACATACTACACAAAAAACTACGAACAAAATATAAAAAACACCAAGAACCAATGAAAAACAAACAGAATCTCGAACAACTTGCAAATTAAATACGGTTAGTGCAAGTTAGACATACGCTATAGCGAATTCTTTTTCTAAGCATTTTCTTATGAAATTTCTTATGAAATTTTGTGTGTATATTGGGCAGGTCTGAGAATAGGACGTAAACTATTTTTATTACCCCTAAATGATAAGGGTGGTCCACCGCAAATTTTTTATTTTTATTTTTTGGACAAAATTTTTTATTTTTATTTTTTTATGATTCGGCATTAAAAAATACATACAACCCTAAATTTTTAACCTTCTACCACCAACCCCTATTTTTTTATAGCGATTTTAGTACTTTAATAATTTTTTACTCTCGGCGATCGACCGCTCGATCAGTTATTCCTTTTCCATTGTTTGCGCCGACGGTTATTAATGGGTTTTAATGGGCTTACCCTGTAGATTCATATCGATAAATGTAAATAAATAAGTAGCTGAAATTATAAAAAAAAATATAAACAAAATATTAACAGCAAATGCTGCACTGAGCTCAATTGCAACACTTGCATCCGATGAACAATTAAGTCGGCTTTAAATACATACATTGGTGATAACGATTGATTTATAATACGCGCGCCATCTCTTGGTGGTTGGAATGTCGCTGGCGGTGGTGTTACGAATTAAAATATTCTGCGGAAGATTCTGTGCGCGGTTCAGAATTTTTTTAATAATTTTGCCATTTAGTTCAAATTCGTTGATTATTAAAAAAAAATTATGAATTTTTGAAGCAATAATTGCATGTTAGAGCAATCATGAATTTCAAAAATTAAAAAAAAAATATTTCAACTGGCGATACATGTTTTTATTAGTAACAATACACTTCTTACATTCTTTAGCTTTAATAATTTTGTTATTTAGTTCAAATCCGTTGATTATTAAAAAAGTTATGCATTCTTGAAGCAATAATTGCACGTTAAAGCGATTATGAATTTCAAAAATTCTAAAAAAATATTTCAACTCGCGATACATGTTTTTATTAGTAACAATACACTTCTTACATTCTTTAACTTAAATAATTTTGTTATTTAGTTCAAATCCGTTGATTATTAAAAAAGTTATGAATTTTTGAAGCAATAATTGCACGTTAAAGCGATCATGAATTTTAAAAATTCTGAAAAAAATATTTCAACTGCCGATACATGTTTTTATTAGTAACAATACACTTCTTACATTCTTTAGCTTTAATAATTTTGTTATTTAGTTTAAATCCGTTGATTATTAAAAAAGTTATGAATTTTTGAAGCAATAATTGCACGTTAAAGCGATTATGAATTTCAAAAATTCTAAAAAAATATTTCAACTCGCGATACATATTTTTATTAGTAACAATACACTTCTTACATTCTTTAACTTTAATGATTTTGTTATTTAGTTCAAATCCGTTGATTATTAAAAAAGTTATGAATTTTTGAAGCAATAATTGCACGTTAAAGCGATCATGAATTTTAAAAATTCTAAAAAAAATATTTCAACTGCCGATACATGTTTTTATTAGTAACGATACACTTCTTACATTCTTTAACTTTAATAATTTTGTTATTTAGTTCAAATCCGTTGATTATTAAAACAGTTATGAATTTTTGAAGCAATAATTGCACGTTAAAGCGATCATGAATTTTAAAAATTCTAAAAAAAATATTTCAACTGCCGATACATGTTTTTATTAGTAACTATACACTTCTTACATTCTTTAACTTTAATAATTTTGTTATTTAGTTCAAATCCGTTGATTATTAAAAAAGTTATGAATTTTTGAAGCAATAATTGCACGTTGAAGCGATCATGAATTTTAAAAATTCTAAAAAAAATATTTCAACTCCCGATACATGTTTTTATTAGTAACAATACACTTCTTACATTCTTTAACTTTAATGATTTTGTTATTTAGTTCAAATCCGTTGATTATTAAAAAAGTTATGAATTTTTGAAACAATAATTGCACGTTAAAGCGATCATGAATTTTAAAAATTCTAAAAAAAATATTTCAACTGCCGATACATGTTTTTATTAGTAACTATACACTTCTTACATTCTTTAACTTTAATAATTTTGTTATTTAGTTCAAATCCGTTGATTATTAAAAAAGTTATGAATTTTTGAAGCAATAATTGCACGTTAAAGCGATCATGAATTTTAAAAATTCTAAAAAAAATATTTCAACTGCCGATACATGTTTTTATTAGTAACAATACACTTCTTACATTCTTTAACTTTAATGATTTTGTTATTTAGTTCAAATCCGTTGATTATTAAAAAAGTTATGAATTTTTGAAGCAATAATTGCACGTTAAAGCGATTATGAATTTCAAAAATTCTAAAAAAATATTTCAACTCGCGATACATATTTTTATTAGTAACAATACACTTCTTACATTCTTTAACTTTAATGATTTTGTTATTTAGTTCAAATCCGTTGTTTATTAAAAAAGTTATGAATTTTTGAAGCAATAATTGCACGTTAAAGCGATCATGAATTTCAAAAATTCGAAAAAAAATATTTCAACTGGCGATAGATGTTTTTATTATTAACAATACACTTCTTACATTCTTAAGCTTTAATAATTTTGTTATTTAGTTCAAATCCGTTGATTATTAAAAAAAATATGAATTTTTGAAGCAATAATTGCACGTTAAAGCGATCGTGAATTTCAAAAATTAGAGCCTAAACCGTTTTCGGCCATTATCGTCACCACTTTATTTGCTTAATTTCAATGGGCCACTCACCAGTAATAAGCCAGGTATTGACGACGACGCAGCGCAGCGGAGCCGTCGTTCGTCACCAGTTACCTTTCTTAATTTTTAAAGGTTACGGCGCAGCGCAGCGGAGCCGTCGTCTGTCACCAGTTATCTGCCTTAATATATATGGACCATTCGCGGTCGACGGCGCAGCGTAGCGGAGCCGTAGTTCGTCACCCTTGCTTAATTTTTAAGGTTTACGCACCAGTTTATTTGCTTAATTTTAATGGGCCACACTCGGACGTCGTCACCAATTATCTGCCTTAATATATATATAAATATATATGGACCATGCACGGACGACAGCGCAGCGCAGCGGAGCCGTCGTTCGTCACCAGTTACTTTGGTCAATTTTAATGGGATACGCACGGACGACGGCGCAGCGCAGTAGTTACTTTGCTCAATTCATGATTATGGTATCGATTTTAATACGTTGGCAGAAAATAAAACGAAGAATGTTGTGTATCATAGAGCATTACAATAATAAACACTATGTTTTTGAATATTTTTTTTTATGAATTATACCAATTCGAATTCAATATTCATAGTTTAGACAGGACAATGTCTGTCGGGTCAGCTAGTATTAGTATAAAATGATAGAAAGCTGCTTGTCTTTGATATGTTAAAAAATTGATGACGTGAACGCCAACATTAGTGAAATGAACTTTACAGTGATATCAAATATCTATAAAACTTCTCCAATATCAAATTTGTTCCGTTAGAGCAAATGCCTATCACAAAAATGCTCAAAGTATGGCCTGAATATAAAATCAAATTCAGAACATTAAAAGAAAAAACAAAAAAACAAACTAATGAACTCAAGGACGGGATGGCTCTGACGTTGTCAACTGCGCCTTCGAGCAATCGATAACCATAAAATTATTAAAGCGTACTTACTGTACAAATATTCGGAGCATCCATCGAACCCCTCCTCGTCCTCTTCGCACTTCTCGGCCGCCGTCTCGTGGTCGCTGAGCGTCGTCGCGAAAATGCACGCCCCGTGCTCCACCAGGAACCGAACCATCGCCACGTTGTTACAACTGGCGGCGCAATGCAACGGCGTCCACCCGTCACTATCCTGCGCGTTCACGTCGCACCCGAACTCCACCAGAAACTTAACAATCTCCAGGTGCCCCGCACATATCGCGTTGTGGAGCGCCGTTATCCCCTCATCATTGGCCGCCGACGGGTTCGTCACTTGCGTGGCGGTCTTCTTCACCAGCTCCAACTCCCCCTCCAAGCTGGCGTCCAGCAGCAACGCAAGCGGATCGAAACTGACCCTCCTGGAAAGGTTCGCCTTGCCGGTCTGCTTCAAATTCCCCTTTTTGCACCTCCGCACCACCACGTCCTTCAATTCCGAACCTTCCGACGAGGATTTGTCCGTTTCGTCCGTCGCGGGCTTCACCTCGTTGCCGTTGACTTCCGCGACCTGCGTCTTCTGCTCGGTTTCCGGGAAGTGAAACGCTGGCGGCATCTCTATCCTCCGGTTCAAGCGCGAATACGAGTTGAGCGTTCGCAGCTTGGGCTGTTCGCTCAACATCTGCTTCTTTATCGTCAGAGGTTTCGCTTTGATTATCGGCATATTATCGCTGGGCTGCGGTGAGTGTTGCATGACGGGTGAGTGCTGCATCACCGGTGAGTTCGTCGTCGATGCGGAGCTCTGCGATAACGGCGAATGCAACGCTTTCTGATTGTTGTTGTTGTTGCCGTTGTTCGCCGCTTGGAGTTTATTGATTGCGAGGCTCAAGGGGTGCATGGTGTCCGGTTTTTTGGTGGCGGTTTTCTCTTCCGGGGGATCGGAGAGGGGTAGGGGCGGCGGTGATTGGTCTTCGGGGGGGAGTTGGGTTTGCCGCGGCGGGGGTTTGATGGCGGGCTTTGGTGGGAGGGCTGGCTTTGATTTGTCGGAGGTGTCCGAGGAGGTTGACTGAGGGGAGCCCAGCGGCGGTTTGCCGATTATCGTCTGGGGTTCCACGGGTTGTACTTTTATCGATGACGTCTGGAAGATGTTCGAGAGTTTTCCGGCGTGGTGGACTGATGTTGGGGCTACGCTGCTTACTGGTTTCTGGAGAAATAAAAAGAAATGTCATTTTTCGTCAACACAATTCTTAAATAAAGAAGAAGAAAATAGTAAGGCGGTTTCCATAAATGATGTCACAGTTTTTCCGTTAAATTTTAGCCTCCGCCTCTCGTATGTCGCAATGTGCCATACCATATACCATTTATTTAATAAAAACGCTGACGCAGTGTAAGGTTTCAAATTATTTTTATTGTTCCACAAGAATTGTTTCACCACACATCAGGCTTTATCGGGTAGATGATAATATATAGCCACTGTATGGTGAAACAATTGTTCTAGAACAATAACCCTTTCAGCCCTGGATTTTTAAATTTGAAAAAAAAAAATTTTTTGATTAATTTGACTCGAAACGAATAAACAACGATTACAAAAATCGGGGATGGTCAAGCATAAGTGTTTCAAAGGACCCTTCACAAATCAAATGAAAATTGGCTTTCGGTGAAATTGACGACCAAATGCAAGGGGAGAGGTAAAATCTGCGAAAATCGGGAATTACCGGTCTCTAACCTTCGGAGCAGGGTATTGCTCGCAGGGAAGATTTTAGAGCTTTGCTCCCGTGGAGACTTTCGATCTGGACACCGAAAGGAACAACATATCCAAAATTTGGTCAATTTCACCAAAAGCCAATTTCCATTTGATTAGGGGGGGGGGGTCCTTTAGATTTGCAAAATGATGTTGGAGAAAAAAAATTCTTCCACGCTACATAGACATATCTAAACTACTCAATTTTCAAAAATCAAAATTTATTTTTAAAGAAATTGCTTGTATTTTGACCAATTTAATTATTCGCTCTTAATTTTTGCTCATCTGATGTAGCATATAGTATACATACAATTTGTTTATAAAATGGATGTTTTTTTCAAAAAAATATTATACAATAATGTTTTGCAATTTGCAATTTTCTCTTTTAGAAGTTCAATGTTTAATTTTTTTTAATGATTTCTATCAATTAAACTTTTCAAAAATTCAAAACTCAACCTAAAATCAGGCTCAATAAAATCAATGAAAATAACCATATATCAAGCAAAAAAACAAAAACAATAAAAGAATATTGGTAGATGTCGAGTATCCTGGCTCAAATGTCAAAGCCAATTTTACAAAAAACAATTAAGACAGTTCCAAAAAATCAAAAAAATTGCTTATTGTGGCTTAAAAAAATACAGTTTATGGAATGAATTTTTGTTTGGATACATTTTTTTAATGGACATATTTTGAAGATTTCGATTTTTTTTTATTCTACTGTGTTTATATTTGTACGCTTGTATAAATGTAGGTTTTATAAATAATAATAGGAATTGTGAGTTGAATTTATTCTTTTATTTTTTAATATTGCTGCATGTGTAATATTTAAACAGAAATTGGCATTAAAAATTGGTAAATTTTGAAAGCAAACGTGATTTTGCCAATTGAATGTCATTTATTGTCGATGGTTCATTTTTTGATTTGTTTTAAATAGAAAAACAGCTCACACACACCTAAAACTTTCCAAATTTACTCAAAACACATTATTCTTCACAATTCTGTAATAAACTCAAACCACACCACAGGTTTTCGAGATGATCATTCGAGAACATCGTTAAAAAATCATAGAATTCGAGTAAAAAAAATTATTGAAAAACAATAGCCACGCACATACATTTTTTTTTTCAGATTTACTCAAAACCCATTGTTCTTGATAATTCTACAAAAAACTCAAAACACCCCAACACTCGTTTTCGAGAAAACCACCCGAGAATGACCGTTAGAAATCAATACGAAATAGCATCGATTTCGAGTGAAAAAAAAATTAAAAAACAACAGCCACGCACTTGAAACTTTCCAAATCTACTGAAAACACATTATTCTTGATAATTCTGCATTAAACTCAAAACACCCCATCACTCGTTTTCAAGATAATCACCCGAGAATGACCGTTAGAAATCAATACGAAATAGCATCGATTTCGAGTGAAAAAAAATTGAAAAACAAGAGCCACGCACTTGAAATTTTCCAAATCTACCGAAAACACATTATTCTTGATAATTCTACAAAAAACTCAAAACACCCCATCACTCGTTTTCGAGATAATCACCCGAGAATGACCGTTAGAAATCATTACGAAATAGCATCGATTTCGAGTGAAAAAAAATTGAAAAACAACAGCCACGCACTTGAAACTTTCCAAATCTACTGAAAACATATTATTCTTGATAATTCTACAAAAAACTCAAAACACCCCATCACTCGTTTTCCACATAATCACCCGAGAATGACCGTTAGAAATCATTACGAAATAGCATCGATTTCGAGTGAAAAAAAATTGAAAAACAACAGCCACGCACTTGAAACTTTCCAAATCTACTGAAAACACATTATTCTTGATAATTCTACAAAAAAACTCAAAACACCCCATCACTCGTTTTCGAGATAATCACCCGAGAATGACCGTTAGAAATCATTACGAAATAGCATCGATTTCGAGTGAAAAAAAATTGAAAAACAACAGCCACGCACTTGAAACTTTCCAAATCTACTGAAAACACATTATTCTTGATAATTATGCAAAAAACTCAAAACACCCCATCAGTCGTTTTCGAGATAATCACCCGAGAATGACCGTTAGAAATCAATACGAAATTGCATCGATTTCGAGTGAAAAACAAATTGAAAAACAACAGCCACGCACTTGAAACTTTCCAAATTTACTGAAAACACATTATTCTTGATAATTCTATAAAAAACTCAAAACACCCCATCACCCGTTTTCGAGATAATCACCCGAGAATGACCGTTAGAAATCATTACGAAATAGCATCGATTTCGAGTGAAAAAAAAATTGAAAAACAACAGCCACGCACTTGAAAATTTCTAAATCTACGGAAAACACATTATTCTTGATAATTCTACAAAAAGTCAAAACACCCCATCGCTCGTTTTCGAGATAATCACCCGAGAATGACCGTTAGAAATCATTACGAAATAGCATCGATTTCGAGTGAAAAAAAAAATTGAAAAACAACAGCCACGCACTTGAAAATTTCTAAATCTACGGAAAACACATTATTCTTGATAATTCTACAAAAAGTCAAAACACCCCATCGCTCGTTTTCGAGATAATCACCCGAGAATGACCGTTAGAAATCGATACGAAATAGCATCAATTTCGAGTGAAAAAAAATTTGGAAAACAACAGCCACGCACTTGAAACTTTCCAAATCTACTGAAAACACATTGTTCCTGATAATTCTACAAAAAACTCAAAACACCCCATCACTCGTTTTCGAGATAATCACCCGAGAATGACCGTTAGAAATCAATACGAAATAGCATCGATTTCGAGTGAAAAAAAATTGAAAAACAACAGCCACGCACTTGAAACTTTCCAAATCTACCGAAAACACATTATTCTTGATAATTCTACAATAAACTCAAAACACCCCATCACTCGTTTTTGAGATAATCACCCGAGAATGACCGTTAGAAATCAATACGAAATAGCATCGATTTCGAGTGAAAAAAAATGAAAAACAACAGCCACGCACTTGAAACTTTCCAAATCTACCGAAAACACATTATTCTTGATAATTCTACAAAAAACTCAAAACACCCCATCACTCGTTTTTGAGATAATCACCCGAGAATGACCGTTAGAAATCATTACGAAATAGCATCGATTTCGAGTGAAAGAAAAAATTGAAAAACAACAGCCACGCACTTTAAACTTTTCAAATTTACTTAAAACACATTATTGTTGTCAACTCTGCAATAAAGTCAAAACACCACATCACTAGTTTTCGAAATAATTGCGCAAGAACAGCGCTACGTGTCGTAAGAAAAAAACGAATAGAACAAAATTTACAAAAATTCATCGCTGGTTTGAAAAATTGCGCGTGTTTAAAAATAAAATAATTTAGAAACAGTGTTGTTTTATGAATTGAATTATATCCGTACCTGTCAATTTTTTTTCTATTTTATTTCCCGAGTTTTTGAAAACATTTAAACATAAAACTTAAAAAAACGCTGTTTTTGCATAACTAGAAAAACAATCTCACGACATCGCCTTTAGTGAATTGTTGTTGATTTTAATAATTTTTGTTTGGTTTCAGAAAATTGAAAAAAAAATGTAGGAAACTTATCTCAGTTTGAATTTTTTTTTCAAATTTGGATAATTCATAAAACGTTATATTTTTTAAACATGCGAAATCTTAAAATCCTTAAATCTTGAAGACAACAAAGAAATGAACATCTTTGGTTTGAAAATATTGTTCATAAAATCATTTTTCAAATATAAAACTTTCAAGAAAATCGCTGTTTTTGCATACATGGAAATAAAAATCTCACGACATCGGCTTTAGTGAATTGTTGTTGGTTTTGATAAGTTTTATTTTGGTTTCTGAAAATTGCAAAAAAATATACGAGATTTATCTCGGTTCGAATTTTTTTTTTTCAAATTTGGATAAGTGCCGACCAATTCATAAAACGTTATATTTTTTAAACACGCGAAATCTTCAAATATTCAAATCTTGAAGACAACAAAGAAATGAACATCTTTGGTTTGAAAATATTGTTCAAAAATCATTTTCCAAATATAAAACTAAAAAAAAATCGCTGTTTTTGCATAAATAGAAATAAAAATCTCACGACATCGCCTTTATTGAATTGTTGTTGATTTTGATAATTTTTATTTTGGTTTCTGAAAATTGAAAATGTACGAAATTTATCTCGGTTCGAATTTTTTTTTTCAAATTTGGTTAAGTGCCGACCAATTCATAAAACATTATATTTTTTTAAACACGCGAAATCTTCAAATCTTGAAGTCAACAAAAAAATGAACATCTTTGGTTTGAAAATATTGTTCATAAAATCATTTTCCAAATATAAAACTTTCAAGAAAATCGCTGTTTTTGCATACATGGAAATAAAAATCTCACGACATCGGCTTTAGTGAATTGTTGTTGGTTTTGATAAGTTTTATTTTGGTTTCTGAAAATTGCAAAAAAATATACGAGATTTATCTCGGTTCGAATTTTTTTTTTTCAAATTTGGATAAGTGCCGACCAATTCATAAAACGTTATATTTTTTAAACACGCGAAATCTTCAAATATTCAAATCTTGAAGACAACAAAGAAATGAACATCTTTGGTTTGAAAATCATTTTTATTCGAGAAAAAAATTTATTCATTTTTTTTCATTTTTGGTTTATAATTATGAAACGATAATAGTTGCAGCAAATTTACGTTAATAATAATTATAAAGAATGCCAAAATGAACAACTTTTAAAGAATTAGTTTTTTACGAAATCTGGTTAGTTTTTGAGTAAACCGAGTTTTTGAATTTGAAGTATAATTTTTCCAAGTTTCATCCGAGTGTACAAAACGTTCGTTAAATATGATTAAATTGAAAATAAACCGTGAAAGCGTAAATATAAATGATACCATTAAGTCGGAGAAAGTAACATGATTGCCACATCACCGTTTTTTTAACATTAATTGACCGAAGTTCAAAGGCGTGGGGTGTACCACACCCCGAATGACTATTACGCCAATCTTCGGAGGTGTGACTATTAAAGGTTTTGAAATCAAATTATCTATTAATCACCATCAAAGATTATCCATTTTAGGAAATCAAAAAAAAAATTCATCACGAAAACAATTTAAAACGCAAAAGCTTACTTTCCGCGTTTGGTAAGTCATTGTTGATTACGTTCATCGCACTTGGTACGTAAATCGCGATACAAAAATAACTACAATAAATTTCTACTACGCACCTGATACTGCATATTCGTAACACCACTATCCGCAGTCATCTTCACCCCGTTATGATAATCCTTCTTCACGAACAGATCGTTTTGACTTAGTGGCGTGGCGATATTTTTATTTACAACATTCAGGGGCGCACTGTGCACCACGGTCCCGTTGTGATGGTCCACCTCCTTGCCGTCCGGGCCGACGACACTTTCCGCGTCGATTCGGCTTTTATTCGGCAACAGATTCACCGTGAACTTTGTGTTGTAGGGCAACGTTTGATACTTTGGATCCGACTTGGAGACGTTGAAATCCTTAAGCAGGTCGCTATCCTCCGCCCTGTTGTTATTGTATATGTTTGACAGCTTCAGGTTGTCCTGGTTGGTTTCTTGCTTCGGCTCCGAGTCGCTCTTGATATGATGGTTTTGTTGATACACTGGATGATATGTAGTATTCTGGAATTAAAAAATACATAAACTTGGCGAAAGGATTACGGATGGGAGCCAAGTGGATACGCCAATGTATTATAATAATAATCTTAGCCATATATTTATTTATAGTTGTCTTTCCGTAAATATCTTTCTATTATATAAAGTTTTGTTTTGGCATAGGCGTTTAGCGTTCGGACACTTACGAAATTTGTAGTTACGAGGTTTGTTCAAATGGTAGCCGGATAGCGTACGCAACTTATCATGAGTGAATCAATTAATAGTTATTTAACCAACAAGTGTGTTAATGATAGCGATTAATGATCGAGACATTTTCACGCACGAGCGCTTGCGCGAGTGCGTTAATTGTTGAGATCATTAATCGCCAATTAACACACGAGTTGGTTACAAGATTTTTCCGTTGATCGTGATTGTTAGATTAGAAAAAATCCAATTTTATATTAACAAAAACATTTTTTTTAATATTTCTTTATTTGAAATAAGACATCTGAAATAAAACAAATATCTAATGTAGGTACAAGTTTAATAAATAACGTATTCATTTACAATTATTATACAATTTAATTGAAATATAAAACAACATTTAAAGTAAGTACAATTTTAATTTATAAGTAATTTTTAATCTGTGTTGTGTTTGTGAATATGTATGTTTACGTTAGCGATAGTACAAGAACTAAAATTGAAATTAGGTGTAGGTACATGATGAGTTGTATGATATTCCGAATTTAAATTTAAGTTTATATCGTTAATTTCGTTAGCATGTTGTTCAATGTTGGAAGTACTTGTGCAAGGAATGTTTGCAAAATTTTGAGAGAGAATTTTCTTTAAGTTTATATCGTTAATTTCGTTAGCATGTTGTTCAACGTTGGAAGTACTTGTGCAAGGAATGTTTACGATATTTTGAGAGAGAATTTTCTCAGCTGTGTCAACTTTATTTTGCATTGATGTTTCAATGTATCCTTCTGCTACACTTGTCGACTTCCAACCACCATGTCGTTTAATTGCTGCAAAGTCTGCACCAGCATCGGAAAGTATTGACGCAGAAGAACGGCGAAAGCAATGTCCAGTGTAGAGATGAGGATTATCTAATTTTAAAAAGGTTGCTATTTGCGATGGTAATTTAGAAAATGTATTTATTCCAATTGGTTGTGTTGAGCACTTATTATATTTACAGTAAATAAAAAACCGGTTGTGTGGAGTATGTGCTGGTCTCAATGAGATATAGTGGTTAATTATTTTTAAGAGGGTCTGATGTTCATTATCTACTACCGTAAATATTCTGTTTGTTTTTGTTTTGGTTCCCTTAATTGTAATTAAAAATTTGGTTCCCATATTTTGCACATTATTTGTTTCCAATTTCAATAGCTCATCCTTCCTCAATGCACCGGCCACTCCAAAAATAAGTGCAACCTATGAAATGCATATAATATGTAATTATATTTTTAACTTAGCTTTTGGCTATTTGCTTACCTTGGTCATTAGAAAGAGGTTATCAGGAGCATCAGATATAAATTTTTGAACTTGTTCTTTGTCGAGCACTTTTGACTTTTTCGGCGAATAATTTTCGTGTTTCCTCTTGATAAACATGGTCAATTTATTAAACTTGCTTATGTCTATATTTTCTTTTAAGCTTAAAGTTGCTTTAAGCATCGAATATTTAGGCCACAAACTTGCTATTAAGCCCTTTGCAGCAATATCGGCAAAAAAGGCTAACAGCGCCGATTCGGAATGACGCGTTACCTTTTTCTCCTCGCACCAGGAAATAAATTCGACGTATGTTTTTTCATAGAGATGCTTACTTTTTTCCGGAAGTAGACTTATTGTTGCGTTATGTGCATAGGCTCGTACTTCTGGCGGTGTTAGTGTAAACTCGTCACTATCCATAGTAGACATTCACTTAATACACGTTTTAGAAATTTGACGTTTAATGGTATATAAAAATCGAAGGCGGTTCGCTGCTAATTTGTTCTAGCGCAGAGAATTGACATGACCATTAAAATTAAAAAAAAAAGGGTGCCATGATATTATATATTGGATATATATTATACACATATTACGAACTGACATACAAAACGTCAGATCTTTCTAAAATTTGCAATTACTCCGTGGTTACAATGGTTTACAGCATCCAGCAAAAACGTTTTTAGTTTAAAGTTATTTCCGAAATGGGACGGAAATTGGGTGTATTCATTCGATGCACCTATGGCAGAGTTTCAGGAAGAATTCTCATTATTTATGATTAATTTAAAAATACCTTATCACGATCTGTCGTATTATTTAATGAAACGGGTAATATTCTTCGTAACCCAGGAATGGTAAACCAGTCAAACGTACTTAGGATGCTATTAACATAGCCCATGGAATTTCGGAAGGTGAACATACCGTCGTTTATCACAGCAAATTAATTTATCGGTAGGAACATACCGCAAGTAATATAACCATATGAAACAAATTATAAATCGTTTTCTCACTATTATAAGTTACATTTCCAGTAATTATAAGTAATTAGGCTCTCATGAATTAGCTATTTAATGCTTAACTAGAAATCGTTCTTTTTTTTGAGGAAATATAATTAATTGGAATTTGGGTTAGGGAATCGAGGATGATAGGGAATTGGCTTGGTCAGCCACTGCATTCAGCCACAACCGATGTATAGTATTTAATAATTCATTTAAATTAAATGAGGACACAGACTAGATATATCCACGGACCCGCACGGCCATTTTTCGTGTTAAAAAAGTGACCGCCCGGACGGGACTCGAACCCGCACCAGCGGGGTTCAATGCCGGACCTCTACCCACTAGACCACCGCGGCCCTAGAAATCGTTCATTAATGAAAAATCGTTTATTAATGAAAAATCGTTTATTAATGAAATATCGTTCATTAATATGGGTCATTAATGAACGATTTTTGATACATTTGGGTACATTAAAATTAGCCATTATCCAACGAGCAACGGAAAAAGAAATTATTGTAAATGAGTCGAGCGCCAAGTGACTCTTGAGTAAATTTCGTGACTTATCGTGAGTCATAAACATTTTTTTGTTCTTTATAATGTTTTCAGGGTACATGAGACGCCACTGATTATAACTGTTCGTTGTTAAACATGCATTTTTAATTGCGTTCAAAATTGAGCATTTTCTAAAATAAATAAAAAATAGTAGAAATTGTTTAAAAATTCTGAAATAATTCTACACAACTCCCACATTATTATATTTTGAGAATACAGTCAATTTCTTGAACTCCAACATTTTTTTAATGGGTTATAACTGTTCGTAGTTAAATAAGCATTTTTTAATTGCGTTCAAATTGACCATTTTCTAAAATAAATAAAAAATAGTAGAAATTGTTTAAAAATTCTAAAATAATTCCACTCAACTCCCACATTATTATACTTTGAGAATACAATCAACTTCTTAAACTCCAAGATTTTTTTAATGGATTATAACTGTTCGTTTTTAAATAAGCATTTTTTAATTGCGTTCAAATTGACCATTTTCTAAAATAAATAAAAAATAGTAGAAATTGTTTAAAAATTCTAAAATAATTCTACTCAACTCCCATATTATTATATTTTAAGAATACAATCAACTTATTGAACTTCAACATTTTTTTAATGGTTTATAACTGTTCGTAGTTAAACATGCATTTTTTAATTGCGTTCAAAATTGAGCATTTTTTAAAATAAATAAAAAATAGTAGAAATTGTTTAAAAATTCTGAAATAATTCTACTCAACTCCCACATTATTATATTTTGAGAATACATTCAACTTCTTGAACTCCAACATTTTTTAATGGGTTATAACTGTTTGTAGTTAAACATGCATTTTTTAATTGCGTTCAAAATTGAGCATTTTCTAAAATAAATGAAAAATAGTAGAAATTGTTTAAAAATTCTAAAATAATTCCACTCAACTCCCACATTATTATACTTTGAGAATACAATCAACTTCTTAAACTCCAAGATTTTTTTAATGGGTTATAACTGTTCGTTTTTAAATATGCATTTTTTAATTGCGTTCAAAATTGAGCATTTTTTTAAATAAATAAAAAATAGTAGAAATTGTTTCAAAATTCTGAAATATTTCCACTCAACTCCCACATTATCATATTTTGAGAATACAATCAACTTCTTAAACTCCAACATTTTTTTAATGGGTTATAACTGTTCGTAGTTAAATATGCATTTTTTAATTGCGTTCAAAATTGAGCATTTTTTAAAATAAATAAAAAATAGTAGAAATTGTTTAAAAATTCTGAAATAATTCTACTCAACTCCCACATTATTATATTTTGAGAATACAATCAACTTCTTGAACTCCAACATTTTTTAATGGGCTATAACTGTTCGTTGTTAAACATGCATTTTTTAATTGCGTTCAAAATTGAGCATTTTTTAAAATAAATAAAAAATAGTAGAAATTATTTAAAAATTCTGAAATAATTCTACTCAACTCCCACATTATCATATTTTGAGAATACAATCAACTTCTTGAACTCCAACATTTTTTAATGGGTTATAACTGTTTGTAGTTAAGCATGCATTTTTTAATTGCGTTCAAAATTGAGCATTTTTTAAAATAAATAAAAAATAGTAGAAATTGTTTAAAAATTCTGAAATAATTCTACTCAACTCCCACATTATTATATTTTGAGAATACAATCAACTTCTTGAACTCCAACATTTTTTAATGGGCTATAACTGTTCGTTGTTAAACATGCATTTTTTAATTGCGTTCAAAATTGAGCATTTTTTAAAATAAATAAAAAATAGTAGAAATTGTTTAAAAATTCTGAAATAATTCTACTCAACTCCCACATTATCATATTTTGAGAATACAATCAACTTCTTGAACTCCAACATTTTTTAATGGGTTATAACTGTTTGTAGTTAAGCATGCAATTTTTAATTGCGTTCAAAATTGAGCATTTTTTAAAATAAATAAAAAATAGTAGAAATTGTTTAAAAATTCTGAAATAATTCTACTCAACTCCCACATTATTATATTTTGAGAATACATTCAACTTCTTAAACTCCAACCTTTTTTTAACGGATTACAACTGTTCGTAGTTAAAGATGCATTTTTTAATTGCGTTCAAAATTGAGCATTTTCTAAAATAAATAAAAAATAGTAAAAATGGTTTAAAAATTCTAAAATAATTCCACACAGCTCCAACATTATTATATTTTAAAAATGCAATCAACTTCTTAAACTCCAAATTTTTTTAAAAGGTTATAACTATTCGTAGTTAAACATGCATTTTTTTAATTGCGTTCAAAATTTAGCATTTTCCAAAATAAATAAAAAATAGTAGAAATTGTTTAAAAATTCTGAAATAATTCCACACAGCTCCCACATTATTATATTTTGAAAATACAATCAACTTCTTCAACTCCAACATTTTTTTAATGGGTTATAACTGTTCGTAGTTAAACATGCTTTTTTTAATTGCGTTCAAAATTATGCATTTTCTAAAATAAATAAAAAATAGTAGAAATTGTTTAAAAATTCTGAAATAATTCTACACAGCTCCCATATTATTAT
Organism: Ocypus olens; assembly: GCA_910593695.2. Taxonomy (NCBI): domain Eukaryota; kingdom Metazoa; phylum Arthropoda; class Insecta; order Coleoptera; family Staphylinidae; genus Ocypus; species Ocypus olens. The sequence continues at coordinate 37,617,917 of OU343063.1, read as the reverse complement.
ATTTTGAGAATACAATCAACTTCTTAAATTCCAATAATTTTGTAATGGGTTACAACTGTTCGTAGTTAAACATGCATTTTTTAATAGCGTTTAAATCTGAGCATTTTCTAAAATAAATAAAAAATAGTAGAAATTGTTTAAAAATTCTAAAATAATTCTACACAGCTCCCACATTATTATATTTTAAGAATATAATCAACTTCTTAAATTCAAACATTTTTTAATGGGTAATAACTGTTCGTTGTTAAACATGCATTTTTTATTTGCTTTCAAAATCGAGTATTTTTAAAACAAATAAAAAATAGTAGAACTTGTTTAAAAATTCTGAAATAATTCTACGCAACTCGAAAATCATTATATTTTAAGAATATAATCAACTTCTTAAGATTCTCGTGCACTATATTATTAGCAGTGTTTCTAATGTTCTACATCTTATCTCGACCTCCGTGTTAAAATTCGACCAGTTTTTAATCTGCCCCGGGCGATTGAAGATTATCAAAATATTCGCATTTTTTTCTCCGCTCGAAACGACATTAAATTCTTATCACCAATCCACGGCTCACCTATTGATATCAATTCAGTTTGTTTATCGCCGCCGCGGAAGACGTTTGTTCTGGTTCGGAATTTTGATTTTTTGAAAGTTTTAGTGCCCGCTGTGTTGTGATACATTTTCAGGATTTGTGTGTGTTGGTGATTGTGTTTTCCGCTCCATTCCGCCCCAACAATCCGCGAGGGAAGCAAAGAATCATCATCTAGGTTACATCTAAACCGCCGAAACGCCTCGAAAGGATTTTCCTTTTTCGTAAGTTTTGATTTTTTTGTATTTCTTGCTTTCGCCGAAAGTGAAATAGAGTATTGTTTCAGTGGCTTTAGGTAATTTCAAGTGTCTGGCAATTGTGTTAAATTGAGCTAAAAAATAGTGGAAATTGTTTAAAAATTCTGAAATAATTCTATACAACTCCCAAATTATTATATTTTAAAAATATAAACAACTTCTTAAATTCCAATATTTTTTAATGGGTTATTACTGTTCGTAGTTAAACTTGCATTTTTTAATTGCGTTCAAAATTGAGCATTTTCTAAAATAAATCTAAAAATAGTAGAAATTGTTTAAAAATTCTGAAATAATTCTAAACAACTCCCAAATTATTATATTTTGAGAACATAATCAATTTCTTGAATTCCAATAATTTTTTAATGGATTATCTGTTCGTAGTTAAACTTGCATTTTTTAATTGCGTTCAACATTGAGCATTTTCTAAAATAAATAAAAAATAGCAGAAATTGTTTGAAAATCCTGAAATAATTCCATACGACTCCCAAATTATTATTATTATATTTTAAATGGGTTATAACCAGGGGCAACTCGTTATATAGAGCCAAGTAGTTTCAATAATGTTTCATTATTTCTTGAAACACATTTTCGCCAGTTACTTTAGTCTAGGAGATAAATCGTTCTTTCTTTTTTCAAAAGAAAAGCGGGAAGGGGTATATTGTATAAGTGGCTCTACCATAAACATGTTCCACGAGCCGCCACTGCATGTAGGGATGCATATCCGCATGTCTTTCTTCGATTTTTTTTTGGCAGGTTCCATGAAATTCCAATTTCCTGAGCCAAATGTCGCAATTGAGTTGATGGATTATTTTCCTTTTGTTGGCTAACATTTGCTAAGGCATCTGGGGTACGTACTATTAGTCTCCCAGCCCCCCTCTCATATATTCTATACTTCTAGTTTCACAAAACACTCTAACCATAATTCTCAGAATATCTGCCTTCTAAGCTAAGGAAATTTTGTGAAAACAGGCTTCATGTCCATTCATGTCGTTATTGAAATACCATTACGAAAGTAAAATTCAATGATGAATCTTTTATGTTCTGAAGTAAAAACCATTTTGGCGTTCAAATTTGATTAATAGTGACAATTGTTTGACGTTCATTAGCTCAAGTTATCAAAAATATGAGAAATCAGACACTGACACTGTCATAGTTGCAGCTTATCTAAGTAATAGCTGATCGCAGTGTATTAGCGATTTAAGTACGCTTAACTGGTTAAGTTGTTGGGTAGAGCCCACCCACCAACTGGTTGGATTGCCGGATAGGGCCCACTCCTATTCTTACTCTGTTTTTGGTGATTGTTAAACTACAACATCTCTAAAAAAAGTAGTGGGTATGCCCTATCTTATCTTTAAAGTAGTGGGTGGGTTCTATCCTAGCCTCCAGAAGTGGTGGATGGGTCCTATCCAGTGTTGCCATACGTACGGTAATTACCGTACTTGTATGTTATTCTGAGCGAAAGTACGATATACGGTCCAAATGTTAAAACTGTACACAAATGTACGGTAATTTTCACCCTGTATAAAAGCATTTTTACCGCGTTTTTGATTCGACAAATTTATCGCGCGATAGCAATGGCCGCTCTATTAAGACCATTGGGAGTAGTAGAGAGAATAGAATAGTGAGAGGTACAACATCCATCCCACATAAAATTCATTTCACAGGGTGGTATATATAAAGTAAGAAATAAATCTATCTGTTATTTTAACATAAAGTTCAGCAGTACGTTTTGCGTACGAATTGCCTAATATTCAAAGGCAAAAGAATGAAAAAATTCAAAGAAAAATAAATACAGATATGTATTCCTAAAAATTTGAATGAATTTTTGAAAATTAATATTTTTGGTAGTAGAAGAAAAGAAAATCTAAAAAAATTAATAGTAGTATTAAAGAATTTCACAAAAATTTAAAAATCTACAATACATCTACCTTTAAAACTAACTTACATTTTTTTTTAATTTGCCAATTTCTTATGAATTTTTGAAAAGTAATATTTTAAGTTGTCGAACAATTGAACAAATAAAAATAAATACTTATATGATGGAATTACCTTAATATACACTTGGATTTTTGAAAATGTGTTCATTTCTGCTCGAGTCATAAATTTTTAAAAAGGAATTTTTAAGTGGTCGAATATTATAAAAAAAAAAATTGAAAAAAAAATCATATCTCTATGATTGAATTCCATAAAAAAAACTGTGATGCAATTTACCTTTAAAATTACCTTGATTTTTTAAAGTGAGTCAATTTTTGTGTTAGTTATGAATTTTTGAAAATTAATAGTTTTAGTTGTTGAAGACTAACAAAAAAAAATCTAAAACAAATAAATAATAATATAATTGAACTCCATAAACATTTTAAAATAGTTCTACTGAATATTTAAGTGGTCAAATATTTTTACGAGGTAAAACTAGAAAAAAAAATCATATCGATATGATGGAATTCCTTAAAAAACCTTTAAAATAAACCGTGGTTTTTGAAATTAAGTCGATATGAATTTTTGAAAATTAATATTTTCGCTAAAAAATAAATACTGATATAATATTAATTCCTTAAAAATTTTGATATCTTTACAAAACATTAACCTTTAAAACTAACTAATTTTGCCAATTTCTGCGTGAGTTATAAATTTTTGAAAATTGGTCGAAATATTTCAACAAAGAAAAAATAGAAAAATTAAATAATATCGATATGAATGAATTCTTTAAAAAGTCCGATGCTAGCATTACACAATAATGTACCTTTATTTTTTTTAATGAGTTCATTTTTGGGTTTTAAATTGTCGTTTTTGGCAGTTGAAATTGTCATTTTTGGCAGTTAAAAATTGTCATTTTTGCCAGTTGAAAGTGGTCGTTTCTGACACTTAAAAATTAGCCTTTTTGGCAGTTGAAAATTGGCCTTTTGGCAGTTGAAAATTGGCCTTTTTGGCAGTTCAAAATTGTCATTTTTGGCAGCTTAAAGTGGTCGTTTCTAACACTTAAAAATTGGCCTTTTTGGCAGTTGAAAATTGGCCTTTTTGGCAGTTGAAATTATCATTTTTGGCAGTTGAAAGTGGTCGTTTCTGACACTTAAAAATTAGCCTTTTTGGCAGTTGAAAATTGGCCTTTTGGCAGTTGAAAATTGTCATTTTTGGCAGTTAAAAATTGTCATTTTTGCCAGTTGAAAGTGGTCGTTTCTGACACTTAAAAATTGGCCTTTTTGGCAGTTGAAAATTGGCCTTTTTGGCAGTTGAAATTATCATTTTTGCCAGTTGAAAGTGGTCGTTTCTGACACCTAAAATTAGCCTTTTTTGCAGTTGAAAATTGGCCTTTTGGCAGTTGAAAATTGTCATTTTTGGCAGTTAAAAATTGTCATTTTTGCCAGTTGAAAGTGGTCGTTTCTGACACTTAAAAATTGGCCTTTTTGGCAGTTGAAAATTGGCCTTTTTGGCAGTTGAAATTATCATTTTTGGCAGCTAAAAATTGTCATTTTTGTTAGTTGAAAATTGTCATTTTTGTTAGTTGAAAATTGTCATTTTTGTTAGTTGAAAATTGTCATTTTTGGCAGTTGAAAATTGTCATTTTTGGCAGTTAAAAATTGTCATTTATAGCAGCTTAAAGTGGTAGTTTCCGACACTTGAAAATTGTCATTTTTGGCAGTTGAAAATTGTCATTTTTGGCAGTTAAAAATTGTCATTTTTGGCAGCTTAAAGCGGTCGTTTCCGACACTTGAAAATTGGCCTTTTCGGCAGTTAAAAATTGTCATTTTTGGCAGTTGAAAATTGTCAGTTTTGGCAGTTAAAATTGTCATTTTTGGCAGTTGAAAATTGTCATTTTTTACAGTTAAAAATGGTCATTGCCGGCTCTCGAAATTTGGCCTTCTTTTGGCAATTAAAAATTGGCATTTTTGTCAGTTCAAAATTTTCATTTTTGGCAGTTAAAAATGGTCGTTTCCAACACTTGAAAATTGGCTTTTTTGGAAGTTGAAAATTGGCATTTTTTTAGAAGTTGAAAATTGTCATTTTTGGCAGTTGAAAATTGTCATTTCCGACACTTGATATATTACATGATATGCTAGAATTTATTAAAAATAAAAAAAAATAGTATATTCACAAAACATCTAAATTATCTTCAATTTTTAAAATGCGTGATTTTGATGACTTTTTAATTTGTCGAATATTTGAACAAAGAAAAAGTAGAAAGAAAAAATACTGCATCAAAACCTTTAATGCAATCATAATATATTTACCTTTAAAATTAACTTTCGAGTTTTGAGTTTTTATGAATTTTTAAAAATTAATATTTAAAGTTGTCGAAGACTTGAATAAAAAATCAATTTTTTTAATACACTCACAAAACATCTCCCTTTAAAAATTACTGTAATTTTTGAAAATGCGTCACTTTTTCCGTAAGTTATAAATTTTTGAAAATTAACGTTTTAAGTTGCCGAACAAAAAAAAACTGATATGGACTTTCTCAAAAATTTTAGTAAGTATATTCACAAAACATTTGCCTTTCGTTCATATATTCACAAAACATCTATTTAATTTAATTTATTTAATGTACCAATAACAATGGGTTTATACAGGTCAATATACATAATATAAATAAGTGGTTTCAATAAAAAAAAATTACTCATAACGGATATAAAAAGAAAACTTAAACTTACAGGGTGTAGAAATATGCAAAAGATGCGCTCAGAAAGAAAACTATAACATGGATAAATAACAAATGTGCCTTTAATTTTTGAAAAAGTGTCACTTTTTTCAATTTTTAAAAACGAATTTTTAAAGAAGGAAAAACTAGAAAAAAAATCATATCGCTATGATTGAATTCCATAAAAAAAACTCTGATGCAATCATAATACATTTACCTTCAAAATTAATCTTGATTTTTGAAATCTCTTTCCTCTCTTTTTTTGTATTTCTAATTTTTTAATGGTAATTGGAATAAATGAAGCACCACATAGTAAAGTTGGTGGTGAACTTTAACTCCTGTTGCTTTAGTACTAATTGTATTAATTTAGGCAAACTGGCTATCATTTTTTTTATTGTATGACTGAATAATTAATTAGCCCCAAGCAGCGCTGAGATTTTTGTCGAGCCTCTTTGCAATCGATGATAAAGACAAGCGATAGTGCCCTTTTTTTCGAACATGTGCTTTCAACGACTCCTGGGACCCAAAGGATTGAGAATCCCAGATTTACGTTTTCTGTTACTAAGTCGTTGAAGAAAAAAATCTTCGTTTGTTTAATTTGTATTTTTTAAGAAGACTTACTTCTTGTGGTCCTTGCCGGACGACGGGCTGTCCCGTCGGAAGAGGAACATGGTTGTATGGCTCCACGGCTGCGATGTTACTTCTTGATAAACCATTTGTGGGATGTGTACTATTCGATTGTGGTTTCCGTGGATATCCTTGGTTATTTTGATCTGTTGACCCTGTTAACCTACAACGAAATATGGATAATAAACTTCAAATATTTCTGAAATTGCCTTTTTATGCCAAACAGGGACGGCTCGTTATGTAGAGCCAAGAAACCATGGCACTACCTGTAGTTTCAAGCTCGGAAATAATTCTTAGAACACTTTTTCGCCTGTTACTTTGGTCTAGGAAAATAAATCGATCATTCTTTCTTCAAAAACGGAGGAGGGGGGGGGGCGATATATTGTATAAGTGGCTCCACCATCAACATGTTCCACGAGCCGCCACTGATGCCAAATATTATAAAATTATTCTGTTCGTATTGAAATCTGAAATTAACTTTTATCTCAACTATTGTGAAATATTGGTATGACTATTCGTATCTTCTGACATTTCTGAAACTTACTTGTTTGGTCAATTATTATCAAATGTTATAGTTTGATCCTGTTCTTATTAAAATCAAAAGTTTATTGCAGTCTTAACTTTTGTAAAATGCTGGTATGACTCTGTTCGAAGCTTTAAACTTTTTTAAAATTTACTTTTGATCAATTATTATTCCTAAATGTTTTGGCACGATTCTGTTCTTATAAAAAATCAGTTTTTAGTATCTTACCTGACCAATTGATGGTAAGCCGCTTTATGAGAAGCAGCACTGATCTGATTAGCCAGTTGTTGATTGAGTAGCCTCTTTCTGTGCAGCCTTTCCTGCAGCTCGGAAATCCGTTTGTCAATGGCGCTCATTTCCTCCTGCCTCGCTGTCAGCGCTTCCCTCTGTTGGTTTAGTCTGTGGTTTTGTTGTTCATTTAATTTATTCCGATACTAGAACAAAACAAATGTATTATTTCCGTATCTAATTATAACTCAATAGTTTTGGCCAGAAATGGACAAAAGGAAGCCCGCGAGCCACACGTGATATATTTGAGAATTTTGAACAAATATACATTTGAAATCGAATCTTTCCATTTCATTGAACTTCCTGTTATATGTTGATGTTGGCAACATGTAACTTTGCCTGATTTGATAGTATAAACCAGGGATGGGCAACCTTTTTTATGTATGGGCCACATTTAAAACTTTAGAACTATCGCGGGCCCCAGATAGGGAACCGTGGTTTATCCGTTTTACCGGTATGCCAGTCGACTTATGCAGACTATGGTATAAACGGTGTTTTTCTGATATTTTGTATATTTAGCGATTAATTTCCCAAAAAATTTAGTTTATGTGATGCATGGGTGTCTTCAGGCCAGTCTCATTAGACATTACTTCCGTCTACAACTTCCGTTACATTCCTCATCCCGTACCATTACCCATTACCAATACTCCCTGCCATGCCTTGCACTTCAACAGGGCCGATCCTACCGGGGGGCTAGAGCGTGCATGGCACGCGGGCGGCGGTTAGGTGGGGCGGCTAAACCGGTGAAGCCGGTGAAGAGTATCCGCGGAGTCCGAAATCTGTAAAATTTAGTCGCCAAAATAGCAGCCGGTCGCCTAGACCCCTGCAGGAGGTATATCCGATTTCTAACCGGGTAATGATTTTGTCAAAGCGGAAGAAGTGTCTCAT